>JAQPPZ010002195.1:7489986-9986648 GCA_028583015.1 Wollemia nobilis
AGGATACACGGTTGCATTCGGAGAAAATGCTTGGAAAGTTACTAAAGGTTCATTGATAGTAGCTAGAGGTAAATTGGTGGGTACTCTTTATTTACTTACTGATTTTTCTCACTGCTCCATGAATTTAGTTTCTACGGGTGAGAGTGCATCTTTGTGGCACCAAAGACTTGGCCATATGAGTGGAAAAGGTATGGAAATTTTACATTCAAGAAAGTTATTGCCTAAGTTAAAAGAGATTGATTTGGAATTCTGTGAGGATTGTGTTTATGGTAAAGCAAAGAGAGTTAGATTTCTCAAGGATGGCAAGGAAAGGAAGAAAGAGAAATTGGAGCTTGTGCACTCGGATGTTTGGGGCCCAGGCTCGGGTAACTTCTCTTGGAGGTTCCTCTTACTATGTACTTTTTATTGATGATGCAACAAGGAAAACATGGATATATTGCATTAAGAATAAAAGTGATGTTTTTAATACCTTCAAGAATTGGAAAGCATTAGTTGAAAATGAAACTGGAAAAAGGTTAAAGTGTCTAAAGTCGGATAATGGTGGAGAATATTGTAGTAGAGAATTTGATGTGTTTTGTTCTAAAAATGGAATTAGAAGAATCAAGGTAGTTCCAAGAACACCTCAAGAAAATGGGGTTGCAGAAAGAATGAATAGAACCATCATGGAGCGTGCTAGGAGCATGAGAATACATGCAGGCTTACCATTATTTTTATGGGCTCATGTTGTTGATACTGCAGTATATCTGATTAATAGAGGACCATCTAGTGCCTTGGATGGAGGAATTTCGGAAGAGCTTTGGACAGGTAAACCAGTAAATTATTCTTTCCTTAAGGTATTTGGATGTGAGGCTTTTATGCATATAGACAAAGAGAACAGAAATAAGTTAGATGCTAAGGCCCAAAAGTGCTATTTTATTGGTTACGGTATTGATGGCTTGGGTTACAGATTATGGGATTGTGATAACCGAAAAGTCATTAGAAGTAGGGATGTCATATTTAATGAAAAAAACTTGTATAAAGATCGGTTGCAGGGAAAGAAACAGAAAGAGGAAATTACTGAATACATAGACCTTGATGGACACATAGAAAAGGTAACTCCAAAAGTGGTAGAAGATCAAAATGTACAGCAGCAGCAACAAGCACCTCAATCTCCAGAAAGTGTTGTTAGACGATCTACCAGGATAAGTAAAATTCCTCAACGTTTCTACGATTATGTTTTGTATACTGATCTTTGGTGAGCCAGAATGTTTTCAGGAAGCATTACGAGATGGATACCGGGGAATAAGTGGGAGCTTGCAATGAATGAAGAAATGGACTCTTTATTCCACAACCAAACTTGGGATTTGGTTGAGCTACCCAAAGGTAAAAGAGCTTTGACCAATAAATGGGTGTACAGGATTAAAGAGGAGAATGAAGGGCATAAGAGATACAAAGCAAGACTAGTGGTCAAGGGATTCGCTCAAGAAAAAGGTATTGATTTTGATGAGATTTTTCTCCAGTTGTAAAAATGACCTCTATTAGAGCTATTTTGAGTCTTATAGCTATAGAAAATTTGTATCTGGAGCAATTGGATGTGAAGACAACATTTCTTCATGGTGATTTGGAGGAGGAAATTTATATGCACCAACCAGAAGGCTTTCAGGTGAAAGGTAAAGAGGATTGGGTATGTAAACTGAAAAAGAGCTTGTATGGGTTAAAACAAGCTCCTAGACAGTGGTATTTAAAATTTGATAAGTTCATGGCTAATCAAAGGTTTGAAAGATGTCAAAGTGATCATTGTGTATATTTTAAGCAAACTGGAAATGGTAACTATGTTATTTTGCTATTGTATGTGGATGACATGTTGGTTGCAGGAACAAATATGCAAGATATAAACATGCTCAAGAAGAAGTTGGCTAAATCCTTTGCCATGAAGGATTTGGGAGAAGCCAAACAAATCCTTGGTATGAGGATAACAAGAGACAAGGAGAGTCACACTCTAAAATTGTCACAAGCAGAATACATTGAAAAAGTGCTTAAGAGATTCAACATGAACAATGCAAAGTCTGTTGCTACTCCATTGGCAAAGCATTTCAAACTCACCAAAGATTTGTGTCCCAAGACACAAAAGGAACAAGAGCATATGGCTAAGGTTCCCTATGCATCAACGGTTGGAAGCTTGATGTATGCAATGGTTTGTACAAGACCAGACATTGCCCACGCAGTGGGAGTAGTGAGTAGATTTATGAGTAATCCAGGAAAAGGACATTGGCAAGCGGTAAAATGGATACTCAGGTACTTGAGAGGAACTTCAAATTATTCTTTGAATTTTGGAGGCTCTAATATATGCTTGAAAGGTTTTGTAGATTCTGATATGGCAGGTGATCTTGATGGTGGAAGGAGCACTACTGGCTACATCTTTACTATAGGAGGAGGAGCGGTTAGTTGGATTTCTAAACTCCAACACGTAGTTGCCCTTTCAACCACTGAAGCTGAATATGTTGTTGCTGCAGAAGCAAGCAAAGAGATGGTTTGGTTGCAAAGACTAATGGAAGAACTGGGGAAGAAGCAAGAGGATAATAGGTTGTGGAGTGATAGCCAAAGTGCTATACACCTTGCGAAGAATTCGGCATTCCATTCAAAAACTAAACACATCAAACTCAGGTATCATTTCATTAGATCAGTAGTGGAAGATGGATCTTTGAAATTAGGGAAAGTTCACACATCACAAAATCCTGCTGACATGCTTACAAAAGTGGTGTCAAGAGAAAAGTTGAGCTTTTGCTCAACTTCAGTTGGCCTTAAGGAATAAGAGGCCATGATGAGAATTTTTCAGTCCTTGGTTGCGGTATGGTGCAATGGAATTAGTCTCCAAGTGGGAGATTGTTAGGAATGGAGCCTAATTATGAGGAGGCTAAACAGAGAAAGTTTTGGATTTCTTGCGGGACGGGCGGGGAAAGTTTCCAGATTTACAGTCTGTTAGTCTACCGAGAGAAAGTTTCCGGATTTACAACAGGACAGCCGGGGAAAGTTTTTTTGTTTTTATCCCAAAATTAGGTGTTGGGAACTCAGTGTTAATCTTGGAATGTATTAAGAAAAGCAGTTTTTTTTTTGTTTTTTCTTATATATAGTTGTGAGGAAAAACAGAGTATACAATGAAAATTACTGTGTTGATTCCTTGTAAATATAGAGAGGAAATTACAGCAGATGTTTGTTGTAGGTTGTAACCCTCTATTGCTTGGATTGAGAAAGAAAGGACTGAAAATTCTTGGTGGATGTAACCCACATTGGGTGAACCACGTTAAAATCGTTGTCTCTTCTACTGTGTGTGTTTGTCTTATTTTGTTAATTCTGTTGTTAAAGTTTGAAACACTATAATTGCTTTTCTATATTTTATATAGTGATTTACTCTAACAATCGGGTCATCCTTTGGCAAAGAAAGGATCTCGATCAAAGAAGCCACCTACTGTCCCACCTCCTGATTATCGAATACATAACAGAACAAGAAGACGCAGATGCTTTAGCTGCCTTACAATCGGGTCATCCTTTGGCAAAGAAAGGATCTCGATCAAAGAAGCCACCTATTGTCCCACCTCTTGTTGGTAGCCCATTTGTGGTTGCACCCCATCCATTTTCAGCCACACCTTCCACACATGAAGAGGATTCTTTTCTTTCACGGAAAAGGACAAAAGGACCATTGGAAAAAGCATTCCAAAATGAGTCTAGGGACATTGCAGATCAGACGATTGCACGTTGTGTGTATGCCAACGGCTTGTCTTTCAATGTGGTTAGATCACCATATTGGCAATATATGGTGAAAGCCGTTAATGAGGCTCCAAAAGGGTACCAAGGCCCAGGTTATGAGAAGGTGCGCACCACTTTGTTAACAAAAGAAAAAAAAGTTGTGGAAGATTCATTGCAGCCCGTCAGAGATTCATGGGTTGAGACAGGGTTGTCCATTGTTTCTGATGGATGGAAAGATGCAAAAAATCGTCCTTTGATAAATGTCATTGCTATAAGCCCCAAAGGGGCAATGTTTTTGAGAGCAGTTGATTGTGAAGGGCAAGTGAAAGATGCCCAATTCATTGCTAACATTTTGATTGAAGCAATCGAATCAATGGACCCTCTAAACGTTGTCCAAGTCATAACGGACAATGCCAAAAAATGTAAAGCAGCAGGGATGTTGGTGGAGGCGAGGTACGAGCATATATTTTGGACACCTTGTACTGTCCATTCACTCAACTTAATGCTGCAAAAGTTGGGGAATCAAATTGAATGAATAAAAGAAATTTATGCCAAGGCTGAAGACATTCAAATGTTTGTGACAAACCATCACATGTCGCAAGCTATCTTCAGACAATTCTCAAAATTGGAGGTGTTAAAGGTAACAATTTTGTATGATTATGTTTCAGTTTAGTAACTTTAGTTTGTTTTAAATTTTGAAAACATTTTTGTTTTGTTGTTTATTTTTTTTTTTTTACTAGGTTGCTGAGACTCGATTTGCCTCGCACACAATCGTCTTGAGGCGACTTGTGGAAGTGCAAGAGGCATTGCAAAATATGGTTATTAGTAACCTTTGGAGTATATGGCGGCAATCAAGCACTGAGAGGGCACAAAAAATAAAGATGTTGATCCTCAATGATGATTGGTGGGGTCGTTTTGATTACTTGCTCAGTTTCACTGAGCCTATCATAAGCATGATCCGATTCGTAGACAAGGATCAGCCATGTTTAGGAGAGGTATATGATGGGATTGACTCAATGATTGAGAAGATCAAAGCCATCATTAATGCAAAAGAGCAAGATCCCCATGAGACATTTTTCAAACAAGTGCAATCATTTCTAATTGAGCGGTGGAACAAAATGACAACTCCATTGCATTTCCTTGCCTTCGCATTGAGTCCCAGATTTTATAGCAATGAAATCCTTTCTTTGCCCGGTAGAGTGGCACCATATAAAGATATTCAATTTAGTGAAGGGTACAAGGCAGCATTCAAAAGGCTCTATCCCGATCCTGAGATTGAGGTCATAGTTTCAACTGAATTCGCAGACTTCATTTCCTCTGTAGGACATAGCCTTAGCACTTTTCGTGACAAATACAAGAAGGATGCCCATATGTGGTGGTATTTGCATGGGCAAACAACCCCAACCTTGCAATCTCTTGCAATCAAAATATTATCACAGGTCTGATTTTAAATTTTAAAATTTAAATTTAGATTTTCTAAATTTTGAACTCTTTGGTTTTAAAAAAATTTGCCTTGTGATTTTCTTAATAGGTTGCGAGTTCGTCTTCATCCGAGCGGAATTGGAGTACGTACTCCTTTATCCACTCGCAGAAGCGCAACAAGCTAGCAGAAAAGAAGGCCGAGGAGTTGGTCTATGTGCATTCCAACTTGCGCCTTTTATCGCATATGCAATCAAACTACAAGGGCCAACAAAGCATTGGGATGTTAGGGCAGAAGATGTTGATTTAGATGCTTCCCACTCCCATCATTTATTACTTGACACAGAGGCTTTGGCTTCGCCAAGCCAACTGAGTGGTGCTAGTGCTGGTGTCAGTGAGAGTGGGAGTGCTAGTGCTAGTGCTAGTGCTAGTGTTACTGCTGCTACTGCTTGTGGTTCTAATGAATCACATGTTGATGTTGATGCTTTCGATGAAGACATTGAAGAGGAATATTAAAATAATAAATACTTGATATTTCATTGTCTCAATATGTGATAGTGTTGTACCCAGGTGTTGTAGGTGAGTTGGAGAGGAGAGGGCAATCCTCCAAGGGAGGTCCCAGGTTCAAATATCCACCCTACCAAAAAGTTGTATTGGGTATCCAAAATCCAATTGATAATGTTGGTGCGGACAGGGTCGGGTGCGACTCCCGGGTAATTTTGACAGTGTAGAACCCCCTGTTCGTGGTCTCTCAGAATAAGGCGGCCCCGCAAGGGGTTTTTCGCTTTAAAAAATATATATATGTGATAGTGTTGATGTGGTTCATTAGAAATGTTGGCATCCCAGTTGTGATAGTGTTTGTATCAATTTGAAATGCTTAATGTTAATTTAGTAAAAGAAAATGTTGATTTAATAAATTAATATATGATTTTTATTTATTTTTGTACGGCCGAACCCAAAACGAACCCAAGAAAAAAAAAAATTTGCCGTACTGGCGAACCGGGTTCTTCGAACCCGAACCTGAACCCAAAACGAACCGGTAACTTAGTTTTTAACCTAATGCACCAGGTATAGACGATTTTGATAACAGATCTACTTTTTTAATGTTTTCAATGAGTGTGCTTACATGATCCAATTGGGAATCTGTTTACAACATCTTTCTAATACTCTTTTCCGATTCTTATTTTGAGTAAGACATTTTTCATGCTACCGAAGAGCACTAGTTATAAGCATTTAAATCATATATACAGAAACAAATATTACGGTGACTTCCATGTTCAGTTACCAGGAGAAGAAGTCTTCTTTCAATTCCCAGGACTGCACTGATTTTAGACTGAACTTGTGTTAGTTATATAAAATACAATACCTCCTGACCATTTACTCTGCTCTATGCGTACTGCTGCTGCTTTTCTTCAATCAGTCTTTATTTTTGCAAATTGAGAATCCATTAAAGGCAGTGTTTATCACTTGCCTCTTGCCATCATTCTTGAAAAAATATATATATATATATTTGCTCACTTTTTCATACCTATCTGTTCAAACTTTCCAGATTGCTTCTGAATGCACTTGGATAATATGGCTACATTCGAAGTCTAACAATGGTCAAACTAGTCCAACAATGGTCAACCTATAGAAAGGCAATGCAAGATTGAAAACTTCAGCTCGAAATGCTTGGACAAAGCCATCACAAAATCATTTTAGCCAACTACAAAGGAAATAAAATAAATCAACCAACAAACCAGTCAAGGAAGCAATTAATCTCCAAACTCCAAATGCCATAATACTCATTACATGATAATCTCTACTATCAATGAAGGATTGGACTCCCAATATCACCTAAAAAGCATTTCACACATCCTACATCATACCATAATCCAACATAAAGATTCATACCCCTAAGGCCACCTACATAACAATCGGAACATAAAACAGGAACATCAGCCTGTTCCTGAAAAACAAATGAAATGCTTCCTTGAGATTGAACTATTTTCTCCCATGATAGGCATACAAGTTTTGTTTCATGTTGTATTTTAAAGTTAGAAGTTATTTTTTTCCACTTAATAAAAAGATACCATGACATTAACTCCACACATATAAGATATAGAGAGAGAGGTGTGAAAAGACATAAATCTCAAAACAATACCGGTTATAATGACAGAATGAAAGAACCGTACATGAAAACAAGCAATGATTTTTTAAAAAATGTAACTTTCTATCAAGGAACAAAAATAACGTATCGTTACTTGGAATGGTCAATGATGAGGAAAATTATAATGCAAAATGGAAGGCATTAAGGAATGGTTAAATATCCACAGTAAGAGAAAAATCAAGAAAAGAATTATCCCTACCTGTTTTGCAATCGATGCAGTGATTGTCCCCATCTCCCTTGTCAGCCGTTGAAGAACACGAACTAAAGGCATCATAAAAGGATCTATAAAGCTTTTTTGGCCCTCAGCAAGTGTCTTTATGACAGAAAGTGCAAAGCTTATCATTGAATTAGCTGAACTAGTCTCAACTGATATCTGTGGAGCAGTAACTGCTGAAAGATGTTTCTGTAACAATTCTTCAACCTTGGAATGCAATGATCTAATATCCTGTGGTGTATTCATCGCATCTATAGGAAATGCATCAAAGACCATTTTTAACAGTGTACATAATGACTTCCCTATATCCAATAGCTTGCTGTTGAAACAAGGTTCCAATAACTGCAAAACAATGACAATCATAAGAAAATGGCGTCAGAAATTAGAATTTAACTCATATCATAATGTTTGTTTCAAAGGTATAACTATAAGACATATATTCCGTTTGCTCACATACCTGTGTTATCTGCTGAACATTATTCCTGATGAACAGATGGGGCTGCTTTTCCAACACCTTATTCATGACATCGAGGCCCTGCGCAAGTGCTGTTGAAGGATCTTTGCTTTGTCCTGAAGGCTGTAAACTGCTGAGTAATTTTTCCAAATAATTGAACTTGATATTAGCCGCAGGCCAAACTTCTAAAGCCTGAGATAGTAGCTCTAAAGCTTGTTTATACATTGCAGACATTTCTTTGTCCTTAGGTTCCGTTACTAATGCAACCTGCACAGTATAATATCATGTAGCATTTAGATATAAAATATAAACAGGATTAGAAACAGAAACTATATACTCCAAGTGTTTTTTGCCCTCTATACATATTCATCTTCAATACTGTACCTTGCCAAAAGAAACTAACATGCAAACATTCAAACTTTGTGCCACACTATACAATGACTAAGTGGTGTAACATTCTACGAGCATCATCAGTAATTGTTCAGAGTTGTTTTGAAATTCCTATTCGATTCAACGGCATTATATTGTATTAACTAAGACTCCTATTGAAGCGCATTGTAGAAGAAAAAATTCCACACTATGTCTTTGGTGCCTCTTACAATATTATTGCATGATGACAGTCATTTGCATCATAACTGTTTACATCCAACTAAATATGATCACTGAAATCCAAGAAAATAACAGCACAGGCTACATTGTCCAGCAATGTAAACACAACAATTAGTCTCTCTTAGAGAAAATATTTTTAAAAATAAATGATCATAAATGCTGATAAACATGGTGCCTCCAAGCTACCAAACACAACAAGGCAGTCTACTTGTACAATGTCAAAAACCTTCTTCAAGCATAAATGTGACCAGAAAATCACTGTTGTACGTCAACTGAAAACTTTGAGCAACCATTTCTTCCTTAGGCTTCTGAAAAAATGGAATACTAGCAAGTCGGAGCGTTAGCTTTAATTCCATTATATTTTAACGAATCACCAACACTGTATCTTCATGTGCAGAGGCACATAATACAAGACTTGCATCTCATTAACTGATAACAACTACAACAGATAATAGTAAATACTCAACTTTAAAACATTAGGAAATAACATTAAGTACTGATACTTGGAACAATTATTATATGTATAGTCAATTATTATAACATACAATGCTAAAATAACATATGAGAAATATTTAACATGTCATGCGTATTTAAATAGCACTGATACTTGGAACAATTATTATATTTATAGTCACATTTAGCAAACCAATATAACTATTAACGTTTAAGAGGTCCTTACCCTTATAAGAAAGTTGATAATCATTTCTTCCATTGCAGCATTTGGTTTGTATTCTTCATCAGGTTGACCTGCTGAGCCAGGTGTACCAATATTTTGTATAGAAGTGCCACTTGGAGACATTACACCTAATGAGGATAAGCTAGTTTCAGTTTTAGCCCGCTTAGTTAAATCATCTGAAAAACCAGAAGCATCAGATGGACGTTTAGAAGTTGCTGGTGCTCCAGATAAATCTCCTTCTACAGCTGAAGTTGACCCTGACATATCCATAGGTTGTGCATGTCCTTCTGTATCTGAAAGAGTCTTTGCTTCTGCTTGACGTTGTTTCTCCCACCCAACAACAAGCCCAGCAAGCTCTATTGCAAGACGTCTATTTTCTGGGGGAGTATTCTGTGGAAGTCCAAGACGACTAAGTGAATTCACCATTTGTGGCACAAATTGGGCTCGGCAGCTATAAAACAGATCTGAATGCCGCACAATAAGCTGGAAAATGTGAATCAAGTTAGGCACTGAATGACCCTCTTCAAGTAAGATTTTCCGTGTATAGCGAATCCATATAGGTATCTTGTAGTCACCCAATGGCAATCTTCGTGGCAGTGCTGGCATGAGAATGTCAAGAGCTTGCTTCACTAGCACCTTATTTTCTGGCTGGCATGTTCTCAAGAGAGCAACAAATACCTGAAATACACTTTGAAAATTAGTTACAAAAATCATTTTCTAATTTGGTGCCAGACAAATCATAGCTGAAACTATTCCTCTTGAATATCAGCAAGGCATAGCTATGGAAATGAAATCATTTTCTAACCTCTTTCAATATTATGTTAAGTACATATGCAGACATTCTTTTTGCCACAGTGCATCAGAGACAAATTTCTAACATTTTATTTTCATTTCAATTTTTATTTTTTTCCCCCAATGGTCATGTGAAGCATTTTGTAATACCTTTTGAAAGCTTTTTTCTCTGCATATTTTACTATGAAATTAAAATTAGCCAACCTACGATTGCAATATGTGACTAGAGTAGATTTGCTGTTGCTATTAAGACAAATTATAAACCAAAAGTTACGATGCAATTAATTATTAAATAAATCAGACAGGTAAACTGAAATATAAAAAGAATTGGTTTCCATGACATGTCCCTACCTGAAGTATAATTTTCTCAGGAGCTTGATAAGCGTCAAGGAAATGACAGACATTAACAAAAGCCCACTGTCTGCTGGCACTGTCTTCTCGCTTGAGATGATTCCACCCGAATTTTATAAGTTCCTTCCGGTGATGCACAAGATCATTGGGAAGACGCTTCAGTAATAATGTTGCAAGCTGCAAAAGCTCTATTCTTAGAGGTTCATCATACTCTGCACTTACCTGGAAATGTCAACAAAGAATGCAGGATACCATCAAAATTGCCACAAAAAATTAGACAACCACTTTTACATAATACATACAAACAAAACAAAACAAAAAACACCACTTCTATGTTCCATTTCAATCTCATAAACACTTAAGAACTCCAAATGCCCATGTTATAAACTCAACATAGGTTTTTAATCAAAATAAAACTTCAATATCAAATGGCATTTGTTCAACCAGTCGTATTTCTCAACTTTCAAGGAGGAGACCGAGGTTCGAATTTTGCCAAGCGATACATGCATAATTGCTAAGCTGTTGGTATACCACTCTGTGGTCATGATGTAATATGGGTGGGGCCCGTTTCAATCCCATACAACCCATTCAAAAAATAAATGGAACTCCAAAACCATACCTCTTCAGGTGGATCAAGTAATTTTTCAACAATAGTCTTTATTATAGAAGAGTCAACAACATCCCAACTCTGATCATATTTAAAAGCATGAGCCAGCATGGGAAGAATCAGCATTTGCATAGCAACTACTAAATGATCCTGACTTAGTTCCTTCGACTGAAATAAATGCAGAAAATGCAGCAGCAGTGCCTTCTTCATTTGAGGGGTGTATCCTTCTGCAACCTGATTCCAATATCAACATTTAAACATACGATATTCTGTGAGCATCAGATGCAGCTGCAGCAGAAGAAAATAGAGAATATTTGCTTTTATAATGAACTCCAAACAAAGCTTCTTAAAGTAAATAATGATCACAAAAGTAATCAAATTCAAGAATTAATAATTAACAAACCTCAATCATGTAATATTCTTTTAAAAAAGTGTAGTCAATCCGAGTCCTGACCAAGAAAATCGATAACATATCAAACAGAACACCAACTTCACTTTTGTCATGTTTTAAATAATTCAGAAAACACTTGACAAGCTTCTTGCTCTCTTTGACCTGCAATATTCATTAATACATTAGAAATAATGTTATAGTGAGATAATATTCCAAATACAAGCAGTTCATTTCAAATCAAATAGGCAATTTCTAGTGCACTCTCAAATTTAAATTGTGTTCCCATTGAATTATAGAAGATTGAACAGTTCTTGATTGAGCTATCCTAAATGCCTGGGCCTCAAACACATGTTCATGCAAGTATTTCATTTTTGACACAACTTGACTATGGAAAAAGCATGCATGTAATAATTGACTAGATGAAAACATAGCCGAATAACCTTCTATGCAGTCAGTTTTTGTTTTGCTGGACAGCCTATGACTTTTATAAACAATTTTATTGCACCTTGATCTCATGTATCTATTTACCTAAGACGGGATAGTAAGAATCAGCACAAAACTAGACCCAAAAAAAACTTCACGACATTTGTAAAGTGATGTCCTCAAAGTTGACGACCATTCTCATTTTAATTCACCTTGATTTCCCATGCATCCAATGTCTTTTATAATTGATGATGCAATCATAGCTCTAATATAAAAGCCATTGCTTTCTACAGTTACAGTCAATTGTTCAATTTCATATTCCCCCATGAATTTATTATTTTACAGAAAGATAAGAAAACTATAGAATGAAATTTAAGGTCTTTTTCTAAATTCAGCAAGTGAAAACATTACTTGCCAAGTCCAAGAGCAATAAAATTGTGTGAAGTGACTTTCTAAGCCAATTAGTTCACAAATTAGTCCAGTTCAAGCCACAGTTGAATAACACTATTGAAATGTTGCATCACTATTAAGTTATCAGTACACAATCAATTTTATATAAATTAACCACCTCATTCTTTTTAATTTTCGAATTTAACAGGTAAAATAATTGGGTTAAACAAAAGCCTATGACCTGATCATTTTCAAGCACATGAGGCTCCTTCTCTTTCTACTTGATAAACAAAAAGTCCTAGGAACTACTCTATCAAGATCACATATTTCTAAGGCGCTCAGCAACATGTTAAATTCAGCTTCAGAGATTCTCATACTAATATTACTTTATTCTTCCCAGGTAAAGTTTATCTTTTATTTAAAAAGGAACAAAAGTCTTTGCTTCTAAATTATCCCCATCTTTGTTTGGTATCAGCCAATCATTTTCTTGTCTTTGAATTCAGCAGGCTTTACCTGCTTTTTCACATTCTGGAGGATCTACATTGCCAATTTTATCATAATCAATATTCCTATGGCATTCGTTTGAAAGGTAGCTATCCCACAGTATCTACATAGCAGCTATTGAATGGTCGCTATCCCACAGTATCTACATAGCAGCTATTGGTGATGAGAAATAATTATATACTGTGTAAAGGTACCTTTGCAATTCATTTGGCTTCAATTGTATAAGGAGGTCTCACATCAGAAATTGCACTACTAATATTCATCAGTTGCTATTTAAACTAGCTTAGAAACCCACAGTACATATATCTATTAAATGCCAAGACATATCAAACTTGATGCACCTATCTCAAGCTTTTTCAAAGCTAAACGTATAGGATTGGTGCCTCCAGTTTGATATCACTCAATGTTTATTAGATATCTATATTGTAGATATAAAGTATGGATATGGATATGTAAACCAGTTTGATACGTATAGCTTCCTAATATGTGACCAAGTATATTGTTTATCCTATATCCTATATTAATTAATTATTACGTATCCTCCTCAAATGACATTAGATCAACCCAGTAAATTCGTTAACTTTCAAGGAGGAGACCCAGGTTCGGATCTTGCCAAGCGATACATGCATGATTGCCAAGTTGTTGTAATACCATTGCGTGGTCACGATGTAATACGGGTAGGGCCCGTTTCAATCCCATATAACCAAATTTAAAAAATAATAATAATAATTACATATCCTCAAAATGACTTACCCTCATTTTTTATAAGTAAGACATCTTAACTTTTTTTTGAAAGTTGGGTGGGATTATCCCTTTTTATCTCTCTTCCCTTTGTCTTCCAACTTTGTTTTCTTTGATTTGATATTAAGATATGTGCATGCACGGAGACTACTAAATGTTGTAATCAAGTGAAAGGTCATTGAAGACAAAAAAATTATTGTAAACCAAATATATGTTGCTTGTAACCATGAACAGTAGTAGTGTTTTTTTTCAATTTTTGTCTTTAATAGCATCAAAATAAATTTTGTTGAACAATGGTTTGCTCCTAATATTTTCAGGAAGCATCCATATTTCAGTCTATTGCATCAAGTTTGCCTTTAAAAGGAGTGTGACTCTCATGTATTTAATTTAATGACTGATTATTACACTTCTTACTTATCACATGGTAGAACATATAAATGAATTGCCTTCCTACTCCTCCTATCCATAGATTATTAAATGTAAAGAGTCGAATCTGCGCTTTCTTTCTCTCTAGTACAGATGGATGTTGCCTTTGCAAGAGTACTGAAAGAAGCCATGGAGGTTCCAATGATTTTTCCATCAGATAATTTTAAGCAAGAATTTGATTCTTCATAAGCATCTCATGGCAACACAATATTTCCAAACGACAATGATCTTCATTGCAAGATCTTTCCCTCTAGAGGACCAGCATTTGAATCCAGCTTAAATGAAAACATTGTGTATGGCGGTGCTAACGTTGCTCTCTCCCCCACGATGCAAGTCTCCCTTTTCTCATGTGCACGATTTCATTCCTCAGCCAAAAAGCCAAGCAACTACAAGGATTTCATCAATGTCAATCCGACTCCTAGCAAGGAGAACAAAATATCATCGGCAGGCAGCAGATTTGGTGATTTGTTCCATCCTCTGCAAGCTTATTGTGATAGGCACAGTGATTTTGTCGAAAAGACATTCTGATCTCCAATGGCCTTCAGTTCACTGAAGAAGAAATTGTAGAGATGAATAAAGAAGACATTCCAGCGGAAGATGCCCATTTCTGCAAGAAATGCGGGAAGGGTTTCTAGTGGCACACAGACATGTGCATGCACACACCAGCTCACAAAGACAAATACAAATGAAGCAAGCTCTCATAGCAAGGGCAACCTCACAATTTCTTTCGTATCAATGCCAGGGTTAAGGTTGGAAAAGTCATCAACAGGAAAATACCTTGTGCATAAATTATAAATAAAACAGACACCAATAATATGTCGGTCATATGTTTATGTTCAGTGTCGACGGACAAGACTGTTACAACCCACCTCCTCCTCCCAGGTCTCACTGTAGATGCCTCTCGGCATAATTTTTTTTGTGCTCTTCCATACCGCAGCTTTGTGACACTTGGTATTAGAGCAATGATGGGACTCTTAATACTTTCAAGCTTTTGTCCTTAAACTGATGCTACATCTTCTTGTTGTTTGTAGCATGCTCTTGTTATTTGGAGGAATTTATCAAAAATATTACATTCCAATTTTAATTTGAGCTTGTGCACCATATATACAACTTATCCAGTATATGCTATTAAAATAAGAACTGCACTCTTCCATGAGAAGGGGTCTTCCACTATCCTTTCTGAGGACTGATGAAGACATTAGTAAACACCTCCTCAAAAAGAACTATAAAGTCTATTTGAAAATCACTTGGATCACCTTACAAGATCCACTATCACTAATGGAACCTAACATGGATGTTGATTCCATCTGTATACATCCAACCTATAAATAGAGAGGGCACCTTACCAGCCCTATTACAACATGTAAACCATAGATAAGTATTATTTATTTGCAGAATGATAATTGAATTGGGAAAATCTTTAAAAAGGTAACACATCATAATCAACCAAAAGAAAATAAGTTCAAAAAAAATTAATGTAGCACAGTAAGTTTTCAGTGTACAAGAAGGCAAATTCCCTGCAAATGATTAGCATTGACAATAGTGGAACAACTCAAGTTTTTGCATCCACAGTGAAGAATGTATTTTTGTAAATAAGAAAGAATCATATACAAAACATGTAGATAAACTATATCCTCCATTATCAAAATGTTAATTTTAGATGTCAAATAAAAGTATCTTGTGCACTGAAAAACGATAGAAGAAAAACGATAGCATTGAACTAAAACATACTTGGTCCAAGCTAAGACCTCGTTCATTACGTATGCGAGTGTCTCTAGGTGGTGACTTCCAGACAGTGACTAAGGCATCAAAAACTGGCCGATTATTAGAGAGCCAATCAGGCATTAAATTGACCAAAGCTGATACCAAGGATAGTCCATTGAAATGGGCATCTGTCACCTGGCCTACACTTGCTCCTCCAGTGGACTGCATACCAGCAATATTATCACTTATAGGAGATACTAAATTATTGCCAGTATTTGCCACAGATGGTATCCCACCCGAGCTAACAGTCTCATCTGGCTTCTCTGCACGCTGAGAAAAAGCATTATCAATTATCTTTTGTGGTGACTTTGCAAGTTCCTCTCTTAAAGGCTGCCCTGCTTCTGACCTGATGATATCCATAAATCTGACACCAAACAAAGAAGAAAACACGTCTCATCAGATTTTCTCCAGTTATCTTCACAATAGCACCAAATACTTTGCAAAAAACTAAGATAAACCTACCTTCTAAAATATTTTGGCTGATTCAATCGAGCAAGAAAATAATCCACCGCATCTGTTGCATAGCGATTTAAAAACTTGGTCAGCGGAAGCCGGTATGGACTATTCAGCTCACTGTACACTTGGCCCTGAGGTAGAGCTGCTTCCAAATCCATCGTAATTTGTACAAGTTCGTCCAAGAACTTTCCGGCTGCAGATGGCAGAAGATGGAAAAGCTCTATGATCGCTGAAAAATGCAAATAAATTGCAATCATTAATAGAAACCACAAAAGAAAAAAACTTATTGTGAGTAGTCAATCAAACAAGTTCAGGATCACATACAATGCGCACAAAAAAAATTTTAACTAGACAAAACAAATCTGTGCATAAGTTATCTACCTGCAGCAATCTTTGGTTCCTCACCAGCTTTCCAAGCTTTCTGAGTCTGCGCAAGCTTCTCAGGTTCTTGCCACTTTTTCAGGTGGTCTAGGAGTTTGCACCCCAAAGTCACATTGAACCAATTTGATAGAAGCTCGAGCAATCGAGCTAAACCTTGTAAAAGAGGCATTGTGAGACTTTTGGTATGAGCCAAATTCACTAATATTGGCCGAAGGCTATTCTGTAAAAGCTCTTTAGGCATTTTCTGTTGCTGGATAACCTACACATTAGAAACAACAATCCATCCTTATTACACAAGATCATTTACTTCATTGAAACTTCAAAATCGACAAACTTGCTCACTTTAAAAAGCCACAGCTTCTATTAAAGATTGTATACTTCTCAATTTCATCTCAAGATGATGCACATCATCATCCTCTGAAAATACATATACTTAGTTCAGAAAGATATATAACCTGTCGCAAACCCTCCTTTGCTACAGCAACTATTTCAGGAGTCCGACAAGTGAGTGACTTGAAGAACATTGAAATTATCCGGGAACGCAACTCTGTATGGTTTGGAGTTTTAAAATCAGCCCATGCCATGGCTGTGCATAGAAGCTCGATGCATGCAGTTCGAAGTTTGGTCAATGTCACAGCCAACTTTGGGTTCATGAATTTCCCAATCAACACATTCTCATCTGCTTCAGCTATTTGCAATGCTTCTTGCAAGATATTTACAAGCTCTTGAGTCATCTTTAGAAGGGGAGGTCGCAATGCCAGACAAAAGTTTAAAGCCATTACAGTTCCTACCTGCACCCGTACATTGAAATTCAATGTTTACCACAAATAATACATTTCAAAGGTGACAAGGAACTGAAATCATAAGGAATCAATTGAAGATATTGTTTGAAAAGATCTTGAAACAAATGAAATTCCATTGTAGCAAATTTTACCAGCATTAAATGGATGTAAGTCTAACGTGAAATTGTTCTCAGGTCTTAACAGAAAAATCAAGTACAAAAATTAAATTATTTCATTAGAATCATGAAACTAATTTACCTGTTGCTCAATGTGCTTACTACGAAGAGGTCGCACTATAAGAGGTTGCAGCAGTGGTTGATATAGGGGTTCTAGTAACTCCGAAACCTCACTACCTGTTCTACTAGCAAGCAATGCTAGGCATGACTGAACATTCTTCCTCACAATGAGTGTTGCATTTGGATTGAATAGTTCTGCAGATAGAAATTCCACAACTCCTTGGAAACTCTGCCTGCGGGGTTCACTGTTCGCTTCATCAACATTATTCACAACCCTTAAAACCTGCGTAAGTACTTGACTAGTCTCTTCTTGCTCCTTATGTGCATGCTGAGGAAGCCGCTTTAACACATAAACTAGACCACGGACTGCACGGACTTGAAAAAGGCACAAAGTCTCAACAGTGGCTTTACCAACCAAAGCTCCAAGGCCCATCACTCCACCCATCTGAGCTTGCCATGTGCTTCCATAACAACAATGTAAAAGTCGTGGAAGTAGCTGCTCAAATACAGGAATCCTAACGCCTGGAGGTGGTGAGTAAACAGGGTTCATTGAGGGACTTGATACCATCATAGGAGTACCAGGTGTTCCCACACGGCTTGGCGTCAATACTCCAGTATGTTTGGTGCGAGCAAGGAATAAGAGTGTTTCAGCAAAAATATTAAGAGCATTCAAAGCAGCCTTTGCATGTGCTCTGTTTTCATCTGCAAGCACATCAACTAATGCATCTAAGAATATTAATGGATCTAGCTCTTTCAAATTGGCATGGGAAGAGCTCCTTGACTTAGAACCCATCCCCCCACTTCCTGTTGTTGCTGATGGAGAAGGCAGTGATGAATCCACATGGAATATCATTGCAAAATGGCGGCTTACATTGTGAACAAAATCATCCTTAGGATCCTGAAGTTCAGGTTCTGCACTGGCCGCAATCACAGTCATCAAAAGAACCTTAAACACTGCTCTCTCTGCCATAAGCTGTGTCTTTGTTTTCACCCCCAGGTCACCCTGCAGTCCAATAAAACATTAATATGCTAAATTTATATCTCAAACTATGACATTATCTTTGAGTGCTTCAGATGATCAAGGAGGACTCATTTGCTAAAACCAGCACTTGACAGCCTGGGTCTTTTTGCCAATGGGTCCTTGGTTCAACGGTTGGGACAAATAGTTGATGTAGCTCACACCAAGGTTCAAATCTCGGCGGCACCAAATAGTTCAATGTGACTAAATCGATGTAAAAGGGATAAAGCAACCCTTTCAAAACCCTACTTTTTTTTTAAGGATAGCCTGGATCTTTTTTGTTATTTAAAATTCATTTGTTATCCATATAAGATACAATGCTTGCTGGACCTGAATCATAATAAATGCGAATGTTGTATCCAGCATTATCACAGAAAGTATTCATAGAATAAAGCTAACAATGCCCAGTCCTATGGAAAGAATGATTAAGTAAGAAAGAATTAAAACACATGCATATGATGAATCATGAATGTTTACACAGGACAGTTTTGCATGCTTTATGGCATACAACAGTGAAATGTCTGATTGATACCTGTGACCCTAAAAATTAAAAATTCAAATTTGGAAAAAAAACAAATTTATTCAAACTGGTAAACTCAGGTATGTAGACTAAAAAAGACGTTAAATCATTCCACTGAAATTTATTGTAAATGAAAAAATACCTTAACATTTGATGTCTCATTCCTGCGCCTTGACGAGTCAGCAGGCGAAATCAGAATTGCACTCAAAAGTCCTGGAGTGACCCCTTCCCCTGCTATATTTCCCTTAAGATTCAAAACAGATGCCAAGCAGACTCGGAGAAGCTTGAGAGCATGCCTCCTGTAGAATGGATCCACACCCAGTCTTTTCTGCATAACAGCAGCTATGGCGAGATAGATGCATCTATCCAAAGGCACAAGAAATGATGGCGATGGCTCAAATGTCAAAATTAGTCTTAGACCATGTTCTGGGTTTTCTTTGCACTCAAGTGCTAAAGGTTCTTTCAAAAACCTTCTATTTCTACCACCTAGTTTGCCAAGAAGTTGTAAAGCCTTTGCACCCCAAGGATATGGTTTTGGTCGGAGATGAGACCATAAAGTCAAGATTACTTCTGACATGACATTTGCCATGCTAGGCTCTAAAAACTCTGGATTGAGACTATCAATCCAAAATTCAAGTGTCCTTAAACCTAAGCCAATAAGTTCATCACTTCCTTTCAAAGCCAAGACCAATGGCTTCATAAGGCGTGGAAGATGCGGAAGCAATGAACTTAAGCGAGCTGGTAACGTTAGACAAAGCTCAAGCACAAGGTCTATCATATCAACTCCAGTTGGTCCTTCCACCATAGCCAACAACATATTAAGGCAAGGTTGCAAAGTGGGAATAAACTCCCTGAACAAGAGCTCAAATTTCCCACCTGAAAGAGCACGAAACATTGAACGGAGCAGTTGCATGTATCCATGAGGCTTGTCTATCTCAGTTGCATTCTTCATACATACTTCCATAATAGTTGAGACATGTGGCTGTAATACACGCTCACAATCCCCAGGCGATTTAGCAACAGCAACAAATAAAAGTCGGAACAACTGTAGCACTAGCTTTGATGCAGGGGTGTCTGGCTGTTTGAGAACATCAAGTTTGGTACTAACTAGAAAATTTACAAGAACATCTGCAAAATATCGTACAATCTTCGGTGTTTGTAGAAGGGTAGAAAATATAAGCAACAATTGGTTATTTAAAACCATGCACTCAAAAAGATGTTGCATGCACATTGCAAACATGTCCATGAGGTTTCTGGGTTCCATAGATGTAAAAACTTGGGCAAAATACTGCAGCATTTCTCTCTCTTCATCCTTTTCCTTGAATATCGAAAGGCAAAGAACTCCACTTTTTAGTACTCCTGAGGCAAGTCGTACCTGGAATTACAAGTGTACCAAAATATAAAGATAAAAATACCTTTGGTCACACGATTTTAACAACTTTCAACACCACTTTAAATAAAATGAAATTCATAAAGCAGCTCTTTCTCAACATGCCTCTTCTTCTCGCATGCCTTTTGGCAGAACCGTACTGCCAGCAGTTGATGGCTGAGGCACGGTCGTCTGTGATGCACTAAGATGAGTGATACTCCAAACTAAAGTCTTCATTCCTGCCAAAAGAACATAAAGTTAGATAATACATCTCTGGTAGTATTCTTGCATGCATCTATCCACAATGTATCATACTCTCTGCTATATACAGAAGAGTAAGCATTTACACAAATGTTACCTGAAGTTTGAACCTTAATTGGAAAAATGAAAAACATCAATGCATGCATAAACTATTTTCCAACCAAAGAATGCAGTTGCTAGTCACTTCTAACCCAATCTAAAAGCCTGAAAAGGACAATACCCATAACCAAAGTCTTGATTAGCGTCTTGCAATCACTTAGCTCCTTTGAATGCTCCAAAGGTGTCTGCAGGTTCAATGCTGCCTGCATACAATGTTTGATAAGGCAAAATGTTAAAATTCATTGAGATATCTGTATTGATTGATTCTCTTGCAAGGCAAATCCACAAAATGCAACTAGCAGCTTTGTTTGTCAATTGGATAAATCCACTAACTAGTCAGTCTAGTATATCAGTTGAACTTGCATTGTAAATGCTATCATCTAACATCCGTAACGCTGAATAGAAGCAACCTCATAAACAATACCATATAATCAATAGGACATCATACACTTCCATGTCTTAAAATAATAGTTATTTTTTCCAAGTTTCCATTGCAGAACTTAGGGTTAATGTTTATTTGATATAGGGACGACTTGGAGACCCATGATTTTCCCAAGGTGGTTAGTAATTTTGCCTCCAATGGCTTGCACTTACTCCACTCCTATGTCATCACTTGAAGGCTATAGGACACTCCTGATTGGATACCTCTATCCACATATCCTATACAGATAGGAATATGATACGTCCTGCATATCATACCCAAACATATCCGAATACATGGGTACCATATCCAGATGTATCTGAACACATGCCTCTATTTGGTCCATATCTAATACATCCAGATATGTCCTAGGCACATTTAAAGCTGTATCCATGAGACAAGATTAAAAGAATAATACATTTTTTTTTAAATAAATTTTAAATTTTAAAAACAAAGACAACCCTTAATTAATGAAAATATCCTATTTAAAACTTGTGTGTGTAAACATTTGTGTGTTATAATCTCTTTTAGTATACAAAAATGTGCATGCACTTTATAATGTTTTATCCAGCAGTATCCATGTTAGGGTGTCTTGAAAATTTACTGCACCCACATCTGAATACCATATCCACATCAGATGCCAAATTCAGTTCCATACAACATAGGAAATTAGTTCTCAATATTGACGTGTATCCCATACCAATAAGCTTAATTGATTATTCATTCTCTACCCATCTCATTTGTGTTCTACTTGTATCTGAATCTTGGGCATAGTAGATTCTATCATGCATACATTGCTTGTGTATTCTATTTAAAAATTAATCAGCAACTCAATGTTATCAAATCCAAGGGCCTAAATACTTAACTCCACTTAGCATGCCTTATGTCCCCCCTGACCATGAAATTCCCAGAAGTGCACAAGTAATATTTGTATATTTTTGAAAGCTACAGAATAGAATGTTGTCGTCCATGATTCTTCCATTGGCTATAGTTCATATTGAAGATAGGTTGTCTTATGAGCAATTATTTTTTTCTATACTGTGGCATGTACACCACTGGCTTGTTATATCGGCAGATTATAGTACTTTCAGAGGTTATTAGTTTGTAAATTTTAGGATAACTTCACTCTAAAAGACTAAGTTTCCTTTATGGAAATAATACTAGCCAGAGTATTATCAAGGTCCCTTGCCATTGTTTGAATTCATTATTGAAGTTCTATTGCTCGAACATGTTTCAGAAGAAACTGTTAAAAGTAATCGGTCATAAATATTATTTCCATTGGCTGAGACTGTGACTGGTAATTGGTCATAAAAGTTATTTGCCTTTAAATATGAGTTTTTTTAGAACGTTCAGCAATGATATCATTAGTGAAGCCTTACAGTTAGCATGTTTAACATCTTTTCAATTGCAAGTTAGTGGAGTTACACTGCTATAGTTTGTCCGCAGTTACTAAATAGGTGTGTATGTGACTGGGCTGTTCTAATTTAAAGACTTGCAGTTTCATTCAATTGTCAATGGGCCAGGCAAAATCAAAAGCATATACTTAACATCAGAAACAGATTGAAGCTGAACCATATCAATTGAAGAAAGCCTACAAGTACAGATGTTGGATCTCAATTCACAGTGCCATGTTTGAGCCAAGGCAGAGTTCACCAGAAACATAGCAGACCAGCAAGCCTTCCTGCCAGATTAATTTTTCCATTGCACCACTGTTGTACATTAAAAGTGCATGCAACTTCAATGGAACGCTAGCAAGCATATGTAGGTTTGAAGACTTCTTCTTTTGTTAAACATATGTGAAAATATAGATCAATTGAATCTTCAAATCTTTGTGAATCCATCTACAGCTGGGGACAGCAGGTCAAAGATATTTGAATGGTCAAAAGGTGCCCTACGTGACAAGTGGTCATCAAGCCACTTAACCCAACACTGTTCAATAAATAAAACAAATTAATTAACAAGATGAAGACATGGGTATGCAAGTCGCCATGAGTATAATGCAAGTTAAGGCGATTGAAGAGGTCAGCTTTTAAATGGCTGCCCATATGCAACATGACACCTCACAGCTTATTACGCATGAATAACATCCATAAATGTAAGAAATGGATGAAATATGTTACAGCAGCAGAAAGAGTGCTCAAACATACCTAAAACAAGGAAATTATACCAGCATAGACAATACATCACCTATATTAGGAAGTAAAAATAAGAATACTGCTTCCCAAGCTGAGCAGACACCTCCATCAACCCACCTACCTATAACAGTCAAAAGCATATCATGATGTTCCAATCTCCTCTGCAAGAGTGTCGTAGGGCACAATAGGGAAAGAAAAAAATGTGGAGATGTGTTGTGCAGCATTTGTATCAGTATTTGGTGAAAATTGGTGCGTGCAAACATAACCCACAAAGACATATATGTGGACAAACCTGTTGATAGGTTGATGCCATCCATTGTATCAAGACTCTGACTCGTCTAAGTCTTAGCAAGCCTTTATTTGGCCTGTACATGGCTTTGGGGTAAAGCTCGGCTATGACTCCTCAAATAAAAAATAATATAAAATATAGTCTCCCCCAATGTCAAATTGAAGGACAGACAACTCACAGACTTGCAGAGAGTCTTCACACCATGACATCATTGAATGGCATTTATTTATGGTTTGAATGGTCAATTCATAGTTTCTAGCAGAATTCATGACACCAACAGGTTTCCTGAGCCTTTGTATAGTAAATTTTCACTACAAAGGAGCTCTTTTTTGCCCATTTCATGCAGTCATATGCGTTTAATATACCAACTCTGCACAGCTACACAACCATCAATAAATGTGTTTAGAATCCCTTTAATCAATTAACTGCCCCCTAATCCCACATTCTGCTTAAACATAAATGTTCATAATATCAATGTTCTTTTTCGACGCTGAATTAATGGAAACTTATCCTCTTTAGCCTTGTCCTTCAAGCCATATCCAGACACATGCAGAAAAAGAAAATCAGCTCTACAAAATACCAAAAAAACATTCAAGTTTAAAGTGAAACAATTGTACAGGTCTGGGGGTCTGGACCGTTGGTCAAAGTGCTCCCTTGGGAGGGTGGAGACCACGGTTCAAATCCTCAGGCCTCGTAGAACCGGCTACGTTAAAAATTTACCCGGCTCAACTGGAGGTTATAGTGGCAGCAAGGTGCAGGATTAGAACCCACAATGAGGCAATGATAAAATGTAACGAGTTACTGATTCCTCTAGTATACGCAAAAAAAAAAAAAAAAAAAGTGAAAAAATTGTACCAGAATTCTGTACACTGTCATTATGGTATTAAGCTGTATATTTTCTATCATTCATTTGCCACAGTTACAGCAAATTTGCCATTAATGATCATTATGAAATTACTGTTCTAATCCAAAACCGATGGTCTGCTTCACACGTCTCCACACTTATGTCATAATTATAGGGTGACAATGCAAACACAAAGTTCCTCTTATTGCTAAGATACATTTTTTTCACATAGAAGAGCAGGAAGGCTGCAAAAAGATATTCACCTGCACAGGCAGTTCTAATTTGGATCTCAAACTGCAATGCTCTTTCCCATCCTCGCAGTCTTCAATGAGCTGGCATTTAAATATAAATTAACTAGAAATCAATACTGATTCCCCAAATCGTAGGTCCCCATCACTCTAGGAAACCCAAATAAGAGTTGCATATCTTGTACAAGAAAAAAAAAATGTGAGAAAAAACAAATGTAGGACGTAACTCATATTGGAATATAAATGTTCTGAAAGAATACCAAAGACAGTGCTATAATAATATAACACTGAAGAATAGATTATCTACAATGCAAAACAAGCCCCATGGAGAATATGTTTGGAAAAGCAAACACAAAAATTAATAAAATTTGTACAACCATGTTAAATGGCTCTAGATAAAATAAGACATTATGAAAAAAATTAATTGCTTATCTGTACTCAATCATATTGTGTACAATGTTAATTGCTAACATATACTATATTCCATAAAGCAATGTCAGATCTGATATTTCACACAAGAATTAACATAGGCAACACTACATGCTAAAGCGATAATCAAAACACACCTGAGGAATAGTGTGCTTGATTGTACCAAACTTGCTCACAAATGCATCCAATATTCGTCCCTAGTTCACAAATTACCAAAGTCAGATACATATATAAAAACATATATTTAATAGATTAAAGAATACTGTGAGAAAATAGTTTACAAATTAAACATTTATATAGAGTAACTTATAGGTAATACATCTCTACCAGTAAGGCTCGTCCTTCTTCCCTTGTGGCAGGATCGACACTTCTGGCAAAGATAGGTTCAACCTACAAATGCATTTGTTCATCATTAATTTTGAATTTAAATTTGTGGACAAGTAGTCTTTCTTTATTGTAAACACAAACACCTGTTACATGTAGAAAGAGACTTCTTCAAAGGTTATATTTCTTTAAAGTTAAAACATTTGACTGGTGAATAAGACAATACCAAATTAAGCATCAGTCGTGCACAAGTAGTCTGCACACTGAGAGGAAGCGACGAGTCATGCATATTTCTTGAGAACAAATAAATAATTTGAGAGAGCTGCAACAGAAATAGATATATTAGCACATAAACCACATAAAAACCTGGTTTGCACAAAACAGGCCTAATTTAGAAGGTTATAAAAATGCAATCCAAAGGATCCCTTTCATAGTATAGAATGCTTCTAAAACTTAAGGAACAGAGTAAAAAGGAAGCTATATATTTCTTGCTTTTGTTTACAAGCAAATAAGCAATACATACAATATATGATATTTTATGAAAGTCTTAGCGAATAATGAAATCAAGTTCCCTCAATCATAATAACAAACAAGGCAATTGCAAAGAGAGAAAATTAAAATTTTAAAGAAAAAGTTCCTATTTGGAACTTCCATGATTTACTAGGACACCAGCCACATGTATAGGACAATAATAATATGACTACAAGGTGCAGAAAGCTAAACTAATCATGTTTACTCAAAATCCAATTGTGAAAAGTGACTATATAATCTTGTTTACACACATCAAAAAATTATGACTACCCAACTAACTTTGCATGAAATACATTAATAACAAAAATAATTTCCAAAAAAAAATTGCATTAAATACCCCCAATGAACCACTGCTCATTTTACTATAAATTAATTCAGAAACAGTAATTCGTAATTATGAAAACCAGTGATCATCATTCCCACACCTCTCTGTGTTAGATTCCCCAGTGCCTCATTTTTCTTATCCACTAATTTAGAACAAAAACAAGGAATCATCAAATTTCAAAATGAATTACCACACTGATTACTGCAGAATATTAAGCATTGGATCTTGCGCTCTCTATGAAATCCAAGCACTTTGAGGGAGATAGTTCTTTAACGCATCTCCTACTGTGTTGTCTCAATGTGTAAGCTGATATTAACTGCTTGGGAGTGAAAAATAAACCTAGAGACGAAATCATTCATTTGCACCATTATTCATTTTGACTTGTTCAGCTCCTATCTTAAGGTTTAGCATCTTATTTCTACTTATATAATCTTTTCCCTTCCGCTTAGGGCATTTAAGACATTTTCTGCTAAAGTTACCTTTCATTTCTTCATGATTTGCTAGTGGATTATAAATTTCCTTCGCAGATACAGGAACATTAGCGGCATGAGAAAATCTATTGAAATCAAAGGACATATTATCTCATCTGTAAATGAACTGCAGTCCATTCCCAAATTATTGTTCTATGGCAAATGTTAGTGAGCCAGTCATTACCATAAAGGATCAGGAATACATAGACATACAAAATTCGACTACTATATAAGGTATAGGAAAAACTTCACTAAAGACCAAAAAAGGTTCTCAGAAACCAATTAGGCATGTGGGCAAGGACCCAAAAGTCTACCTTTACTTCAGACAGTTGGATGCTTGTCAAAAGACATTAATTATTGTTGGCTGAATGACTGCCCATCAACCAGAGCTAAAAGTTGGAAAACTCCAGGCATCTTAAAAGTATTCCACTTCTAACTTTTATTAGAAAATCACTGAAAACAATGTGACTTGAACTGTTTGGTTACAATCACATTCATCTTAGTGATTTATTATTACAGGCAGAAACACATAATTTGCTCCATTACTAGTGATTTTATGTGCAGACTTTGACATTTTTTGAATTCTTCTGCGCATAGATCTGTATTTTATGTTTTATTAAGAAAATGTGTTTTAATATTTTCTTATATTCTGCACACAACATCCCATGTCAAAATTAATTTTTCATCCATGCTGTACAGTATACCTTATAAAACATTCTGAGAAAATTGTAGTTTTTCCCAAGCTTCACTTCCTCTTTTACACTTTCATGCAAGAAAACCATGCCAATATTTCATGAATGGAATATTGCACCTTGCTCCAGTGCTCAATATTATGTCCAGTGATCAGCAGTATCAGACCCATTTTCTTTTATGGATCAGAGATTTGGGGCCCAAATCTAGGGTTTGCTGATTTGGCTCATATTGAAATGGTAGTGACAATTTTGCTCCAACAGTTTATCCAAAGTAAGAAAATAGTCCCACAATGTATTTTCCAGGGAGATTTGGCACCCATCCTCTTCGCCTTGAGAGCATCTTTACAATAATTTTTCATATTGATCTCCATAGATCCAAGCATTTTGCACATTAGACGAACAAAGGCACTCATGTTTAGCAGTTTTTTTCCTCATAGTGGATTTACTTCAAGATCATTTTTGGTCATCATTGGAGCTGTAATTCAAAAGCTAGTTCACTTCTTCAATCAACCAGCATATCTCTATAGATCGACTACCCCATTCAAATACCCTTTGAACACTCCACCCCAACCTCTTCTTGGAAAGAAGGTGATTAACTAAACAATCAAGGATGACATATGTCAAAAATATATTCAGATCACTTGGATCGCTCCACCCAAGCCTCTTAGTCCCAAGTTAGCTTTCTACACAAAGCATTTCATGAGGAATGACGATGGCGTTACCATTCATCCTAACTAAATCCAATGATATTGGACACATGGCCCCAAGATCCCTCCTGGTCAACTCAGAGTCCAATCACATCAGTATGCATTGAGGGAGTCAATTGCATTCCTCGAGAGGATGGGGTTTTCCACTTTGCTCTCGTTGGGAGGTGAAGACTGAATAACACTTCCAATTACAAGATTAGAAGGAGATACTATTGCATGTATAGACATCCAAACACATCGCTTGCCACTTGTTTCATTATCCTAACCAAAGAAGCTTGACTTTGTACCTTCAAGAAGCTATCAACCTTCAACATCAGATATTACCAAAGCAACCAGCTACCACCTAGTTAATCACCTCAATTTTTTTCACCCTATCTCTGTTGTCAGGAGCAAGAAGTGTTCATTTGAAGCTATAAATTCCTAGACTGATAATCTCACAAGAGTTGTTAATAGGGATTTGGCACCTTCTTCATCTGGTATGCAGTTTGACAAGACTTGGGCTACCCGACATTGGGTATCGACCACTCCTCATTTGCCCATGAGCTGCAGAAATTAGCAACTTTCTGGTTTCTTATTTTCTTCGAGTGGTTCCTCAACCATGGATGTTAAGGTTTTGAGAGGTTGGACTTTAAACCATCCCAGGATTATCCAACCAATGCCTCATATTTCTAGCCATTTTCTTGGGAGAATCATTAGATACTATGTTGGATCTTTGGGATGGTGAATATGACAACTCTATTTCTATATTTGCACTCCATTAAAATTGGTACTTGGATCCACTTGGGCTCATCTTCCTTGGTTGCTTACTCCCCCATTTCTTCACTACATACAACATTTACATACAACTTTATATTTTAGCCTCCAGAGGTGAGATGAAGTCATTTTGCAAAAACCAAGTCCACCAAAACAGCTTACTAATTCCAATGTTCCTCAAAGACCAGAGCCTTCAAGTCGAAAGGTCCGAATATATAGTACTGGGAAGCTGACAATAAGTGTACTCAGAGATGTCTCACAAACTTGCAATACCACAAGAAGAGCTTTATATCATCATATCTACTACATTGAAGTAGAAACCAAGTCAGTCCAGTCCTAACTAGATCATGTTTGCTAGCTAACCCAGAAGAAACAGCCACCTGAAATTTCCAAGCTTACAAAATAGTCACATGACTCAAAATCCATAGAAATTTGAGCAGTCAAGGAGTCGCAACACAAATACAACGATAGTCTGATATTGGTGATCACTGGCTATGTGGAGTAATCTTGAGTTGCAAGTTTTGGATGTGTCTTTTCCTTATCCATAATAACCAATTAATGTCGGACTGCTCTTGAAAATATGCAGCTTCAACTATGCTTAATATGTTGGAGGATGTAAAAGCGTTACTTCCACATTAAAATCAGAATTTAATACTATTTGAACAGTTCAAAATCATTATCATAATAAATATCAAAAAGTTGTTACGAAGTTCCATTTGTCATGTATTGCAGTAGTATAGAATAATATAAATAATTTACGTCGTCACCATCTTTTGTTAAAAAAGTTTATAATCCAATATCCGTGGCAAATACAAAGAAACACTTGGAAACGAGTCTATGGCAGAGTTATTTGAAGACAGTAAAATAAAAAAAGTTGGGGAATTGCTAACCCAAATCAGCAGGAGAAGGAACAACCTTCTCAAAGATATTAAAGATCATATGATATGATTTGAGTAGTTGTACTTCCATATTTGAGGTCCCATAGACCATATTTGGGTCTCGCGGACATAATTAAAATCTTTCATTTCATCTTCGATCTAGTCCTGCGCACCCTTTCAACATACAACTTTCTGGAAACTATGGACTTTTGTGGTAAACATTGTAAGCCCAAGTCATTTATGTAGATATACCCTCCTCTTTGCAAGAGACATCTCAACGTTTCTCATGTTATAACATAAATCATGTCACAGGTCTCAACATATTGTTTTCCGATGTTTGTAATTACCCGTATACTACATGATGTATGTCAGTTGGTCTTCACAAGAATTATATTTTAGAGTTGTTGAGCAAGCCTAATGTGGTAGGCTAATAGCGTTACTTCATTGACTATGAAACAAATGTGTTGACAATGTCTAAAATATGGATCTGTTTTAATTAATTAACTTCCATGCACCAATTGGCCATTCACTTTTACTGATGTAATGTAGTCCCATTAGTATATAACAAGGTTAACGTAAGAAGTAGGCGATGATCAAAGTTGTATTCAAGTTAAAAAGTACATATCTATATTTAAGATATGATCATTGGAATTATAAATGGAACAATGATTCGCCACATTTATTTATTTCATGTCCCTTGCCAATGATGTATGTGTTTAATCATCTCTGTTATAAAAGAATATTATTTTATATCTTTCAATGGTCAAATGCATACCCTCGTGGCTATAGGGATCTTCAGATTAAGCACAAGGCACCAAAATGATGAATAAAATTGTGGCAATACAGTGTTTTTAACTTACATGCCTAAAATAAAGATCTATTTTAATTAATTAACTTCCATGCACCTGTTGGCCATTCACTTTTACCGATTGAACGAGGTCTGTGGTTCCATTAGTATATAACAAGGTTAAAGTAAGAAGTGGGCAATAATCAGAGTTGTATTCAATTTAAGAGGTACAGATCTATATTTAAGGTATGATCATTGGAATTATAAATGAAATAATAATTCACCACAATTATTTATTTCATGTCCCTTGCAAATGAGGAATGTGTTAATCATCTTTGTTATAAAAGAATACTATTTTATATCTTTCAATAGTCAAACACATAACCTCATGGCTATAGGGATCTTCAGATTAAGCACAAAGCACCAAAATGATGAATAGGGGCTTTACCTTACAAAATTAGATACATAAAAATGGTTGACATCATTAGGTGTTTCATCGATGAATAGGTAAATCACCTCCATTAAAAAACAATATTAATTTATACCTTTCAATGGTCAAGTCAAGGCTCAATCATACATAACCTCATGGCTATTGAGATCTTCATATTAAGCACAAAGCCCCAAAGTGATGGAGAGTACTGTGTCCCAACAAGGCTTTTGCCTTATAAAATCAGGTACATGAGTATGGTAGACACGATAAAACGTTTCATCGAAGAGCATATGCCATCGTGCACTTGACATTAGTTAACACCGTATTTTCATCATACGAATAAAGGAAAGACTGAGAAGCAAATTAGTATATATGCATGTTGAACACTGGTAGATGGATTCAGCATTGAGATATAGATAAGTAAAAGTAATGCGACATCATGAATGCCATCTTCAATGGGCATTAATCACCTCTCTTCAGAAAGGCTCTATGTAATTAGTACTTGCATCCAGCTGTCATGCTTACAATTTTCATTTTTATTTTAAATCAGTTTGCAAGATTGGTTGTTATGTCACCTCACAATGCTCTACTCCAATTAATCCTCAAATAAATCAGATTTTTAAATTTTAAAAATATAAAAACAAATGAAGTAACAATCGATGAATTTAACATCTGATCAAAGCTTGAAAGAAAATTGTTTCTTATTGATAGTCTAATGAGATCATAATTGATTCAGCTGAACCCTGTAGTCCCCACGAGGACTAATAATCAAGATAATAAATTATAAATCCAGTTAGAAGGCAATTTTAACCTGATTAAGGGAAAGGTCCAGTCGAACATGATGAATAAGCTCTGCAAGAAGACTATATGCCAACGGTCTTAAAGTTTCATAGCATGCCCTTCCAGTCCCTACTAAGACCCTGAATGAAACATGGCATTAGCTAAAACAAATGGCATAATCCAAATATCAAACATAAACCTACAATTAGATCAACTATAACAAAAATGCGTCATCATTATAAATTTCAAATGTTTTAGTACACAGGAAGCTTGATATGCAGAAAACTATGATACATTCAAGATCACAAGAAAGTTCAATTGAAAATATAATAGATAATCAATAGTCATTCTCTAATCATCAAAGCAACGTCTAAGGAGTTTAACCTTTCTCTTCATATATCATACCATATAAGAAGTATCACTACTAGTCTAATTGGCATCATGCAATTGAGATTTATAGCAAAGATCATCTTTTGATTTCAAATGCAATATTGAAAATTCCAATGGCAGTGAAAAGTAAAATTCCCAATAAGGTTCATGATAGCTAAGACTTTTGATTTTTTAAGCTAAGAGGTTTACTCTAATAACATTTTTCCCAAATCTAATTAACAAACAAAAATGTTCAGTCATAGGGTATTAAATAACCTCTCTTTATGTTGAAGATATTACATTATTTGGTAACATTAAGTACCTTTGAGTACTATTGTAAATGCTAGTTTAGGAGTGTGTTTTATATTTGTCTAGCGTATGTGTCAAAGTGTGATGAGTGTTAAGCGTTATGTAATAAAGTGTGGAAGGTGTCAAGTGTGCAACTGTGCAACTGTGCGAGTGCAAGATGTCAAGAGAGCAAGGGAAGGGTCATAGGTGTTAGGTGTCAAAGTATGAAAATGAAGAGTCATTAAGATATGTCAAGATGTAAAGTGAAGAGTCATGTAATCATGGGAGTTTTGTCGTGTGAGGTATGTGAAAGGTTGCATCTCCCAGGGAAATTGAGGAGAGCAAAAGTCATGTAAAGTTATATATTGGAGACAAAGCTCCATGCATTGTAATAATGACATTTGATGTATTTCTTTGATTATCAATAAAGCTTTACTTTGTGAGATATTGGTGTTATGTGAATGTGTTTTATGTGATTGATATTTGATCCTAGAGAAATTAACTTGTGAGATAATCTGGCAGAATTGCCAACAGTGGTATCAGAGCCTACTTGGTTCAAGTGCCATCTTGCAAAAGATTAGTGAGAAGAATTTGAAAGAGTGGAGATTTTGCCGAAGAAGGATAGTGTGAAGTTGAATATTATGAAAGAAGAAGAAGGAGGAGATTGAAGCAGAAAGGATTGAAGAAGAGAGTGAGAAGATTGAAGGTGAAAGAAAAGAGAAGAAGATTGTTGGACGAATTAAGAGATTGAAGAGATTGAAACAGGAAGGAGTTGTTGGAAGAATTAGAAGATTGAAGTGACTGGAACAAAAAGAATTGGTGAATATTGACGAGATTAGAACGTGGAAGGAGTTGTTGGACTGTGAAGGATTGGTTACTGAAAAGAGACGTCTAAATACCAGTGGTTGGAGAGCTGTGAACATATGCGGAGAAGAGTGAAGATTTGAGGATGAAAACGTACATGGAAGAGAGATTGAAGAGAGGTGAACTAATGGATGGAAGTTGAACGCTGTTTTTGGAAAAGATTAGAGGTGAAGATTTGGAGAGGACAAATGTTGCTTTGGAAGATAGAAATCAAGGATGAACGCTTTTTGTTGGAGCCCAAGCTGGAGGATTGTGGAGAAGAAAGAACGCCTACCGGATTACATCGAGAAGAAAGAGCAGTGTTGAAATTTGAGCCTGAGACTGTGTGAGCTAAGAATATGAACGTGGATGTTGGTGAAGAACACATAAGTGAAGACAAAGAACATGAGCCTGTGAGCTAAGAGCAGCAGAAGGACCTGACGAAGCGAACTGTTCGGACTGCAGCGGAAGAGGTGACGTCTAGTGAATGTAATGCCTGTGAACTGTCCTGACACAGATTTAGTAAGTGGCACCCAAGAAAAGGTAAAGTCTTACTTTTTATTTATTAAGGAAGGTGCACAATATTTTAGGATAGATTTTTAAAAGTGAAATAGTGGAGAATGTTGAGGAGTCAAAGAAGGTAGAACATCAAGTTAAGGATGCAGCTTATCACCATCCACACCACCATAAGCGGCAACAATCTTGGAGGCATGGATCAAGGCAACAATATTATGGTTCTAAATGGAATCAGAAGGGCACCAAGTATGGCAGTTTTTGGCAGAGAAAGCATAGTGATCCTGGTTTTCAGAGTGGTGCATCAATAGCAAGGAGCAAGTGGACCCATCATTCAAATTATCAAAATACAGCAGCAGAAGCGTGGAGCCAACGAAGCAGATTTGGATACTCAAGTGGCAAAATGGCATACCAGCATCAACGACGACCACCACCAATCAATGTTTCACTAGGATGGATGGATGATCGAGATTGGTACCAGTTGCTAACATTGCTTAGCAAATCATATTATCTTGTTTCTTCATATGTTTCGAGGACGAAACATTTGTAAGGAGGGTGGCATGTTAGGGTACCTAGGAATAGATATTTGGGGATATGTTATTATATTGTATAAGGGTTGGCATGGGCCGCGCATAACCCAAGGTTGATTGTATTATAATATTATATTATATTATATTAGTAGTTGGCTCCCCCAAGTAGAATTAGAAGATGGGTATATAAAGAAGAGATATTTGTAATCATCATGGAGATTAATCATATGTAATCGTCTTTGCCCACGAAGTGGCTTATGGGACTTTGCCCTCCTTAAATGGCACTCTCATCATGGAGATTAATCATATGTAATCGTCTTTGCCCACGAAGTGGCTTATGGGACTTTGCCCTCCTTAAATGGCACTCTCATCTTGGGAGATCTTATGGAGTTATTCCTTCCTTGAGGAGTGTTATTATATTGTATAAGGGTTGGCATGGGCCACACATAACCCAAGGTTGATTGTATTATAATATTATATTATATTATATTAGTAGTCGGCTCCCCAAAGTAGAATTAGAAGATGGGTATATAAAGAAGAGATATTTGTCATTGTAATCATCATGGAGATTAATCATATGTAATCGTCTTTGCCCACGAAGTGGCTTATGGGACTTTGCCCTCCTTAAATGGCACTCTCATCATGGAGATTAATCATATGTAATCGTCTTTGCCCACGAAGTGGCTTATGGGACTTTGCCCTCCTTAAATGGCACTCTCATCTTGGGAGATCTTATGGAGTTATTCCTTCCTTGAGGAGTATTATTGGTGTTGCCCTACATTAAGGGTATTATCTATCTATCTCTCTTGTGTGGATTATTCTGTTGGAATATTTTTTGTGGATGAATGATTTGATATTTCTGCATATTGGTGAATGATTTCTGTTAATGAAAATAAAGTTTTGTAACAGTTTAATTTTGCTGACAATATCAAGGTTAGCAGTTCTCTACATATGGCCTGTTCTTTGGAGGCTTTGTTCTCTATCCAATGGATATGTTTTCTCAAATAGTTGAGGACAGTCATCATCACTTCTTTTTTAAATTATGCGTAAATGACTGTTACTAGTATTGGCACTGATTGTTTTTGGGTATTCATATATGCTTCAGATGAAAGTAGTATCCTGCATGATCGTAAAAGTGGTTCAATGTTCTCTCTAGTGAGGATTTTCAGCTGCGAGTGTATGTGCACCCACGTGTGTGTATACAAATTCAATTGTACGAGGACATGAGTGTGTATATGTAGATAGATATAAAGATAGATATCCATACCTTATTGATATTAATTTTCCTAGTACCTGATTAAAAAAAGCACTAATTAGATTTAATGACATCAAATAGAATAGGTGTTTTGCTGAATATAACCTCTACAGGATATGCCAGCAGATGGTCTGCATATTAAATAAAGTGTTCTCAACTTCAAATGGCATTAACTGTATACCAATTTAGGGTATCTATTTACAACTAGAGAAGATTCTCTTAAAATTGCAGTTGCTATATTCGTACTGAGTAATGCTCATCAACCCATGCCATCAGAGATTGCATTTGAAGCACTGCTCTCAAAAATCATGATAGTTATTGGTCTCCACGCCTAGAAAATTAAATATTGTGCCACGTAAGGGGTTTTCAATGACTTTAGTAAAATGGCACTTAACTAACACCAAGGAGATTTTTCCACACTTTTGTAATCATAATGACTAATAATTGCAATAACTACAAAAACCCTGAAATTTACTACAATATTAACCATTATAATTATTGCCTTCGAATTTTCAAGAGTTCATGTATGGACAATTATGCCCATGTTAGAATTAAACAAGACATAAGAAAATAAAAACTTAGAAACTTAACAACCTCTCCTCCAATAAGGTATCAATCAATTGGAAAAATCCTCGCCTGAAGTCAGTTGCAAGCACATGCCTTGTGGCCACAAGCAATTCCTGCGTATCACTCAAAAAACATTAGTTTGAAGTCCAGAAAAATGAATGTAGCAGCCTCTTTGTTCTTAAGAACAACCACAAAAAGTGCAAAGAGCAGTACAGATCCTTATGACACTGGTAACCCTCCACCACACTCTCCGTTAGGACGTCTGTAGCTGAGGTATGCAAGTTAAATGAGAATATGAAAGACAATATTAACCTTACGAATTGAAACTGAATCTGGGCAACTGACAAGCAAGTTGACTATGCTCTTTGATATATTTTCTTCATGTGGCCTGATGTAATCAGCAAAGCTCCGCAGAAGGTACGTTAAGAAGGAAACAGTCTGTAGTCAAAACAAGGAGATGATTCATTAGAGTTTTCAATATTAATCAGTCCTTTGAAACTAGATATCAGGAGGGGGAAAAATGAACTGAATTTGGAAGTTATATTGTATTCTGTCAGTAAAACAAATAAATAAATAAAAATATATAGAAATTAAAGTTTGTTCATAAACATTTTTCACAAAAATAAATGTTATATTTCTAAAATACATAAATAACAGTAACTTTAAAAGTACAAACCATCAATCATCACTACAATAAATCCATTTGAGAAATGCTTCAGCATTCACCATTCAATGTACAAGCAAGCTTTGAAAACACTTATGAGTACAAGCACTCTAGTGCACGGTCTGACACAAAAACACTGCCAAACATTTAATTGCAAAACTCTTGCATGGATTCATAGTGCAAAACCCATAAAAAAAATTAACTGAATAATACTTGTCATTTATAAAACACAATCAGTTAACACGTCAGATCCATAGTTATCATGTTGAAAAACTTGATATGCTTTGAGGGGGAAAGTTCAATAAACTCGGGGATCTTTTTTGTTTAAAACCAAAATAAAAAATGAAAGCATCAAAGGAGAGATGTATAGATTAAGGTAGACTTCTTTAGCAAATGCAAGCTTCAGGTATCAACAGAAAAATTTATTCAAAATGGCATAAGAAACGTGGACAAACTCATAGAAACAGTACTCAAAACTTTCAGATGCTCCTGGTAGTAGTACTGGAAACTAAAGGAATTTGGAAACATAAGTTGCAATGCACGAAACTTCTAGAAAAACCCCAAAAAAACACTGGAAATTGCCAGAAGCATTTTTTCATTTGCTAGAAAGAGAACAGCATTTTTTTAATGAAGGATTTTTTTCCAGACTATTGAAAAAGTTTTAGGAGATTTACATTGAATGGTACAAGACAAGCTAATTATGCCCTGCGCTTATGATTCATGCTGTTCATTAATGATTGTCCACATGCATAATATATCCGTATTGTGATTTATTAAAAGGACAATAAATGGTAAGGGATGGTGCTCCAAGATTAATGATCAATGAGATGTGATGCATGCTTGGTGGTGTAGAATCTACCTTGATGACTCCTATGTAGTTATAAATTTGATTAAAAGATACATGATGTACCGTGATATAGTTATACATGTGCACATGCATTGTTTTCCATGCATATTATACACTTGGTATTAATAAACTTGAGGCCTCCTCCAAGGGTGACATGCATGAAATCAATCGATATAAAGAATCATAAGGATATATGGCATATTACATGTAAAATTGTTATATTTTTCTGCAACATGTGCTTCATGATATATGTGGTCAACTCCTGTATACATCCACATGTACGTTTCAGACAGATACTAATCATGCATTGTCCACACCCTGACTGGGGTTAGGCCCTCACCTCCTCTGATCTTGCCAATGAATGGATATTGAATTTTAATGTAATATATAACCATGTATATAATGGCATGTTGGTTTACTGTACCTTTGGAGGTTCAAGCACCCATGCAGATTCAGATTTGGATAGCCAGGCATGACACTTCTTCATGCTGTTAAATGTTAACATGCTATTTGACCAAAAGTACCATCATTTGCACTTTAAAATAACCCATCTAACGTGCTTGCATAGTGTTTTAATGCAATTTGTGCCATAGTAAACTTTGTGCATGATATGCACAAGATGTTGCATGTCATTTAGCAGTACCATTCAATACTTAATTAATGATAATTGTTACAGTTTCATAACAAGCTATCCTCCCTTTAAATGATTTTCCTTCAAATATAAGCAAAAAAGGTGCTGAGCTCCAAAAGATTCATTTTCCCCTGGAAATCCTTCAGTTGCTAAGCCCTTCACACATGATAAAATATTCAATTTTTTAATTTGCATAGAAGAGTTTGATATAGAGCAACAGAATTCCTTGGAGCTATAAAATAGCTCTTCTTCCTTCATCAAGTATTGGCAGTAAAACTCTCTTTTTTTTATTAGGGTAGGAGAAGGGGTTTTGAAAGGGTCCCCAAACCTTTTAACAAAAATACAAAAGAGAGATCAAAAAGCTCCCGAGAGAATCACGAGGAGAACAACCCAGCATCAGCCAGGGCTACAACAACCAACAAAACAAAGACTGCCAGCTTCACAAATCAAACCAGCTAGCTAACATAGAACATCATATAAACTAAAACAGACAGACGCAGCAAAGGATGGGAACAAAACAGAGGGGAATCTAACATTCCCCCCATTCTTCAACATCTCTTGCTGGGATCTCAACAAAGTAATCCTTTTCTTCAGGTCTTCAAGAGACTCATCCATATTTCGAGCCAGCAATTGAGTCAGTCTCCTCAATGAGTCATTAAGATCCTTCAGAATGGAATAGCTATTCTCTAAAGCGTCCGGCATTTGCTTCATCGGGGACTCACCAACCAAATCCTTGCTTACCTCTGATGTGTCCATCTTGTGCTCCCTATTGGCAGTACAACTTAAACATGTAATGCAACCCAATTTTCTTCTTTCACAAAGAAGCGTGAATCAAAATGTGAAGTTCTCTATTACATAGATCCAGAACATTGGGACCAGAAGCAATCCTATTGTGATTTTGATATGGGGCAATACATTTCAGTAACAAGTTTTCTTCCAACACATTTTCTGTTAGTTGTTACTTGTTACATAGTTGACAACGAACATAAGCCCAGCTATTTCCTGTCATTCCATTTCGATCAGTGTTGATTAGCATGTTTTGTTCCATCTTGTGCATTTATCAAATCTCCTTCCAAAATCCTTTTTTTAATCCATTTAGTCTTTGACATTCTAAACCTGCATATCAAAACACAGTTTTCTTAATTTTGGATGATTATATTTACAAAAATTTGTTAAAGGAGAGAGTTTCGCTGGAATAGATAAGTCATATTTAATCACTATTTTGCTAAGTGAATTTGTTAGTATTATTTGTTTTATCTGTTGGCTCAGCTGTTTTTCTATGGCAACCATTGGCTCCCTTATGTCTGCCCATCTGATTGGTACAACCTTTTCTGCACTGCTTTTCACAAGGGAACTTCAAAGGAGTAAAACTGTTGGATCAATTTACAAGGTCACTCAAAAACCCATATACTATAGACATCAGGGTTTCTCTTAATCATCATGCACTTTCATTAGATCTATTTCCTGATAATAATATAATGATTGATGCGGTTATCCTGTCCAAAAGGAGCAAAATATAGAGAAACACCAATCTTTTCCTTTTAAAGAAGTCTGCTAACATGTTATGCTGAAAGCAGACCCAAACCTCTCGAAAGACCAGATAAGCCAAGAGATGTACTCTTCTTACAACATAAATCACCTTCCATATTCCAATGGTGTGGCCCAACTGATTAAATATTTGCACATTAAACTTCTTCAACTCATATATGACAGAGCTAAGGACTGAACATAACAAAATATTTAAGATGAGCATGGCCCTTCAGCTGTTACCTTAAGGAATGCCCAATGAATTCATATAAGTAAATATTTAGTTCTGGCATCTCTAAGGTGCTATTACAATTAGTGTCAATCCACAGGACGAAAATTTTAGCTTTTGATGGTCACGAAAGGATATTTTTTGCTCAATCAGGTTCCTTGAGTTTTGACAATTGTCCAGGTTCCTATGATGAACAATAGCCTTCCTTATGTGAGTATTTTAGAAAGAAAAAGATATCAATGGAATTGTCGGAGAATATTACATTATTTGGTACATGCAAATGTACCCCCATGGTACCATGGTACAAATGTAAATATAAAATAGATTAGGATTGAGTCTATATTTTAGATGAGTGATTTATATTTCCCTTATATGTAAGTGTCAATGTGCAAGAAATGCACAAGTGCTATATAAGAGTGCAATGTGCAGGATATGCACAAGTGTCATGTAAGAGTGCAAGTGTGTATTGAGAGAATGTGCACAAGTGTCATGTATGTAAGTGTGCAAATATGTAATGTGAGGATGTGCACAAGTGTCTTATATTAGGAGTGCATGTAGAAGAGTAAGAGTCATGTAGAAGTGTGCAAGTGTCATAGAGTCAAGTATACATGTAAGAAGAGAGTGAAGAGTCTAGTATACAAGTGGCAAGACAAGAAGCCAAAGGTCAATAAGAAAGGTCACATCTCCTAGACATGTGAAGTATTGAAAAGTCACATTACTATGGCTATATTATGGAGACAAAGCTCCATACAATGTAAGTAAAAATGGTGTGTAAGTCATAATAAAGCTTGTATACATATTTTGAGCAATTCATATTGTAAGCATTCTTCATGGATGTACATGAATGATTTTGGCCATTTACATTCATATTTGATATTATGAGTGAATGTTATTCTATATTTATATTGGCCTTGATATATATTTGATTGTTCGTATATAATTCTACTCTTGAAAATTGATATTTCGACCTATAGCATTTGTGGTTTATTTAAATTGGGCCCTGTGATATTTCGAGATAGTTAAGCTTAGAAGCCAAAAGTGGTATCAAAGTCACCATAAAATTAGAGTCTGTCGACTTTGAAAGCAGTGAAGACTTGGACTCTATTTTTAAAGGTCTGATTGAGTAGAGATTGAGGGGACAAGGATAAGTCATCCTGATTTGGATGCTACGGTCTGTCCACTTGGTTCAAGGAAAACTAGTGAAGACTGGGACTCAGCTAAGATTGAGAGAAAGCCAACTCAGAAGAAAGTTGGACATTGAGAGAAAGCCAACTCAGAAGAAAGTTGGAAGTTCAAGGACATTCAAAGTCACCCATATAATATCATGGATTCTCTAGAGAAAAGAGGAGAATCACTTTTGAAGATTGAGAGAGCCAACTTAGGAGAAAGTTGGTCATTCAGGGACATTTATAGTCACCCTGATATTGATTTTGGATTCTCTAGAAAAAAGGAGATGATTTTGTTCTTAAGTGCAACCTAAGACATTGAAAATAAATTTCAGAAGATTGAAGAAGCATCAAAGTTTCCAAGGATAGAGAAGCATCTAAGCTTCCAGAGATAGAGAAGCATCTAAGCTTCCCAAGTACAAAGATTGAGAAGCAGCATAAGCTTCTAGAGAGTAGATAAGACTTGAGAGTTGTACTGAGAAGTACAAAGAAGAACTCTCCAAAGATAAGGACAGAGAGTGGCATAGAGAATTTTTGGTTATTCAGAAAACCAAAAGCATCAGGCTAACTGTAGCAATATCAGTCTTGGCCTTGACTTATTTGAAGTTTTTGGAAAAAGTCTTATTCGACGGCAAGCAGAGAATAGCACTACCAGAGTGTTGTCTAGAGTCTCATAGGAGACAGCAAGCAAGAAACATTAAGGCACATTAAGTGTCTATTTAATGGAGCCATCATCCACTATAGAAGAAGAGGCCAGCACCTAAGCGGCCAATATAGAAAAAGAGGCCAGCATTCAAGTGGCCAATATACAGAAGGTAGAAACAGCAGTCTACGCAACCTGCACAAGGGAGCCTACGTGGTCATTAAAGCAACCTGCACAAGGGAGACTACGCTGTCATCAAAGAAACCTGCATAAGGGAGACTAAGCGGCCAACACTGGAAGATAAAGTGGCCAGCTAGGGATCTAAGTAGCATGCTATCAAAGAGCAACACTATAACAGCAGAGAGCGTTGAAGCAACGCTGCCATCATAGAACACCAATTCAGGGTAAACAAGAGTACTGTCCAAAGCACTAACAGAAGAGCACCAACTCATAATAGAGCAAGAGCGTTGTCCAAAGCACTAACAGAAGAGCACCGTTACAGAGTAAAGCAAGGACGTTGTCCAGTTTGGAGCAAAAGATATCCAGCACTAATAGAGACAGAGCACGAGTACGACTTCCTACGTGTCGTCCAACAACAGAGTCTAAACTGATTAGCATTTTCCAATCAGGTTATCTAGCAACAGAGCACGGTTTCCTACGTGTTGTCCAACAACAAAAGTCCAGACCAATTAGCGCTTTCCGATCGGGCTATCCAGTAGCAAAGTCCGATTTCCTACATGTCGTCCAAAGCTTCGAGCACACTGAAGGAGGTCGATAAAGCTTCGAGCATGCCAGTTCGTAAAGGAAACCAAGAAAGCTTCAGGCACACCAATCCGCAAAGGAGACTAGAAAAATTTTGAGCATACTCCAAAGGAGAACGTGAAATTTTTCAGCTTACCATTCAGCAGTTGTAACCCTAAGATGCCATCATGCCAAATTCCGAGAATTAAGGAATAGTAAGCACCATATTTGGAATTTCAAACACCTGAGTGAATGTCTAAACGTTACGAATTAGAGGAGTTATTTTTGGTGGAAAGGTGCGTTAAAATTACCTTTCATTACTCTATTGCTTGGAGGAAAAGCAAGTCATTTGATTTTGAATTTTATTAAATTGTTTAAGTAGGGAGTTATAAGGTTTTCTACCCTATTAGCTATTTGAAGTTTATTTATTTCAAAAAAATTATTTTTGAAAATATTTATAAAGTTATTTAAGGTTTGGAGTGAAAAGGTTTTTCTACTAGGATTTAAAGTTTTTTAAGCTTTGAAGATTTGAAAATTAGAAAATTTTAGTGGAGTTAAAAGGTTTGAAGATTTAAATTTTTAGTATTGGAATTACTTGAGTTTTTTAGATTTTTGAAATTTGAAGAAATTGTTTTGAAGTTTTTTGAAGTTTTTGAAATTTAGAGTACAATTTGAAGCTTTGCAAATTTAAATTTAGTAGGGAGTTAAAAGGATTACTACATCAAAGGTTTAGAAAATTTAGAATTTGCAAATTTTTTATTTGAGTTATTTTTAAACTTAAGAGATATAAGGTTTTCTACTTCAAAGGAATTAAATCATCAAGTTGAATCTTTGATTATTATGGAATAAATTATTAGAAATACATTCAGTGAGGATAGTGAAGAAATGGAGAACAAATTAAAGGTTGATTCTCAAAACTTGATAGATGATGAGAAGAAGAAAATACCAAACTAGCTTAGAGATACACTTGAGAATTCAAAACTAGAACAAATGCTAGATTCTACTACTACAAGACCACAAACTTGTAGTTCTATAATAGAATCTACAACTACACAAAGTGCCATGAATCTTATCTATAAAGAAAATAAAGGATGGCCTTAATAGTACATCATTGGTTGTGTTGTTTTCCTAGGGGTACAGATGAACACAAGATATTAGCATGGAAGCATAGATCAAAGAAAGGATATTGCATTCAATTGAAGTGTAATTATTGCAATAGAATTGGGCATGAAGAAGCAAATTGCTAGAATCTTTATCCATGTAAATTTTGTGAAAGAAAAACTCATTCTTCAGCATTTTGTTGGTACAAAAGGAAATATTATGAGAGATTTGAAAGAATGCTATTATTCAGATTAGACAATTTTCTTCAAAAACTTATTCTGAACCAACTCCTACCAACAGAGCAACATGTTCTATTTGAAAAATGCAGGGCAAAATTGAATAATAAAGTGTTTGATGTTTCAAAAAAACAAGAAATAGGAAAATGGATCAAGTACGGTCCAACTTTATCTTGCAAAGTAATTAGGAAAGAAGAACATGATCCAGAGGTCAAAGACAAAGCAAAATTTCAAGCTACTCATGAACAAAAATTAAAGCATATAAATCAGAGATCAAAGAAGAAGCTCAAGCAGTTCGTGAACCAGATAATGAAGATACAAAGTCTAAAGAACCAAAGAATGAAGATAAAGCAGAATTCAATAATGAAGCTGAAGACGAATCTCAAGCAAAGGTTCATTGTCAATGCAAGATCACATAAAGATTGAGGTTTGAAAATGAAGACCAGGATTGAAGACTAAAGTCTTGAATAACCAAATAATGTAATGGGGGGGGGGTTGTTGGAGAATATTACATTATTTGGTACATGCAAATATACCCCCATGGTACCTTCATGGTACAAATATAAATATGTAATAGATTAGGGTTGAGTCTATAGTTTAGATGAGTGATTTATATTTCCCTTTTATGTAAGTGTCAATGTGCAAGAAATGCACAAGTGTCATGTAAGAGTGCAATGTGCAAGATATGCACAAGTGTCATGTATGTAAGTGTGCAAATATGTAATGTGAGCATGTGCACAAGTTGTTGGAAATTACCATCAGTAAAAGTTAAAAATATTTGATTTTACTTGGGGTAAAGGTAACTTACCTTTACCTTACCTGGACGGCAGTGGACGGCAGCATTTGGGCGGCAAGAGAACTCAAGTTTCCCCCAATTTCTCCTTTCCCCCCTTTCTTTCTCGAATAGGTTATTTACCTTGTATTTAAGCTTTGTAACCTTTGATTCAACGTTAATTCAATTAATCCTATTTGCAAATCACTCACCTTTCACATTTGGTATCAGAGCGGCACGATTCCCAAGGCGGTGGGGCCCGCAGTTCGAGGCAGCGGCACGGATCCCGCAGGAGCAACAGATCCGCACGATTCCCGAGGCGTTGTTGACGTGGTGCCGACGCGATTCCCGAGGCGGAGATGAGGTGGCGATCTCCTGCACGCGGCCCGAGGTGCAAGATCGACGTGGCGACATGAGACTGGCACGCGGCCCGAGGAGGCTGACGAGGCAAGGTGACGTGGCGCTGGTGCGCGGCCCGAGAAGGTGACGTGGCGCTGGTGCGCTGCCCGAGAAGGTGACGTGGCGATCTGCAAATTGTGCTGACGTGGCACTGGTGCGCGGCCCGAGAAGGTGACGTGTCAATCTGCGCGTGCATCATCGGTGGCAAAAGGCTGCGGCATTGGTGACTGCCCGCGAGCGATCAAAGCACATTGCGTGCTTTGTTGTTTTTAAACAACAAAAACATCGCTCTGTGAGCGATGTGGGACTAATAGTCCCAAAGAATATAAAAGCTTCGCGCCGAAGCGCGAAGCCAAAACTTGCTTCGCGCTCGACGCGAAAGTCAAGAGGCGGGGAGCGCGCGTTGCTCCCGGATCAGCCCGGGTAGCGCAGCGGCTACCCTCAGCCCTGAGACCCGCGAGGTCGCAGGATCGACTCTCGGCGGGGTCGATAGAAAATCAAATTTTTTTAATCAAAAGAAAAACTAAGGAATAAGTTTAAAATTAAAAAATATATATTTTTTTTTAGTTTTTTTTAAACTGTTCATTAGCTTTTATAAAAAAAAAAAATTTAGTTGAGTGAAATTTCCTAAGAGGAAATAAATGTGAAGTTTTTTATTGATTGAAATTTCCTAAGAGGAAATATATGTAAAGTTTTAAAAAAAAAAACTTGGAAAGTTAAATTTTTTTTACTATTTCCTAAGAGGAAATCCTTGTAAAAGAAAATTTCTGGGAAATTTTCTTAAATGATAAGATCGGAAGGTTGTTATCATGCCCTCTGCAAGTTGTTACTGAGAACAACTCCTGAAAACTTTGATAGGAGCGTGAAAACACTAAGTCTTAATACGGTTTTTCACGGTTGCAAAACGCGGTTATTGCACACCAGAGAAATCCTGATCAAGGATACGAAGCCGATTCAGAAGATAACTCCTTCGGCGACAAGTTTGAACAATCTGACACAGTTGCAATTGCTGCACAAGGATCCGAATATACTCATTATAGTAATTCAGTTGAAATCCTTCAACCTCCTTCTCCTGAAATAATATTGATCGATGACGATGATGAACAAGTCGTCGACAATTTTGTAATTGCTGAACAAGTTTGAGTTGTTCATGATTGTAAATCAAGCAGGGCTTGATAGTTTGTAAAGTCTTTTTGCAATAAGACTATAAAAGAGAGGTTTCTTGTTTTAGTAGATTAAAAAATGGGATCACATAATAATCTACCAATTCCCGAATTCAGAGGGGATAATTATGAGTACTGGTCCATCAAGATGAGGACATTACTCATCGGAAAAGGACTATGGGATATTATTGAAGACGGTTACATTGCTCCAACAGATTGGACTACTTTAAGTGCAAATGATAAAAAGATCTACAAAGATGCACAGAAAAATAATTCATTTGCCTTATACCATCTTCAATCAGCATTAGATCCTAGTATCTTTCCAAGAATTGCATCTTACTTAACTGCTACAGATGCATGGAATGCCTTGAAAGAAGGATTCCAAGGAAGTGATAAAGTAAAGCAAGTCAGGCTTCAGAATTTGAAAAGAGATTTTGAAAATCTCAGAATGAAGGACAATGAAAGAGTTGGAGACTATTGTGTTCGTGTTAAAGCAGTAGTTGATATGATGCAAACTTTAGGTGAAGACACAAAAAATGAAACAATTGTGAAGAAAGTGTTGCGAACACTTCTTCCTAAGTGGAATCACATTGCAATCATAATTGAAGAATCCAAAGATCTTTCTACTCTTACATTTGATAGTTTGATTGGATCATTAACATCACATGAAGAGCAACTTCAAGGTGCACCTTCAACAAGCTATGGAGGTGATGACAAAGCCTTCACTTCGAATGAAAGTGTAAGACGAGGACAAGGAAGAGGACGAGGCAGAGGACAACAACAAAGAGGCAAGGGCCAAAGCAACTCCTACAGAGGAGGTAATCCAAACAGAGGTGGAAATCAAAACAGAGGAGCCAATCAGAACCAAAGGGGCAATGCAGGCCGTGGAAATCAAGGACGAGGAAGTAATAAGCCTAAAACAGCATGTTTCAATTGTGGGAAACAAGGCCACTTCGCTCGTGACTGCTGGTCAAAGTCTTCAAAAGATCAAAGCAATCAATATGGCTCATTCTACGGAGAAGAAGAAGGTCCACCAAATCTTTTTCTCTCTTATGGACAGCCAGATCAAAATCTAAATGATACATGGATTCTGGATACTGGTTGCTCCAACCACATGAGTGGCAAAGAAAATCTCTTTGCTACATTAATTACAAATCTCAAGTTAAGTTAGGGGATAATAAATCCTTGCAAATTGAAGGCATAGGAGCTATGGAAGTTCCCACAAAAGAAGGTATTAAAAATGTGAATGACATATACTATACTCCACAACTACAACACAATTTGTTAAGTGTTGGCCAAATGATGGAGAAGCATTACAAATTAGTTTTTGATGAAAGAAAATGTACAATCTTTGATAAAAACAATTGTAACCGGGTCATCACGGAAGTCCCTATGACAAAGAATAGGTTGTTCCCTCTAAAGTTTGGTGAGCCAGGGGGAGCTCAACTTGCAAACACTGCTATTACAAATCCAAGTGAATTGTGGCACTTGAGATATGGTCACCTCAATTCCGCTAGCTTGAAAATGTTAACATCACAAGCTATGGTGACAGGACTACCAAAAATACCGAGAACATAAAAAGGTATACGAAGCATGTGCTTTGGGAAAGCACTCCGAACGAAGTTTCCAAGAGGCAGAGCGTGGAGAGCAAGCTATCCTCTTCAGCTAGTACATTCGGACATCTGTGGTCCAATGCAAACAAAGAGTCTTGGAAACAATTCTTATTTTCTAACATTCATAGATGATTATTCTAGAATGTGTTGGTTGTATTTTCTGAAACACAAAGATGAAGCATTTGATTGCTTCATAGACTTCAGAAATAATGTAGAAAAGCAAAGTGACTACTATGTCAAATGTCTTCGCACTGATAAAGGAGGAGAGTACTCCTCAAATGAATTTCTTCATTATTGTAAGCAAAATGGGATAAAAAGGCAGTTCACCATTGCCTACACCCCACAACAGAACGGTGTGGCTGAGAGAAAGAACCGCACCCTTGTTGAAATGGCACGAACAATGCTTCAGGCAAAACATCTCACAAACAGCTATTGGGCAGATGCAGTGAGAACAAGTGCATATATTCTAAATAGAAGTCCAACTTCTAGTTTAGATGGCATCACTCCTTATGAAGGATGGTACGGTAAGAAACCAAATGTCAAACATTTCAGAGTATTTGGTTCTTTAGCTTATGCACACATTCCTGAGGAGAAGCGAAAGAAGCTTGATCCAAAGAGTCAAGCATGTGTTTTTGTAGGGTATTGTGATTCAACCAAAGGGTATAGATTGTACAATCCCACGACACATAAAATCATTATCTCCAGGGATGTAATTTTTGATGAAGGGGGAGAATGGGGTCATAAAAAATTTGTTGATTTTGACTCTAATTCGGACAGTACCACACCAGTACCTCCCATAATGGTACAACCCAAGAAAAGCAGTCCTCCTCCACAGATTCCACATCAGGAACTTCATCAAGTACATCAAGTGGTACACCAAGTCCAAGAAGGAATTTGTTGGCACCCCCAAATTCTCCAAAACGATTCCAAAGATCCGTAAGCGCTCCAAGTCCGATGGATATTGATTCGGTTTCTCAAAGGAAAGAGACAAATAGAGGAAAGCGCATACTACGAAGTCATCCATCTTCTCAAATGTTGGATAGGAATTTCCAACAAAGATACACTAGGAGTCAAGCTAGTGAGATGGATGACATTTTGTCAAGACTTGAAAATCTTCAAATGTCAGGGGATGATGAGTCTCATGAACCAAGGGGTGATGTAGTCAATTATGCTTTGTTGGCTGCTGCACAGCTAGAACCTTCTAGCTATGAAAAAGCATGCACTGAAAATATATGGCAGGATGCCATGGAAGAGGAAATATCCTCTATTGAAAAGAATGATACTTGGGAGCTTGTGAAGCTTCCCAAGGGAAAAAAATGTGTTGGATGTAAATGGGTCTATAAGACCAAATTCAATGCTGATGGAAGAATTGAAAGGCACAAGGCGAGATTAGTAGCTAAAGGTTTTACTCAGAAATATGGAATAGATTATGAGGAAACTTTTGCTCCAGTTGCTCGACAAGAAACAATTAGAACTGTTCTTTCCTTGGCAGCCCATAAAGGATGGAAGATTCAACACATGGATGTGAAAAGTGCATTTTTAAATGGATACCGACGAGAAGAGGTGTATGTTCAACAACCTCAAGGTTTCCAAGAACCAGGAAAAGAGAACCTTGTTTATAAATTGAAAAAAGCACTATATGGCCTCAAGCAAGCACCAAGAGCATGGTACTCAAGAATTGATGGCTATTTCAGCAAATATGGTTTCACAAAAAGCAAGAGTGAACCAACATTATACTACCTGAAAAATGGAGTAGATATCCTCATAGTTTGTTTATATGTGGATGATCTAATATTCATGGGTAGTAATGATAAAATGAATATGGAGTTCAAAAACTCCATGATGAATCAGTTTGAGATGAAGGATCTCGGATTAATGAGATACTTTCTAGGAATGGAAGTACATCAATCAAAGAATGGGATCTTCATATGTCAACAGAAATATGCTCATGACATGATCAAGAAATTTGCTATGCAGCAGTGCAAATCAGCTGCAACACCAACTGGACATGGAATCCAGCTAAGCAAAGAAGATGGAGCACCTAATGTTGACTTGACCAATTACAGAAGCATGGTTGGGAGTTTAATGTTTCTCACCAACACTAGGCCAGATATACAGTATGCTGTTTCTCTTGTATCACGATTTATGGCATGCCCATCCGAGCTGCATCTTCAAGCAACCAAACGAATTTTACGATATGTAAAAGGTACATTGGATTTTGGAATCCATTACCACAAGTCTAACTCTGTGAAGTTATTTGGTTATAGTGACAGCGATTGGGGCAGTAATATAGATGACAGAAAATCTACATCAGGGAACTGTTTTAGTCTAGGATCAGGACTAATAACTTGGAGTTCCAAGAAGCAATCTGTTGTAGCATTATCATCTACAGAAGCTGAGTACATAGCCATTACTCATGCAAGTACTCAGATCCTCTGGTTGAGGAAAATCCTTGAAGAGATTGGCGAAAAACAAATTGGTCCAACCAAACTGAATTGTGATAATATAAGTGCCATACAGTTGGCATATAATCCGATCCACCACAAAAGGTCAAAACACTTTGATATGAAGTATCACTTCATAAGAGATATGGTGGAACAACAGACAGTTGAGCTTCAATATTGTAGCACTTTGGATAATCTAGCAGACATCTTCACCAAAGGCATGGCTAAAGCTCAATTTATAAAGCTGAGAGACTATATAGTTAGTCCTCTCAACTTTAAGGGGGAGAATGTTGGAAATTACCATCAGTAAAAGTTAAAAATATTTGATTTTACTTGGGGTAAAGGTAACTTACCTTTACCTTACCTGGACGGCAGTGGACGGCAGCATTTGGGCGGCAAGAGAACTCAAGTTAACTTTCTTTTCCCCCAATTTCTCCTTTCCCCCCTTTCTTTCTCGAATAGGTTATTTACCTTGTATTTAAGCTTTGTAACCTTTGATTCAACGTTAATTCAATTAATCCTATTTGCAAATCACTCACCTTTCACACAAGTGTCATGTATGTAAGTGTGAAACTATGTAATGTGAGGATGTGCACAAGTGTCTTATATTAAGAGTGCATGAAGGAGAGTAAGAATCATGTAGAAGTGTGCAAGTGTCACAGAGTCAAGTATACATGTAAGAAGAGAGTAGGAGTCTAGTATACATGTGGCAAGATGAGAAGCCAAAGGTCAAGAAAAGGAAAGGTCACCTCTCCCATACATGTGAAGTATTGAAAAGTCGCATTACTATGGCTATATTATGGAGACAAAGCTCCATACAATGTAAGGGCAAATGGTGTGTAACGATCACCACACAGCAATCACTGACAATAAAGCTTGGATACAGATTTTGAGCAATTCATATTGTAAGTATTCTTCATGCATGTACATGAATGATTTTGGCCATTTACATTCATATTTGATATTATAAGTGAATGTTATTTTATTATTATTTTGGCTTGGATATATATTTGATTCCTCATATATAATTCCACTCTTGATTATTAAAATCTCGACCTATAATATTGGTGGTTTATTTACATTAGGACCTGTGATATTTTGAAAGAGTAAAGCTTAAAAACCAACAGGAATATTATACAGCTTGCACTCTTGAGCATTTTAGTTGTGGAATCTGATAGAATTTCCAGGATTACTTAACAATAACATTTAAGTTTTCTAGAACTTAAATGTGAATCTAATCATAGTAAATATGTTCTAGCTATGATACACATGGACTAAAGTGCACAGACATTACAAATGTTCAATACAGTGTTGTTATGATATAAACATCAATAGCTAAATTATTTATGTGTGTTTTTCTGCAACAGCTATTCAATATTTTCCAGACATTATTGTTACGCATGTTTCTTTGCAATGGCTATTTATGTGCATGAGTGTATTTGGCATGTTCTTTATAGATTAAATGTATTCATTGCATATAAGAAAAAAGTGCTAATCCATCTCAACAATATTATTACATGTATGGAGACTGATAACTAATCTCACCTTGACCTGTGCACCTTTCAGTTCAACGTAATGGTTCTTCAAGTTGGGTGGAACATGTTGTGGACCAGGAATAGATATGGCAGACACCATCAAAGGAAGGAGAACAGGTATATTGGTCTGCACATATCGGCTGTAAAGCTGAAAAAGAAACATTACAATTAAGGGACACTCCGTAACAATTTTAAATGACCGAGTGCTTGGATTCAACTGTCCAGGAATTGGCCCTCCAGGTGGCCTTTGTGCCCCAATGTATCCAACTGCATGTTGATTAGCTGCCATTTGATTGTCATTTCCACCTGAGTCATCAAAAAAATAACTTACAGTGGCTCTGAAGTTCTGATATATCTGCAAATTCCAACAATAGAAAACAAAATCAATATCAGTCTCACTTTACTCCTCAAGTTAACATACACAGATCTGTTAATTGTTTATTACAACAAATGTGTAATTCTTGGGTTTGTTCCCTTAAAATAATTAAAAAATAAGGAATGGGAGATAAAAACATAAAATCACATCACAATCATTATGTTTTATGAAGGCCACATTCTCAAACTACACGAACTTTGAAGGACCCCAAAAAAACATTTTCATAAGAGACCAAATACTTAAATAGGATTAAAGCACAAGTGAAAATATATGGTGTAATTAAAGATGCTAGAAACAGTGAAACATCTGCATATTGCTCCAATCCATACATATTACAGGAAAGTACAAGAGATATAAATAAAATCCAGAATATAAGAGAAAACGTACAAGCTTAAAGGAAAACAGCTGTTAAACTTAAAGCTTATAGATTCAAACCAGGAAACTCAGGCTTCCGCATTGATATTCAGAAGAAGAAATTGAGAGGTTAGTCCTCTCCTGCTAAGACATTGCAATGATGTTCTAATTTTTTTTTTGCCAACTGCTAATAGTCTGTACACTTATCATATTTATTCAATGTTGGAAAGAGAAACATCTAACTAGGAAAGATGAGTCCTCTTAGAGGTACCTTAATTTCCAAGTGATTTCCAATCATAGTAATTATCAAGTCTTCTAATGAATTGTGGGATTTCTTTCATATTTTAATTACATTTGACTAGAGACTTTGCCAACCTGGTACAATTTGCTCTGTACCGCAAGAACTACACCCAAGGACTAAAGTGAAACTAAAAGACTTGTCGTCAAGATCATCAATACAATCAAACAATAATAGATCTAGAAATACCAACAAAACAGACAACAAAATAGAAACCTACCAAGGAAATGATCTAGTGATGAGAAACCCACATAAAGGATTCAATGAAACAGAGAAATGAAGGCATAATAAAAATCTAATGGCATGCAAGAAATGATGTGGATGACATCTCACTTTATTTAATTTGACTGACTAATACTTCCCAAGACAAGGAAAAGACAGAATTCATGCTTATCTCGCAATCTATCACTTGGTAATGCCCTTAAAGCTGTATAAGCACCATAAAGTATCTCAAAGTGGCAAGCAACAACAAATTAACACATCTTTTATTCCAGATGAATACTGCTAAATAGGTTGCATCCTTATCTTAATGACATAAGAATCCAAGTTTCCTGATAAGGTCTTAATAGAACCTAGGCTCCTAGGTAGAAAATAAACAGAATGGATGGTGATAGAACTCTATGTATAAATGCTTAGAAAATCCTTATCTATGGAAAAGCATGGGACAGAATCAAGTAATAGTTCTCAAAATATTGTTAACCTTTTGGGATGTTTATGAGACACATTTTGTAAACCAAGATACACAGTCCAAGGGAAAGTAACTTATTTGGTGCCTTCAACTTGAACAGAGTCGTCTGGTTCACATCAAAACTTTTACGTTTGCAGAAAATGACTGTTCAGCCAAACCATGGGAAAAATTTCGGGCCTTAATTGCAAAATGACTTAATCATTCATAATAAAATCAAAGACATAAATTGGATGGAAAGATGTCTCCTTAACAACTCAACTACATAATAATGCCAATTAAGGAAAACGCCAATTGTTAAATGAACACGTGATAAAGATAGTGGACTCATTTAGGTCATTAGTATCAAAAAGCATTAGCTTAACCACTTAAATTCCTCTCAACTTTCAAGGAGAAGACCCAGGCTATCCATGCATAATAGCCAAGCTGTTGTAATACTGCTATGTGGTCGGGCGGGGTGGCGGGAGGATGTTAGCCATTTCAAACCCGCAAAACCCAATTAAAAAAATAGGTTGTTAGCATCCTCATACATTATTTTTTTGTCTCCATTTTTGGCAAAGGAACTGTTTGTTCCTACAGTTTTTGAACCTGCACATGGACTTTGTTCATAAGACCACGCAGTGGCAGCTCTGAATATGCCACCTAGTGTTGTTTGTCATTCTCATCATCCTTCTAGCTTAATGTCATAGGACCAATTCATAGTTGACATTCCCATGTGGCTTCTATTCTATACTTCAAAAAAGGGAAACACTTCAGAAAACTAATTTTGTGAAATTTGGTAGGGCATGTCAAAATTGCAACAGTTCTAAAAATATTGCTCAGTCAAACCCCTGGAGAATGCAGGGTCATTTTCCATGAGTGGATGAGGTAAGCTATATGCAACATCACAATAAAAGATTAAAAGCAAATAGCTTTTAATTATAACATGCCAAACCATACATTGGCAGCTCTGGTAAGCTATATGCAACATCACAATAAAAGATTAAAAACAAATAGCTTTTAATTATAAGATGCCAAACCATACATTGGCAGCTCTGGAAATGCCACCAAGTGTTGTTTGTCATTCTTGTCGCCCTTGGAGCTCAATGTCATGCGACTAATCCATAGTTGATTATCTCTCGTGGTTTTTATTCCATACTTCAAATAAATAAAATAATCAATACTTGAGAAAATTATGAAAGTTAGTAGGGCACGTCAAAAACCTATGCAACGGTGCTAAAACTACGCTCAGTCAAACCCTTGGACGGTTCGGGGTCATTTTTCATGGGTGGATAAAATAAGGTATATGCAGCATTGAAGTAATTGATTAAAAGTAAATAACTTTGATTATAAGATGTCTCCCAAGCAACTCCACTAAATAATCCCAACTAACTAAATAGTTCCAACTAAGGAAGGCCGGAAGAGTAACGGGAAAACTTCTTGCTCTGCAAGATTTTCATTTATGCACCAACCCCACCCCACCCCAAAAAGGCAAAAGATTGAGAATTTAAATTGACTAAGATTGATCAAATTGCAGGAGTTCAACCATTAAATCTCTTCATTTTTATGAAAAAAATCTATGCAATATATATATATAGATGTAATAAGGATGGATCTGTTTTCCTCTCCTATAATCACTTTAAAATTATAAAAAATTATATAAAACAAAAGATCAACACCACAGAAAGAAGATCAAATGATATAAACTCAACCAATTAAATTTCTCAAATCTGGCCAAGCCATAGGTTCAAATCTGAACAAGCCACACATGCATAACTGCTACCTTGTCATACAGAAATGACCCATTTTAATCCTCTATAACCAATTTAAAAAATAAAAAATAACCAATTTAAAAAATAAAAAATAAAATTAAAACATGGGTCAAATTTGTGTTTAGCAGGCACGGTTCTCCATCGACTGCTTTTGGCCTGCACGTTAGAAACCTTCTCTTCTATTCTTTTGTTTAAAGCTAACAATTTCCACAGTACAAGGGCTCCTATGCCTTTACAACTTCGAACGAGGGTTGCTGTGAGGAACTCTCAGCCCGCAAGTTCAAGTCCAGTAGAGTAACTTGAATTTGCAGAAATTGCCTTAAAACTACTTAGCTCAGTAAAGCTACTCCAAGTCTTCTGCTTCTAACCCTAAATTAGGTTAAAATAATTAGAAGCTAAAGGTACCTGCTTGACGAAGTCTAGAAAGGGCTGAACTTCGTTCTCCAGCGTGGGCCGGTAATTGCGGAGGAGGTCAAAGATGATGCGCATGCAAATGAGGCCGTTCTCCTCGTTGTCAGTCGTGAGGACGTGCATGGCGACCTTGAGCAGATCTTGGACGAAGGGCCTAAGCACCTCGCTATGCGGCAGCCGGTTCAGAATCTCAATTATCACATTCCTCAGCTTGTGCTCCACGCTGTCCGTCGCCTGGGGCTTCGTCAGCTGCGTCAGAATGGCGGAAAACACCCGGAAGTAGCTCTTCAGAAAGTTCAGGTACTCCGAGGTGTGCAATATTTCCAGGTTGTCCCGAACTTCCGTCGCCAGCTGATATCTTATTTGCATCGCTTAGCAATTGCCCGTCAAGGTAAATCACAATTCGAACCCGCGACCTGCATAAACTAAAACCAAAGCAATAATAATAACAATAATATAAGTTTACTGAAAGGATACGCAAGTCCGGCTCCATGAATTTGCGAGCATGTTGCTCGAAGTTCTGTATGGGAACCATTTTCTCTTTCTTTTGGTTTTCTTTCTCTTCTTCACAAACGCTATACAGAATGAGGGTCTTCAAGGCCCAGCGGTGCTGTGTTTGCCTCCTTTCACGGGAAAGTTCCGGCCTTGGCTTCTTGATGTGATACTCCACTATACGTATTCCAACCTCTTCCTGCTGCCTTTTAATGGTGGTTTTGCTATATTTTGTTCTACTACCTTTTATACCATTACAAGGTACAGAACCAAAATGATAAACTGGCTATATTCTCAGAGTCATCAACACTGTGATTACATGAATTAAACGGCAGTCTAATATATGTAGACACATGAGCCAATACATGTGGTTTCAACCTCCATGCAATGGCCCCGACTGCCGATGAAAGGTTTTGTGCCGCCTCTTTTTTCTCTTCTCTCTCTTGTATTATAAAAAAAAGGGTCCTTTGTGGCAGCCTAGTTTATTCTCCTTCTTCAATACTTTACCATATTCCTTTTAGCTTATTCTCCTTCTTCAACATTTCAACATTTACTTTACCATATTTGTTTTTTTTTTCCTTTTTGTTTTTTTTTTGCCTTTTAGCTTATTCTCCTCCTTCAAGACTGACTTTACCATATTTTTGTTTTTTTTTTCTTTCAGTTTATTCTTCTTCTTCAAGATTTTATCATATTTGTTTTTTCCTTTTTATTTTTATAAATCCTAAATTTTAGATATTGTTTTTATAAACCCTAAATTTTGATTAAGATTATAATATTTTAAACTTTTTTATTTTAGCTTTTATTTTAAGAGTAAATAAAGACTATGGACATATAAAGGTTATAAACCTTAGCTTAACTTACGATTTAGAGCTTTTTATTTTAGGGGTAGATAGGGACACCCGGTATAAAGAAGTTAAGGGTTTAAGTATTTTGATATTTTAGCTTTTATTTTAGGGGTAGATAGAGACACTCGACATTAAGAGGTTATAAATCTTAACTTACCTTAACATATAGAGGTTTTTACCCTCAAGGGTTAGGTGGATTGGTAGGCTTGGCATTTACCAAGAAGAGACCTAGGTTTAAATTTTGGGGGAAGCCAACTCTTTGCAAAGGTAGTAGTCTGCTCTGAATTCTCTGAGTGCGCGCCAATTCGATGACGATATGAATTCTGAGCGATCGGTGATCTCTATCTTGCGTTAAGTTAACAGTAACTGATACGAATTTTGAGCGACCGATGGTCCCCATCTTACGTTAAGTCAACAAGAATTGATGACGATACGAATTTTGAGCGATTGGTGGTCCTCATATTACGTTAAGTCAACAAGAACTTATACGAATTATGAGCGATCGGTGGTCTCCATCTTACGTTAAGTCAATAAGAACCGATACGAATTTTGAGCGACCGATGGTCCCCATCTTACGTCAAGTCAATAAGAACGAGACTGATAGGTTTGTTGGGAATAGTCCGTGTGATTTGAACCCTGTGCTAGCTAGTTACTAGAAATAGTGGTTGTAACCAACTCTCCTATGTAATAATAAACCAAAAAAAAAACATTTAGAGCTTTTTATTTTAGGAGTAGATAGGGACACTTGTATAAAGAGGTTAAGGGTTTAAGTATTTTGATATTTAATAATGTTTGGTGTAGTCTCTTGTTCTATACATAATTAAATTTGGGATCTTTTTATTTTAGGAAAGCATGTCTATTAGTCAATAGAATAAATTATTATTTTATAAAATACAAATTATAATATTTTTAATATTAGCTTCTTCTTCTTTTTTTCAACGTTGTTGTATTTGTTTTGTCTCCGAAGGTTAGGTGGATTGGTAAGTGCTTGTCTAATCAGACATTTATCAAGAAGACATCCAAGTTCAAACCTCAAGGGCAGCTTGATCTGAATCTTCTGAGTGTGGGTCAGATCGATAACGATGATATGAACCTCGAGCAATTGGTGGTCCCTAACACCAGTTAACAATAACAAGATAAAATAGGTTTGGTGGAAGCAGAGCCCCTGTATTTTGAACCCTGTACTCGCCAGTTATTAAAAATAGTGTGGTTGTGACTAACTCTCCCATGTAACCCAGAAAAAAAAAACTTTGTATTTGTTTTATAAACGAACTCTTTTTAAACCCCACATTGCTCTCTTTAAGAAACTATAATGTGGGAGAGCATGAAAAACCCTAGAACATTGGTCAAGAAGGTTATAATCACACAACTTATTCAGTTATGACCTAGAGTTTTTTATTTGAGGGAATACATTTCTATGAATAAGTAGAAAAATAAATTATTTTTTGGAACAAGAATTTATTATACTTAGCATAGTGGGAATGAGTGCAAGTCCAAAGTGAGCTTTATTTTGTTCTTGTTCTAGAAAGCAAGCAAGTGTTACAAGCGAAAACATAAGTAAAATATGAGCAAGGAGGAAGTGTCACTTCTTTTTTTTCTTGATCTTACAATATAGTCAAAAACTAAAAGATCTATGTAAAAAAATATAGATAATATGGCAGGAATGTCATTTTTAAAAGTCCTTGCTAAAAGTAAGGATGTTTTAGTTGGAAGTATGGATGCCTTGGTTGGAAGTATTGATGTCTTAGTTAGCAATGAGAAGGAGAGTGAATTTATGACAAATCCTATTTAAGTAGCAAACACCATAATTGATTATAAGAATGAGATGATCGAGCATGACATAGTAGTTCTTAAAAGCAAAGGGTTAATATGTATGTTCATTTGAAGTATGGATGCCTTAGTTAGCAATGAGAGGGAGAGTGAATTTATGACAAATCTATTTAAGTAGCAAAAACCATAATTGATTATAATAATGAGATGATCAAGCATGATATAGTAGTTCTTAAAAGCAAATGGTTAATATGGATACTTTATCGAAGATTCAAATTTGAATTAAGTGGATATGGAGATTTAATTTAAATTACTCCATGACTTTATTTTTAAAATGTTTTTTCCTCATTATCTTCTTCAATATGGAAATTAAGGATAGAATGATGGATAGTGGCCCTTGGTTTAGGGGCAAAGATGCATAATATATTTTTTATCGAGGTTAGTGTGAGAAACCCCTAAATATGCATTGTATTTAAGACCATGAAGTGAAAAAATTATTTTGGAGACTATTCAAATGCTTTCAATGGGGATTAGGTTTTTTTTACTTCCTTATCAATTTATCAATAAGTTGGTTTTGAAGAATATTGGCAATGCTCTAGGAAATTTCATCCAAGAGGGACTAACTACTATGGAGAGAAGGCATGTTGTATACACTTGAATATGTGTCATCATGGATATTTTAAAACTTTTACCGAATTCATTACAATTAAATATGGATCAAGAGAATGGGACCAATAGATGGCTTATGAAAACAATGCATTTTGATGGTACAAATGTTAGGAGATCAAACACATGTTGCAAAGGGAAAATGATGGAGAAGGAGATGAAAATTTTTGAACATGAAAGAAACTTTGATATGAAGCAAGGAGATCATAGCATAGTAGAATTTGGTTCAAATCAAGGATTTTCCACTCTTAAGAAAGTGGCAAAAAATTGTCATTGCATTATCAAATGGCAAATGGTCATTATAGTTTGCTTAAATAAATCATTAAAAGAAAATAAATGATAGAAGGTACGAGGAAGTACAATGTGCCACTTCAAATCCAAACAAATTTAAAGGTGTGAAGGAAGATAAGAAATAAAATTTTAAATCAAATGAGGCAAAGGAGGTCAAGTATAATCTATAAATCGTCTTCATTTTCCTTGAGTAGCATAAAATCCTCTCCTTCTAATAAAAATGAAAATAGTACAAAGTGTGATTGTTCCAATTTAGGATTTTAAAAGCAACATAATTAAGAAATGCATATGGAAGTGCAGACACCAAAATGGCACCAATCCGATTATGTGACTGCAAACACTGATCGCATTGACACACACAGCCCCCAGGGTAGCCCCCAGAGGTTAAACAGTGGTCCTAACCACTCTCACACTAGTTTTGGAAGGTCAGAGGTCAATTTGGCACCTTCGAGGCACTCTGCTTCATACTCGTTCCACCCGGGGATGATTACAAACTGGTATTCGCCCCACCCGGGGACGATTAGCAGTATTCGCTCTAGGGTGGGGCGAATAGCAGGTTTGATGGGAAAAAAGTCAAATCTTGACAAATGGCAGCTCAGATCCGCCACTTAACTCTTCCTTCATTGCATGGGAGTGTGAGTGAGCATTTTTGAGCGCTAGAGGCAGTTACAAGGGCAGTCATGGAGCCCCTAATCAGGGAGGAATCTTCTCCCCCTGGGAAGGCATGATTGCCAAGTGGCGCCTCTGCATGCTCAATCACAAGAGACCTCCAGGTCTATAAATTGGTGAGTTTTCTCACCACAAGAGATACAGAGAAGGAGCATTTTGAGCAACGAAGTGCTATCGTTTTACATCCACACATCTTCTTTGATTTGTGCCTTTCACATCCTTGATCTCTTTTGGAGAGGAGGTCATTGGGTGATTATTGGAAGGGCAAATCCGGAACCAAAACCCGACATTTGGCCACAACATCCTACCAAATTTGTTGACAACACCCCACAAGAGGTTTTGGACCCATCCCAAGTGGATTGGTGCCGAAATCGGGCCCTAAACGGTGGGCGTCCTGCCCCGGGCGCCCCCCGCACTACTGCAGTTCTAATCGCCCCGCCCTAGAGCGATTAGAAATCTGTAGTAGATTTCCTTTCTATTATTCTTGCATCTGATTCTATGCTGCTTAGATAGGTTGTCATTCAAATTTCACATCGTTTTGAGCATTTTTTATCATGTTTTTATCATTTCCCGCCTTTACTAACATGCAGGTAGCATCATCAAATTCCTGGTGATAGAGGCCAAATTGGGAAAATCTGACCTTCTGGGTCTTCCCAAAATACCCCCTTTTAGCTAACCCCCAACTTTGTAGGTGATTTGGAGCTTCCCGGATGTGACATTTGGGACTGTGCTTTTTGACACTTTGTTGTAGGTCTAATCGTCCCGCCCCGGAGTGAATACGAATCTGTGGTGAATTTTTTGATTGTTCCATTTGCAGTGCCTTCCCGGTGATGTTTTCATGCCCCTATCAAGTTTTTAGTTCATTTGGATCTATTTCAGTTATCGTTTTATTTATATTTTGCATGTACTAATTGAAGGCGTGGGGATTGCATGTTTCATTTTATCTACAGGTGCTATTGACTATTTCCTATTTCCTTGAACATAGGGTCTCAACATTAGAGGAGCAGCAAGGATTCAAGACTCATCAATGCAAGCGGCGGTGATATTTGGTCCGCCCACTTTACATGTGGGCACGCGGAAGAAGGAATAGCATCCATTGATGTGACAAGAACACATTTAACGCTCCTAGCCCCTAAAAAGGGAGGAGGCAAATTGTAACCGAGTTCTAAAGCATATTAATAAAAAGGGTTGTCTTCCATATTGGCTTTCTATTTGGTTTCGATTCGTTTATGCTTCTCTCCTTTCATGCACTTTCAATTCATAGGATTTAGCGTTATCTTTTGTTTCGTTTGCATCGCATCTTGGCTTTTCCTTTTTGTTTCCGTATCCTCGTGCTTTCAGTGGCGATCATGGTGGGACCTTGTCCTCTATTTTTGAGATCAAAAATCTGATTAAAAATTGCTTGTTTTTGCTTGCAGGTACCAAGTTTTCAAACGTTGGACTGTTGTTCGTTCCAGTCTGTGATGAATACAGAGCTGGAATTCATCTTATCCAGGGACGAATGGGCATTCACCCCACCCTATGATGAATACAGTTCTGTTATTCATCCCACCCAGGGACGAATAGCTCTCTGTGCAATTTCAGGACAGAAACTCAGAACCAGCCGATTTGGGCAGAGAAGAGGTAGGGGTCCTAAACACCTTCTGTCATTTTCTGCTTTCAGTTTTCTATTTTCTGGTTACTTGCTTGCTTAGGGAAAGTTTTACTGCATGTTTACTTTCTTTTATGCAAAATAAAAAGAATCCCACACATCACGTGGCAATTTAAAACACCAAGGAGCTGGTCGTAAAACCCCAACCCTTGATCAAGACCAACGGTGGATTTCATCACCACCTTGGCTTGAATTTTTGCATCCATAACCCCGATCGCTACTATTGCTAGACATAAATCCTGATGAAAGCTGACCAAGTGTAGCTGGGGTGATTCCTAGTGCATGAGGATAAGTCTTCTATGGTAGGTGTCAAAAATAGGGTGATTCCCCTTCCGTACCGCCTATGTTCCACGTACCATCTGCTCTCACGTACCAATAGTTTCCCTCACGTAAGGGCGGGTATATAGAGAGGTTGGTATATCGGCCTGGCAATGGTATATCGAAGGGGCGACCATTTTTGGGAGTCATAAGAGCCATCATATTGCATTTAAACATTCTTTACAAAAGCTTTCAAAACAAAAATCAAAACACACTAAACCAGGTTTAGGGCACACCTTTAATATTTAAACGAGATAATCATTGCTTTGTGTGTGTGTGTGATCTTTTCTGTTTAGTGTAGCATAAAAATCATAAAAAGAAATAAAAATCTACGCATCTTGTAGGAAAACACCACCATGGTGTACACCCGTAGCCAAGCCCAATCACGGGCAGGAGCTGCGAAGAGTGTACAAGGGGGCACAAGTCACCTCCGCTATAGCCCCAAGGACTTGGTCATACCACCTTGGTGGCCCGACCCACAAGAGAGTCCACATCGTGCCATTTCAGAATGGGACTATAGAGGCACCCCTTTGAGGGACACTCCCATCCAACATAGACCCTTTCAGGAGGAATCCTTACACGTGGCACTCAATATAAATGGGAAGGCTCCCTTAGAAGCTCGGTATGAGTGGCCACCGTGTGATGAAGCGCTAGAACAGCATAGGGTCCATGAGGAGAGGCCACATGATTATGTCATCCCTCCTTTACCCCCCATCACTATTAGAAACAATAGGCAAAATCCAGAGCACAAGGCTCTTCAAACAGGGCGAGCCAACTCTGCCCGCCCCTTTCACATATACGAAAGGGAGCACGAGGAAGACCATTACATTCCTCAAGAGCAATACACAGCGTGGGAGCAATGCGCCTCCGCACCTGCTATCTACCAGAATCACCTACTGAGGCCAGAGCCTCGAGTGAATGCCGCCAACCTCGATAGAGGGAAGCGACCTATAGAGATCTCGGATCATCGCGATCGAGATAAATGCATAGGAGAGGCATCTAGGCCTCCTAGACTCAAGATGGTGGAACAAATTGACCTGGCAGTCACCAGACATGCCGCCCGCCAAGCGCAGATCACGTAGCTTGAGCAAGACCAACAGCAGCTAGAGCATCTATATCGCCTTAGCAAAGAGCGCATTCGGTGCCAAACAGATGAGCTGCTCCATAACACGGTGCTTGAGAGGGTTCCAACCCCTCGCACCCAAAGAGCAGAACCATATGAGAGGCGCAACCCCTTGGTGCGAGATAGGTCCCCGTGACCTTACCAAGTGCTACCTTCGAGACCTCCTAGACCTGAGCGGGAGGCCACTCCCAAGAACAACGATGGGCACCCCCGCGGGGACCCACCCATGGTTATAGGTCTCATCCAAAAACTCCTCAAGAAGCCTATGAGGAGTATGAGCAAGAAGAAGAGCGGGCCGAAATGCCCTACCAAGGCGGAGGGGCTGCTATCCGGCCACCCCTCCATAGGCCTCAAGTTTCCCACAACCCACAATGGGAGCAAACTAAGGAGGAAGAAATTAAATCTTTCGATGCATATAAAGCGCTGCTAGAGCGCTTGGAGTCTGTGGAGACCAAGACTTCTGGGCCCCAAAAGCCCACTTTACGCCAACTCCGTAGTCATCCTGTGCATCCGTCAGTGTCGACACCCCCTTACCCTGAACACTTTAAACTACCTCAGTTGGCAATCTTTAGAGGTGAGGAAGATGCCCAAGAGCATGTGACTAGATTCTTGAGCCAATGCTTTGGCATTCAGGACAATGATGCTTTGCTGCTAAGAACATTTATAACCACGTTCGTAGGCCCTACCTCGGATTGGTTCACTCAATTGCCAAAGCACAACATTAGTAACTTAGATCAGCTAGTGGATGCGTTCCTCGAACGCTTCACCTTCAACACCAAGAAGAAGGTGTCACTAAGCGACCTAGCCAGCCTCAGGAAGTATGAGGAAGAAACCATGGCGGCCTATGGGAACCGATGGAGGACTTTGCTTTCAAAGCTGCCCTACCTCCCTCCTATGTCCGACCTCACCCAAATGTTCTCAAAGAGCTATTTGAGATCAATCTCCATGCTATTGCAGCTACAACAATATGCCACTTTAGAGGAAGCTCTGGTGCAAGCCAGAATCATTGAGGAGATCAAGATTCAGGATGGCGAGATAGCCAAGCCAAAGAAGAAAGAATGGTCTAAGAACACTAAAATAGGGACCACGCAACAGAAACCCGCTGCGGTCAATCAGGTTGCTATAAACGTCCCTAAGCCTGCACAAGCAACACAGCCCCAAAAGGCTAACTATCAGGCAGTGCCTCTTAACAGTTATGACCGAGAAAATTAGAGGCAAGAACAAAATTAGCAGCGTCGCCCTAGGCGACAATTCACACCTTACACAGAGTCCAGAGACTCCTTGTTTGACCGCTTGTCAGTGGTAAACTTGATCAACCTGCCCGAGATTCAACCCATAGACCCCAATGCACCAAAACCTAAGGGCTACAGGGAAGACTTGTACTGCAGGTTCCACAGATGGAAGGGACATGACCTTAATGCATGTTGGAAGTTTAAAGGCTTGGTGCAAGACTTAATAGATAACAAGACATTAGCGGTGGATAATCTCGTGGCACCAAGCAATCAACAAATGGAGGTCTTTAAAGACCCCTTGCCTACCCATGATGCATAGGCAAAGACCCTACAAGTCAATGAGGTCACACAAAACTGCCCCATGTAGGGGTATGTAGGGATGATCAGTATAGTGACTCGGAACAAGAGGTACCCGAGCACAGCTGCCCCCATGGTAGCTACAAGAGAGGTGCCAACAACGTCACAACCGCAACAACACCTTGCACAACCTCCTCTGCCTAGACCAGTGGCCATGATTCGAACCAAACTCACCCAGAGTTTGAGGACCACATCGGCTAGGCTCTCCATCTATGAGCTCATACAACAATCAACGCCCCATCGGGAGGCTCTAATGGAGATACTAAAAGCCATCGAGTTGCAGCCCCATGAAGCAAACTCCTTCAACAACTTCGTGGGACATGTCAAATGATGCACTGAGCCAATCATCACCTTTCGAGAGGACGAATTGAAATCAGTGGCTGGTGACATGGCGGATCCACCCCTGCACGTCATCGCGCGGGTCAACGGGATTCCATACAAGAGGGTATTGGTGGACACTGGCTCGTCCAATAATATCATTACAACAGCGGCCTTGAAGCACCTAAAGTTGCCCGCATCTCACATAGTGGCCTCCACCTATACACTGCGAGCATTCAATGATGCAATATGCTCGATAGTTGGCACAATTGTCCTACCCATCCAAGTGGGACAAAAGACTATACCTACATTGTGCCACATCTTGGAGGGTGAGATGGCCTATAACATCTTGCTGGGTCGGCCATGGATCAGGGACATGAAGTGTGTCCCTTCGATAGCTCATCAGTGCTTAAAGTATACTTTCGAAGGGCAGGTGCATGTAGTCCCGACGGACTTGGAACCCTTCAAGTATTGCAATGCGGTGTAGCTGATGCCGCAATCGACCCTTCCATCAACGCATTTGGATTTTTAGTTGAATCCATCTAAACAGGGTCTGATTCCATAGGCATCCCCGTTAACAAGTCCATCAAAACCCCAGTCGGGTCCATCTTCATCGTCTGGTCCTTCACCAACAATGCCACCTACGGTGGCCACACCGAAGGACAAAGGGAAGAAACCCCTGGAAGAGGCACCGCCATCAGTCTCAACCATCTCTACTGAGGAGATGCCTAGCAGAATGGAAGTCGAGGCTCCTAGTTCACCCGACATGGAGTGGACTCAGGAAGAACTTCCGTTCCCTCCCCCTCAATCGCCAACAATCACCGTTGAAATGGCCAATACGGGCTTGGGGGAGTATCTGGTGTGGAATATTGTAGCAACACCCACACTGGAGTCCATGCAGGACATGGGGAGACCTCGCCTCCCCATCGGTACCATTGTTCCTCTAGGCTACCCATCGAATCAGACAAACTTTGTGTATGGGGGCCTTGATCATGGTATTGAACCATACATGCAAGAGGACGAAGATGAAGAGCCTTTTACTGAAGATGTCAACTATTTGTCCAACCCAGACTTCGCTTTGAGATACCTTGGCCAATGCAATTGGCATGGATATGGGTTAGGCAGATATGAGCAAGGAGTGCGTGTTCTTTGCCAACCAAGATACCAAATGCCATACGACAAGTCAGGAGTAGGGTTCAACCACCCCCTGCCCTTGGACATCTTGGTAGAGAACATGCAAGGCCTAGGGATAGGCAACAAGGGGGGATTGGCATTAGATCCATATGCCAACCCTAACATGACATATACACTGGGGGATTATCTCCCATTGTTGACAACCAACCTTGTTGACCTCAACAACCCTTTCCCTTCGCTCGAGAGAGGAGAAAGCTCGAGAGCTCACCTACAAGAGAGGTATAGACAAGGTCAGGAAGGATCTTTAGAAGATGAGTCAGAATATGAGGTAGCACCATGGGACCCCTTCGAATCAGATAGCAATCACTCACAAGTGACCCCCATGGATGACTACCAAGAAAGACTCTTGGCAATGTTCCCTTTGGATGCTCCAATCGAACAAGTGCCACATCAAGAAAATTAGGCCCCCCTGTAGAGAGTGGAACAACCCCAATGGGGCCAGATCAATTTGCTCGAGCAAGACGAGCCTCTAATGTCGCAAATAGTTTTTGGAACCAACGAAGGCCTTTGGATCTCCGACAGTGATTATGAAGATGAAACTGAGATGGCATATCTCAATCACATGCGGCAGATGTAGCAACAATACCCCTTGGAGATTGATGACATATTTGAACAACTAAACATAAGGCCAGGGCATGAGTGGCACCTAAACCCAGTGCAGTGGGACCAAGTGTTGAATCCGCCACTTTGGGCATACGGAGAACACCTTCCGCCTAGAGACCCTATAGCGATATCAGTGTCGAGGGCAGACCCTATCTTCCTATCCGCACATAGGGCCGATCCATTCATGCCAATACCTCCAGAGCCAGATCCGGAGCACAAAGAACATCCAGAATGTCCGAGTCACCACACCCATGGTAATGGAGACCAAAATCATTTCATCAACATGATCTCCATTGACTTAACCGCCCCCATCCACAATCCGGCCGATCCGACATAGTCATTATATCTAGACATAGATGCCATAGACTGGGATCGCATCAATTCACCACCATCCCCATTAGAGTACTGGCATTTCGATGAAATGCTTCATTTCACCCCAGGGCCAACTCAGGATATCTTCCATGTTGAAGAGGAACCCGAGGTTCCTAACGATGATCTTAACTCAACAAATGATATCCACTTGATCCCAACTCCACACCAGTTGGAGGACGGATCCCACATGTCGGTCGAGGAGACGACTGACGTAGACATCGGCTCTGATCCAGTGAATCCACAGATTATCAAGCTGGGGGTAAGTCTATCCCCCGAAGAGCAAGCCGACTACATTGCCCTTCTCAAAGAGAAGAAGGAGGTTTTTGCATGGTCCTACAAAGACATGTCGGGGCTAGATCCGTAGCTAGTCATGCATAATCTAACGCTTGATCCGATAGTCAAGCCAGTTAAGAAAAAACTACGTAAGATGCACCCAACAGTGGCCTTAATGGTCAAAGATGAATTACAAAAGTTGTTGGATGCACAGTTTGTCATCTGCATGGATTACCCACCATGGCTGTCCAACATGGTGCCCATCAAAAATCTTGATGGGAGGATTCGCATATGCACTGATTTTTGAGATCTAAACAAAGCGAGTCCTAAGGATGATTTCCCCTTGTCGAGCATCGACGCATTGGTAGACGCTACAGTGGGCCACGAAATGCTTTCCCTCATGGATGGTTTCTCGGGATACAATCAGATTCGTATCAATCCCGAGGACCAACTAAAAATGGCGTTCACAACGCCTTGGGGGACATTTTGCTATAAGGTCATGCCCTTTGGCCTTAAAAATGTTGGCGCCACCTACCAACGTGCCATGACGTACATCTTCCATGATCACATGCATAAAACTTTGGAAGATTACATGGATGATTTGTTGGCCAAATCTCTTTTGTGCCCAGATCATCTCGATGACTTAAGCAAGATCCTCGATCGCCTCATGGAACATAAAGTCAGACTGAATCCCAAGAAGTGCGTATTTGGTGTCACATCTAGAAAACTCTTGGGTTTCATAGTCTCAAAATGAGGCATCGAGGTGGACCCAAACAAAGTCAAGGCAATCCTTGAAATGCTTCCCCCAACTACCATCAAGCAGCTCAGAAGCCTGTAGGGAAAGGTCACATCAATCAAGCGCTTCATAGCGCAGCTATCTGACAAGTGTCGACCCATGAATAAATTATTGCACAAGGGGGTCGCATTTCATTGGGATGACGAGTGCCAGTCAGCCTTTGATGACATCAAACAATACTTGGCTTCGCCGCTAGTATTGGCACCACCTAGACCAGGAGTGTCATTCTACTTATACATCTCAGCTACTGAGGTGGCATTGGGCGCCATGCTAGCCCAGAAAAATGAACTACACAAAGAGCAGGCTACTTACTATCTTAGCCGCACCCTGGTCAGTTATGAACTTAACTATGCATACGTCGAGAAGCTCTGCTTGGCAGTGGTGTTTGCTACCAAAAAGCTATGCCATTACATGCTGAGCAACAAGATGTATGTTGTGTCTAAGGAGAATCCATTGCGGTACATGATGAGTCATACTTATCATAGTAGCCGCACGACGAAATGGATCATGTTGTTGATGGAGTTTGACATAGAGTTTATTGGACAAAAATCCATCAAAGGTCAAGTCATAGCCGATCAACTAGCAGAGGCTCCTCTCGAAGACGATCAGCCTCTGATCATAGAACTACCAGATGATGGGGTCTTCCATGTCTTAGAATCACCAGATTCTGATGAGCCTGAGTCACAAGCCGACATAACCCTATTTTTTGATGGTTCTAAATGTGAGCAAGGGGGTGGCACGGGAATTGTATTCTTCACACCGCAAGGGGCTCCAATGCCTCTATCATTTAAATTAGATTTCCCGTGCACCAACAACAATGCAGAATACGAAGCCTTGCTCATAGGTCTTCAGACAACAATCACCATGAACATCAAATGATTGAACATCTTTGGTGATTCGCTGTTAATTGTCAACCAAGTCAAAGGGGTATTCCAATGTAAATGCCCAGTTCTATAGGCCTACAAAGCCCTTGTGGACAAATTCTTGGAAAATCTTGAATGGTACGACATCGAGGCACTCCCTCGGTCATCGAATCATTTTGTGGACACTATGGCCTCCTTGGGGTCACTAATCCCGCAAGACATTTCTGGTGATATGACAACCATTCAAGTCAAAACACTATCGCAATCAGCGATGGAGCGTGCAAGCTCTGACTTAACGCCAGGAATCCACTTGATCCAGATTGAACCATCCCCGGACAAGTTCTCTCGAATCCATGATTGTCTGAATCATGCTAACTGGGGGTCCTTGTTCTCCCCTACTCCCTTTAATAGCAACACAACGCTATTCTTACAAGTTCTTTCCCGCTCAGCTTTTGCTAGGGATGAACTTCAAGAGGGATTGGTTGTTCAGACTATCGAGGTTTTCGATCAGCAGGATTGGTATACACCCATAAGGGACTACCTCAAGTTAGGTAACCTCCCACTTGGATTGACGCATGCCGCAAAATGATCATTCAAATAGAAAGCGGCAAAGCATGTCTTGTTAGGAGACATTTTGTACCATCATAGCTATGAAGGAATCCTCCTTCATTGCTTGGACCAGCAGGAGTCCACTTGGGCGATCACCCAAGCGCACGATGGTACATGCGATGGCCACTTTAGTGGTATGGCCATCGCAAAGCGCATTCTCCGCATGGGCTATTATTGGCCATCTTTAGAGCGAGATTGTTGCACGTATGTAAGGAAGTGCGTGAAGTGTCAACACCATGCCAATTTGACACACGTACCTTCTCAGGCCTTGCAATCGATCCAATCGGCTTGGCCATTTTTGTAGTGGGGCTTAGATCTAATCGAAAAGATCTCCCCTACGTCGTCAGGCCATCACACATTTATCATAACGGCCATAGAGTACTTCACCAAATGGGTGGAAGCAATTTCGCTTACCTCTACGACTGGAACCCGCATTTCGGAGTTCATTTTACATAATATCATATGTCATTTTGGTATTCCATCCAAGATAATCTCGGATAATGGGACGTCATTCAAGAACAAAGACGTGCGTGCTTTGACCACAAAGTACAAAATTCAGCATAGTTTTTTGACACCCTATTATCCGTAGGCAAATGGGCAAGCAGAGGCGTCAAACAAAATGCTAGTTGCCATCCTCAAAAAGATAGTCGTAGACAGTCATAAGGATTGGCACATTCAGATCCCACTTGCCCTGTGGGCTTATCGCACTAGCATTCGGACGCCCACTGGGGCAACTCCATTTTCGCTCGTGTATGGCTCCGAGGTTGTCATGCCTCTCGAGTTGGAAATTCCTTCCCTACGCATATCAATGCAAGAGTTCATCGATGATGACGCTACGTGACAGGCCCGGTTAGACCAGATTACGTTGCTCGATGAACGACGCGTTAATGCTCTCGAGCATTTACGTATCTATCAAGAGCGACTTAAGAAAGCATACAACATGAAGGTTCACCTGAGGGACTTTTCAGGTTGGTGACTTGGTCTTAAAAGAGAACCAGCAAAATTCTAACTTGCCGCCCCATCTAAGGGACAAGTTCATGGCAAACTGGTTAGGTCCTTATGTCATCCACAGTAAAATAGGACCTGGAACATACCGGCTCACCTCTCTTGATAGAATCAAGGAACTAGAACCCTTGAACATCAGTCATTTGAGGCCATTCCATATTTAAAAGAGCCATAGCCCAAACCAAAAGCTCCAAGGATTCTCATAATCACTTGGTCAAAGAAAAAGCTCCAAGGATTTTCAAAATTTCTTGGTCAACCCCTAAACACCCCAAAGGTACCCATAATCCCTTTGGTCAAACCAAAAGCTCCAAGGATTCTCATAATCGCTTGGTCAATCCCCAAACGCCCCAAAGGTACCCATCATCCCTTTGGTCAAACAAAAAGCTCCAAGGGTTCCCACAATCGCTTGGTCAAAAATAAGAAAATTCAAAAAAAAAAACAATAAAATCATCAAAAATAACAAAAATTTGCATCTCATTTCCATGCATGCTCAAAATCATCACAACAATAAAGAGCTCTTTTTGCATCTCATCTTCATACTCACAAAAATCAATCCATCAAAAACACAAAAATATATATAGCTGCATTAGGCATCACATCCATACATTGCATATTTGTGGTAATACAAGTCAAGGCACCATAGACTGTAATTACTTGGCAAAACCATCATTTTCCACATTTCTCCATTCTATAAATAGTCCATCAAAAATAAACGCCATTCACATATTTTTCGCCATATCATAGTCGGTTGTCTTCTAATGTATCAAGAATTTTTGTCATTCAGCTATCATTAGCTTTCTAGCCACATACTTTACAAAGTCAGACAGATTTCACAAAGGTAGAGTTCTACTTGGATCACACCTTGTTATGAAGCATCCCACCACAAGTTAAAACAAATAAAAAAAAATTCCCAAGTTGTGTGAACGAAAGATGAAACCTGCAAAGCAATCCAGGTCACCATAAGCGAAACGGTTATCTTGCTCATCCCCCTGTGCGAATGACCCCAAGAATGCTGAGAGTTGGCAAAAGGACAAGCATCTTCCCTACCCAATTCCCCAAGAATCCCAAGTTCTAAAAAAGGTGCAAAACATCAAAATTTTGCAAAAGTCAAAACTCCAAAAATTTGACATCACCACCAAAGTGCATACATCAAAAGGCACATACAATAGTGATTCTCATCACTCAATATTCAAATCCCTTGCTCAAAAGAGAAAACAAAAATAAACAGTGATTTTTATCACTACAAAAGAGCAAGTATCCCAATACAATTGAAGAAAAGAAGGGAGTCAAACTTGAATCCCTGGAACTCTCAACATTCAAAAGGTCATGAGGTGAACCTCAGTATCGGTTTGGTGGATAACCTATCGGTCACTGGTGGCAAACCTCCCGCATGACGATATATCTATCACATTAACTTGTGTGCGGATCAATGTTTGCATGTGGATGAGCTAGCTTATGGTATCCTAGATAGCACCATAGATTAATCCGACTAAATACAACAAAGGAGTTAGTGGAGCTAATTAGGTGATCCTCATTACAGGTTTGGTTGATAGCCTATTCGACCATCGGCGGTATCCTGACGAATACCACATAAACGAACTCAATTGCACACATAGGGATGTGAAATAACTTGGTCAAAGACAAGTCCGATTCATACCTTGTTCAAAAGTCTTGTAAGATAAAAGTACAGTCATGGCTAGTTAGTTAAAACATCTGAGTCTCAGAAAACCTTAACTACATTCTAAACCAACTGTGATATCTTTCGTCCTTGCATCGCCATCAGAAAATACAAAAAATAACATGTATACATAAAAAGTCATTTACCACAGCAATCACCTAGGACAAAAAGCCATAAGTTCTAAACAGTCTATGGTGCCACCACCAAAAATCACAAATTCAATTCATCCATTCCATTTGCATATCATAAAAATTAGAAACATTTGCATTCATCATAACATATGCATCCATCAACATAAATTAACATGCATACATACACATTCAACAATCATTGTGCATAACATCAAATCACGACACGTGTATAAATAAAATAAAGTCATCTGTATATATATCATCAAAAATGCCCGCAAGCTACAATAACCGGTCCTCTGACCTCGCAAAAAAAGCAAAAACTCAAAAAACCCCCAATCCTAGGGCGTCGACCACCATGATCATGCAGGATCGGTGCGACGGGAACTACCCCCGTGGTGTGGGTCCTATGGGACCCCTCAGGGCGGCTGCTGCTAGCCCCCACATCATGCCTACTAGAGCCCCCCTCATCTAGTCTTCTGCACCGAGAGGATGCTGACTGCTCCGTATCACTCCCTCTCGAGCGACGTGATGATCTGCCTTCGCTCAACGTAGGGATCCACCCACCGAGACAGCTAATCTTTGCCTCTAGCTCCAACTGATGCCACACAAAGTCCATCTCCCACTAGCGATACATAGCCAAATTCTCATTGCACTGTGCCAGCTACGTCCATAGGAGATCCCTCTCCTACACAACATCGGTATCCCCATCTCATCGACGGTACGTAGCCCATGCGTTCTCCCGCTTCACCAGCTGCATTCGTAGGAGATCCCTCTCTGCCAGCTACGTTCGTAGGAGATCCCTCTCCCGTAGCGCATCCCCGAGCTCCTCATCTCGCCTCCGGAGTAGCCCCTCCAATCATGCATTCTCAACGTGCAACCCTACCTCCATGTCCTCCGAGACTGCCTGAGGCATTGGCATCTCCGGAACAACAGCCTGCTCTGGCTCCCACTGCTCCGGGACGTCCTGCATCTCCGGCTGATCCGGAACCCCAAAATCCTCACCCACATCATCCACCTCCACCATGTCCGCATCCTCCAGCGGAGCTCCCCAATCATCTCCTGGTGCCTCTCCACCCTCCCCGTCGACTGCTACTGCCTCTGTGCCTCCCAGTGGTCCCTCTCCCCGCCATCGCCACAGTGTCCACCATTGCTCATACTCAATCGTCACCCCGACGTCGTCCACGTCAGGCACGTCAATAACTGTATCTGCCTCCTCCCCCAGTGGCTCGATGATCGGCCAGGCCAAGGTCCTCTCGTCCCCCAGACGATGATAGATCAAGGGCTCACCAGGTAACCCCTGGTGCACCCCAAACTATTGTGTCACCCGGACGTACGGGAAGTACTCCTGCTCGGTCTCGTGCCGCCCGATCAGCCATCTCCCCCTGCACACCCGTTGGAGCCACTCTCCAGCCTCAGGCCAGGCTGGACAGTCCCGGTATGGGTGCCAAAACACCTCCCCTGGAGTAAGCCAAGCGAAGGCATCGGCATAGTGCCCTACGACACCTGCCCACCGTCGACTCTGCCCATTCTCCTCCGACCGTCGCCACAGAGCCGCATATCCTATATCTCTGTCCACCATCTCTGACCGAGTAGTCCACGACAACCCCATCGGCCTCTCCATCGCTATGTGTTGCCAAGCCCAACTCTACAACAGATAGTTGCAGCCAATCCCCTTTCGCCTCTAGCAACGGACCTCATACAACTCATCATAGAGCTATGCCAACAGTGTCTGCCCCCACCTCATAATCAAGGGCTCATGCATCGGATAATCCACCATCCGAAAGACCACCTCCAATAGGTTCCATGGGAACCTCGCACCCGAAGAGTCGGGTAGCAGCATGTTGGAAATGAGGCCCATCAGTACTGCGTGCCTCGCTCCCAACATGCCCCTCTCTAGCCACCATCGTACAAGAATGCCACCAATCTGGAAGTCGCCCTCTCCCCTCTCCACTGGGCTATCCACACCCATCTCCTCCCCATGCCCAAAGCAGCGTGTCAGCACTACTGTCCGCTGATCCCGCGGCGTCGTCCTGATCGGCAGTCCGTCTATCGAAATCCATAGAATTCGATAGACGTCCTCCAAGGTCACTGTCATCTCCCCTATTGGGAGATGGAAAGTGTTGGTCCGGGGATCCCATAAGTTGATCAGGGTCGTCAGATAGGCCCGATCCCTGACCACAGGCTCCAGTCGAGTCACATGCTTGAGCCCAAGGGCATCAAGCCATTCCCAGTCAGCCAAAGTCAACGCCTCCCGCGCTTTTGAGAAAATCATAGGCACACGGTATCGGCTCTTCACAACCTGCAAAGAAAACAAGACAAAAACATTAAAAAACATGATAAACTGTACAACAATAACATGAATATACAACAATACATAAAATAATGTACAACTAAAAACAAACAAATAACAAACGACAAAATTCAAAATGATTAAAAAAAATAGTTTTTAGTAGCTAGGGTTTTTAATTCTACGTTTAAACTGATAATTAAAACAACAACAAATTCAAAACATTCAAAAAATAAAAATAAAAAACAATTTGTCAGTACCTAGGGTTTCTAACTCTACGTTTAAACTGATAAACACAATTAAAAAAAAATCAAAAACAATTTTTCAGTTCCTAGGGTCTTTCACTCTAATTCAAACTAATAAATTAAAAACACACAAACAGTCAAAAACAGTTGCAAGTACCTAGGGTTTTAACTCTACGTTTAAACTGATAACTAAACAAAAACAAAACAACAAACAAAAACAAAATTTTCAGTTAACCTAGGGTTTACCCTTAGTCTACACTGACAAATAAAAACAAAAAAAACCAAACAAACAAAAACAAATTTTCAGTTAACCTAGGGTTTACCCTTAGTCTACAATGACAAATAACTACATAAACAAACCAAAAAAAATAAAAACAACAGTTAACCTAGGGTTGTTTATCCTAGTCTACCTGACAAAAACAAAATTTTTACAGCATCAAAAATAGTTAACCTAGGATTTTTTTTATCCTAGTCTAAACTGACAAAAATAAACCAAATAATATAAAAACAACAGTTAACCTAGGGTTGTTTATCCTAGTCTACCTGACAAAAACAAAATTTTATTACAGCATAAAAAAAAATTAACCTAGGGTTTATAATCCTAGTCTAAACTGATAAAAATATACAAACAAAACAAAATTAAAATGACATTTTTTTTAAAACCTAGGGTTTTCAGCTAAGTTTTAAAACTGACAAAATTAACCTAAAACTCTAAACTAGGGTTTTGCGTTTATCCTAGGGTTTTTTTAACAAAAACATCAAAAAATAGCAAATTTTTTCTTTTACCTAGGGTTTACCTTAGTTTAAAACGGAAAACAAATTTCAAAATTTAATTACGTCTTTTCAAAATAAATTTAAACTTGGGTTTCATTTTTAAAATCATGAAACAAACTACAAAAGAAAAACAAATTGTGATTTTAAATTGTAAAATCAAACAATTTCCAAATAATTGAGCTAATTAAACGAGTGCGCACTAATCGGTCTCGCATCGGCTCTGCCACTTGATGACCCGGTCCGTGCACTCATGATGTCTAGACAAAATTCGGCAGCGCTTCGCTTCTTAGAATCAACCTCCTCCTCAGAGCTCCAAATCGCTAGAAAATTCGAATGCAAATGATCCCAAACCCTAGTTTTGGCCCTTAAATAGGCTTTTAGGCCTGTAATCGTTCCACCCTGGGATGAGCGCTCTGGTTAGCGCTCGTCCCACCCTGGGACGATAACCAACCTGGTATTCGCCCCACCTAGGGACAATTACAGGGCAAGAAAAACAAAAAACAACAAAAACACCAAAAAAATGCATAAATAATAGCAATAAAATTGTCCAATAAGAGTGCTTTGGAACTTGACATTTCGGGCATGAAAAACCAACGTCGGGGTCACAAATCCTCACTATCCTACTCCCTAAGAAGGCTACCATAGCCGGACCGCTCCACGGGAGGACGGATTGCAGAGAATTTCATCCCAAAGCGGCATCCCAAAAAGGGTCAAAATCCACCCAAAAATAACAATAAAATTGCCGAACAAAGGCGCCTTTGCGCCTGCCATTGACTGACATACAAAATCGACGTCGGGGTCATAAATTGGCACTATCCTACTCCCCAAGACGGCTGCCATAGCCGGACCGCTCCACGGGAGGACAAATTTTTGACAATTTCAACCCCAAGGGGCGTCGCAAAAAGGGTTAACACCCACCAAAAACATGTCTAAATGTTGGAAAACTGCACACTCATTCAAATATAAACCTCTGAAGGCACCCTTACACAAGTCATCTTGGGTCAAGCGACTCGTCACTTTTCTCATGTCCCTAGGGGCTGTGTGTGTCAATGCGATCAGTGTTTGCAGTCACATAATCGGATTGGTGTCGTTTCGGTGTCTACAAATGCCCCTTTTTGGGATGCGCTGTGCGTGGCACAGTGCTGAGCAAAAAAATAGATAACCAAAGAACTAATGATTACGGTTTCTCAGTAACCTAACCAACTTTTGATGCCTTGAGTATGGAAAGGGCATGCATTCTTGAATCCTTGCTTCTGACGAGCGAAGGAACTCAATTCAAGTGTTAACATTTTTTGGTGAGGTGTTGCTTGATCTTGGCCATTGATCAGTCATGAATAGGCAAAGGGCACAACCTTTTGTCTGTGGGAACCTTGAGTCCATGATTCACGAATGCCAAGTGTTTGATCAGCTTGTGATTATTGCTTGTTTGCTGCCCCAAGAAAATCCTCTCCTTATAATAAAAATGAAAATAGTACAAAGTGTGATTGTTCCAATTTAGGATTTTAAAAGCAACATAATTAAGAAATGCATATGGAAGATATCCATGGAAATTTAGGGTTTTCAAGGCAACATAAGAAAGTAATTACTATGGAGGATAATCCTTGCACTTTGGGGTTTCCAAGGCAACATTTAACAAAAAGTGTTTATAAGGTCATTATTTGTATTTCAATTTTTTTAGGACAACATAAATCTTTAGAAGATAAGTCTCATTATAAACAATAAAGAAAAATAGAGGAGATTGATGAAGACAAAAGTGTTGGTAGGAATGGAAAAAGAAAAGGAATATCATCAAAGCATGAACAAAGAAAAAAAGAAATTAAAGGGATATTGATTTGGGAAGCCAAATAAATATATCACAGGTGCTAGCAAGAAGTGGGGTTAAGCCCATTAATAAAAAAAAAGTGACAATGAAAATGGTATCATGGACTATCAAGGGTATGAAAAAACCCCTAAAAAGAGGTATTGAGGAATTAATAGGTTCTTATGGTCCTAAAATTATTTAAAAAATAAAAATAAAATTAAGTAGTGAGGAATGTAAGGATGCTTTTAAAAAGGTTTTGAAGATAAAGGATTGTTTGGAAGTTTATTTTATAAAAGCTTTTTATGGATTGCAACAATATGGGATAAATATAATGGAATGAACAATTGTTAGAAGCAAAAAGTAATTGGTTTGTTGGAATATTTTACAAGGAATAGGAAAACACAGAAGTTGGGGCTATAAATGTACGTGCTTCAACTATAGTTACTACTTGTAAAAGATGTTGGAAGGACCTTAACATATTTTTGTCAAATACAATGAAGATCATAATCATGATCTATGGATTCTTGGGGGCGACTTCAACACAATTATATATCCTTTCGAAAATAAAGGTGGTACTCGTGAAATGTCTAAATCAATGTAAGCCTTTACTTCGTTTTGTAATTCAAATGGCTTTTAGGATGTTATTTATTCATTTTTTTAATATAGATGGGGCAATAGGTGCATTGGAAAAACTCATGTAGTAGAAATATTGGATAGATTCTTCTTATCCAACATATGATTGTGTTGAACATGAGCATGCTCATAACATTTCCTTGAGTCCTCCTCTTACTATGGTTATTTTGATGGACACACAAAATTTAAATGGTGATGGTATGATACCATAAAACTCTCATGCACAAGAAGACAATAGAACATCATGGAACTTAGGAATTGATAGAAGCACAATAGATGACAATGAAAACAAAAAAGGTATTATAAATACAAATTATAACATTACAAGGATGCTCACCAAATTGTCTTATGAGTGAACATAGCCCTTAGTTTGAGCCTCCACCTCTTGTGGACTTTCCCAATGACCATGCTCTACACCCTCACTCTAACAATCTTGGTCACACCTTAGATAAAGAGATGTTATTTTCTAGGTAGCTTGGCTTGCTAGTTCTCACTCACAAATTAGACTCTCTATTACTTCCTTGAGCTCACACTTGCTCAACTTAACTTGCCTCTCGTAAGGGGTGTCTCCCATATTTATAAGCTCATGGAAGCTAGATATTACAAGCATGAAGAACTCTAGATGGACATATGACAACACTTTATAGAGATATTCTTTTTGGACTCTTTTCATAATATCAATATACTTTAAATATCTTTCCTTAGAATTTTCTTTGGAAATTTTTAATTACATAAGATAGTCAAAATATCATATTTTTCTAGAGATTTCCTTACTTTCAAAAGTACCTTTGATTTTCCTTTTGGACTTTTCCTATAATTACATAATGCATCCAAAAGTAATTTTGACTATATTGGATTTTTAGAGACTATTTACAACATCTCCTTATGACAAATACATTTGACAGAGACAATTTACCATGAGAATGACAATTTTACTATTTATTATCATGACTTGTCCCTACCACAATATTCTTCTTCTATTTTTTTTTAAGCGAAAAACCCTTTGCAGAGCCGCCTTGGTCTGAGAGACCACGAATAGGGGGTTCTACACCGTCAAAGTCACCCAAGGGTCGCACCCGACCCTGCCCGCACCAAAATTATCAATTGGATTTTGGATACCCAATTCAGCTTTTTGGTAGGGTGGAGATTTGAACCTGGGACCTCCCTTGGAGGATTGCCCTCTCCTCTCCAACTCATCAATATTCTTCTTCTATTTCTTTCATAAAAACACTATGTTATAGTATTGTTATTGAACAATCACCACAACATTTTTGGTGAAGCTACTGCACACCAAGAATCCTAGGCAAGCTATCAAGTTGTAATCTTCTTTAACAAAACATTCCATAATATATACTACACACTCCTCATACTACTAAACATGAAAAATACTTATGTTGACATTTTTCCCCCTCCTAATTTCTACTTTGTCCTTGGAGTAGGCCTGATCTATGCTAGAGGATGAAATATCTTGACTTTATCATGGTTCACCCATTTTAGGCCTTCCTTCTAACTCCTCAAGCTTGTAGGTTCCATTGTCATGCACAACCATTATCTGATAGGGGCCCATATATGTTGGTAGAAACCTTTTGTGTCAAGCATTGTACACCATCACTAAGTTATCAACTTTGAAGTAGGACCATTTCAAATTTTTGTCCCAATACTCTTATTCTTTCATCTTTTTGTCTTGTGTCGCTTGTCACATTTAGTCCATCTAGTGCCATCCACTCTTTCACGAATTCCCTTTCATTCTTTCTTATCCCATATCATTCGTATGATTTTAACACCATATTCAATGGGAAGGATAGGAACAATGCCATACTTCAATTAGATTGGGGAATACGCTATGGTTGACTTTATTGTGGTCCTATAAGTCCACAATATCACATGGATTCTCTCGTATGTCAACTTGCAAAACTCATCCTTTGCAAGGATTTGACATAACATATGACTAGTTTGTTCGACCTGCCCATTGGTAATCAATTTATATGTGGTCATCTTATTGTGCTTGATTGTGAACCGAGTCATCAAGTCTTCCACCATTTTGTTTAGGAAATGGGTACTTTGATTAGAGACAATATCCATTAGATAATCAAACTTTTTAATAATTTGTTCATAAATGAACCATGCAAGTTCATTTTCTATCTTGTGCTTCATTGGTCAAGCTTCAAACCACTTAGTTAGATAGTATATTGCGATAATGATGTATTTTTTTTCTTTGTATTGTTACTTAAAGGGGTCCAACAATATCAATTCCCCACTTTTCAAAGGGCCCAAGAGGAAATACAAGATATAAGAAAGTATTTATTGTCCTATGATTCCCAAAGGACTGGCACGCATTGCATGTTTTGCAATGCTCCATACAATCTTCGAAGAGTGTTGGATAATGGCATACTACATCTAAAATCCTTCTTATTATAGGCTTCCTATAGAAGATTCCTCCACACAAACCATCACGAGACTCTAAAATCAACTACATTCCTTGCTCTCGTCTAACTACTTGTTGATACATAATGTGGGTCAATGTGATTACCCACACTTCCCATTTGGCCCTACTCAAAATAAAACTCCCTACATTATAAAATAGGGTTGATTGGCCTAAGTAATTCTCCTCTTCATTCTAGATGTTGCACCATCTAGATACCTGACTTTGGTTAAGTATCACCAAATGTTTATATATTCCTCTAGAATGACTTCTATTGATAACAACATTGCAACAGGAAACTCATAATCTTCAATATAGAGCCAACTCCCTCATATGCTCTCAAAAGAGCATCTACATTGATATAATTTTTACCAAGCCAATCAACAATAACAAAATTAAATTATTGCAACAAAAGAATCCATTTTGTTATCCTTCCTAACATATTGGTTTTGTTGTTAATATACTTGAGGGCAACATGATTTGTGATAGCAATGAAATTTTGCCATGGAAGATAGTTTCTAAACATTAAAGCAAAGATGATGGCTACAGGTTTCTTCTTTGTAACTATATAATTCACCTCCATACTACTCATTTTCCTACTTCCAAAGTAGATTGGATGATCATACCCTTTATCATCCCATTCACTCAATGTGCTATGTTAGATGCATCTGTGTAGACAATAAATGGGTTACTCCAGTTTGGGCTCTTCAACACTGGAGTAGTGATCAAGGTTTACTTTAGTTCCTCAATTATAGCCTTAGCTTCTTTCCCTGGTTCATAGGGTATATCCTTCTTAAGGAATTTTGTTAATATTGGTGCAATCCTTGAGAAATTATTTATGAACCTCCTATAATACTCCACATGGCCCAAGAATGATCACAACTTATGAAGAACACAAGCTTATACTGAGAGGGGGGTGAACAATATAAGACCACCTTTTACTTTTCTTTTCCAAACAATATTATGCAATATATCAATGGCAATATCAACAACAGTAATCAAAGCAATGCACAAATCACCACACACAATAGAGACACCAATTTTATGTGGTTCATCCAATATGGGCTACTCCATAGAGAAAATATTTCACTAAAAGTTTCTCAACAAATATCTTGGGAATTCTTTCTCTATTACAATGTTTATGGACCTCTGTCCAAAGGAGACACCAATCCCCTAATCAAGTTCATGGATCTCTATCCACAAGAGAAATCCTTCTCCTCTACTCTGGTTGGTGATATTCTAGAAGAACTGCTACCTCCATTGCACTGTCTTATGGATCTCTATCCACTGAAGACTCCTACCCTCACTCAGAAAACCTATCTTCACTACCTTGGCTAATGGACCTCTATTTATTGGAGACTATTATCCTCTATACTCTATCACCTCCAAAGCTTTCTCTTAGATCTGTCTCAAATCTGCACTAAATATAGTCCTTTGGTCTAGCACAAATTTGCTCAATATCTATCTCTGATCTGCACTAAACATAGTCCTTAGATCTAGCACAAATCTGCTCAATATTTGTCTTTGCTCTACACTAAACACAATCCTTTGATCTAGCAAAAAACTATCGAATCTCTATCTTTGATCTACACTAAACACAGTCCTTCGGTCTAGCAAAAATCTGCTCAATCTCTGTCTCTAGTCTGTCACAAACTTGTCCTCAAATTTGCACCAAATTTTGTCCTCAAATCTATCCTCAAGCCTTAACACAAAGCTTGACTCAATCACAAATCGACTCTGCTAGATCTTCTCCAAACCTTAACTCAAGGTTTGAACAAATTAATAAATCAACTCTGGTCGCAAGTCTTCTCAAAGACTTACCTCAAATCTGTCCACAAGTCCTCTCTAGAACTTGCTCTCACTACTCTCAAGTCTTCATCAATACTTACCTCAAATATGTCCAACAAGTCCTCACTGTAACTTGTCCAATCTGCCCAACAAGTCTTCACCAAGACTTACCTTAACTTTGCTCAACAATTCCTCACTAGAACTTGTCCAATATGCTCAACAAGTCTTCACCAAGACTTACCTCAACTCTGCTCAACAAGTCCTCACTAGAACTTGTCCAATCTGCTCAACAAGTCTTCACCAAGACTTACCTCAACTCTGCTCAACAAGTCCTCACTAGAACTTGTCCAATCTGCTTGTAAGCTTCCACAAAAGCTCACACAAATTTGTCCTTAAGTCCACTCTAGGACTTACTCAAATCAACTCACAAGATTTCACTAAAGCTTATTCAACTCAACTCAATCTATCACATAAAACCTCTTCAATCACACAAACAAGCTTCACACAGAATCTTGTTTAATTTCATAGAAACATATAGAGAATTGTTAGAGACTCAATATGCTTCACACTCACAACAATTCTCAATCACTTTCAATATTCTTTTTACCACTGAAACATATAGAGAATTGTTAGAGACTCAATATGCTTCATACTCACAACAATGCTCAATCACTTTCAATCTTTTCTTCAACTCAATCCAGAAATAAAGAACAATTTGTTTCACAGTTTTTGAACTATCACTCTAATACTTCCAATCAACTCCTCTCAATCAACACTCAATGAAGTATTTTTCAACAATGCTTATCAAACAAACCTCACATAACAATGATACTCATGATCTTTCACAAACCCTAATCATGCACATGAATACTCACTCAATATTTCCAACAATGCTTATCAAACAAGGTTTCCATCATCAACCTTTATTCTAGAAAAACCTTAAAATCAATATTGGATATCTCAATACCAAACTCAACAATGCTTATAAAACAATCCTTTTCACTCCAACTTCACATTCACAACATCCAATCCAGCAATAGTTTACTCACAAGGAAGATGTACCCATACCTTTTATTTTGATGGAGATATCTCTTCAAAACCTATCTTAACCACACTCAAAATTTTCTTACCAACACTAGGATTATGTCACCACAACCTCTCTCAAGTTCTCCACAAAATAATTTTCTCAAAGATTATTTTTCATACAAAATAACAAATCCTTTTGTACACCTTATAATCTCCAAACTCACAGTATTCAACTCAATAATTTTACCATAACACAATTCTTAACAATTTTCCATGCACACCTTATAATCTCTAAACTCACAATATTGAACTCAACAATTTCATTTAAACAACATGCATAGCAAAATCCTTATACACCTTATAATCTCCACACCTTATAAATTTCAATCACAAAAAATCAAAATAAAAATATTTTAATTTTTCTTTACCTGATAACTCCCCTAAGCACTTAACATTCACGATAATCTCAAAGCGCTCAATTTTCAACACCAAATAAAATTTAATGGCATACCTTTTGTTTGTTCTACCCATAAAAGAAAACTTCGATGGATTTGACCATGTGACCTTTGCACTCTCAACACCCTAGCTCCAAGCTAGGCCACCAAGTGGGCTACACACCCACATGAAACACAACGCGCACGTTGTCCCACAAAACCTGTCGCCTCATGAAAATGCCAAACAAATCGAATGACGGGCTCTTCCTTCAAAATGTCGATCGCATGGATTGAACCACAATCTCCTCCACGTAAACCTTAACTCTCTCCCAACTATCGTCTACGCTACCGCTGTTTGTGGTAAGTCAAACCACTACGTGGGCTATGTTGTTTCGTTTCCCTCCAAACTCTTTTAAATTTCACTTTGCCTTCCTCTTAGACACAACGCTTGATGCTCTTTATTTGCATTCGAAGGTGTGATGAAAAATTTTGGAAATGAAAATCATTTCCTATATAAATACACATTCACCTTTTGATTTCTCACGTCGGTCCTTTTTTCGAATTTAAAAATTCGAAAAAAAATTAAATATTCAATTTAAAAACCTTTGCCTCCTTTATTAATTTAATTTTTTTTTTGATAAGTAACATATTATATACAAAGAGGGGTTTTTTAAAGGGACCCAAAACCTTATTACATTAAATGTCGTAGCACTGTCATGCCAGGAAATGCTAGAAAACTAAACCAGAACTGAATACCCAGACAAAAACAGGGATCCGGGATCCCAGACAGTCCCTTACAATAAACTATCCTAGGGACAGGGCAGAATGCCACAGAGAACCACCTGCAAAAACCCAATCCTGCACACAATCTACAGGAAACAGATGCAAACCCCATCACCGAGCCCACACTGTCAGAGCCCGCCACAAAATCAGAACAACAAAAACCCCGTGATGGGGGACACCACAGAAAAGGGGATGGCATTGCTACTTCCTGTCTCCATCAAACCCAGATCACAGTCTGCAGCGAAGCTCCTTGAACACGCGCACAGAGGACGAAGTAGCGTTGGTTGCGGAGGTCATGGAGTTAATCGCCATGTCTAGGAGGAGCTTGACAGGGAAGGCCTCCAGCTCGCCTTCAGAGTCAGAGATGATCTCAGGGGTTCCCTTCCTTTCCAGCTTTGGTCTCTTGAGCCTCCCTGAAGATCTCCGCTGGGAGCGCTGGGACCGCCAGGGATGGGCCCGCTCGGGGCACTGGGACCGCTAGGGGACTTATCCGACACCCATCACTTCCTGGTGGGGTTGTGCTTCTTGGGGGGAGGTGTTTTGTCGGGAACACTAGGGCTGCCCTCCCTTTATTTGGGTTCAGTGTTGGAGGAGGCCGGGGAATCGGGAGGGGGATTTGTTGAGGTGGGGGGAATGTCCTGGACAGGAGGCTGGTTGGCCAGCGCATGGCGGTAGAGGACAACCATGAGGCCCTGATGGATGGGCTTGAGGTGGGATTTCTGGGCCTTCTCAACTGCTAAGGTGAGCGAGTACAACAAATACCTGGGGGTGCACAGTTGGGTGGCATCACGGAGGTGATTGACAAAGCTAAGGTGAAAGTTGCAGAGCTTTTTATCCGGGTCATCATAGGTTATGAACTGCATAATTGGAACTATGGCCTCATTGAAGGGTTTGGGCAATTGATACCTGAAGAGGGCCGCCTTGTCCCAGCCGTAAGCTTTGCCCTGGTCAGGAAAGTGCGCGAGTTCCTCCTCCCAATTGTGCCTGTCGCACCGGATGTACTTCCCTTTGTCCTCATGGTAAAGCCCTATAACCTCGAACATAAGCTCCTTAGTGACACAGAAGTGGATGCCCTTGACCACCACCTCACCGTTGTTCCAGGTGTCGAGAAAGCTCTGGGTGATTTCATCGTCGGGGCCCACGAATTTGTGAAGGAAGGGGGTGAGGGATTTGGCCTCCATGAACACCTGAGTAGATTCGCTCAGAGTCAAGGTGGTAGGCTCAACGTAAATAGAATTCATTGTGGAGGAAGGGCAGGCAACACTTGAACGCAGCTGGGGGCACAAGTGTAGAGCGGTGGACACACTCTCAGTAGACAGCCGTGGAGGGGATGGAGGCGGGGAAATGAGCCGAGCGCACTCTGAACAGAAGATATAGGCTTGAGGGAAGCCGAAGGGGCACAAAACTACCGCATGCGTCGGGACTCTATGGCATGGGAGGTGGAAGACATGCTCGAAAGGTGGCGATGAAGGGGAGAAGGGTGACGGGCATGGGAATTAATGAGAAAATGGCAGTGGACAGTGAGCCCCTCGGGACGTGAATGATGAGGTGGCGCTCTGAGCGGGGGCCAGGTAGACGATGGACACATGGGGCAGCTGCCTTGTCATGATGATGGAGGGATAAGGTGAGGACGCCATGACTGGCGAACTGAGTTGGCACGGGGCAAAATTGGGAAAAGTTCCGAGGCCCATGCGGGTAAAGTGGGACCTGCTCGAACCCGACCGGGCGCTGAGGTGGCCACTGTAGATAGGCCTATCAAAAATGATAACATTGGGAAGCTCCGAGCTGAGGTCAATGACCCACGTGGATTCAGAGTGGGGCCTGGGGTGCCAGGTCAACAGGGCCCAAGGGATTGATCTTGGGAAGCTGCGACTAACAGATCATCGGGAAAGTCATCCCTCCAGATTCGAAGGCCTGTCGACGAGGCCGCTGAGTTGGCCATGAAGTCCACCAACTTGTTACCTTCCCTATAGACGTGGTGGATGGTTGTCTGAGGGAATCCCTGAAGGATGATTCGAGCCTCTTGAATGATGTTGGATATTCTCCACGATAGTTCCCCATGCTTTGTCATGAAGTTGATGATGTTTAAGGAGTCTCCCTCGATGATCACCTTTCTGGGGTCTTCCTGGAGGACGGTCAGCCCGCGGAGGAGCGCCGATGCTTCAACGAAGTTGTTAGTTTGGAAGCCAAGGAATTCCTGTAGGCGAGAATCAGATTCCCCCTATGGTCACGAATAACCCCGCCAACACCTGAGGGACCGGGATTGCCTTTGGAAGCTCCATCAAAGTTTAGCTTGACCCACCCAGGAGGGGGGCCATCCACCTGATTGAGGCTCTAGGGGAGGGGGAAGGGTGGGGGTCAGGGGGAAGCACCTGGACTCCAAGGGAGCCGAGGAGGGTAAGCTCACTCGACTTCAGGGGAGAGCAGGACGGGGAGAGGATGCGGGAGTTCTCTGATGCGTAGGCGAGTGCTTTGACTGCCACCACCAGGGGGTCCCTGGGCGGGGAAGAGAAGGCTCTGTTATTGCACTCAAGCCAGAGCTGCTAGAGCAGGTGAGGCAGGCAGAAGGCCCAGAGGGAGTGGAGGGTGGGGTGGGAAAAGGGATTGGGCCACTGGATGAAGAGGTCGGGGATGGATCTGGGAGGGGCCCACTAGATGGAGAAGTGGTGGAGGAGGTGGCCTAGAGCCACAGAGGAGAAAGGATAGCTTAGGAAGAGGTGATTGGTCACTTCCCAGTCGGAGCAGCAAAGGTAGCACCGGTTTGGGATCGAGAATCCTCTCTTGGCCAAATTTTCAATAGTGAGGATCTTGTTCTGGATGGCAGTCCAAGCAAAGAAATTCATCTTGGGGATAAGCTTTTTGGCCCACACTTGCTTGACTGGGAAGTGGGCCTCTTGGGGATCCCTTTGGAGGGCATAGGTGGATTTTATCGAGAAGGATCCACTACTAGTGTCATGCCAGACACACCTGTCCTCTCCCCCTCCTGAAGGGATGATAGTTGTGCCGAGAAGGGCTGAGAGGTTGGCTGCCTAGAGGGGGAACCGGGCATCTTCGATGGGGCCCCAGCCTGGCCTGCCCTGGGCCCTGATCATATAGTCGACCACCTTGGATCCTTTGGAGGCCTCCAACTGGGGTCTGAGGGCCAGGAGGTCTCTATCTTCTCTCAGGGCCTCATCCTGGATCCACTTGTCATCCCAAAAATCAATCCTGGTCCCGTCGCCTAGGATCCACCTGGCCCCTTTTTGGATGAGGTCTTTCATTTGGGTCAAGGACTTCCAAAAGGTAGACCCATCATGGGACTGATGGTCACTGAGGAAGGGGTGTTGTTGGAGGTATTTTCTTCTTACAATGCTGACCCACTCAGTCGGGAATTTGGTGAACACTTTCCAGGCATGCTTGGCCAGGAGGGTCGTGTTCATCAGGGATACCCTCCGAAGGCCGATCCCACCTTCATTCTTGGGCCGACAGACAAGGGGCCACAAGACCAGGGGGATCCTTTTCTTCTCTTCACTCCCAGACCACAAAAAATGCTTCTGGATCTGCTCGATGCAGGCGCTGATCGAAGCTGGGATTCTAAAAATAGACATGAAATACACCGGGATGCTTTGGAGGCAAGCGGACGTGAGGGTGGCCTTGCCCGCTTGGGAGAGGAGGTGCCCTTTCCAAGAGGCTAACTTCTTCTGAATTCGCTCAACCAGGTTGCTCCACAGGGCCTTGGAAGGGAAGCCCACGAATAGGGGAAGCCCAAGATAGGTGGTGGGGAGGGTGTCCGGGGTGCAGCCCAGAATCCGGGCTATCTTAGCCTACCTCGCCAGGGGAGTGTGGATGAAGTAAATTTTGCTTTTCAGGAGGTTTATCTTCTACCCAACCGCATTCTCATACAGGTTGAGAATCTTCTTGATGACTTTGGCTTGAGCCACCGAGGCGGTGGTGGCTAAGATAGTGTCGTCCACAAACTGCTGATGGGACACCGGGCCCAAGCCTGAAGCCGGTCTAATCCCTGAGATGAGCCCGTTTCTGGTTGCACTTGAAATGGTGCGCCCCAAGGCTTCGGCCAAGATGATGAACAGGATCGGGGATAGAGGGTTGCCCTGTCGCAGTCCTATGGCACTAGGGAAGAAACCAGTCGGGGAACCATTGATCAGGACAGAGAACCACAGGGACGACACGCAACGCTTGATGAGATCGACCCAGGAGGGGTGGAAACCAAATTTGAGGACGTTGGCAAGGAACTCCCAGCTGACCCTATCGAAGGCTTTGTTCATGTCCAGCTTGAGAAGGAATGCTGGTTTCTTGGCAAGGGATGCAGAGTGCAAGACCTCATGGATGATGACGATCCCATCTGTGATGACTCTCCCTTTGATAGAGCTCCCCTGGTAGGGGTCAATGATTAGGGGGAGGATGTCCTTGAGTCTAGTCGCAAGGGCCTTGGTGAGAATTTTGTAAAGGACATTGCACAGGCTGATGGGGCGGAAGTCGGATAGGGATTTGGCCACCTGGGTTTTGGGGATCAGGGCGATGAATGTGGTATTGATACCTCTGGGAATAGAGTCAGCAAACTGGAGGTCTCTGACAACAACGCACACTTCTTGGCCCACCAGATCCCAGAAAGCCTGGAAGAAGCGGGGAGGGAAGCCATCCGGGCCCGGGGCAGCATCTGCTTTCATGGAGAACAGAGCTGCTCTAATTTCCCCATCAGTAAGAGGGTTGAGGAGCACCTCATTGGTTTCTAGGGAGATGGTGGGGGGAATGTGCTCGAGGAGAGTCTCGGCCGCTTGGGGGGATGGATGGGATGCAGTGCCAAGAAGATCCTGGTAGAAGCTGGTGGCCTCTGATCTGATTTCTTCCTCATCCCTCGTAGACCTACCGTCGCTACAAATGAGCTCTGGGATTCTGTTGGTGCTTCTATTTCTGAGAGTGGAAGTGTGAAAAAATTTGGTGTTGGCATCACCATATTTGAGCCAAAGGGCCCTCGACTTCTACCTCCAAAAGGTCTCCTCCCTTGCTAGTACATTGTGGTATTCAGCTAGGACTCTGCGTTCCTCCTCCCTGGACCCTGGATCCTGACAGTCTTCCTGGAATCTGCGCTCTAGGTCTTCCAATTTTTTCTTCAGAATCTCCTTACTCTCGAAGATATTGTCGAACACCTCTCTGTTCCAGACCTTAAGGTTATCCTTGAGGGACCTTAGTTTCTGATAGACTTACCCAGCGGGGGTCCCTTGGTGGGTTGGTTCCACCATCTGCCCACCTGCTCCTTGAAGTCGGGATGGTGGAACCACATGGACTGGAACCGGAAGGGACGTTTGTGAGGAGGGCGCCTATCGACTTCAAAGAGGAGGGGGCTGTGATCCGATCCTATTTTGGGAAGGGCCAGGAGGGTTGAGTCTGCAAATAGGGGGATGGCTTCCCTGGATAGGAACACTCTGTCTAGCCTGACTTGGATGAGGTTGGCCCCTGCTCTTCTGTTACTCTAGGTGAATTTGGCTCCCTTCAGATGGACATCCATGAGCTCATTGGCATCGATGAAAGCCCCAAAATTGGCCATGCTTCTGGTGTTCAAGGTGGTTCCCCCACACTTGTCTGAGGGGAAGAGGGGGCTGTTGAAGTCACCTGCCAGGATCCAGGGAAGGGGTGTGAACGCCTCCCGCATGAGGCTGATTTCATCCCACAGGGAGGCCCTTTCAATCGGGCTGTTGGGGGCATAGATGTTGGAAAGGATCCAGGTCTGCCCGATCACCAGGCAGTGGAACATGATGTTGATGATTCTGGGAGAGGACGAGATCAGTCTCCCTTCGATAGTGCCTGGGTCCCACAGGCACATCAGACCCCCGACGGAGCCTAGGGCCGGGGTGAAGAGGGAGTCACCATTGTTCCAGATTGCCTTGGCTACTTTGGGAGAGGACATCTCATCGAGCTTGGTTTCTTGGAGAATAAGGATAGTCGGTTTGTGATCCCTATAGAGCTGGGCTAGGGTGCGCCTCTTGGGGGCTCCATTGAGCCCTCTTACGTTCCAAGTGATGATCTTCATCTGACACCCTTGGGGGGTCTTTTGCCTCCCTTCCCTTGCTGGGCGGGAGGTTTGGATCTCAGGGGTTCTTCTTTCGGGAGGTTAAGGGAATCAGACAGGAGAGTCGACTGGAGGCCATTGGCAATGTCATCCTCCACTTGTTTGCTTCTCTGTTCGCCTAGCATGGGCCGCCCTCTTTTCTTCTTACTATCGAAGTCCATTGCAAATTTTTTGCTACGAGTCCGTTTGGGACTGAGCCCTTCTAGGGCCGACTGGGAGAAGGTCGGACTACCTTCATCGTCATCCTCGGACATCTCTGAGCTGGCTTCTAAAAAATCTTGAGAAGGGAGGGGAATGGTCAGGGGGGACGGGGGAATGGGGGCACCGGAGGAGGAGGGAGGGGGCTCGAGGGGAGGGGGAGATGAGGGATGCTCTGGGAGGCTTTCTGGGGTCGGCTTCGGGTCACCCATGTCCGAGGGATGGGGAGGAAAAGAGTCATCCGGGGAACCCATCGGGGAAGAGGGGGTATCGACTAGCCCTTCGGACTGATGGGGAGGTTCCTCGAGACACCTCAAGTCTGCTGTTGAAACTTTAGGGTTGGGGTCAGGGTGGGTGCATACCTGGTTGTGATCATCTATCGGGATGGGGTCCACCTTCTATTTCCCTTTATCAGTAGGTTCAGGCACCTTCCCATGCCACACCTGGGCTGGAGGTCTACGCCCGCTTCGGGGGGGCCAGGGGGAAACCTGTCATAGGACGGAGCCTTCAAAGGGGGATCCTCAGGTGCTGATGCTTCTGGCTACTTAGTGAGGGGGCACTGATTGAGAAGATGCCCTTGCATGTTGCAATGGGTGCAAAAGGTTGGCTTATTTTTGTATTCTAGGATTTGGTGCCAATGGTAGGATCCAGATGAAAGAGTGACTGAGGAAGGAAGCTCAGATTCGAGGTTCGCGTTGACACAAAGCCTGGCATGGACCATTCGGGATCCAGCTTTGGTGGCAGAGTCGAAAGCCATGAGCTCCCCTATGGCCTACGCGATGAGTCTGAGCACATCCTCTTGCTAGAGGTGGAAGGGGAGATCTAGCAGTCTGACCCAGATCGGGGCATAGTTTATGCTCTGGGTGTTGGGGTTGAAATCAGTGGCCCAACATCTGAGGAAGAGGCTCCTGCACCCCAGAAACTAGGGCCCGCCCATGAGAATCCTGCTGGTGTCTTCCCTGTTGTTGAGCTTGATGAGGAAAAACCCCTTCGACAGGGCAACGATCTGCATGTTCCCTGTGGTTCTCCATTTGGTGAAAGCCCAACGGCGGATGGTTTCCATGTCTGGCCGGCCCCCGATGAATTTCCCGACCAGGGAGAAGGAGGCCCCTGACACAAAGGACGAGAAAACATCATCCTTGATGGAAATATGCATCCCTTCCAGGGATAACCCCGAGGACGAGGGGCAGGGACGACTGGTCTCTCCCGCCAAGATCTGAACGAACGAGGGTTTGTTGGACCCCCCCAGGGAAGAATCCTCGACAACTTTGTCAGGTGGTTCTTTGTCTGGAGAATCAGAATGCTCATTTCCAGAGGGGCCCCCAGGTGCGCCCTTGTTGCCTACCTCAGGGCCCGGGCCCCCATATGCCTACCGAGATATGATGTCGTGGATCTTGAAACCCCCATTGATGGTTTCCTATCCCGATCCTACTCTTGGTCCTACCTCTTCTCCTGATCCCGCTCCTGCTGCCACCATCAATCACCAAATATTTGTTTTTTCAATTTAAATGAAAATTTTAATCAAAGATTAAAATATTTTAATTTAAATTAAACTTTGAAAATTTCTCATGGGTCTATTCAATTTGGACTTCATTTTTCTTCTCGTTACTTGGCCTGAAATAATATAATAATAAAATACTATTATTTAATTTAAACTTGCTTCTCCTTTCTCGGGTTTTCATCCTTTGGGCCCTTTTTAGGCATATAATATTAAAAATAAATATTATATCCTATTCCTTTTCAAGACCTTCTTGCTTTTGGAAAAACCACTTGATGTCCTTAATGACAACGACATTAAACCAATATTCTTTTGACATCAATGACAACAAAACTACTCAAAATTTCCAACAATCTCCCCCTTTGTCATTGATGGCAACCCCTTTAATTTTTACCATTCATTTTTCTTTTTCAAAAGCTGCTTTCCTTGAGAAACTGCTCCCCTTGATTAAATGCTCTCCCCCTAACTCAAATCTCTCCCCATTTATCATTAATGACAAAGGGTCACCTTTAGGGCTTGGGACTAAGAATGATATTCTTAGCTTAGCCCATCCCCCACCTCCTCTTGTGGTGATTAATTTTGGGGTGGGAGTATTTATACTCCCCACTTACACTGATCTTTACTTTTGTCCACTTTCTTCCTCAACCGATTCTTCTTATTCCTCTGACTATTCATGTTCTAGTTTGTCTCTGGAATTTATGCTCTACACCACTCTGTTGTATGCCCATAATTATTGCACTTATAACACTTAATGTTGTTATTCCTTAAAGGTGCAAATGTCTTGGGGTTTCTCCTGGTGAAGCCATATCCATTCATGTCATGAACCCTGCAATTTACTGCCTTGTGACCAAACTGATTACAAGAGTAGCAATACCCTTGAAAAACTACCTATTTCTGAAAATTCCATAGTCCTGTCTTTCATGTGTCTTGAATTATGTAGCCTTGTGCCCAAACTTGTGACATGAGAAGCATCATCCATTGAAACTACCTTGCCTTGACCCCATTGGTCTCCTAGTTTCTTTTACCCTATGTTGGTTCCAGCTATTCCTCATTTGTGCATTGTTCCTTTCCTTGTTGAACTTTCTGTTGTCCAACTCATCCTCATAAGTCTCAATTTCTTTTACACTCTCTTATTCTAAAGTTTCTTCTTCTTTAGAACTTGAGATTGACTCCTCTCCTTGTTTCTTTTGTTCCTGTTCAAATCCAAGTCTTGTTTTGTTTGATGACAGTATCTGCACCTTGATCATCTTATTTATGATTTTTGAGCTTCTCCCAAACCTGTGTAACTTGTCCTTAGAATATTTTACTTCCTTCCTTAGTGAAGATACCTCATGCTCTAACTTTTCACATTCTAAAACCTTTGCTTCTAATTTCTCTTTGAATCTCATTATCTTAGTTATTGAGTTGGTTAGATCCTCTATAAGCTTTCCTTTCTCTTCATCACATTCTTGAAATTTAATCTTGAGTTTTGAGTTTTGCTTTCTTACCTCCCTTAATGCATCAAGGGTATGAATAAGCTCACCCTCAAGATCAACTTCTCCTTTCTCTAATTCTTCCTCTATTTTTTTACCTTTGGGATCATCTTCATTCCTTTTTGACTTGTATTTTATAGTATCACCTCCTTCTTCCTCTAATGCCAAGAGTAGATTCTCTTCTGGTCCTTCAAGTGTATCTTCATATTCATCATCACTGAAACTAAATCCATTCCTTGTACATCTATCTTCAAGATGACCAAAGTTACCACATCTAAAATACTTGAGAATCATTGGTGCCCTTTTTCTAACAACATAATTTTCTTTTGCTAGAAATAGTACTTCATCTTTATCATTATCTAAGGAACTTTCATCACTATCACTTGAGCTCTTACTTGCCTTATCTGCATAGAAACTCTTCTTATGCCTTTGGAAAAAATTCTTTCCTTGTGTACCTTGTCCATCCCTACTTTTCTTTTGGTACCTGTGTTTTCCTGTTTCCATGTTCTTATGATCCTGTTTTTCTTCATCATTGTTATTTCCTACATCTGAAAAATCAAATGCATAGTGATCATATTTTCCACAATTGAAATATCTAACTGATTTTGTACCTTTGTACTTTCTCGAGTCCTTGTTCCTTCTGCCATAATTTGCTTCTTCATCACTGGATAACTCATCGCTTGAATCTGAATTCTTACCCTTAGTCTTCTTAGTGGTTTTAAATGCTGCTTCTTTTTGGGAAATAGGTTCCTATTTTGTTCTTATCTCAAATATTATGAGAATGCCATGTAATTCATCCCTTGTCAAAAGATCAATATATTTCGACTCTTCTATTGCTAAATTTTTTCACTAAAACTTTTTGGGAGTGACCTTAGAATATTATCACATACATCAGGTTATTGAACTTCAAGCCCAAATCCTTTCATGGAGTTAACAAACTCATCCACATGAAGTAGATAATTCACAATGTTTTTTTTCATCCTTAATTTTTAGGTCTTCAAATGCTCTCTTGAAATTTTACAACTTTGCCCTTTTGACCTTTTTATCTCCTTCATATATGCCTTGCAACTTATCCCAAATTTCCTTTGTTGATTTGCAATGCATAATATTTATAAACTCTATTTCACACAAGTACTTTTGAATTGCATTCATTGCTTTTGAATTGTAATGATGTAGAAGCTTACCATATTTATCTGTAGGTGGAGTTGCTAGTGGTGTGTATCCATTTTCAACTGCTTTCCATATTTCATTTCCAAGTGCCATTAGATGAAACTTCATCCTTGTGCTCCAAAGTATATAATTGTTCCCATCGAACAATGGTGTTGAATTTCCTGAATATCCATTATGAGAATCCATTTGTGTTCTTGTAAGCTTTTCCTTCAAGCTGTTAAACTCTTCTAAAGGAACCCAATCTTATACCAATTGAAGAACACAAGATTATACTGAGAGGGGGGTGAACAATATAAGACCACTTTTTACTTTTCTTTCCCAAATAATATTATGCAATATATCAATGACAATATCAACAATAGTAATCAAAGCAATGCATAAATCACCACACACAATAGAGACACCAATTTTATGTGGTTCACCCAATGTGGGCTACTCCACGGAGAAAATATTTTACTAAAATTTTCTCAACGAATCTCTTGGGAATCCTTTCCTTATTACAATGTTTATAGACCTCTGTCCAAAAGAGACACCAATACCCTAATCAAGTTTGTGGATCTCTATTCATAGGAGAACTGCTTCTTCTCTGCTCTGGCTGGTGATCTTCTAGAAAAACTACTACCTCCATTGCACTGGCTTATGGATATCTATCCACTGAAGACTCCTGCTCTCACTCAGAAAACCTATTTTCACTACCTTTGATAATGGACCTTTATCCACTGGAGACTGTTATCCTCTATACTCAATCACCTCCAAATCTTACTCTTAGCTCTGTCTCAAATATGCACTAAACACAATCCTTCAGTGTAGCACAAATTTTCTCAATCTCTATCTCTGATCTGCACTAAACACAGTCCTTCGATCTAACACAATTTTTCTCAATCTCTTTCTCAGATTTGTACTAAACACAGTCCTTCGGTCAAGAACAAATTTGCTCAATATTTGTCTCTGATCTGCACTAAACACAGTCTTTCAGTCTAGCACAAATATGCTCAATCTCTATCTCCGGTCTGGCATAAACTTGTCCTCAAATCTGCACCAAATTTTATCTTCAAATTTGTCCTCAAGCCTTAACACAAATCTTGAATCAATCACAAATCAACTATGCTAGATCTGCTCCAAATCTTAACTCAAGGTTTAAAAAAATCAATCAATCAACTCTGCTCACAAGTCTTCTCAAAGACTTACCTCAAATATTTCCACAAGTCCCCTATAGAATTTTCTCTCACTGCTCTCAAGTCTTCACCAAGACTTACCTCAAATATTCCCAACAAGTCCTCAGTAGAACTTGTCCAATCTGCTCAACAAATCTTCACCAAGACTTACCTCAACTCTGCTCAACAAGTATTCACTAGAACTTGTCCAATCTACTCAAAAAGTCTTCACCAAGACTTACCTCAACTTTTCTCAATAAGTCCTCACTAGAACTTGTCCAATATGCTCAACAAGTCTTCACCAAGACTTGACTCAACTTTGTTCAACAAGTCTTCACTAGAACTTGTCCAATATGCTTGTAAGCTTCCACAAAATCTCACACAAAATCTATCCTTAAGCCCACTCTAGGACTTACTCAAATCAGCTCAAAAAGCTTTAACTAAAGCTTATTCAACTCAACTCAATCTATCACATAAAACCTCTTCAATCACACAAATAAGCTTCACACAAAATCTTGTTTAATCTCATAGAAACATATAGAGAATTGATAGACTCAATATGCTTCACACTCACAACAATGATCAATCACTTTCAATCTTTCTTTTTACCACTGAAATATATAGAGAATTGTTAGAGACTAAATATGCTTCACACTCTAAACAATGCTCAATAACTTTCAATCTTTCCTTCAACTCAATCCAAAAATAAAAAACAATTTGTTTCACCGAACTTGAACTATCACTCCAATATTTCCAATCAACTATGCTCAATCAACTCCTCTCAATCAACACTCAATGAAGTATTTTTAAACAATGCTTATCAAAAAAACCTCACATAACAATGATACTCATGATCTTTCACAAACCCTAATCATGCACATGAAGACACTCAATATTTTCAACAATGCTTATCAAACAAGGTTTCTATCATCAACCTTTATTCCAGAAAAACCTTCAAATCAATATTGGATATCTCAATACCAAACTCAACAATGCTTATCAAACAATTCTTTTCACTCCAACTTAGCATTCACAACATCCAATCCGACAATATTTTACTCACAAGGAAGATGTACCCACACCTATTATTTTGATGGAGATATGTCTTCAAAACCTGTATTAACCACACTCAAATTTTTCTTACCAACACTAGGGTTAGGTTACCACAACCTCTCTCAAGATCTCCACAAAATAATTTTCTCAAAGATTATTTTTCATACAAAATAACAAATCCTTTTGTACACCTTATAATCTCCAAACCCACAATATTCAACTGAATAATTTTATCATAACACAATACTTAACAATTTTCTATGCACACCTTATAATCTCCAAACTCACAATATTCAACTCAACAATTTCATTAAAAAACATGCATAGCAAAACCCTTATACACCTTATAATCTCCACACCTTATAAATTTCAATCACCAAAAATCAAAATAAAAATATTTTAATTTTTATTTACCTTATAACTCCCCTAAGCACTTAACATTCACGATAATCTCAAAGCACTCAATTTTCAACACCAAATAAAATTGAATGGCATACCTTTTGTTTGTTTTGCCCACAAAATAAAACTTCGATGGATTCGACCACGTGACCTTTGCACTCCCAACGCCCTAGCTCCAAGCTAGGCCACCAAGTGGGCTGCGCGCCCACATGAAACACAATGCGCACGTTGTCCCACAAAACCTGCTGCCTCATGAAAAATGCCAAACAAATCGAATGATGGGATCTTCCTTCAAAACATCTATCACGTGGATTGAACCTTGATCTCCTCCACGCAAACCTTAACTCTATCCCAACTGTCATCTGTGCTACCACCGTCGGTGAGAAGTCAAACCACTACACGGGCTATGTTGTTTCGTTTCCCTCCAAACTCTTTTAAATTTCACTTTGCCTTCCTCTTAGACACACGCTCGATGCTCTCTATTCACATTCGAAGGTGTGATTAAAACTTTTGGAAATGGAAATCATTTCCTATATAAATACACATTCACCTTTTGATTTCTCACGTCGGCCCTTTTTTCTAATTTAAAAAGTCGAATTATTTTTTTAAATATTAAATTTAAAAACCTTTGCCTCCTTTATTAATTTAAATTAAAAATTTAATTTAAATTAAACCTTTGCAAATTGCTCATGGGTCTTTTCAATTTGGACTTCATTTTTCTTCTCCTTGTTACTTGGCTCGAAATAATATAATAATAAAATATTATTATTTAATTTAAACTTGCTTCTCCTTTCTCGGGTTTTCATCCTTTGGGCCCTTTTTAGGCATATAATATTAAAAATAAATATTATATCCTATTCCTTTTCAAGACCTTCTTGCTTTTGGAAAAACCACTTGATGTCCTTAATGACGACGACATTAAACCAATATTCTTTTGACATCAATGACAATAAAACTACTCAAAATTTCCAACAACTTACTCTTGATTCTTGAAAATAGCAATTAATTAATCAATCTTAGTAACCTTTGTACGACCAATTGCAATCCCTTGTTGGGAGACCACATGACCCAAAAATACACCTTTGTTGTATACAAATATGTATATTTAGGATTAAATAAGGCCTCGGCCTCATCCAACTACTAAAATGCCTTCTTAATGACTACTAGATGATCTACCTTCCAAAAATATAGAAATCATCTAGAAAAGCTCTCATAAAAGTTCCAATATAGGTTCAAATAGATTATTCATCAACTGCTAGAAAATTGTAGGTGTATTGCACAACCCAAACAACATCAGTCAATACAAAAATATGTCCCATGGAGTGGTGAAGATTATTTTTTGTTGGTATTTTTCTACAATGTGAACCTAATTGTAGCCATTATACCTATTTGCAAAGCTATAACACTCTTTTCTTGCAACTTCATTCAAAATATAATCTAAAAAGGAAAGTAGATAGTGGTCTTTCTTTACGGCCTTATCCAAATTTTGATAATCAACATAGACCTTCAATTTCCATTTTCTTTCTTATAATAATGATTGGAGACCACCACTCTAATTTGTCTACTAGAGAATGAAGTCTGCATTCAACAATTTATCTATCTCTTCCTTTATAGACTTGGAAAAATTTGGATTTGTATGACATGGCATTTGCTTTATAGGGTTATCATCATCGATTAACTCTATTTGAAGCCAAACCAAATCTATTTATCATAACTCTTTATGATCAAAGGTGAACATATAAATATACCTACATAAGAGTCATAAGTAATCCTCTTTTTCAAGCTCTTCTATTGCATCCTTGACGTGTAATGTTTGTAACTCATTCTCCACATATTTCTCAAAAAATTGATATGGGTGATCTATTAGAGCATTAGGAAGGATGTCATCCATCGAGACATCCACCTCATCTTTAGTATCCACCTCACTTGTACTAGTATAATCTAAGGTTGTCCACTCACTTTCTTCCTCTATTTTTATTATCCTCAATTTATGAGGTTGAGGTATCACATTTATCTTAACTTGCTTGGAAACTTGACCAATGGCCATGTATCCTTCATGCTAGTAATTATGAGCATGGATTTTTATTTTAACTATGGCCTTCCTAACAACATTGCATAGACTACTAAATCATCTTTTATGACTTGAAAATCTACCACATAGGTTACTCTCATGACCGATACTACTCTTGGATTTGTTTTTCCTTTATTAAAGTATCTCAACTTTTTTTTTTTGGTAAGTTAGGATTATATACAAAAAGGGTTTTTAAGAGGATCCCAAAACCTTATAACAAAAAGGGTCGAAGCCCAAATTTCTTAGGCAGTGCCTTAATACATGAAAATAAATAGAAGCAGAAAAACAGGAAAAAAACTTTAGACAAGCGGATAAACCAACTAACTGTAGCAGCCAGAGAGGCCCTCTTAGCAAAAAATCGCCATCCTCCCAAAGCTAACAGTCTGGGATCCACCCTGGGCCGGATACAACACCCTTATGTCTTTGTGGGATCCTCTTGATCGGAGGCCTCACTCTATTTGCTGACCAATTGCTTAAGGATTTTAGCAGTTGCGTTTGCTGTATTGACCATCGAGGTGATGGCCATCTTCAGGAGGAGCTGGGTTGGGGACGCCACTGAATCGGTCTCAAAGTTAGATATGATCTCGAGGGAGGACTTCTTTTCCTTCTTGGGCTTCTTCAGCCGGGCTAAGAATCTAGGACCAGTGGGGGTGTCGGTTGACACTCTCTGCTTTCTGGTGGGGTTGCGTCTTGCACTCTTGGGGAGGGAGGGTTTGGGATTCTCCTCTGGGCTTCCATTCCCGTCCTTAGTTTCAGAGATGGCTGGGGATGCAGGGGGGAACTTCCTGGGCAAGCTGACGGTTGGCCACGACATGGTGGAAGATAACTGCCAGGAGGCCTTGGTGCATGGGCTTGGCTTGAGACTTTTGACATTTTTCAATGGAAATCGTAATGGAATACAGTAAGTAGTCGGGGATCAATACCTGTCTAGAGTCACGGAGATGGTTGACAAAACTGAGGTGGAAGCTGCGGAGGGGCTTCTCAAGATCGTCACAGGTGACGAATTGCAGGATAGGGACAATGGCTTCGTTCCAGGGAGAGGGGAGGGCAGAGTGGAGCAGTGCAGATTTGTCCCATCCATAGCTTTTGGCCCAATCTAAAAATTGCTCGAGCTCCTCCTCCCAATTGTGTTTGTCCCATCGTATAGAACATCCTTCGCCAGAAAACTCGGTCACCTCACAGAGCAGCTCCTTTGAGAGCTTGAAATGGACACCACAAACACAAAATTTGCCATTCTACCAAGTCTCCATGAAGTCCTTAGTGATATCATCATCGAGGCCTTTAAATTTACGCAGAAAGGGGGTAAGTCCTTTTGCATTGATAAAAATTGATGTAGTGTCTCTCATGGTGAGGGAACTCGGCTCCATGAACACAACAAACATTGGGATGAATGGGGATGGCCAGGGTCTTGGGGAAGACTAAAACTAGGAGCATTAGGGGTAATTTGACAGAGGCCGATGCACAAGGAAAGGGCTAACCTCAGAAAGAAGACTAGAACTGAGAAGGGACTAAAGGTGGATGACGATCGCACAAGGGATATTAAGTAGGGCATAGAGAGAAGATGGGTACAGGAAACGTTAGTGGAAAGCCTCCATTTATATGGGGATGCAACATCGGTAATTATGGCTTACACGCTCAAAGGGTGGCAGAGAAGGAAACTGGGGTGCATGGACGGTTGGAGTTGGATAGGGCTGATGTGCCATGTGTGCCACTTGGAGCTCGCACGGGGAGTTGGAGGATGATGAGTGGGCTATCAAAAAATAGGGAGGGCTTGACGGGAAAAGGCACTATGAAAACCAATGAAAGGTAAAGCCAGATCGTCGGTGGATTTGAAAAGATTGCTCACTCGGCACCTCCCGAGGCTAGAGGTGGGTCCCAAGGTGCTATTGATGACGTCACTGTTGAAGGCCAATGGATGATTGAAGTGGAATCTGATGTGGATAAACTTAAAAGAAAAAATCGTCGTTATCCTATGGGGAGAGGCCCTGAGGGAGACAATTGCAACACATAGGCTCATGTCAGAAAAAATACTTATCACTACGTTAGTTGCTGAGATGGGATTCGGGGTCTTGGGTTTAGCTATCATCTTTGTGGGAGTTAGCACCATGACTATTACCCCTTTCCCGTTTTGCCGCATCGGATAGGACCTTTGGCAAATCATCTCTCCAGATTCTGAGCCCTTTGGACCCGGTTGCAATGTTAGCCATAACATCAGCAAGTTGGTTGCCTTCCCTGAAAATGTGACAGATGGACGCTTGAGGAAGTGTATGGTAGATTTTCTTGGAATCCTGAATAGCGTTGAACACTTTCCATGATGGAGTTTTATGGCTAGTCATGTGATTGATGATGTTTTGGGAGTCTCCCTCGTTGATGGCTCTTCGGGGATCCTCTTGAAGTAGGATTAGGCCTCGCCATAGTGCCATAGCTTCTGCGAAGTTGTTGGTCTGAGACCCGAGAGATTCAACATAGGCTAGGATTATATTCCCTTTGTGGTCTCGGATAACCCCACCTGCTCCTGCAAGACCGGGATTTCCTTTGGAGGCCCCATCAAAGTTCAACTTGACCCATCCTTCTGGGGGCGACACCCATTTGAGGTTAGACCTGGGGTTGGGCCTAGGGGGGAATCCGGGAAGTCTTTGGGGATGCCCAGGGATTTGAATAGGGCTAGCTCACTCGCCTGCGGAGAGCCTGGGGAGGGAGGGAAGAGCCCAATGTTCTTGATGGCGTAGGTGATGGCCTTACCCGCAACTGCTATGGGATCCCTAGGGGATGATGAGAAAGCTCTACTATTGTGCTCTAACCAGATTTTCCAGATCAGGTGGTGGAGGCAGAGGGACCAAAGAGAGCGGAGCTTGGGGTGCCGAAACGGATTTGGCCATTGGGAGAACAAATCTATGATGGAGTTGGGTTGGACCCACTGAATGTGGAAAGATTGAAGCAAGTGACCAAGGGCCCCGGAAGAAAAAGCACAGTTGGTGAACAAGTGGTTTGTTGATTCCCAGCTTGACAGGTAAAGGTAGCAACGGTTTGGGATCATGAACCCTCTTCTCGCCAAGTTCTCAATTATGAGGATCTTGTTTTGAATGGCAGTCTAGGAGAAGAAATTGATTTTGGGAATGAGTTTCTTCCTCCACACTAGGTTGAAGGGGATGTTGGTCGCCTGAGCCGTCTCTTGGAGGGAGTAGGCCGACTTGATAGAAAATGCTCCATCATCGATTCCTCGCCAGATGGGCCTGTCCTCCACCTCCCCCGTTGGGATCGTGACTGCATTGAGAAGTATGGAGAGGTTGGCAGCTTGGTGGGGGAACCTACCCTCTTCGATGGGGCTCCAAACGGGGATCCCGTTGAGCCTGGATATGAAGTTCACTACTTTTCTTCCCTTGGTGGCATCCAAGGAAGGCTTAAGGATCCGGAACTCCTTGTGCTCACTTAACGGATCATCTAGAATCCACCTATCCTACCAAAAATCAATGGTGCTTCCATCACCCAGGATCCATCTGCAACCTTTTTGGATGAGGCTTCTGGTCTAGGATATGGATTTCCAAAATGCAGAGCCATTCTAGGGACCTTGGTCACTTAAGAAGGGATGGTTTTGAAGGTATTTCCTCTTGATGATCTGAACCCACTCGGTCTCACTGCTGGTGTAAACCTTCCACGCGTGCTTGGCCAGGAGGGCAAGGTTCATTTGGGAGACTTTCTTGAGTCCAATGCCCCCTTCATTTTTGTTTTGGCATACCAGGTCCTAGGACACCAATGGGATCCTCTTCTTTTCTTCACTCCCGGACCAGAGAAATCTCTTTTGGATTTGTTCTATCTTGGAGCTCACCGAGGTGGGGATCCTGAAGACCGACATGAAATAAACCGGGATACTCTACAAGCAGGCTGAAGTAAGAGTTGCTTTGGCTGCATGGGAGAGGAGGTGGCCTTTCCAGGAGGCCAACTTCTTCTGGATCCTCTCAATGACGTTGTTCCACATGGATTTGGTGGGCCTGCCCGAGAACAAAGGAAGCCCAAGGTAGGAAGTGGGAAGGACCTTCGAGGAGCACCCCAAAATCCACGCTATCTTGACCTATCTGGACTAGGGGGTGTTAATGAAGTAGATCTTGCTTTTGAGAAGGTTGATCTTCTGCCCTGCAACACTCTTGTAGAGTTGGAGAATGTGTTTGATAGTCTTAGCCTGAGCAATAGAGGTTGAGGTGGCCAGGATGGTGTCATCGACAAACTGTTGGTGGGTGACTGGGGTGAGACCAGAAGCAATTTTAATCCCTGATATGAGCCCGCTCCTACCTGCATTTGAGATGGTTCTCCCTAGGGCTTTGGCTAGGATAATGAACAACATGGGGGATAGGGGGTCACCTTGCCTCAGGCCCCTAGAGCTAGGGAAAAACCCAATAGGGGACCCATTGACCAGGACGAAAAACCATGGGGAAGAGATGCATCTTCTGATTAGGTCAACCTAGGATGGGTGGAATCCAAATTTGAGGAGGACCTCAATCAAGAAATCCCAGCTGACCCTGTCGAAAGCTTTGTTCATGTCTAGCTTGAGGAGGAAAGTTGGTTTCTTGGCTAGGGTGGTAGAATGCAGCGCCTCATGGATTGTGATGACCCCATCGGTGATGACTCTCCCTTTGATAGAGCTTCCTTGGCAAGTGTCAATGATGAGGGGGAGGATCCCTTTGAGCCTATTAGCTAGAGCTTTGGTTAAGATTTTGTAAATGACATTGCAGAGGCTGATAGGCCGAAAGTCAGATAAGGATTTGGAAGCTTGGATTTTAGGGACCAAGGCTATGAAGGTGGAGTTGATACCTCGGGGGATGGTTTTGGCATATTGGAGGTCTCTGATAGCATAGACCTCTGACTCAATTAGTTTCTAGAATGCCTGGAAGAAGCGCGGGGGGAAGCCATCCGGACCAGGGGAAGTATCAGGCTTCATGGAGAATAGGGCCTCTTTTATCTCTTTGGGCGATAGGGGCCTTATGAGCATCTCGTTAGTATCCGAGGAAATGGTGCGAGGGATGGCATCTGCAAACATCAAGATGGCTTCTCTTGAGAGTAGGACCCTATCTAGTTTGACTTGGATGAGGTTTGGACCAACTCTCCTATTGCTCCAAGTGTAATTAGCCCCTTTTAGGTGGACATCCATGAGTTCATTTGCATCTATGAAAGCCCCAAATTCCTCCATGCTTTTGGTGATTAGGGAGGATCCTCCTTGTTTGTCTGAAGGGTATAGGGGACTGTTGAAATCACCTACGAGAATCCAAGGGAGGGTTTTGAACGCATCTCTCATGTGGCTTACCGCTTCCCAAAGCATGGCCCTCTCCACCGGGTTTTTGGGGGCGTAGACATTGGATAGGATCCAGGTGCAGTTGGAGGTTTTATAGTGGAACAACATGTTGATGATTCTATTAGATGAGGAAATCAGTCTTCCTTCTATCTCAGTTGGATCCCACATGCATAACAACCCTTCGAAAGTTCCTTGGGTCAGGGTGAACATGAATTCACCATTGCTCCAAACTGCTTTGGCTACTCTAGGGGAGGAAATCTCATCTAGTTTGGTTTCCTGAAGAATGAGGATAGAGGGGTCGTGTTCTTTTTGAAGATGTGTCGCTATACGTGTCTTGGGGGCTCCATTGAGCCCTCTCACATTCCAAGTGAGAATCTTCATTTGAAACTTCTAGAGGGTTTTTACCTCCCTTCCCCTGGTGAGAGGGAGGTTTGGATTTTTTAGGTTCCTCTTTCAGCAGGTTGAGGGCATCAGACAACAAAGTGGTCTGGAAGCCATTTGCTATGTCGTCTTCGACCTCTTTCCTTCTCTGTTCGCCAAGGGTTGGATGCCCTCTCTTCTTATCATTGCCAAAATCAGTGGTGAATCTTTTGCTGCGGGTCCTCTTGGGGGTGACACCTTTCGAGGCTGACTGGGATAGAGTGGGGCTTCCTTTGTCGTCTCCGTCCGACTGACCGGAGTTAGGATCAAATGTAGCAAGAGGAGGAAGGAGGTCTAATCTAGGGGGGAGCCAAACAAGGCAGTATCAATCAGGGAGGATCGAGGGGAGGAGAGGGGGAGGATGGGTTGTAGAGGAAACCGTGAATGCAATACCAAGCTTAGGAGTGGATGCAGGATGGGGACAAGCCTGGTTGGGAACTAGATATGGAGGAGGGGAAGGTTGGTTCGGAGGGGAGCCCGCTTGCTCAATATCAAAATCAGGAACAGGTTCAGAATGGGGACATACTTGATCAAAATTTGGAACTAGGGGAGGGTCAAATTTTTGCTTACCTTTCTCCTCAGGGTGATGACTCCTATTTTTCCAAGGGGTTGCCTATATCGGGGGTCCATTCCTTCAGGGAGAGGGTCACTCGTTGCTAGGAAAAGTGGGTCTTGAAGGGAACCTATTCAGGAATTTGGGGGGAGCCCTCGAGATAGGGCTACCATCGATGGTTTTCTCAGAAGGTTTGAGGAGGGGGCATTGGTTATGGAGATGCCCTTGCATGCAACACTGGGTGTAGAAGGCTGGCTTATTTTTGTATTCTAGTGGTTTGTGATATTTGAAGGATCCAAAGATTAATTTGACAAAGGTTGGGAGCTCAGACTCGATATTAGCATTCACATAAATACGTGCATGGACCATTCTGGATCTAAATTTGGTTGTAGTGTTAATGGCCACCAACTCACTAACTATTCCTGCGATGGCTTTCAAAATCTTTTCTTTCCAGAGGTGGAACTTTAAATCTAGGATCCAGACCCAAACTGGGGTGAAGTTTATACTCTAGGTACTAGGGTTGAAATTCGTCACCCACCACCTTAGGAACAGACTCCTCCTACCCAAGAACCGGGGCCCTCCTGTTAGGATCCGACTTGTGTCATCACGGTTGCTAAGTTTGATAAGGAAGAAGTCCCTTGAGAGGGCTACAATTTCCATATGTCTTGAGGTTTTCCATCTGGAAAAGGCCAAACACCTAATGATCTCAATATCTGGGTGCCCTCCGACAAACTTCCCGACCAGGGAGAAGGAGGCCCCAGAGACGTAGTTGGAGATGTCTCATGGGATGATAATGTTAGTGTTGAGAAGCAACACACCCCCACTAAAAAAATGAAATTCCATCCTTTGAAAATATTTAATTTTCATTTTTTTCCGTAGGGACCCTCTTGAGTTTTTCGGGTTTTAATTCCAAATTTTGCTTGCATCCTTTTTCAAATTTCGCCTACATCAAAGTGTCCAAGTAGGCTTGCATATGGCATTGATTTCAATTTAAAATTTCTGAAATTTTGCATGTTAAATGTATTAATTCATATTAATCATTTCAGAAATTTTAATTTTCAATAGTTTTTCTAAGGTTTAATTATTAAAATCAAATGTTAGGGTTCTTTTAATTATTTTCTTCTTGCCGACAAACTTACTCCAAACTTGAAATCCTCATAACTTTTGGAAGACAAATCCGTTTGAGGTGATTCAAATTTTGGGTGGAAGATCTTAAACTCATCTTTGTGGCCATGCCAAATTTCTGGACTTTTAGACAAGATTCACTTACCAGAAATAGCAGTTTCTATTTCTGGCCAGCAAACTTCTAAATGCAATATCTCATGATCTAGATCGAATTTTCTGGTTTTCTTTGCATATTTGGATACCCTTTGGGCTTATTTAGATGCTTGTAAAGTTTCATCAAATTCTGGGCACTTTGAATTTTCATCATTTTTCTACACCATGTGAAGCTGACCATTCTCGAGCAATTTAAAATTCATTTTTCAAATGTTAAAATCATTTATGAGTAAGGAAGATCCTTCACCAATATGTAAAAATGCAAAATTCAGATGGACAAAGTCATTGGAGTCAACCTACAATTTTTGGAGAATTTGCAAGCTTGGAAGAAATAAATTGAGGGAAATGTCGCGATATCGCGACATGTTCCATTTTCGGACTTGTCTCATTTTCGCGAGGGCACAAGCTTGGAAGAAATAAATTGAGGGAAATGTCGCGATATCGCGACATGTTCCATTTTCGAACTTAGAAGCTTGGAAGAAATAAATTGAGGGAAATGTATATGCGACATGTTCCATTTTGACTTGTCTCATTTTGAGGGACAAGCTTGGAAGAAATAAATTGAGGGAATTGATGTCGGATCATGCGACATGTTCCATTTTCGGACTTGTCTCATTTTCGCGAGGGCACAAGCTAGGAAGAAAGTAGCTTGAGGAAAATGTCGCGATATCGCGACATGTTTTAATTTCATGAGAATATGAGCTTGGAAGAAGGAAATCAAACCCTAATGCTCATTACATGTCGGACTTTCGCTCAAATTTAATTTTGCCCTAAAATATTTTAAAGTCCATTAAAGTTTTGAATTGTTACGAAGGCTAATTGCTTGATATGGCATTTTGGATTTATATTCATTTTGCAAAATTTGGCCATTCTTTAAATTTTTCATCACCCATCCAAAGGAAGTGGAAGCTTTTCAACATAGTCCAAACCCTAGAAATATTTAAATGAAAAAATTAATTAATTAAATTAATTAATTAATTAAAATGAAAAACATTAAAAAACCTTAGGAAAAATTAATTAATTAATTAAAATGAAAAACATTAAAAAAACCTTAGGAAAAATTAATTAATTAATTAAAAATGAAAAACATTGAAAAACCTTAGGAAAAATTTAAAAATATATATATAATTAAATTAATAATATTAAAGTTCTAACCTTTGCTTTTCTTTTGCAGAAAGTGATCCGACAATTGCATAATGGCAGAAGTAATGGCGAGAAAGACAGACAAACCTAAATTTCGGCACAAATCAAGCAAGGACCATCAGATGGAAATAGGAGATGCCGAGAATTTTTGGTCCGTCCAGATTTTGCAGATCTGGCCGCAAATAAAGACTTTAAGGAATTTGTCGGTGGATGCATTTAATGGGAAAATTTATGGCGAAAGTAATGGTGGGCAGAGAATTTCAACTCGAACCAAACAAAGGCGGTTGTGCGAGGATAGAAGGCCCGGAAAGTCAGTGACTCATCCAGATTTTGTAGAGGAATTAATGAGATGCTACGACGGCTTACCGAAAGATGAAGATACATTTACACGCGGTGTCCATTTGATGAGGATGAAACCAAGTCTTATCTTCTCCATTTATGGCAAGATCCACACGAAGATTTTTAGAGTGATTAGGGTTTATCGAAACTCTATATAAAAATGCCTTATATTGTAAAGCCTCGACGGTGGGATTTTTATGATAAGATTTAGATATTTGGAAGAAGATATTTTTGAAAAGATCAGGGTCTATCCTGAGTCTATATATACTTCTTTTGAATGTAAAGTCCGGATGCGAAAACTTAGAATAAAAGATATTTTAGCAATTTCCTGCAAATCTTGTTTGAATGCTTTGTTCTGTACCTGGGGTTGGTGTGACGTCATTTTCTGTGATAGCGTGGCCAGGAGCCTAATCTCTTTCGGATTGCGATAAGTGCATCTTCTTTTGTTTTCGTCTCGCTAAGGTCTATTTATTTTAGTTGTAAATCTGTGTTATCAAGATTGAATATGCTACTAGGCTTCATTCCGTTTGTTGTATGCTAGGGAAAATTAAAGATTTAAGGTTCGGGTCTATTCTAATTGCTCTATCCTCACTGCGCGAGCTAGGCTACTGGTGAGAGATACCAGTTGACACCGACTTCCCTTCTATTTATGATTTTCTTTTAGATCTGTGTCATCTCCGTCTTATGCTCTTAGTAGAAGGTGATCTTAGAAAGTTGGACACCTTCCTCTTTGATTGGTTTTATTGTGAAGCTAAATAGTGTAACTAAAATTGGTAGTTTTGATTTGCAACTAAGTTAGATAAGCTTCTCTTTTCTGCCCTACCCTACTCTCTCTGTTCTACCGTCAAATGATCCATTTTTATTTTCTTTCAAATTTGTCTTTTATTTAATCTGCTAAAGCATAAAGAGCTATATCAAAGAACTGATTGTAAATCCGATTGTCAACAAAGATAACCACCGCTAAACATTATTGAACCAAGGTCGAACCCATTGTAAGGTAACAGATAGTCTACTTGAAACTATTCTAGAAGTAGAAAAGAGTGAATAGCCATTCGACCCAACTCTGTAACTCACACCTTGGATAACCAACAAGATCCTAAAGTGAGTGGGATTTATCCCGTAAAGTGTTATTGGTATTTTATGTTCATTCTTCATAGGGTGTGTATGAAAGACGAACCAACATTTAAAATTGGTGCTAGAAGGAGGGCCGACCGAACTCCATTCAGTATTTGTTAAGGATTGTAAGTTGCTTGTGTAAAGTTGGATTCTACCTACAGAGTAACCAGGTCCCACTCTAGAGCTGGAGAGCTCCTTGTGCCCGAGTTGGAAACCCCAAGGAGAAGCAGCCTCAGAAGGGCCAAGTCTTTGTCCAACATAGTTTTATCACCACTTGTAGTTCCTCCAACTGCAACTCAAAATATTATCGTTAATCAGGTAGTGATGGCAAACTGGTTGGGTTCCACTACTTTGAATATCCCTGGTGCAGCGCATGATTTACCCAAAAATCTTGAGAAGTATCTTCCTACCTACAAGCATGATGGAATCAGAACAATAGAAGAACACCTAGTGGCATTTAAAAATGCTCTAAAGTTGTTGAATGTGCAGCATGAAGATGTGGCTTGTAGGTTATTCCCATTCACTCTCTAGGAGGGAGCATACGACTGGTTTTTGAATCTTACTAATGACTCTATTACTAGTTGGAATGACCTGGAGAAAGTTTTTGTATCACAATTTGGTCAAGTAATTGACCCCAGTGTGTTATATCAACAGTTTTCCAGCATTAAGAGAGAAATCAATGAGACTATCAGATCTTTCAACGTCAGGTTTCAAAAGGCTTATGGTAGATTGACGGGTCATTATGTGCCAACTGCAGATCTAGCATTGGAAATTTTTAGGAATTCCCTAGATCCGGTGACCTCTATTTTCCTGAAGAGAGATGCCAATATTACTAATCTAACAGAGGCTTATAAAGAAGCTTTGGTTCTTGAAAGACAATTGGGACCTCAACCTTTGAATGCTCCTCAAATTCCCTTTGTTACACAAAATACCCCTATTTTGAATCCCATCCCACATCAAATGATGTTGCCAGCATGCCAAACTCCACCGATAGGAAATCCATTGGTTGTAACACATGCTGAACATGTACAGAATACAGAGAAAGAATCTGATAAAATAAGAGTTGAGGAAGTCTCAAAGATGGTCCAAAAGTTGGCAAATGACTTTTTGAGTTTCAAAAGGCAAGTGTCCACCGGGGAAAACTCAAATAGATTTTCTTATCAACAGAATAGATTCACTAGACCACCATATGAACCCAACAAGGATTATAAAGGTAAGGGGCATGAAGTGAATATTTGTGACTTGGCTTTGCCCAACCGGTGCGGGATACACGAAACATCTCAGCACGGGGAATTGGATTGTTTGGAGTTCTGCAATGCCTTTGAAGCTCTATCTAGTGAGTTGGTTTTTCCTAAAAATCAAAGAAATGTTGATGGTCCAAGTTCATCCAAACATAGTGCAACTATGGTGTTAGATTCATTCACTTTTCTAGATGAGTCAGAGAATGTTGTGGAGATGCCTATGGATGAAGTGCAAGCTTTTCAACAGTATAGAAGGGACAACTACAATCTCAAGAACAAAAATCCGGAGCCTAATACTACGTCTACACCTCCAGACAACTCCCATAATGTTCCTCCAGATCCATCTCCAAATAATAACCCACCTCCACCCAAGGGAGGAGATCCAAGAGTACCAGATGGATTTGTTGCTCCACTCAATAAGGGATACAATATAGTGGAGGATATGAAGAAGATCAAGGCTAACATCACTCTTCATGAGTTGGCTCAAATTACTGAACAAAGGGATAATTTGATTAAGACATACTCTGAGCCTACTGCCAAACCTCTAGAAAAGGGGAAGAAGATAGCAAATGCAAATATGGCCATGTATAAAGAAAAGACTGAAGTTTCGCCTTTCCTGCTAACTGTCCGTATATTTGGAAAAAATTTACACAACTGTCTGGTGGATTCTGGTGCTTCCACCAATGTCATGCCTCTAGCCATCTGTCAACAGTTGGGTTTAACCCCTATGAAGTCCGAGAGAAGAGTCATCCAATTGGATAAAACTGAGGTTAAGGTGGTAGGTGAACTTCAAAGTATACACATCCAACTAGCATCTGAGCCGAGAGCACAACACAAAATTGACATTCAGGTGGTAGATATTCCTGTGGGATACGGAATGCTTCGAGCAGAGATTGGTCAAAGTCTTTGAATGGGTACTTGGCGACTGATTTTTCACATATGTGGTTGCCCTGGAAAGGTGTTGCAAATCAGTTAAGAATCGAAAGAGAACCTAGATATAAACACGTGATCACTGAGTATAATGCCAAGAATGAGACTGTTAATCTTGCTGATGTAGATATCGGGGTTTATAATTTGACAACTGCACAAAAGGAGAAACCTATTAAAGCTCATCTTGATCATGATAATGAAGTTTGGATGCTTCATGTTGATGGAGCTAAGTCTAAGCAAGGTTCTGGTACAGGCGTAGTTCTTAAAGGACCTAAAAATTAGACGTATTTTATGTCTTATCGCTTGTAGTTTCCTTGCACGAATAATTTGGCAGAGTATGAAGCACTAGTGCTGGGATTGAAATTTGCTTTAGATAAAGGTGTAAAAAATATCCAGGTTTTTACAGACTCAGAGTTGGTGGCCAATCAGGTTAGAGGTAAATTTCAGTGCAAGGCATCTTACCTAAAAAGATATAAATACCGAGCGTGGGATCTCATGGAGGATTTTGATGCTTTTAATTTGATGCACATTCCTAGAGAAGAGAATTCACTTGCAGATGTTTTAGCTTCATCAACCGCAAATCTGAAGCCATTGGAGGAGTTCAAATGGAAGAAATTTTCAATCGAATTAATCCCTTGTCCTTCGGTTCCAGATAACGTAGATAATTTTCAAGTCTTTTTCGATGACCAGCAAATTATAAACTTTTTACAGAATACCAATGCATTTGAAAATACTATAATTGATGATGGTCAAAGGGATACTATGTTGGAAAAGTTTGATGATGAAAAGGGGATAATGAGGTTGAAAGATAATAGAATTCTGAAGGGAATGGTAGAACTTGAGCGACTGTTTGATGTTGACCGAATTAAACAAAGAGTGAGTTTTGGAAATTCTATTGGTGTAGCAGGTAGTGAGACCGAGAAATTGAATGTCGGGACTGAAGAGGATCCCAAACACCTTAAGTTAGCTAAAGCTTGTGACCCTAAAATTAAAAAAAATATGATTGAATTCCTTCACAGGTCCAAGGATGTTATGGCCTGGTCTTATAAAGGCCTAAAGGTTTTTGATCCAAAAGTTTACACCCATACAATACCCTTAAAGGAGTTCTGCAAACCCTTTCGATAGAAATAGAGGCATGTCAATGCTTTGTTGGAACCCCTCATCAAGAAGGAGGTGGAGAGATTATTGAGTGCTGCCATTATTTTTCCCATTAGACATTCTACTTGGGTAGCCAATTTAGTGCCGGTTAGAAAGAAGAATGGGGAAATCCGCTTGTGCGTGGATTTTAGGAACTTGAACAAGGCTTCTGAAAAGGATAATTATCCTTTGCCTTCCATGGATGATGTGCTACAAATTGTGAATGGTTCAGAAATGATGTCTTTCTTAGATGGATTTTTGGGGTACAACCAGATACTAGTTGAAAAGGAAGACAGGATGAAAACTGCCTTCACGACCAAGTGGGGAACCTTCGCCTACAAGAGAATGCCATTTGGATTGATAAATGTCGGAGCTACCTTTCAGCATGCAATGGATCATGCCTTCAAAGGTCTCATGGGTAAGTGCATCGTTGTCTACATGGATGACTTGACAATTTTTTCTAAATCTCGGTTTGACCACGTGAAGCACTTGGAATCTGTCTTCGACAAATGCAGAGAATTTGGCATTTCTTTAAACCCAAAGAAGTGTGTTTTTGGTGTAACTAAAGGAAAACTCCTTGGACACTTAATCACCAAAGATGGCATTTCCATGGATCCTGAGAGAGTTGAAGCCATATCGGGGATACCCTTTCCCAACTCTAAGAAAGAGTTAAGATCATTTTTTGGGAAAATTAATTTTGTCAGAAAATTCATCTCTGGCTTTGCGGAAATAGTCAAGCCGCTAAATGACATGCTGAAGGAAACTGCTAAGATTTCCTGGACAACGGAAGCCAAAGCAGCATTCCAAGAGATCAAATCTACCATCAAACAAGCTCCAGTGCTGGTGAGCCCAGATTTCAGTGCAGATTTTTACCTGTACTCTTTTGCTTCGAACACACACTTGCAACAGTTTTAACCCAACGAAGAGAAATAGGGGAGCACCCGATTGCATTCAAAAGTACCAACTTAAAGGGTGCTGAGCTAAAATACTCTCGCTTGGATAAGCAAGCCTATGCCTTGGTGAGAGCAATCAAGCAATTCAGACATTACATATTGAGAAGCAAAGTCCATGCTATAGTTCCTGATCCAGTTGTCAAATATTTATTAAGCCAGGATGAATTGGGTGAGCTAAGAGGTAATTGGGCCATGAGACTACAGGAGTACGACTTAGAAATCTGGCCTACAAAATTAATCAGAGGACTTGGTTTGTCCCGACATATTGCTGAAATACCTGTAGAGGGAGAAATTAATCAGCTGGATTCTGGATTGGATGATTGGTATGGAGATGTCATTCATCTACTGAGGTTTGGAATTTGTCCACCTCACCTAAATAGAACTCAAAGAAGAGCACTGAAGCTGAAATCTGCTCATTTTCTACTCAAAGGAGGCAACTTGTACAGAGAAAACTATGTTGGCATATTCTTAAGATGCATTTCTCAGAATGAAGTGAATGAGGTGATGTCTAGTTTTCATGAGAAGTTAGGAGCAGGGACATTCCTCGGGTTACGCTACTGCACACAAGATATTGAGAGCAGGCTATTACTGGCCTACATTGTTTAAAGATGCACATCAACATGTGAGAACTTGCCACCAATGTCAAATTTTTGCATCCAAGTAGGCTAATCGAGCTCTACCATTACAACCTGTTATAATAGACAAACCTTTTATGCAATGGGGACTTGACTTTGTAGGTGTGATAAACCCGAATTCATCAGCAGGGCACAAGTATGTTTTAACAACCACTGATTATTGTACAAGATGGGTTGAAGCAGCAGCCACCATGAGGAGTACAACCCATGAGGTGATCGGATTTTTAGAATCAAATATCATAACCAGGTTTGGAGTTCCTTTGAATTTGGTGTGCGACAACGGACCAACCTTTCAGTCATTAGAATTTGTAGAGTGGGCATACCAGAGGGGGATAGTCATCAAATTTTCATCCAACTATTATCCCCAAGGTAATGGACTAGCTGAGTCCACAAATAAGAATTTGATAAATGCCATCAAGAAGTCTGCTGTAGACAAACCCAGACAATGGCACACACTATTGAAGTATGCACTTTGGGCTGACAGGATAAGACATAAAGAAGCTCTTAAGACTTCCCCATTTGCTTTGTTGTATGGTACCCAACCCATCGTTCCTATCTCTTTAAAATTGCCCACTTATCAATTTGCTTTAGATTACTTTGATGATCATGCAGATGCGAAAGCTCGTGTGTTGGACTTAATTAATTTGCAGGATGAACGACTTCAAGCCTTGGAGCATTTTAGTCGACACCAAGAGACAGTCAAGCGCTGGTTTGACAAAAGAGCCAGAGTGAAGGCCTTCAGACTTGCAGACCTAGTGCTTCTATGGGACAAAGCCCATGAAAAGAAAGGTAAACACACCAAGTTGCAACCTCTATGGATAGGGCCATACCAGATTGCCGAAATCCTAGGTAATAATGCATTTCGTCTACAGGACCTGGAAGGTAATTTTCTGAACCTTCCTGTCAATGGTCAATATCTGAAGCATTATTTCTCAGTTGTTCCATCCACTACATCATTTGAGTAATCACAAAGACTTTGTGCATATGTATATATTGTAAATAAAGGTTGAAGTACTGTGTTTTATCTTTTGAGGTCTGTGCAAATTTATCTTTAACTGGTGGCCTTTTTCCCTCCTCTTTAGCTTTTAAATCCTGTTTGTTTAAGTTTTTGCCTAAACAACAAAACACAAATCAACATTTAAAATTGGCGCTATAAAGGTTGAAGTAGTGTGTTTTCATTTTGTTTTATTTTTGTTAAGAGATAGTCTGCTAGAACTAAAAAGTGGAACTACTTGTTATTTAGAACAACAGTAGAAAGATAATTGGATTTTGTATCTTGCTTGCCACAATTATTTTGATTATAAAGAAACTACTATACTGCTTGGCTGAAGAACTCCCAGGGAATCCAAGAAAAGTTGGTCATGAGAGGGGACTCCGATTCATAAAATTATTTTAAGTGTCCAAGGAGGCTATTGGTACCCAGGCTGAAACGGTTAGTCGATCAATTGCTCGATCAATGAAATAAAAAAAAAAAATTCTAGCAAGGCTTTCCAGCTATCGGTATCTTTCAAAAAAAAAGAGAGAGAAGGTGAAAGTTGGGCAAGCCAACATAAAACTGGCACTCTTTTCTGCAAAGAAAAAAAAAAAAAGAGGTTATGTGATAGAAAGAGATAGCCAAGGCTCCCGAAGGATACATCTCAAACGTGTTCACCAAGCTATAGATGCCACCTCATAGTTGTGAATCAGGGTCTTGAAAATCTAAAGAGTAACTCTGTCGGGGTTGTAAAAGGCTAAACTAGTAAACAGAGCTCTACTCGGTTTCCTCTGCACAATCTAAATAGCTGATCAATCCATAGTAAGCATTCGAAGCCCTGGTTATCCTTGAAGGAAGGTTTATACGCTTATAATCGCACATCGGAATCTTCCTTAAGTGGTTCAACCTAGTATGTCCTTGGGAAACTTTAACAACTAACAGATAGTAGTTAAATCATTTTAGAAAATATTTGTGGCAAAGCATGGTACATAGTCTAAATTGTTTTGAAACTAGAGTTCTGGATTCTAAATAGTGCTACTATTTTCCCCGTAGATATCGCCATTTGTTGAGAAGCAACACACCCCCACTAAAAAAATGAAATTCCATCCTTTGAAAATATTTAATTTTCATTTTTTCCACAAGGACCCTCTTGAGTTTTTCGGGTTTTAATTCCAAATTTTGCTTGCATCCTTTTTCAAATTTCGCCTACATCAAAGTGTCCAAGTAGGCTTGCATATGGCATTGATTTCAATTTAAAATTTCTGAAATTTTGCATGTTAAATGTATTAATTCATATTAATCATTTCAGAAATTTTAATTTTCAATAGTTTTTCTAAGGTTTAATTATTAAAATCAAATGTTAGGGTTCTTTTAATTATTTTCTTCTTGTCGACAAACTTACTCCAAACTTGAAATCCTCATAACTTTTGGAAGACAAATCCGTTTGAGGTGATTCAAATTTTGGGTGGAAGATCTTAAACTCATCTTTGTGGCCATGCCAAATTTCTGGACTTTTAGACAAGATTCACTTACCAGAAATAGCAGTTTCTATTTCTGGCCAGCAAACTTCTAAATGCAATATCTCATGATCTAGATCGAATTTTCTGGTTTTCTTTGCATATTTGGATACCCTTTGGGCTTATTTAGATGCTTGTAAAGTTTCATCAAATTTTAGGCACTTTGAATTTTCATCATTTTTCTACACCATGCGAAGCTGACCATTCTCGAGCAATTTAAAATTCATTTTTCAAATGTTAAAATCATTTATGAGTAAGGAAGATCCTTCACCAATATGTAAAAATGCAAAATACAGATGGACAAAGTCATTAGAGTCAACCTACAATTTTTGGAGAATTTGCAAGCTTGGAAGAAATGAATTGAGGGAAATGTCCCCCTTCTCCCCCCCCCCCCCCTTTTCCTTTTTTTTCCTCTTCCGCCGGGGGGCAAGGGGGAAGAAAAAGGGGGGGGGGGCCCCCCCCCCCCCCCCCCCCCTCCCCCCTCCCGCCCCCCCCCCCCCCCCCCCGGCCCCCCCCCCCCCCCCCCCCCCCCCCCCCCAAGAAATAGCTTGAGGAAAATGTCCCAAATCGCGACTTGCTTTAATTTCATGAGAATATGAGCTTGGAAGAAGGAAATCAAACCCTAATGCTCATTATATGTCGGACTTTCACTCAAATTTAATTTTGCCCTAAAATATTTTAAAGTCCATTAAAGTTTTGAATTGTTACGAAGGCTAATTGCTTGATATGGCATTTTGGATTTATATTCATTTTGCAAAATTTGGCCATTCTTTAAATTTTTCATCACCCATCCAAAGGAAGTGGAAGCTTTTCAACACAATCCAAACCCTAGAAATATTTAAATGAAAAAAATTAATTAATTAAATTAATTAATTAATTAAAATGAAAAACATTAAAAAAAACCTTAGAAAAAATTAATTAATTAATTAAAATGAAAAATATTAAAAAAACCTTAGGAAAAATTAATTAATTAATTAAAAATGAAAAACATTGAAAAACCTTAGGAAATTTTTAAAAATATATATAATTAAATTAATAATATTAAAGTTCTAACCTTTGCTTTTCTTTTGTAGAAAGTGATCCGACAATTGCATAATGGCATAAGTAATGGCGAGAAAGACAGACAAACCTAAATTTCGGCACAAATCAAGCAAGGACCATCAGATGGAAATAGGAGATGCTGGAATTTCTGGTCCGTCCAGATTTTGTAGATCTGGCCGCAAATAAAGACTTTAAGGAATTTGCCGGTGGATGCATTTAATGGGAAAATTTATGGCGAAAGTAATGGTGGGCAGAGAATTTCAACTCGAACCAAACAAAGGCGGTTGTGCGAGGATAGAAGGCCCGGGAAGTCAGTGACTCATCCAAATTTTGTAGAGGAATTAATGAGATGCTCTGACGGCTTACCGAAAGATGAAGATACATTTACACGCGGTGTCCATTTGATGAGGATGAAACCAAGTCTTATCTTCTCCATTTATGGCAAGATCCACACGAAGATTTTTAGAGTGATTAGGGTTTATCGAAACTCTATATAAAAATGCCTTATATTGTAAAGCCTCGACGGTGGGATTTTTATGATAAGATTTAGATATTTGGAAGAAGATATTTTTGAAAAGATCAAGGTCTGTCCTGAGTCTATATATACTTCTTTTGAATGTAAAGTCCGGATGCGAAAACTTAGAATAAAAGATATTTTAGCAATTTCCTGCAAATCTTGTTTGAATGCTTTGTTCTGTACCTGGGGTTGGTGTGACGTCGTTTTCTATGATAGCGTGGCCAGGAGCCTAATCTCTTTTGGATTGCGATAAGTGCATCTTCTTTTGTTTTCGTCTCGCTAAGGTTTATTTATTTTAGTTGTAAATCTGTGTTATCAAGATTGAATATGCTACTAGGCTTCATTCCGTTTGTTGTATGCTAGGGAAAATTAAATATTTAAGGTTCGGGTCTGTTCTAATTGCTCTATCCTCACTGCGTGAGCTAGGCTGCTGGTGAGAGATACCAGTTGACACCGACTTCCCTTCTATTTATGATTTTCTTTTAGATCTGTGTCATCTCCGTCTTATGCTCTTAGTAGAAGGTGATCTTAGAAATCTGGACACCTTCCTCTTTGATTGGTTTTATTGTGAAGCTAAATAGTGTAACTGAAATTGGTAGTTTTGATTTGCAACTAAGTTAGATAAGCTTCTCTTTTCTGCCCTACCCTACTCTCTTTGTTCTACCATCAAATGATCCATTTTTATTTTCTTTCAAATTTGTCTTTTATTTAATCTGCTAAAGCATAAAGAGCTATATCAAAGAACTGATTGTAAATCCGATTGTCAACAAAGATAACCACCGCTAAACATTATTGAACCAAGGTCGAACCCATTGTAAGGTAACATATAGTCTACTTGAAACTATTCCAGAAGCGAAAAAGAGTGAATAGCCATTCGACCCAACTCTGTAACTCACACCTTGGATAACCAGCAAGATCCTAAAGTGAGTGGGATTTATCCCGTAAAGTGTTATTGGTATTTTATGTTCATTCTTCATAGGGTGTGTATGAAAGACCAACCAACAGTTAGATCCTACCAAGGAGAGGCTGGCACTTGACATTTTTGGGGAATCACCTCGCCTGAGGTGATCTGCGCATAAGAGGATTTGCTAGGGCTTCCAGGAATGGGGCCCTCGATTGGAAGTTTTTCGAGGGGCTCCTTGTATTGGGGTCCTACATGAGAAATCACATGGGAACCCACCATCCCGTCTCCATCCTTACCTAGAACTGGTCTGCCTGCACCCTAGGTTGGGCCTGCCTACTGGTTGTTGATGCCGCCTGCGCTGCACTCCATCTCCGCCATCGTCTAGAGCCTATCATGTATTAAAATAAGGATCTCAATTTTAATTCAAATGGATGATCTATTGTAGTCCTAGTGTATCCAAAGAAGATTCCATCATTATATTAACAGTGAATCCACCATCTAACATAACATCAAGAATAAAATCAATGAACATAAATCAATCCATAATAATAAACATAAAACTCTTTAAATATTATTGATAAACATATACTTTAAGCAATGCATAAATGCAATGCTTATTATTTGATTGAATATTACAAAGATTTATCTTCAATATATACATATATTAGATTCTTCATATTCACATGACTCTTGATCTTTACACTTATATAAACTTTTATAGTTGAGGTATATTACATTATTTGGTACATGCTAATGTACCCCATGGTACCTTCATGGTATAATTGTAAATATATAATTGATTAGGGTTGAGTCTATAGTTTAGAGTGTGATTTATATTTTCCCTTTTATGCAAGTGTCAATGTGCAAGAAATGTACAAGTGTCATATAAGAGTGCAATGTGCAAGAAATGCACGTGTCAAGTAAGTTAGAGTGCAAGTGTAGATTGAGAGAATGTGCACAAGTATTGTGTAAGAGTGTAAATATGTAATGTGAGGATGTGCATAAGTATCTTAGATTAGGAGTGCATGTAGAAGCACAAGAGTCATGTGGATGTGTGCAAGTGTCTTAGAGTCAAGTGTCCATGAAGAGTCTTGTATGCAAGTGGCAAGATGATAAGCCAAGAGTCATGAGACTTGGCATATGGAGAGCAATAGTCAAGTACTTGAAGAGTCATATTACTATGGCTATATTATGGAGATAATACTCCATGAGAAGACAATCAAATGAATAGTTCCAAGAGATTATGAATATTAGATTACAATATTGTAATAGGAAGAGAAGGAACAAAGCTTGTATAAATTTTTGAGAAATTTATATTGTAAGTTTTTATCATGCATAGTTCATGAATGACATAGACTATTTACATTTATATTTGGTTATATATAAATAAATGATTATTTTAATATTATATAGACATTGATATGCATATTATTTTCTCATTCTACTCATATTATTATTATCTTGACCTTTAATATTTTGGCTATTTTATATTGGGACCTATGATCTTGTGTGGTAGTAAGGCTTAAAAGCCAATATTTTTATCTCCTCATACTCACAAGAGATCTTATTCTCATATATTTACATAAATATAATTACTTTCATGATTGCGCATAACTCATAACTCCTCACTTATAAAAATGACACTTCACTCACATACCTCCATACTTATTTACATGACACATACTCAAATATTAAACACATCCTAGACTAAATTATTTATATGGTCCTTGTATTAATATTGTAAGGTACCAAATAATGTAATACCTCAAGTACAAACCCAATCCAAACCCTCAATTAAGCAAGAGATCTTCAAGATAATAGTAGATTAGGAATAAGAACAACTCATGAAAGGAGTGGATGGTAATAACAAAACCAATAACATCTATGTTCAACCTCTATCCTAGAGTAGGTGTTAGTGTATAGTGAGTTACCATGGATAGAGATGGTAGGGGAATTAATAGTGCACAACTATGAGTAGCCGATAGGAAAGTATGTCATATTGGATGTGGTAAAAAAGAATAGAGAGAAGCCAACTCTAGGGATAAGCCAAGTTGAGAAGAGCGAAAAATATCAACTCTCAAGGAGTGGGAATAAAATCAAACAAGGAATTTATAGCATCTCAAGGAGTGGGAATAAAATCAAACAAGGAATTTATAGCATCTCAAGGAGATAAGCTGGTGAATGGGGAATCAGTGAGGATAATAGACTCCTACTAGTATCAAGGTAACCAATGATTATATAATAATGGGTTATTAGGGGTTTAAACAAAAAAACCCATCAATATTCTATTAGAAGACTCTTATAGAAAAGTAAACTTTTTTTTGCTTATGTAGGAGACTAAAATATGAATGGATTTCATGTACAAAACAAAAAGTAGAATTTAGAAGAGTGTTGGTTATATGGCAATGGCTGCCTAAGGGGCCTAAGGGGGATAGTTACTTTTTAGAAATCTCTTCAATGGATGAAAATAGATCCTATAGCTTGGAGGGGTGTCCTCACATCCCATTTTATGAACAATGTGACAATTGAGCTGGTCTTAATCATAAATTTTCGAGGCCCAAAACCTAGATGGATAGATTAATTAGTGGAGAGTAGTGTATAATATGCATATCAAGGAAGGAGGTAGACTAGATCGTTGTTGGGAATTTTAATGCTAAACTATCATATAGATATGAGGAAGGAGGAACTCTAGTTTTGGACTAAAGAGATCGACTCATGATTGCCCAGGTCCATGCATTATACTTGGTGGATATTCAATGTCTTGGAACAAACTATATTTGGACTAATAAGAGGAGGGAGTCACATAGTAGGAAGGTGAAGTTTGATATATTTTTTATTTTAGAGGAGGCATGTGTGAAATGGAATCTAAACTTTTAGATTTTGGAGGGCCTTATCTTGGATCACTTTCCCATTCTTTTGGAGGGGGGATTAAGATGGTGTAGCATAAAAAACCATCCAAATTTGAAATGTTTTGGTTACAAAGGGAGAAAATTCAAAAGAAAATCCCACAATGGTGGGAAGAGGGACATTTAAAGTATGGGAAAATAATGTTTAGCTTACACAAGCAACTTCACTATGTTAAGAATCAAATAAAATGGTGGAGAAGATCTAACAAATTAGACTTTTAAGCCCAAAGAGTTCCATTGGTGGCTAGATGGGATGATATGTAAAAACTCTTCAAGGAGGGAATAATTACAAAGCATATTAAAGAAGAGGATGATGAGTTGGATAAAGCAATAGAGGACATTGAAAACCAATAGAAGATTTACTGGAAACTGAGAGCAAGAATCACTTGGTTATTGGAACGGGATAGAAACACTAAATATTTCCATTAGGTTGCTTGTGTTAGGAGACAAGCGAATCAGATGAAATCTCTCCTGGATGAGGATGGTATCTCCTTTGATATGATCATAGGTATGCACTCCCATTCAATGGATTATTTTTCTAACATATTTAAGGGAGTTCCATAGCAAGACAAAGAGGCTTTGGAAGAAGTCCTTGCTGCTATACCCTCTATCATCTTTGAAGAATAAAACTAGGCTCTACTCAAATCCAATGATAGAGAGGAACTAAAAACGGTAATATTTATAATGAGTACAAGAAAAATTCCAGATCCAAACAAATTCCCAATTGGATTTTTAAGATATTCTAGGATAACTTGTAGATGATGTAATGACCGTCATAGAGGAGAGTAGGGGTAATAAAATAATGCTTCAAGCATCAAATAACACCTTCATTGCCTTAATTTCAAAATGGGGAGAGGGGATGTGTATTTTAAACTATAGAACTATTACCTTATACAATGTAATATAAAATAATCATGAAGGTAATGGTTAAGCAACTAAAACCTCTCATAGCCAACATTATTTCTCTAAAACAAGAGGGTTCTATAAAGGGAAGACAGATATTGGATGGTGTGGTTCTAGTTTAGGAGGTAGTCCACTCAATTCAAAAATCTAGAAATGGGGGAATGTTCATAAAATTGGATATTTCAAAGGATTATGATAGGGTGGAGTGAAGCTTCTTGGAAAGGATTGTAGTCTTTGGCTTATCTCAATATTGGATAAAGTGGGTCATGAGATGCATCTCTACTCTGACATACTTAGTGTTAATCAATGGTATTCCCTTGCAACTGTTTGGAGCCACTAGAGATCTTCACCAGAAATATCCTTATTCTTCTTATCCTTTTCTCATACTAGTTGAAGGCTTGGGTAAACTTATCTTGAGGAGAAGACTATAGGGTTTGCTCATAGGTATTAAGGTGGTGAGGAGGTTTTGATTCACCTAAAGTTCATGGATGAAAAATGATTAATGGGAGTGACCGACCCCAAATAAGCAAGGATGACAAAAACCACTCTTAAATTTTATCTTAGGGCCACAAATAAAATCATTAACGATAAAAATTTAAATTGGTCTTCTTCAATCTTAACCAAAGGCTTTTGGACTAAATATTTTATGATTCATAAGGAATTATCTCCTAGTGCTCTATTTGAGGATCCCTTTGCATTTTAAAAAGCTAAAGATAGTTATTTGGATCAATATTTTTTACTATATTAAAGAGAGAATTAACCATTGGTCTCACAAATGGTTAAAATTTGGGGGTAGATTAACTGTCTTGTAGTCAATCATTCATGCCATATTGATTTACTATTTTTTTTATCGTTGCTGCCCCACATACCATATGGAAAGAGTTGGACAAGATGGATATAAAATATCTATGGGGAGGACCCAAAGGAGAGAAAATATGCATTAGTAGTGTGGGTCAATTCAATTGTTCACATATATAAGTACTTAAAAATGGTGTCAAACTATTATTTTCATAAAAAACTTGGTAAGACAGAAGTTTGGACACCTTGTCGGTCTTGTCATCTTTTATATATGACTAATTAGAGAGACAATTTTGCTAAGGCAAAGAAATTCAATTGCATATTCCTGAATCTCTTCATTAACAAAGAATAGTGGTTGGGACTCCCAAGCGATGACATCAATCAAAGCTTTGCAAAATCTCAACAAGTCATAAGTTAGCAACGAGGAGTGGTTGAGGTTTCTAAAAGGGTGATATAAGCAAGGTCTTCAAAAGACCTAACCAATTCAAATCTTAGAAAGTAAGATGACCAAAGTTTTAAATAATGATGTCATTAAAATATTTTCAAACTCCCAACCATTCCAAGGTCCAAAGACCAAAAGTGGTCAAGGTTTCTCTACCATAACGTAAGCTTAAAAACTCAAGAGTCTTGGCCAAGTCTAAAAGGAATCAATAAGCAAAAGTAGCCTAGTAAATGAAAGTAGCTAGGGTTTCCAGTAATGGAGGAGCTTCCACTAAGTCTATCATCGAAGGTAAGGGTGGACAAGGTTTTCAAGTGATGAAGTTAGCTAAAGCAAGCAAAAATTATTTGCTAGGTCTCTCAGGCCCTAACAATAAGAAAAAAGCCTTGATCAGGTCTCTCAGGCACTAGAAACAAGCAAAAAGTCTCGACCAAGTCTTTGAGGGCCTGACAGTAGTAAATACACTTAGTAGATAATGATAAAAATATGAAAAAACCTAAAATAAATCCCTTTTAGCATAGATATGGATTTTAAAAGCCTAAACCACTTGACCAATCCTTAGCCATCCAAATAAAATAAGCTAGGCCATGTCCATAATTCTAACAATTTGGAATAATGATAAAAATATTGAGCATGCTAAAGATACCCATGCATATTAGAACACAAGAATTTTGGGATCATGATTGGCCACATCATCAAACTAAAGTCAAACCAATTAAGCCAAGATGACAATTCTAATAGTGGTAGAGTAGGAAAGTGACATTTGCGCTCCTCAAGAATGCTAAATTGGCTATGCCTACTCATGCCAGACCTACAATAAGCTATTAATGTAATTATTAAACAAACAAAATTCATTGTAAAAAGTTATAAATAGTTTAAATTTTCTAAGAATGAAGGTCAACAATTTTAATGTAAAAACAAAACACAACGAAGCAGTACTCTAAAACGTAAACTAGTTTTTGATGCACTAGATTGCATATGCACAAGTGAAGAACATACTTCTAGTGTTGCAGGATTTTTGGTTCACCAGATCACATTATGCGTAGGTGAAAAGCATAATACCAACAACAAAAACGTATTAGAAAACATAAGGAAGAAAAAGAGGGATTATAAACTTAAAGAAATAGACGAGTTAGGAAAGGAAAAAAAAACATTTGATTGAATTTTTATTTTGAAAAAAGAAATGATACATCTAAAAAACTTCGAACTTGTTTTGACCTATAGGTCTCATCATTAGAGTGAGCTTTGAAGAGGTACAACCTCTCTTTATAAATACCTAACTCTAGGGGGGAGCCAAAGAGTAATGCATGTGGGATAAAAACACCCAAGCATTGTTACAAACCACAAGTTTATAGACCAAGACAATGAAAAGAAGAGAAGTCCTAGGCTCAATCCCTAAGAAACACCCATCTAGAAAAGAGGAGAAACACATTAAAAATGCAAAAACACAAAGTTGGAAATGGAGTCCCTCAAACAACTTTATTTTTAAAAATATAATATCGAAGAGATTTTAGGTTCCTCCAATAGATGATGCCTTGAGCAAGGTGACTAATCTCTATATCTTTTCTCCATTTTTTGAACATTGAAGGAATAATATTTGTGCTAATTCAAATATCTCTAACAAAACTATAGTTGTCCAGATTCAAAATAAGAGGAATTGATTTTTTCTAGTTCCATGTATGTGTGCTGCTTGCTCTAGAACTCCAGCCAAAAGTGAAGGTCTACCATAAAATTTAATTTTCTCAAACAAAGGTAGGAGAAAATTAATTTGTTATCCCCTAGCTCTGAGTTTGTTAAAAAAATTATTTGTAACAAAAATAAATTCATCCATGGAGCTTTCTCTGACCAGAAATTTATTGAGTTCACTCATAAAAAATACCATTTTTTGACGAACTGGATGATGGGAGGAAGCAAGGATGTATTGATAGGTGTTTATCGACTTCTAGAACAACTTGTTGCAGAGAATTCCAGTCTGAGCAAAATCAGGCCCCTTAAAAATACAGTATCTAGAAGTATTACCTTAAAATTAGAAACAAAGGAAGTAATTTTAATACTATCATAGAAGGAACCATAGGTACCAAGAAAACCAATAATATCCTCCTTAGAGCCATTCTAAACTCCAATGGAATCATCAATGTATCTTTTATAAACTAAAATATTTTCCACAACAACATTATTAAAAATATGTTCCTCTAGATGATAGAGAAATAAAAAAGCATAAACCACAATGAAAATAATTCCCATGGTTGTTCACCTTATCTAACTACATGTTTTCCCTTTAAATTCCAAATAGTGTTGTGCTAACACTATCTCTGCAAGCCTTACCACAAAGTTTATCTTGACCAGATAAAATTCATTCCTTAAAAAAATGACAAAGGATTGCCAGTCCTTGAGAGGTGGGGATGTTGGGATAAAGGCTCTCAATATCAAAAGAGAAAAGAATAATGTCTTGATAAAAAATACAACCATGCAAATATTTAATTAGAGATATGGAATCCAAGAGATGATTTTTTTGCTTCAACAAAATTGGTTGGAGCAGATGATGAAGCCATTTGGAAGTAGGTTCGGGCATGAAACTATAGTAGGAATAGATGGTTCAACTAGAAAGCTTGGGCTTATGGATTTTGGGGAGTAGGTAAAAGACACACTTTGGTAGAGGATGGTGTTACCTGGAGTATACAATTCCTATAGTTTTTTGAAAGTAATTTCCTCCTGAAAGCTTGGTCAAGAAAGTCCTAGAGCTAAGAAAAATATCTTGACAGGGGACCCTATTAACTTCAAAGTACACATTTTGATATGAAAGTTTAGAAAGACATTCTAAAATTTACCAGTCCATGGATAAAATGTAGACACCCAAGTTTTTATCTATGGGTCAAATGATAATGGATTTGTCATTGGCAAGGGAATGAATGACAGACCAAATATACGGTAAAAAGGCACGTTGGCGGGTGGGATTAGCAAAAGATAATTTGTTTTTGAGGAACCTTTCACCTATGCTAATAATTTCTTCCAATGGCCTATAAAACTATAAGGGATAAAAACTTGGGATGGGAACACGAAAATAATCAATGAGCTTAGGTGATTTTAGAGGGACATCTCTCGGTCCAAAGAACCATTTGAGATGAAGACATCTATAGAAGGCTAGAAACTACTATTTTAGAACCTCTTTGGCCATGGGAGGAGGAACATGGAGGAAATTTAAACCCAAGCTAAGGGCCTCAATTTCATTTTGAGTAAGTTTTCTAGAGAGAAAATGATGGACCACAAGATTTGTAATTTTATCATCCACAACCCAAACATGACTCCTGTATAAATTTTGATGACCAAAATATTGTGGGTTAAAAATTATGGACCAAGGGATAAAATTTATTTTTTATCTCCATTTTAGTGATGGAAGAACCCCTCCCCTTGCCACTTCTGAATAGATGGGACATAAAATTGTCTTGGATTCCTAAAACTAGAGTTGCAAATTTTTTTCCATTGTTCTGTCATGATTGTTGCTGCATAGAGGAAGTGTGGTTTTGGAAGTTCCTCCCCTTATTTTGTCTTTTTGGAGAAGGGCCTTGGAAGCTTAAATTATGCCCCTATTGTTGTTGTTTCCTTTGTTACTATTGTTGTTTTGGTTGTTTATTCATTTGTTGTGGTTGCCATTATCATTGTTTGTTTTTGTATTGTGGTTGTTGTTGCTATGATTGTCTTTTTTTGTGTAGTAGAGGCTCTTTGGTTTGTCCCTCTACTATGACTACTATTCCTGTTTTGTTGTACAGGAAAGATCTTATGTGCACCTATGATTAGTTTTTCTAGATGATCAATTTGTTGCTTGATTTCTCTTTTAACCAAGTTGGCTACGCTTCATGTAGCTTCAAACATATCAACTTCTAGGACTTTTGAAACAACGTTCTTTTGATCAGATTTGGCTTTCTCTTGTATATATTTTTGGACTACATTTAAACTCTTTAGGCCTAGAGATTTTTATCAAGAAGCTATTTAATATGAGATTCCCATTCCAAAGTAATTTTCTAAGAAATTGTCTTATGTTTATTTATAAAATCTACAATAATTTCCTTAACTATAGATAATAAAATGTTGGGAATATGATCATTGGTGTGAGTAGCTAATTTATCTATGTTACAGATGTACAATTTAACCATTTCCAAGAAAATATTTTTTGAGTGCCTTTGACTCATCAAAAAATTGTTTATTAATATCTTTGTCTGGAAGTTAAAGGTGTGGTTTTTAATTCGTAGGCTATGGGGAATAATGCCTTTGCCTAGATTCTCTTTGAGTTGGGCTAGCCTGGAGTGGTATTTTTTACCTTTTTGCTCAGAATCTTGAATTATTCAAATATTATTTCTAGCAACTTGTCCAAATACTTTGGTTGTGTAGGAATGCCACGCATTGCACCAATTCCATATATGAAGGTCCTTCTATCCTATGAGGAAGGAACTCTTTTGTTGTGAGCAAAACATTTTTTTTCTATTATACCTCTACAAAACTCTTCAATTTTATCCACGTTGAAGACTTGTTCTTCAAGCTCTCAATTCTACTATCGTGAACCCTCTTGCCTTAAACACTTGTGAGGAAGATGAACAGGTGAACCAGGGGGACTATTGGGAACTATGGGAGAGGATTCAATCTGATAGGTTAGTAATTGGTAGAGTAGTGTGTGCCATTAGTGGGTATAGTATTAATGTAAAAACAAAAAATGGCGAGGCAGTAATCTAAAAATGTAAACTATTTTTTTAGGTTCACACCATTGGGCTAGGAAATTAATGTAATCTAAATGATGATGATAATTTGTCATGAATAGCTAAAGGTAACGGGAAAATTACCTTCATATAAATGTAGTGCATTTTTCTTGTTTTTGTGTTCACGCCATTGGGCTAGGAAATTTCTAATGTGACGAGTCTTCTTAATGGATTGACAATAACACTATACTATCTTAAAGAAGACCACATATTTTAGGATAAATCAATGGTGTGAAATTATTGATATGGTTAGAATCTTTAGTTGCTAGTAATATGCAATTTTGAAGTTAAACATATATTTGTTTTAAGGTTACTAAGCTAATTAGTATGAATGGCATTATTATTATTATGGGAAAGAAGATCAATTAATACCATAGTAAATCTATTTTAATAAAGGTTTAATCTAATTAAAAAATTTACCTTTATTGTTCATGGGTGAATTATTTGTTGGAAGAATTATTAAGGAAAATCTTATTATTGCTTGGCTCGAATGTTATGTTTGCTCTATTTTTATAATTCTCCCAAAGAGCGTTACTAATCCTTGAGCTAGCTTGGAGGGCCAAGAGTGGGGGAGGAAAAAAGATCTTGAACAACGATCGTTTTGTGAGCCTTTTGCCATTCTTTATAAGGCTATTTGTATATAGCCTAGTGGATTTTTTAGGGACTTTTTGGCTAGAAAGAATAGTAGGGGGAGCTTTGAGAGGAATGGAGTATCAAACCAGATCGAGAGCAAGAGATGTTAGAACATCTAGTTAAGGTAGCTTCAATGATTCCATTTGGATGAAGGTAAATTGATCTCTTATCAATCTCTCTTTGTCTTTGTTACTCTAGCCTGGTATGGTTGTTTTTTGGTTCTCTTTTATGGTCTCTATTTTTCTTGTATTCTTAACATGTTGTCAAGACGGTCTAGTTATTGTGTAGCCAATGCTTTGCTGTATTACCATGATGACTCCATTTTGGGGATGAAGGTAGACCCTTTTATGTAAGTGCGGTAATGTCTAGCTAATGCCTAGTGGAGTCATACATTCTCTTCTATAGGCACTTTATTATGGTAATTCAGAACTTAGGTCTCCCTTGTACCTACCTATTGCACCCTCTACCTTCCTGTTATGTTTCTGATTTGGAGATGAAGAGAGTCATGTAGAATGCTTTGTGAGTCATCCTTCCATGTTGTACCTAGTGGCCTGAGACCTGGTCTTTTTACCATCTTGCTTGTTTATTTTGGGTGCTTAATCTGTTGCTTATCCTTAGTCTTGCTATTTGGTGTTGGAGGGGCTAGCCTTCGTGATCTTGGTTTAGCACCAAGATAATTGTGGGAAATCATCCTTTTGATATGTGAAGAATCGTAATGGTGCATACCACCTTTAATATTTTGTTACATTGATTCTCATATTTTTGTTGTTGTATGCTGGGTTTGATTTTTATATATTGTCATGTTAGTTGTGTTGGAATCGCTTTGTGAGTTTGTGCCTTGGTTTTTATTGAAGGCTTGATTGATTTAGCTTATATTGAGCACCTCGTGGAGTGCATGATATATTTTTATGTTGAGCACCTTGTGGAGTGTATAATTTATTTTATATTGAGCACCTTGTGGAGCGCGTGATTTATTTTATGTTAAGTGCTTTGTCGAGTTTGTGATTTATTTGGTGTTTAACCCTTAGATTATATTATTAAGTTCTTTGATTTCCATATTGTAAATTAAAGTACTTTGATTATTATTTTGGTTTAGTAGAGTATTTTAATTTTTTGATTAAAAGGTTTTTAGATCATTTGGTACTTTGATTATGGTTGCTTTAGTAAAGTACCTTTGATTAGAGATAATATCATAAGTTTACTGTGATTATAATAGCTTTAATAAAGTACCTTTGAAATGAGAAAACATTAGAAGTGTGCTTTGATTTTTATGGTTCTAATAAAGTACCTCTATTTAAAGATAATATTAGAAGTGTAATTTTTTATAGATGTTTTAATAAAGTGCCTTTGATTATAGCTAGTTTTAGCAATGCACTTTGATTATAGCTAATTGAATAAGGTATTCTTCTAAGCTTTGATTATAACGGTTCCCAAGATTCTTGTGAGTTAGGGAATAATTATAAAAGAGAAGTATGGGATTCTCTTACTTGGAATGTTATGTACTTATTGTTCTTATTGTAATGAATTCCTGAGATATTGGGTAGATTAAGGATTCATTACAAAAGAGAAGTATGGGATTCTCTTGTATGGAATGTTATGTTTTGGATGTTGAAAAATATAAAACTATCTTAATTTTAGATAGAGGATTGTATCTTTATAATTGAAAGATAAAAGTATCTTAATTTTAGATACATGATTGTATTTTTTTTTTTTTTTAATTTGTGGAAAACATCCCAAAAGGGATGCCACTTTCGGGTAAGACCCAAGGAGGCAGGGGTATCCATTCCGCCAAAAACGCCCAGGACTCGGACCTGGCCTAACACCTTTGACATACTCAAGGAGAAAACAAACACACAAAACCAATTTAAAAATAAGTAAATAACAACAAAAATAATAAAATAAAATAAAAACATGCTCCTTGAGTGTGTCAAAAACAAAAGCACAACCAAACACGCACAATAATATAAAAGAAACCACAACACAAGCCACATAGAAAAGCACAAGAACCACATAACAAAACACAAATAAGACAAAAACAACAGAAAACTACAAAGACATAACCCAAAAAAAACATGAAAAATAAACACAACCAAAACCTAAAAAATTAAAAAATAAAATAAAAATAAAAATAAAAACAACCAACAACAGAAAATAAATAAAAACAAAAAACATAGAAAACACTCACACATAAAAACATGAAATAACACAAACAAAGAGAAACCCAAGAACAAGAACGAAAAAAACACAAGAACAATAACAAAAAACATTAAAAAAAAAAAAAAACAAAACAACAAAAACACAAGAACAACAAAAAACAACACAAAGAACAAAAAAACAAAACAGAATAAAAAACCCACCCACCTTAAAAAACTAAACAAAAAAAACAAAAAAGAAAAATAAAATAAAAAATGAACAAAACAATGACCTATCTAGACCAGAAGACTATTAAGGCAAGAATCAACAGAGGAAACAAAATAAAGAATAGAATGAGCTAGGGAACTAAAAAAACCGAATGAACCAAAGAGAAGCAAAAAAAAAAAAAACAAGAAGAAACTAGGTACCTTCAGAACTAGAGCCATCCAAAGAAATGATAGAAAGAAGAGCTTCCCTAATTTGAGAAGCCCACCATATAGGAGGGTGGCCATAACAAGTAAGATCACCTTTGTACAAAGCCCAATTAGCTAAAGCATCAACACTCTTGTTTTGATCTCTAACCACATGATTGTAATCAACTTTCAAAAATCCCATCTGGATTAATTGAATCTTTTCAATAATTCTTTTTATTCTCCAATCCACCTTATGATTCTTAGAATGATTCTTAAAGAGATTAATCATAATTTGAGAGTCAGACTTAAGTAACACCTTTTCCCATCCAACCTTAGTAGCCTCCTGAAGTCCTTTGAGGATACCATACCCCTCAGCAAGGTTATTGGAAAGAATACCCAAATTCTCAGGCAAAAGTAAAAACCAGGGAGCCATCTTGAAAGTCTACCAATTCCTCCCACACTGGCTTTTCCAGGGTTCCCTCTAGAGGCTCCATCAGTATTGAATTTTCCAAAATCCTTAGGAGGAGGTTTGCCAATTTCTATTCCTATCCATCTTACTAATACTCACATTCCCTTTAAGTTGGTTGGCCTTAGAAGGTTTAATCTTCAATCTTTGCATCACTTGATCCCATCTTTGGTGGGAGTTTTGGGGGCGATTAAGGAGATGATGGACTGATTCAACTAAGTTGGTTATGATATTTTGCCATATATAGTAAATATCCTTCCTATCTTGATTAAAAATTTGGCTATTCCTTTCATTCCAAATATTCCAAAGAAGAATGGTAGAACCCATCCAAACTAACTGCCTAATAAAATGATCACAATCCCTCCAAAGCTGTTCAAAAGTAAAAAAATTGGACCATTGTAAGCCAAGTAAAGTGGCCATTATCCTCCACAACTCAGAGGCTAAAGTACACTCAATAAAAATATGGTTGATATTTTCTACATTCTCTTCACACATTTCACATCTAAAAGGGCCATGAAAACCATGCTTCATAAGTTGCTCACCAGTAAGCACCCTACGATGCAATAAAATCCAATTAAAGAACCTCACCTTAGGCCAGAGCTTTTGAGCCCACAATAGAGAAAATATGTCAGAATAATGGTTGGGATTATTATGGCATAAGGTCAAATAACCTTGAGCAACTAAATACTCACCCTTAGTAGTGTTGTTCCATCCAAAACAATATTTTTCATGGGACCAAGAGAGGGATCTCATATGAAGGATGCCTTGGATATCTTGTCTTTGCCTTTCTCGAATTTGAATAGGCCAGTCCTCAATAGGGATCCAATATCTACCAACCTTTGAATTACCAAGTATGGTACCAACGAGTAATTAGCCACCTTTATCCAATTAGCTCGGTGAAGCTCCTCCATCCAAGGCCTCCAATCGGGAAACCGAGTTATCAAAGGCTTGTGACCATCCCAAGAATCTGTCCAAAAATTTGCATGTTGACCATTATGAATGATCCAAAATAATTTTTTCTTTATCAAATCCTCACCAGTCTTAAGAACTCGCTAAAATGGGAGAACCTTTGGTAGGAAGTTGATAGCGAACAAGGTCTTCAGGACTTTTGTTCTCAGCATATTTAGCATGGAGATTATTAGCCCAAAGAGCATTGGGGTTATGCAACATCCTCCAATATAATTTAACAGCTAAAGCTTTGTTTTTATTAATTGAAGACCGTAATCCTAATCCCCCTTCACTCTTAGGAAGACATAAAGTATCCCATTTCACCAAGGCCCATTTTCTTTTCTCCTTAGTACCACTCTAAAGGAAATGATGACTGATTTGATCCAATTATCGAAGAACAGCCTTTGGGATATTCAAAATGAAAGAAACATAAATAGGAATAGCTTGAAGGACTGATTTTACCAAGGTGATTCTACCCCCGAAGAAAGCCACTTGTTGGTCCACTTTCCAATTTTCTTCTTGACTTTGTCCAACAACCAATTCCAATCTTTATTTTTTTGCCTTTGAATATTTATGGGAATACCTAAATAAGTGATTGGAAGAGAGGTCTTCTTATATCTTAGTTTATCCAAGATCATGGATTCCTCGTCTAGCAGAGAGTTGAAAGAAAATAACTTTAGATTTGTCTTCATTGATCAACTGGCCAATAGCCTTAGAAAAACAACTAATGATTTGCTTAATATTAGAATCTTCCTTAACTGTAGCTTTACCTAAAAGAGTAGAGTCATCCAAAAATTGAAGATGAGAGATAGGTCTAGCTCCATGAGCAATGGTAACTCCCTCAAGGGTTTTGTTTTCCCTATTTTTGGTTATAGTCCTACCCAAGCATTCAGCAAGAATGATGAATAAATAAGGGGATAGTGGGTCACCTTGCCTAATACCTCTGGAAGCTGGGAAAGACTGAGAAGGCCTACCATTGATAAGAACTAAGTAGAAAACTGAAGAGATACATCCCATAATCCAATCCATACAATCCTTAGAGAAACCAAATTGCCTCAAAACTTTTATAAGGAAGTGCCAATCCACTCTGTCATAAGCTTTGGATAAGTCTAACCGAATGAACATGGAAGGAGAATTTTGCATATCCATGGAATGGATTGCTTCCTGAGCAAGAACTATCTCATCTACTATTTGACGTCCTTCAACATAACCCCCTTGCTCGGGGAAATAATATTATGCAAAAGAGGCTTCAACCTTTTTGCCATGATTTTAGTAATGATTTTGAGAAGAACATTACATAAAGCAATAGGTCTAAAAGTTGAGATATGATCAACCTCTTGAGCTTTTGGAACAAGAGTAATATAAGTTTTATTGATAACCTTAAAAATTTCTTTGGCTTTCCTGGCTTCTTCCACCACCTCTAATAAATCAACATGAAGGATATCCCAGAACTCTTGGTAGAACTCAATAGGAAAACCATCAGGACCTGGGAATGTTATGTGCCTTTGATTATAGCTAGTTTTAGCAATGCACTTTGATTATAGCTAATTGAATAAGGCATTCTTCTAAGCTTTGATTATAATGGTTCCCAAGATTCTTGTGAGTTAGGGAATCATTATAAAAGAGAAGTATGAGATTCTCTTACTTGGAATGTTATGTATTTATTGTTCTTATTGTAATGAATTCCTGAGATATTGGGTAGATTAAGGATTCATTACAAAAGAGAAGTATGGGATTCTCTTGTATGGAATGTTATGTTTTGAATGTTGAAAAAGATAAAACTATCTTAATTTTAGATAGAGGATTGTATCTTTATTATTGAAAGATAAAAGTATATTAATTTTAGATACATGATTGTATCTTTATTATTTAAATATAAAGCTATATTTATTTTAGATAGAGTTTGTACCTTTATAATGTTTAATATATAGATATATTTTTGTTAGATAAAGGTTGTTTAATTAAGTACTTTGATTAGTATGTTTAATAAAGTACTTTGTTTATGTTTAATGATAGGTTGTTTATTTAAGTACTTTGATTATTTCATTTAGTAAAGAGATTGATTATATTTAATCACTTTGATTATAGTTGATTAAATAAAGTAATATTTGGTTTTGAAAGAAAAACTAATGTAATGATTTCTAAGACTCTTGTGAGTTAAGGAATCATTATAAAGAGAAGTATGGGATTCTCTTGTATTGTTTTTGAATGTTTGATTTTGGTTTTGAAAGAGAAACTATTATTGATTGTGATAGTTAATGAATCAATAGGTTATTGTTTGTTAGTTTTGAAAAAGAAAATTTTATTGATTTTTGAGACTTGTGATAGTTAAGGAATCAATGGATTATTGTTTGTTTGTTTTGAAAGAGAAACTATCTTTGATTATTGAGACTTGTGATAGTTAGAGAATCATTTGAAGAGAAGTATGAGATTCTCTTGTCCTGTTATTGAATGTTAATTTGGTTTGGAAAGAGAAACTAATTTAATGATTCTTGAGACTTTTGTGGGTTAAGAAATCATTATAAAAAGAAGTAGGATTCTCTTCTTATAGCTTGATTATATTTTGTGGATGGTTGTTTGCATAATAGAATAAGGTATGTTTTAAGGTGCATAGCTTATAGGATTGTTCTGATCCCTAAATATACCTCATAAGCTATGGTGGATTCCCCATCATGAAGAAGCCTTAAGGAACTTAGATGGCTTGAATATATTTAGCAGATGACTTCACAAGTATTTTATTAGATAGATGATGTGGAGAGACAAAGGCTTTGTAATGATTGAATTGATTAATAAGTTTTGTATATTTAATTATTGTACAAACTAAAAGATTATGTTGCTTAATCACAATTTGGGTTTATGAACTTTTGGTGATTTTAAGTACTCTCTTTGGATAGCTATTATTGAATTTTATTAACTATAAATATATGTAGGCTATGTTATCATGTTATGGTTCAATGTTATTTGGAAGTATTTGATTTAAAGTTATAGGAAAAATACTTGATATATGCATAGTTTGGATTATGGTTAGAGGATGCTATGTTTTACGTATTTCCAATTGATGGATTATGTCTTGCTTAATTTTATGCTTAGTGCAATGCTTAAAATTCGATAAATACTACAACATTTATCTATCCTTGGGATGGGTAGGAACGTTCCTCTAGTAATCCATAAAGCTCACTTTTGGAAGTTGCATGAATTGGATACCCCGATAGGTAAGAGTCCTCGAAGGAGTTGCATGAATGCAATATCTAGGAACTCATAAACCTAGTAGAAGTTATGAGGATACAATAGCCAGGGTACTTGTGAATCATCGCACCTTGATCATGTAGGATCAGGTGTGTCCCATCTAAATATTGGGAAAACCATTCACAAGATAATAGTGGTGATACCTCAATCGTATAGGATCAGGTGATCATATTAGTTGTCGTCAAAGTGACAATGACCTTAGTTAGCCCATGGAGGTATGGTAACTAAGCATCAAGGCTCTACGTTGATCAACCTACCTAGATGGACTTAGAGTTAGGTTAGGGAATAAGCGTCTTCTTTTAAATATGTAGGTTTAAGGGATAATACCTATGCTGTGGTCATATGATCCTATGTCATGGAGGGTATGGAAAAGGTGGGGGGATTGATTATTGATGTTCTCCTAAAATGTAGGTTTAGTAAGGTAAATCCTAGAAGAAAACATAGGAGTTGGTCGCTCCTGTCTACTGAGGATTATCTGCAATGACTTAGAACTCAAATGTGGTGAAGCCTTGTATGTTGAGATAAATAAATTAAGGGTGTCTCCCTTATGAGCCTTTGTTTGTAAGTGCTATTTTTAAAAAAAATTGGGTTGATAGTTTTGGGTTGTTATAGTTGGTATAAGAGCTCTAGGTCATAGGGCTTAAGGCTTCCAATAAGTGTACTTAGGGTAAGACTTGAATTGATGTGCTACGTGGGGTAAGATACCTTACATGAAGGTAAGTGCAACCTTGATTATTATCAATTGAGTTATCTTATTAGAAATAAAAACTTGTAGGTAGACACGTGTGGCTATATCAAGAGGGTTAGTGCTTGAGGGTAAGGCAACTAACTAAAGTTAGAAGTACCATTTGGGAGAAAATTATAACCATTTTCAACTCTTTTGTATTTAAAGTGAATGACACCTTACAAAGAGGCAAGAGTGGCCATAATTATTATCAGAGTGAATAACACCTTGTGAAGAGGTAAGCATGACCATGATCATTATCAAACAAGTGATAATGTTCTTATCAAATATGGCACCTAATGGGAAAACAAGTGTGACCATCGTCATTGTTCTATAAATAATGATGGGATTCTAAGAGATGGCATCTTAAGGCCATACAAGTATGGTTGTGGTCTTATCAAGAGAGTGATAATGGTCTAAGTTAGTTAAAATAACAAATTATAAGTACAATTTGGGAGAAATTATGACTGTCCTAACTCCTTTTGTGGATAGGAGATAGGAATTAGTTGGAAGAAGGTTCTTTCAATAAGGTAGGGTCAATTGCACAAGAGGAAACCCTAGTATGTTTCCAAAAGGAAACAAGAGAAACTGGGAGAACAATGGACCCCAAAAAGGGTAACTAGGACAACAAAAAAACCTAGTAGGAAGTCTAGGAGGACAATATTCTTCAACATAAAATCTCTCTTGCATAGTTAAGTTGATTCAAGAGAAAATGAAGCAATGATGGGAGATAATGAAATTGGTATAAAAAATTATTCTTCACTAATGAGTTAATGCCAATAATTAAATACCATTTCAAGGACACTGTATAGGTTGATCCCAATGGAATTACAAGATCAGAAGGTGCAACTACAAGGCTTGATAGTAAGGGCTGATCAAACCTAGAGTGTCACTTTGAGGTTCTCCGATATTATTTGTGAAAAAGAAGGATGGTTCCTTGAGATTATATCTTAAAGTGCTGAATAAGGTAACCATTAAGATTAAGTACTCTCTACTAAGGATAAATGGTCTCTTTGATCTAGTTTTGGCCATAGCACGGAGGCCTAAGAAGGCTAGGGACATTAATTGAGCTAAAGATAAACCATCAACATGTATATATATTTACCCAACCTAGGCTAAATGCAAGACATGAAAAATATGGATAGAGTCCTTAGAAGGATACTATTTTGGCATTGAAATATTGAATTATGGGAAAAACGGTGCACCTAACAATGCTAAACAAGATGCATCTATCGCTAGTGTTGAATAAGTATTACAAAAGGAGCATTTAAGTAAGCATGATAAGAAAAAATAAATGCATGAAATTGAGTTATTATTTATCTAATTTTGTGGATAAAATCATGGTTACATAAATGTTCCCTTGAGGGCTCTGGATTGATACACTTGTTACAAAATGGTGCCCAAGGATCAAATCCTTTCAATAACTCGGGTGCACTTCCAATGTTCTTCCTCATAACCACGATTGAAGTGGGTGGGCCTATGATGCCGTCGCTTTGATATATGATGTTATGATCCTATAATCCTTCCTCATATGTTGTAAAACCTGCATCTACACATAAGGAACCTAGATTTCGTCAATAACAAGTGCGGATTGTGAAGATTGTAAAAGCAATACGTGCAATAATAGACTAGAAAGTGGAAATATGCAATGCGACCATACAAAAAAACTCCAAATTATTCAAAAACTTAAAAATATGAATAAAAAGTGATTTTGGACTGATATAATTGAAAACAAAAAAGAAATTGCAGCCTGATTCATGTCGATTATGCGGTGTGCTTGGTAAGCTTGCAAAACAAAAAACGAGTGATTTCTGGTTCTAAACATATCCAAATCCAATAAAACTTGGAAATTATATATAAAATAATATTTAAAGAGGAACCATATGAAAATATTAGCAAATTTTATCACAGATTCAAATGCACCTTTCGAAGGGCCTCGTAAACCTGCAAAATACTAAAAATATGATATATCACTCAATATAACTCCAAATTGCATGAAATTTGGATAGTAGGTTCCTGATATATCCTAGAATATGCCTATTTAAAAATAGTAAAAAAATAATGCTTCAATATATGACCATACCTTGCAGGTACGGTGGTGACTATCACAAATTAGGAATTGTCCTGGGATGGGACGACCACCAGTTCTGCTAATTTTTAGACACCAATTCCTTTGTGAATTGGTCAAAAACTCTCTCAATGGTGTTATCGTCAAATTTGGCGATGAAATTCACTCAATTGGTTTGGTTTTGTAAAAAAATAGCACCTCTTGAATCACTCAAGAACCTCCTTCGCTAGGTAGAGATTTTGAGAAAAAAGACACAAAAGGTTGAGGGGAAATCTTGGTAGCACTATTTTGCAATATCACAAAACTCCTCTCTATTATTTGGGTACAAAATAGATCCACTTTATAGCCCAAGGATGCCTATGGCCAAATGGACATGCAAGGACATGCAGGGCAAGATGCACCACTTGTCCGAAAACTTGGCATGTATTGGAGGGGGAAGGCATTTCTCTTTTGGCCTTCATTCTGCAGCATGTCATAAGGATTTTGCACTCTTAGGTATGCATGCTTGAATAGGTAGGATAAATGGTAGTTTTTGGGTTCTATTTGTCCCTATTTTGACTTTTTAGGGATCAAAGTTCATAGCCATCCCACCTAGGGATGGTTGCATATGGCCGTCCTTGGGTGGGATGATCATAAACTATGGCCATCCCTGGGTGGGATGATCATGAACTGTGGTCATCCCTGGGTGGGACGACCATGCCTACATGCCCCAAAAATTCCTAAAAGTGGGGTAAAATCTCAAAAAAGTCTTTAGGACCACTATATAACCATTGAGGGTTGCCCAAGAGGGTCATATTGTGTCAATTAGCTCATGTCTTGGTAGTCTAATTGTATTTACATGATTTTAGTATCTATAGATACCCCTTTTTGAGATGCATTGTGTGCAACACATCGTTGAGCAAAAATTGATAACTAAAATGTCAAATGATTAAGGTTATTCAATAACCTAACCAAATTTAGATGCCCCAATCATGAAAAGAGCATGCGTTCCTGAATCCTTGCTTCTAACGAGCTAAGGAACTTGCTTCAAGTACAACCTCTCCAATAAGGCTTACTTTATCTTGGAAATTATTCAGTCATGAGGATGATTCTATAATGCTAAGTATTTGTTTTATTGAAAGTTTTTCTTTTTTACTACCCCAAGAAGGGGCATGATTGTCTTTGTCATGATTCATTGAACGAACGCAATTTACATGATTGAGTGTTTGATTGTTGATTTTGATTATGAATTTGTTAAGTATGACTACCTCCTCAAGCGATGAGTCGATGAGAGAATGACCAGTGATAAAAGTGATGAGTTGCTTGACCGATATGACTTGGTTAGGGTTTCCTTCAGGTTTACCCATTGAAAAATGGAGCATTTATGAGAGGATTTTTATGATTTTATTGATGTTTCATGGAAGAAAAGAGTTGAAAACTTCATTCCCATGGGGTGGTCTGGCCATAATGGCTTTCTTGGGGATTAAAGTAGTAAATTTTTAGTGCATCCATGAAGAATTTGAGTTCCATATTGATCCTGAGTCAATTACATCAGGTTTGACTTGTTTTTGATGGGTTTTAGGCCTTTTTGTGCTATTTTTTGTGATGTTTTTTTAATTATTTTTGATTTTTTTATTTTTGATGTATTTTCATAGAAGAAAGGAAATTAATATCTCATCAATGCTGGATTCCCTAGTCATGGAAAGGGTGCGCATCTTAGAATCATGGCCTCCGACAATTTAAAGAACTTGATTTTGGTAGTCTTTGGGAAATTAGGAGATAAGATTATGTCCAATCCTTAGCCTTGGTGGCAATTGGAAGACAAGCTCAAGTCTACACTTTAGCCTTGATGGCAATTGGAAGATGAGATCAAGTCTACACTTTAGCCTTGATGGCAATTTGAATACAAGCTCAAGTCTATACTTTAGCCTTAGTGGCAATTAGAAGATGAACTCAAGTCTACACTTTAGCCTTGGTGGAAATTGGAAGACGAGCTCATATCTACACTTTAGCCTTGGTGGTAATTGGAAGATGAGCTCAAGTCTGCAATTTTAGCCTTGGTGACAATTTGGAGACGAGCTCAAGTCTACACTTTAGCCTTGATGACAATTAGAAGAAGAGCTCATGTCTACAATTTAACCTTGGTGGCAATTGGAAGACAAGCTCAAGTCTACACTTTAGCCTTGGTGGCAATTAGAAGACAAGATCAAGTCTATACTTTAGCCTTGGTGGAAATTGGAATACGAGCTCAAATCTACACTTTAGCCTTGGTGGCAATTGGAAGACGAGCTCAAGTCTGCACTTTTAGCCTTGGTAGCAATTGAAAGACGAGATCAAGTCTACACTTTAGCCTTGAATGCAAATGGAAGATGAGCTCAAGTCTACACTTTAGCCTTGGTGGCAATTGGCAGATGAGCTTATAGGTTTAATTGAATTTGCTTTTGATATTTTGCTTATTTTTCCCAAGCAAGGAGGGTGCATGATTGTCTTTGACAATGATTCGTAAGACAAACACGATTAACTTGATTAAGTTATCAATTGTTGATTTGGATTATATATGTTGTTATTATGACCAACGAGCTTATTGAGTGTTGTTGGGGTACTTTGGGTGACCAAAGGGTTTATGGATACCTTTGGGGCATTTTGGGTTGACCAAAGGGTTTATAGATACCTTTGGGGCTTTTGGGTTGACTAAAGGGGTTATAGATACCTAGATACCTTTGGGGATTTTTGGATGACCAAAGGGTTTATGGATACCTTTGGGGATTTTTGGGTTGACCAAAGGGTTTATGGATACCTTTGGGGCTTTTTGGGTTGACTAAAGGTTTTATAGATAACTTTGGGGCTTTTTGGGTTGACCAAAGGGTTTATAGATACCTTTGGGACTTTTTGGGTGACCAAAGGGTTTATAAATACCTTTGGGGATTTTTGGGTTGACCAAAGGGTTTATAGATACCTTTGGGACTTTTTGGGTTGACCAAAGGGTTTATAGATACCTTTGGGACTTTTTGGGGTGACCAAAGAGTTTATAGATACCTTTGGGGATTTTTGGATTGACCAAAGGGTTTATGGATACTTTTGGGGCTTTTTGGGTTGACCAAAGGGTTTATGGATATCTTTGGGGCTTTTTGGATTGACCAAAGGGTTTATGGATACCTTTGGGGCTATTTGGATTGACCAAAGGGTTTATGGATATATTTGGGGCTTTTTGGATACCTTTGGGGATTTTTAGATTGACCAAAGGGTTTATGGATACCCTTGGGATTTTTTGGGTTGACCAAAGGGTTTATGAATACCTTTGGGGATTTTTGTATTGACCAAAGGGTTTATGGATGCTTTTGGGGCTTTTTGGGTTGACCAAAGGGTTTGTGGATATCTTTGGTGTTCTTTGGGTGACCAAAGGGTTTATGGATACCTTTGGGGATTTTTGGGTTGACCAAAGGGTTTATAGATACCTTTGGGCTTTTTGGGTTGACCAAAGGGTTTATAAATATATTTGGGGCATTTTGACATTGATTTTTGATTAGGGAAGGTATGATACCAATAATGCCCTAGTTGATGTTTTAAAAATGTTTGTGTGATTTGCAATTGTGCAATTTTGGACCATTAGATGCATTATGTGTTATGATTTATGGATGCATTAATGGATTTAATGCCTATTTATGATGCCAATATGCTATATTTACGTGATGTACTAATGACATGCACTAGATAGATGATAAATGCATGATTAGATATTGTGATCTAGATGTGTAGACGCTCTATTGTGTATGCATATATGGATGCAATGGTGAATTTTAAATTCATGCTTAATTTGTTTAAATTGTTTATGCACTTAATTCATGTTGATATGACATGGTAAATGCAATGTATGTAATGCATTATTTCCATGATGATGATTTAATCACTTAAAACATAATGCAATGTAATATGTGTTTAACAATCTGATGGATGACACCACAGAAAGTAAGAAAATCATGAATAAAAATGATAACCCTTATCATAAGAATTTCTCGTTTAAGCATCCAAATGTGAGATGATATGATGTAAGATGTGTATGATTGGATGAAATGATTTTTTGCTATTAGGGAAATTTTGAGGTTTTCCATGAGACTCAAACATCCTAGTTGACTAATCAAAAGTTGTATAATGACTATACAGGACTCCTAAAAGATAAAAGCTTTTGTTATGAAGACCAAGGTATTCATTATCCCTGTGTGTGCAAATGAATATATTAGATGAGACATAAGACTACCTCATTGCCAGGCAAAATTCATTTAGCCCATTGCTGTAATGAGGATCACCCTATGTTCATCATGATCCTAAGTTTTGACTCAGTTGGATTAGACCACTAGGTGATACAAGCCATCTAAAGCTAGCTCACTTTGTAAATTTCTTAGAACTACCCCAATGCCAAGTGGGATTCATTCAACCCATTGTTGTATTGGGGATCACTCGATGGTTTTCTTATATTGACCATTCCAGGTATTAAAGCTCTTCACCCCTTATTTTCTTCACATTGATGTGGGATACTTGCTCATGCTTAGTGATGAAAATCACTATTTATTTTGTATTTTGTTTTATTTGAGCAAGGAATTTGTTTAGTGATGAAAATCACTGTTTATTTTGCTTTAGGATTTTTCTTATTTTGATGAAAGCAAGGGATTTCTTTGGGTAGGGGGGATCTTGTCCCTTTTTTAATGATCAACATCCTAGACCATGCACATCACAAGGTGAGCAAGTAAAAACATTTCGCTTAAGGTGACCAGGACCACTTTGTAGTGTTCATATTTCTCTTGTTCACAAAATGATTATTAGTGTTTTATTAGTGATGGGATTTTGAGATATGCTAGGTGCTATCAGAACTAGACCTCATCTTTTGAAAGTGAAGATAAATTTCTACAAAATCTGAGAAGATCACTAGGTATGGCTGAATGATCGAAAAACCCTAGTATATTCATTATAGCAACAAGAAGGGGTTGTGTTGAAAAATATAATTACTCACAAGGGTGATGGGGTATTATGATGAATAGATGCATGATTGGAATACAAACATGGTGTCATTTGTAAGATTGTAAACACCACCTATCCTAATGCAAATGAAATGGATGAAAATGCCTAATGCAATGCAATTAAATATATGCAAATGTAGAATGTAAATGCAAATGTTTTTGGGTTTTTAATGTTTTAGATTATTTTTGAAATTTTTAAATATTTGGATGTTTTTGAATTTTGAATGTTTTTTGATTTGTTTGAAATTTTGATATTTTCTATTGTTTTTGAAATTTTGATTATTTTCAATGTTTTTGGATTTTGAATGTTTTGTGAGGGGAAGGCACGATACCTTAGGCACCCCTAATGTGTGTGCTACTCAATGAAAGTGAGAAAGGTGTGATACCTTTAGAGTTCTCACTATGCTTCGTTGGTTGTGATGTGGATGGTAGGGAAGGTATGCTATCTTTGGGATCCCCAACGTGTATTTTATCCACTGTAATATAGTCATCAATACCCATGTTATTATGGTACGAGATGGGTGAAGGTGAAACATTGGATGAAATCATTGGTTGTGTAGCTCAATTTTGATATTCTTGCTTCTTTGTTACAATACTAATCATTACCATAGACTCTTGTGGAGGTGGGTTGTTATGCACCTGATTGGGTTGCTCAACGTGGTTGGCAGGTGTTGTTTTTTCTTTGTGTGTAGGCCAAAGGTCTTAAAAGTCTCCTATTGGTTGGTTGTTTGGAGCAAGAGGATTACCCATCGAAAGATCTTGCCTCTCGATCATATCCTGAACTACATATCTAAAGGGATAACATCTCTGGATGTCATGACCTCTTTGTTGATGGTAAACACAGTATAGATTTTTCTTGTGCACCTTTGATCTATGCTTATTAGATTTCAATGGACGAATCTCAAGAAGCGTGATTTCTTGTGCCTCATACAATTGATTGAAGATCATTGTTAAAGGCTCTGACAAATGAGTATATTGCCTTGGTGGCTGATGTGGTTGGTCTTGTATTTGGTTAGTTTGATTATTGTTATCATAGTTTCCAGGTGTGGCTTGATAGTTGAGCTTTTGAGGTAGCGTGGATTGTGCAAACCCTGGAATACTAATAGCAACTTGATTGATTGATTATCTCCTTTAAGTTTTAGATGTGAATTTCTAAGTTGTTTTGTGTGTTTAGATTTGTTGTTGCTCTTGCTTTCTTTTTCATGTTTTGGACTTAGAATGAGGGAAATCTACCTAAGTGGTGACTAGGAACACTAGTTCCAAACATGAGGTTCTCAAAAGAGTCTATGGTACACCGCTTAAAATCCACAATGAGTGGAGGGTTCTCCTAGCTCTTCCACTCTGAAACAATAAGCGTTTACAATAGTGGGAGGGAGTTTGAACACTAGTGACCTATTCCATATTAAGAGAGTGCCCTATTCTATCTAAGGTGTCAAGTAGGAAAACCGATGGAAGGAGGTGAAATACAACGTCACCGATCTGAATTGGAGGTTGGTATGAAATCTAACCTTACCAATGTTATTATAATACGTGCAAGTGTGTGTGGTTTCTTTTAGGCTTTAAAGAAAGTAAACAATAGAGCACTCAATGAGCTTTCACTAAATGCAAGAAAAGGACATTTTAATTTCAAAAAATCTAGACAAAAAGCAACCTATAGAATGCAAATCCTAAATGATAACCTACCCATTAGGTAGGCTACAAACAAGCAAGCCATACAAGTGCATTGTTACTTAGTTTCTTTTCAATTTTTTTTCTTTTTTTGTTGTTTTTGCAATTATAGAAAAGTAAAACCAAGATCACCACTGCTAAATGAGATGCCATCGTGCAAGATGCCATCGTGATAACCACTAAAGTATGGGAAAAATGGTGCACCTAACAATGCTAAACAAGATGCATCTATCACTAGTGTTGAATAAGCATTACAAAAGGAGCATTTGAGTAAGCATGATAAGACAAAACAAATGCATGAAATGGAGTTATTCTTTAATTTATTTGATGGATCAAATCATGGTTATATAAATGTCCCCTTGAGGGCTCTAGATTGATACACTTGTTACAAAATTATGCCCAAGGATCAAATCCTTTCAATAACTTGGGTGCACTTCCAATGTTCTTCCTCGTACCCATGATTGAAGTGGGCGGGCCTATGATCCACAAGTGTCATGTAAGAGTGTAAATATGTAATGTGAGGATGTGCATAAGTGTCTTATATTAGGAGTGCATGTAGAAGCACAAGATTCATGTGAATGTGTGCAAGTTTCTTAGAGTCAAGTTTCCATGAAGAGTCTTGTATGCAAGTGGCAAGATGATAAGCCAAGAGTCATGAGACTTGGCATATGGAGAGCGATAGTCAAGTACTTGAAAAGTCATATTACTATGGATATATTATGGAGATAATAATCCATGAGAAGACAATAAAATGAATAATTCCAAGATATTATGAATATTAGATTACAATATTGTAATAGGAAGAGAAGGAACAAAGCTTGTATAAATTTTTGAGAAATTTATATTGTAAGTTTTTATCATGCATATTTCATGAATGACATAGGCTATTTACATTTATATTTGGTTATATATAAATAAATGATTATTTTAATATTATATAGACATTGATATGCATATTAATTTTCTCATTCTACTCATATTATTATTATCTTGACCTTTAATATTTTGGTTATTTTATATTGGGACCTATGATCTTGTGTGGTAGTAAGGCTTAAAAGCCAACATTTTCATCTCCTCATACTCACAAGAGATATAACTCTCATATAATTACATAAATATAATTACTTTCATGATTGCACATAAATCATAACTCCTCACTTATAAAAATGACACTTCACTCACATACCTCCATACTTATTTACATGACACATACTCAAATATTAAACACATCATAGACTAAATTATTTACTTGGTCCTTGCATTAATATTGTAAGGTACCAAATAATGTAATACCTCAAGTACAAACCCAATCCAAACCCTCAATTAAGCATGAGATCTTCAATATAATAGCAGAGTAGGAATAAGAACAACTCATGAAAGGAGTGGATGGTAATAACAAAACCAGTAACATCTATGTTCAACCTCTATCTTAGAGTAGGTGATAGAGTATAGTGAGTTACCATGGATAGAGATGGTAGGGGAATTAATAGTGCACAACTAGGAGTAGCCGATAGGAAAGTATGTCATATTGGATGTGGCAAAAAAGAATAGAGAGAAGCCAACTCTAGGGATAAGCCAAGTGGAGAAGAGTGAAAAATAACAACTCTCAAGGAGTGGGAATAAAATCAAATAAGGAATTTATAGCATCTCAAGGAGTGGGAATAAAATTAAACAAGGAATTTATAGCATATCAAGGAGATAAGCTGGTGAATGGGGAATCAGTGAGGATAATAGACTCTTACTAGTCTCAAGGTAACCAATGATTATATAATAATGGATTATTAGGGGTTTAAACAAAAAAACCCATCAATATTCTATTAGAAGACTCTTATAGAAAAGTAAACTTTTTTTTCTTATGTAGGAGACTAAAATATGAATGGATTTCATGTAAAAAATAAAAAGTAGACTTTAGAAGAGTGTTGGTTATATGGCAATGGCTGCCTAAGGGGCCTAAGGGGGATAGTTACTTTTTAGAAATCTCTTCAATGGATGAAAATAGATCCTATAGCTTGGAGGGGTGTCTTCACATCCCATTTTATGAACAATGTGACAATTGAGCAGGTCTTAATCGTAAATTTTTGAGGCCCAAAACCTAGATGGATAGATTAATTAGTGGAGAGTAGTGTATAATATGTGTATCAAGGAAGGAGGTAGACTAGATCGTTGTTGCGAATTTTAATGCTAAACTATCATCTAGATATTAGGAAGGAGGAACTTTGGTTTTGGACTAAAGAGATCGACTCATGATTGCCTAGGTCCATGCATTATACTTGGTGGATATTCAATGTCTTAGAACCAACTCTATTTGGACTAATAAGAGGAGGGAGTCACATAGTAGGAAGGTGAAGTTTGATCATTCTTTTATTTTAGAGGAGGCATGTGTGAAATGGAATCTAAAATTTTAGATTTTGGAGGGCCTGATCTTGGATCACTTTCCCATTCTTTTGGAGGGGGGATTAAGATAGTGTAGCATAAAAAACCATCTAAATTTGAAATGTTTTGGTTACAAAGGGAGGAAATTCAAAAGAAAATCCCACAATGGTGGGAAGAGGGACATTTAAAGTATGGGAAAATAATGTTTATCTTACAAAAGCAACTTCACTATGTTAAGAATCAAATAAAATGGTGAAGAAGATCTAACAAATTAGACTTTCAAGCCCAAAGAGTTCCATTGGTGGCTAGATGGGATGATATGCAAAAACTCTTCAAGGATGGAATAATTAAAAAGCATATTAAAGAAGAGGACGACGAGTTGGATAAAGCAATAGAGGACATTGAAAACCAATAGAATATTTACTGGAAACTGAGAGCAAGAATCACTTGGTTATTGGAAGGGGATAGAAACACGAAATTTTTCCATTAGGCTGCTTGTGTTAGGAGACAAGTGAATCAGATGAAATATCTCTAGGATGAGGATGGCATCTCCTTTGATATGATCATAGGTATGCACTCCCATTAAATGAATTATTTTTCTAACATATTTAAGGGAGTTCCATAGCAAGACAAAGAGGCTTTGGAAGAAGTCCTTACTGCTATACCCTCTATCATCTTTGAAGAATAAAACTAGGCTCTACTCAAATCCAACGATAGAGAGGAACTAAAAACGGTAATATTTATAATGAGTACAAGAAAAATTCTAGATCCAAACAAATTCCCAATTGGATTTTTAAGACCTTCTAGGATAACTTGTAGATGATGTAATGACTGTCATAGAGGAGAGTAGGGGTAATAAAATAATGCTTCAAGCATCAAATCAGACCTTCATTGCCTTAATTTCAAAATGGGGAGAGGGGATGTGTATTTTAAACTATAGAACTATTACCTTATACAATGTAATATATAAAATAATCATGAAGGTAATGGTTAAGCAACTAAAACCTCTCATAGACAAAATTATTTCTCTAAACCAAGAGGGTTCTATAAAGGGAATACAGATGTTTGGATGGTGTGGTTCTAGTTTAGGAGGTAATCCACTCAATTCAAAACTCTAGAAATGGGGGAATGTTCATAAAATTGGATATTTCAAAGGATTATGATAGGGTGGAGTGGAGCTTCTTGGAAAGGATTGTAGTCTTTGGCTTATCTCAATATTGGATAAAGTGGGTCATGAGATGCATCTCTACTCTGACATACTTAGTGTTAATCAATGGTCTTCCCTTGCAATTATTTGGAGCCACTAGAGATCTTCACCAAAAATATCCTTATTATTCTTATCCTTTTATCATACTAGTTGAAGGCTTGGGTAAAATTATCTTGAGGAGAAGACTATAGGGTTTTCTCATAGGTATTAAGGTGGTGAGGAGGTATTGATTCACCTAAAGTTCATGGATGACACATGATTAATGGGAGTGACCGACCCCAAATAAGCAAGGATGACAAAAACCACTCTTAAATTTTAACTTAGGGCCACAAATAAAATCATTAACGATAAAAATTTAAATTGGTCTTCTTCAATCTTGAGCAAAGGCTTTTGGACTAAATATTTTATGATTCATACGGAATTCTCCCCTAGTGCTCTATTTGAGGATCCCTTTGCATTTTAAAAAGCTAAAGATAGTTATTTGGATCAATATATTTTACTATATGAAAGAGAGAATTAACCATTGGTCTCACGAATGGTTAACCTTTGGGGGTATATTAACTTTCTCGTAGTCAATCATTCATGCCATATTGATTTACAATTTTTTTTATCGTTGCTGCCCCACATACCATATGGAAAGATTTGGACAAGATGGACATAAAATATCTATGGGGAGGACCAAAAGGAAAGAGAAAATGTGCATCAGTATTGTGGGTCACTTCAATTGTTCATATATATAAGTACTTAAAAATGGTGTCAAACTATTATTTTCCTAAAAAACTTGGTAAGACAGAAGTTTGGACACCTTGTCGGTCTTGTCATCTTTTATATATGACTAATTAGAGAGAAAATTTTGCTAATGCAAAGAAATTCAATTGCATATTCCTGAATATCTTCTTTAACAAAGCATAGTGGTTGGGACTCCCAAGCGATGACATCAATCAAAGCTTGGAAAAATCTCAACAAGTCATAAGTTAGCAACAAGGAGTGGCCGAGGTTTATAAAAGGGTTATATAAGCAAGGTATTTAAAAGACCTAACCAATTCAAAGCTTAGAGAGTAAGATGACCAAAGTTTTTAAATAATGATGTCATTAAAATATTTTCAAACTCCCAACCAATCCAAGGTCCAAAGACCAAAAGTGGTCAAGGTTTCTCTACCATAACGTAAGCTTAAAAACTCAAGAGTCTTGGCCAAGTCTAAAAGGAATCAATAAGAAGAAGTAGCCTAGTAAATGAAAATAGCTAGGGTTTCCAGTAATGGATGAGCTTCCACTAAGTCTATCATTGAAAGTAAGGATGTACAAGGTTTTCAAATGATGATGTTAGCTAAAGAGAGCAAAAATTATTTGCTAGGTCTCTCAGGCCCTAACAATAAGAAAAAAGCCTTGATCAGGTCTCTTAGGCACTAGAAACAAGTAATAAGTCCCGACCAAGTCTTTGAGGGCCTGACAGTAGTAAATACACTTAGTAGATAATGACAAAAATATGAAAGCCCTAAAAGAAATCCCTTTTAGCATAGATATGGATTTTAAAAGCCTAAACCACTTGAAAACTCCTTAGCCATCCAAATAAAATAAGCTAGGCCATGTTCATAATTCTAACAATTTGGAATATTGATAAAAATATCGAGCATGCTAAAGATACCCAATTATATTAGAACACAAGAATGTTGGGATCATGATTGGCCACATCATCAAACTAGAGTCAAAACAATTAAGCCAAGATGACAACTCTAATAGTGGTAGAGTAGGAAAGTGACATTTGCGCTCCTCAAGAATGCTAAATTGGCTATGCCTACTCATGCTAGACCTACAATAGGCTATTAATGTAATGATTAAACAAAACAAATTCATTGTAAAAAGTTATAAATAGTTTAAATTTTCTAAGAATGAAGGTCAACAATTTTAATGTAAAAACAAAACATAACGAAGCAGTACTCTAAAACGTAAACTAGTTTTTGATGCACTAGATTGCATATGCACAAGTGAAGAACATACTTCTAATGTTGCAGGATTTTTGGTTCACCAGATCACATTATGCATAGGTGAAGAGCATAATGCCAAAAACAAAAACGTATTAGAAAACATAAGGAAGAAAAAGAGGGATTATAAACTTAAAGAAAGAGACGAGTTAGGAAAGGAACACAAAACATTTGATTGAATTTTTATTTTGAAAAAAGAAATGATACATCTAAAAAACTTTGATCTTGTTTTGACCTATAGGTCTCATCAGTAGAGTGAGCTTCGAAGAGGTACAACCTCTCTTTATAAATACCTAACTCTAGGAGGGAGCCAAAGAGTAATGCATGTGGGATAAAAACACCCAAGTATTGTTACAAACCACAAGTTTATAGATCAAGACAGTGAAAATAAGAGAAGTCCTAGGCTCAATCCCTAAGAAACACCCATCTAGAAAAGAGGAGAAACACATTAAAAATGCAAAAACACAAAGTGGGAAATGGAGTCCCTCAAAAACCTTTATTTTTAAAAAGATAATATCGAAGAGGTTTTTGGTTCCTCCAATAGATGATGCCTTGAGCAATGTGACTAATCTCTCTATCTTTTCTCCATTTTTTGAACATTGAAGGAATAATATTTGTGCTAATTCAAAGATCTCTAACAAAACTATAGCTGTCCAGCTTCAAAATAAGAGGAATTAATTTTTTCTAGTTCCATGTATGTGTGCTGCTTGCTCTAGAACTCCAGCCAAAAGTGAAGGTCTACCATCAAATTTAATTTTCTCAAACAAAGGTAGGAGAAAATTAATTTGTTATCCCCTAGCTCTAAGTTTGTTAAAAAAATTATTTGTAACAAAAATAAATTCATCCATGGAGCTTTCTCTAACCAGAAATTTATTGAGTTCACTCATAAAAAATACCATTTGTTGATGAACTGGATGATGGGAGGAAGCAAGAATGTATTGATAGGTGTTTATCAACTTCTAGAACAATTTGTTGCAGAGAATTCCAGTTTGAGCAAAATCAGGCCCCTTCAAAAATACAGTATCTAGAAGTATTACCTTAAAATCAGAAACAAAGGAAGTAATTTTAATACTATCATAGAAGGAACCATAGGTAGCAAGAAAACCAATAATATCCTCCTTAGAGCCATTCTAAACTCCAATGGCATCATCAATGTATCTTTTATAAAAGAAAATATTTTCCACAACAACATTATTAAAAACATGTTCCTCTAGATGATAGAGAAATAAAAAAGCATAAACCACAATAAAAATAATTCCCATGGTTGTTCGCTTTATCTGACTACATGTTTTCCCATTAAAATCCAAGTAGATTTGTGCTAACACTATCTCTACAAGCCTTACCACAAAGTTTATCTTGACCAGATCAAATTCATTCCTTAAAAAATTGACAAAGGATTGCCAGTCCTTGAGAGGTGGGGATGCTGGGATAGAGGCTCTCAATATCAAAAGAGAAAAGAATAATGTCTTGAGAAAAAGTACAACCATGCAAATATTTAATTAGGGATATGGAATCCCAGAGATGATTTTTCTGCTTCAACAAAATTGGTTGGAGCAGATGATGAAGCCATTTGGAAGTAGGTTCAGGCATGAAACTATAGTAGGAATAGATGGGTCAACTAGAAAGCTTGGGCTTATGGATTTTGGGGAGTAGGTAAAAGACACACTTTGGTAGAGGATGGTGTTACCTGGAGCATACAATTCCTATAGTTTTTTGAAAGTAAATTCCTTCTGAAAGCTTGGTCAAGTAAGTCCTAGAGCTAAGAAAAAATATCTTGACAGGGGACCTTGTTCACTTGAAAGTACACATTTTGATATGAAAGTTGAGAAAGGCATTCTAAAATGTACCAGTCCATGGATAAAATGTAGAAACCCAAGTTTGTCATTGGCAAGGGAATGAATGACAGAACAAATATGGGGTAAAAAGGCACGTTGGCGGGTGGGATTAGCAACAGATAATTTGTTTTTAAGGAATATTTCACCCATGCTAATAATTTCTTCCAATGGCCTATAAAACTATGAGGGATAAAAACTTGGGTTGGGAACATGAAAATAATCAATGAGCTTAGGTGATTTTAGAGGGACATCTCTCGGTCCAAAGAACCATTTGAGATGAAGACATCTATAGAAGGCTAGAAACTACTATTTTAGAACCTCTTTGGCCATGGGAGGAGGAACATGGAGGAAATTTAAACCCAAGATAAGGGCCTCAATTTCATTTTGAGTAAGTTTTCTAGAGAGAAAATGATGGACCACAAGATTTATAATTTTATCATCCACAACCCAAACAGGACTCCTGTATAAATTTCGATGACCAAAATCTTGTGGGTTAAAAATTATGGACCAAGGGATAATTTTTAGTTTTTATCTCCATTTTAGTGATGGAAGAACCCCTACCCTTGCCACTTCTGAATAAACAGGACATAATATTGTCTTGGATTCCTAAAACTAGAGTTGCAATTTTTTTTTCCATTGTTCTGTCATGATTGTTGCTGCATAGAGGAAGTGTGGTTTTGGAAGTTCCTCTCCTTCTTTTGTCTTTTTGGAGAAGGGCCTTGGAAGCTTAAACTATGCCCCTATTGTTGTTGTTTCTTTTGTTACTATTGTTGTTTTGGTTGTTTATTCCTTTGTTGTGGTTGCCATTATCGTTGTTTATTTTTGTATTGTGGATGTTGTTGCTATGATTGTCTTTTTTGTGTAGTAGAGGCTCTCTGGTTTGTCCCTCTACTATGACTACTATTCCTGTTGTGTTGTGCAGGAAAGTTCTTATGTGCACCTATGATTAGTTTTTCTAGATGATCAATTTGTTGCTTGATTTATCTTCTAACCAAGTTGGCTACGCTTCATGTAGCTTCAAACATATCAACTTCTAGGACTTTTGAAACAACGTTCTTTTGATCAGCTTTGTCTTTCTCTTGTATATCTTTTTGGACTACATTTAAACTCTCTAGGCCTAGAGATTTTTATCAAAAAGCTCTTTAATATGAGATTCCCATTCCAAAGTAATTTTATAAGAAATTGTCTTATGTTTATTTATAAAATCTACAATAATTTCCTTAACTACAGACAATAAAATGTTGGGAATATGATCATTGGTCTGAGTAGCTAATTTATCTATGTTACAGATGTACAATTTAACCATTTCCAAGAAAATGTTTTTTGAGTGCCTTTGAATCATCAAAAAATTATTTATTAATATATTTGTCTGGAAGTTAAAGGTATGGTTTTTCATTCGTAGGCTATGGGGAACAATGCCTTTGCCTAGATTCTATTTGAGTCGGGCTAGCCTAGAGTGGTATTTTTTACCTTTTTGCTCAGAATCTTGAATTCTTCAAATCTTGTTTCCAGCAACTTGTCCAAATACTTTGGTTGTGTAGGAATGCCACGCATTGCACCAATTACATCTATGAAGGTCCTTCTATCCTATGAGGAAGGAACTATTTTATTGTGAGCAAAAACTTTTGTTTCTATTATACCTCTAAAAAAATCTTCAATTTTATCAGTGTTGAAGACTTGTTCTTCAAGCTCTCAAATCTACTATCATGAACCCTCTTGCCTTAAACACTTATGAGGAATATGAACAGGTGAACCAGGGGACTATTGGGAACTATGGAAGAGGATTCAATCTGATAGGTCAGTAATTGGTAGAGTAGTGTGTGCCATTAGTGGGTATAGTATTAATGTAAAAACAAAATATGGCGAGGTAGTAATCTAAAAATGTAAACTAATTTTTTGATTCACTAGATCGTAGATGCACAAGTTAAGAGCATACTCCTATTGCTATAGGCTTTCAGGTTCACTATATCACATTACACATAGGTGAAGAGCACAATAATAGTACCAAAAACATATTAGAAAATAAAAGAAAGAAAAAGAGGGATTATAAACTTAAAGAAAGAGACAAGTTAGGAAAGGAACACAAAATATTTTATTTTATTTTTTATTCCAAAAAAGAAAGTGATACATCTACAAAACATTGAATGCATTTTGACCTACATGTCTCATCAACAGAGTGAGCTTCGAAGAGGTACAATCTCTCTTTATAAAGACCTAACTCTAGGGGGAGTCGAAGAGTAATGCATGTGGGATAAAAAAACCCAAGTATTATTAAAAATCGTAGGTTTATAAACCAAGATAGTGAAAAGAAGAGAAGTCCCAGGCTCAACCCCCATCCATAAAAGAGAACAAACACATTAAAAATGCAAGAATACAAAGTGAGAAATAGAGTCCCTTAAACATTTTTGTTTTTACAAAGATAATATCAAAGAGGTTTTTGATTCCTCCAACAGATGATGCCTCGAGAAATGTACTTGAACTCTCTATATTTTCTCTATTTTTTGAACATTGGAGAAATAATATCTGTGCCGATTCAAAAATCTCTAACAAAATTATAGTTTTCTAAGGAATTGATTTTATTCTAGTTCATTGTCTGTGTGTTGCTCTCTAGAACTCTAGACAAAAGTGAAGGACTATCATCAAATTTAACTTTCTCAAGCAAAGGTAGGAGAAAATTAATTTGATAACCCCTAGTTCTGAGTCAGTTACAAAATTATTTTTAACAAAAATAAATCAATCCCTAGAGCTTTTTCTAATCAAAAATTTGTTGAGTTCACTTATGATAAAGGCATTTTGTTGATGAACTAGATGATGGGAGGAAGCAGGGATGTATTGATAGGAATTCATTGGCTTATGGAACAATTTGGTGCAAAGAATTCCAATCTGAGCAAAATCAGGTCCCTTAAAAAATATAGTATCTAGAAGTGTTACCTCAAAATCAGAAATAAAGGAAATAATTTTAATACTATCATAAAAGGAACCATAGGAAACAATAAAAACTAATAAGATCCTCCTTGGTTTATGACAAAAAATCCTAAAAGGGGTTCCTTGGTTTATAGGAAGAGCATGACTCTTCCTCACCTGCTGGTATGAAGGCTTGTCACCTAATAATGTAAATCTATCCCTAGGACTAGTCTGGGTTAGGATGTTTGGGTTGCTAATTGAATTCTACGAAATATATACCTTTAAGGCAATAGCCAACACTCTAGAAGAATTCCTTGAGATTTCAGATACTATGATAGATGGATTCTTGGCTATTTATGCTTGGATATTGGTCATGATTGATATAAGTAAAGCTTTACTAGAATCAATAATTCTTAAGTATGTGGATACAATGTGTGTAATAACCCTCCTTGGAAAAGCTCATTATGCATAGTAAGTTATGTGTTGATGTGTTTATATTATGACATAGTTGCATTTCTTATGATGTCTTTTGAGAAGATAATCATAGTATTTTGAGCTTGAAATATGGTACTGCTAACATTTTGGTAGTGGCAGGATCAAATACTCTCTATGGTGGGATCATATGCGTGAACCACTATAGGAGGGATATTTAGGGAAATGATGATGATAACTTGTCATCAATAGCTAAAGGTAATGTGGAAAATTACCTTCATATAAATGCAGTGCATTTTTCTTATTTTTGTGTTCACACCATTGGGCTAGGAAATTGCTAATGTGATGAGTCTTCTTAATGGATTGGCAATAACACTGTACTATCTTAAAGAAGACCACATATTTTAGGATAAATCAATGGTGTGAAATTATTAATATGGTTAGAATATTTAGTTGCTAGTAATATGCAATTTTGAAGTTAAACATATCTTTGTTTTAAGGTTACTAAGCTACTTAGTATGAATGGCATTATTATTATTATGGGAAAGAAGATCAATTAATACCATAGTAAATCTATTTTAATAAAGGTTTAATCTAATTAAAAAATTTACCTTTATTGTTCATGGGTGAATTATTTGTTGGAAGAATCATTAAGGAAAATCTTATTATTTCTTGGCTCGAATGTTATGTTCACTCTATTTTTATAATTCTCCCAAAGAGTGTTACTAATCCTTGAGCTAGCTTGGAGGGCCAAGAGTGGGGGAGGAAAAAAGATCTTGAACAACGATCGTTTTGTGAGCCTTTTGCCATTCTTTATAAGGCTATTTGTAGATAGCCTAGTGGAATTTTTAGGGACTTTTTGACTGGAAAGAATAGTAGGGGGAGCTTTAAGAGGAATGGAGTATCAAACCAGATCGGGAGCAAGAGATGTTAGAACATCTAGTTAAGGTAGCTTCAATGATTCCATTTGGATGAAGGTAAATTGATCTCTTATCAATCTCTCTTTGTCTTTGTTACTCTAGCCTGGTATGGTTGTTTTTTGGTTCTCTTTTATGGTCTCTACTTTTCTTGTATTCTTAACATGTTGTCAAGACGGTCTAGTTATTGTGTAGCCAATGCTTTGCTTTATTACTGTGATGATTCCATTTTGGGGATGAAGGTAGACCCTTTTATGTAAGTGCGGTAATGTCTAGCTAATGCCTTGTGGAGTCATACATTCTATTCTATAGGCACTTTATTATGGTAATTCAGAACTTAGGTCTCCCTTGTACCTACCTATTGCACCCTCTACCTTCCTGTGACATCTCTGATTTGGATATGAAGAGAGGCATGTAGAATAATTTGTGAGTCATCCTTCCATGTTGTAACTAGTGGCCTAAAACTTGGTCTTTTTACCATCTTGCTTGTTTATTTTGGGTGCTCAATCTGTTGCTTATCCTTAGTCTTGCTATTTGGTGTTGGAGGGGCTAGCCTTTGTGATCTTGGTTTAGCACCAAGATAATTGTGGGAAATCATCCTTTTGATATGTGAAGAATCGTAATGGCGCATACCACATTTAATCTTTTGTTACATTGATTCTCATATTTTTGTTGTTGTATGTTGGGTTTGATTTTTATATATTGCCATGTTAGTTGTGTTGGAATCACTTTGTGAGTTTATGCCTTGGTTTTTATTGAAGGCTTGATTGATTTAGCTTATATTGAGCACCTCATGGAGTGCATGATTTATTTTTATGTGGAGCACCTTGTGGAGTGCATAATTTATTTTATATTGAGCACCTTGTGGAGCGCGTGATTTATTTTATGTTAAGTTCTTTGTTGAGTGTGTGATTTATTTGGTGTTTAATTGAGCCCCTTAGATTATATTATTAAGTTCTTTGATTTCCATATTGTAAATTAAGGTACTTTGATTATTATTTTGGTTTAGTAGAGTACTTTAATTGTTTGATTAAAAGGTTTTTAGATCATTTGGTACTTTGATTATGGTTGCTTTAGTAAAGTACCTTTGACTAGAGATAATATCGTAAGTGTACTGTGATTATAATAGCTTTAATAAAGTACCTTTGAAATGAGAAAACATTAGAAGTGTGCTTTGATTTTTATGGTTCTAATAAAGTACCTCTATTTAAAGATAATATTAGAAGTGTACTTTTTTATAGATGTTTTAATAAAGTGCCTTTGATTATAGCTAGTTTTAGCAATGCACTTTGATTATAGCTAATTGAATAAGGCATTCGTCTAAGCTTTGATTATAACGGTTCCCAAGATTCTTGTGAGTTAGGGAATAATTATAAAAGATAAGTATGGGATTCTATTACTTGGAATGTTATGTATTTATTGTTCTTATTGTAATGAATTCCTGAGATATTGGGTAGATTAAGGATTCATTACAAAAGAGAAGTATGGGATTCTCTTGTAGGGAATGTTATGTTTTGAATGTTGAAAAAGATAAAACTATCTTAATTTTAGATAGAGGATTGTATCTTTATTATTGAAAGATAAAAGTATCTTAATTTTAGATACATGATTGTATATTTATTATTGAAATATAAAGCTTTATTTTAGATAGAGGTTTTACCTTTATAATGTTTAATGTATAGATATATTTTTGTTAGATAAAGGTTGTTTAATTAAGTACTTTGATTATTATGTTTAATAAAGTACTTTGCCTATGTTTAATGATAGGTTGTTTAATTAAGTACTTTGATTATTTCATTTAATAAAGAGATTGCTTATATTTAATCACTTTGATTATAGTTGATTAAATAAAGTAATATTTGGTTTTGAAAGAGAAACTAATGTAATGATTTATGAGACTCTTGTGAGTTAAGGAATCATTATAAAGAGAAGTATGGGATTCTCTTGTATTGTTTTTGAATGTTTTATTTTGGTTTTGAAAGAGAAACTATTATTGATTCTTAAGACTTGTGATAGTTAACGAATCAATAGGTTATTATTTGTTAGTTTTGAAAAAGAAACTTTTATTGATTTTTGAGACTTGTGATAGTTAAGGAATCAATGGATTATTGTTTGTTGGTTTTGAAAGAGAAACTATCTTTGATTATTGAGACTTGTGATAGTTAAAGAATAATTTTAAGAGAAGTATGAGATTCTCTTGTCCTGTTATTGAATGTTAATTTGGTTTGGAAAGAGAAACTAATTTAATGATTCTTGAGACTTTTGTGGGTTAAGAAATCATTATAAAAAGAAGTAGGATTCTCTTCTTATAGCTTGCTTATATTTTGTGCATGGTTGTTTGCATAATAGAATAAGGCATGTTTTAAGTTGCATTGCATATAGGGTTGTTCTGATCCCTAAGTATACCTCATAAGCTATGGTGGATTCCCCATCATGAAGAAGCTTGCAGGAACTTAGATGGCTTGAATATATTTAGTAGATGGCTTCATAGGTATTTTATTAGATAGATGATGTGGAGAGACAAAGGCTTTGTAATGATTGACTTGATTAATAAGTTTTGTATATTTAATTATTGTACAAACTGAAAGATTATGTTGCTTAATCACAATTTGGGTTTATGAAATTTTGGTGATTTTAAGTACTCTCTTTGGATAGCTATTATTGAATTTTATTAACTATGGATATATGTAAGCTATGTTATCATGTTATGGTTCAATGTTATTTGGAAGTATTTGATTTAAAGTTATAGGAAAAATACTTGATATATGCATAGTTTGGATTATGGTTAGAGGATGCTATGTTTTACGTATTTCCAATTGATGGATTATGTCTTGCTTAATTTTATGCTTAGTGCAATGCTTAATCTTTGGTAAATACTACAACATTTATCTATCCTTGGGATGGGTAGGAATGTTCCTCTAGTAAGCCATAAAGCTCACTTTTGGAAGTTGCGTGAATTGGATACCCAGGTAGGTACGAGCCCTTGAAGGAGTTACATGAATACAATATCTAGGAACTCATAAACCTGGTAGAAGTTATGAGGATACAATAGCCAGGTTACTTGTGAATCATCGCACCTTGATCATGTAGGATCAGGTGTGTCCCATCTAAATATTGGGAAAACCATTCACAAGATAATAGTGGTGATCCCTCAGTCGTATAGGATCAGGTGATCATGTTAGTTTTCGTCAAAGTGAAAATGACCTTAGTTAGCCCATGGAGGTATGGTAACTAAGCATCAAGGCTCTACGTTGATCAACCTACCTAGATGGACTTAGAGTTAGGTTAGGGAATAAGCATCTCCTTTTAAATGTGTAGGTTTAAGGGACAATCCTTATGCTGTGGTCACATGATCCTATGTCATGGAGCGTATGGGAAAGGTGGGGGGATTGATTAATGGTGTCCTCATAAAATGTAGGTTTAGTAAGGTAAATCCTAGAAGAAAACATAGGAGTTGGTCGCTTCTGTCTACTGAGGATTATCTGCAATGACATAGAACTCAAATGTGTTGAAGCCTTATATGTTTAGATAAATAAATTAAGGGTGTCTCCCTTGTGAGCCTTTGTTTATAAGTGCTATTTAAAAAAAAATTGTGTTGATTGTTTTGGGTTGTTATAGTTGGTATAAGAGCTCTAGGTCATAGGGATTAAGTATTCCAATAAGTGTGCTTAGGGTAAGCCTTGAATTGATGTGCTACATGGGCTAAGATAACTTACATGAAGGCAAGTGCAACCTTGATCATTATCAATTGAGTGATCTTATTAGAAATAAAAACTTGTAGGTAGACATGTATGACTATATCAAGAGGGTTAGTGCTTGAGGGTAAGGCAACTAACTAAAGTTAGAAGTACCATTTGGGAGAAAATTATAACCTTTTTCAACTCTTTTGTATTTAAAGTGAATGACACCTTACAAAGAGGAAAGAGTGGCCATAATTGTTATCGGAGTGAATAACACCTTGTGAAGAGGTAAGCATGACCATGATCATTATCAAACAAGTGATAATGTTCTTATCAAAGATGACACCTAATGGGAAAACAAGTGTGACCATCATCATTATTCAATAAATAATGATGGGCTTCTAAGAGATGGCATATTAAGGCCATACAAGTATGGTTGTGACATTATCAAGAGAGTAATGGTCTAAGTTAGTTAAACTAAAAAATTATAAGTACAATTTGGGAGAAATTATGACTTTCCTAACTCCTTTTTTGGATAGGAGATAGGACTTAGTTGGAAGAAGGTTCTTTCAAGAAGGTAGGTCAATTGCACAAGAGGAAACCCTAGTATATTTCCAAAAGGAAACAAGAGAAATTAGGAGAACAATGGACCCCAACAAGAGTAACTAGGACAACAAAGAAATCTAGTAGGAAGTCTAGGAGGACAATATTCTTCAATAGAAAATCTTTCTCGCATAGTTAAGTTGATTCAAGAGCAAATGAAGCAATAATGGGAGTTAATAAAAATGGTATAAAAAATTATTCTTCACTAATGAGTTAATGCCAATAATTGAATCCCCTTTCAAGGACACTATATAGGTTGATCCCAATGGAATTACAAGATCAGAAGGTGCAACTACAAGGCTTGACAGTAAAGGGTTGATCAAACCTAGAGCATCGCTTTGAGGTTCTCCGATATTATTTGTGAAAAAGAAGGATGGTTCCTTGAGATTATACATTAAAGTGCTGAATAAGGTAACCATTAATATTAAGTAATCTCTACTAAGGATAAATAGTCTCTTTGATCTAGTTTTGGCCATAACATGTAGGCCTAAGAAGGCTAGGGACATTACTTGAGCTAAGGATAAACCATCAACATGTATATATATTTACCCAACCTAGGCTAAATGCAAGACATAAAAAATATGGATAGAGTCCTTAGAAGGATACTATTTTGGCATTGAAATATTGAATTATGGGAAAGACGGTGCACCTAACAATGCTAAACAAGATACATCTATCGCTAGTGTTGAATAAGTATTACAAAAGGAGCATTCAAGTAAGCATGATAAGAAAAAATAAATGCATGAAATTGAGTTAATATTTATTTCATTTGGTGGATAAAATTATGGTTACATAAATTTCCCCTTGAGGGCTTTGGATTGATACACTTGTTACAAAATGGTGCCCAAGGATCAAATCCTTTCAATAACTCGGGAGCACTTCCAATTTTCTTCCTCATACCCATGATTGAAGTGGGTGGGCCTATGATGTCGTCACTTTGATATATGATGTTATGATCCTATAATACTTCCTCATACATTGTAAAACCTGCATCTACACATAAGAAAACCATATTTCATCAATAACAAGTGTGGATTGTGAAGATTGCAAAAGCAATACATTCAATAATAGACTAGAAAGTGGAAATATGCAATGCGACCATCCAAAACAACTCCAAATTATTCCAAAACTTAAAAATATGCATACAAATTTATTTTGGACTGATATAATTGAAAACAACAAAGAAATTGCAGCCTGATTCATGTCGATTATGCGGTGTGCCTAGTAAGCTTGCAAAACCAAAAACGAGTGATTTCTGGTTCTAAACATATCCAAATCCAATAAAACTTGGACAACATATATAAAATCATATTTAAAGAGGAACCATATGAAAATATTAGCAAAATTTATCACAGATTCAAGTGCACCTTTCGATGGGCCCCGTAAACCTGCAAAATACTAAAAATATGATATATCACTCAATATAACTCCAAATTGCATGAAATTTGGACAGTAGGTTCCTGATATATCCTAGAATATGCCTATTTAAAAATAGTAAAAAATCATGCTTCAATATATGACCATCCCTTGCAGGTACGGTGGTGACTATCATAGATTGGGAATTGTCCTAGGATGGGACGACCACCAGTTTTGCTAATTTTTAGACACCAATTCCTTTGTGAATTGGTCAAAAACTCTCTCAATGGTGTTGTTGTCAAAATTGGCGATGAAATTCACTCAATTGGTTTGGTTTTGTAAAAAAATGGCACCTCTTGAATCACTCAAGAAACTCCTTCGCTAGGTAGATATTTTGAGAAAAAAAGACACACAAGGTTGAGGGGAAATCTTGGTAGCACTATGTTGCAATGTCACAAAACTCCTCTCTATTATTTGGGTGGAAAATGGATCCAATTTATAGCCCAAGGGGGCCTATGGCGAAATGGACATGCAAGGACATGCAGGGCAATATGCACCACTTGTCCAAAAACTTGGCATGTATTCGAGGGGGAAGGCATTTCCCTTTTGGCCTTCATTTTGCAACATGTCATAAGTAGTTTGCACCCTTAGGTCTGCATGCTTGAATAGGGAGGATAAATGGTAGTTTTTGGGTGCCATTTATCCCTATTTTGACTTTTTAGGGGTCAAAGTTCATAACCATCCCACCCAGGGATGGTTGGATATGGCTGTCCTTGGGTGGGACGACCATGAACTATGGCCATCCCTGGGTGGGATGATCATGAACTGTGGTCATTCCTGGGTGGGACGACCATGCCTACATGCCCCAAAACTTCCTAAAAGTGGGGTAAAAGCTCCAAAAAGTGGTTAGGACCACTATATAACCATTGAGGGTTGACCAAGAGGGTCATATTGTTTCAATTAGCTCACGTCTTGGTAGTCTAATCATATTTACATGATTTTAGTATCTATAGATACCCCTTTTTGAGATACGTTGTGTGCAACACATCATTGAGAAAAAATAGATAACTAAAATGTCAAATTATTAAGGTTATTCAATAACCTAACCAACTTTAGATGCCCCAATCATGAAAAGAGCATGCGTTCTTGAATCCTTGCTTCTAACGAGCTAAGGAACTTGCTTCAAGTACAACCTCTCCAATAAGGCTTACTTGATCTTGGAAATTCTTTAGTCATGAGGATGATTCTATAATGCCAAGCATTTGTTTTATTGAAAGTTTTTCTTTTTTACTACCCCAAGAAGGGGCATGATTGTATTTGTTATGATTCGTTGAACGAACGCAATTTACATGATTGAGTGTTTGATTGTTGATTTTGATTATGAATTTGTTAAGTATGACTACCCCCTCAAGCGATGAGTCGATGAGGGAATGACCAATGATAAAAGTGATGAGTCACTTTACCAATATGACTTGGTTAGGGTTTCCTTTAGGTTTACCCATTGAAAAATGGAGAATTTGTGAGAGGATTTTGATGATTTTGTTGATGTTTCATGGAAGAAAAGAGTTGAAAACTTCATTCTCGTGGGGTGGTCTGGCCATAATGGCTTTCTTGGGGATTAAAGTCAAATTTTTAGTGCATCCATGAATAATTTGAGTTCCATATTGATCATGAGTGAATTCCATCAGATTTGACTTGTTTTTGGTGGGTTTTAGGCCATTTTCATTGATTTTGTGTTGTTTTTTGTGATGTTTTTTTAATTATTGCTTTAATTATTTTTGAATTTTTTATTTTTGATGTTTTTCATAGAAGAAAGGAAATTAATACCTCATCAATGCTGGATTCCCTAGTCATGGAAATGGTGCGCATCTCAGAATCATGGCCTCTAACAAGTTAAAGAACTTGATTTTGGTAGTCTTTGGGCAATTAGGAGATAAGATTATGTCCAATCCTTAGCCTTGGTGGCAATTGGAAGACGAGATCAAGTCTACACTTTAGCCTTAATGGCAATTGGAAGATGAGATCAAGTCTAAAATTTAGCCTTGATGGCAATTGGAAGACGAGCTCAAGTCGATACTTTAGCCTTAGTGGTAATTGGAAGATGAACTCAAGTCTACACTTTAGCCTTGGTGGAAATTGGAAGACGAGCTCATGTCTACACTTTAGCCTTGGTGGCAATTGGAAGATGAGCTCAAGTCTGCACTTTTAGCCTTGGTGACAATTGGAAGATGAGCTCAAGTCTACACTTTAGTCTTGATGACAATTAGAAGCAGAGCTCATGTCTACACTTTAACCTTGGTGGCAATTGGAAGACGAGCTCAAGTCTACAATTTAGCCTTGGTGGCAATTGGAAGATGAACTCAAGTATACACTTTAGCCTTGTTGGAAATTGGAAGATGAGCTCAAGTCTACACTTTAGCCTTGGTTTCAATTGGAAGACGAGCTCAAGTCTACACTTTTAGCCTTGGTAGCAATTGGAAGACGAGATCAAGTCTACACTTTAGCCTTGAATGCAAATGGAAGATGAGCTCAAGTCTACACTTTAGCCTTGGTGGCAATTGGCATATGAGCTTTCAGGTTTGCTTGAATTTTCTTTTGATATTATTCTTATTTGTCCCAAGCAAGGAGGGTGCATGATTGTCTTCGACAATGATTCGTAAGACAAACACGATTAACTTGATTAAGTTATCAATTGTTGATTTGGATTATATATATTGTTATTATGACCAATGAGCTTATTGAGTATTGTTGGGGTACTTTGGGTTACCACAAGGGTTATGGATACGTTTGGGGCATTTTGAGTGACCAAAGGGTTTATAGATACCTTTGGGGCTTTTGGGTTGACTAAAGAGTTTATAGATACCTAGATACCTTTGGGGACTTTTGGGTGACCAAAGGGGTTATGGATACCTTTGGGGATTTTTGGGTGACCAAAGGGTTTATGGATACCTTTGGGGATTTTTGGGTTGACCAAAGGGTTTATGGATACCTTTGGGGCATTTTGGGTTGACTAAAGGGTTTATAGATAACTTTGGGGCTTTTTGGGTTGAGCAAAGGGTTTATAGACACCTTTGGGACTTTTTGGGTGACCAAAGGGTTTATGGATACCTTTGGGGATTTTTGGGTTGACCAAAGGGTTTATAGATACCTTTGGGAATTTTTGGGTTGACCAAAGGGTTTATAGATACCTTTGGGACTTTTTGGGGTGACCAAAGAGTTTATAGATACCTTTGGGGATTTTTGGATTGACCAAAGGGTTCATGGATACTTTTGGGGATTTTTGGGTTGACCAAAGGGTTTATGGATATCTTTGGAGCTTTTTGGATTGACCAAAGGGTTTATGGATACCTCTGGGGCTATGTGCATTGAACAAAGGATTTATGGATACTTTTGGGGTTTTTTGGATACCTTTGGGGATTTTTAGATTGACCAAACGGTTTATGGATACCTTTGGGACTTTTTGGGTTGACAAAAGGGTTTATGAATACCTTTGGGGCTTTTTGTATTGACCAAAGGATTTATGGATACCTTTGGGGCTTTTTGGGTTGACCAAAGGGTTTGTGGATACCTTTGGGGTTCTTTGGGTGACCAAAGGGTTTATGGATACTTTTGGGGATTTTTGGGTTGACCAAAGGGTTTATAGATACCTTTGGGATTTTGGGTTGAACAAAGGGTTTATAGATATATTTGGGGCATTTTGAGGTTGATTTTTGATTAGGGAAGGTATGATACCAATAATGCCCCAGTTGATGTTTTAAAAATGTTTGTGTGATTTGCAATTGTGCAATTTTGGATAATTAGATGCATTATGTGTTATGATTTATGGATGCATTAATGGATGTAATGCCTATTGATGATGCCAATATGCTATATGTACGTGATGTACTGATGACATGCACTATCTAGATGATAAATGCATGATTAGATATTGTGATCTAGATGTGTAGATGCTCTATTGTGTATGCATATATGGATGCAATGGTGAATGTTAAATTCATGCTTAATTTGTTTAAATTGTTTATGCACTTAATTAATGTTGATATTACATGGTAAATGCAATGTATGTAATGCATTATTTACATGATGATGATATAATGTAAATGAACCTGTATGCTTTAATCACTTAAAACATAAGGAATGCAATGTAATATGTGTTTAACAATCTGATGGATGACACCATAGAAAGTATGAAAATCATGAATGAAAATGATAACTCTTATCATAAGAATTTCTCATTTAAGCATCCAAATGTGAGATGATATGATGTGAGATGTGTATGATTGGATGAAATGATTTGTTGCTATTAGGGAATTTTTGAGGTTTTCCATGAGACTCAAACACCCTAGTTGACTAATCAAAAGTTGTATAATGACTATACAGGACTCTTGAAAGATAAAAGCTTTTGTTATGAAGACCAAGATATTCATTATCCCTATGTGTGCAAATGAATATATTAGATGAGACATAAGACTACCTCATTGCCAGACATAATTCATTCAGCCCATTGCTGTAATGAGGATCACCCTATGTTCATCATGATCCTAAGTTTTGACTCAGTTGGATTAGACCACTAGGTGATACAAGCCATCTAAAGCTAGCTCACTTTGTAAATTTCTTAGAACTACCCCAATGCCAAGCATGATTCATTCAACCCATTGTTGTATTGGGGATCACTCGATGGTTTTTGAATATTGACCATTCCAGGGATTAAAGCTCTTCACCCCTTTCTTTTCTTCACATTGATGTTAGATACTTGCTCATGCTTAGTGATGAAAATCACTATCTATTTTGTATTTTGTTTTAATTGAGCAAGGAATTTGTTTAGTGATGAAAATAACTGTTTATTTTGCTTTGATTTTTGCTTTAGAATTTTTCTTATTTTTATGAAAGCAAGGGATTTCTTTGGGTAGGGGGGAGCTTGTCCTTTTTTCAATGATCAACATCCTAGACCATGCGCATCACAAGGTGAGAAAGTAAAAACCTTTCGCTTAAGGTGACAATGACCACTTTATAGTGTTCATATTTCCCTTGTTCAAAAAATGATTATTAGTGATGATATTTTGAGATATTCTAGGTGCTATCAGAACTAGACCTCATCTTCTGAAAGTGAAGATAATTTTCTACAAAATCTGAGAAGATCACTAGGTATGGATGAATGATCGAAAAACCCTAGTATATTCCTTATAGCAACATGAAGGGGTTGTGTTGAAAAATATAATTACTCACAAGGGTGATGGGTGATGATGATGAATAGATGCATGATTGGGATACAAACATGGTGTCATTTGTAAGATTGTAAACACCACCTATCCTAATGCAAGTGTAATGGATGAAAATACCTAATGCAATGCAATTAAATGTATGCAAATGTAGAATGTAAATGCAAATGTTTTTGGGTTTTTAATGTTTTAGATTATTTTTGAAATTTTCAAATATTTGGATGTTTTTGAATTTTGAATGTTTTTTGATTTGTTTGAAATTTTGATGTTTTCCATTGTTTTTTTGAATTTTGAATTTTCAATTGTTTTTGGATTTTGAATGTTTTGTGAGGGGAAGGCATGATACCTTAGGCACCCCTAATGTGTGTGCTACTCAATGAAAGTGAGAAAAGTGTGATACCTTTAGAGTTCTCACTATGCTTTGTTGGTTGTGATGTGGATGGTGGGGAAGGTATGCTATCTTTGGGATCCCCAACGTGCATTTTATCCACTGTAATATAGTCAGTAATACCCATGTTATTATGAGACGAGATGGGTGAAGGTGAAACATTGGATGAAATCACTAGTTGTGTAGCTCAATTTTGATATTCCTGCTTCTTTGTTACAATACTAATCATTACCATAGACTCTTGTGGAGGTGGGTTGTTATGCACTTGATTGGGTTGGTCAACGTGGTTGACATATGTTGTTTTTGCTTCGTGTGTAGGCCAAATGTCTTAGAAGTCTCCTATTGGTTGGTTTTTTGGAGCAAGAGGATTACCCATCGAAAGATCTTGCCTCTTGATCATATCCTGAACTACATCTCTAAAGGGATAACATCTCTGGATGTCATAACCTCTTTATTGATGGTAAACACAGTATAGATTTTTCTTGTGCACCTTTGATCTATGCTTATTAGATTTCAATGGACGAATCTCAAGAAGCGTGATTTCTTGTGCCTCATACAATTGATTGAAGATTGATGTTAAGGGCTCTAACAAATGAGCATATTGCCTTGGTGGCTGATGTGGTTGGTCTTGTATTGGTTAGTTTGATTGTTGTTATCATAGTTTCCAGGTGTGGCTTGATAGTTGAGCTTTTGAGGTAGCGTGGGTTGTGCAAACCCTGGAATACTAATAGAAACTTGATTGATTTATGCTAGCTTTGGTTGTGCCAGGTTGTTTTTGGAATTCTTAGTCCACTCCTTGCATGGATTTGCAATTTATCCCTCTTAAATTTTGATGTCTTCAATTATTCTAGCTTGTGCTAGAGCATCTTCAAGAGTTGGATACTATTGGAGTTGCAGCAACAAGGAGATAGGCTTTAGATAACTCTTAGAAAACATGTCAGTCAATTCATACATGGGCAGCATGTATGGTAGCTTAGCAAGAAATATTTTCCACCTATTTCAATAGTCGATTATTGAATCGTCATCATGCTTCAACCTCGCGAGATCGATCGATGTCACCTTTCGCTTAGTGTTGAAGGCAAAGTGTTCTAGGAACATGTCTGTGAATTGGTCAAGATTGTAGATTCTATGCTTTGAGAGTTGGTTGTACCACTCTATGGCTGAGATGGAGAGGGTAGTCGAGAATGTCCTCAAGAGTAAAGTATCATTATCTTGGATTCCAAAGCATTGGTTCAGGAATTTAGTAACATTCTCCTACGCATATTCCTCCCATTTAAAGTTAGTTAGATGGGGCTTTTTGAACTGTTCTGGATAGGAAGGGGTAGGCATGGAAGGATGGAGTTGTTTACTATGTAACTGGCACAAAGTGGGCTTCTGAGATATAGACCCAGAGGTCTTGTTTTAAATTGACTCCATATGTTCTAGCAATGCTTTAAATGCTTTAGAGGACTCAATATCCTTATATTTGTTCTAGCCCTATGAGGGAGGGCAAGGGATACCAAGCCTATTGTATAGTGGTTGAATATCATCCACCATGCCTCTATAGGGTGCTTCATGGTATTCTTCTCTAGGTTCAAGCTCATTGTAGACCCCATAGGGTGTTTCTTGAACTAGCCTATAAGGAGGGGTAAGTGCCTATGGAAGGTGATCTATGTTAGGCCTAGGAGGTCTAGGGGGTAACATTTGAGATTGTATTAGACACTTTACATGTCGTTGCATCTTATAGGTGCTAGGTGTAAGCACCACTTCATGTAATGCATTTTGTAATTGCTCTTGTTGTATCTATTGTTGTTCTTATATATTTTGTTGTTACCTTTGTAGGTGTGCTCGTTGTGAGTCCACCCATTATTTATTTCATTGTTTTTGATCCAACTGGATTTGATTTGTATATTGTTGTCTAAAAATATTTGGCCTAAGTTTTTGATGAGTATGATTTTTTTGCTCAGTTTTATGGGGTTTGTGTGCCCTTGTATTTGAAATACGAATGGTTTTATCATGTCTTTCCCCCCTAGTAGGATCTATTGCTTGTTTTTCACACTCCCTAAAGGTTGCATTGACCTGAGACTCTGGTTTATGAATCAACTCTGTATAGTCCAATGATGTAGAGCCATCATGTGGTTGCACCAAGTACTCTTCATGAGGAGTAGGAGGATGACTTGGGTCTTCTTTCTCATCTATGAAAAGCTTCATATTCAATTTTGCATGTAAGCTCTGTATATTCAAGCTGCATAAAAGCATGACGTATGAATTTTGAGTGCTCTATGTGAGGAGTATGTGGGTAACTTGCTCAATCATACGGGGTGGTTTACTTATCCAAGCTAGGCCATGGTGTACTCTTATGTTCATACTCCGAGTGATGTATAGAGCAATTTGGGATGTGAATCCATGATATTGACCTACTAGACCCCTCAATGGGTGGATTATTCACTATATATAATTCCATTAGGGTATCCAAGTCATGAATATTTCCTAGAGGACCTATGGATGCTTCCCTAGTAGGGGTATCTCAAACGTTTGCCCCCTTGAGGATGGTATTGTTGTTATGATAAAACTTGGGATGCCATTCAGGGATGGGCTTGTCCTCTAGACTTATTTGGAGATAATTGTTGGTTATGGAGCTTTATTCTCTCTCTAAATTGGAGGTCTTGTGTTCAACCGTATTTAGACCAAATCTGTGAAAGGGGGGTCCATCAACCATTTTTAGAGAATTTTGACTTTTCAAAAAAGTTTTCAAGTGTTATATTCCAAAAATTTCAATGTGATGAGCTGATCACAATGGGCTAGGACTAAAAAATTTGAGTTTTGGGTCAAAATTTTGTATTTTTGAAATATTTGACCAATCGGGGTTCATGGAGGAATGCCCAATTTTAGAAAATTTTTGGGAAATTTTAAGAAATAAAAAGTTAGGACTCAAAATTTCTGTGAGAGATGCACAAGAGACTAACTAAGACAACAAAATAAATTTAGTAATTTTTGGGGCTGTCTAGGGCTTTTTATGACTGTTTTAGTGCAATTTGTTTTGCTATTTTTGGCTTGAAAATCACTCAATAATAGAGTAATCATAAAACCAACATAATTTTTTTTTATAGCTCTGATTTGCACTATTCTCGATCTGTTGGATGCAATCAAAAAGTAGCAATTTATTTATTTTATTTTTTTGAAAAATTAGGGTTTGGTCCCAGATCAAGGATCTTATGTTGATTACCCAAACAATAAAGAAACACACAAAGTAGACAATATGATTATCTCTTTTAAGGATTAAATGTATATGATTATCTCTTTTAAATCTTAGAAACACACAATAAAATGATCAAAGAAGTAGACAAGCAAACAATGTGATTATCTCCTTTAAGTTTTAGATGTGAATTTCTAAGTTGTTTTGTGTGTTTAGATTTGTTGTTGCTTTTGCTTTCTTGTTCATTTTTTGGACTTAGAATGAGGGAAATATACCCAAGTGGTGACTAGGAACACTAGTGCCAAACATGAGGTTCTCAAAAGAGTCTATGGTACACCGCTTAAAATCCAAAATGAGTGGAGGGTTCGCCTAGCTCTTCCACTCTGAAACGATAAGCGTTTACAATAGTGGGAGGGAGTTTGAACACTAGTGACCTATTCCATATTAAGAGAGTGCCCTATTATATCTAAGGTGTCAAGTAGGAAAGCCATTGGAAGGAGGTGAAATACAATGTCATCGATCTGAATTGGAGGTTGGTAATGAAATCTAACCTTACCAATGTTATTATGATACGTGCAAGTGTGTGTGGTTTATTTTATGCTTTAAAGAAAGTAAACAATAGAGCACTCAATGAGCTTTCACTAAATGCAAGAAAAGGACATTTTACTTTCAAAAAATCTACATAAAAAGCAACCTACAAAATGCAAATCCTAAATGATAACCTACCCATTAGGTAGGCTACAAGCAAGCAAGCCATACAAGTGCATTGTTACTTAGTTTCTTTTCAACTTTTTTTCTTTTTTTGTTGTTTTTGCAATTATAGAAATGTAAAACCAAGATCACCACTACTAAATGAGATGCCATCGTGTAATATGCCACCGTTATCACCACTGAAGTATGGGAAAAATGGTGCACCTAACAATGCTAAACAAGATGCATCTATCACTAGTGTTGAATAAGCATTACAAAAGGAGCATTTGAGTAAGCATGATAAGACAAAACAAATGCATGAAATGGATTTATTCTTTAATTTATTTGGTGGATCAAATCATGGTTATATAAATGTCCCCTTGAGGGCTCTAGATTGATACACTTGTTACAAAATGATACCCAAAGATCAAATCCTTTCAATAACTTGGGTGCACTTCCAATGTTCTTCCTCGTACCCATGATTGAAGTGGGCGGGCCTATGATGCTGCCACTTTGATATATGATATTTTAATCCTATTCTCCTTCCTCATCTGCTATAAAACTTGCATTTGCACACAAGAAAACCAGATTTTGTCAATAGCAAGGATAGATTGTGAAGAATGCAAAAGCAATACATGCAATAATAGACTAGAAAGTGTAAATATGTAATGCGACCATCCAAAAAAAATCCAAATGATTGCAAAAATTAGAAATATGTATAAAAAGTGATTTTTTACTGATATAATTGAAAAATCAAAGAAATTGGATCCTGATTTGTGTCGATCACGTGGTGTGCCTAGTAAGCCTACAAAACCCAAAATGAGTGATTTATGGTTCTAAACATCTCCAAATCCAACCAAAATTGGACATCATATATAAAATCATATTTAAAGAGGACCCATATGAGAATATTAACAAAATTGATCACATATTCAAGTGCACCTTCCGATGGGCCCCGTAAACCTGTAAAATATTAAAAATATGATATCTCACTCAATATAACTCCAAATTGCATGAAATTTGGATAGTAGGTTCTTGATATATCCTTGAATATGCCTATTTAAAAATAGTAGAAAAATCATGCTTCAATATATGACCATCCCTTGCAGGGATGGCGGTGACTGTCATAGACTGGGGATCGTCCTGCGATGGGATGGCCACCAGTTTTGCTGATTTTTTGCCACCAATTCCTCTATGAATTGGTCAAAAAATCTCTTAATGGTGTTGTCATAAAATCTGGTGGTGAAATTAACTCAATTGGTTCAGTTTTGTAAATAAATTATACCTCTTGAATCACTCGAGAACCTCCTTCACTAGGTAGAGATTTCAAGGAAAAAGGCATAAAAGGTTGAGGAAATCTTGGCAACACTTCGTTACAATGTTACAAAAATTCTCTCTATTATTTGGGTGGAAAATGAATCCACTTTATAGCCCATGAGGGCCTATGGCCAAATGGACATGCAAGGACATGCAGGGCAAGAGGTGCCACTTGTCCAAAAACTTGGCATGTATTAGAGGGGGAAGGAATCTCCCTTTTTGGCCTCCATTCTGCATCATGTCATAAGGATTCCATGCCTTCAAGTTTGCATGCTTGAATAGGTGGGATAAATGGTATTTTTTGTATACATTTATCTGTATTTTGACTTTTTTGGGATTAAAGTTCATGGTTGTCCCACCTAGGGATGGTTGCATATGGTTGTCCTTGGGTGGGACGACCATTAACTATGGTCATCCTTGGGTGGGACGACCGTGCCTACATGACCTAAAACTTCCCAAAAGTGGGGTAAAATCTCCCAAAAGTGGTTAGGACCACTATATAATCACTGAGGGTTGCCTAAGGGGGCCATATTGTGTCGATTAGCTCATGTCATGGTAGTCTAATTGGATTTACATGATTTTAGTGTCTACAAATACAACAAAGAAAAATAGAATAAGGTTGCAAATGACTTGAGTAGGAGAAAGAGCATAACTACTTTGACCCATAGTAGTATAGATTTTATGGATGGAGTCAGGAAAATGCCACTACGAGACTCGTATGCATAGAAATCTACAAGATAACTAAAGGAAACCCTGATGAAAACAAGGTGTTCAACATAAAATATGGGCTTTAATATTTTAAAGAGCGAGTAGTTATACCCAAAATGGGTGATTTAAGGAGAATTATTATGCAAGAGGCACATAATTATCCCTATTTTTCTCATACAAGAGGGTAAAAATGAGAAAGAACATGAAAAATACCTTCTATTGGTCCAGGATGAAGTAAGGTATCATTGATTTCATTGCAAGATGTTTAGAATGCCAAAAAATGAAAGCAAAACATCATTATCTAGCTAGGAAATTATACCCACATGAGGTTTATATGCAAAAGTGGTAGGTAATCTTAATGGATTTTATTGTGGGCTTACCTAAGAATAGGTTCCAACATGATGTAATCTTTGTAGTGGTTGATAAGTTCACCAAGGTTGCACACTTCATATTGAGGAAAATCAAGGATGATACATTGATGTGGGCAAACAAGTTTACCAAAAAAATCTTCAGGCTACATGGGTTACCTAAGGTAAACATATCAAACAGGTACTTTAGATCCACATATGAATTTTGACAAGCTCAATAGTGTGTAGGAGGCACTAAGTTGAATTTTAAGTTTTGCATATTATTTTTAATAGATGGTTAGATCGAGAGGGTAAACCAGGTTTTAGAAGACATGTTGTGCATGTATTGCATGGATCAAAAGTCAAGTGAGAAGACTTCTTGCATCTCATAGAGTTTTCATGCAATAATAATGAATACCATGCATCATTGGGAATAACCCCCAATTGAAGCCTTGTATGGTAGAAATTACAAAATATCTTTATCATGGGATAATTCAAAGAATCAAGTGAGGATAGGGTCAAACACTATTCAATAGATGGAGGAACAATTCAGTGCATTATGACTTAGGCTCAAGGAAGAAATCGATTTCCAAAAGAGCTAAGTTGATATGAAAATATTACCAAGAGAATTTTGTGTGGGAGATATAGTTTTATTAAGAGGAATGCCATGAAAAGTGCCATTAAGTCAACAAAGTTGGATCCTTGATATGTTGGGATCTTGTGAGATCATAGATAAGATTTTTCCAATAGCCTACATGCTCGTATTTTCACCCAACCTATTAAATATCCATGATACGTTTCACATAATTCTATTTAGGAATTATGATGCTAATCCTACTCATGTGTGGAATGCTTCTAATTGCAGATGGCAGATTCCTCCGTCATTGAGGTGAGACAAATTGAGAAATTGGTGTTTCATTCCAAGGTATTGAGGAAAATAGACCCTAGATCTATGTATGGTCCAGTAGGATCAATATTATGAGAAATGTGCTAAAGGAAAGGGGCATACAATTCTAGTTTTATTTGAATTAACACTTGTTTACTCACTTGTAGGAAAAACAGAGAATTGTGTTTAGCCCAAGGGGAGAAGTATGTTACACCCCTGTTTGGAAAATCTCATTATGGATAGTAAGCTATGTATTTATGCGCTTATTTTATGACATAGCTGCATTTCTTATGTCTTTTTACAAGATAATTATAGTATTTTGAGCTTAGAATATGGTACTGCTAACATTTTGGTGGTGGCAGGCGTTGGCACTAAATGCCTATGTAATCAACCATTTGTAATATGGGTCAAAGTCCAAGGATGAGGTGTTAATGTGTATGTAAGGATGAGGTGCCACCTTGCATGCACATGTGAGTCGACAACGATAGATTCTAGGGTTTGTCTTGTAGAATATGCAATATAGTATTATTTTGAGATTACCAATGGAAAAAAAGGAATGTCTAGACATCCCCCAAGGGGAGGTTTACCCTTGGTATTATATTTTTCTTAAACGGTTTTGTGTTTGCATATTTGTTTTATTTTGAGCTTGGAATATGGTACTACTAATGTTTTGTGGTGGTAGGATTAGGTACTCTCTCTATGGTGGGATCATATGGGTGAACCACCTATAGGAGGGATATTTAGGGAAATGATGATGATGACTTGTTCATCGACAAATAAAGGTAATATGGAAAATTACCTTCATATAGATGCATTACAATTTACTTATTTTTGTGTTCACACCATTGGATTAGGAAGTTGCCAATGCGATGAGTCTTATTAATGGGTTGACGATAACACTAGACTATCTTAAAGAAGGCTGCCTATTTAAGAATAAAACAATGGTGTGAAATTATTGATCTGGTTAGAATCTTTAGTTGCTAGTAATATGTAATTTTGAAGTTAATAAATCTTTGCTTTAAGGTTACTAAGCTACTTAGATGGATGACATTATTATTATGGGAAAGAATATTGATTAAGACCATAGTAAATCTATTTTGATAAAGGTTTAATCTAATTAAAAAGTTTGCTTTTGTTCTTCATGGGTGAATTATTTGTTGAAAGAATCATTAAGGAAAATATTATTATGGCTTGGCTTGAATGTTATGTTGGATCTCTTTTTCTAATTCTCCTAAAGAGTGTTAATAATACCTAAGCTAGCTTGGAGGGCCAAGAGCAGGAGAGGGGAAAAAATCTTGAGCAATGACCATTTTGTCAGCCTTTCACCACTCTTTCTGAGGCTATTTGTAGATAGCCCATTGGAAGTTTTGAGGAATTTTTGGCTAGAAAGGAGAGTACAGGGAGATTCAAGAGGAATGGAGTATCAAATCGGATTGGGAGAAAGAGATATTAGAGAATTTGGTTAAGGTAGCTTTGATGATTCCTTTTGGATGAAGGTAAATTGCTTTCTTATGATTTTTTTCTTGTCTTTGTTACTCTAGCCCGGTGTGGTTGTTTTTGGGTTCTCTTTTATGGTCTCTACTTTGCTTGTATTCTCAGCATGTTGTCAAGATGGTTTGGTTCTTGTGTAGCTTGTGCTTCACTTTATCACTATTATGACTCCATTTTGGAGTGAAGATAGACACTTTGATGTTAGTGCGATAATGTCTAGCTAATGCATTAGGGAGTCGTACGTTATCTCTTCCATAGGCACTTTGTTATGGCAATTCAAAACTTAGGTCTCCCCTATACCTACCTATTGTACCCTTTATCTTCCTCTAAAATTGTTGGTTTGGATATGAAGAGAGGCATGTAGAATACTTTGTGAGTCATCCTTCCATGCTATACCTAGTTGCCTGAGACCTGGTCTTTTTACCATCTTGTTTGTTTGTTTTGGGTGCTTGATCTGTTGCTTGTCCTTAGTCTTATTGTTTTATGTTGGAGGGGCTAGCCTTTGTGATCTCGTTTTAGCACCAAGACAATTGTGGGAAATCATATTTTTGATGTGTGAAGAATAATAATGGTGCATACCACCTTTAATATTTTATTACCTTGATTCTTATCTTTTTGTTGTTGGATGCTGGGTTTGATTTTTATCCATTGCCATGTTGGTTTTTTTGAAATCACTTTGTGAGTTTGTACCTTGGTTTTTATTGAAGGCTTGATTGATTTATCTTATATTGAGTGCCTTGTAGAGTGCATGATTTATTTTATGTTGAGCACCTTTTGGAGCGTGTGATTTATTTCATGTGAAGCACCTTGTTGAGCGTGTGATTTATTCAATGTTTAATTGAGCCCTCAAATTATATTATTAAGTGCTTTGATTTCCATGTTGTAGATTAAGGTAATTTTATTATTTTGGTTTAGTAAAGTACTTTAATTGTTTGATTAAAATGTTTGGATCATTTGGTACTTTGATTATGGTTGATATAGTAAAGTACCTTTGATTAGAGATAATATCATAAGTGTACTTTGATTGTAATAGCTTTAATAAAGTACCTTTGAACTGAGAAAATATTAGAAGTGTACTTTGATTTTTATGGTTTTAATAAAGTACCTCTATTCAAAGATAATATTAGAAGTATAATTTATTTATAGATGTTTTAATAAAGTGCCTTTGATTATAGCTAGTTTTAACAATGTGCTTTGATAATAGCTTATTGAATAAGACATTCTTATAAACTTTGATTATAATGGTTTTCAAGACTCTTGTGAGTTAGGAAATCATTATAAAAGAGAAGTGTGGGATTATCTTACTTGGAATTTTATGTATTGATTGTTCTTATTGTAATGAATTCCTAATATCTTGGGTAGATTAAGGATTCATTACAAAAGAGAAATATGAGATTCTCTTGTACGGAATGTTATGTTTTGAATGTTGAAAAAGATAAAGCTATCTTAACTTTAGATAGAGGACTGTATCTTTATTATTGAAACATAAAAGTATCTTAATTTTAGATAGAGCATTGTATCTATATTATTGAAATATAAAGCTATATTTATTTTAGATAGAGGTTGTACCTTTATAATGTGAAAGATATAGATATCTTTATGTTAGATAAAGGTTGTTTAATTAAGTACTTTGATTATTATGTTTAATAAAGTACTTTTCCTATGTTTAATGATAGGTTGTTTAATTAAGTACTTTGATTATTTTATTTAATAAAGTACTTTCTTATATTTAATCACTTTTATTATAGTTGATTAAATAAAGTAATATTTTGGTTTTGAAAGAGAAACTAATGTAATAATTTTTTAGACTCTTGTGAGTTAGGGAATCATTATGAAGAGAAGTATGAGATTCTCTTGTATTCCTTTTGAATGTTTAATTTTGGTTTTGAAAGAGAAACTATTTTTGAGACTTGTGATAGTTAAGGAATCAATGGATTATTGTTTGTTGGTTTTGAAAGAGAAACTATTATTGATTCTTGAGACTTGTGATAGTTAAGGAATCAATGGATTATTGTTTGCTTGTTTTGAAAGAGAAACTATATTTGATTCTTGAGACTTGTGATAGTTAAAGAATCATTTTAAGAGAAGTATGGGATTCTCTTGTATTGTTATTGAATGTTAATTTGGTTTTGAAAGAGAAACTAATATAATGATTCTTAAGACTTTTGTGGGTTAAGGGATCATTATAAAGAGAAGTAGGATTTTCTTATTACAACTTGCTTATATTTTGTGCATGGTATTTGCATAATAGAGTAAGACATGTTTTAAGTTGCATTGTTTATAGGGTTGTTATGATCCCTAAATATATCTCATAAGCTATGGTGGATTCTCCATCATGAAGAAACCTTCAGGCACTTAGGTTGTTTAAAGATCTTTATCAGAAGAATTCATAGGAATTTTGATCAGATAGATGATGTGGAAAGGCAAAGGCTTTGTAATGATTGAGTTTATCAATAAGTTTTGTATATTTGATTATTGTACAAACTTAAAGATTATGTTGCTTATTAACAACTTGGGTTTCTGAACTTTTGGTTATTTTAAGTAATCTCTTTGGATAACTACTATTAAATTCTATTAACTGCGGATATGCGTAAGCTATGTTATCATGTTATGGTTCAATGTTATTTAGAAGTATTTAATTTAAATTTATAGGGAAAATAATTGATATATGCATAGTTTGGATTATGATTAGAGGAATCTTTGTTTTACTCATTTCTAACTGATGGATTATGTCTTGCTTAATTTTATGCTTAGTGCAATGCTTAATATTTGGTAAATGTTGCAATGTTTATCTATCCTTGGGATGGGTAGGAATGTTCCTCTAGTAAGCCATAAAATCCAATATTAGGAGTTGCATGAATGCAATACCCAGGTAGATATGAGTCCTCGAAGGAGTTGCATGAATGCAATAGCTAGGAACTTATGAACCTGGTAGGATTTTTATGGATACAATAGCCAAGGTACTTATGAATTATCTCATATTGATCATGTAGGATCAGGTTTGTCCCATCTAAATGTTGGAAAAACCATTCACAAGACAACAATGGTGATCCCTATATCATGTAGGATCAGGTGATCATGTTAGTTGTTGTCGAAGTGGCAATGAACTTAGTTAACCTTTGGAGGTATGGTAACTAAGCACCAAGGCTCTATGCTGATCAAATTACCTAGATGAACTTATAATCAGGTTAGGGAATAAGTGTCCCCCTTTAAACATGTAGCTTTAAAGGATAATCCTTATGCCATGGTCACATGGTTGTATGCCCTGAGGGTATAGGAAAGGTGGGTGGACCACCTATTGGCATCCTCTTGAATGTGTAGGTTTAGTAATGTAAAACCCAAAATAAAACATAGGATTTGGCCACTCCTATACACTAAGGATCATATGCAATGACTTGGAAATAAAATGTGGTGAAGCCTTGTATGCTGAGATAAATAAATTAAGGGTGTCTCCCTTGTGAGACTTTTTTTATAAGGTCTCTTTAAAAAAAATTGGGTTGGTAGTTTTGGGTTGTTACAGTTGGTATCAAAGCTCTAGATCGTAGGGCTTAAGGCTTCCAATAAGTGTGCTTAGGGTAAGCCTTGACTTGATATGCTACTTGGGGTAAGGTACCTTGCGTGAAGGCAAGTGTGACCCTGATCATTATTGATTGAGTGATAATGATCCTATCAGTAATAAAAACTTTTATGTAGACAAGTATGGCTATATCAAGAGGGTTAGTGCTTGAGGGTAAGGCAACTAGTTAAAGTTAGAAGTACAATTTGGGACAAAATTATAAGCCTTTTCAATTCTTTTGTAGTTAGAGAGAATGAGATCTTGCGAAGAGGCAAGAGTTTCCATAATTATTATCAAAGTGAATGACACCTTGCAAAGAGGCAATAATGATCATGATTGTTGTGAAATAAGTGATAATGATCTTATCAAATATGAACCCTGGTGGGAAAATGAGTGTGACCATAATTATTATCCTATAAATCATGATGGGCTTCTCAGATATGGCATCTTGGGGTGAGGCAAGTATGACCATTACCTTATCAGGAGAGTGATAATAATATAAGTTAGTGAAAATAATAGATTATAAGTACAGTTTGGGATAAGAGATAGGACTTGGTTGGAAGAAGGATCTTCCAAGAAGGTAGGGTCAACTGCATAAGAGAAAACCCTAGTATATTTCCAAAAGAAAAAAAGAGAAACTGAGAGAATAATGGACCCCAACAAGAGAAACTAGGAGAATAATGAACCCCAGTAGGAAGTCTAGGAGGAAAATAGAATTAAATAAGTAAACCAAAGGAATAAGCAGGTTCTAGTGAGAGGATAGAAAACCTCTCTTGCATAGTTAAGTTGATTCAAGAGCAGATGGAGCAATAATGGGAGATAACGAAACTAGTATAAAAAAATCTTATTAACTAATGAGTTAATGCTACCAGCTAACAAAGACACCTTATAGGTTGACCCCAATGGAATTGTAAGACCAAAAGTTGCAACTACAGTGCTTGATAGTAAAAGGGATGATCAAACCTAGAGTGTCATTTTGAGGTTCTCTGATATTATTTGTGAAAAAGGATGGTTTCTTAAGATTATATATTAAAGTATTGAATAAGGCAATCATTAAGATTAAGTACTCTCTACTAAGGATAAATGCTCTCTTTGATCCAGTTTTGGCCATACTGCGCAAGCCTAAGAAGTCTAGAGATATTACCTATTGGGTAGACCTTTTGAGCTAAGGATAAACCATCAACATGTATATATATTTACTTGACCTAGGCTAAATGCAATATAGAAAAGATGGAGAGTCCTTAATAGGATACTATTTTGGTATTGAAATACAACAAAGAAAAACAAAATAAGGATACAAATTCCTTGAGTAGGAGAAAGAGCATAGCTACTTTGACCTAGAGCGGTATAGATTTAATGGATGGAGTCAAAAAAATTCCACTACGAGACTCATATGAGATAGAAATATGGAATATAACTGAAGGATATCCTAATGAGAATAAGGAATTGAACATAAAATATGGGCTTTTATGTTTTAAAGAGCGGGTAGTTATACCCAAAACGGGTAATTTAAGGAGAATGATTATGAAAGAGGCACATAATTATCCATATTTTTCTCATACAAGAGGATCAAAAATGAGAAAGAACATGAAAAATACCATCTATTGGTATGATATGAAGAAAGATATAGCTAATTTCATTGTAAAATATTTAGAATGCCAGAAAGTGAAAGCAAAATATCATCATCCAGCCAAGGAATTGTACCCACATGAGTTGCTTATGTAGAAGTGGCAGGTAATCTCAATGGATTTTATTGTGGGTTTACCTAAGAATAGGTTCCAACATGATGCAATCTTCGTAGTGGTTGATAAGTTGACCAAGGTTACACCCTTCATACCAAGGAATATCAAGGAGGATACACTGGTGTGGGAAAACAAGTTTGTCAAATAAATCTTCAGGCTACAAGGGTTAGTTGAGGTAAACGTATTACACAAGGACTTTGGATCAACATTTGAATTTCGACAAGCTCAATAGTGTGCAGGAGGTACTAAGTTGAATTTTAAATTTTACATATTATTTTGAATAGATGGTTAGAATGAGAGGGTAAACCAAGTTTTGGAAGACATGCTATGCATGTATTGCATGGATCAAAATTCAAGTGAGAAGACTTCTTGCATCTCATATAGTTTACATGTAACAATAATGAATACCATTCATCACTAGGAATAGCCCCAATTGAAGCCTTGTATGGTAGAAAATGCAAAAAAATCTCTATCATGGGATAATCCAAATGATCGAGTGATGATCATATTGGACACTATTCGAGAGATGGAGGAACAACTTAATGCAATACGACTTAGGCTCGAGGAAGTAGTTGATCACTAAAAGAGCTATGTTGATATGAAAAGATCAACAAGAGAGTTTTGTGTGAGAGACAAAGTTTTCTTAAGTGGAATACCATGAAAAGTGCCATAAAGTCTAAAAAGTTGGATCCTTGCTATGTTGGGCTCTTGTGAGATCATAGATAAGATTTGTCCAATAGCCTGCAGGCTTGTCTTGTTGTCCAACCTGTAAAAGATCCATGATGCCTTCTACATAATTCTATTTAGGAATAATGCTGCTAATCCTACTCATGTGTGGAATGCTTCTAATTGTAGATGGTAGATTCCTTCACCATTGAGGTGAGACCAGTTGAGAAATTGGTGTTTCATTCCAAGGTGTTGAGGAAAATGAACTCTAGATCGATGTATGGTCTAGTAGGATCAATAATATGAGAAATGTGCTTAAGGAATGGGGCAAAAATTTCTAGTTTTATTTGAATTAACACTTGTTTACTCATTTGTAGGAAACATAGAGGGTTGTGTTTAGCTTAAGCGGGGAAGTATGTAACACCCCTCATTGGAAAAACTCATTATGGATAGTAAGATATGTATTGATGTGCTTATTTTATCACATAGCCACATTTATTATGTCTTTAGTATTTTGAGCTTAGAATATGGTACTGCTAACGTTTTTGTGGTGGCATTAAATGCATATGTAATCAACCATTTGTAATATGGGTCAAAGTCCAAGGATGATATGTTAATGTGTAAGGATGAGGTGTCACCTTACATGCACATGTGAGTTGGCAATGATAGATGCTAGGGTTTGTGCTGTAGAAGATGTTATATAGTATTTATTTAATATTTCTAATGGAAAAAAAGGAAATATCTAGACATCCCCAAGGGGGTTTACCCTTTTTATTTCTCTTGTTCTAAAATTATTTTGTGTTTACATATTTGTTTTATTTTGAGCTTGGAATATGGTACTGCTAACGTTTTGGTGGTGGTAGGATCAAGTACTCTCTCTATGGTGGGATCATATGGGTGAATAATTATAGGAGGGATATTTAGGTAAATGATGATGATGATGACTTGTTCATCGACAACTCAAGGTAACATGGAAAATTACCTTCACATAGGTGCATTGCATTTTTCTATTTTTTATGTTCACACCATTGGGTTAGGAAGTTGCCAATGTGATGAGTCTTATTAATCGATTGGTGATAGCACTAGACTATCTTAAATAAGGCTACTTATTTAAGGATAAAAAAATGGTGTGAAATTATTGATTTGGTTAGAATCTTTAGTTGCTAGTAATATGCAGTTTTGAAGTTAATAGATATTTGCTTTTAGGTTACTAAGCTACTTATATGGATGGCATTATTATTATGGGAAAGAAGATCGATTAAGACCATAGTAAATCTATTTTAATAAAAGTTTAATCTAATTAAAAAGTTTGCTTTGTTCTTCATGGGTGAATTATTTGCTGGAAGAATCATTAAGGAAAATATTATTATGGCTTGGCTCGAATGTTATGTTCGCTCTCTTTTTCTAATGATTACAAAGAGTGTTACTAATCCCTGAGCCAGCTTGGAGGGCCAAGAGTGGGGGAGGGAAAAATATCTTAAGCAATGACCATTTTGTGAGCCTTTCACCATTCTTTCTGAGGCTATTTGTAGATAGCCCAATAGAAGTTTTGGATACTTTTTGGCTATAAATGAGAGTATGGGGAGCTTCAAGAGGAATGGAGTATCAAACCATATTGAGAGTAAGAGATATTAGAATATCTGGTTTAGGTAGCTTCGATGATTCCTTTTGGATGAAGGTAAATTGCTCTCTTCTGAGTCTTTGCTTGTCTTTGTTACTCATGCCTGGTATGGTTGTTTTATGGTTCTCTTTTATGGTCTCTGCTTTGCTTGTATTCTTGGCATGTTTTCAAGATGGTCTGGTTCTTATGTAGCTTATGCTTTGCTTTATTGTTGTGATGAATCTATTTTAGGTGTGAAGGTAGACCCTTTGATGTAAGTGCGATAATATCTAGCTAATGCCTTGTGGAGTCATACGTTATCTCTTCCATAGAAACTTTGTTATGGAAATTTAGAACCTACATCTCCCCTATACCTACCTATCATGCCCTCTACCTTCCTATGATATCTTTGGTTTGGATATGAGGTGAGGCACATAGAATTATTTATGAGTCATCCTTTTGCACTGTACCTAGAGGCCTGAGATCTAGTCTTTTTACCATCTTACTTGTTTGTTTTGGGTGCTCGATCCATTGCTTGTCCTTAGTCTTCTTATTTGGTGTTGGAGGGGCTAGCCTTCATAATCTTGCCTTAGTGTTAAGAAAATAGTAGGAAATTATCCTTTTGTTGTGTGAAGAATCATAATGGCACGTACCAAATTTAAGGTTTCACTGCCTTGATTCTTATATTTTTGTTGTTGCATGTTGGGTTTGATTTTTATACATTGCCATGTTAGTCGTGTTGAAATCACTTTGTGAGTTTGTGCCTTGGTTTTTATTGAAGGCTTGATTGATTTATATTATATTGAGCACCTCATGGAGCACATGATTTATTTTATGTTCAACACATTTTGGAGCATGTGATTTGTTTTATGTTAAGCACCTTGTTGAACACATGATTTATTCGATGTTTAATTGAGCCCCTCAAATTATATTATTAAGTGTTTGATTTCCATGTTGTACATTAAGTTAATTTGATTATTATTTTGGTTTAGTAAAGTAATTTATTTGTTTGATTAAAAGGTTTGGATCATTTGGTACTTTGATTATGGCTGCTTTAGTAAAGTACCTTTGATTAGAGATAATATCATAAGTGTACTTTTATTATAATAGCTTTAATAAAGTACCTTTGAATTGAGAAAATATTAGAAGTGTACTTTGATTTTTATGATTTTAATAAAATACCTCTATTTAAATATAATATTAGAAGTGTAATTTGTTTATATATTTTTTAATAAAGTGCCTTTGATTATAGTTAGTTGTAACAATGTACTTTGATTATATCTAATTGAATAAGGTATTCTTCTAAAATTTGATTATAACGGTTCCGAAGACTCTTGTGAGTTAGGGAATCATTATAAAAGAGAAGTATGGGATTCTCTTGCTTAGAATGTTATGTATTGATTGTTCTTATTGTAATGAATTCCTGAGATCTTGGGTGGATTAAGGATTCATTACAAAAGAGAAATATGGGATTCTCTTGTATTGAATGTTGAAAAAGATGAAAATATCTTAATTTTAGATAGAGGATTGTATCTTTATTATTGAAAGATAAAGCTATCTTAATTTTAGATAGAGGATTGTATCTTTATTATTGAAAGATAAAGCTATCTTTATTTTAGATAGAGGTTGTACCTTTATAATGTGAAATATATAGATATATTTATGTTAGATAAAGGTTGTTTAATTAAGTACTTTGATTATTATGTTTAATAAAGTACTTTGTCTATGTTTAATTATAGGTTGTTTAATTAAGTACTTTGATTATTTTATTTAATAAAGTACTTGCTTATATTTAATCACTTTGATTGTAGTTGATTAAATAAAGTAATATTTTGGTTTTGAAAGAGAAACTAATGTAATGATTTCCAAGACTCTTGTGAGTTAGGAAATCATTATAAAGAGAAGTATGAGATTCTCTTGTATTGTTTTTGAATGTTTGATTTTGGTTTTGAAAGAGAAACTATTATTTATTCTTGAGACTTGCGTTAGTTAAGGAATCAATGGATTATTATTTGTTGGTTTTGAAAGAGAAACTATTATTGATTCTTGAGACTTGTGATAGTTAAGGAATCAATAGATTATTGTTTGTTGGTTTTGAAAGAGAAACTATCTTTGATTCTTGAGACTTGTGATAGTTAAAGAATAATTTTAAGAGAAGTATGAGATTCTCTTGTATTGTTATTGAATGTTAATTTGGTTTTGAAAGAGAAACTAATATAATGATTCTTGAGACTTTTGTGGGTTAAGGGATCATTATAAAGAGAAGTAGGATTCTCTTCTTACAACTTGCTTATGTTTTGTACATGGTTGTTTGCATAATAGAGTAAGGTATGTTTTAAGTTGCATTGCATATAGGGTTGTTTTGATCCCTAAGTATACCTCATAAGCTGTGGTGGATTCCCCATCATGAAGAAGCCTTCAGGCACTTAGGTGGCTTGAAGATATTTGGTGGATGGCTTCATAGGAATTTGATCAAATAGATGATGTGGAAAGGAAAATTCTTTGCAATGATTGAGTTGATCAATAAGTTTTGTATATTTTATTATTGTACAAACTAAAATATTATGTTGCTTAATTACAACTTGGGATAACTACTATTGAATTCTGTTAACTGCAGATATGCGTAAGCTATGTTATCATGTTATCCTTCAATGTTATTTTGAAGTATTTGATTTAAATTTATAGGGAAAATACTTGATATATGCATAGTTTGGATTATGATTAGAGGAATTTTTATTTTACATATTTTAAATGATAGATTATGTCTTACTTAATTTTATACTTAGTGCAATTCTTAAGAGGAAATCCTAGTATATTTCCAAAAGGAAACAAGAGAAACTGGGAGGACAATGGATCCCAAAAAGAGTAACTAGGAGAAAAACATACCATAGTTGGAAGTCTATGAGGACAATAGACTTTAATAAGTAAACCAAAGGAATAAGTAGGTTTTAGTGAGAGGATATAAAACCTTGCTTGCATAGTTCAGTTAATTCAAGAGCAAATGGAGCAATAATGGGAGATAATTAAACCAATATAAAAAAATCTTCTTCACTAATAAGTTAATGCCAGTAGCTGAACCCCCTTTCAAGGACACGTTATAGATTAACCCCAATGGAATTGTAAGACCATAAGTTACAACTACACATCTTGATAGTAAAGGGGTTGATCAAACCTAGAGTGTCTCTTTGAGGTTCTTTAATATTAGTTGTGAAAAAGGATGGGTCCTTGAGATTATATCTTAAAGTGCTGAATAAGGTAACCATTAAGATTAAGTACTATTTATTAAGGATAGATGATCTCTTTAATCCAATTTTGGCTATAGTGTGTAGGTATAAGAATGCCAGAGACATTACCTATTGGGAAAAACTTTTGAGCTAAGGACAAACCATCAACATGTATATATATTTATATGACCTAGGCTAAATACAAGATAGAAAATATGGATAGAGTCCTTAATAGGATACTATTTTGGTATTGAAATACAATAAAGAAAAAGAAAATAAGGTTGCATATGCCTTGAGTAGGAGAAAAAGCATAACTACTTTGACCCATAGCAGTATAGATTTGATGGATGGAGTCAGGAAAATTCCACTATGAGACTCATATGGCATTGAAATATGGAATATAACTGAAGGAAATCCTGATGAGAACAAGGGTTTCAATATAAAATATGGGCTTTTATATTTTAACGAGTGGGTAGTTATACCCAAAATGGGTGATTTAAGAAGAATGATTATGAAAGAGGCACATAATTCTCCCTATTTTGCTCATACAAGAGGGTCAAAAATGGGAAATAACATGAAAAATACCTTCTATTGGTCTGATATGAAGCAAGATATCACTAATTTCATTGCAAAATATTTAGAATTCCATAAAGTGAAAGCATAACATCATCACCTAGCCAAGGAATTGTACCTACATGAGTTGCCTATGCAGAAGTGGTAGGTAATATCAATTTATTTAATCGTGGTTTTACCTAAGAATAGATTCTAGCATGATGTAATCTTGGTAGTGGTTGATAATTTGACCAAGGTTGCATGCTTCATACCAGGGAACATCAAGGAGTATACACTAGTGTAGGCAAACAAGTTTTTCAAAGAAATATTCAGGCTACATGGGTTACTTAAGGTAAACATATCATATAGGGACTTTAGATCCACATATGAATTTTGATAAGCTCAATAGTATGCAGGAGGTACTAAGTTAAATTTTAAGTTCTACATATTAGTTTTAAGATATGGTTAGATCAAGAGGGTAAACTAGATTTTAGAAGACATGCTATGCATGTATTACATGGATCAAAAATCAAGTGAGAATATTTCTTGCATCTCATAGAGTTTGCATGTAATAATTATGAATACCATGCATCACTGGGAATGGTCCCAGTTGAATCTTTGTATGGTAGAAAATGTAGAATCCCTCTATCATGGGATAATTTGAAGGATCGGGTGATGATCAGGTTAGACACTATTCAAGATATGGAGGAACAACTCAGTGCATTATGACTTAGGCTCAAGGAAGTGATTGATCGTCAAAAGAGCTATGTTGATATGAAAATATCACCAAGAGAATTTTGTGTGAGAGACAGTTTTCTTAAGAGTAATACCATGAAAAGCACTATCAAGTCAACAAAGTTGGTCCTTGCTATGTTGGGCTCTTATGAGATCATAGATAAGATCTATCCAATAGCCTATAGACTTGTCTTGTTGTCCAATATGTTAAAGATCCATGATGCCTTCCACATAATTATATTTAGGAATTATGTTGCCAATCCTACTCATGTATGAAATGCTTCTAATTGTAGATGGTAGATTCCTCTACCATCGAGGTGAGACCAGTTGAGAAATTGGGATTTCATTCTAAGGTGTCGAGGAAAATGGACCCTAGATATATGTATGGTCCTATAGGACAAATATTCTAAGAAACATGCTGAAGGAATGGGGCAAAAATTTATAGTTTTATGTTAATTAACACTTGTTTAATCACTTGAAGGAAACACAGATGGTTGTGTTTAGCCCAAGGGGGGAAGTATGTAACACTCCTCCTTGGAAAAACTTATTATGGATAGTAAGCTATGTGTTGATGTGTTTAGATTATGACATAGGTACATTTATTATGATATCTTTTGACAAGATAATTATAGTATTTTGAGCTTGGAATATGGTATTGCTAATATTTTGGTGGTGGTGGGTGTTGGTATTAAATGCCTATGTAATCACACTTTTGTAATATAGGTCAAAGTCCAAAGATGAGGTGTCAATGTGTATGTAAGTATGAGGTGTCACCTTGCATGCACATGTGAGTTAGTAGTGATGAATGATAGGCTTTGTCTTGTAGAAGATGCAATGTAGTATTTATTTGAGATCGCTAATGGAAAAAAGGGGAATTCTTAGACATCCCCTTAGGGAGGGTTGACCCTTGTTATTCTCTTGTTCTAAAATGGTTTTGTGTTTGCATATTTGTTTTATTTTGAGCTTGGAATATGGTACTGCTAATGTTTTGGTGGTGGTAGGATCAAATACTCTATCTATGGTGGGATCATATAGGTGAACCACTATAGAAGGGATATTTAGGAAAATTATGATGATGGATTGTTCATCGACAACTCAAGGTAACATGGTAAATTACCTTCATATAGATGCATTGTTATTTTGCTTGTTTTTGTGTTCACACCATTATACAAGGAAGTTGCTAATGCGATGAGTCTTCTTAATGGGTTGGCGATAGCACTAGACTATATTAAAGAAGACCGCTTATTTAAGGATTAAATAATGGTGTGAAATTATTGATCTAGTTAGAATATTTAGTTTCTAGTAATATACAATTTTGAAGTTAATAGATCATTTCTTTAAGGTTACTAATCTTCTCAGATGGATGGAATTATTATGGGAAAGAAGATCAATTAAGACCATAGTAAATCTATTTTAATAAAGGTTTAATCTAATTAAAAACTTTGCTTTTGTTCTTCATGGGTGAATTATTTATTGGAAGAATAATTAAGGAAAATATTATTATGGCTTGACTTGAATGTTATGTTCACTCTCTTTTTCCAATTCCCCCAATGAGCGTTACTAATCCTTGAGCCAACTTGAATGGCCAAGAGTTAGGGAGGGGAAAAGATCTTGAGCAATGACCGTTTTGTGAGCCTTTCACCATTCTTTCTAAGGTTATTTGTAGATAGCCCAGTGGAATTTTTGGGCACTTTTTGGATGGAAAGGAAAGTATGGGGAGCTTCGAAAGGAATGGAGTATCAAACTAGGCTGAGAGCAAGAGATGTTAGAAAATCTAGTTAAAGTAGCTTTGATGTTTCCTTTTGGACGAAGGTAAATTTCTCTCTTATGAGTCTTTGCTTGTCTTTGTTACTCATGCCTAGTATGGTTGCTTTCTGGTTCTCTCTTATGGTCTTTGCTTTGCTTGTATTCTTAGCATGTTGTCAAGAAAATTTGGTTCTTGTGTAGCTTGTGCTTCACTTTATCATTTTGATGACTCCATTTTTGGGGTGAAGGAAGACCCTTTGATGTAAGTGCAACAATGTATAGCTAATGCCTTATAGAATTGTCCATTATATCTTCCATAGGAACTTTGTTATGGCAATTCAGAACTTACATCTCCCTTGTATCTACCTATCATACCCTCTACCTCCTATGATGTCTTTGGTTTGGAGATGAATTGAGGCAAGTGGAATGATTTGTGAGTTGTCCTTCTGTGCTATACCTAGTGGCCTAAGACCTAGTATTTTTAGCATCTTGTTTGTTTGTTTTAGGTGCTCAATCCGTGGTTTGTACTTGGTCTTATTGTTTGGTTTTGGAGGGTATATACTTTATAATATCGGTTTAGCACCAAGAAAATTGTGGGAAATCATCCTTTTGTTGTGTGAAGAATCATTTAAGGTTTTGCTCCCTTGATTCTTATCTTTTCGTTGTTGCATGCTGGGTTTGATTTTTATACATTGCCATGTTAGTCATGTTGGAATTGCTTTGTGAGTTTATGCCTTGGTTTTTATTGAAGGTTTGATTGATTTATCTTATATTGAGCACTTCATGGAGCATATGATTTATTTTTATGTTGAGAACCTCGTGGAGCACATGAATTATTTTAAGTTTAGTGCCTTGTGGAGCACATGATTTATTTTATGTTAAGTGCCTTATTGAGCACGTAATTTATTCAATGTTTAATCAAGCCTCTCAGATTATATTATTAAGTGCTTTGATTTTCATGTTATAAATTAAGGTACTTTGATTATTATTTTTGTTTAGTAGAGTACTTTAATTAAATGATTAAAAGTTTTGGATCATTTGACACTTTGATTATGGTTGCTATAGTAAAGTACCTTTGATTAGAGATAATATCATAAGTGTACTTTGATTATCATAGATTTAATAAAGTACCTTTAATGTGAGAAAATGTTAGAAGTGTACTTTGATTTTTATGGTTTTAATAAAGTACCTCTATTTAAAGATAATATTAGAAGTGTAATTTGTTTATATATGTTTTAATAAAGTGCCTTTGATTATAGCTAGTTTTAGCAATGTACTTTGGTTATAGCTAATTGAATAAGGTATTCTTCTAAGATTTGATTATAATGGTTCCTGAGACTCTTGTGAGTTAGAGAATCATTATAAAAGAGAAGTATGAGATTCTCTTGCTTGGAATGTTATCTATTTATTGTTCTTATTGTAATTAATTCTTGAGATCTTGGGTAGATTAAGGATTCATTACAAAAGAAAAATATGAGGTTCTCTTATATGGAATGTTTTTTTTGGTAAGTTAAGTTGAATTAAAAGTGTATTTTTATCAAGGATCCCAAAACCTGATTACATCAAACTTCAAGAGGAACAATATAAGGATGGACAATAGGAAAGGCTTGAGGAACACCATCAGGAAGAAAATCAGGAAAGTTTTGAGGAAAAAAGCACAGTACAAAATTTGAAAAGCTCGTTAGGTGGGAAAGGAGAAGGCTGTAGGATAAAATGAAAAGCTCGCCTAAAATCAAAATTTTAAACTTCACAAAAGCAAGAAAGGAAACCAGGCACCTAAAATTAAATTTGAACCAACCCAAGTGTGATAAATGAACATAGGTGCCAAACCACCCATGGAAAACCAGAAACCAAGAGAAAAACAACTTTCCTATGCAGGAGAAAATTAGCCTAGTGCAAAAAAACCACCCTACACCAAAGGGTGGAGCTAAGAAATTGAATTTACAAAATTCTTGCCTGAACAAGGATGAGAAGCAACCAAGGATGTCATAGGATCACTCAGACTAAGAAAAACTGAATCCCTTGCAATTCTGAAAGGTGGAATAACCATATGAGGATTTCCTTAGGCCAAGAAATACTCAAGTATTGGATCACAACCTAAAATATGGGTCAGCAGATAGAGGAACTCCACAGGCCATGAAGTCCTCATGTAAAGAATAAGTAAACCTTTAAGGACATCATCCCAACAAAGGAAGCAACATAAGCAAAACAACACTTCATAGAAAAAAAGTGGGAAAGTTACCAAGGAACCCAAGAGGAAGGAGTCACGAGGAAGCCCAACTACAAATGATGAAACCCAAAAAAAAAGGAAGCAGCCAAAAATCCTAGACAACCTTAAACACCACCACTAAACAGCTTCAAGGAAATAGATGAGGAAATCTTGCAAGGAAACAACAACAAGGAAAATAAAAGCCCCTCCAGGCAGTCCACGAAAGAAACTAAAATCCCATAGGACTCACAACATCAATCCTGAAGAGCAGAGTCATAGAATAAAGTACAATATCCTCCCCAAGACCAAAATATGCTATGCAAAACTTCTTATGAAGCCACTTTCCTACAACACCAAAATTCCACAACTGAAGAACCACCAAGGAAAAAAAGAAGACACCTAAAAAACTTGGAAAAAATTGGAAAATCCAGGGAAAATTCCATGAACAACCCAAAAAACCTAGAAAAAGTCCCAGGGAAGAACCCAAAACCATCCCAGGACCCAAGAACCGAAGGAAAACCCCACCACAGGGCAAGGAAAGGGGTAAAACATTGGATCAGTGATCTCCCACCCCAAAGAGATCATCTGCAACACAATCCTACCAAGAAGGAAGGGTAAAGGAAGTGCCAGGGAAGCTGGGATAGGAATAGGGACCTAGGATAGGACCAGGGAAGTGGAATAGGATTTCCATAGGAAGTCACCTGTAGAACTCCTCCTCTTGTATGGAATGTTAAGATAATTTTATCTCTTTCAACATTCAAAAGATAACACTCTTGTATGGAATGCTATGTTTTGAATGTTGAAAGAGATAAAACTATCTTAATTTTAGATTGAGTATTGTATCTTTTTTTTTGGTAAGTAACAATATATTTACAATGGGTTTTTTGTTGAAGGATCCCAAAACCTTAGTTACATAGGAAGTCATGGCTACAATTGCGAGTAAAAACTGGGGCTACGCCCTTGGGCAACAGTCTAGGGCCCAGGGCCCTAGTGCCTACAAAAAGATAGACTAGCTATGAGACCAACACTACAAAATTTGGTCTGTGGCCACCAAAACATGGAAAAACTACAAAATAGCAAATGCCAAAAATGCAAAAACCTGCTCACCGTCGCTCCGGGAGGCCTTGTGGTCGGGCCTGGCCTGGATGGGGCCTGACCTGACAGAGCAACTCCTCTCCCTATCAGGGCCATTGCCTAGCCTACGACGGGTTTGGCCAGGGCATTGGCCGCTAAGGAAGCCACTTTGGGAGCCAATCGTAATGTCAAGGAAGGCCCTGGTTGTCAAATTATGCATCTTGTTGTTGAAGTCAAAACTACATTTGGTGGCCTCTAGGACCTCCACCTTGGCATTCTTGGAGCTGCCAGCAGCCCTACTGCTGCCTAGGGCCGGGCCTTTATGACTTGAGCAGGAGTCGGGGCCTCACCTGGGCCCTGGATCGAAGTTTTGCATTTTTGGGTGGGCCAGCGCCTTTTTGGGGAAGGGGAGCCTTTGGGGGAGGGGGTCTCCTTGGATTTGGACACTACAGGGGAAGAACGAGGTGCAACTGTGCATCTTCAGGGCCCTAAAATGGGGTAGGCTAAGTGCTTTGGCCCTCATCAATGCTAGAATTGTCTTACGATACTATTTGGGCCAGAGCTTCAAGGAAGTTCATGGTCCAGGTAGTGAAATATTCTACTACAGTGGCCTGGTTGGCCATGAAGTCGGCTGCCCTGTTGCCTTCTCTATACACATGCCGAAGGGCATGATCAGGGAACCCTTGGAGAATGGTGTGGACTTCCCGGATGGAGTTGTGAATGCGCTAAGAGCAACTTCTCGGGCTACGGGCAGCTTTGATTATAAGTTGGGAATCGCCCTCGATGATGACTTTTGGGATGGACTCCTTGAGGACAGTCATCCCGCTGAGGAGAGCTACTACTTCGATGAAGATGTTGGTTTGGATGCCAAGCAGAGTAGCGTACGCCAAGATCAGGGCCCCGTGACAGTCGCGAATGACCCCACTCGCACCCGAGGGCCCAGGATTTCCTTTAGAAGCTTTGTCAAAGTTAAGTTTGACCCATCCAGGAGGGGGGGCAGTCCACCTGGTCGTAGACCTATGGGAGGGGGCGGGGGGGGCCGAGGTAGGGAAGCTAAATTTTGAGGGAATATAGGAGGGTGACCTCACCCAAGAACCGGGGCACCTCAGTCAAGGGGATGGGGTGGGAATTCTCAAGGGCAATGGTCACTGCCTTGGTCGCTATCCACTGGGGGGAGCGGGTCGGGGAGGAGAAGGCTCTACTGCAGTGCTCCAGCTAGAGTTTCCAAAGCATATGAGGAAGGTAGGAGACCCAGAGGAAGCGGATGAAGGGATGGGCAAAGAGGTTGGGCCACTAAGATAGGAGGTCAGATATGGAGTTGGGGGCCACCCACTGGATAGAGAATTGGGAAAGGATGAGGCCCAAGACTTCAAACGAAAAGGTATAATTGATAAGAGGTGATTAGTGGACTCCCAGGCAGCACAACAAAGGAAGCATCTATTCGGGATCTGAAAGCCCCTCCTGATTAGATTCTCGATCGTCAGGATCTTGTTTTGGACGACCGCCCAAACGAAGTGGCTGATTTTGAGGATCAAATTCTTGGCCCACACCTGTCGGGTTAGAAAGGAAGCCTCATCAGGGAATCTTTGGAGATTGTAAGTAGATTTGACAAAAAAGACTCCACTATGAGTACCATGCCAAATGCATCTATCGATGCCTCTGGAGGACGGGATGGCAGTCACCTTAAGGAGGCGCTAAAGCCTGGTAGCTTAGAGCGGGTGCCTGGGATCTAGGATGGGTTTCCAGGTAGCCTACCCCTAGTTCTAGGTAAGATAGGCCGACACTCTGGGCCCTCTATCCGTAATCCCTGGTCTGATGATGAGAAGCTCTCTGTCAATAGTTAGGGCCTCATCATGAATCCATCTGTCTTCCCAGAAGTCGATCTTGGCTTCGTCCCCGAGGATCCATCTGGTCCCTTTCCGGATTATGTCTTTGGTGAATATCAGGGACTTCCAAAAGGCTGATCCATCTTGGGGTTGAGCTTCATTGAGGAAGGGGTGGTTATGCCAGTATTTTCTATGCACGATGCTGACCCACTCATCAAGGGTATTGGTGTGCACCTTCCAGGTGTGTTTGGACAAGAGGGCCTTGTTCATGAGGACCACCTGCCTGAGCCCGATCCCTCCCTCACCTTTGGGGTGGTAGACCAAGGGCCAGGAGACCAGGGGAATCCTCTTCTTATCTTCACTTCTCGACCAGAGAAATAATTTTTGAATTTGTTCGATGTGAGCTACAATGGAGGCCAGGATTCTAAAGACCAACATGAAATAGATAGGAATGCTTTGTAGGACTGCCGCCAAGAGGGTTGCTTTGCCAGCCTGCGAGAGGAGGTGACCTTTCTAGGGGGCCAGCTTCCTCTGTATTCGCTCAATCAACCTGCCCCACAGGGCCTTGGATGACGCACCTATGAACAGGGGAAGCTTGAGGTAAGAGGAGGGAAGGGAACCAGGGGTGCAGCCCAATATCCGACCGATTCTGATCTGCCTAGCCAAGGGAGTATGGATGAAGAAAATCTTGCTTTTCCAAAGGTTGATTTTCTGCCCAGCCACCTACTCATATAGGGTTAAGGTATGCTTGAGGGTCTTGGCTTGAGGGATTGAGGCAGAGGTGGCGAGGATGGTGTCATACACGAACTACTGGTGGGACACAGGGGGTAGGCCTGACGCAGGCCTGATGCCTAAAATGAGACCACGGGTCATAGTGCCCGAGATGGTACGCCCCAGGGCCTCAGCCAGGATGATGAAGAGGATTTGGGATAGGGGGTCACCTTGGAGGAGGCCTCTAGAACTGGGGAAGAACTCGATAGGGGACCCGTTGACGAGGATGGAGAACCACGAGGAGGACACGCAGTTGTTGATGAGCCTGACCCAGGAGGGGTGGAACCCAAACTTAAGGAGGACCTTGGATAGGAAAGCCCAGTCAACCTTGTCAAAGGCCTTGTTCATATCTAGATTGAGCAGAAAGGAGGCTTTTTTGGATAGGACAGCCAAGTGAATGGCCTTGTGCATGATTATAACATCGTCTGTGATCAGTCTGCCTTTGACCGAGCTACCCTGATAGGGGGTAATAATCAGGGGAAGGATATCCTTAAGGTGGGAGGCAATGGATTTAGTCAAGATTTTACACAGGACATTGCACAAGCTGATGGGGCAAAAATCTGAGAGGGATCTGGCTACTTGGGTCTTGGGGATCAGGGCTATGAAAGTGGAATTGATACCTTTGGGGATGGAGCTGGTAGTCTATAGGTCCTGAATGGCTGCACACACTTCTTGCCTGATGATGTCCCAGAAAGATTGGAATAATCGAGGGGGGAATTCATTCGGGCCTAGGGCCGCCTCAGCCTTCATGGAGAAAGTGGTAGCACGGATTTCAAAATCAGACAAGGGCTGCACAAGCATCTCGTTAGCCATGGCTGAGATGAAAGAAGGAATGTGTTCCAGAAGGGATTCAGCTACTTTCGAGGACATGGGGGGGCTGTCACCCAGTGGGTGGCTTCAGCCCGGATGTCCTCTTCTTCCTTGATGATTCTGTCATTACTGCCCACCAGCTCAGCAATTCTATTAGAACCCCTATTCCTGAGAGTTGACGCGTGGAAGAACTTAGTGTTTGCATTGCCATCTTGGAGCCACAGGGATCTTGACTTCTACCTCCAAAAGGTGTCTTCCCTAGCCAGAATGTTGTGATACTCACTGAGAGCAAGGTGTTCCTCTTCCCTGAGCCTCGGGTCTTGGGAGCCTGCTTGAAATCTAGACTCGAGGTCTTCGAGCTTATCTTTAAGAATCACTTTGTTTTCAAAGATATTATCGAACACCTCCTTATTCCAAACCTTGAGTTGCTCTTTGAGGCATCTCAGCTTGTGAAAAACTTGTTCAGCGGGGCGTCCAGGGACTGGGGGAGCCCACCAATGGCCTACCTGGGCTCGAAAGTCAAGGTGATGCAGCCACATGGACTCGAACCGGAAAGGCCTCTTTGGGGAGGGGCGATGGTCGGTTTCGAGGAGGAGGGGGCTATGATCAGACCCAATTTTGGGGAGGGCCAACAAGGTGGCATCGAAAAACATGGGAAGGGCTTCCTTGGACAAGAAAAATCTATCTAGTCTGACCTGTATATGATTTACTCCCACTCTTCTATTGGACCAAGTGAACCTAGCTCCTTTCAGATTGACGTCCATGAGCTCATTGAGGGCGATAAAGGCTCCAAAGTCCTCCATGCTCTTTCCCTGTACCGCTGAGCCCCCACTTTTATCAGAAAGGAACATGGAGTTGTTGATGTCCTCGACAAGGATCTAGGGTAGGGGGGCAAAGGCTTATCTCATCAAGCTAATCTCCTTCCATAAGGCTGCTTTCTCGATAGGGTTGTTAGGAGCATAGACGTTGGACAGAATCCACGAGTGCCTTGACTTCACACAATGGACTAGAATGTTGATTATTCTGGGAGACGAAGATATAAGTCTTCCCTCAAAAGATCGAGGGTCCCACATGCACAACAAACCCCCAGCTGAGCCAGACATCGGGGTAGACAGGGACTCGCAATTGCGCCAGGTAGCTTGGGCTACACGTCGGGCAGCAACGTCATCTATTTTGGTCTCCTAAAGAAGGAGGAAGGACGGGCGGTGATCCCTGTGAAGTTGGCTTAGGATCCTTTTCTTGGGGGCCCCATTTAGCCCCCTGATATTCTAGGTGATGAGCTTCATTTGAAACCCTTGTGGGGTCGCTTGCCCCCTTCCCAACCTAAGTAGGGGGTTTGGGTCGAATGGCATCCGTCTTGGAGAAGCTTGCACCAACATCAGAGAGAGTTGCCTAGGAGCCATTGGCTATGTCATATTCAGTGAACCTTGTCCACTGGTCACCCAGGGTGGGCCGCCCTATTTTGAGTTTACTACCAAAGTCTGTGGCAAAAGTCCTACTCCGGGTCATATTGGGGCTGACTTCATCAGACCCAGATGGAGAACTAGCTTCGATATATTCATCTGACCTCTCAGATCCGCACTCCAAGGGAGGAAGCCCAGCAGGAATCATCGAGAGGGGCAGGGGAGGGTCAAGGGGGGGATAGCGGGAGTGGGGGGGGAGAAGGGGGCCCCGACAGAGGTCAGAGCCAGAGGGGAAAGGAGCCCGAGCAGCTTGCATTCCTGGAGGGGGGCACAAGCAGGGGTCTACAGGGTAGGATTCGAAGCGGGCAGGGAGGGAGAACCTGGGATCGGGGCCCTGAAAGATGACCCAGGGGAGGGAGCAGTGAAAGGGGAAACCTGGGGGAGGCCGTCCTCCAGATCAAGGTCCATATGAGAGTCCTTTTGGGTAGGAGGGGGAGCCTCCTTGCTGGTCCAGGTCTGGTATCTATGGCCATCGTGAGGGGGCCCTCGAGACGGGGCCCGACATGATTGGGAAGGGAGTTTGGGGACAGGGCCATCAAATTTTTTGGAAACCGGGCATTGGTGGGGGAGGTGGCCTTGAGTGCAGCAGGTGGGGCAGAAGGCAGGTTTGTTTTTGTAGGTCAGGGGCTGGAGCCACAAGAAGGACCTAGACGAGATGGTCACCGAAGAGGGGAGTTTAGATTTGAGATTGACATTGATGCAAGATCTGGCATGCACCATACAAGATCCTACCTTGGTAGCGGGGTCGAAGGCCACCAGGTCCCTGATCGACTAAGCAATGAGTCTTAGGACGTCTTCGTGCCATAGGTGAAAGGGAAGGTCTGGGAGACGAACCCAGACCGAGGTGAAATTGATGCTTTGGGTGCTGGGGTGGAAGTCAACTCCATAACACCTGAGGAAGAGGCTTTTACGCCCCAGAAACCAGGGCCCGCTTGACAAGATATTTTTGGCATCCTCGTTATTATTTAACTTGATGATGAAGAAAACCTTGGTCAGGGCAACCAGCTAAATATGCCCGAACACCTTCCATTTGGTAGCCACCCATCTGCGGATGGTTTCCATGTCTGGGCATCCTCCCAGAAATTTCCCTACCAGGGAGGCAGAGGAACCAGCTATCAAGGAGGCATAGACCTCCTCCTGAATAGAAATGTGGGTGCCCTCAAGGGACAACCCTAACCCCAGGGCCCAGGAAGGGGCCCTGGTGACCACCAAGATCTGCTGATAGGAGTGTTTGTTCCCTGAGACAGAGCCCTACCCAAGATCAGGGGGCTTTTTCCCTAGGCTTGCACTCGCATCGAGGCTGGCCTGGGGGCCAGGGCCCAAGATGCTGTCCTTGCCCTGGCTACCAATCAGATCAGGCACAGAGCCATCCTTTGGGCCCACCGAGGGTCCTGCAGGCCCGAGACCGGGCCCTAACGTGCCTAACCCCGATCCTGAACCTGATCCTGCCCAAAAACCTACACCTTTCTCTGAGCCTATCCCTAGCCCTGCGTCCATACCTGCTCCTGCTCCTGCTCCCGCTCCCGCCATCCCTATCAGGAAAAAACTATATCGAGTATTATATCTTTATTATTAAAAGATAAAAGTATTTTAATTTTAGATAGAGGATTCTATCTTTATTATTGAAAGATAAAGCTATCTTTATTTTAGATAGAAGTTGTACCTTTATAATGCAAAAGATATAGATATATTTTTGTTAGATAAAGGTTGTTTAATTAAGTACTTTGATTATTATGTTTAATAAATTACTTTGCCTATGTTTAATGGTAGGTTGTTTAATTAAGTACTTTGACTATTTTATTTAATAAAGTACTTGCTTATATTTAATCACTTTGATTGTAGTTGATTAAATAAAGTAATATTTTGGTTTTGAAAGAGAAACTAATGTAATGATTTTTGAGACTCTTGTGAGTTAGGGAATCATTATAAAGAGAAGTATGAGATTATTTTTTATTGTTTTTGAATGTTTGATTTTGGTTTTGAAAGAGAAACTATTATTTATTCTTGAGACTTGTGATAGTTAAGGAATAAATGAGTTATTGTTTGTTGGTTTTGAAATAGAATCTATTATTGATTATTGAGACTTTTGATAGTTAAGGAATCAATAGATTATTGTTTGTTTATTTTGAAAGAGAAACCATCTTTGCTTATTGAGTCTTGTGATAATTAAAGAATTATTTTAAGATAAGTACGTGATTCTCTTGTATTGTTATTGACTGTTAATTTGGTTTTGAAAGAGAAACTAATATAATGATTCTTGAGACTTTTGTGGTTTAAGGGATAATTATAAAGAGAAATAGGATTCTATTATTACAACTTGCTTATATTGTGTGCATGGTTGTTTGCATAATATAGTAAGGCATGTTTTAAGTTGCATTGCTTATAGGGCTATTCTGATCCTAAATATTCCTCATAAGCTGTGGTGGATTTTGCATCATGAAGAAACCTTTAGGCACTTAGGTTTCTTGAAGATCTTTGAAGGATGGCTTCATAAGGATTTGATCAGATAGATGATATGGAAAGGTAAAATCTTTGTAACGATTGACTTGATCAATAAGTTTTATATATTTGATTATTGTACAAACTGAAAGATTATGTTGCTTAATCACAACTTAGGTTTATGATCTTTTAGTGATTTTAAGTAATCTCTTTGGATAGCTATTATTGAATTATGTTAATTACAGATATGAATAAGCTATATTATCATGTTATACTTCAATTTTATTTGGAAGTGTTTTATTTAAATTTATGGGGAAAATACTTGATATATGCATAGTTTGGCTTATGGTTAGAGGAAGCTTTGTTATACATATTTCTATTTGATGGATAATATCTTGCTTAATTTTATGCTTAGTGCAATGCTTAATCTATGGTAAATGTTGCAATGTTTATCTATCCTTGGGATGGGTAGGAATGTTCCTCTAGTAAGCCATAAAGCCCAATCTTGAGAGGAGTTGCGTGAATGCAATACCCAAGTAGATAAGAGCCCTCAAAGGAGTAGTGTGAATGCAATAGATAGGAATTCATGAACATGGTAGGAGTTGTATGGATACAATAGCCAAGATACTTGTTAAATATCACACCTCGATCATGTAGTATCAAGTGTGTCCCATATAAATATTGGGAAAACCATTCACAAGATAGAAGTGATGATCCTTCAATCATATATGATTAGGTGATGATGTTAGTTTTCGTCGAAGTGGAAATGACCTTAGTTAGCCCATGGAGGTATGGTAACTAAGCACAAAGGCTCTACGCTCATCAACCTACCTAGATGGAATTAAAGTTAGGTTAGGGAATACACGTTCTCCCTTAAACATGTAGGTTTAAAGGATAACCCCTACGTCATGGTCACATGGTCCTATGCCATGGAGGGTATGGGAAAGGTGGGAGGACCACTTATTTATGTCTTCCTAAATATGTGGGTTTAGTAAGGTAAATCGAAGAAGAAAACATGGGAGTTGGCCACTCCTATCTACTGAGGATTTTCTGTAGTGAATTGGAACTCAAATGTGGTGAAGCCTTGTATGATGAGATAAATAAATTAAGGATTTATCCCTTTTGAGCCTTTGTTTATAAGTGCTCTTTTGAAAAACAATTTGGGTTGGTAGTTTTAGGTTGTTACAATATGGACCCAAACCATAGATTATGAAAATATATATTTTAGCTGTAGAAGATATTATACGGTGGGGCATAAAGAGAGATCATGCCCTAAGAAGAGCACAACATAATAATTTGTAGAAAACCACAAGAGAAACTTACAAATGGTTATGGATGAAGATGGTTTTCAACTTCCAAAAAATAGATCTAGAAAAACGAAAGAAAATAAACAATGGATACCAGTAAGAAAGGGTATTGGAAGAAATACCAAATGTTTTGAGGCTTTAGCCTATGAAGAAAAAGTAGATCAAAACTTAGAGGATATAGTACAACAATTTCAACATATTAACAAGGAACCGTTTATTCAGTATGATCCTGATTTAAAGAAGAACATTCTTGATGAACCTAAGGAATGTGTCTTATCAAATTTTGAAGACTCTCTTGAAGTACCATGCACCATTTAGGAGAAAAAATTTGGTAAAATGTAGTTTTAGAGAAGTTAATACCTTTGCCATTAATAAGAAATTACCAAAAAAATGAGCAAGACAAGTCAAAAGCTTCTATAGTAGAGCTAGGAGAGGATAAATATGATGAAAAGGAAAATTTTGAATGAATATTGAGGAATATAATAATAAGACCTACTCCTGATATAGGCAAGAAAAAAAGAGGAAAATCTTCAAATTATAAAGTAAGGTCTAGGGAAGCAAGAGTGAACATAGAGAGAGGAACACAAACTAAGTTGATTGAACTTCTCTTTACTGAACAAAAAAATGATATTGGTAATACGTAGGCAGAGCCAAAAGACCATAATGAGACATGATTATCATCTCATGGAATATAATGGGTGTTAATGCCCCCTTAAAGTAGATGTCTATTAAGGACCTATGTTTAACTAATAAGCCTGATATTCTTTGTATCCATGAAACTAAAATGACAAAAGAAGAAATTTCAAAAACTATGAAAGCAATATGAGCAAGATATGAATGGGATGCTATGGATTCTGAAGGAGTGGTAGGGAAAATTCTAACTTGTTAGAATCCTTCTAGAACCTCTTGTGTAACCATTCATAAAAATAGGCATTGCATAACTTCTTTAGTCACTTGCTACTTTGCAAATATCCATTTCATCCTTATCAATATCTATGGACCTACTACTCAATCAGGTAGATTAGAATTTTGGAGTGGGATTGAATCCTTTATGAGAAGTAAAGACCAAGAAAACTGATTCATGATCATAGGATATTTAATGTCATAACCAAGCTGGATTATTTTTTTTGGGAATTAGGAAATTAATCCAAAGTATGAGAGATTTATTAGATTTTATTCAAAACAATAATCTATGGGAGGTTTATTTTGAAGAAGATAACTATACTTGGACCAACAACATGAGAGGCTAGAACCTAATAGCCAAAAAATAGATAGATGACAAGGATTGGTTTAGATCACTGGTCAATAAGAGTTAAAATCATGGTAAGTGAATTAAAAAAAAGATCATATTTTAAATATGAGTAGATGTGGGAAGACCATCCTCAATTTTTTGATATGATAGTTCAAATGTGGAATTATTTAGGTAATGGTGGGTTGCATGCTCTTCCAAATTAAATTGAATCTGTGACATCTATATTAAAAGAATGAAACAAGAACACTTTTGGAATATTTTTGAGAAGAAAGAAGAACTAAAAGATAAACTTTCAAAATTACAAAAATGTGATCATAATAATCCAAGCTTAGAGGAAAGAGAGTTACTTAGTGAATATCATAATATTTTGAGTAAGGAAGATAAATTTTAGAGATTAAAATCAAGATAGACCTGGTTAAAAGGAGATAAAAATACAAAGTTTTCCATAGGATGGCTATAGTACAAAGATTAACATCCAAAAATAATATAATTAATTCAATAGAAGGGGTTTGGATTGAAGATTAGAGTGAAATTAGAAAATAGGTAAAGTATTTTCATCAAAATATTCTAGGATCAGAGGAGACTGAAGTTATTAATGATAAAATTCTTCAATATATTCCTTTAGCTATAATGAATGAAGACAATAGGAAACTAATGGAGCCTATTACTATAGAAAAAGTCTTTTCTCTTTTAATAAGGATAAATCCCCAAGTCTAGATGGGATGTTTGCAGCTTTTTACCAACATAATTGGGATATACTAAAGGATTCTTTATTGGTGGTAGTTGAACAATTTAGGGTAAAACAATACATAACTTATAAAATAAATGAAATATATATTACCCTAATTTCAAAAAAGAAGGATTCTGAATTGTTTGATTCTTTTAGACCCATAAGCCTATGTAATATGGCTTATAAGATTATCTCCAAAGTGATCGCAAATCTATTAAGACCATTGTTAGAAAAAATTAGTTTAGAAGAGCAAGGAGGATTTGTAAAAGGGAGACAAATTCTAGATGGGATCACAGTAGCTCATGAAGTTATTCATTCAAAAAATTCAAGAAAAGAGAATGTATTGACCTTAAAACTTGATATGAGCAAAGCCTATGATAGGGTTAAATGGGATTTTCTTTTTGCACTTTTAGAAAAGTTTAAATTTGGGAAGAAATGAGTTAGATGGATTAAAGTTTGTGTCTCTATAGTTTCTTATTCAATGTTGGTCAATGGGTTAGTAATATAATATTTTAAAGCCAAGATAGGCCATAGACAAAGAGATGCTCTATCTCCTTATTTGTTCATTACTATGGCAAATTTTTTGAGTAGGAACTTAAAGAAGCCTTACAAATATGGACTTATAAGTGGATTTAAGGTGAGTAATAGCATCAACAACATCATCCATCAAAATTTTGGAGATGATACAAACATTTTTGGAAGGGCAATGATAAATGAGGCCAGATCTTTGAATAACCTTTCAAAGGAATACGAAAGAGCATCGACGCAAAAAGTTAATAGGAAAAAATCCAATATTTACTTCTTAATAGTCCATCTAATATCAAAGCAAGAATTTGCAGTTTACTTCAAATGCAGGAAGAAAATTTTCTAACAACTTACAAAAATCCAGGGAGAAGGAGGATAGAATTATGGAATCTAGTTATTAGTAAAGTTTAAAATAAACTTACAACTTGGAAAGGTAGATGGTTATTGTTAGTAGGAAGAGTGCATTTAGTTAAGTCACTCTTATAGGCCGTTTCAACATATTAATTTCATTGTATTCTATGCCAAAATCAATTGAAAATGTTTAATCTATATTATGTGATACTTTTTATGGTCAAGTTTACATGATAAAATAAATTTTCCTTTGGTGAAATGGAGCAAGGAGTGGATGATAAAACTAGGGGAGGTCTTGGTTTAAGAGTTCTTATAGATGTAAAATTAGCTCTTAGAGGAAAATTAATATGAAGATTGTACAAATAGAGTCAAAGACAATGGGCAATAATTCTTCTAAGTAAGTATGTTGAGCCCAATGACCCAAGTTTAATATTTATTGCATTCTCTCTACCAAATGGTTATACTCTTTGGAATGGTTTAAAAAAATCTATTGATCTAATGATTAAAGGTTTAATATGGGTGGTGGGAACTGGAGAATTTTTTTCTATTTGGATGGATACTTGGTGTGATAAAAAAACACTCAATTTAGATCCAATTTTGAAACCTTGGATAAGAATGCTTCAAGACAAGTATGGTGATAGAGTTTCAAATATTTTTTAAAAGGATCAAGAAGGAAGATACAAATGGAAAGCAAATATTTTTTACAAGTATACAAGACTTTGATACTAGGAGGCAATTGAGTAGAAAAATAACAATTGTGATTATTTCATGGGGAGCCAACAATAAATTGATATGGGAGTTTAATACACAACAAGAAGTGGATATAATGTACAACACCAAAAAACTAGTAATATCACTAGAATATGGAGAGATATTTAGGATATCCCAATCATTCCTAAAGTAAAAATGTTTGTTTGGTTAGTAGGTCATAGAAGAATATTATCCTGGGATAACCTTATGAAAAGGGGTTGTCATGGACCCTCAATGTGTTCTTTATAAAAAGTAGGAGAGTATAGACCATATATTGGGATATTGCTCAATAGTATGGAAACTATGATAACTGATTCTTAATATATTTAATAAATGCATGGTGATGAATATCAAAATTGAATATTGGTTAAAGCAATGGTAGAGCACTTATAAAAGTGAGACTTTACAGACAATATAAGATATATCAAAAGATAGAATACTTTAGACTGTATGGCTAGAAAGGAATAGAAGAATATTTAAAGCAAAGGAAATTAGTTTAGAGGTAATGAAAAGGAAGATATGTTTAGCCATAGAGGAGTCTAAACCAACCCTATCAACTCATACAATCCCTAATCTAGAAGTAAAGAGCTTTGATAGATGGATTCAAGTCATTAAATGAAATTATGACGTTGGGTACAAGAGAAGCAAAAAGAAGGCAAAGAATATAAAGTGGAAACCACTAGATGCGGAGTGGGTTAAATTGAATTTTTATGGATATGAAGGAAATCCATGACCAGGAGGAGGAGGACGAATCATTAGAAATAATAGAGGAAATATTTTATCTCATTATGCTTTCAATAGTGGATTTAAGACAAATAATGAAGCTAAAGCTTGGGCGGCTTTAGAAGGGTTAAAAATATACAAACAAATAAAATGGAACATAGTATGGATGGAAGGTGGTTCTATCATGGTAATAAATACAATTTTGAGGAAAGAAAAGGCTCCATGGAACATACAAGAGATAATTATAGAAATTCAAGATCTTGCTAAAGAGTATTAAGAAATCAGGTTTACACATACTTTAAGGGAAATAAAAAAATATGCAAATAGGCTAGCCAATAGAGGGGTTTTGATTAAGGATCATAAGTTAAATTATACTTTCCAGAGGAAGTAGTAAGTTTAGCTGAAGCTAAAAAGAAAAATTTAATTTCTTGAATAAAATAATGATTAAAATTTACTTTAATGTTTTCCACTAGTAATATATGCTTTATTTTGTAACAATAATATGTTTTCATATAAACTATTTATTATAATTTTTGTGGTTGCACTTGTGTTTTAGGAAGGAAACTAGCAATCTAGATTTCCTAAAGTGGACTATTATAGTGCGAAGTTTTAGAACTATTACTCTACTAAGATGTAGTTCATAGATAGTAGAGGTGAAATTTTTGATATTGTGAAGGATGCTATAGAAAAATTTCAAGAAGGATACTACATTCTAGATTATTTGTATTCATACATAAAATTGAAAAGATCTAGAAAATGAAAATCAAGAATTCAAACATTTTATGTAAAATGATGTAGGTTTCTAGCTACAGCATCTCAATTGAGATGAGAATGTATCTATTTGTAAACTCTCACAATCTAAAGAAGAGCGTTGTAATTTTTCGAGGGTAGGGGACCCGAGTACAACCCCTTATTATTCAACCAGAAAAAAGGTCGATAATTTTAAGATTTCCATGTTGTAAACTGTACAATTTTTTGCTCTATTGTTAATAAGAACAAGTGTTGTTTGGATTCTACAAATGGATGTCTCAAATTATATAGTGCATGTGATATTTATATTTCCATGTATTTTTGTTTATTCTCTATAGTTGGTAAATTATTTTAAGCAAATTCTATCAACTTTGGATTGTTGTTTGGATTTCCTTCTATAAAGTTCTTGGAATATTGGATAATGCATATCTTGAGTTAATTAAGGATTCTCTAATACCTTTCTTAGTAGCTAGTCTAATAGGTGTTGTTTTAGTTAAGTTGTAGGGAATTTGTATAAGTGAACTTCATTGCTTTTACCTAATATTTGGCCATTGTTTAAAAAAAGTTCTATCCATTCTCTATCTTTCTCACCCTTGCATCTCTATATTTAATCTTTATCCAATTTATTTATATCTATAAACAAGGAATCAAATTTCTCTAGAGGTTTAATCAAAAGTAATTCAAAGTTATCCAGTGTTGGTTGTAGTCTAGGGCACATGATACATTTTAGGCAGATTGTTAGCTATGTTTTTGGCACACCTAGTGGGACACAAATCTTACCTTTTTTTATTAAATTATTTATATCCTAATTGAGTAGAATACCTATGAAGTTTTTCTCTCTATGATAAAAAATTCAAATCACCTACGACTCCATTGAGAAGAATTAAATAGTAAGGATGGTGTTGCCATTATTATTACGAGTTTATAATAAAAATATTAGTAGCTAAAAACTTTGAAGAACCATTGTAATTTTTCGAGCTACCAAATTGTAGATCTAGATGAGACAAACCTTTATCTTATGTCCATTCCTCCTCTATTGAAAGTCCTATTTATTTGCAAAATTTTCATCAAGAATTGACTGTTAATTCCTACTTATAAATCATGGTTAGACAAATCTATCCTAGATGGAACAACATTGGACCGCTTGACCTATAATATCTCCATGATAATTCCCAGTGACTCTTATAGTTTTACCAACATATGATGACACTAGTAAAACATCATGTGAAGATTGTCAAGATGTGGTTGCTTTAGCCACTATTCACAACATCCACTATGAAGATATCATGGTGAGACTTCTTGAATTATCATTATGAGGGAAGGTATTGAACTGGTATTTATCCCTTGAAGAAAGAAGTATTAGTTCATGTGCATAATTATTTGAGCCATTCATCTGAGAATTAAATGAGTTAGAAAATCTATTTTCATTGCTTACATAGTTTACTTCTATCCAAAGACACCCACAAGAAAACATCATAGAATTTAATATTTGGTTAAGAAAAACTTGGAGGTAGATTCCCTTAGATATAAGACTATCACATCCCCAAGCTTACATCTACTATATTTGTGATTTTACTCTAGATTTAGGTTTGCAAATTTGGCTATCCAATGAAATGAGATTTTCACAAGTTGACAAAGCTGCAATAGTCATGGAAAATACCTTAATCTTTATTGGAAAATTTCCTCCTAGGGTCATCATGCCATATTTTGTTAGCTTTTGATGTAACGAGCACTAGGAGATAGCAATCACAAGATGCAAAATAATATGAAAGAAAGTAAATCTGCTAGATTATTGAAATATGCAATAAATAGAAATGATATAAAAGAATACAATGTAGCTATGGAGGAAATGAACACTCCATTAATAAAGCTATTGAACTACATTGCACCCATCACCAATGGATGGTGATCTACACGAAACTGTACTATGCTCTAAGCTACACTATCTGACTATGTCCCTCGACTCTATATCTATCTAACAATGAGGCCTTCCTTATATAGGTAAAATAGGTTACTTGGCCAACACTCTATCTAGTTGTGCAAGGGACAACTTGCACATATACAACTTGCACATTGACACTTGTGCATTTATTACATTGTATGAAGTAACTAGATAAATTCCCCCTAAAGTAATCTAATGTCCTAAGTATGTACCTTGGAAGATACATTTACATGACCCAAATGATGTAATATACTCTATTTCTAACACCCCCCTGTATTATATTATTTGGGTATTGAAGACTTTAGTCTTCAATATGGATCTTCTTCTTCTTCTTCATATTGATCTTTGTACTCTTCCTCTGCATTCTTTGTAACCTATTCAAGAAAATAATTAGTGTCTCTGTAATATGTAGCATTTTTTGATAGAGCTTTCACCTCATAGGTGTCTGTGGGTTCTTCCAATTCTTCAATTTCTTCTATCCTCTAAACTAGGTGTCCCTTCTGATTTCTCTTCTGATATTCCAGTTGAGGATAATTGGTTGGTCACTGAAATTGCTATTGATGAGGGTTCCTTTGATATTGTTGATTTTGAAATTGATTCCCATTATTCATCTAATTTCCTTGCTTTTGATTTTTGGGATTGTATCTACAATAGCTGGTACTATGACCTTTCTTTCTGCATATATGAAAATACCATGTTTTCTATCCTCTCACTGAAGATGCAATATTTCCCTATGGATTATCTTTTGATGCCAATGCAGTGTTAGTCATCTCATCTTTCACAATATTTTCTACTTCATATTCTTGAAGTATATTGACTAGATCATCAAAAGAAGTATCTTTACTTAAAACCTGTAAATATGTGACCAAATATTTATAGCTGTCTAGAAGTGCTCTCATGGTTACTTGAGTGAGAAGTTCATCCTTAATTGATTCTCCTAAGGTCAATAATTTACCTTTAATATCTGCAACCTTCCTTAGGAACAATTCTATGCTTTCTCCACTATTCATATTTAATGAGTGAAGTTGAGTTTGGAGATGAAGGATAGTCGCCTTATTCTTTCCTTCAAAGATTTTCTCTAGGCTTGTCCATGCATCTGAAGATGTTTTGGCTGAACTGATATATGGTTGAATCTCATCAGTGATAGCAAAATTTATTATCATTAAAGCCTTTGAATCATTTTCTTCAAACTTTAGGATTTCAGTTTCACTTGTGGTAGGTCTCTATGTTTTCCCTTTGACAACATCCCAAAGTTTTTCATATACTAAGATTGCTTTCACTTTATTTTTCCAAGAGAAATAATTTGGACCCTTGAGTAGTTGAGATTTTTCTAGGAAGAATTTGTTTGATGCCATTTAAATCTTCCTAATATCAATCCTTAGATATGTAGGCTTCCTTATGTCTCCCTAGATATGAATACCTAATTTTAGGTTTTGAAGAAAGCTTATATCTTCCCAACTTGATAATCTTTGATAGATATTATTATTATCAAGTTTTGTAGAATGCCTTATGACTCCCTAATGTTTTTGGAGTATGATATAGTGCTTTTGTAAAATATAGTTCAATTTTGGTTGATTTTGTACAATTTTTGTAAATATCAAAAATCAACTTTTCTAACACCTTATTACTCCTATTGAACTAAGCACTTTTCAATTTTGAAGAGGTTTTAATGTTGGATTTCTTTTGTCCCTTTTTGAGAAATTTTTGAGACAAGAATATAAATTTCCAACTTTAATAAAAGATTTTAATAACCCCTTTTTGTAACCCTTAGGATTTTATTCAAGTGTTTCTAATTTCCAATAACCTAGTTTGATGTTGTAACCCTTATCACTCCCAAATTTGGAAAATTAGAACACATTAATATTTGCAAACATTAAATGGATTAATTCCAAGTAGTATCCCTTATTTCTCCTAAGTTGTATTTTGTAAATATTATATTAATTTCCCTAAGTTTTGCTTTCAAATAAAGATTGATTTCATTTAATATCTCAACCTTAACATATAACCTTATAACTCCCTTTTTGAATGAAAGTAAATTAGATGAGGAAATTTTTCCTTAATAAGGCTTTGTACCTTTATGAAGTCGGATGAATATGGTAGTAATCTATCCTTCTTGAGCATGAATTCCCCAACGTGTGCTTTGGCTTCAATGCTATCCTTTAATGTTGGTTGATCGAGAGTGCTTTTGAATACTCTCGACTTGCTTCGGATCGTTGTTGGATCACTATCGAACTGCCACCGAGCTTCTATCAAATTGTCATTGAACTTCTACCATCAAACTATTATTGTATTGTTTTCAAAATACTACCGTATTGCTGCTTTCTCCAAGGTCCAAGGTGCCTTTAATAGGTGGTTAGTTGAGTGACAAGTGTCACGACATGATTTTTAACACTCCATGGATGCTTTGGCTGTTTGGTGGAGACGCCGAACTTAATCCATTGCTTGTGAAAAATGTCACCTTTAGTTGAGACATTTTTATTCCCCTTCGAGTGCTATCCAAGAAATATTTCTTCTTCAATGTCTATGAGACTTCCTTGCTATAACGGACATATATCAAGCTTCTAGTTGTACGTAACTCCTCTTCTACATGGAGTATGGGCACCAAGATAGAATTGTAATATCTTCTTTGTGAGCGTTATTTAGAGTTTATTTTGAAGAATGACAAGTGGCATCTGCATGCCCTTGTCTTTATCAACACTTTCTTGAAGGCTCTCCAACGTGTTTTCCACCTTGTTCTTTGTTGTTCTACGTAGATGCTGAAATATCTCTAGCCAAGCAATGCTAATGGTGGAGCTATGGTGGAGATATGGAGGAGATTTGGTGGAGCTTTGGTGGCCCTTGAATGGAGTTCGAATGGCAGTGCTTGGATGAAGACTCCTTGATGCTCCACTTATGGTAGAAATGCTCCTTGATTGGACGTAGCTTGCTTTGATAGAAATGCTCCTTTGCTTTGATGTATGCTTGCTTTGATAGAGATGCTCCTTTGCTTTATACACTGCTTGATTTCCCCTTGGCTTTGTGCCTTGTCTTCTACAGGTTCGGCCATCCAAGATACGTAGAGGATGAGCCAAAAGAGAGGCTCTTTTCTATGCTTGGAAGAATGATAGTATTCGACCGCCTTTGGCTGATTCAACCTGCTTGTAGTGTGCCTTTGAGGCACTTTCCAATCTACCCTTTTTCCTGCGTAGAATGAGTTAGAGTAGTGCAACTCAATGTAACAATATTTGTAAATAAGATGCCTTTTGCACCTTTTCTTGCACTCCCTTTTTGCAAGTCTAATATTCTAATTTGTATGGCAGAATTTTGAATGCAGTGTGAGGGTTTTGAGGTTGTATTTTTTCTTAGACACCTTCCCATTTTTTCTTGGATATTATGATGACAAATCCAAGCTTAGATAGAAGTAGATAGAAACTCCTTATATGATGCAATTTTCTGCACTTTTATCCTTGCAATTAACCCTATAATGCTTTGGATTTGAGACTCACCAAGTCTCAATATTTGAAGCTTCTACTTCTATTTTTGGTTAGTCATATTCTTCTCCAAGTTTTGGAGGATTCTAACCTATTTTGGTGGCTTCACTTGGCCACTATGTGTTGCAGATTTTTGTGCTTTAATAGTGTCTTTAGACACTTGATACAAATCAGATTTTGTGCCCTTCAAAAACATAAAACTAATTTATTTTTTAGAGTAGTATAATAGTGCAATTCTTTCACTTTTAATGCACTAATAATTACACCTTATCACTCCAATAAACTCTCAAATTAATGCACTAACAATTTACTACAACTAATCAAGAATAACCTGAAATGAATCTTTAAGAGTTATTCTGCAATTTCACTACAATTAATATTGTAGGACTTAGTCTTCTTTTTTTCCAAAGTAGATGATAGGTAGTTTATAGAAGAAATTTTGAAATCTAATCAACTCCTAATTAATGTGCAAATGAAACTTAAAAATAACTTTTTCTTTTTGCACTTTTGAAGACTGTAATCCAATTTTCTACTTGCAACTTTAATCCAAATTCAGGTGCTTCTAACAAATCTGATAAGTAAACCAATTAATGAATCTACTTGCACCAAAAATTTGCATACCTTTTTAAAGCTTCCATAGCTCCTTTATCGCTTCTATAGAGGATGTGAATCTTGGTGTCTAAGATCACCAAGTTGCTGCTTCGAGTAGGATCTTGCAACTCTTTGTAGACTATCCTGAACAACTCCTTCTTCACCAAATGATGGTCTCAAACTTTCTTTCACGAGCCTAAGATTTGGTGGCTTGTTCTCCTCTTGTGATCTCCTCCTTCTCATTGTAGATTTGGAGAAGTCTTTGTCTTTGAAGCGGTGCCTTCTTGCTGTGAGAGGTAATCTTCAAATCTCCAAGATTTGGTGAGCTTCTTCTATCTTCAAGTCTTCTTATCGAATTCTGACTTCAAGCAGGATCTTCTTTTAATATTTGGCACTCCTTGCCAAATTCTTCTTCACATATTTGGAACTCCTTGCCAAATTATTCTTCTTGGATTTGGCACTCCTTGCCAAATTCTTCTTCTCTTGGGCTTGTTATCGGATGGCAATAATTATCCCAAGTCCTTCACTATCAAGGGCTTCTCCTTGGTAGTGGATTTATCCAATGAGTTCTCCTTTGAGAATTTCTTCAGTAAGGCTCTCCTAGCCTTTTTTCTGGATGCTCGATAAGACCTTCCCAAGGTCTTTGATCTTACAACTTCTGATGGTCTTCCTTGAGACCTTCTCTTCAACCTTCTACTCCTGGAAGTGTTGGTGGTGAGATCTACTTATGGATCTCTGATTCTGCTACTTCTAGATTCAAGCAGGACTCACCTAGTCCTTCTTCTTCTTCTTCCTTGAATGGAAGTTCTTCAATGAGATCTTCTCTTGATCTCTTCGATTTTGCTTCAGGTGCTGAGTTGATTCTGAAGAAGATACCCTTCCTAAATTTCTTGTAGGAAGTTTCCCAACTCACTGAATCTTCTTTCCCTGCAACAAAGTATTAGTACTAAAATATTTAGTCTACTTATGAATCAGATATTCTCTTCGAATTATTCTTCAAGATCAAGGATTCTATGGCCTTTTTTAGTATCAAGGCTTCTATGGCCTTTTTCAATATCAAGGCTTCTATGGCCTTTTTAGTATCAAGGCTTTTGTGGCATTTTTTAGTACTAAGGATTCTGTGTCCTCTTTTAGTATCAAGGCTTCTATGGTCCTTTTCAGTATCAAGGCTTCTATGGCCTTTTTAGTATCAAGGATTCTATGGGCTTTCTAGTATCAAGACTTTTGTGGCTTCTCCTTCAAGGCTCCTATGGCATTTTCTTCAAGGCTTCTATGGAATTTTTTGTATCAAGGCTTCTATGGCCTGTTCTTCAACTTGTGAAGTTCTTCAATCCAACAATGGAGATCTTCAATCTCCTAACTTCACCATGACTCTTCACTAGAAGTCTTCTTTTGCAATATTCTTCTCTTGCACAAGGAACTAATCTCTACACTATGAAGGCACGCTGACCTTCGAGCAATGAAGTTGGAGTCTCCTAGATTTTTTGTAGTAGGAGTCCCAATCCTCTAAGAATTAATTTTTTGCAACAAAAGAAACTTTAGGCAATAGTTAGAAAATTCTAGATATCCTGGATGATCTTCACTAGATGATTTATCAATCTAGTGGATTGAATGTTGAGTCCTAGTCTTCACGAGTTTTCCTTGCAACTCTATGGAAAAGACTCTAGTCAAATGTAATCTCAGTATTTTTGGAACTAATATTTTTTCAGTCCTCACTTATGGCTCTCCCTAATTCTACCACCTAGATTCTTTTGAGATCTTTTGATAGTGGATGGTCCAGAGGCATGTTAGTTTGACAAAAAACTTAGGCTCAAAGATAATGGTGGTTTCCCTATTGACCTACATAGACTAGATCTACCATGGCTCTGATACCACTATTAGCTTTTGATGTAATGAGCAATAGGAGATAGCAATCACAAGATGCAGAATAATATGAAAGAAAGTAAATCTGCTAGATGACTAAAATATGCAATAAATAGAAATGATATAAAATAATACAATGTAGCTATGGAGGAAATGAACACTCCATTAATAAAGCTACTGAACTACATTGCACCCATCACCAATGGATGGTTGATCTACACATAATTGTGATATGATCCAAACTACACTATCTGACTATGTCCCTCGACTCTATATCTATCTAACAATGAGGCCTTCCTTATATAGGTAAAATAGGTTACTTGGCCAACACTCTATCTAGTTGTGCAAGGGACAACTTGCACATATACAACTTGCACATTGACACTTGTGCATTTATTACATTGCATGAAGTAACTAGATAACTTCCCCTAAAGTAATCTAATATCCTAAGTATGTACCTTGGAAGATACATTTACATGATCCAAATGATGTAATATACTCTATTTCTAACATATTTCCTAGAGATATCTCAATCTATCCAATAAACACTAGCCCTAGCCACATAAACACATCCACTAGATCCTATTTCTATGCCTAAGGCTTTGACTTAACCTCCTATACTATCATTACCTCCATTGCATACTCCTAAACCTAAATAATCCTCAAATATGTAGGAACTAAGAAAAATTATGAACTTAAATAATAAATTCACTGTCATGGAAAGAAAAAATACCTATAGGATATTTGAAGGCTATCAACCTAAGATATTCTCCTATATCACAAGATATTAGAGAGCCTCTACCAATAATATTATAGGAAAAACTAATGTTGTCTATAATAATCAAGAAGATGGATCATCCACTTCCTCATATTAGGAAAATTACTAGTGCTTGGTCTCTAATGATCCTCATCATATATATATATATATATATATATATATAAAATTTATTACCACTAGGCTAAACTATCAATGATAAAAAATATAAAAAAACATAAAAGGGATGATAAATATGTTGATGGATCCATACCAAATTATTCTAGCTAAATAACCCTCAAAGGATGAGTGCATTCAAGTGTTGATGAGATCTAGAAATAAGCTTTTACATGTGGAACCTTAGAAGTTGGAACCTTTGAATATTCTTGTTTAGTCACAATAGGAACAAAAAAAGAGCAACCAAGGTGAGGGCAAGCAAATGTAAGAGAAGAAGTTTCTAAAGAACAAGTATTAAAGAAATTGAGGTACCCCTCAATTATCAAATGGTAGATACTAGAAGCAAATGAGCAATATTAAAAGAAGTTTGATGAACCTGATCAGAAGGAAAAAACACAACAAAAAATATATAGTTGAGGAACCAAAGAAAACCCCCTTCATGTGCAAGCTTATATGATGCTTTGTTAATCGTCATATAAATTTATCTACTTAGAGCTTCATTGAAAAATATACCTTTAGAAGGATTATCATACCCAAATATGAATTTAGCTCAAGGTAAGCTACCCCAATAATGGGTTAGAACTAACCACCACCTTTCTATATGTATCTTCATATGAAAGGGTGGGTTATGCATAATTGCATGGTTGATTTCGAATCCAAAACCACTATCATGCCAAAGGTAGTATGTGAAGTAATGAGAATAGAGTACACCTGGTCAAGTGCCCCAAAGTACTATAGTTGGAAGGTACCCTAGTCCATATAGTTGGGGTAATCAAAGACATATCGATGGTGCTACATAAGGTGCTAAAAGTGACAATAATTTAGGAAGTGGTTGTTGTTGTCCTCCATCTATACTTTGGCCTCTGCCTTTCAATGGAATTTACTACCAAATTAGACGAATACCTATCTTTGGATTACGCAGACATGGTCATTATCCATAAAGGAAGGAATATAAAAATTTATGTGCAAAATCCATGTTCATTCCACAGTGAAAATATTGAAGAGGATAGTGTTAACTTGATAGAGGATGATTTGGATGGCTTAGAGATGGTCACTTAAGAACTACAAATGGAGGGTGAGTTCTTCCTCAAGGACTTTCGTATAGTAATAAAGACTAAGCTAGGCATATATTGCATAACAAAATCTTAAAGTCAAAATTTATTGGACATATAAAATAAATAACTTCAAAGGATAGAAATTTGGAAGCTCTCCTTTGATGGAGATAGATGCAAGAACAGAGCTAGAGTTGGGATTGTCTTGGTTTTACCTTCTAAAAAAATTAAAAAAATTTCATACAAGCTAGCTTGGAGCTATACTAATAATGTTGTAGAATATGAATATCTATGCTTAGGCCTCATGAAAGTTGAAAATATAGGAATAAAAATGCTCTCAGTCTTCGATGAATTAAATCTACTAGTCAATCAAGTATTAGAGAAGTGCAACAGGCTTCATTACCTAAAAGCTTATCAAAATAGGACCTACGACCTTCTAGAAAGCTTCAAGACTATAAATATAAAAGTAGTTCCTAGAAATAAAAATATGCTAGCTGATGCATTGGCCTCATAGGGGGAAAAATTTAATTTGACCTCCAATTCTTGGAAGAGTTTGAAAGTAGTCAAATTGGTTTTTAGGCCATTGGTATTAGATAAGGATAGTTTTTGGCATGTGTTTGATAGTGATGAGAAAATAGTCAACTTCTTAATTAGAGAAGTTGTATGTGCATCCAAGCTAGAGGAAATACAAAGTATCATTGATCAAGAATAGGCAATACAATTAAAAAAAATTATATTCTAAAAGGGCTAATAATATTAGAAGTCCTCTTTTATAAGAGTGAACATATGACTAACTAGAGGATGAACATTAATAAGCAAGAATGTAAAGAGGTTCATATTGATCCTGACAAGAACTTGAAATTTGAAGTATGATTTATAGAGCAAGATATAAATGAATTCATTGTGTCGTGTCAAGAATATGGAAACATAATAGCATGAAGTTATGATTACCTCAAGGTCCATAGTAGGGACATCATAAAACACACAACATAGTTGTTAGCTAATGCCAAGCTATTTAGGAAAAGGTAGAGGATAATAAACCTAAATATTGAATTCCTAATGAAGCAAGAGAATTTGAAGTTGCTTAGTGCAAAAATCCTTTATTCCATCAAGAACTCCATATGGGTGGTTAACTTGGTCCCAGTTAGGAAAAATAATAGGGGCACTCGACTTTATGTACACTTTTAAAACCTAAACAAGGCCTCCATGAAATACCACTACCCATTGTCCCAAATAGATCAAATCCTATAGATTGTTGTTGTAGTTGAGAGGTTATCTCTACTAGATGGATTTTATAGCTTCAATTAGATATGGGTAAGGTATGAGGACCAATATAAGACTGTGTTTACCACCAAATGGGTCATATTTTCTTACCAAAGAATACCTTTTGGTTTATCCAATGTAGGGTTAACCTTTCAAAAGACCATGGACCTCATATTTGGAGAGTTGGTGAACAAAGTAATATTGATATATCTAGATGACATGATAGCATCTTCATATCACAAGGATCAATATCTAGATCTTCTAATAATGGTATTCTAGAAATATCAAGAATTTTGGGTCTCCCTCAACCCTAATAAATTAGTTTTTGTAGTACATGAAGGCATGTTACTGGGACATATTGTTTCAAAGCAAGGGCTAGCTATTAATCTAGACATGATCAAAGTAATCCTAACATTGCCAATTCTTGAGAACAAGAAGGCTTCACAATACTTCTTTGGACAAATCAATTTTGTTCGAAAATTTGTATCTAACTTTTATCAAATAGTCAAGTCCATGATTGAGCTTCTGAATAAGGGAGTGTCATTTCTATGGATTCCAAAGAGAAGACATGCCTTTGAAAAGATCAAGCACACAATAGCTTAGACATCCATATTGGTAAATTTAGACTATAAGCAAGACTAGATACTTTATATTTATGGGGTAGAGAATATTTTCATTATTGTTTTTACAATAAGGGTAATAATCAAGAAGAACATACGATCACTTTCATAAGCCAAACACTACATGCATATAAAAACTACAACTTCATATAGAGATAGGTATTTACTCTCATATATTTTCTAAAAAATATAAGACATTATATATCACAAAGAAAAATCCTTGCTTATGTGGTACATCCAGATGTTAGGAACTTTGTCTTACAAGGATAATTAGGTGAGAAGAGAGCTAGATGAATCACAAATATACAAGAGTATGATGTGTAGATCAGGCCAATGAAGTTGGTACAAGAAAGAGCTCTATGTGAGCAACTAGCATGTGTAATAGAAGTAGAACACAACTTATTCATTAAATAATTCCCCAAAGTAGAGTATAAAAAGGATTATTTGAGAGAAAGGGATGATTGGGTGGAAATATTGATTAGAGATTTCCATATAGGCAAATGTCTAGATAGCTTGAATACCTCTCAAGGAGGAGATATAGTTTGTAGATCTTAAATTATATTTTATTGCTAGAAGGTCTATTAAAAAATAACTTTGACATAGTTCTCCTTTGCATTTGGATAGAAGATGCAAAACAAAATATTAAAGAAATTCCATATAGGATTCTTTGGGGGTTATTATTCTATTCAGACTACTATGGTAAAAATTCTAAGAGATGAATACATTTGGCTACTTTATTTATGGATGCTTTCAAAATGGCCAAGAACTATAAAAATGCTAAATTTTTTTGGGAATATGGAGTGCAACACTCCCCTTACAACTGGTCATTGTAGAAGAACCATTTCAACAATGGAGAGTAGACTTTATTGGGTTGATCAACCCAAAATCCTTATATTTATTTTAGTGACAACTAATTACTTCACCAAGTGGTCTAAAGCAGTAATATCTAAAAGGGTAGACCAAGACACATTGATCAAATTTTTGGAGAGACTGATAACTAGATTTGGCATCCTAACAACCATAATATTAGATAATGGGCCTATTTTCATAGGTGCCAAAGTCTTGGAATTTTCAAGAAAATATGATATCTATTTGAAAACCTCATCCAACTACTATACATAAGAAAATATGGTGGTAGAATCCATAAACAAGAATATGCTAAGAATCATCAAAAGGGTAGTTGAAGAAAATAAAAAATTGGCACCTAGTGCTAGACCAAGCCTAATGGGATGACCAAATTACAATAAAAAATATTAAAAACCTCTCTATACTCTTTGGTTTATGGCTAGCAAGTTGTGTTGCCTTTACATTTAGAGTTGCATGCATTGAGGTTGATAAGAAATTGGAAATTTCTAGATATAAAGGTAACGAAGGTAAGAATGGTAGAATTGGTCTTTTTGGAAGAGCAGAGAGAAAGGGATTAAAATAGATTTCAACACCAAGAAGCTATGAAGCATTGGTTTGAAAAAAAAGCTTATCCCTAGGAGTTCTAGATTGGCGATTTGGTTTTAAAGTGGGATGAGAAAAGGACCAAGCCAAGAAAACATAAAAAATTGACTCCATGTGGTCTAGACCTTACCAAATTGCAGGGAAGCACAAATGCAATGCATTTGAATTAATCGCATTTTACGAGCAAATCTTGTTGATGCCAACCAATGTCTAGTTTTTAAAACACTTTGCATAAGTACAAGGTATGCCAATTTGTATCATAATGTAAATATAAATTGTGCATAGATAGGTGTAGAGATGTAGTATGTAATAAGTGGTAATATAGAATGTTATTGAAAAGCACTTGATTTTGACTTCGAGTGTGACTATTTGCTCAAAAACAACCTCATTAAATTTATGTAATTAGTGTTCACATTAAATAAATAATCTGAATCTTTTATAAATCACTATCCCACTTTTGGCATGGGTGTTTTGTTTCAACTGCATGTTCTCAAAGGGACTTGTGTTCCTTGTGCATTATCGACCATTGTGCATGTGTTAATCTAAACCTACCAGGACATTGAGGGGGTATTATTTCTTTTATTTGGTGAACCACCACCCGTAGGTTAGGATAGATAGATTTTGTTTCCTACATTTTAAAGCTTTCCTTTACTTTCCTATATTTTTTTCTTTCCCACATTTTACTTTACATTTAGTTTCCTTACTTTCCATCTCTTTTTTATTTTCTCCTAAAGTAGCTTAGGGTAGGAGCATATTAGTGTAGTGAAGGAAAGACAAGCACCAAAGAAGATATATAGAAGCAAGGAATTGAACTTGGATAAAAATATTGAAGGTTGTCTGGTGGGAGATGTGACCTACACTCTCTCAGACTTCTCAATACTGCACCCTTGCATGAGGTGCAGGGCACTAGATGTACCTGCTCGATAGAGGTGGTGGTAGATGTGGAAGCCTCAATTGTAGGGGTTGTGGTACCCATGGAGTGCAAGGGGGTCACAACCACCCCTCGAATAGTTTATATTGACACACTTGATGGGACTCAAAATTGATAACATCCATCCCCTAGTCTAGACGTTAGGCCACAATTTTTATGAAGGCGATGGTCATTAGATTTTGAATGACTTTGTAGATTCACCTAGTGACTCTACTATTAAAGAACCTAGAAGAAGAAGAAGCTACCATCCTCAAACCAAGGTTATGGTGGGAACCTCAATTTGGATAACAACATATTTCCACCTGTCAAATCTGCTACAATGAGAACCCAAATAAGTCAATAAAAAGAGCCCAAGATCAAGGTTATGATGAAGACCTTGATCCATATGCTTCTTAAAGTATGAAGAGACCCAATGAATCCACTCCTAAAAAAAGATCTAAAGGAGCATGCTACCAGATCCATGGGCATGAAAATGACTTCTCACTTTGTAAGCTTTGCCACATGGAGCAAGAAAAACCCCTTATGGCCTTTAGTACCACTAGATGCATGGGACTATATTTCAATGTCAAAACTTGAAATAGTACCAATTTACACTGGCAAAGGAATTTTAGACCCATATAACCTACTTCCTCCATATACATGATATTTGAAAGTAAAACATATCCTTGAGGCTTCTCATAACATCATTTAGGGGGAAGGCTTATGAAGGTATGAATACCTACCCTCACACTCAATCTATGAATGGGACCATATCACTACCTTATTTGTAGATGGGTTTGAAGGGAAGGAGCAACCTATTATAACTACCCAAACCATCACACCTTGATCCTCTCTTACTCAATAGCTTGCTACCCCAGTCCATATCATTTCCATATGAGAAGGGACAAAAATGATGCGGAGACAAAGGAAGTAGTAGGCAAGTGGCCACAAAGCCAAATCAACTGCCTAATAGGTCCCAAAGTAGCAAAAGATATGGGGATCATTTCCTTTAGAACATCTAGTGAGGTGAGCCCCTCCATCACTAACATCTCAATAGAGGCAAATAATCTAAGTTAGAGATGGGAAATAATCTCTAAGGAGAATATTAACAAAAAAGGATCCTCTATAGGCACTAGAACAACTGCATAAAAGAAAGCAAATGCCCATCGTACCAATTTGCACACAATAAGGAAGCCATTGAGGAGACCTAGTTTTATAAAGGTAGAAATTACCTAACCCTAGGACTGGAAGAAAAGGAAAAAATAAATGGATCCTATGGTGGGGGATCCTCGGCTTCATACCCAATGGATAGAGGCTACCCACCATGTACTATATTTTTTTCTTTTGTTGTAATATCTTATCGATATTTACAAGCAAGTCTGATTTTATAGGGCATAGAGACCATGGATCACAATTGATATGCCTACCTCCATTACCCTCCCCTTTCACCATTCAAATTTTTTGACTCCAAGCTCAAAGGATAAGTCATTGGTTTTTAGGGTTCCTTGTCCTCATCGAGCTGAGGATTCACTAAGAGCCACCAAAACTGTAGTGAATTCTCACTACACTTGGGAGGAGTAAGGGTATTAGGCCTAAATTTTGGAGGTCAAACCCAATAGAATATTAAACCAATCAAGAATCAAATAAATTAGAGATTTAGAGGAAAGAAAACCAAAGGTATATTTAGAGGCCTAGTGACCAAAACTTTCCTCAAAAAAAGACATAATTAGGATTTCAATAGAAACCACAATGCTTCACTATACATCAAAACCAAAAAAAAGGTTTGGACTAAGGATACCCAACCAGACCAAGTGACCAAACACTTCCAACCAATGGTGACAACCATAATAACCAGACAAAGTAAGAAGGAAGAACAACCATGAGGAATGTCAATTAGACTAAGGGATGACTATTTTTGGTTAAACTACCTCTCGCTACATTCTAAAAATTTAGGAGGGAAAATACTACTTCATGGTATCTAGCCCCTAAACCCCTTTATCGAAGATGCTAGCCTTCCATCCTCCCTAACTGAGACTATTATCATCATAATGGATCTCAAAAATAGTGCAAAGGTGTACAAGTTCTTAAATGTATGATATATTCTTTGAAGTGACGCACAACATTTAATATGCCATCATTAGACCTCTAAAGGAGTGATAAAACATTTGAGAACATTAATAATGGGAGATCTTTGTAGCAAATCTCCTACATGGGAAATGCGATCTCACCTCTAGTGACTCTAGATCCAAGCAATATCGGGATTGTACATCATCATTATGGAATACACTGGATGAAATTTTTTAGAGTAGGAATTTTGAGTTTCAAAATGGGAAATGCCCTATGTATTCTCTATAAATGTACATCCTTTTCATTGTATTTTGTGAAAGCTCTTCCATTCTTATAAGAGGTGATTTATTTCATTCTACATGTAATTATCGGGTAGTTTTTGAACCTCTTCTCTCTATGTATGTAACTTAGAGTTCATGTTAAATAAATAATTTGTAACTTTTTTATAAATATATATCCTGGTTTTGGCATGGATGTTTCGTTCTTGTTGTATGTTATTGGAGGGACCTATGTTCCTCGTGCTTTGTTGAATATTGCACATATTCATCTAAACATATTGAGCCATGGAGGGGTCTTATTACTTTTATTTGAAACATCACCACTTGTAGGCTAGGCTATATAGGTTTTGTTTCCTGCCTTTTACAACTTTCATTTACTTTATTGCATTTACTATTTTCTCACATTTTACTTTATGTTCAGTTTACTTGCTTACACTCTCTTTTCCCTTTTTCCTTGAAGCAGCCTAGGCTAGGAGTAGATTAGTGTAGCAAAGAAAATATGAGTTCCAAAGAAGACATTTAGAAGTAAGGAACCTATCTTGGATTAAAAACCTGAGAGGTCATATGGTGGGAGCCGTGTCCCATGCTCTCTTGTACATCCTAGGATTGGTGTCTCCACACAAGACATAGGGCATTAGACTCACCTAATCAATAAAGATAATGATATACATCGAAGACACAACCGCGGGGGTCATAATGCTTGGGGAGCATAAGGGGGTCAAAAATGACCCCCTAACATAAAGTAGAGTACAATCACCATTTGGCATTAATTTTATGAACTATTAGCTTTCAATTATAAAAGCAAAGCTTAATAGCTTAATTTGCATATTGACTAATCCAGTAATTTGAGATTAGAGTATCCAGGAGTGAAGGCACATAACAATTGTGTAAGAGAGCTTTAGTTAGTTGTAGTCTATATGAAAAATTATATTTGGTGCCTAAAATTAAGCTGAACAACCATATCCTCCAAAAATATTGATTTTTAGGATTGTATGATCGATATCCACTACCTTATGCTTAGTATTTAGGTTAAGTTGAGAAGTTTTAGAGATGGATTCAAGTAAAGAGCTAGTAAAATCAAGAGGGACAACCCATCTATAGTTGCAAGGCATTATCTATTAGCATTATATATGCCTAGGCCCATGCACCCTTACCCAAAGTTGGTCAAAGCGATGGATGACAATTACAATGCTAGTATTGAGATAATGTGTGATGATAAAGGTCAGGTACTATTTTATCTTAGACCTAAAAAATTTATAGCCGCATTTATAGCTGATGTGCACCATGAAAAACCTCCAAATATTTTAATGATAAAAGCAAAAAATCCTCCTATGATAATAGGTTGTTCAGATGGCTTAGCGACCAATTGTACCATTGTGTCTCTAAATTCTAGAAGACCCATTTGACCTTGTTGATTTTATGTATTTGTAAAAAAACATATGCCATGCTAGTTGTTGTCATCTCTAAATGCACTTGCCCATATGGTCAGAAAACTTGAGTTAGGGGTACTTGTGCCCCACATAGAGCAAAACAACAAGAAGCACCATAGATGAAAGACCACCTATGGGCAACCTCTATGGTTTTTAATTAAGGCTAACTCCTCATTGAAATTAATACTTGATGCACAAATGCCTCAATGAGCTAAGGCTAAGGGGTTTTGTAGGGAAAGGAATTGAAATAAAAGTAAAAATAGGAAAAGTAAACTTTTGCAAAAAATTAAAACCTAAGATACTGGGGCAATGCAATAAGAACTAAAAATCCCTACTTCCAACTAAAAAAAGTGGTCATAATTAAACATAGGCACCACCATCTAATAGCTAGAATGAACACACCAAACCCACATAATCAGGAATCAAAAGCACATTAAGGATGAAGGAAAAAATAAAATTAGTCATGAATATGCTAGAAGGATTATGATGCAGGAGCATCCGGTGAAAGTATGAGCAATCTTGCATCTTTTAATTTTCTTTAGAGTTCTGGTATTTTTGAAGCAATTTGGTTCTTTTCCGGGGAAGGAGATGTCGTAAGACAGAAAAGGAAGTTGTTAAAGGAACTAAGGCAAAAGTTGGTGTGAGGTCGCGAAATCGCGACCTCATTTGCTATAGCAAAGGCGGAGCAAGTTTCGTCGCGATATCGCGACGGTTGGGTTGGTCGAGTCTTAAGTTACGAAGGGGTCACGATATTGCGACGTCGCGATATCGCGACCATGTTGAAGCTGTTGCAAGGAGTGGGGGTTGGAGTCACGAAATCGCGACGCGTCGCGATTTCGCGACGTCAAAGGCAGAGACAAATGCAAGACGTACTTTTGTCACGATATCGCGACGTCGCGATATCGCGACTTTGTTTCAAAGCTGAGGGCGAACGTCAGTTGGGTCATGATATCGTGACATGTCGCGATATCGCGGCCCAAGAAAAGGTCAAACGGAAGTAAACACGCGGACGGTCGGACAGGGTGAAATAGACACGTGGTTGCCACGTGTCTTAAAGGCAACACGACCAGTGGGGGATAGAGTTAAATTTGACACATGGAGACACACTTGTAACAGATCATGAGGATGAGGGCCACGTAATCGGAGGAGAGAGATATAGATGTCGACCAAGTTTAATTATCTTGGAATATTGTTTCTGGAGAAACCGTAGTTACAGGTGGAAGACTTAATGGCAGAGACAACGGTACTTAAATACAGTCAGATTAAAACGACGGGTGCGGGGTATGGGAAGCCATGAATGCGGTGCTCGGACGGATCGGACAGTTGCCATTTATGGCAAAAAACAAAAGGAAAGGAAAATCTTGAAATTTCAACGGAGGGAAGATGAAATTCGAATTGGTCTTTGGGCGAGAGCATTAATTACAGGGAAGGCCGAGACCACATTAAAATGGGGAAAATTTGTATGGGAAAAGGATGGTGAAGTTTGGGATTGGGGGAGAAGTGGTATACTGGAGAGACTACTGTAAACCGTATTAAGCTATTTTTTAATAAAATTACCATGAAATTACTGTGAATGTGTTTGTGTGAATCCCGGCTTGCCATCAGATTACAAGGCATGTAGTCTAGAGGCTTGATGCTCCTTAGAAAACAAATCGAGGTTCAAACTCTACTTATTACAATTAAGAAAGGGGGTGAAATAAAGATCCCACAAGCCAAATACTAGTTATGAGAAAACAACTCCCAATGCCTTTACAATATAATTTGGACCTATTTATAAGCCAGGAGGAGGGCCATTTTCCTTTAAAAATCTATGCAAAAGACTTGCAAGTTAGCCTCTGCTCTCTATCCAAAATGCTTCTACAACTAAAAATAACTTTGAGGTCTTTAGATCAAGTGCCATCAATGTTGAGAGCTTCTAGGTCTTTACATGATAAATTGTAGCTAACTTGTGTTATAGTTGCTATGTTGGGGATGGTTGCACCATTAATTCTTTACCACATTTCTCCTATAATACCCTATTTGCTAGAATAGTGGGTATGGCCTCCCTAATTGGCGTAGATCAATAGGGTAGGCTCACGTGTATGGTGGGTAGCTGGCACACGGTTGGCTTGGATAGGATAGGCCACTATGGTTAGATTTTATGGTCATTAGTGGGTGTACTCTTAAATACTCATTTTCCTACCTTCTTCTTTGCACGTGTGACTACCATGTGTCCTAAATTGAGGTGGAACCTCATTTGGCAAATGGTGGATCTTCTCTATTTGAGCATTAGTGCTCTTCTTCTTGGGGTTCCAATTGGTCACCATGTTATTGGCTTTGGGTATTTTCAGGGCCTTTTCTCTCTTTCCATGCTCTCCTCCATTGGAAGGATTGCATAGACCATTGGATTGAAAATCAATGGTCCATAGTTCTTAGTGCCTTCACTGTGGCTAGCTCAGGTAAAAATATGAGTGTTGATTATTGATGAAATATCTAACGATCAATGCTGCTTCAAGGCTTGTCCACTTTTCTCTTGAATTTTTTCCTTTCAGCTAAAGGCAATAATTATCTTTTGACTTTTTTCCTTTCAACTAAAGGCAAAAATTTCCTTTTGACTATTTTCCCTTCTTTTGATTTAGCCATAGAGTGAAGCAAGGGCTATATAGAAAAATGTCCAACTTTGGTAGATCTAAGGGCATTTCAACCTTTGAAAAAGGAGTGAACCCAAATTGATTGCTTTATCCTTAGGTGTAGAGGCAAAATTTGAAGTTGGATATTCAAACATAAACAAAAATAGATTAAATAGTGATAAAAGCATGAGGGATGTGGAAAAAATGAAAGAATGTGTGGGAAGGTTAGTGAAATGGGATCTTGCTCATCTGAATTATCACTTCCTCCCACTCTTCCTCAAAGGGTGCTATGGATTCTTGGAAATGGTGGTGGCTCCTCAGTAGCTCAATCTAGTTTATGCGAGAGAAATATGCTACTTTGCACATGACTTCTTGCACTTGTACTTCAAGCTCTACCACAATATCGATAGCCTTCATAACATCTTCAACTGTTAAGACTTGTAGTCATTTATAGAAGTTCAACCCTCTTTCCTTTTGATCCTCCAAGGCCTACACATACATTTTCTCTAAGAAATGTGTGTGATCACTTGCCTAGGAATATGGTAAACACTTCTAGATTAAGGAGTATAGAGGGGCGTGCAAGCCACCAATCACCTTTTCAAGGCTTCCACTTGGGCCACATATTTGTGCATTGCATGTTCCTTATTGAGAATATCCAATATTTTCTTAAACATTATCTCTTGATATTGGATGCTAGTAGCCTCCAAATCCTACTTGCTTGTGGTGATAAACTAAAATTGGAATATTTTTACTTTATTCATTTTTGTAGATTCAACTTCCAGGGTTTATTCCATATCCTAAGTGATTTCACATTTAGTTGGGATATTGTACTGATAAATTTGATGAGATGAAACATTGAATCCAATGACTTGGTTATGCTATCTTAGTATGTGGTACAAACATCCTAGATTAGTTAAACTATGTTTTTCTATAGGATTTCTAAGCATCTCTTTCTTTCTTCCTCTAGCTTCCTCTCGAAGTCATCCCTATATGAGTTGAGCTAGGTCTCTATAGTGAAGAATAGGTCTAGTAATTCATGACTCTTCACTTTTCTTCTAAGAGAGTAGTCTCTTTCTAAGTACTCACAATTTGTTCTATTTGATTCTAGAGCCCTTTGATTTTGGTCTAAGGGAGTCTTAGGGAATCCTTGACCTCCTAGAGCTATTTTTCTCTTTTTTGTAATCTCCTCTCTAAGTTCATCAAATTGTACTTGATAAGTTTGGTCATGTTTTGAACATGAATTCATAATTCCACCTCCTAGATTAAGTCATTGAGATTCTCATGAGAAGATCTTCAACATGAACTAATATGACCATAATATATCCTTCAATCTCAAGAAAAAATAGTTGAATCATTAAGCATTAAGTAAGTCCTTGAATAATCAAATCCAATGGCTAGAAAGGGCCCATAGGAATAAAGCATACATTGCATTGATCATCCAATACCTACTCTTGTAACCCAATAATTTACCAATCACCACACTGAGTAGAGTGAACATCCACTATGAGAAAATAGGATAGACAAGAAATTTGAAATCTCTCAAATTTAGTATATCTAACCAATTTCTTCACCAACGAGCTTAGTTGGAGTTAGATGTTTGGTGCTCCATGAAGACATACAATCTACTATGATAAAATAAATGAGAGAAAATTAGTTTTGAACCTATGAATTTCTTTTATAAAAAGAATTTTAGATCATACAAGAGTTGGATGTGAGCAAAATTGTTAACTATCATGCAAAAGGACAGATGGATTTAATATCACACCAGAGGAGAATGTCGATTGAGTTAGTTTTGCAAATAAAAAATCATATAAAAATATTATTAGGTCCTTAAACTAATATCACTAATTTGTAGAGCGCAGAAAAATGTTCAATCTAATATAAGAGACCCAAAATGTTTTTGTATGCAAATTTTGTGGCTTCTGGAAGTTTAGGTATTTTAGAGCTTGAAAAGAGAGGAAAAAATTAAATAAATAACCTTATAAAAATTTCTAACCAATTAGAAGCTTCCACTTGTTGCATGCCTAAAGATGCCACCTCTATGCTAATTTTATTGCACTAAAGGGACTGTCAACTATATTGATGAATATGATATCAACATATGGTATAAATGCATTGGGCATTTTTATATATGTATAAAAAATTTCTATGAATGCTATCTAGGCTATTTTGAAACTTGGAATTGAACTCATCAACTCCCTATTATGATGAAGGATGCTAACCACTATGCCACCAATCACATTGGTAATAATTAATCATAATCACATAAATCTTGGATTATACAAAGTGACTAGAAAAGAATACACACCAAAAAAGCTTCTAGCATCATGATTCGACCATGTAGTCTTCCTTCTATAAAACGAATGTTCTACAATTAATCCATTAGGTATTTATGGAAAGGATACTTTTGAACACACAATAATGAGTGCATCCTTCTAGAAAAAATACCAAAAAATAAAAATACCTTTAACCATGGCAACATGGAGACTTGATATCATGACCCTTCATATTCCATTGAGTTACCTTACCTCTACACCATGGATACAAGCTATTACTTTTAGATAGAGAATTTTCTATTATTCAATGTTGTCCAATCCAAAAAAAAATATCACATAATTGAATTGAACATGAGACTTCTTGACCAAGGTTCTCATAACTCACTATTGTAATGTTGCTCTCTAGCAAGTAAACGTTGTCCACACCATTATTTTTAAATAAATTCTTAGATTTCCCATAAAATGCTTTCACATGCCTCCTTGTCCTCTCTTGTAGTACAATGGAAAATTCCAATTTAAAAATTTAAAATTCAAGTTTTGAAGGGAAATTAGGTCTTGTTTTGGGATGCAAAAACAAGCATTAATGATGTAGGAGCATCGAATGTAATAGAATCAAAGCTCAACCATTTTTATAGAAGGCCAACTGTTAGAATAATGATTATCCCTTACAATTATAAAAAGGGTTGTGATCACCCTTTTGGAGAGAGAACAACTGAAGGAGAAAACTGAGTTATAAAAGTAACTCAAGATTGTCATTTGTTTTTCAATAAACAATTCTATAATAATTTTTTTCTAGCTAATTCTAATAGTTCATTGTTCAATATATTAAATTCTAATTATATTATTTGTATATATTGTTGTTTAACTTGCATGCAGGACATATGGAAGGACATTAAGCGAAGGGATATATAGTAATTTGTAGGATTTCCAAATATTTATCCATTGGATGATAGACTAATGGTCATTCAGATGAAGAGTTGGATATGTGAGTGTGCATAGGGGTGCCATATAAGTATGCCAAGTGGAATGAGTGGTTGTATGAGTTGAGAGATCATTATTCAAAGAAAAATACTAATTTCTCTTTGAGCAGGATAAGACTTGCTTGATGTATGATCCAAAGGAAACTTAAGGATAATGAAAATATAACCATCCAATTATTTTAGTTGTTGTACACACTAATTCATCATATAATAGATTGTACAATCGAAAGATGGTAAAGTCATCATACAAGTAATTTGATATAGAATCAATTTACTATGCAATCAATCAACCGTATGATCGAAAGGACATACAATTTAAATGTCATATATGAAATATCTTTGGATCATATAATGACATCATCAAATGACAGGAAAGGCATCATTGTACAATAGAAAAAAAATCATTGTATGGTAGAAAAGACATCATTATATGGAGAAGGATTTTCAATTGAGTTATCTCCATCATTTTGGTATTAGATCTAGTTGAACTCTGAGGTTTATGATATATGCTATAGGAAATATGACATAACAAGGAAGAGGAAGACCATGAGGCTTTCAAAATTTAGATATAGTTGATATGATGAGAGGAATCATCGCTCGATTAGATGCACTTGAAACTTTCCACAAGAGGGGTGTCAAGTATAAGATATAAGTGATAGTAAATAGGAGAAAGTGGATCAACTAGAAGCTCGTAATGATAGACAAGGATATCAAAAAGAAATATTAATTTGGAAAATTTCTAACATGGGTAGGAAACCAAAGTTAGAAACTCCATCATATAATGGAAAGTTTAAACCCTAAGGAACTCATTGATTGGATTGCAGAGATGGAGAAATATTTTGATTTTGAATCAATAGAAGATCCCAAGAAGGTAAAATTCACTTGTACAAAGTTAAAATGGCATGTATCATTGTTGTGGGACCATGTTCAAACTAAAAAACAAAGAAAATGAAAGAAACATATTAAGACATGGAAGAAAATGGTCACCAAATTGAAGGCCAAATTCCTCTTGCCAAATTACTAATTGGATATTTAGAAAACTATAAAACTTAATACAAAAATATATGAGTGTGGAGGATTACACAAAGGAATTATATAGGATCATATTTCAATTTAGTCATGTGGAAGATGGTGAGGATAAGGTTTTGAAGTATATCAATGGACTACGATTGTCTATATAAGATGTAGTATGATGAGAATAAGGATGATAGAAGAAGCATATCAATATGCCTTAAAGGCAGAAGAGAAGTTGTGAAAGCAATGAAATAATCAAAGAGGAAGAGGATAGTTCTCAAGAGGTTGAGTGATGAGTCTCATTAATGCTCATCATTTAATTCATTTATCAAATCTAAGGTGATGTCCTATACGATAGATACCTTGGAACTACAACTTATATATCAAGACACTAGACTATCTTAAGAAATCTAGAAATATTTGCAAAAATGAAACTATGCTAATTTACACACTTGCATTAAAATAAAAGGTAACTATTTTGTAAAATTAAACATGCTAAAATTAAATTGCAGAAATGAAATGTTGAAATTGAAACTATCTTAACAATGTTGAACTTAAAATGCTAAAACAAAAATTAAAGCAAGATAAACAATAATTAAAGTTTTTAAATTAAATGCTGAAATAAATTAAAATTATAAAAACTAAGGTCATATAGCTATGAGAAAATAGAACAAAACACACTTCAAAAATAGGGCAAAACAGGGGAAAAATGATAGATTTAATGCTAAAATTAAGTTACTAAAATAAAATGCAAAAAAAAAGTAAAACCTATAACTATGGTTAGTAGTCCTTCCACTAGCCCTGAGAGTGGGCCTTTGATATGAGGTCCAATAGAAGGTGAAGCTTGAAATAGAAGCTAAGCTAACTTACATAGTCAAAATTTCATGCTAGAAACTAAAATGATAGTCTAAAAATTACTGCTTTTTATTGAATGCTTCAACTTTCTTACAATGACTAAATCCTATATTCATACATTCCTATTAGAATTTCAAATAGGGTAGATAAGGATTATTTATAGTTAGATACTCAACTTGTTCTGCCTACAATTGGGGGTAAAAATTGAAACAATTCGTTGTCTCATTTTTATTGTAGTAATTCCAGTAGTCAATAATTGTTCTATCCAAAATTAAGACAAAAATTTGGTTTGGATAGATTATTTTATTTTTTCTCCTCTAATTATTGTAGAATATATTAGGATATATTTTAGGAAGATTCATGCCAAATATCAAACCTCTAGCTTGCCATATTCATCCTTGAATTTAGTCAAAACAATTCTACTTTAGTGTAGGAAAAATCTGCAACATAATCTGACATTTCTAAAATTAAGACAATAAGTTGGATCATATATATTCCTTAATATTTGTGCCTCCAATTATTGTGGGATGCCTTGAAATAATATTAGAAAATATTTATGTCAAATCCCAACATTTTAGCTCATAATTTTCTCCTTCAAATCGATCAAAAACTAATTATAGTTTTTGTATGTAGAAAATCCTGCAAATGCTTTGAAACATATGGTAGAATATTTGATTTGTGTAAATATTTTGATTGTTGATAAATTAGATAGTCCCTGGTGTATGGATATGATTCCATTTCATCATTTATGCATTGAAAAGGTAAGTTGACCCCCAATTTGGAGCACTACACCTACCATTTGGAATCTTGTAGCTTGTTGCCTAGATGTTTTGGAGCAACTTGCAATTTTTTGTTATAAACCTATAGCTTTTCTAAATTTTGTGTAGAATGCATATTTTGACTTCAAATTATCCTAAAACATCAAAATAAGGGCAAAAAACATTTTCAAATACATGGCAAGTTAAATTTTAAAACTTATAGCTAAGACTTCCACTTATGATGCTTTCTATTATGCTTTATTACACATTTATTTAATGCTAAAAATATATAAAATAACCACAAAAGTGTAGAAAACCTGTCAAAACAACAATATGCCATGTTAACATCAACATTAACATAAATAAAAATTAAACTACTTGGCATTAAACTATAGTATTTTAGGCAAAATGAGCAGTTTTTATGTGACATAACATTGAAATAATGAGACATTTTGTTGTCTCATCATTCTCCCTTGCTTATTCTGATGCATGTCCTCATGCATCCTGGTGGGCCATAACAACATTTAGGTCCAACTCTCTAAATGGCGTCCTCTATTCCTTTTGATTTCTTTCAGCCAAATCTAAAATTGTTAAAAAGGCCAAAATGACTAAAATTGTTGAAATTGTTGCAATTGTTGAAATTGCTCTGTTTCAAGTATATATTGCCATATAAAAAGTTGTTGAAGTTTTTTTTCACAACTGTATTTTTCAACCTTTGTAATTTTCACCAATTAGAATTTTCAGCAACTATAGTTTTCAGCAATCGAGTTTTTAGTAACTCCAATTTTTAGCAATTGCAATTTTTAGCAGTATATGATTTTCAACAACTATTGTTCCAAAGAAGTCTGCATTTTTTTATGTTTTATTTTTCTTCCTCAAAACCATATTTTTTAGCATCTATGGTTTTCATCAACTACAATTTTTAGCAATTGTAATTTTCAGCAACTACTTTCAGAAACTGTTAGATTTTATCAACAACTTTAAAAAAACTATTAGTTTTTAGAAACAGTAGCTTTCAACTTTTAGCAACTATGATTTTTAGCAATTATAAATTTTAGCCATGTTGTTTCGGAGCTATCTACATTATTTTCCTATAGTTTTGCAATTCTTGTTTAGGCTTGTGATGTTTTGGAGCACTTCCTGCAACTCTGTTTTTAGGTCTATATGTTCTAGAGCATGGAAAGAATACACTATTTTGTATCAGATTGTAACAACAATATAGAAAATGGGTTAGAAATATGTACAGTTCAGTGTTTTTTGAAACACTTTATTCTTGCACAACTATAATGAGACTTTTGCTTGATATGGATGAACCCTATTTATAGATAACTGTTATACCAGAGCATCCAAAGCAACTTCTTTCTCATTTTTAGCATTCTCAGAGATGAATGCATTATAAAAAGGTATGCCAAAATATCTTCTAAGGGTACTTAGTAGGGTATTTAATTTTACCATTTATACATATAGATATGCCAAGCATTTAACCCTTATCTATGCAATGTTAAGGCTAATTAATAGTAAAATTGAAGAAAATGCATACCTTGCCATTGAAGAGATTTCATGCACCCTTTTGGATTACTTGTTGAATGTGCACTTAGAATTTTTAAATTTGAAAAATACATAAATGCAGTAATTAGACTTTGTACAAATGCTAAAAAATATTTAAGGCAAACAAGCCAAAAACCAGTTTTCATGTAAGCCTTATTTCAATAGCACCTTAAGGAGGTTTTCACTAGTGATTTTTTTTTTAGAAGAGGCTGTCATTTCTGGTTTTCAATCAACATTTGTCTCGATTGTGTCCATAAAGGATTTTCACAACCAATATTATTCTTTTTTTGTATGAGCTACAATGAGAGAGAATGTCTCTCAATTTTATTTGGATAAGAATAATCCTTATTTTTCAAAAAGTGCATCTATATTTTTTGTATGAAAATAACAATGATGAGCATCAACCTTTCTTTTCGTATCAGCAATAAGAATCCTCTCATGTCCTCATTTCCTACTTAGTGCTCAAAATGAAGTAGTCACTTCATTTCTCCTCCTTCCAGCTAAATGATGCATGTCCTCATTTTCTCCTTAGTGCTCAAAATGAAGTTATCACTTCATTTATCCTCCTTTCAGTTGCATGCATCCTTATTTTGTGGGACATACCTTATGCTACAACTCTATTTTTTTTCCTTTTTTTTCATGATTAAAAGAGATGATCATTTTAAATATCTATCCAAAGAGGAAGACTCTTCTATCACGTGCAAGTCAGAATAAGAAAAACATTGAGCAAATTTCACCTTTGTTAGTGGCTTATGGTACAATTGTAAATGATGTTAATTGACCACCAATTTCTTCCTTAAATTATCAATAGGAGAAATTCAAACAACTCCATTCTTGAACACTCCTTCAATTTGGTGTAATCCTAGCCACTGAGTTTGTAGCTTATAAAAAAAATCAACATAGTAAGAACCTGTAATGACCCCAAAATAAAGCTACAAGAAAACACATGGAGAAGAAAACATTTTTTTTTTGTTTACTATGGATAGGGATTCATAAAACCCAAACCGATCTTTGATTATTTTATTAGTTTAAGATCACTAAGTTTTCTAACTTTTCCAAAGAGTTACATCTCACCAAATACCCTACCACAAGTTCGTCTATGTAGGCATATTATGTGTTACCGCAAATAAGTTTAACTATCCCATCATCCTCGATGAGCTAAACTTATGATTTTCAATCAGTTGAAGGTATACATCCATCACCATACCATACACAAGTCCATTTTTTTAGGTATACTATGTGTATTGCAAGTTAAGCTATCCATCTTGTCTCCACAATGAGCTATATTAACTCAGATGTAATATTTTTAGTCTACTTAGTTTTCATTCTCCCTAAGGGGGTCTTAATTCCCTTAGGTCTTCCTACTCTCACCCTAAGAGGTCTTAATCCTTTAGTTTACCCTCTAAGTTCACCGTAAGATCTCCATTTCTTAGGTTTCTTTTATTGTTTAGCAAGAAGACATGAATAAATCATTCTATCTAATCAAAGAGTATATAAAGCATACAATAAATTCTAAAAGGATAAGGAAATCTAAATGAAAGTAAGCGATAAATTAAAGAAAAAGAGTTAATTAGAGAAGCATAAGCAGTTCATAAACATAATAATAAAAATACATTTTCCAATCATTCAATGAGTTATTACATATAAGCAAGTATGGTAAATCCTCCATACTTTAAAAAAATAACATAATACATCATTTTCATCCAGGATATCTTCTCACAATTCTAGTCTATTTGAGCATAAGTAAATAATTGTAAAAGGAAGTCAAATCGATGTATATGATCCAACTGCCATGTTTGGTCCTCCATGTCTTTCCTTCGATCATTTGAGGATAGTAGGGGATCACGACACTCATGGTTCAGGATAGGCATACCTCTAAATGCATTTACTATTTTCTTTTCCAAATTGTAACTATACAAATTCAATCAAAGTATCTAATCATCTACTAGATAGTTGATATCATAAAAATTGCCACTTTTATTTTCTCCTCTCCCTACAATAGAGAGTCTTTCAAAAACACAGCTAGATCATAGATTTTACTTTAATCAATCCATCTCAACCTTTATTCAAAAAATTAAAGTCCCATACCTTTAATCATTAAATAAGCTAGGTTCCTTTATTTCATAAACCAAGTCTTACTACTTAATTCATAAAATAAACCATTTTTTATTTATCTCATAAATCAAAGTCCCATACCTTCAATCTATAAAATAAACTATTCCTTTTATTTAATAAATCAAAGCTTTACTACCTTAATTTATAAATAAATCACTTTCCTTTATTTCATAAACCAAAGTCCCATACCTTCAATCTATAAAATAAACTAATCCTTTTATTTAATAAATCAAAGCTTTACTACCTTAATTTATAAATAAATCACTTTATTTTATTTCATAAATCAAAGTCCCATACCTTCAATCTATAAAATAAACTAATCATTTTATTTAATAAATCAAAGCTTTACTACCTTAATTTATAAATAAATCACTTTTTTTAATTTCATAAACCAAAGTCCCATACCTTTAATCTATAAAATAAACTAATCTTTTATTTAATAAATCAAAGCTTTACTACCTTAATTTATAAATAAATCACTTTCCTTTATTTCATAAACCAAAGTCCCATACCTTCAATCTATAAAATAAATCATTTTTTTCTTTGCTTTCACTAATTAATGTCCTACATATTTAATTAATAAATATAAACCATTTCAGATTTAACTAAAGCTTCATTCTTTAATTAATCCAAATTCCAATTAACTAAAATTCCTTCTTTAATTAATTCATATTCCAATTAACTAAAGTTCCTTCTTTAATTAATTCATATTCCAATTAACTAAATTTTCTTCTTTAATTAATTCAAATTCTAATGTGGTCCCCTTAGCAACCCAAGAATCTAATCAAAACAAGAGCCACACACAAGACTACGCTACATAGGAGGACTCGTGATGGTTGTGTGACAACCAGTGTAGGCTCATGGGTTGGGACAACGAAACAGAGGAAGGGGTTTTCCATTATCCACATGGTATACATAGGGGTCCACCATCAGTGGTCTGACCTACTGGATAGCAATAAACTTAAGAAGAGGAGGGTTTCTTACATAGGTGCATCGACAGGTGTGGAACAATACTCTAAACTATGACAGTAGCGAAGGGGTTTATCACCATACGAGGTTACCTCGATGCGACCAAGCCCTGAATAGGTTAACTAGGATTTCCCTTTGCACTAAGGTCAAAGTGGTGTAGTTCCATGATTGAAGTGACCTAGAGAAAACACTGGCTAAAAACAATGTCAAGCTGACGTTATGCCTACATTCATGACGTCGTCGTTGGCGTTGATCAATGCAACAAGGGAAAGAAGCAAGGCTACCAAACATAATTGACCTAACTAGAACTAACAAGACCAACATCATCATTGTAGAAATAATACAAAAACCTCGAGTTACGGTTACAAACAATGGTAGAACCATTATCAATAGAGGGAAAGGTTTACCAAACACAAACCACTGCATGATGAGCGCTCAAAGGAGTTCAACCAAAACATGAGATATAAAGGAATAAAACAAAACCAACACTACCATGGTGTGGATGAACGTACCACTACCAAGGTTAAATGACTGGTTTATGTAGTGGTTCCCCATTCTAATAGCAAGGTAGATAATTCATTTAAACTAAAATACAAGGAAACAAAATTTTAAACCAACCAATAACCCTTCAACGTTGGCTATGCTCCTCCCTTCTTGAACACTATTTTTGTCATACGTTCCATTGTGTATTCAAAACATTCTACCTCCTGGTTCCTTTTGGCAGAGCGAGATGACTTCTCTTGATATTCACGATTTCCAATAACTCTCTTACTTATTTCTCATCCTCCCGAAGGTCTTCCCTCACCTTCATATTAAATGACAGTCGAGACTTTTTCCCCTACATCCCTTGAAAAACTTCATTAAGACTCCATACATTGGCCTTAATGTTAACCTCATCCATTCGGTCATGATGGGATATTATATTATTATAAATATATTTTAATAGTTTAGTTCCTCTCCAACACAAACGAGGCTCTTGTCCTTTTATCGGTGCAAAGCTTCCCATTCAAGATGTTCAGTATTGTCTCGCTTAAAGAGCTCTTAAATTATTAAGATCTTTTCACTTCCTTTGATAAAATGAGATCTTTCATTTAAAGAATGCTATCCCTTTTAAATAATAGAAAATTCTTCTTCCAAACTAAAAAGTCTATTATATTTAAATGAAAGTCTTTTATTTTTAAAAATAATCGTCTATTGTTGTTTGAAATAAAAACAACTATTATTTATAAATGAAATTCTATTATCACTTTAAATAAACTATTATTTATAAATGAAACTCTATTATCATTATAAAATAAAACAAATATTATTTATAAATGAAAATCTATTATCATTTTAAGTTAAAAAAACTATTATTTATAAATGAAATTCTATTATCATTTTAATATAAAACATCTATATATATTTACTTATATATATAAAACATAAACAAGGTTTCTTCTTTCAAACTATCATCATGCCAAACGGATCTAAGCCATACAAGGAGTTTCAAGAACAACCAAAGTATGCATATTTTTTGAAACCATTGATGTAGCAAGTGAAGAATTAAAAGATAAATCAATATTATGCAATAAATAAAGGAGTATTTCCATCAATCTAGTCATCAGTCTCAGCCTGAGAATTTATGATAGCTACCAGGCTATCAACTAAGGCTCAAGGTGGCTAGCTATTGACGATTATCCCCTACCGATAATGCATACCTATATGAAGGTATTTATCCATGTTACCCCCAAATTGCCTTAGTCATCACTTTCCCAACCTCAAGTACCCTTGCTTATAGTGGATGATTCTACTGCTTCCACCTACGAGTGTACCTGATCTTGCACATTGGCAATATGTCAAAAGTACCATATTATTCCAAAATTAAACTAAAAATTGCATAGCTATTTAATTGCACAAACTAAGTATTAAAGCATCATCAATTAATACATTATTTTTTATGCCAAAAAGCCCGCCAGGGAGGGTCATGACATAACCAAACAATAATGCCCAATCACCTGGTTCATCCTTGTTGCTCCTAATGTGACTATCATGCCACATGATCTTTGTTTGGTGAAGTGCCTCTAATCAAAGTTCATCCAATGCATTCAATTACAAGATTCTCTCTTGTTGTACCTACAACAACTCAATACCAATTTCCAAAGATATATAAAGTTTTAAGAATTCAAACTCAATTAAAAAATAATTTTTTTACCATAAACCAATTCATAAGGTTTAAATCCTATAGTGGATTTGCATGTAGTATTGTATATCCAAATGATCTCTAGTAGCTTGTTCATCCAATATTTCTTATGAGAAGCCACTATTTTTGTTAAAATATTCATGAGTTCTCTATTTGTGACTTCTACCTAACCATTTGTTGGGGGTGATAGGGTGATGACTTATTATGTTTGATTTCATACAATTTAGTAAATGTTTTTATAACCTTAGATGCAAATTGGGGTTCTTTTCTAATGGTGTGTTTTACTGAATAGTGTTCTCCTATTGGTTCATATTGACATACATGAAGAATATCATACACCTCATCTTGACGTAGAATATAATTAGGTCCACATTTGAATAGTAGACCATTGATCCACTTGAATGATGTACTTTGTTTAACTAATCATCATTTTTCTCTTGGAGTGAAATGAGAGAAATTTTTTCTTGTTGCTAGATAGTTGGCAATATCAATAAACCATGGTGATTGTACCAAAATTATAAATAATATTTTATCAAGAAAAGAATCCTCTACTAGTTCATCCTCACCTATGATGTTTAGTCTTAACAAGAAATCAACTACTACATTAGCTTTGCCAAGTTTATCTACTATAGTGATGTTGAACTCTTGTAGTAGTAGCAACCATTATATTATTTTCCCACTAACTAATGGTTTGTTCATGAGGTTTTTAATTGCAATGTGATTAGTGTGAACAAACACTTGATATCTAGTAATATAGTGGTAAAATTTATTAATAGAATATACTACAACTAAGAATTATTTTTCAATAATAGTATAGTTTTTCTTAGATCCTTTCAAGTTTTTACTAATGTAGTAGATGGCATAATGTACTCCATTTTTTATTTGGCCTAAAGCTACTCCAATTGCAGTGTTAGATGCATTGATTGAAATTTTAAATGGAAGTTTCCAATTTGGATCTTGTAACACAGGTGGAGTAGTCAATTTTTTTTAAGTATCAAATACAATTTGACAATTTTCTATCCAATTGAATTTAAAATATTTAGTTAACAATGTAAACATGGGGCTTGCAATTGCACTAAAATTCTTGATAAAACTATGATAAAAACCAATATTACCCAACAAACTTTTGATATCTATTTGAGTTTGGGGTGCAGACACATTTTTAATAATCTTTATCTTCTTAGGATCTCCTTGTATTTATCTACATGAGGTATGATGTCCAAGAACAATACCTTCAAGCATCATCATAAAACATTTGTTAGGGTTTAAGGCCAAATTGTAAGTTTCATAATAGGTTAATACCTTGCCAAGATTTCTAGAGTTTCATCAAAGGTTTCACCACATATAAAATCATCGATGTAGATCTCAACACAATAATTGGTCAACTCAAATAAAGTAGAAAGAATATATCATTGGAAATTTGTCAAGGTATTACAAAGTTTGAAAGGTAAAAATTGATAAGCAAAATTTCCTCATAGATAATTAAAAGTTATTTTCTCTTATTTTTTAGGTGTGACCTAAATTTGATTTTATACACTAAATCTATTAAGAAAACAAAAATGCATATTTCCAATGAGTGTATCTAACACTTGATTTATGAATGTAAATGAGAAATGGTCTTTGTGTGTGATTTTGTTTAGTTTTCTATTTCCAACACACACTCGCATATTTCTATTTTTCTTTGGAATGATAACTAATGTAGGAATCCATTGGTTATCAAAAATAGGGTAGATGAATCCTACATCTAACAATTTTTCAGTAATCTCTTTAACAATATCGCATAGAGCAATATTCAATATCCTTTGCAGTTGTCTTACAAGTTTAACATAATTTGTATAAATATGATGAGTACAGATGTTCGGATGAATCCCTATTATATCTTTGTATTCCCATGCAAAAGCATTGAAATATTGGATAAATACATCAAACAATTTTGCTTCCTAGTTGTTAACCAACTGTTGATATCCAAAAGCTTTTCAAGTTGTATTTCAATTTATTTTGTACCAGGATGTATTAAATTGATTCTTTAAAAAATTACTCATTAATAAGTTCAAAAGGCAATGGTGTGATAGAAGGGAATGGAAAATTCATGTATCTTTATCAAAAGCAATTCTTGATAGAATTAAATTTGATACAGGGCAATGAAAATATGAGAGAAGATGAAGATGTCATTTATGTGGAAAATTAAAAGAACAGGATCTTGTATTGAAATGAGTGATAAATATTCAGGCTTTTTTCATCATTCCATAGTAATCAACAAAAAGTAATTGGCTCATATTCAAGCTTTGAATCATACAATTTGTTGATTAGAACATTTTCATCTTTAAAAATAACCCTTTTGGATGGATCCAATTCTTCTACATGATCCTTTACAACTATGGTGGCCAAATTTGAAATGTTCTTTTTACATCCCTCATCTGATTCAAGAAACCATAGGCTTCTTGGATCACCATACTTAGGTGGAGTAAGTTTTATTGCAAGCAAGTCTACTAATTTTCCATCTACTTGTATGGTTTTAGGGTATACTTTCTTCTTTATTCCGAGTTTCTTAATACACATTTATTTAACAGTCTGGTTAATTATAGGTACATATTTAACAACCTATAGTAAAGGGATTGTAACATTTAAATGTTTTAAATCCTTTACCAAATCTAATTTCAAAGTTGTTATTTTTTATATCTCAAATCATTTAAGATATGGTACTTTCTTTGTTAAATCACCTCGAGGGAGGTTTTCTTTTTCTTTTTGTTGTTTTTTTTGTTGTTTCAGTGTAAATGGGTCTTCTTATTTATTCTTATCAACTCACATTTCTATAATGATAGGTGGAATAAGTTTAGGAAGTATTTTCATTGAACACAATTGAGTGTTATCACAATCAATGACATTTATCATTGAAAATGCTGAAAAAGATCATACATCCATGAAATGAAATACAAGATCAAAATGTAGAAAATCAAGATGCAACCATAAAGATAAAGAATGAAATAAAAGAAAATGACGGGTGGTGCTCTTTTTATTAATATTGTCTTGTTTTTTTCCAAGAAGGTTACAAATAAGATCCCCTTTTAGGGATTGCTACCAATATTGATACAATAAGTTACAAATGAAATAATTTGGATGTGCTACGCAAAATATTTTTGCATCCAAAAACTAATTTGGGATAGGTTTTTGGGACTGTCACAATAGATGATATGTGAATATTTACGCTGTTACTTCCTCATAGATACTTGTGATCTACACACAAGAATATTAAATAACATTAAAAGCATATGCAAAGCCTTTCAAGATAAGTCCTATATTAATAGAAAGGAAAATAATAAATAATCTGAAATAAGACAAATGCATGTGTGAAAGTGAAATCTATCTATGCTAAATAGTAACTAGAAATATTGCTAAAACTTAACAAAAGAAAGAAAATAGGAAACAAATCTCTGCTTGGGAGGTCATCTCTATGTAGGATGGTCGTACCTGTAGGTCATCTTTGAGAGAGATGATCATACCTACGGGTCATCTCTAAGAGAGACGATCACCAATATATGAATGATTCTCTTGTGGTTGATGCAAGGTGACATCCGGTTCGATTTATGGATTGGTCAATAAATTGGTGTGTTCATGGGGAATGACTTAGGGGATGGAATTCAATGTCGAAACAAGGATGTTAGATTGCACAAAGAGCATGAATGCGATATTTAACCTTCAAAATTATCCATTGGCATGCTTTCTATGGAGAAAATAATGCAAAAGGGGTTGGAAGCTTCATGGTTAAAATTTGGCAACACTTTGTTGCTTGAAAATGAAGAATATTTGATAAATGTATGAAGGATGGGTGCCATTATATGCACTTCCAAAGGGAGTCCAATATTGCATAGGAAGCCAAAAAATGGTTAGATCCAAGAAAGACAACTGCCCATTCTTGAAACTTCCCTACAACTAACTGTGTATGCTATTATGCTTAGCTAGCTCGTGTAACCACTTTAACTATGGTGTGGGATTCTGGATCCTATTTTATTGAATTTTCTTCTAGCACAACCATCTCAAGGTGATATGGCCTTGACTAGAGTTCATCTCGAGGTAAGACAATATTTGGAGGCCATCCTTTGGTGGGATGGTCCTGGATGCAAAGGGAAATTCCTCCCTATTTGAGTGATGAAAACCACTGTTGAGCCCTAGGGCTGTCCAAGGTGGGTCATATGGCCTTAAAGGAGTCCATATAGGTAGCCTCCTCAATATGATGTGTTTTAGGTATCTACATTCATGACTATATCTTTTGATTCAGCCATATAGAGAGGGGTTGCCTATTTAACATTACTAGAATTAGCCACAGGTTGAGCCAAAAGTGAAGGTTGTTTTACTTGTTGTTGATGTTATCCCTAAGGGAAATTATTGGTAGGAGTAGGCAACAAATTTTGTTTTGTATTTTGATACCAATGTTGCCATTCGTATGATTGTTTTCATTGTACCCATTGTTGTCCCTGTATTTGTGGGTGCAACCATGGTGGATGTTGTTGATTCTATTATTGATTCATCAATCTAGGTTGAGATCATTTTTGGAAAGATTCCCATGGTGATTGACTCCAATATTGTTGAGGTGGATTTGAAGTAGACCATAGCATATACCAAGGATTATTTCCCCAATTTGTAGGAAATAGAGAAGCATTTTCATATGGATATTTAGGAAAATTACCCCCTTGTCTTTGTCCTACAAAATTAAGCTCTTTTGTAGGTTGAGACTATTTTCCAAGATGATTTTAAGTCTTGGTAACAAATGACATTGATCTGTAGGATGTCCTTTTTCATAAATGCTATATATAGCAAATATAGAAGTCTTATTCAAAGGGTATTCATGAAGAGAGTTATTCTTATTGCATCTTGAATAATAGATGGCTAAAGGTTCAATGGATCTATTCTTTGTGTTCATTTCATCTAATGTTGTATTTTTTTGATAAGTTAAATTAATTTAAAATGGGTTTTTATCAAGGATCCCAAAACCTGATTACAACAAGTCATAGATTAAAAAAAGGCCAGAGGAAGGCCAAAGGAAAGGACACCAAAATCTAGAGGAAATACATAAGGAAAGCCTTTCAGGATAGGCTTAAGGACATCCTTTCAGGAAAGGCTAAAGGATAGCCTTAAAGGACAAAATTTAAAATTATATATATATATATATATATATATATTTATATATTTATACATTTATACATTGAAGTCTGGGACGGTGCCACCCCATCTAAAATAATAAAAAAACACGTGCAAAATGTCTCTCAACTAGCACGTGCAAGGAATAAAAGGAAAAGGGCAAACCCACCCATAAATATTTGAAACAGGGCAATCCCGCCCAGTACAATAAATTGAAAAATAAAATTTGAAACTAGAGTGGGAAACGCAAAAAATTCCCACCTGAGGATGCATAGGGATGTAACAGAAGGATATGGATACACATCCCGAATAGGCCTATAAGTGGAACAACAACCAAGGGACTCCAGAGGTCATAAAATCCCGTTGCAACAAGGAAAACTACTCAACAACCAAGGGAGATAGAGGAAATAGCAATGCAAAAACAAGAGCCAAGGAAAAAGGTGGGGAGGTCCCAAGAAACCTCAACAGAGGAGGTGTAAAGCACGAGCTACCACCTAAAAGCATACGCTGTACCAAAGGCCAGGAAAAAATAGCAAGAGCTCCACACCAACCACCAACGCCACCAACAAGAAGCTTCAAGGATATAGAAGAGGATGACCCACAAGAACACAACAATAATAAACACAAATGCCTTCCCCAAGCCACAAAAATATGAGAACCCACCATCAAAACTACAACTGGAAACCCAAAGAGCAACACCACAAGAATAAGCACAAGGTCCCAACCAAGCCAAAATATACTATGAAGATTTGCTCATGAAGCCAAAAAACCCCAGCCATAATGCACTACACCAGAAGAACCTGCGATCCTTAGCACCAAATAGAAACCTGCAAGAAAAAAGGGAAAGGGTTCCTGAAAAAACTCAAAAAATCCAAATGAGGACTTTGAAAAAACTAGGAACAACCTATAAAACCCCAGGTATATCCCAGTTCACAAGCACCAAAAGGAAAACCCTACCAAAAGGTATGAAAATTGGTAGACAAGAGAATAAGGGATCTACCAACCCAAGGATATCATATGCAACACCATCCGACCAAGGAGGAGGGCAAAGGAGAGATAGGGAACTAGAACAGGATCCAGGGATGTCCCATAAAAACCCAAGGATATCCCAAATCATAGGCACCAGAAGAAAACCCCATCAAATAAATAGTAAAGGGGTAGAAGAAAGGAACAATGGCCTTCCACCCTAAGAAGATCGTCTGCAGCACCTACCAGTCGAGGAGGAAGGGCAAAGGATGTGCTAGGGATCCAGGACAGGCCAGGGATCTAGGATAGGGCCAAGGATGGACTGAAGGGAAGACGATAAGGACTTCCCAGGGAAGTCCCCTACATCTAATGTTGTATTAAGATGTACTAAAATATCAAATTTTAAATTAGCAAACTCTTCCATGAATTCTTTCGAAGAATTTTTATTCTTACCATTTTTGTGTTTTCTATGTCTTGTATGAGAAAAATTCTTATAGAGTTCAATGATTTCTTAAAATTCAAGTGTATTCACATCTTTTTTTCTCATAAGATCCAAATGCATCTCTTGATTTATCTTGTAGTCCTCTCAAGAATATGGTTTTACTAAGTTTTGGTTCAACACCTCCACATATCTTATGAACAAAAGAAAATCTATCTAGATAGTCTTCTAAAGTCTCATCTTCCTCTTGTTTCATTCTAAATAATTCATCATTTTGATTCTTTACTTGACAATATTCTTGGTATTTCTCCAAAAATATATTTTTCATTTCATCCTAGTTTTAGATTGAATCAGGTGCTAAGGTTATGAACCATCATAGGGCCGAGTCTTTAAGAGTGGAAGGAAATAATTTGATATTTGATTGTCATTGGTATAGTCATAGGTTTGACATACAATCTTAAACTCAAATAGAAACATATTAGGGTCTTTAGATGTAACTCCCTTAAAATTTGGTAATACAAAAGGTGAAATGACTTTCATAGGAGAGTTTTGATTAGGATCTAATTGAATAGGGTATTGGAAAGTTCTAGTAGATGTACTAGTTACATTAGGGTGGAGCACATTACTGGCTCTTTCTAGATTCTCTTGTAAGCCTGCCATTATGCATTCCCAACACCAATTATAAATCCTTTTAAATTGTATTGATTGTATATATTTGTCAAGGGAAAGTGGTGTTGAACTACTAATTTTTTCTCCTTGTAATGCTTTCTCAAGGGATCCTACACTTCTTGAAGTAGATGATTGTGATTCTTTGAAAATTTCAACATTTTTAGGAATCATTAATTCAGGTAACTCTAACATAGGTTCAACCTCTTGTTGTGCATGTCTTATTCCTATTGTTTATGAAAAGTTTATTTTATGTCTAATCCTATTCATACTTTCTAAAAAAACACTCCTATTCTAGTGTCCTAATATCCAAAATGCAATCCCAAGCAATGCAACTATTTTCATGTGAAGTCATCAATTTCACAAGAAAACAATTAACATTGAATGACTTGTTTATTCTCTAACAATGCCAATTTTATCCTTGACAATGGTGTCAAAAATGATGAGTGTCATTAATACTCATCATTTAGTTCATTTATCAAATTCAAGGCAACATCTTAAGGCTGTATACGATAGAGATATTGGACTACAACGTAGATATCAAGACACTAGACTATCTTAAAAAAGCTGAAAATCTTTGCAAAAAGGAAACTATGCTAATTTGCGCACTTACATGAGAAGAAAAGGTAACTATTTTATAGAAATTGAACATGCTAAATATAAATTACAGAAATGAAATGCTAAAATTGAAACTATCTTAACAATGCTAAAATAAAATGTTAAAATAGAAATTAAAGCAATAAAAACAATACTTAAATGTTGTAAATTAAATGCTGAAACAAATTAAAAATTGTAGAAACTAACTAAGGTCAACCGGCTATGATAAAATAGAACATAACACACTTCAAAAATAGGATAAAACATGGGAAATAAACACAATTAAAATAGGGGAAAATTATAGATTTAGTGCTAAAATTAAGTTACTAGAATAAAATGCAAAAACAAAAAAAAACCTGTAACTATGGTTAGTAATCCTTCCATAAATCCTGAGAGTGGGTCCTTGCTTTGAGGTCCAACATAAGGTGAAGGTTACAGTAGAAGCTGAGTTAATTTACATAGTTAAAATTTCATGCTAGAAACTAAAATGACAGTCTAAAACTTATTGATTTTTATTGAATGCTTCAACTTTCTTACAATGACTAAATATTATGTTCATACTTTCCTACTTAGCCTTTAAAATGGGAAAAAAAGGAGTATTTATAGCTATATACTCAACTTATTTTACCTAATTTTGGGGGTAAAAATAGAAATAAGCCATTGTCTCTTTATTGTAGCAATTTTTGTAGCAACAATTATCCTGTCTAGAATTAGGACAAAAAGCTAGTTTGGATAAATATTCTATTTTTGCTCCTCCAATTGTTGTGAAATATCTTAGGATATCTTTGTGAATGATCCATGTCAAATATTAACCCCCCAGATCACCATATTCATCCTTGAAATTAGTCAAAACAATTATGTTTTAGTGTAAGAAAATCTGCAACATAATATAACATTTCGAGAATTAATACAATGAGTTGGACCATATAGATTCCTTAATATTTGTACCTCCAATTATTGTGGGATGCCTTTAAATAATATTAGGGAATATTTGTGTCAAATCCCAACCTTCTATCTCACCATTTGCTCCTTCAAATCAATCAAAAACTAATTCTGGTTTTTGTATGTAGAAAATCCTGCAAATGCTTTGGAACATGTGGCTGAATATTTGATTTGAGTAAATCTTTTGGTTGTTGATTGATTGACTAGTCCTTGGTGTGTGTATATTATTTTATTTAATCTCTTATGTATTGAAAAGGTAAGTTGACCCCCTATTTGAAGCGCTACACCTATCATTTGGAATCTTGCAGCTTGTTGCCCAGATATTTCAAAGCAACCTACAATTTTTCCAGATTTTGTGTAGAATGTAGATTTTGACTTCAAATTATCTTAAAACACCAAAATAAGGGCAAGAAACATTTTCAAATACATGGCAAGTTAAATTTTAAAACTTAAAGCCAAGACTTCCACTTAAGATGCTTTCTACTATGCTTTATTACACATTTATTTAATGATAAAATATGCAAAATAATCATAAAAACTATAGGAAAACCTGTCCAAACAACAATATACCATGTTAAAATCAACAGTAAAATAAATAAAAATCAAACTACTTGGCATTAATCTATAGTAGTTTAGACAAAATGAGAAATTTTTATGTGGCATAACATTGTAATAATGAAACATTTTATTATCTCATACAATAAGGCCAAACAAATAGTAGAAGAGGACAACAAAAATAGGATGGAAAAGCTAGTAATTCTCATGAATTCAACTAGAAGACTAGAGGAGGTGGAGAATTTTCACAAGGAAGAGGTAATTTTGGTAGAGGAAGGGGTATAGTATTCCTTGAAAAGTGTTATAGATGTGGAGAAGATGGTCCTCAAGAATTTGAATGTCCAACAACACAACATAGTAGTATTAAAGAAAAGGAGGCTATGAACCATATTGCACAAGCATAAGAAGAGAGTGTTGGTTCCCTGAAGCATGTGGAAGATCTTGAGCAAGGAGAATCTCTTACAATGAAGAGGTTGCTATCAAAACCAGACAAGGAGAAATGTGAACTTGTTCAAAGGAGAAATCATTTTAGAATAGTATGCAAATTAGGAGGCAAATGTTGCAATGTCATTATGGATAGTGAGAGTATGGATAATTTAGTATCCACCAAGATGGTAGAGAAAATAGGGTTGAAGAGAATAGAACACCCCAATATATACAAGGTCTCTTGGTTGCAAAAGGGACACTAGATCTTAGTAAGCAAACAATGCAAGGTGAATTTTTAGATTGGATCTTACAAGGATGAGGTCCTATATGATATTATGCCTATGGATGATTGCATTGTGTTGTTGGGAAGACCATGGCAATTTGATATAAGGGTATTACATGACGGTATGAAAAGCACCTATGCTATTGTGAAATATGGTAAGAAGTATGTATTTTATCCATTGGAGGATAAAGATGAAAGAGAGGAAAAAGGTCGTAAAGTATGTTTGATTTCTAGAAAATAATTTTTGAAGGAGATGCCAAAGAAGAAGTAGTGTTTTGATTTGATTGATAAACCCACAAAGAGTGGAATAGCATATAAGAAGGATGAAATTCCAAGTGAAGTAAAGGAATATGCAATAAATTTATTAGAAGAACTATCAGATGGATTGCCACCGCTAAGAAGTATTAGCCACCATATTTCATTCCTAGAACAAGTTTTCCAATAAGGAAGCTTATAGAATGATACCAATGGAAAATAAAGAAGTGAAAATATAGGTCAAATAGATTTTGAATAAATGGTTGATTAGAGAAATCTTGAGTCGATGTGTAGTACCATGTGCTAGCACCTAAGAAAGGTGGATAATGATGAATGTGTATATATTCAAGGGCTATTAATAAAATAACCATAAAGTATATATTTCCATTACCACATATGGATAATTTTATGGATTGCTTAAGGTGAGCAAAGTACTTCACAGAGATAGATATGAAGAGTGGCTATCAGATCTAAATTAGGTAAGGATATGAGTGGAATACCACACTCAAGACAAATGAAGGATCACATGAGTGGTTGGTTATGCCATTCAGATTAACAAATGCACCTAGTACCTTTATGTGGCTGATGAACAAAGTGTTGAAACCATTTTTTTACAAGTTTGTGGTTGTTTATTTGGATGACATTTTGATATCTAGTAAAAGTAAGGAATACCATTTGACATATTTTATATTGGTCTTACCAATATTGAAGGAAGAAAAGTTGTTATTCAACTTGAAGAATAATAGTTTTATGATATAAGAATTAGTGTACTTGGATTTTATGATTTCAGAAGAGGGATGGACCCTGAGAAGGTTAAGGCCATTGCAAATTGGCCATCATCAAAATTATATTTGAGTCCAAGAGTTTCCATGGTCTAGAAATTTTATCAAAAACTTTAATGGGATTTGTACACCTTTTATGAAGACCCTAAAAGGAGAAAGGCATGAGTTTAAGTGAACAAATGCAACAAAAAGGAGTTTTGGAATCCTAAAGGAAAATATAATAGAACAATCAAGTCTAGCTTTGTTGAATTTCAACAAGGTATTTTAGGTGGATTGTGATGCAAGTGGGATAGTGATATAAGTCTTGATCCAAGAAGGCAAGCCTATTGCCTATTTCAATGAGAAGCTAAATGAGGCAAAGAGGAAATATTTAGTCTTTGAACAAGAGTTTTATGCCATTGTTCAAGCCCTAAAGAAATGAAGGCATTGTTTATTGCCAAAGGAGTTTATCTTATTCGTGGATAATCATGCTTTGTAGTTTATTACCAACTAGAGTAAGTTGAATCAAATACATATGAAATAGGTGTTTTTGTAAGGATATTCGTTTGTTTTAAAGCACAAAAACAAATATTTGAATTGAGTAGTTGATTCCCTAAGTAGAAGGAGCTTGTTGGTGAATATGATGAGGATAGAAATTATTGGTTTTAATTCCATGAAGGAGATTTATAAGGATGATGTAGATTTCATGGGAGCTTGGGCAACATGAAAAAATCATACTATAGGATACATGACACCATAGATTTATTATTTCATCCAAGAGGGAATGTTATTCCAAGGACATCAATTATGCATACCATGAAGTTGAATGAGAGGAAACTTATTAAGAGAAAAATATAGTGGAATTGCAGGACATTTTGGGATGGATAAAACCCTAAGACAACTTGAAAAAAATTACTATTGGCCAAGAATGAGTATAGATGCAAAAATATTTGTGCAAGGTTAATAATTATGTCAACATACAAAATGGAAAAGTCAAAACACTAGACTATATCGGACATTACTGATTCCAGAGTGATCATGGGAGAATCTAGGTATGGATTTTATTCTTGGATTTCTAAGGACACAAAAGGGTAATGACTTTATTTTTGTTGTGGTTGATCAATTCTCAAAGATGGTACATTTCATACCTTGTAGTAAAATGAAAAATGCTACTCATATTACCACATTATTCTTTAATGAAGTGGTAAGATTACATGGACTACCAAAAAGTATTATTTCAAACAAAGACACAAAATTTGTGGGCCATTTTTGGAAAACATTATGGAATAAATTGGGTACTAAGTTGGCATTAAGTTTGGCTTATCATCCACAAACCAATGGGAAAACTTAGGTAGTGAATAGGAGTCTTGGGAAGTTGTTGATATGCTTAGTTGCCAAGAAGTCAAAGCTTTGGGATATTATTTTGGCACAAGCAAATTTTACATACAAAATAAATCGAAGTATAGGCAAAATTCCATTTAGATTGTATATGGGATATGCCCAAGAGGAATAATAAGTTAGGAAAGACAACTAATTTATAGAAGCCAAGTGCTATAGTAGAAGACTTTTCTAACTACATTCATGATTTGAATCAAGAGGTGAGATGTGATTTAGAAAAGAGTGCCATGACATACAAATAATATGTTGATCTCAAGCGAAGAGTGCAAGAATTTTAGGTTAGAAATTTGGTTTTGGTACATTTGCAAAATAAGCGGTTCCTAAAAGGTACTTATAATAAGTTAAATTGTAAGAAGATTAGACCTTGTAGGGTCTTGAAGAAGTTTTCCATAAATTCTTATGAAATTGAACTACTTGAAGGAATGGATAAATATCCTATATTTAATATAACAAATCTATACCCTTATTATGAGGGATCAACTAGTGAGTAAGATAGTGCAACTTAAAAACCTCCAAAGGTAGATTGGGTATGATAGTTACCAAAGAGATGAAATTGAGGTAATCATTGATTCCCAAGTAGCCAAGAGGACAAGAGGTAAGGAATATCATGAATACTTGGTCAAATGGAAAAATTAGGTAACTAAGGATGCAACATGGATGAATACATCTAAGATTTCCAATTATGGAGTTCAAATTCAAAGTTTGTAAAATGTTCATAAAACATTTCTTCTTACCCAACATGTATGAAGCAATATCATCAAATGTAATAGAATGTAAGACCAATGGTTCAAATAACAGTTATTTGTCACAATCATAAAAAGGGTTGTGATCACCCATTTGGAGAAAGAATGGCTAAAGGTAAAAATTGAATTATGAGAATAAATTCATGGTTGCCATTTGTTTTATTAATAAACTATTTTCCAATTAATTCTGAGTCCATTTTTGAATGTTTGAAATTCCATTTGTGCAATTTGTATGTGTTGTTTAACTTGTATAACATAGGGAAGGACATTGAAAAAAGGGATATACCATGATTTGTAATTGTATATGCAATATTTCCAAACATCTATCCATTGGATGATAGACTAATGGTAATTTGGACAATGCATTAGAGACATTAGTGTGTTAAGGGCACACAAGTGTGCCATAGGAGTTCAACAAATAGAACGACTAGTTTCCCTCCAAGCGGGATAAGACATGGAATATTTAGGATAATATAAACATATCTATCCAGTGATTTAAATTGCTATACACACTAAGTCATCGTATAATAGACCATATGTTTAAATGATGGTAAAGCCATCGTACAAGAAATTTTTTGTAGAATGAATTTACCATGCAATCAATCAACCATATAAAGGGTTGTATATTTTGAATGGTGTATAGAAAACATCTTTGGATTGTACAATGAAAACATTGTATGATAGGAAAGACATCATTATATGATAGCAAAGGCATCGTCATATGTAGAAGGATTTTTAGTCAGGTTGTCTAAGTCAATTAAAATAAAAAAATTCTAAAGTGTTGAGTTCAGGCCCCTTTAAAATTTTACAAGGAATACAACAAAATTGATGATATATCCATATTTACCGTAGTTTACTTTATAAATATTTTTTTGTGATTGTTTTTATTCATATGCCATGTTAGAATTCACAATATTTTCCAAAAACATTTTGAAACATTCATTCAACACAATTATATACAAAATAAAGGAAGAATAGAAAAATAGAAGATAATATAGATAAAATATACAGAAAGAGATAAATGACATGAATAGAGCGAAGGTATAAGGGGTGGATGCCATTAGGCACCCCCAAGATCTCAAATATCATAAACTGATTACAATGGATCACTCATTGGGGGTGTTCATAGTGATACCATTAGATATTAACCTCAAGTTGACATAACTAGAATTGAAGGCTAAATTACAATATAATAAATAGATTAAACCCTTTATTCAAGGTTAACCATAGAGGTAGATTAACCAAAATTATTAAGGGTGAATACATCAAAAGATAGATGCCCATAGGCTTACATAAAAATATATCCAAAGCCTTACATAGAATACCCATTGACTTACATAGAGAATACCTAGAGTATTCAATAACACTTACCTATAGGCTACATCAAAAACACCAGAAGGTACTTCATAACTATCAAAATTGGCCTAATATGGTTATATTACAAGTATTTCAACAAGCATGCCAGTACATTTTCCAATGTTGATATCAGCACTAGTCGTTTGGTGTTCATCCTTTTTTTATCTCTATCTAGTTGGTGCTCATCCATAAATGATAGAATCCATTAGCATCGGTGGAAATATGATAAATATTTTAATTTGAATCCATACATCATCATTCAATTACATTGTTGTGTTCAATTCAAATATTCTAAACCAAGTCTACTAGCTGACCACTTCAAGAATCTATGCATGATTTTTTAAAGTGCCAGAAACAGATTCTTGGTTATGTCTTAATTTTGTCAAAAATCATTGGAATATTATACTTCACCTTTCAACTAAAACACACATTCTATAAATGTTGAAATCCTTGAAACAAGGGAACAAAAGAATCTAGACAAGGCATCTAAGATTGATCAAACAAAAGGTAAGCATCAATTTATATCCCCAATAGGATCATTTGTTACATTCTCAAGCTATATTCATCACTTATGCCAATAAATTCCTCCTCAATAATACACCTATGTCACTTCACATCACTAGTTGAGATCAATGAAGCAATATTAGACCACATCTCACCAACTGAGATTAGGGATACATCTAGACTGTGACCCATACGATGAAATCTTGATATAGATAATCATCCAATGTCCTCTCATATTCCTTATTAGGGATATGATCTATGCATCTAAGTATCTCCTTTTATTGTGTGTGTGTGTATGTGTATGTGTATGTGTATGTATCTCCCTTTTATGGATATACTTTGTAATACTCTCTTATTATATAAGATTTATGTTCATATCTTCACCTATCATGGAGATACATTATACGATTCTTTTGTAATACAAGATTATTACACTTTATGGATATCTACTTGTCTCCATTTTTTAGTGTGTTTATATTGTCATATTTGTATTATGATAATGTATTCTATCCATTTTTTTGTATTTATATTACACTTTATACATTTTGTCTTAATGCCTCAACCATTCTTCATAGAAATTTTCTTATGTTTATTTATGTGCATAAAATATTTTTGTTATATTTGAATTGTCGTTCATCTCACTTGTAAATTTATTAATTCCTTACAATCTAGCTTGAATAATCCAACATTATCTTCATACCAATCCTAACACTCCATGCATTTGTGATATTATTTTGTATGCCCTATATTTTGCAACATTGCTCTAAATATAATATGTAAAAACCACTAGCTCGTTCTATAAGTTGTCCTCCATGTTAATAATCCTATATCCCCTGATGCATGTATCAAGTGGTATCAAAGATAGCATCCATCATATATATGTAGAGAAAAAAATCAAGTAGTAGACACTTTAGTCAATATAATTTTGATCTTCATCTTGGTGAAATTCAAAGTTTAGAAGGCAAACAACCAAATAAGATTTTATCTCTTCATAAAAATGATATCAAAGAGTTGATTGCAAAAACATAGTAATTTGAGTAAGATGAAGAATTCCTTTGATAGAAATGAAAACTAATTATGTCTTCGAGGAAAAGGTAATCTAAATATGGTGACAACAATGTAATGTTTTGTTATTTTGATGGAAGTTCATTAGAAGCCAGACATAACTTTTAAAAATAAAACAATGTTAAATAAAAAATGGATAGACATTGTACTTGTTGAATTCATGGCCTAGATATTATTTAATTCATCGCATGAGATTTTTGAGTGTAAACACATTTTATCTTAAACTAAAAATAATAGATCACCTTACATGACCTTTGGATAAGAGTTTAACTAATCGTCTTTAAGCATAAACTTAAAATAAATATAATAATATTGAGGATAAAGTAATAAAAGTATTTTATAATTAATATTAAAAATATAGAACACGTTACACGAGCTCTATATATTATATTTGAGGTTGAATTTAAAACAAATATAAGATCAACTTAGATTACATTAATTGTGAAGATAAAATTGGTTACATACCAATATTTTTTTGGTTATGTAAACTCATACCAATATTTTTTGGTTACCTTCTTAAATATTAAAGATTTAACTAATATTGTTATAGCAATATCATAGTTGTGATATATATATCTTCTTATTGACGGTAAAGGGTAAAGTAGTTTCTATCGTCCGTGAGGCTATAGGCCATATGAGATTATTTTTGTTTTACCCAATATATGGTTATCCAACTATACTCCAATTGTTGAAGCATTATGTATAACCCTACCCTTCATAGGATTCAAACTTTAGACGTCTATTAAGAGTCCAAAGTCTCCACCATTAGGCTACTTAGGTTGTACAACAAAGGATTATAGATTTTATACAATTTACTAAAACAAAATCTTAGGCTATTTATGTTATACAATATAGGACTGTAGCTTTCACACAATTCACTAAATCAAAAGCTTGTTGTTTAATTCAATAAAACATATTATTTTCTTAAAAATTGTTTTAGAAAGATATGGTTCATGAGAGTTAAAAATGATGTTTATTTATTTTACATATCAATTGTTAAGGATAAGATGTTGGACTTAGTACCCAATAAAACATACTTTTTATCATGCTATAATTCCATTCATATTTGACGAGTCTAAAATTCACATGTAAATACTTTATATATAATTTTTTTATCCAACTTAGGAAATGATCATTAAAAGCCATAGATAACACATCTAATCAATGGTGTTTTTTTTAATAATCTATGTGGCTTTTATTGGGACCACTCCCATAAAAATTCCAATATATTATATTTATGTTTAGGTCAACTAAATCATATCCAACATGCCTTTTGATCATAGATAGTTTTTATTTTATTTTTCTATCAAATATATTCTTCATATTTCTCAAAGTGCTATGTTTCCACAATCAGTTTCTTGATATCATTTTTATTAAGAGATTAAATCTCACTTGAATAGTTACCTTCTAAAATTTGAATTTCACCAAAATTAAGATCAACACCACAATTGGATAAATTATTTGCTTCCTAGTTTACTTCTCTATAGATATGCTCATATTTGTAAGAGATTACCTCTAATAATAGATGATGAACATTAACAATAATACTATTTTTTATCCAATCCCAACATCCATTTTTGTTGATAGCATTAATAATAATTTGTGTACCCTTAATTGAAATACATTTCCATCATTTTTCAATTGTAATTTTAATCCTTGTAAGGAGTGCCCTAGCCTTTAGATAGTTTTTAGTTAAAATTCCATATGATTCTATAATAATATTCCTTTCATTATTTTGAAAAACACCACATACATTGGATTTATATATCATATGATTCTATAATAATATTCCTTTCATTATTTTGAAAAACACCACATACATTGGATTTATATATATATTTTTTAGAAGCACCATAGAATTAATTTTGATAAACCTAATTTCTTGACGTTTATATTTTACCCTAGATTGAAGCAAATCCTTTGTTTTAATGTCATTATCATAGATGACTTTTCTATATATGTTCAAATATTTTAACCTAGTTGTTACCACATATTTTTCTATACTTGAGATTTCTCAAAATTTCTAATGTTTCTTTCAAGCCATAAATTCCAACAAATAATGGTAGGACCAATCATCCTTAGAATACATAATGCTTAGATTTGAAATAATTAATCAAATATTTCATCAACTCTTTCAATTTTTATGGAGCTACAAAACATATATTTATTTAAAAAAAGTAACCCTAAATGGAGTGAGCAAAGGGACAATGAAGAGTTAAATGGTATGATGTTTGAAAATCCTTCTCACATGAGGCACATCTAAAATGTCCATGATATCCTATTAATTGTAGAATCTCTCCTATAATAATGTTACTTTGAAATACTAATCAAAGGAATTTTGAGACCTTAGGAAGAGCCTCTAGTGACCAAACATTATCCCAAGAAAAATCTTTGGGAATAGAAAATTTTGATTGCTTCAAGTCCTCATATCCTAACTTGATAGAATATTCACCATATTTTGATAGATTCTAAACCAACTCATCATTTTGTGTAAATATTGACAAATAAAACTATTGAAGTATATTTTGAATTTCATCTACATTTTAATTAAGTTCCTCTACTTCAATCAGGTTACTAATAGAGATCCATGATGTAGAATTGTTGCTTACATTAATATAATATTTGATCTTTGTACCTTTACAAGCTAGGCATGCATGAGCCAATGGTTGTTATTTTGAATTAGAGACAAGAGGATAAGGTTTCAACCAAGAATCAAATAAAAAAAATTATAATTGACCTCATTGATTGACCATGTAATATATTTTTTGATTAATTACAAACTATATAATATAAATTTCCATGTTGGTGATCCTTTGGGTAGTCTTATTTTTCTAAATAATTTTATTGCATCAAGAGAACCTATATATTTTTAAGTAACATTCTGTCCATTTCACTCTTTGATCTGAATAATCTCTACCCATGTTTTCCCCTTAAGGATAAACTCATAAGTATATAATCCCAGATGCTTGCTCCTCCAATATTATTTTCTTTGCAAACCCTATCTCACTTACAAAGAAGAAACCTAATTTTTTCTCCCATCATTTCCAAATAAATTCTCTTTTAATTTTATTTATTTTTTATATTATACCTACTAGTAATTTTGAAAGAGACATCATATACATAGGGATGGATAGCAATGTATTATTTATGAGTTGTAACCTTCCCGCCATGGCTAAGAACTTACCTTTCCAAGCTAAAAAATAAATTTTCATTCTATCCAAACAAGATACTCAAAGATCTTATTTATTTGCTTTATGAGACAAAGTACCCAAGAAGGTTAATGAAAATTTTTAGTTTTAAACCCTAAAATATCCACAATAATTTATCATAAATCTAAGGTAGTGTTAATGAAAAATTCCTAGCTTTTACAATATTAACTAACTGTCTAGTATCCTTATCATAACATGATAATATTGATTTAAACTCAATGGCCTCATTGAATAAGATATGATAAAAAAAAAAAGTGTCATAAATAAACTAGAGATGAGATTTGAAGGGACCATTTTTTGCAATTGAATACCCTTGATTTTATCTTTCCTTTTTGTGTTTGAGAAATCTCTCCATAATGGCTTCACAACAATAATGAATAGATAAGGAGATAGTGGATCACCTTGGTGAAGTTAACTAGATAAATTAAAGTAACCAATAAGAGAACAACTTATAAAAATAGAATATTTCAAAGTGCTATAATAACATTTTATTCATTCACTCCAATTGTAGTTAAATTTTTTTTTTTTGAGATTATGATGTAGAAAAATACAAGAAAGCCTAAAATATACTTTGTTCAAATCTAGTTTCATAAGCATACCTAGTGTTTTCATGGAGTTAAGAGAATGTATAGCCTCATGTGCAATTATTACACCATAAATTACCATGAACAAAACCACCTTGTTCCTCTAACATAATAGAGTCTAGAATGTGTTTCAACCTATTTTCTATTATTTTTGAAATTATCTTATACATCATATTACAAAGGCTCATTGGATGAAAATTATCAAAATAAATTTTCTCGATTTTCTTGGGAACTAATAAAATAAAAGTAGCATTGATATTACTTATTGTAGCCTTCACTTTATAGGCCTCTTCAACCACAACCAACATATCACTCTTTAATAAATCTCAAATGTTTTTTAAAAAAATTACAAGAAATCCATCGAGACAAGGTGCATTATTAGGGTGGAAAGAGAAAACTACTTTGTGTATGTCCTCTATAGATATTTTTTTCATCAAGCATTCATTTTGTCCCTACGTGATAATTGATGGAATATTTTGTAAAAGCGTATCTTGTGCCTTCTTATCTTGCCTAGTATTTAACAAAATATTTTTAAAATAATTAACTGCTTCCTTCATTACATATTCTTCTTCCTCAATATTTCTTCTATCTGGACTTAAAATATTTTTGATGTAATGAAGAATACTTTTTTTGTTTTAACATGAAAAAAAACTAGTATTTCTATCTCCTTCTTTTAGCCATTTCTCTTTATATTTTTGTATCCAATATGATTCCTCATTTTTCAATGCATTATGATAATAAAAAAGTAATTGTTTTTCTTTTAAATAATAATCCTAGTCCACTCTATTGATTTCTATTAAATATTATAAAAATTAATAGCTTGGATTAATTTTTTCTTTAAAAATGTTACCAAAAAATATCTTTTTTTGCTCCTTTAAATATTTCATCTTTTGAACAAACTTGTACATATATGATCCTTCAAAATTTATTTCAACCCACCATAACATAACCATTTGGAGGAAATTAGAGTCTTGAAGCCATATAGACTTGAAGAGAAATGGATTTGGATGACCATTATTAGGTAAAGCATAAGTCAAAAGAATGGTTTTGTGATCCGATCATGCTTGCAATAAAATATAAAAAGAGATTGTATAGTATATTTGCAACACATATTGGATAACAAGAATCTATCCTATCTTTCTACTATATGAGTTTTCCCACCATGTCTATTATCCCATGTATATTAAAAACTTGACGGACTTACATCATAACATTTGAATTGACAAATGAAGCAAAATCTTGTATTGATTTAAACCATCTGGAGTACCACCCTTCTCTTCCAAATGAGGTAAAACTGTGTTGAAGTCACTCCTAAGAATCCATAGATCATAATTATGAATCATCATTGTATTTGAAAAAATATAGTAAGGCCTTCTAACATCTTTCATGAGGAGTGACTATAGTTAGAGCATACCCATTTATAACCCCAAATTTGATGTTTTTTTCTTTCCTACAAAATAGTCCACTAACCCAATTAATTTTTCTTTTAACAATTTTGCACCCCATTTGCATTTATCCCATATTTTTGCAATACTACTTGAAGCTCCTATAGAAGAAGTTGTTAGACAATAACCCACATTCTAAATCTTGTTAAAATCATCCTCACATTCTGCATTACTTAATTTTATTTTGTGTATTAAAATAAACTCAAAACTATAACAACCTATTAATTCCTTAATAAATCATTTTTAGGGGTATTATTCATATCTCTAACATTCCATGATATCATTTTATCACCACTTTTTTATTTTTATTAGTAGGCTTAGCCCCACTTGTGATATATTTTTATTTGGCTTTCTAAATCAATATCCTTTTGAGTTTATTTTTCTTCTTGTTCATGCTTTGATGACCTTCCTCTCCTTTTTCCATTTCCACCAACACTTTCATCTAAATCAATCTCTTATATTTTATCATATTGTTTTTAATGAGACTTATCTTCTAAATATTTATATTGCCCTAAACAATCTAAAATGCAAGGAATAACAAGATAAAAACTTTCTTCTTTATGTATCCCTAAAATCCCTAAAGTACAAGGATCAAGGTTATGCATAAGGAGTTGAACCCAAAATGTAATTATAAAAAAAAGGTGAATCAGTTTCAAAATCCTGGCAAATCCTAGCCAACTTCATGTAGGGGACATGGTGAATTACCTTTATTTTTCACCAAAAACTATAAAATCATGGCGAATTTGAGAGTATCGACCACAAATTGGTTGAAAAATAAGCTCCGACCAAAAACTAGTTGTAAAATAGAGTTTGATCGTAATTTGATTGTAAAACATGAACTGGTCACGGTGTGGTTGCAAAACATGGTCTAGATGCGAGCTGGGTGCAAAATACAGTTTTGGCGTGATCCAGATGTACAACACGATTTGATCACAATTTGGTTGCAAAGCACAGTTTGGTCATGGTTCGATTGCAAAACACGACCCAACCATGGTCTGGTTACAAAGCAAGGTCCGATCGTAAACCGGGTGAAAAATAAGGTCCAGTAAAAAATTGGGTGTAAAACAAGATCTGACTGTAAATAGGTTGTAAAACAAGGTTCGATCGAAAATCAGATGCAAAACAAGGTTCGATCGTAAATCGGGTGCAAAACAAGGTCTGACCTAAAATCGGTTGCAAAACATGGTTCAACCACAAATTGATTGTAAAAAACGGTTCAACCACAAAATATATTGCAAAATACTATTCAACCTCAGACCGGATGCAAAAATTTATCCAAATTTAGTCTGGATGTAAAACAAGGTCCGACCCAAAACTAGTTACAAAACATGGTTCGATCGTAAATCGGTTGCAAAACATAGTTTGATCGTGAACTAGTTACAAAACATGGTTTGATCGTAAACCGGTTGCAAAACACGATCCAAATGCAAACTGATTGTAAAACATGATCTAGCCTTGGATCGGGTGCAAAACTATATCTAGATTCAGGTTGGGTGCACCAGGGTTTATGCTACCACATGTCATGTGATATATCACCCGTGTTGCATGTCAAATGACATGTTGCCACATGTCCACCTATAATCATTTCTATCTATAAAAGGTATAGACAATCATTTTTTTTTAATTTCTACGATTGCGAATCAGAGCGAACCAAAGTGAACCCTCCCTAAGCGATCGTTACCTTGCAACCTTCCCAATCCAATTTCTCCTACTTCCACAACTTCTAGCAATGGCCACCACATCCACCCCTTATGCAAAAATTATATTCAAGAACCTTTCTTGCTCTACAATTTTAGATATATTAACCACCCTAGGTTACGACTTTTCATGGGTCAATGATGCAGGTTTGCAGAACTTGCTTTCAATACCCCAATTCAAGATAGATAAAATCATTCTACATAATATCATAGATGGTTATGACCATGACCATGCCACAATGAATCTACAATTACGAAATAGAAAACTATCATTTACAATCACACCTACAAACATCCAAAGATTGATAGATCTTCCTTACAAGGATTTTCCTCTAGTGTCATCGAAGTTTGTGCTATCTCTAGATGATAGAGGTTACCTGGAGATGACCTACAATCTTGGTATGAAATTATTGTCAGGTATAATTCTCATTTCTTAGATTCTATTAATGTTCAAAATTTAAAATTTGTAATTTGTTATCTAATTTTTTTTTGCAGCTTTCACCTCTAAGTCAAAAAGAGGGTTAACAAACACCTCTATTCAACATCTAGCTTTGAAGGTCATTATTGAGTTCTTCCAAGCAAGACTGATTATGCATGGAAGAACAAAACTTTAGTTCTAGGCATTGGCCTATATGGTTCGTTGTCTTCACCATGAGAAGTTTGATTGGTGCACATATATTTCAGATCACATTAGAACAAAGTTGCATGGCATCCAAATGAGCTCAATGACCATGGTGGGCACCGTTAATTATATTTTAGCATTGTATTATGAAAGTTTTCATAATTTACAGAATACTCCTATACCAACTGTAGTGCATCCAACACTACAGAGCATTGCCATGACACCCCAAGAGTTGAAGGTAATAAGTCCATCTTTCACCATCAAATAGTTTTTTATATTTTAGCATGTTTTCATTTTTTAATTTTTATTTGCACCTAAATGCAGACTAGGGCAGCCACCACAAGGACAAAATAGGATGCTACCATAAGGGGTCACATGCTAGAGGCCACTAGTGATTCTGAAGACACTAGGTCACAAGCATCACCATTGTAGAGGCCGCAAAAATGTTTGAGGCATGTTGCTTCTCCTAGGGGTTCTCATGCACCTATGTTTGCACAAAATGTGCAGTGTGCATCTAGTGAGGCCACCCCTACAACACGTAAGTTTCTCTTTTGAGATTTTATCTCTATATTTGTTTACTTAAAATTATAATAATTTTTATTAAATTTTTCATATGTTTTCAGACTTACGCCCCACCCCATTCGGCACCCAAATACATCAGATCTCATCATCTTTAGGTAAATCAATGTGTATTTACTTTGAATTAACATATATTTATTTTTTTCTATTTTATTTTCTGAATAATTCTAGCAAAAATATTTTTACTATTTTTAGGCACCTCTCAACAACAACCTATGAGAGGCAATGTGATGCCACCACCACCTCCACCACAACAATGACAGGTTCAAAAAATGAGAGGGCATATGCAGGTTGGAGTTGGAAAATAAATTTTTTCATAGAGATCGTGGGGGGCAACACCAAGTGAGAATATATCTGTGTTCTCAACTTTTTCATTGAACACAAATACATAGGCACCAAAAGTTTCAAGTGTGGGATTAGATAATATCCCACTTGATGATGATTATCTATTGCAGGGCAATATTTCAGGCTTCAAGGCAACAAATGTGCTTCAAGATCCACAAGGAGAAGCACAACAAATAGAAGCCCCTACAGCTCAGCAGACATTATCATCGTCTGCTCAATCAAATGACCCTCATCCTCAAACTAAGGATGACAAAGTAAATTTTGATGAAAAATTTTAATGGCTGAAAATTGTGAAGTAACCATAAAAGAGGTGGTGCTTCAAGATTTGGAAGTGATGAAGGAGTGGGAATATCGGGCCAAGGTCCTTATGAAGGAAATTAATGCCCGGTATAAAATTTTTTCTAAAAGAGAATCAATTTTTTCTCTAGTTGAGAACGAACCAGAAAAGCTTGGTGGCTTGCTAGATCAAGCTACATCAGGATCAGTGAAGTCTACTATTTTGTATGATGATAAAATTCTAAACATTATGGTTAGTAGAATTGAGAATATTAATGTTGAAGCCCAAGCATATTATAACCAATGGGATTTCGATAAGAAAAAAGTTATAGTTGCTAAGGTTGCAAGGGATGTGGTTGAGGTGAGCAAATGTTTTCTTATGTTTTCTATTTCTTTTGCACTCAAATTTTAATATTTTATCAAAACAAGTTAAATTTTTTTATATAACTCTTTTGAATTATGTTTTCTTTTTCTTTTTGCAGTCAAATTTTGATAATTTAAGAAAACAAGTTAAAAGCATGGAAGTTAATATCACAATGACAAAGAAATTTTTAAAAAATGCAGTGTTAATGAAGAAAACAATGCAAGCCAAAGTCAAGGATAATAATATTTTAAGAAAATATATCAAGGAAAAACTCAACCAGGATGCGGATCTCATGCTAGAGGAGCAGAAAGTGAAAGAACCGCTTTCAATAGTGCTAGAAGATCCAGCCCAAGAAGAATCTGCATTGCTAGGGAGTTTCGAGAAAATAGAGGAAGGCCTAGTCAGAACTGGAGCACTACCAACACATAGGGTGTCGAGGAATGAGAAAAAGGAAAGGAACTAGCAACTCAAGGAGAAGCTGAGGTAGAAAACCCCCAATATGATATTTAAGAAACTGTGAAATGTTTACTAGTTGACTACATATTTTTTATATTGCAGTCAACAATTTTGTACAATGTAATATATTTTTAATCGAATTAATGAAAAAGGCATTTACTAATTTTGTGTCTTCTATCATTCAATGGTTGTTTCCATTTATAATTTTGTGTTGCTTTTTTAGTTTATGTCGATCCAATAATATTTACTATGTTCATCTCAAACAACAAAAGAAATATTATAAGGATATTTATTTGCAAAGTAAAAAGAACTCAATTGTGCCAATACATTAATATTCATACATTAACAATACTATGATATAAAACATAAGGATTTATCAATGAAGATAGTTAAGACACTAAGAATGGTACGATATAAAACATACAATTTTTAAAACAACAATGTGATATAAAAAATAAAATTTATGAATAACCAAATTTTGTGAAATCTAATAAATCTGATAACAATATATTGAAATTTGTTATAAAATAAAGTCAAATTTATCAATGTTGTGAAATTTTGTAAAAATTACAATGGAGGTAGTTGAAACAAACACTCCTCAACTTGTCCAGAACCACTTTGAAGCATAGCGGATGTGTGTGTCTACACTATGTGATCACTACAAGTATCATTATCCTCATTATCATCCGTATTAGTGACACCCCTTCTATCTGCTAGAGATTTCCAGTATGTCAATGCTCTATCATAGGGAAATTTGTCCAGCTCATACGTTGACACATAAATTCTCAAACAATTTTCCAAATTTTTATCCAACCTATTACGAAGTTTAGATTTCACAAAAGATAGTGCACTAAAAACCCTCTCATCTTCCACAGATCCCAAAATCATTGTTTGACATAATTCATATAAACAAAAATATTCACCAATCATATCTTGTAAGACACTACTTGGATACAATTTTTGCCACAAATGTGTAATGGAACCAAGCTCATGAAAGTTACTCAAAAGTGACGTTTGATCAACCATTATCATTCCAAAATGCGATGATTGTTGTGTTAAAAGTTCTTTGTTGAGAATACCTTTGATTTCAACACCATTGACTTCCACACTTTTGCTGAAATGTTTAACAAGTATGCCCATGTATTTAATAAATGACTCATGTGTAGATTTGTAGTCAATAGAAGAACCCCAAAACATGGGGTTAACCACACCCATGGCCTCAAGCAACTCATCTCTTTGAAACTGATCTCTTATTTCACTTGTCAATGATTCTACTATTTTTAACAATTTAATCTTAGTATTGTGTAAAACTACTTCAAATCCATTGTGTGTTATGGGAATTTGTTCAACATCATCCATAACTATATTTGACCACCTTTCAAAATGATATAGAGGTATCATATTTCCATGAACATTAATACAAATATGATCATTGATGTCAAACTTCAAAAATATTTTTGGATCATTCACGTTAGTTAATGTTCTCCAACTATCAAACAAGGGATCTGTAAAATTTCCTTCAAAGACATATAACCTATCAATAATCATACATATTTATTTTCTTACCCTCATGAAATCAACAATATAGATGGATCTTTCTTGTGCAAGTTTAATCAATCTATTCATTTCTTGTAACATTGGAAGAATACCACATAATGTTAAAAGGGTTTCCAAGTCAGTAAAATGGTATAGCAAATCTTTTGCCTTATCAACTACCCTACGATTTGTATACATAAACCCCATTAACGATTGATATTCTATAAAAACTTTATGTGCAAGTTGATACAATGAAATCCACCTTGTATCCACATCTTTTAACAATTTTTTTCCTTCTATAACTCCTAGTGCAAATTGTTGAAACTCTACAAACCTTTTTGGACTGCATGAAAAATAAGCATGTGTTTCATGGATGAGGTCTTCCACTCTTGCAACATTTTCAAAAGTGCTCACAATTTTATATGCAAGATTCACTCTATGAGCCATGCAATGAATGGGTATCAAATATGGGGTGATAGATGTCTGGAGTCGAACACAAAGACCATTCCTATGTCCTTGCATTATAGCAACACCATCAACTCCAACGCATATTAACTTTGTGGCTATTTCTATATCATTCATTCTTGTAATATCTTTTAAACTAGTTACAACAACATTATAGATATTTTCTGCATTACTATTTTCCACCATCTTATGTAATGCTAGCAAACTAGGTTGCCTTACATGATTTTGGAATGTGTACACATGCATGCAAATCCAAGATGTGTTGTCCACAACCGTCACCTCATCAATTGAAAGTGAAATGAATTTGGCAAGTTTTACTTTCTCCCTCAGGTCCTCCTTCTCAACCAATGATAGATATTTTACCATTTCCCAACCACTTCGATCTGACCAATGGGAACTAGGAAGGTTTTGCACATCAGCTAGTTGAAATAGGTGCTTATAATCAATAAAATCGGACATGGGTCTACCCTTTTTAAGAATACTATATACAACAACAAACTGCAAACTTTTTGAAGCTAAAGTGGTCTTATGAATTTTATGAAATTGGGCTTGAATAGTTCCACCTTTCTCAACAAGAGATTGTTGTAGCTTCAATTCATTGTCATATTCTATTGCATATCTAACATGCATACATTCCGATGCATCCTTCCACCTAACTATTTTCTTAATTGTTCCATCACTTTCTGTAACATTTGAATAAACTTTCCCACAATATTTTTCTATTGTATCTTTCTTCAGTTGCATCTTATGATCCTTACCTAGTTTCCAACTACAAATTTTGCATCTACATTCTGTTGGAATGGCATTGTCATTCTCTGGCTGGACTGGCTCTATAAAGGGATATGTTGATGCCCATTCAACCTGAAATGACCTTCCAATAGTCCATCTAGTTAACTTTCTATGTTTAGTTTTTTGGCTTGATGATTCCCTAAAAGTTTGTATTGTATTTGATTTATCACTTTCTTTTTCAAGTGGAATGTCATTTTGAGGAATATCTTCAAGTGTTTGTTGGATGTCATTGTTAAGTGAAATTTCATTAGAAGGCATCTCTTGTTGAGGAATATCTTCAAGTGGAGGCATATCAGGGTCAACAAAGTATTCTGCATAAAATAATATTCTTTATCATTTTTGGATTTAATAGAACAAAATTTTACAAACAAAAAAAGATTCACATCAACATGCAATATGGCCAGAGCCATATACTAAAAATTTACTTTTTGAGGAAGAAAGCATTATTTAAAATAATTTATAGAATACACAACTAATTGTTTAGTAGGTAAAAATCAATTGTACCTTGAATTTGTACAGATGTCGATGGCTCATTGGATTTCGATATATGGCTAAAATATTTGAGGATACTCTTTTCAGTAGAAGATTTGCCTCCCTTCTTTCCATCGCTAGTAGGTGCCATTTTACTTGTAAAGAAAATGTTTCTCATTTTAGAATATTAATAAAATGTTGAACAAATCTTAATACTATAAGGCCTCAAGATAATATTGTAACTAGAATATACAGATGGTTGGTTGGTAGAAAATACATACAAATTTCCAATCAAGCTTTATCATGATTTTTTTAGTGCATGCCACTATTATATTTTTTGGAGATAACACTTGTATGTATTCAAATCTGCAGCCACGTATAGGAATTTTTGTAACTCCTAGTATTAGAGATTCAAATGTGGAGAAATATCAGATTATAGTACTAAATGTCCTAGAAACTCATAGTATTAGTGGAATAGTTATCTTAAGGGAAGGTCAACTAGCTAAAAAATCCATGAAAATAGTCACTCGATGAATAGAGGAAAACAGGGGAAAATATTTTCTCCTTGAACTCATATTCTCTAAAAATCAAGAGAAATAGAGAATCAAAGTGTCTTAAGAGAAACAAAGAATTACATTTCCTTAAGAGAAGGACAATTAGCTTAAAAATACATCAAAACACTCACATGCAAAATAGAGGAAAATAGGGGAAAACATGGGAAACAGAGCATTGACCTATTTGCAATAATTGAAAGAAAAACCTACAACTGCTTGAACTCATATTCTCTTAAAAAATAAGAGAATAGAGGATCATAGTGTCTTAAGAGGACAGGTAGCTAAAAAATGCATCAAAACACTCACATGTGGAATAGATGATAACAGGGAAAAATAGAGGAAAACAACAAAATAAAAACCTGTATTTTTATAATAAAAAAATAGATGTTACTACTACAACTCCTTGAAATCATATTCTCTAAAAATAATTTAGAGAGGTAAAATTTTGTACCTTTATTTTTCACAATCGATGCTCTGATAGTCGATCCGGGTGGAAAATAGGGTCCGGCCCCTATTCGGGTGTAAATCAAGCTCCGAAAATTGGTTCGGATTCAAAACTAGGTTTGACTTTTTAGTTCGGGTGCAAAACTAGGTTTGACTCTGATTCGGGTGCAAATCAAGCTCCAATAGATGATCTGGGTGAAAAACAAGGTCTAGCCTCTATCTATATGCAAATCAAGATCTACTAGTCTATTTGGGTGGAAAACTTGGTTCAACTTCCTATCCGGGTGTAAATCATGCACCAACTACGGTCCGGGTTCAAAACATGCTTCGACTATGGTTCGGGTGCAAATCAAGCTCCAATAGATGGTTTGGGTGAAAAATAGGAGTCAACCCTTGTTCGAGTGTAAATAAAAATTTGACTTTTGATTTGGGTGTAAATCTGGGTATGGCTTCCATTCGGGTGCAAATCTGGGTTTGGCTTCCGATCTGTGTGTAAAATTTGGTTCGAATTCGATCTACAATTTTAAATAGGGTTCGACTCTATCCGGGTGCAAATCTAGTTTTGGATATGGTTTGGGTGTAGATCTAGGTCTGAATTTCGATCGAAGTTTGGTGAAAGTCTGCAACAGATCAAATGTTTTAGTTCTTGTCTTTTCTATTGGAAGGTTTTACATGAAAAAGTATCGCTATCGTGTTAATTATATATACTGGTATAAGAGGTAAATTTGGTAGGATAATTTAAAATTTTTATAATTTCAAGGCGAAAAGGGTCCTCAGTTTAGGCGAGAGTGCTAGCGATTTAAAAAAAATCGGTAATATTATTATCAACGTGCGGTGAGCCGACCCCTAAAAATTTTTGGACCCAAAAATTTTGGGTGAATGGGCCGACGTCCAAGGTCCCCAAATTTTGCCAATTTCCATTTTTGAAAATGCTAATATTCGTTAGTTTATGAAGATTCACCGCTATGCATAACCCTGACAAGGATGATCCTCCATAGTAATTACTTTCTTACGCTTATATCGAAATCCTAAATTTCCATGGATATCCTTCATATGCATTTCTTTATTATACTACTCTTGAAACCCTGAAGTGTAATGGATATAATCTATACTACTTTCATTTTTATTGCAAGTAAAATATTTTATGCTACTGAGAAAAATGAAGACGATTTATATAAATTAACCTTGACTTGCTTCATCTCATTCACTTTATAATTTTTCTCACGATATTTCTTTACACCTTTAACTCCTATATTGAACTTGTGCATCATACTTCCTCATCTCTTAATTCTTTTTTCTTTTAATGTTTGATTCGAGTGAACTATAATGGCCTTTTCCACTTGAATATGCAAAAATGTTTTTCTTAACACTTTCTTAGGAGGAGAGAATACTTGATTTGAACTAACTTCTACTATAATATAATCTCCTTTTTTCATATTTAAGGTTACCTCATGCCCAAATTTTTTGGATATGGCTATCAAAAAGTTAGATTTTGTATTACCAAGCTCCTATTTTTATAGGTATGGAGTAGACCCTTACATGATCCAATCGGATCTTACAAGATAATATTAGACTAAATATAGGCTTATTAGAAGCCATCCCAAATTTTACAAGTCATATGAAATCCAACTACAAGATAAGCTTATTTTAAATGATTGTTAGATGCATATTAGTATAAAAAAACTAGCCTACAAATTAAATATTACATTATATGTTGGCTTACAAAAGTTGGATATTACATTCCTTATCATACCTCACCATAGTAGAAGCATTGGAATCCAATGCTTTCAAAAGAGAAAATAAATTTGTTGGAATAGACTAAAACATAGGAAAATATTTTATTAATATCAAGCTTCCATACATTACATTCAAATTACATTTCTTTTAGTACACGCCAATCTTGTATATCTCATTAGAATAACGAGATAATGGGAAAGCTTAACAAGTAACTTTTCACTTTACTACTCATGTTCAAATATTTTAATATATAACTAACATCCTCCATGTTTTACATTATTTGATATACATAGCAATTATCAAAAAGTTTCAAACTTTACTTGCCTAAGAGCCTTTGTGAAAATGTTTGCCACTTGTTTTGCAGTAGAAACGTATTGAAGACTAATATGATGATCTTGAGCATGGTCTTGGATAAAATGATATTATGATTTAATATGTATTGTTCATTCATGAAAAAATGAGTTTTTGATTAACTTGAGAACTCATTGGTTATCATAATTTAATATTGTTGATTGCTTGAAAGACTAACCCATATTTGATAGAACAAATTGTAGCCATAGTATTTCACATGTAGCATTCTGTGCAACTTTATATTCTACCTTAGTGGATGAAAGTGCTACTGTATGTTGCTTTTTACTATACCAAGAAATAGGACTATAACAAAGATTAAAAAAACATACCCTAAAGTTGATCTTCTATCATCAATGGAACCAAAATAATATGAATTTTTATAACCTTGTAGAAAGAAATTGTTATTTTTCATATTCTAATCAACTTATTCATTGTTCCTTGAAGATACTATAGAAGTTGTTTAGCAACTTTATAATGAGTTTGCTTAGGTTCTTGTATAAATATAGATGGATAATTTACAAAAAAAACTATAGCTGGTCTTGTATTTGTGAGATAAAGTAGAATACTAATTAGTGGATGATATAATATAGTTGACATAGATGATGATTATAATATCTTGATATTTGTAATCATTGTTCCATAGGTGTTGCTTTAACTTTATAATCTATCATTTTGTATTTTTGTTAAATTTTTTTGGTATAATTAGTTTGTGTAATCATAATTTGATTTTCTTTTTTCCTTACCTGTAAACCAAGACAATAATGAAGTAGTCCTAGATTGGTCATATCAAAAGTTGCATTTAGATCATTTTTCACTTTTTATATTAAATAATTAGCTCTACATATGATAACCGAATCATCTACATATACCATAAGTATTGCTTTGTGAGAACCCACTTTATAGGTATATAGATTTAAATTTGAAAAACTTTTATGAAAACCATATTGTTGAAGATGACTATTGATTTTAATATACCATGGTTGTAGAATTTGTTTTAATCACACGATGACCTTTTAATTTGTAAAATTTTTGTGTTTGCCCAAATATCTCAAAACCTTTTAGTTGTATCATATATACTTCTTCAAGATATCTATTGAGAAAAGCACTTTTAACATTCATTTGATCTTAGTTATCAAGTTTGAGTTCGTGTTCAAGTTCGACACTCTTGAAGTTCGAAAGAAATTCGACATGTTTAAAAATTCGGAATAAAATTTGACATAAAATTCGATATATTATAAATGTACATATATCCTTTCAATGTTATGTAAATAAATTAGTAACTAAAAAACTCAAACATACTAGAAACAAGCATTAATAATTTAATAAATTAATAACTAAGAAACTCAAACAAACTCGAAACAAACATTAATAATTTCATTTAAGAACATAAAAATAAAGATAGTGAGAACACATGCTCAACCTTGTACGTTGGTCATAGGGGTTTCTCACACTAACCAAATAAAAAAAAAAAATGGTGAGAACACAAGAATTCATTTAATTTTACTTTCAACATTTAAATATAAAATTTTATTTAAATGTATTAAAATAATGTAAACCTACTTTCTACATTTTAATATAGAATTTAAATATATTAAAATATATATAAACATAATCAAATGAAAAATAATTTAAAAACATTAAAATTAAATGTAGAAAATATCTTATTTAATTTTACTTTCTATTTAAAATATATATAACCTAAAAATATGAGAAATTTTATATAAAAAATAGTAAATCTAACATGTCCAATTTTTTTTCGAAAGAATTTAAGGTTGAAAACATATGTTAAAAATTTCACGCATGCATTTTTCCCTTCCTAACCAATTTTATTTCTTGTCGAATTTAGGGTTTATTCGTCGAACTTGTTTGTTAGAGTTTTAAATTCGATGAAATTCAAACTTTATCTAGAAAATTCGACGAATTCGATAACTAAGCATTTGATGAACTTTCATATTATATTGTGCTACTAGTACATAAATTATACGAATCTTAGTCATCTTTGTCATTGGTGCAATATTTTTATCATAATCAGTTCCTTCTTTTGAGCAAAACCTTTTACAATAAGATATGCTTTATATTTGTCAATTGAACCATCTACTTGACCCATTTGCATCCAATAGGTTTCTTATCTTTAGGTAAATTGACTAGCTTTTAAGTCTCATTTCTCATTAGAGTTGAATATTCAACATCCATTGCTTTCTTCCACTTAGGAAAATTAAGCGATTTTATTACTATTTGAGGTTCATAATTTTCCATTACTAAAGTCATAAGACTTAAAGTTACTTCTCTTTGTGTTTGACTGAGTATGAGGTCTAGTAGAAGTTATATCTAGAGGTGTATCAATTCTAGCATCTTTAAGAGTAGTTGTAGCCCACTTTGGTGTTTTCATTTATGGATTTTAAGAAGTTACATATATGACTAGTTCTTCTACTAATTTATTTATAACTTTTGAGTTATTGTCAGATCCTTTATAATAATATTTGTTGTGTATAATTGATGATTATGTATCTTTTGATTCAATATTGTGAGTAATTTATTCATCAAAAATAACATCCCAACATATATATATGTGTGTGTGTGTGCGTGCTTTGGTAGGATCAATTTGGAAGACATATCATATTCTAAGAGGCAGAGTTTTATATTTTGGATTATGTATATAAGATTTACAACCAAATAATCTTAGATGTGCCATTGAATGTTTTCTTCTAGACCATGCTTTTACTAGTGTAATACCTTTAAGAGATTTTGTAAGTGTTCTATTTTGAATATATTATTGTATATTGACTACTTCTTATAGCATGACAAATGGTATTCCCAGTAGTGGGTGGTGAAAATTTTAGGAAATAAATGGGTTACAATCATGATATTGGAAACACCTTCATACAACATGGCTCAAGTTTCAACTATGAACTCAACTAACAATACAACCCTTCTATCATACAAATCTACTAGTCATACAATGCACTTTATCATACAATGTATCTATTATACAATTTGTCCTATTGTATGACTTAATCAGTCATACAATGCAACTTCTTGTACGATCTTGCCTTTGCATAATTTGTTTCCTTTGTATGATAGGTCTATCATAAAATCTAGTGTAAAGCTAATGGGTAATCCCCTTAGCAATCATATGATGTTAACTTTGTACGATACAAATTCACTTAGCAAGAAATCTCAATATGGGTAATACTCCTCTGTGTTCACTCGTACAATTCCATCATTGTATGATCTATAATTGTTACAATTACCAATCCCCTACAAACAAGCATATGATCAACTATACCCTGTAGATTCTATTGTAACATACAAGTCTACCACTCTAAATATAGAAGCACTTAGAAACAATATTATAAATACTAATTCATACATATTGCAAGACATATTGACCACATGCATCATATAACCAAAGTACAACAATGAGAACTATAATTGTTATAATGGTTGAATATATTATTAAGCACTTATTATTGTAACTCGTAGTATCCACCAAAAATTACAAGGTTGTCAAAAAATAATAGTAATGACAATAAAATTAGCATTTACATCCATTGCAATAACATAAACAAACATACTTTGGTTGGTACAAAACTCTATCATAATTGCATAATAGTCCCTCCTTGCCTACACTCAAGGTCAATATCGCTCTATCTCTCTCTATATTATTAAAATAAAAATGAGGGAGGGGGTCCTTATGAATATTACCTCAAGCTATTGAAAGTAGTTTTTCGGACACCACTTTATTAACAACTACCACATTGAACCCTTCATTAATGCATTCAATTAATATCATTTTTTAAAGTTCTAAGTTATTTTCATTAAACACTAATTTCATCCTAATTTCACCTCATTTCATTTAATTTGGACTTTAATTACATTTAACTTAATTTCATTTGATTTGATATGCATTTCATCTCGTATTTCATTTTGTCAACTTTACAAACAAAACTTGTCCAAAATTGCAAAATAATTTATGTACACTTTTCACTTCTTCTAAGAAGTAGATTTGTTGCCTATACCTCTACCCAATACTCTTGTTCAGATCAGCTTCTTTGAGCATACAACAAATTATTTCCATAATAGTTTGATTTCTTCTTTCAACAACTCCATTTTTTTATCGAGTGTAAGTTGTAGTTAGTAGACATTTGATTCCAAGTTGTGTAAGATATTCAAAAAAATGTTAGAGGTATATTTTCCTCCTTGATTTGAATGGAGTACTTTGATTGAACACCTAGATTTTGCCTCAACAAGTTTGAATAATTTAAAATAGATGAAAGCTTCTGATTTTAAGGATAGGAAATATACCCACATTTTTATGAGTAACCATTAGTAAATAATTGAAAATATTTGTGACCTCCAAAACTGATCAACATGGGACCACATAGATCTATATGTATAACATTCAAAAGACTAGTAGCTTTTTGTGAACTGGATTTAAAAGGAATTTGATGTTGTTTTCCAGCTAAAAAACTAGAACATGTTGGTGTGTTTAAAAAAATTTAAGCCAAACAAGTGACCATTTGATATTTACAAAGTTCTAAAAGTGATGTTGATCCAATATGACCAAGTCTCTTGCTCCATAAAAAAATTGTATTTGTTACGACTACAAACAAGGCAATTCAAGGTGTGGGTTAAACATCACGGATAAATAATCCATTTTTGAATGAACCAATAGCAAGAAGCTTTTGATCTCTTGCTATAATGCATTATTTATTTCCACTCATAGAATCTATTGTCAATCCCTTATCTAGCATTTAACATTGAGAGTAGATTATTGGTTAATCCTGGCACATAGAGAACATTTTCTAGAATACAATTTTCATCTGAAAGATTGATATTCATATTTTCAAACCTTTTGTATAATAGATTTTATCAATTGCTATTGTTATAGGTTTTCCATTTGTTTTATGAAGATAATGGAACCATTTAATATCTCCTATCATATGTTTACTGGATCAAAAATCTATGTACCATCTGGTGTCTTTCTTGTATGTGTCCTGATGCCACAAACTCAACTAATAAAAGTTGAATTTAAGGCCCTTCCCTTATAATATAATTCTTAAAAAAAAAACCAATATATTTTTATAGTTTTTAATGTTTTCACTATAGAAAATATTTGAATATTTTCTTCAAAGTATTAAAATATATATATTTTAAGATACTTAACAATTTTTATAGTTTGACTATAGTAAATTATTTTTCCAAAAGTTTTAAAAATATAAATTTAAAAATGCTTTAAAAAATAGAAAACATGGAATCCTTTATCTTGGCACTTGGACACCTTGACATGCTATGCTCATATTTAGACACCTTGGCATTCGAATTTTATGGGCATTTGGCTTCTTTTCAAATTTCTTGGCTACACAACTTTGGCTTCTCAAATTTTTTGAATGCACATTAATATCTATCTCTTCTCATAAATTTTAAAGATTAATTTAAACTCATCAGATATATATATCAAGCACAAACATTTACTTTAATATCATGGGCACTCTCACAGGTTATAGGTACCAGGAATATACATTTACTAGGTATAGATATAACAAGTTAAAAGCACTTTCCAAGGAAAATGGATTGGATAAAGTGCTCAAACGATGTTATCTCTTCTTAGAAATAGATGCATTTGCGTGGGTAAAGCACTTAGGTGCTTAAATACCTTCCTAATATTTTTTTCTACATTTACTTAGATGATTTGTTATGAAAAATAAACTTATTTCTTTCAAAAACTATTAGATATTAAAATAAATAAACTTAAAAAAGTGCATCTTGAGTACCTTTAAAGCATAGACTCTAAAATATGGCATAACAACTAGAAAACAACAATGATTTTCTCTCAGGAACTTTGGTGCAAAATCAACTAGGGATATGAACCTTCCAATAAAATGATGGGTTTCTAGTGTAAAATCAACTTGACTACATACAATAATATTTGGTGCAAATTAACCATTCAACTCTCTAGTGAAAATCAATCAATCGACTCTACTAATGGCTCAAAATTCATTTGCCTTGATAGCACATGTTGGAAAAAAGTAAAATATATGCAAAACATTTATTAATATCAAGCTTTAACATTGCATTCAAATTATATTGCTTTTTATTACATTTCAATCTTGTATATCTCCTTAGAATAACAAGATAACAAGAAATATTAACAAGTAACTTCCATTTTCCCATATTATTATGATGGGCATATTTCCTTTACAAAATCTGTCCCATACCAAAGATACTATGCACATCATGGTATTATATCTTCTTAGAATAACAAGATAACAAGAAAGATTAAGAAGTAACTTCCATTTTCCCATATTTTTATGATGGGCATATTTTATAATTTATGATGGTCATTTTGGTATTAAGTTACTTGTTAATATTTCTTGTTAATGGAAGATGTTATGACCAAAATGACCATCATAAATTATAAAATATGCCTTCCTGATATAGAAATTTTGTTAAGTGGAAGAGATAGAATGTTGAAGATGTTGGCAGACTTTTCCAAAATATGGGTCATGAGTAGACTGAGAAGTGGTGACAGGGGATATAGGAGGGTAACCCAAATCATATATAATAGGTGTGTTATTTGTGTTCTCCTTCTAAGAAAGAGGTGCAACATGTTGTATAGACATAAGGACTTTTGCTTTCAAGTTCCCATATTGTGGTCTACTAAAAGTTAAGGCAATATTTTGTGTCTAATGAATATTTGTATGAACTAGATGCGTGGTGTTATTGGTGTATTTGAAAAGGAATATTTTATACTCATGCTATAAATTGTGTTTTTTTATATGCATTATATTAATCCTTTCTATTATATTGATAATGTTTTTCAAGCAAAAATCCATACGGGTTACATCATAGGTGATTGTATCCATAAATTTTGGGCTCAAATCAAAAGACATGATGAAGGTGTGTGTGGTCTTTGAGGTGGTGTCATTATCATTCCATCCAAGTGAATATGGATGAGGATGTGGTTCCACTGAATACTATAATTTTTCAACAATAAACCTCACAATCATGTTTATTTTGAGCCATTGTTGATGATACAATCTATAGAGAAGTCATGAGTAAGGTGAGCATGAGTGACAAACAAATTGTCATGTTCCCCTATAGAAGAGTGATGATTTATTAAGGTGAAATTTTTGAGTCTACCTTTTAACTCATCATATATCATGTCTTCTCTACAAGTCTCAATAGGAACATTATCTGGTTCCTTATCGAAAGACTATACAATAAAATTATTCTTTTTTAACTAAAAATGTTCAAAATTTTCATGACACTTCCTTTTATAATGAGTATAAAACTTATTAGATTTTTTTATCATTAAAAGAAGAGAAATGAGAAGAGGACAAAGAGGAATAAGAGGGGGATAAAGATGTATATATTTTCATCTTTAGTATTTGATATTACTGAATAGAAAGATTGAAAAATCTTGGTGAGCTAGATTGTCATGATTCCCTTGATTTTGTAGTAAGCTTTTCCTCTATAAGTTGTGCATGATTGAAAGTTGCATACAGTTTCATAAAGGAATTGTATTTCAACTCCCTAAAAAAGTGTTCATGAAGTCTACTCTTGAACTTCATGATGAAATTGGGTGTTGGATATGGTATGAGGAGTGAGATGCACAACCTATTAAATTTATAGATATAATATTGCACAGATATATGGATTCATTAGTGCAAGTGAAGCCACTTGATGAGCAAGTCGTCATCATAACTAGAAGGATAAAATATAGCCTTCAAGGCTACAACTAGTTGATCCCAAGTGTTTATGGGATTTTGTGCATCTTGTTGCACAATAATCAAGACTTTAGTAACTCTAAAAATTTTCAACTTGGTAAAGGGACTTTGTCATCATCAAATATTTGACTATAGGTAAAGCAAGTTTCCATGTATAGGATCCAACTATTGAGGACTTTAAGATTTTTAGAACCATCATAGATTGTAACCTTGCATTTGGCTTGAGTGTGAGTATCAAGAGTGTTTTTGGCATCAAGTTAGACATGTATACCATGAACCTTATTAGAAAAGGTACTAACTATTGTGGCTAGATCCACCATCCTTTCTTTCTATATTAGCAACTATGGTTTTATGAATTAATGCTCTGAGGACCTAATGCCTAATTTTGATCAAATTTATAAAAAAAAGGTGAATTGTTTATAAAGACTAATTATGGATCATTTTAAGTACTATGCAAACATTATATTATTGTATTAAATGCAAAGGTCTTTATGCTTGCAAACATAGGTTTGAGAAACCTAGAGATGGGTATATCCCACATTTTTGAAAAAAGAGGTCCCAAATTAGGAAAATTAAATTCCAATACAACCTTAATACAAAGTTAAATAATCAATACACAAATCCTTTTAAGGGAAAAACGATTCTTTTTTTTTTGGTAGATAAGATACTATAGCATTAATACCGGGTTTTAGAGGTTGACCCAAAACCTTTTACAAAATCATCCCAGGGCTATTGATGAACAAAATAATTCTCTTATCCTAAATAAGGCCAATTTAATTATTAGTTGGAGTGCAACAATTAAATATATATCTTTAGAAAGTTAATGCATTCAATTGGCCTAGTCAATGTGTGAAAATATGCTTTAAGAGGCCATGTAAAGGGGTTAGGTTTCCACACGATAACAAGTTAGTGAACCATGCTTGCATGTTAGAAATAAGGCATGACCCCATCATTCACTAGATATATTTACCTGAAACAAGCCACGATTCATTAAGAATTTTTTTTTTTTATAGATGCCAACATAACATGTGTGCCAAATCTTTTTAAAATATTAATTATTATTATAGTTGTATATTTGAATGAATTATGAATGTAGGTAACTATGCTTCACATCATGAAGTAGGGTAAGTAGCAGAAGATTTATAGACAATGTGCAGGTGTATCTATTACCTCTCACAATTGGCAATGAATAAAAATAAGAATTATGGTGAAATACTTGGGGTCATAGATCCACAAATTGTACAAGCAAAATGGTGAGAGCACTAGAAAAATACTTATGATAAGATGACATCTAACCAATATTTCATAGATGATGTCTAGCCAATGACATCATGGAAAAATAATTTTAAGAAGATATAGTGGTTGAGTCGGTTGATATGGAAAACTCCTCTCAAGGGGAGCATCATACCAAGTAGAGCTAAGATGTTAGGTGTCCATGTGTAAGTGAAATTAAATGTGTTAAAGAAATATTGCACTGGGAGATCATAGTTATGTTAAAAGAGAGCATATTGAAACATTATCAAAAAATTATAAAGTAGCATACATTCTGCTAGCAACAAGTCAACCTAAAAGCAACTAGATAGAATTTCATTGTATTCAAAATGTCAATGTGAACACAAGAAAATAATGCCAGTTAGAGGTTGCCAAAAAAAAGGTCTATGGAAAGGTGCATAGTGAACTTATTGGTTACCATGATGTGCTATTGTATGATGTGGTGAAAGTAGACACAACCCACTCAGAAGATGCACATAGTCAATTCTAAATTTGGTATTGCACATGTCAGATGGCATAGGGGTTTCATGATGCATGATAATGCTTGGGTGGAAGCAACAAAGCCAAGGGGTTGAAATATATGGCAAGGTGTGAGGAAGTTTTGCCTTATAAAACTTAGGTAAAAAGCAAAGTTGACATGGACATCAACTTTGATGACTTAGGGAGGTGGTACTAGTGACACCACATCACAAGATGATTAAATAAGTGTATTCAAATGCTTTAGATGAGTGCTCTTAGGACAACGGTCATTCAATAGGATGAAAAAGAAGAAATGATTCCTTTTTCTTTTGGTGCAATAAATTTGGAGCTCTACATTCTAAGGTGCAACATGGGTAGGTCCAGTCTAGCATATCTAGAGAATTTATGCATGGGCTTGGTGGCCATGCCTTGGGCACATGATTTGATGTGTACCCTAAGAAATAATTCAATAATATATTATAAAATACCAAAGTAACAATGTAGGTACCTAAAAAATTATACCTTTCACTATTATGACCAAGATAAAATGCCATAATGCCTTGGCAAAATATTATTAGCAATATTTTTAGAAATTCAAACCAAGGGTCAAAAATGCAACCTAAACCCATTGATCAAAACAAGAACTCTAACATCAGCTGATATGCCTATTAAAAAGCTAATTTTAATACTACTAAGATTCTATTTTATAGCCATGTACTAGGCCCTTACAAGATATGATCATAACTTATAAGATAAGATCAGATTAAATGTAGGCTTGTCAAAATTCATCCCAAATGTTAGAATCCATTTGGAAGCCAACTACAAGATAACATTATATTAAATTCCTATCAAGCACATATTAACAGTGGAATAAAACTAGCTTACAAAGTAAATATTACATTCTCTATCAACCTACAAAAATAAATTATTACATTCTTTATCATTTTCCATATTTTTTCCATTATTTTCACTTTGCATTCTCTTTCCATGTGTTGGTCTCATGATATTTGCAACTTCAAAATGCAAAATTTTCATTATCCACTTGTTGATCCCTTTCTCTTGGTTTATATTTATTCCTAATGGATTATGATAAAGTTTTTAAAATTGTAACAACTCCAATATAGCCACATTGGCTATATTTTTATTTAGCTTAGGACCTAGGTTTAAATAGTCATCCCTTGAGCATTAGGGTTAGGGTAATGATTGATTTAGTCTATAAATAGGAAGAGTTAGGTGGTAGTTGAGATCATCTTTCATATTTGATTCTTAATCATGTCTATTGTGCATATGAGACTTTACCCTCTCTAAGTGGCTAAGGGATTTGCATTGATTTGAATTTGGATTTGATATTTGCATATTGGATTTGCTAGCAATTGGATCTAATTTATTGATATCATTGGGTATTGTTAATTTTATCTTATTGGATTGCTACTACTATTGCTGTAATTATTGAAGTTGTTTCTTAACAAGTGGTATCAGAGCTTCGATCTTGATTCCCTATGGGATGAATTTATAGTAGGTTGTGCAAAACATTCCAAAACCTCTACCAAACATTACTACTACATGTCTCCTCTTGGTAGTTTTCTATAAATTTTTTTCAATCCATTTTTTGGTGTATTTATCTTCTAGAATATTGTGAGTTTGTTGTTGTTACTTTATTTTCTTGAACCCAACTTTAAAAATAATATCAGGTGTCATGGACCCTTGTAAGAGACCTATACTATTGTGGCCATCTCTTCATGATAGTCAAAATAGGGGTATCTCCAACAATTATTTTTCAAAAGACATGTGTTTCAAAACTCTTATGAGAGACCTATCCCATTATGATCATCTCTTTGAGTTGATCAAAGTAAGAGGTATTTTCATAACACATTTTTCAGTAGCATTCCAAGTATTTTTTGGGTTTTTATCAAGTGCCACTAGTGTATGAATGAACCTATTACCACTACTGGTTGGTCATGAGTCAATGATCGACTATAGTGCATTATTCAATTGAAGGATGTGTGTAAGATCAAAAAGAAGCACCAACCTAGAAATCCTTGTAAGCATCACAACACTCCCCCAAATATCAATAGTTTTGACTAGCATCTTCTTTCTTCCTTAGATACCATGGCTTCACCTCCTCCTAACACCTCAAGTTCTTCCTCTCCTCCCAATAACCCTCTCTCACTCACTCCTCCCAATAACCCTCACTCAATCACTTCCCTTAATAACCCAATCACTCTTCCTACTACCCCTCTAATTGTATTACACTTCCTAGTACTATTGACCCTTATCTATGTTCATCTCTATTGTATCAAGAACAAATGATTTCTTCCATTGCCAAGTCCTTGGATAGTCAAGCATAGACGATTTCTTACATTGCCAAGACCTTGGATACAATCCAAAAGACCAAAAAATACCTACCACTACCCCTCCCCTTGTCCAAGGGTCACAAAAAACCATAGGACAACAACTTCTAATCACTCATCCACCACCAAATACAAGTATTCTTCCACAACCTCCACCTAGTCATAGTCCTTCAAATTCCTATGGAAGTGCCTATGACCTAGGCTTCACTTCTGATTTGGATTCCTCAATAGGAGGTGCTTCTAATTTCCTTGAATGGCCTCATGATATTCCTATTCCTCGCATTGACATGCCCACCTTTGAAGGTGTCGATCCTCAAGGATGGTTAGCCAAAAAGAAGAGCCTTATTTATCTATACCATATTCGCAAATTGTATCATGTTACATTAGTAGCTTCTAAGTTGGGAACCCAAGCTCATCAATGATTGTTGTGGCATTTCCACCAACATGGGGGTCCTCTTTTGTGGCCTAACTTCAAAGAATTATTTCTTTAAATATTTGAAAAAGGATCTTCCACATCATATGTGGTCCATCTTATGAAAACAAAGAAAATAACAATAGTGGAGTATTGCTTCGAGTTCACAAGTCTTCTCACCTATACCCATCAATTGAATCCAGTGGTGGTGGTCTCAACCTTTCACTATGGTCTTAAGAATAAAATTTAGAATAAATTTGACATGCTTAGTCAATATACTCTTAACAATGCTCAATGTGTGGCTTTGATAGTAGAACAAAATATCTAAAATTCTAGTCCCCCATATGGATGTGACTTCAACTCATGTCATCCTTACTACAATAATGAGTGTTCCTAGGATTCTTCTATTTCAAATTTTTATTCTCACCATCCCTATGATTAGGCCTGTGAAGAACATCATAACTTTCAAGTGGAAGGTGAAGATACAATATTATATGAAGATGAAGATTCATTGTAATAGGAGCATCAAATAGAAGTAGATGAGGTAAAACATGAAGATGATACCATGGATCTCTTTGCTCATGCTCTTATGGGACTCTAAGTTCACCATACCATCAAGGTACAAGGATTTATTAAACATCATTGTATCAATATGATGATTGATTCAAGTAGCATGGATAACTTTATAGATAGTAAGACAGCTAAGTCCTTGGGCTTATATATCAATACTTTAAATTAGGATAAATTTCAAGTCTTAATTGCTAATGGTGGTACTACTTAGTGTGTGGGGTTAAATACTAAAGTTAACATCCAAATGGGGAATTATACTTGGTCAGGTAATCTCTTTTCCATGAACCTAGGTAGTTCATATGTCATATTGGGAGCACAATGGCTATCTCGACCTTGGGATGTTACTATTAATCTACAACAATCATATGTCAAGTGGATAGAGAATGGAAAACTCATTTGTCTCTAAGGAATCCAATCCCCTCCTTCCAAGGTGGTTAGTTCACATAGCATGGAAAATATATTGAAGAAATGTATTTGTGGATTCTTCACTCAAGTCAATTGCATGGAGGTTTAGTCTTTGAAGCCACTTCTTCCAACTATTCCTTTATATTTATAGAACATTATGGATTGATTTGAGGAGGTATTTAATGATCCCATGGGTCTTCCTCCTAAGTGCACACATAATCATGCCATCCACCTTGTTCCAAGAAGTCAACCTTCTAATGTGCATCCTTACTACTATCCCTAGCCAAAATTAATCAAAAATTGAGAATCTAGTTCAAGAAATATTGGAGCAAGGAATCATTCATCCAAGCATCATTCCACACTCCTATTTGATGGTGATGGTATGATGTAAGGATAACTCATTGTGTACATATCTTCTAATTTTCATCCTCTCAACAAGATCACTATCAAAGATAAGTTTCCTATCCTTGTTATAGATGATTTATTGGATGAATTGCATGGTTCTAGATACTTTACAAAACTAGACTTGTATTCTAGGTTTTATCAAATTAGGGTTAGAGAAGAGGATATCCCTAAGACTACTTTTCATACACATGAGGATCATTATAAATTCCTAGTCATATCTTTTGGTCTCACTAATCCTCCTTCCACTTTCCAAAGTCTCATGATATTTGTATTTCATCCTTTCCTTCATAAGTTTGTCTTGGTTTATTTGATGATATCTTAATTTATAGCAAGACCTAGGTGGATCATCTAATTCATGTTGACAAAGTTCTTTACCTATTACAAAGTGAAAATTTTTTGTCAAAAGGTCCAAATGTTCCTTTGGGGTCTACGAGGTAGAATACTTGGGACATATAATATCTCAATAAGGATTCAAGGTAGATCCTAACAAGATAAAAGCTATGCAAGATTGGCCCTTTCCTAAATTCCTTAAACAACTTCATATATTTTTAGGACTCATAGGCTACTACAGAAAATTTATTCAAAACTATGGCAAAATTATTGCTCCTCTCACTACTCTAACTAAAAAAATCCCTTGGTTTGATCTAAAGCCACATCTCAAGCCTTCCAAGCCCTCAAAGAAGCTATGTGTACCACTCCTATTTTGGCCACCCTTAATTTTAGTAAATATTTTATCATTGAGTGTGATGTTTCTAGCACAAGTATTGGAGTTATTTTGATATAAGATGGACACCCATTAGCCTTTGAAAGTAAGAAAATTTTAGGTAAGAATCTAGGATGGTCCATTTATGAGAAGGAAATATTATCTATTCTACATGCCATATAGAAATAGAGGTCTTATTTGTTGGGGCATCACATCATCATTATGATCCATTACAATGGCCTTAAGCATTTTTAGAGTAATGTCTCTCATATCCTTAATAGAATAAATGGATGACCAAGCTCTTGGGGTATGATTTTTTCATTGAATACAAGAAAGGAAAGGAGAATGTGGTGGTTAATACCTTATCTCACAAATATGAGGATGTTGTTGCTATCAATGCCATCTCAAGTCCTCTTCCATAATGGCTTTCACAACTTCAAAAGGATTGGCTTTTTAACACGAATACTGTGTAGATCATACATGCTATGAAGGTAGGCTCATCATTGCATTCTTGTTTCTCATATACTAATGGAGTGATTCATAAAAAGTATTGTGTTTATCTTCCTTAGTCTTTCGCTATTAAGTCAAATTTTCTCCAAGAAATGCATGCATCTCCTTTGGTTGGATATTCAATATTATTGAAAATATACCAACAGGTGAAGCAATATTTTTATTTAGAAAGGATTAAAAGTAGATATCGAGATATTTATGAATAAATATGAGGCATGTTAGAATAACAAGAAAAAATAGTAAAATCTCCTAGATTTTGAAGAATATTACATTATTTGTTACATGCAAATGTACTCCCATGGTACCTTCATGGTACATATGTAAATATATAATATATTAGGGTTGATTCTATAGTTTAGATGAGTGATTTATATTTCCCATTTTATGTAAGTGTTAATGTATAAAAAATGCACAAGTATCATGTAAGTAAGAGTGCAAGTGTGTATTGAGAGAATGTGCACAAGTTTATTGTATGTAAGTATGCAAATATGTGAAGTGAGGATGTGCACAAGTGTCTTGTATTAGGAGTTCATGTAGGAGAGTAAGAGTCATGTAGAAGTGTGCAAGTGTCATAGAGTTAAGTATGAATGTAATAAGAGAGTGAAGATTCTAGTATACAAGTGACAAGATGATAAGCCAAAGGTCATGGGAGTTGTCATATGGAGAACAATAGTCAAGTACATGAAGATTCACTTTCTATGTCTATATTATGGAGATAAAGCTCCATAAAACACAAAAACAAACATGAACATGAGAAAAGGAGCAAGCATTGATAATAAATCTTGTATATAGTTTTTGCATAATTAATATTGTAAGTATTCTTCATGCATGTACATAAATTATTTTGGCCATTTACATTCATATTTGATATTATAAGTGAATGTTATTTTTTTATTATATTGGCCTTGATATACATATTTAATTGCTCACATATATAAATCTACTCTTGATTATTTATATTTCGACCTATAATATTATGGTTTAATTATATTAGATCCTATGATATTTTGAGGTAGCAAGGCTTAAAAACCAACACTAGATTGTTGTAATCCTTGCCTATCCATGACTACTAATGGGATCACATAACTATGGATTTCATTGAGGGACTTCCAAATCAAAGGGGAAAATGATGATATTTATAGTAATAGATTAGCTTTCCAAATATGCATTACAACATCCCTATTCAATATATAAGGAGGTCAAGGCATTTATTGATTTTATTCTTAAATGGCATGTTATACCCAAAACCATCGTGAGTGACCATGACCCTGTTTTCACATTATTTTGTCTTAGTTTTACTAAGATGAGTATTTCCTCTTCTTATAACCTTGAATAAAGTTATTAGACAGATATTTTTAATAAATTTTTGGGTACTTACCTCTATTATTTTCCTCAAGATAAACAATATAATTAGGTTTATTGGCTCTCATTAGTTGAAAGGTGTTACAATACTTCATATTAGACATAACTCAAGATATCTCCATTTGAAATATTGTATGGTTAAAAATCTCCATTAATGGTATACTATGTTCTAAGATCCTCCAAGGTTTCCAAGGTAGATGATTTTCTATAGCACTGATGACTTGTGCTTTAGCTTCTTAAGGATAATTTAACCATAAAAAAGAATTGTACGAAGAAACAATAAGATTCACATTGATTTGAGTGGCAATTTGTTGTAGGAGATATGGTATTTTTGTGCCTGCAACCCTACAAGCAATTGTCCTTGAAGATCAAGACCAATTAGAAGTTGACTTCTCAATTTTATGGTCCCTACAAGGTGGTTCATCAAATTGGTGAAGTGGCATATTAGTTGGAGCTTCCTCCCTCATCCTACAACACTTTTGTCTTTCATGTATCTTATTTTGAATATGATATTGACCAAAATGTGCAATCCTAGACAAATATTTTGATACTTAATGAAGAAGGTTGAATCACTTTCTTACCCAAAGTTGTGTTGCAATCTAGGATTTATCATCTTCAATATTCATAAATTCAAGAGTTGCTCATCAAATGGTAGGACCTTCTAGAATAATATGTTACATATAAGCCTAAGAGCATTCACTAGTATTTTCTATCTTTGAGGAAAAAGATTTTTGAGGGGGATCCATGTGACAACTCCAATGTATCTATTTGGGTATCTTTATTTTTATTTAGCTCGGGCCCTAGGTTTAGATAGTCAACCCTTGAGCATTAGAGTTAGGGTAATGATTGATTTAGTCTATAAATAGGAATATTTAGGTGGTAGTTGAGATCATATTTCATATTTAATTCTTAGTTGCATCTATTGTGCATATGAGACTTCACCCTCTCTAAGTGGCTAAGGTATTTGCATTGATTTGAATCTAGATTTGATATTTGTATATTAGATTGATTGACAATTGGATTTGATTTATTAATATTATTGGGTATTTTGACAATTTTGTATTTTTGGATTGCTACTACTATTGTTGTAATTATTGAAGTTGTTTCTAAATTGAAATATCCATGGTAACACATATTTGATTGTATACAACATGTCTTCTCTCCTTGGTAGTTTCTACCTCCTAGATGAAAATTTCTAAATTATTGTTGATATTCTTCAAAACCTCATCAGTGATGAGTTGATAAGGAAGTCCAAGAAGCCTATTCCACAAATGGATTCTTTTAATAGTATCTATCTCCATAGAAAAATTCTCACTCCATGGTATTAAATATAATGCATCTTTACCTCTTAAAAAATGGCAACCATTCATTATTTATCCCTTATTAGAGAAGATAATGAGAAAAAATCCTTTTATAATAAAAGACATGGAGTAAATTTCATTCAATCCTCACTTTCATTTGATCCAATTTTGAATCTCAAAACATTTGGCTAGTATCCATGGAACTTACATATTAATCCTCTAGTTTTAAGAACTATTATATCATGCTTGATAATCTCATATTTTAGAATCATTTATGGTGTAGTATCTAATATTTGGATAGGGTTTGCCATCGATTCTCTCTTCCTCTTATCACTAACTAGGAAATCCACACTTCCAACTAGGGCATCCTTCTAGTAAGGACTCTAAAAAATCACTTTCCTAGAATGTTACCTACTTTTTCGTCATATGAATCTTTATTTTTTTTAGTCTCACCTATGATATCAAACAAGAAGAATTAATGCTCTCTCCTTGCTTGTACTTTACTTCCTACTTCCTCTTCATGCTTCCTACTTCTTACTCACTTCTTGCTCACACTTATCCACTGTTTTATTTAATGGGTAGATAAGTGGACCAATCATGTTCTTTTTTGTTGTAAGGCATATAAAAATAATCATTATTTACATAGAAAAATATAAATTCCATTAGCAACCTAGAGAATAATATTTGACTTAACATTTAAAGAGATTAACAAATTGGCTCAAAAGCATATTCCTTCTCCATAAAATTAATGAAGGATATATTTAACTTTAAATGAATTATAATTTAATGTTTTTGGCTATTATTTTCTAGAATCATGATAAAATACACTATATCCTCAATGTACTTGGCCTAAATTTCTCTATGAACCCATGAAAATTGATATTATATACTCTATATACTTGCCTAAATTTCTCTTAACCTTCAACCTTCATATTTTTCACTCTTGTAAATTCTGATATGATGTCTCTTACATTATTTATCAAATAACAATATCATTGGATCTAAGTCAAAATCACTATTTTTAATAATAAAGTAAAAATATAAGTCAAATTACTTTATCCCCTTGAAACATTCAACATAGGATACTTTCAACTATAGATGATGATTCATTGGTAAAAATTGTTGTCATTCATTAAATTAAACATTACATAAAATTCCAAATGCAAATAGATTTACAGCTATAGGGATAATTATTACATGAAACTTGTTTTGTTTTTGTTATTATGTTCACTAAATAGTTTACATAATTTTAATAAATTTATTTTCTTATTCTTAATTTATAATTTTCATTGTATTATAGTATAGATGTTTTAGTTTTATGTTAATAAAGTAACCAACGTATATATCTCTTAATGAGCATTTATGTAATTGATTTAAACAAATATGAACCTTAATATCATATATATTTTAAGGTTATACATTTGTGAGTGCATGCTAGAGTGAAGCCAAGAGCGAGCCCCACTAGGTAGCACAAAAGAAATTTCATATTTGAAAGCCCTAATGGGAAGAAAAGATGCCCTAGTTGGATGTATGGATGCCCAAATTGGAGATAAGATAAAGAACAACTATATCACAAGTTTGATCCAAAGTGTGGTTGCTACACAAAAAGTGATTATCAAGTATAGGATATTAAGCATAATATAATGGTTCTAAAAAATAGAGGGTTAATATGTAAATTCATTAGATACTAGGTAATATTTTCAAAGATTAAAATTGGATCAAGTGAAAATGGAGATTGAATTCAAACTACTCTATGAATTTTCTTCTTAAAGTTTTTTTTCCTAATCATATTTTCTATTTTGAAAATTAAGGATAAAATAATGAGTTGTGGACCATGGTATAGGGGTAGATATACCCTTTATTTAATACCATGGAGTGAGAACTTTTGTATCAAGACAAAAACTACTAAATAGCTTCTAGTATGGGTTATGATTTTTGGGCTTCCATATCAACTTATCAATAAGGATGTTTTGAAGAATATTGGAAAAACCTAAGGGAATTTATCAAGGGAAAAACTAGTAAGGAGTGAAAGAATTTTGTATATGCTTTGATATGTGTTACTATAAATATTTCAAATACTTTGCCACAATGCATTAATATTAAATCTAAATCAAGAGAATGAGATCAACTAGTGGTGTATTTAAATGTTGTAATTATTATGAGATTGGACACATGGTAGGAGATTGCAAAGTGAAAACAATGAAGAAAAAGATAAAAAAACATTCATAAGACAAACTTCAAAATTAAGTAAGGGAATTATACTATAATAGAAGTTGGATTAGATCAAGGATATTCCAGTCCAAGTGAAGGGGCAAATAAATTCTATCTACAACATCATATGGAAAAGGTCACCATAGTTCACTTAGATAAAATGTAAGAAGAAACAAATAAGATTACAAGTGATGAGAAATTATGATGTACAAGATCAAATTTAGAAGTAATTAAAGATGAAAAGGAAGATGTATACAAAAATTCTAAAATAAAGATGATAGGAGAGCTCAAGTCTATTGCATGTAAATTATCTTCATTTTTGTCAAGTAGTATAAAATCCTCTCCTAGCAATAGAAATGAAATTAGTGTAGAGGTTATCCCTTTTAATTTAGGGTTTCAAGAGTAAAATAATAAGAAAATAAGGATGGAGGAAATACATAGCAATTTAAGGTTTTTAGGGTAGCATAAGAAGGTAATTGCTATGGAGGGGTGCCTTGCACTTTAGGGTTTCTAGGGTGACATGAAGAAGAAAATACTTTTAAAGTTATACCTTGCATTTTGAATCCTTTAGAGCAAGAAAAACTATAGATAATAAGTCTCATTATGATTAGTGTGAAAAAATCAAAGAGATTGATGAATATGAAAGTGTTGCTAGGAATGAAAAAATAGAGGAAGATCCAAGAAATACAAACAAGAGAAAAATAAACTCATAAGAATATTGATATGGGAAAAGAAAAGTAAACATCACAAGTTTTAACAAGTAGAGATAAAACCACAAATAAAAACCGATGATGAAAATGATATATCGAAATATTAGGGGCATGAAAAATATCCCTAGAAAAGAGATACTATTGAATTGACAAGTTATTATAGACAAAATATTTATAGATATGGAAATAAAGTAACAAATATTTTAGCCATTCATGGTGTTGATTCTTATCTTGGAAAATTCAAATTTGAGAAGGCATATAGATGAGTGATATTTTATCTCTTAATAAAAATGATATCAAGGATTTGATTGTAGAAACATAGCATTTTGAAGAATATAACGAATATTTTTTATAGAAAGGTGAATGAAGAAGATCTTTGATAGAAAGGAAAGTTGGATATGGTGACTTGATAGCAATGTAAGCAGAAAAATGTAATGTTTTTTTAGTTTAATAGGAGTTTCCAATAAAAGCCACAAATAGATAGATAGGTAGATAAATAGTATGGTTGATGTTTTTATTTGAATTAACACAATCATCCCAACCAATTAGCTCTTTCATAATATTCTATTAAATAAAGATAAAAAATACAATTATAATTAATTCTTTCTATTGGTGATATTACATTATTTGGTCATATAAATAGTTTAGGTAGTGCTTAGAGAGAGAGAGGGAGAGAGAGATTATGTTGTTTTTCACAAATATAGCATGCTTGATGTTTTTATTTGAATTAACACATTCATCCCAAATAATTAGCTATTTTATAATATTCTATTAAATAAAGATAAAAAATACAATTATAATTAATTCTTTCTATTGGTGATATTACATTATTTGATCATATAAATAGTTTAGGTAGTGCGCGAGAGAGAGAGAGAGAGAGAGAGAGAGAGAGAGAGAGAGAGAGAGAGAGAGAGAGAGAGAGAGAGAGAGATTATGTTGTTTTTTTACAAATATAGTATCGTTGATGTTTTTATTTGAATTAACGCATTCATCCCAACCAATTAGCTCTTTCATAATATTCTATTAAATAAAGATAAAAAATACAATTATAATTAACTCTCTCTATTGGTGATATTGCATTATTTGGTCATATAAATAGTTTAGACAATGCTTTATTTAGTTTGGGAAGAATTTAATATTTTAGGATGTGTTTATTATTTAGGTTATAGTATGTGCCATGTGTGCAAGTGAAGAGTGTGTGTGAGGTGTCTAGTTAGAAGGAAAAGAGTCTTTGAGTAATATGTTAAGTTTGAAGTAGGAGTTAAGTAATCATGATAGAATTTTTCATTATGTAATATATGAGAGAAGAGGAAAGGTCAAGAGACATGCATATGAAGAGTCTTATGTAATTATATATTGAAGATAAATATCTATATTATGTATCAAACTAGCAATGCATTTATGCATGCTATTGTAGATTTTATCAATAATATTTCAATATTTTTATGTGTGCATTATTGTCAGAAATACTTTTGAGATATTGTGGAATTTATCCTTTGAGTAAATTGGTGATTTGCTAACATTGGTAATAGATCAATGGTGGAGATATTGTAATTTTTTGAAAGAGATAATATTGAGAAGATTGTGTTTGAAAGGAGCCAAGCCTTGTAGAAGGAAGGCCCATATTTGTAGAGGACAAGTAGTGAGAATATCGTATTTGTAAGAAGCCAAGCCTTGAAGAAGGAATGATCATGGTTATACCATATTTGTAAGAAGCCAAGCCTTCAAGAAGGAGGCCTCATGGTTGTACTAAAGTTCTATCTGGTAATTCAAAGATGGTTCCAAAGATTGGAGATTGAAGAAGATAAATCATAGATGAAAGAAGAAGGAAGTTGGGTTGAGGTTATCCAAAGATTGAATAAAGGCCGATGTCACCCAAAGTTGATGATAACTAGTTGAAAAGATCACTAGAAATTGTAGAATATTTAAGAATAATTTCCAGGTAAGGTAGATTTAATTATTTGAAGAAAGTGTTTTTTAATTATTGGGAGAAACTATTTGGAGGAATCAATATAATTGGAAGATATAAGAAGTTGGTTGATTAATTGATTTATGTGGAGTGATAAGAAGATACAAATTAAATTATTGAATGAATTAAAGATTTATTAAAATGAAAATTAATCGAGAAGAAATTTTAAAGAAAGGATTTATAAGAGGTGAAAGAAAAGTTGAATTAATTGAATTGAGATTTGAATAAATTTGAAAGGAAAATAAATTGAAGTAAAATATTGATATTGAAAGAAATAATATTTGAATAATTTGAAGGAAAAGTTTTTATACGAGCAATGTTTGTTGAAGAAAATTGTAGAGTGAATTTATTGTTGAAAAGTTGAGAATTTGCAAGTCTTTGCTATCTGAATTCTAAATCCAAAGTAGAAGGGATGATTGAATTTGCCTAATAGAATATTGAAGAGGAACTATAATAGTAATATATAATGTATACTTCAAATAAAATATTATTATGGGTTTGTAGAGTGCTGCAAAAAATCGGAAGGAAAGGAAACATTATGTTTTCATAGACAATAAGACAACAAATAAGGCATAAAAACAACATCAAAGGTAGTGGCATTCATTTAATTCTTACATGTGGTAATTAAATTATTATATTAATGTATCATAAACATAATAGTTGGATAATATTTTTTAAATTATTGACGTATTTGTTAAATGCTCATGGTTTAAGCAAGGGAAAATTGTAATATAATTGGTCAAGGAATGAGTTTAACAAGTATTAGGTTCTTTAGCAAAAAACCATTGGTCTAATAATTATATCATAACTATGCAAATATTTCAAAACCTTTGTAGAGGGTTTTAAGAGGCTAATGTGGTTATGACCTATTTTATGGACTATAGAAGAGCTTGACACTTCATAATTAATGGAGAAAATCATATTGAGGGTGTAAATATATCTCTAAAGCCAGTTCTTGTGACTAATGTTTCACAATTGAATTATGATATTCAACATCTAAATTAAATGTTGGATAACCTTACAAAACTTGTTGTCATTGATATCCAATGTAAGAAGTCAAATATCTTAGCATTATCGACAATTAAAGCTAGGAAGAAACAAGTTGCTCTAAGAGATGTACATCATTTGAAGATATCATCAAAAAGTAAATCAAAATGTACAAGATTTATGGATAGAATCAAATAAGTTCTTGGTGTGACTACAAATGCTAAATCAACAAAGAAGGTCAATGAAGCTATTCAATTGGGGGTACGATCAATAAAGGAAAACAATATTGGCATTAAAGAAGTCCACACATGTTTCCAAGATCTTGATGAGAGTATTGCTTTGCAAAAGGCTATGGAATATTCCTTAGGTGGAAAATCAACTTGATCCATTGATATGGAAGAGTTAGGGACCATTGTTACTGACATTCAATATCGTCACTCAAATCATGTATGCATCTCTCCAACAAATTTATTATTCATGACCTTATTTGGAGTTTTTTGAGAAGGCAAAGGTTCACATTGGATAACTAAAAGAACATTATGCTCAAAGGGATACCCAAGCCAATATTATATGTATCATGATCATTGGAAAAGCCAAATTTATAGTAAGGTAATTTTGTATTATAATTCTTCACTAGTTGGAGATGGACAATCTTCTTTCCCATGCTAAAACACAAAAAATTATTATATTGAGCTCAAATAAATTGGTATTATCTCATTGGTTTTTGTAACATGTCTAATGAACTACAACTAACATGACAAAAGAAATGAAAACAAAATCATGCAAATTATATGGAAGTTGGAGATGAAGTGAGATTATTTTTTTTAATTACCAAATAATGTACTGGGGAGATGTTGGTGATATTGCATTATTTGGTCATATAAATAGTTTAAGGAGTGCTTTATTTATTTTAGGGAGAGTTTAATGTTTTAGGTTGTATTTTATATTTAGGCTATAGTATGTGTCATGTGTGCAAGTGAAGAGTGTGTGTGAGGTGTCTAGTTAGGAGGTGAAGAGTCTTTGAGTAATGTAACAAAAAGATAACAATAATTATTATTTCAAGGTGAGTCAAGTATAAGCTAATTTGGGAATTGAATAGATTAGGAGAATACACAACAAGAAGTGGATATAATGTAAAGCACCAAAAAAATAGGAATACCATAAGAACATGGAGAGATATTTAATATTGCTCAAGAATTCCTAAAGTCAAAATGTTTGTTTGACTAGTAGGTCATAGAAGAATTTTATCCTGGGATGACCTTGTAAAAAAGAGTTTTCATGGCCCCTCATACTGTGTTCTTTGTAAAGAGGAGGAGGAGAGTATATACCATCTCTCGAGACACTACTCAATAGTCTAGAAAATATGGCAATGGATTCTTAATATATTTGTTAAATGCATAGTGATGAATGATAGAATTGAATAATGATTAAAGCAATAACAAAGCATTTTCAAAAGTGAGGCTTTATAGACAATTTGGAATAATATCAAAATATATAATACTTTGGACTGTATGGTTGGAAAGGAATAGAAGAATATTTAAATTAAAGGAAATAAAACTAGAGGCAATGAAAAGGAATGTTTGTTTAGCCATGGAGGAGGCTAAACCAACCCTTTATAATCTTGAAGAAGAGAGCATTGATAGATGGAGTCAAATCATCAAATAAAATTATGATGTTGGGTATATAAGAAAAAAAATAAGGTAAATAATATAAAATGGGAACCAAAAAATGTGGCATTGATCAAATTATATTTTAATGTAGCATCTAAATAAAATATAGGACCAACAGGAGGATGAGGAATAATTAGAAATAGCAGAGGAATTTTTTTATCTCATTATGCTTTTAATAGTGGATTTGAGAAAAATAAAAGACTAAAGCTTGAGTGGCTTTGGAAGGGTTAAAAATATGCAAACAAATAAAATGGAATAAATTATGAATGGAAGGTGATTCACTAATAGTAATAAAATACAAATTTGAGGAAAGCAAAGGCTCCATGGAACATATAAGAGATTATTGTGGAAATACAAGACTTTGCTACAGAGTTTGAAGAGATTAGATTTACACATATGTTAAGGGAAGGCAATATAGAGGTTTTTTAATTGAGGATCGTGAAGTTAGATTCTCTTTTCCTTGGTTAGAGTAAGTAGTAAGTCTATTTGAAGTTGTCAAGAAAATTTTGACTACTTGAATCAAATAATAATTAAGATTTACTTTAATATTTTCCATTGGTAATATTTGCTTTATTTTATAACATTAGTATATTTTCATATAAATGAATCGACAGAGCTAGGGCAATTTTTTTCTAAAAATAAACAATCTTTCAGGAGCCATATATTTGCATAGAGTTGTTTGATATAGAGAATTCTTATGTCATTTTATGCAAAATTTGAAAATATTTGAAATGAGTGTCATTTGAAAGAATCCAAGAAGTAATGTGGGATATATGACCATGTGAAGACAACCATTCAAAGCTAGGGTAACATTAGGGCAATGTTTTTAATCTCATATTTTAGGAGTCATTTATTTGAGAAGAATTATCCAAGTAGATGATTCTTGGACCAATTTATGAGGAACTTGAAGAAATTTAAAGTGAGTGGTCATAAAAATGATTCTACGCAATATTGAGGGAGATACAACCTTGTGAAGCCAACCATTTGGAACAAGGGCAACAATAATTTTTCAAGTCATAAAAATAAAATTGTAGATATTTGTTAGCAAGGGTTCAGATGATGGGAGGAGCAATGGAGGTCTAGGGCATCAATGATGTAAGGCATTCTATATGGGCATAGAATTTTTAAGCTAAGTTTTCTTTATTTCTTTTTTTATCTTAGAAATTTTGCATGTAATTTATTATAGGTTTTTATCAAATATTATAATTACTATAAGATATTTTGGTTATTTTTAGTAGATTTTGGGTTATAGTTTCCTTCCCATGGATTGATTTACAACTATATCCTTAGAATCATCCCTAGCAGTAGAGATTAGTGGGGGCCTCATATAGAATTGATCCATGTTGCTCAAAGATACAATATTTTTAGGTAAATTTAATGGGTCTTGGCCACGAGCTTTGACCTTGAGAAAATGGATTGATAGGAGTTGGAAATATCCAGGAGTGAGTCTATCATTTCTTCCCAAAGGTTTATTCCTAGCCATTTTTTATTCCATGGAGGAAAGAGATAGAATTATAAATGAGGTTCTTGGTTAATGGGAAGAGCATAACTCTTCCTTACCCACTGGTTTGAAGGCTTTCTACCTTAAAATGTAAATCTATCCCTGGTACCAATCTGGATTAGGATGTATGGATTACCCACTGAGTTTTAGGAAATGGATACCTTCAAGGAAATAGGAAAAACTTTAGGAGAATTCCTTGAGATTTTAGAAACTAGAAAAGATGGATTCTTGGCTATTTATGCTCGGATATTGGTCATGATTGATATAAGTAAACCTTTACCAGAATCAATCATTCTTAAATATGGGGGTAAGTTGTGGATCCAAACCATATATTATGAAAGAATATATTTTAGATATAGAATATGTCATGAGGTGTAGAATATTGAGAGGTCATGCCCTAAGAAGAGTCTAGTAGAAACATATGTAGAAAACCACAAGAGAAACTTACAAATGGACATGAGGATGGTTTTCAACTTCAAAAAAATATGTCTAGACAAAGTAAAGGAAATAAATAGTGGAGGCCAATAAGGAAGGATATTGGAAAAATACCAATTCTTTTGAGGCTTTAGCCTATGAATAAAAATAATATTAGAGCTTAGAGGACATAGTACAAGTTCAAAATCTTAATAAGGGATGTCTATTCAATATTATCCTAATTTGGAGAAGAACATTCCAATGAACCTAAGGAATGTGTCTCGTCATATTTTGAAGACTCTCTTGAAGTACCATGCACAATTTAGGATAATAAAATTGGTAGATAAAATGTAATGTTAGATTTTAATGCCTCTACTATTAATAAGGAGATAGTAGAAAATGAGCAAGACAAGTCAAAAGTTTTTGTAGTAAAGTGAGAAGAGGATAAATATAATGAAAAAGAAAGTTGTAAAACAATATTGAGGAATAGAATAAAAACACCTAATCCTGATACAAGGAAAAAAGAGAAAACCCACAAATTGTCAAGTGAGATCCAAGGAAGTAAGAGAAAACATAAAGGAACACAAACTAAGTTGGTTGGAATTCTCTTTACTAAACAACAAAAAGATATTGGTAATTCATAAGCAGGGCAGTAGCCCCTAATGAGACATGATTACCTTCTCATGGAATATAAGGGGTGCTAATTCCCCCTCAAATTAGAGGTTTATCAAGGACTTTTGTTAAAGTAATAAGCCTAATATTCTTTGTATCTAGGAAACTAAACCGACAAAGGAGTTTCCAAAACCATGAAAGCAATATGGGCGAGATGTGAATGGGATGCTATGAATTCTATATGAGCGATAGTGAGAATTCTAAAATTTTGAAATCCTATTAAAAACTCTTGTGTAACCATTCATAAAACTAGACATTGGATACCCTCTTTAGTCACACGCTACTTTGCAGATATTTATTTCATCCTTATTAATGTCTATGGACCTACAACTCAATTATGAATATTAGAATTTTGGAGTGGGATTAAAACCTTTATGAGAAGTAAATACCAATAAATATAATTCATGATCATAGGATATTTTAATGCTATAACCAAGTTGGATGAAAAATTTGAAGGGATTAGGAAAATAACCCAAAGTATGAGAGATTTCTCAACTTTTATTCAAAATAATAATCTATGGGAGATTTAGTTTGAAGAGGACAACTATCATGGATCAACAACTAGAGAGGCTCGAACCTAGTAGTAGAAAATTAGATAGATGCATACTCTCATATCAATGGTTGAATGAAGAGACTTGTGCTAAAATTAATACCTTGACAAGGATTAGTTTATATCATTGGCCAATAATAGTTAAAATGGTGATAAGTGAATTCAAAAAAATATCATATTTTAAATATGAGTAGATGTGGGAAGATCATCCTTAATTTGTTGATATGATAGCACAAACATGGAATTCTTCAGAAAACAGTGGGTTGTATACACTTCCAAAATAAATTAATTCTATATCTAGATTAAAAGAATGGAACAAGAACACTTTTGGAAATATTTTTTAGAAGAAAGAACTAAAAGATAAAATTTTATAATTCTAAACGATGATCATAATAATACGAGCTCAAAGGAAAGGGATTTGGTTAGTGAATATCATAATATTTTAAGGAAGAGAATTTTTGGAGATTAAAATTGACATAGACTTGGTTAAAAGGAGATAAAAATTCAAAGTTTTTCATGGAATGGCAATAGTATAGAGATCAACATCTAGAATTTTTAGAATTAAATCAGTAGAAGGGGTTTGGATTGAAGACCTGAGTGAAATTAGAAAAGAGATAAGGGTTTTTTGCCAAAATATTCTAGGATCAAAGGATTTTTAAGTTCTTAATGATAAAATACTTTAAGAAGTTCCTTAAATTATAACAAATAAAGATACAAGGAAACAAATAGATCTTATTACTCTGGAAGAATTTCATTTAGCTCTTTTATCTTTTGATAAGGATAAATCCTCAGGTATAGATGGGCTCTTTACAACATTCTATCAACATAATTGGAATATAGTGAAGGATTCTTTATTGGTGGTAGTGGAATAGTGTAGGATAAAACAATACATACTTTATAAATTAAATGCAACATATCTTACCTTATTCCAAAAGAAGGGTGCAATTTTTTTTTATTCACTTACCATAAGCCTATGTAATGTGGCATATAAGATAATATCCAAAGTGGTGGCAAATCGGTTAATACCATTGTCAAAAAAAATATTTCAAAAGAGCAAGGAGGATCTATGAAAGGGAGACAAATTTTGGATGTGATCATAGTATCTCATGAAGTTATGCATTCAACTTCAAGAAAAGAGAGGGCAATGATCTTAAAACTTGATATGAGTAAAGCATATGATAGGGTTAAATGGGATTTTATTTTTGTAGTATTAAAAAAGTTTAGATTTGGGAAGAAATGGGTCAAATGGATTAAATCTTGTGTTTCTATAGTTTTATATTTAGTGTTGGTCAATGGGTTAGTAAGAAATTCTTTTAAATCCAATAGAGGTATTAGATAGGAAGATCATCTATCACCATAGTTATTTCTTATTATGGTAGAGGTATTAGGTAGGAAATTGAAAAAGGATAACAAATATGGGCTAATGAGTGGACTTAAATCTAGTAATATCATTGACAACATCATACATCAACAACTTGTAGATGATACAACCCTTTTTGGGAGGAAAAGGATAAACAAGGCCAGAGCTTGGAATGACTCATTAAAGGAATACAAAAGAGTGTTAGGGTAGAAATTTAATAGGAAAAAATCTAAAATTTACTTTTAAAACACCCTAGCTAGAATCAAAGAAGGGATATGCAAGTTACTTCAAATGGAGGAGGTAAATTTACCAACAACTTATCTAGGGATGCCCTTATTTGAGGGAAGAATGAAGATAAAATTATGGAATCTAGTTATAAGTAAAATTTAGAATAACTACTGGTTTGGAAAGGTAGATAGTTATCATTAGCAGGAAGAGTGTGGCTAATTATATTAGTCTTATAGGCCATTCCAACATATTATTTGTCCTTGTATACTAGGCCAATATTTATAGAAAAATGTGTAATCTATATTATGCGGTTATTTTTGTGGTCAAGATTACATGATAAAAGAAAATTTCCTTTGGTGAAATGGAGTAAGTTGTGTGATGATAAAAATAGGGGAGGTCTTGGTTTAAGAGTTCTTACAAATACAAACTTAGATCTTAGGAGAAAAGTAAATTAGACATTGTACAAAAAGAGTCAAATACAATGGGCAAGAATTCTTATAAGTAAATATGTTGAGCCTAAGCTTAATATTTACTAAATTATAACTACAAAATGGTTCTATACTATAGAATGGTTAAAAAAATAATTTATTTAGTGATTAAAGGTCTACGATGGGTGGTGGGAACTAAAGAAAATTTTCTAATTAGATGGATACTTAGTGTGATAAAAAACCACCTAATCTAGATCCAATTTTGAAACCATGGATGACATTACTTCAAGATAAATATGGTTATAGGGTTTCAAATATTATATACAAGGATCATAAAATAAGACACAAATGGAAAGAAGATTCTTTTACAAGTATACAAGACATCTATGCTAGGAGACAATTGAGCAAAAATATAACAACACTGATTATTTTGAGAGTTGAGGATAAGATAATTTGGGAGTTGAATAACTCAAGAGAATACACAATAAGAAGTGGATATAATGTAAAGAACCAAAAAATAGGAATATTGAAAGAATATGGAGAGATATTTGGGATAGCCCAAACATTCCTAAAGTCAAAATATTTGTTTGACTAGTAGGTCATAGAAGATTTTTATCTTGGGATAACCTTGTAAAAAGGAGTTTTCATAGCCCCCCATAATGTGTTATTTGTAAAGAGGATGAGGAGAGTATGTACCATCTCTTGGGACACTACTCAATAGTCTGTAAACTATGGAAATGAATTATTAATATGTTTGTTAAATTCACGGTGATGAATGATAGGATTGAAGAACGATTAAAGCAATAACAGAGCATTTTTAAAAGTGGGGCTTTATAGAAAATTTGGAATAATATCAAAAGATATAATACTTTGGACTATATGGTTGGAAAGAATGGAAGAGAATTTAAAGTAAAGGAAAAAATCTAGAGGTAATGAAAAGGAAGATTTTTTTAGCCATGGAGGAGGGTAAACCAACCCTTTCAACTCACCCAATACCTAACATAGAAATGAAATTATGATGTTGGGTACAGGAGAAACAAAAAGAAGGCAAATAATATAAAGTGGAAACCATCAGATGTGAGTTGGCCAAGTTGGATTTTAAAGGAGCATTTAAAGTAAATACATGACTAACAAGAGGAGGAAGAATAATTAGAAATAATAGAGGAACGATTTTATCTCATTATAGTTTTAATGGTGGATTTAAGACAAATAATGAAGCTAAAGCTTGGGTGGCTTTCAAAGGGTTAAAAATATGCAAACAAATAAAATGGAACAAAGTATGGATGTAATATGATTCACTAATAGTAATAAATACATTTTGAGGAAAACAAAGGTTTCATGGAACATACAAGATATAATTGTGGAAATACAAGATCTTTCTATAGAGTATTAAGAAATTTGGTTTATACATAATTTTAAAGGAAAGAAACAAATATGGAGATAGGCTAGCCAATAGAGGGGTTTTAATTGAGGACCATGAAGTTAATTTCTCTTTTCCATGGTTAGATAAAGTAGTACGTTTAGCTAAAGTTGACAAAAAAATAATGACTGCTTGAATCAAATAATGATTAAGATTTACTTGAATGTTTTCTATTGGTAATTTTTGCTCTATTTTATAACATTAATGTGTTTTCATATAAATTATTTATTACAATTTTTGTGGTTTTACTTATGCTTCAGGAAGAAAACTAGCAATCCAGATCTGGTAAAGTGGACTATGACAATGTGATGTTTTAGAAATATTACTCTACTAAGATGCAATGCATAGATGGTAGAGGTGGAGTTTTGATATTGTGAATGATTCTATAGGAAAATGTCAAAAAAAAGATTGCTCAATTTTAGAATATTTGTATTCACACAAAAAATTGAAGAAGATCCAAAAAATGTAAACATTTTATAAAAATGATGTAGGTATCTAGCTATAGCAACTCAATTGATATGAGAATTAAATATGTTTGTAAACTCTCAATATTTAAAGGAGAGAGCTGTGATTTGTCAAGGGTGGGGACCCAAGTACAACCCCTTGTTCTCCAAAAAAAAAAATTATGCTTTCATATAAAAACTATTTATTACAATTCTTGTGATTGCACTTATGGTCCAAGAAGGTAACTAGCAATCTAGATATAGTAAAACAAACTATGATAGCACAAAGTTTTGGAAATATTACTCTACTAATATGCAATGCATAGATAGTAGAGGTGGAGTTTTGGTATTATGAAGGCTACTATAGGAAAATGTCAAGAAGAAGGATGTTGAATTTTGGAATATTTATATTCACACAAAAAATTGAAGGTCCAAAAATTGAAAGTCAATAATTCATACTATTTTTGGAAATTGATGTAGGTATCTAGCTAAAGCAACATAATTGAGATGAGAATTGAATCTATTTGTAAAATATCAATCTCTAAAGGAGAGAGTTGTGATTTTTCAAGGGTGGAGGACTCGAGTACAACCCCTTGTTCTCAAGCAAAAACAATATGATAATTTGTGATTCCTCCTCCATTGAAATATTTTTTCATCCTTCTCAATTGTAGTTTTGATCCCTATAAGAAGTGCTCTAAATTCTACATAGTTTTTAGTCAAATTTCCATATGATTATGAGTAGGTGAGGAGATTTTTGCTTTCATTATTTTAAAAAATACAACCTCCATCAACTTTTCCTAGATTTCCTTTGAAAGCATCATCAAATTTTATATTTGGATAAACCATGTTTCTAGATTTTTTTTTTATCATATATCATTACAAATCCTTTGTGTTAACTCCACTATTGTATATGACCCTTTCATGTAGTTTTGATGATGATCCCCATGTCTACAAACATTATGAAAGAGAGGCAATAATACATTTCTAAATTTGGGCATGGTTTAAAGATTTATTTTAAAAATTTGTTACTCTTTTCAAACCATAAATTCCAACAAATAACATATGGACCAATCCTCTACACAATGTATAATAATTTATTTTTTAAATAATTAGTCCAACATTTCATCAACTACTTCAATGTCGATGTAGATACCTAATTTATTCTCATGTTTTTTAAAAAGTGGCCTAAAATGGTATAAGAAAAGGGACAATAGATAAGTAAAAGATCTTATGTTTCTAGATCCTTCTCAATCAAGGCACACGTAGAAGGTAAAAGGATCCATAATAACCTTCAAGGTATACTTAAAAGGTCCATAATATCCTCTTCTTTGGAGACTCTCTCCTATAAGAATCTTTATTTGGAATTCTAACCAAAGAAATGTTGAGGTTTTAGGAAGGGTTTCCAATGACAAAAATCCTTCTAAGGGAAGTCATTGGAAGTGGGAAATTCTAATTGCTTTAAATTCTTATATCCCAACTAAAACAAATATCTACCATTTTTTGATAAATTCTAAACCAACTCATCCTTCTACCAAAAACAGGTAAAGAGAACTTTGTAAGTGTCTCTTTAAGCTCATCCACTATTTATTTGTGTTCTATTTTAACTAGGTTGCTAATATAAATACATGATTTGGAGTTGTTTATATTAATTTAATTTTTGATCTTTTATCATTTATAATCTAGACATATCTAATTCAATGATTGTGATTCTAGATAAAAATAAAAGGATAAGGCTTCAACCAAGCATTTACCTAATTTTTTTAAAAATCCCCTTATTGACTAGCCATCTAATATGTTTCTTGATCAATTATACATTGCTTGATATGAGGTTCAATATTGATGATCCTCTAGATAGGGTTCATTTATTAAACAATTTTATTGCATCAAAAGAATCTATTTAATTATGAAGTAACTTTTTCCCAACTCTTTCCTCAATATTTAAATAATCTCCATCCAAGTTTTACCCCTAATGCCAAACTCTTAAATTTTTAATTTTATAATCATATACCTCCCATACTCTTTCCTTTGCAATCCCTATCCCACTTACAGATAGGAAACCTTTTTTTTTTTTTGGAAATCACACCTATATCCATAAATGAATAAAAGCAATCCATATTCTCAAATATTATATAGAAATCATAAAAAATGATGAAAGAGGGAAATATATAATGGGTATCCATGGCACCATAAATAATCACTATATTATCTATAGATAAATATCACAACACTCCAATATAATGGATGGAAGTGGTAGAGCCTATTTATACCAATACCAAAACCCCAATTACATAAATTAAGCTAGCCTAGCCAAATATAACAAGAGGAATTTAGGTTAAGTACAAGTTATAAGGTGGGTTTAACTATAACAAAGTTAATTGTGGCCCATGGGGATACATAATAAAATAATACAATAAATAAAATATATTTTTACAATGATTTATTGTAAGCCTATACAGAATTCATATAGTATTGGCCTTTGCCATAAGTTAGATTACTTGCAACACCCCTCATAATTTGAAATGAGGGGCTAAAGAGAGAAAATATTGATAACAATAATGTCATCCCCAATAATGGATGCTGTAGTGAGCCTCTACACTTGAGAAAGACTCATATGGATTGCCCTCATCATTTGTAAATTATTTGATGCAAAAATATCTTTGTACAAGAATCTCCTTAGGTTAGACCATAGTCATCATTGTCAATATTAGATACTCCTACACATATCCAAAAAAACACCTCTGCTATGACTCCATATGAGGAAAAAATACCAAGAATAATACCTCTAAAATTTGCTTCAATATTCTATAGTTGTATAAGGTAAGACTTGGAAGCATAGCTTTCCTTTTATAACATACAACACCTTATTTAGAAACTTCAACTTGCCTTTATACCGCTTGATTTCCATAACCAAAAGAGCCTTTATATGGACTCATTCATGAAAATAGTCATTAAAATTCCAAGAGTGGTTGTACAAACAATAGAACAAAGAAGATATCATGAAAGATTAGGTCTTCATAAATAAGATAAATTAAAAGCCTAAAGAAAGAAGAGGATTTAACTAAAGTATATTTTGAATCCTTTTTTTATATAGTATAACAAATCCATGAACTGATATCACCAGTATCAAAAGCTCTAGCAATCCTATAATTTAGAAAAAAAGTAGGCATAAAATGCTTATGTATGAAAATATTATGGCCTTTAGAATATTTTCCTAAATAGCCCTTTAGAAAAAAAATTAAAGCTCCAAACCTTATAAAAACATCATCCAATCATAGATTAACACATGTTTTCTCATTCATAGACATCTATCACTTGATTTTCACCACTTGGATATTGTTTAGCTACTGATATGACTATGAATTTAACACGTATTTTTATTGATTGAGGATGTATATATAGGTAAAAAGTGTGGTTATGTGACATGTGGGGGTTTCACTTTAGCTACCATGTTGGCCATATTAAATATTTATTCTAAAAGATCCAAAATATTGTTGCATGAGATTCAATCCTAAGTCTTTAATTCCCCAAAAACCTTGTGGTAGCCAAGGAAACAAAGTGACTATTGAGACACTCATTGCATATTTGCCTAGGCATATTACACCAAAGGGTAGAGAAGAAACACCTTATAAAATTAGTCAATGAAGTGACTTAAACTTGGGTCGTGTGATTCATAAACAATTATACCTATTTTACATAACCAATTGGCTAGACATCCTTGTAGTATTCGATCCATTTATGTCTCTATAGATGGTGTCATCTAGACTGATCACAATAAGTGCACAAAAGAAAAAAATGATGGTTTGACCTTACAACCTTCTTTCTTTCAGGTCTAAGAAATGACTTAGTTGACCAATACACCATGTTGTCAATTTGTAATGAAATAGATACTCCCAATCTTCTTTATCCTAACTTTGTCTTACAAAAAATAAATAAAATTGCTCAATATGAATTTAAATCCATAATTTATAGTAAAAAAATCCTTATATAACATGTGTGTAATCATTCTAGTGCCTCTTTTGAATGGGATAAAGAGGGTGTCTTTTCCTTGGAAGAAGGCTTCATGACAAATCTAAAAAAAAAGTGTCAAACAAATATAGTCAAACCTTCATCTTCCATCTAGTCAGGGTGTGATGGCTTCCCCATAAAGGCTAAAGAGGATTATGCCAAACCTAATTCAAATTTGCATTCAAGGGGACAAAAGTACTTCAATGATAACAATTCAATCCATGGATTGGTACAAATTCTCAAATTTTTGGAGAAACAAATGAAGAATAGTGAAATAGAATCTCCTTTTTACCTCTTATGTTGAAGCCACTTACGAAGCTTTGAGAAGTAACTTTAAAATTTGGAGGGATGATCGAAGGCCCCAAATGGACTTTCTTTGTGACAAAGCAATGTTAGTCAATACCGATACTAATATCATGTTGGAATTCAAATCTATTTCTAGAAACAAACAAAAGCAATCCATCCACTCAAATATTATATAGAAAGCATAAAAAGGGATGAAAGAGAGAAAGCCACAATGGGCATCCATAGGCACCATAAATAATCACTAAATTATATATAGATAAATATCACAACACTTTGATACGATGGATGGAGTGGTGGGAGGTATTTATACCAATACCAAAATCGCAATTACATAAAATTAAGTTAAACTAAGTAGAAATGACGATAGGTATTTAGGTTAATTACAAGTTATAAGGTGGAATTAATCATAACAAGGCTAACCATGGTCCTTAGGGCTTACATAATAAAATAATACAATAAAATAAATATATTTATACAATGATTTATTATAGGCTTATATAAGATTATATCATACAATATTGACCTTGGCCATAAGTTAGATTACACTTTCACTTTTTATAAAATTTCCTCACTTCCTTTCCAAAGAAAAACCTAAAGAGACATTAGGCTTGTCTCTTATAAAATTTTCAAGAGAATTCAAATCTTGAATGACTCAATTCAAAACCTGATTGATAATATTGCATAAGTCATTGCTTCATCCCAAAACATGGGCTTCATCTACTTGGCATGCAACATACACCTGATCATCTCCATGATAAACCTATTCTTCTACTCAACCATCCCATTTTGCTTTGGGGTATAGTGAACAATCCTCTAAAGAGAGATGTCATGAAGAGATAAAAATGCACCAAAGGAATGATTATCATACTCATCTACTTGATTAGTCTACAAACATTTGATCATTTTTTAAAACCGATTCTCCACAAGAGCTTTGAATTCATTGAAATTTCCAAAAACATAATATTTGATGTGAATGGTGTAAATCCATAGAAGTATAGATATTTTTTCAATAGATCAGATAAAGTGCTTATTTCTAGAGATATATGGGAAACCCATTGGCCCACAAATACCACTATAAATTAGCTTCAATGGTGATATTGCATGCTTATCCATAACTTTTGGAAATTCTTGATGATGCCTCCCAAGACACAACCCTCACAAAAACCATGAGGAGTAATAAGAGGAATATATTCTACCATATGATGTTGGCTTATATACCTCAAAGATCCATAATTGATGTGTCCAAGCCTATGGTACCATTGCTTGCTAGTATTATGTATCTGAGCCACCATAGCCATAAAGTCTCTCTTCTTACGAGAGAAAGAAGAACTTGAAGGGAACTCACCAGATTATACATCTAATCAAATTCATCATAATATATAGAGACAACTATCTTAAATCTATTATCAATAGCTTCAATCACCCATTTATTAGTCTAAAATTTCAACTTTTTGTTAGCATGAGTGATGTGATGAATAGAAATAAGATTAGTACCCACACTTGGTACATGAACTTCTCCAAACAAGGAGGAATAAACTATCATCTCATCACATCTAACTGCCTATAAGGAGTGATGAGCACTAAGTATGTCAATATAGGTAGTTACACTTATGAGGTACTAGGCAGCGTATATGCATTACATAACTAATAGAGAACCTATCCTTTATGCTCTTAGAAATCAACTACAATTCTCACCAAGGGTTGATAAACACACACTTGCTCATCCCAAGGACTCCACAATAATAAAATAAATCATATGTACATGTATTGCAAAATTAAAAAAATGGAATTGAAAACTAAAAAAAAAGAATGAAGTAAAATTATAGAGTCCAAAGACTAAAAGGTAAAAATGAATTAAATGATTGAAACAAATACACACCGTGAATTCAACTATGGAAAAAATAAATAACAAAATTAAAACAATTTATTTAGAACTATAAACAAGTTAACTAACTATAAAATTTAAAATTTTTAAAAGTGCTCATGGAGTTCTTACAAACTGCACACTTGTAGCGGGTACTTTTTCCAAAAGTAGCCATAGTTCCCTTGTGATAGGAAAAAGGATGTTAAATGCTTAGGGAATATCACAAATATACTTCTATTAATAACAAATGAAAACATGAAAATTATTTAGCCATTGTCATATTACTAAATTTGAGTGATTAAACTACTAGTCTATTTCTATTCTCTTGTTGTGACTATAAACCTAGCTTGAACTATGTACAATAATTTAAAATAAACCATGTAAATTTTATGAACTATTTGACAACTCTTAGAGGATAAAATTAAAATTGCTTTGTGAGTAACATAATTGACTCATTTGAGTAGCTCTTTTTGCCTATAAACCCTACCCTTTTCATACTTAATGATGCTTAAACCCTTAATTTTATATAAATGGAAACTGATTTTGTAGTTTGTAAAAGATAATATAATATATTTTAAGGAATTTTGGATGATTTTCATGTAAGTTTATCAAAATTTTATGCATGCTAGATACTAACCTGCCTCACCTAGAGTAAGCCTACATTCCTATTGGTCAAATATCTGCCTAATCATACAAAACTACGTTTGTGCACCCTAGACACGACCAACATTGAAATACCGAAGGAAAGAGATGTCCCCCATGTCAATCTCCAGAGAGGGTTGGTTCCCTTACTAATTCTAAAATGGTTGAAGACTAGGGATGCAGGAAAGAAATTAGAAAATGCGGAAAGAAATGGGAAATATGGCCACAAGCCGACTGTGTAGGATGGGAATAGATTGATAGCAGGAATCCACACCAAGCTGAAAATAGCATGCAAATAGATGATCAAACAACAGAATTTTCGTACAACTTCGCACATGTAATCTTCAGATCAACACTCCAACACTCACTCTCTCACTTGCAATATTTAAATCCAACTTGCAGAATTTAAATCTAACAACAAATAATAAAGCTAACTGTGTAAAAGAAATGCGTAATGTAGAAGACCACAATGCACCAAGTCATTTGCAAATCCAAATGTTTTGAATTCACTATTACTACAGAGAACTTGAAGTGTTTTCTCGTAGGATATCTATTTTTTCCAACCCCTTACAATGAAATTTCTCTTAGTATTTATAGAGGTTTGTGCCTCTTTCATTGAATACATCAAATGAGTCATCATTTCTTGGAAATCTTCTATCGGTAGACACGATCCTAAAAACGGTTTGAGATGATAGCATTCAGACACCGTAGCATTAAATTTGAGTCACCTCCATCTTCTTGGAAATCAAACACGAGCTTCAACAATTTACTCCATATTCAATTTGCTTTGGAGAGGGAGTAAAACCTTCGAGAAGATGTTCTTGAAAATGACAAAAATGCTTCCACTTCGTCACCAACATTAAATTGCAGCAGTTACCCGAAGCAAATCTTCAACTGGAAAAATCAAGCTCTAAAATTGTCGAAGATGATGGCAATTAATAATTAAAATTTGCCCCATTTAATTCTACTCATGCCTCTGGAGAAATTTAATCACATGGTCTAAAAACAAACAACATTCACCTTCAAAATATCTTCGCCGCATCTATCATGACGTTCGCCCCTTTTACCTGAGTGTAAGGGTGAAAACCATTTAAAAATTCTCGTCGCCCAAACTTTATCTCTCCATGTCATTCGCCTTTAAAAATAATGAACGGATCCATCGTGAATACTTTAAAGCGACCATGACGCATATTGAAATCGTGTTCGCCCAAATGAGGGGCGAACACTACGTTCGCCCCACTTAAGGGGCGAACGCGATGCGTTCTTTTTATTCTCCTTTTTGTTTGGTGCATTCCTCTTTTGGGGCGCGTTCGCCTTTCCAATGGGTGAACGTGACGTTCGCCCCTCCAATGAGGCGAACGCGTTTGCATTCTCCACTTAGCCGATTTTCTTTTGTCTTTCCTTTTTTTTATATTTTCTTTGATTTCATTGCCTTCAATTTCTTATTGTCGCTTCGCCTCTGAAGCGAAATCATTTTTAATTTTTCAACTACTGTTGTGGATAATTTGATGAAGTGAATCCGAAGTGGATTTCCAAGTCACAATTTGGGGTTAATTTATTTTGCAAAATGAAAGTTTACAGAGAATTGAAAAAACTATATAAACAAAATAACTGAGTTAAAAAAACTCAATCATAAATGTCTTCGGATTACAATAAAAAAATATGACATGTTGCAAAATGCCAACATTTTTAGCGGCTCTCGGGGTATCCAACTCGCATGGATGCAAGCGATCCCAAGCCTTAATCCATTGGGCGATCTTGAGTCTTCTTTCCAACCTCCTTGGCTGATGCTTTTGATGTAGATGCTTGATGACGCTCCTCCTCTTCATCTGCTTTCTCAATGACTTCTGCTTCCTTTTCTATCTCTGCTTGTTCTTTGAGGGCCTTAGAAGTAACCTCATAAACTGCAACCGTGGCATCCCATGCCTGTGTGGTAAACAAATAAGGAGTGCTCAAGGACTCATATACGAAGCGCAAATTTTGAATATCTTCCAAACTCAGGCGCCTTGCTCGTTGGGCTAACTCAAAAAGTGAAAGCTCCATACGAGTATACTTTTGCATGAAAGGTAAGACCTGAACATCTATGATTGGCTCTTCCCACGCATCAATCTCCGAAGAATCTTCCACGAACTGCTTCCATGCTGCTTCCAATTGTCCTTGTGGAAGAGGTTCACCCTGTTCATCAATAAATTCTGGAAAACCCATGTCACGTAGAGCGTTAAGATGAGTCATTGAAATAGTATGTTCCCGCTCTATGGCATTTAGAATTTTTTGACCCTCTCGCATTAGATCCATCTGCTAAAAATAACTATGCAGTGTGACTTTTGCAGCTGACCAGGAATGATCCATCATGCTCAAAGGTTTCACATACATGGTGGAATTCGCCAAGGCCTGTATTTTTACTGCCATCTCCAGATGGGGCGATAGTAACTCCTCCGTGTTATCAATTATTTGTTGTCCCATTTGTATTTGTAGATGAGCCACCCACAGATAGTGCAACACTTGAACTGCTTCTAGAGCTAGTTTCTCACAACTTTGTGTGGAGCGAAGACGCATTTCCTTGATGTTATCACGAGAAAAACCTATAGCTTGCGTAGATTTCTTTGCCAACTGACTCTGGACAGCTTCAAGCATCTGGCGAAGATTGTGCATCTCAATGCATGTTGCATCTCTCTCTTTCAGGTGCACTCCAACCTGTCACTTCAAATGCTCATTTTCTGTAGCAGTTTTTTCCTCCTGTGCTCTACTTTTAGCCAAGGCAGTCTCGAGTTCAATGATCCTGTCGGCCTGATCAAAATACTTTTGTTTATAGTGCTCACCATGAAGGTAAACTGAACTCATGTCCACTTGAATGTTGCCCATATTTTCCATAGGATCAATCTTCGTGAGGTCTTCTGTGATGGTCTCAGAAATAAGGTCGCCTGGCAATAATTCTCCTTGCGGTTTCTGAACCAATGGAGTAATCTTGGTGATATGAGCCTCCATTGCAACAGGATCAAAAGTGACCCTCTTTAGAGGACGTGTCGGTTCGAGAGCTTCCTTTCATTCCTTGCTTTTCAACCATTGGGATGAACTCAAATGTGCTCGATTGATTTTCTCTACATCTGACTGCTTGGATGCCACCTGAATGTCAGGCAAATATTGTAATTCCAAAAATGGGGTGAAGGGAATGAGGGCTTCAGAGTGGTTAGGCTATGAAACTGACGTGGTGGTTAGAAGTGGTGGAATAGAAATGGTGGAATGGATGGGTAAACTGGTTTTAACTATAGTTACGCTCACCCTGGAAGGAGCTTGCGTACTTACAACTTCGGTAGAAATGGTAGAAGTGATAGATGGGGATGAACGTGAAAATGGATTCGGTCCTGACGCATATGAACTAAAAGAAAGGGAGGACGAAGAAAAGGGGACAGAAGAAGGAGCAGTAGTGACTTCGGGAATGGTGGATGAAGAAAGTGGAAGGGATATGGAGGGCATACCGAAGGGTGGAGAAATGGACACAGAAACTAATGGAAGTGAAACTGACATAGTCACTACTTGCTCCAAAAGAGAAGAAGAAGAAGGGAGAGAAGACGTACCTTCGGGTGCAAGCGCCGTGTGATGTGGTGATAGAAGGGGCTGCGCAAAATCCTCTTCTTGTTGCTCCGGTGCTACCTCCCCAATATTTGTTTGGGTCTCCATGACCTTCTCTTGGGGTGGTTCCAACGGTTGGTCTTCCTTTTGTCCTTGGATCATCAAAAGTATTTGTGCCACCTCTATTGGAACCTCAGTCACCATGGGAGCACTAACAACTATCATCAAAACGACAGAAGTTACAATAGTCATAGTAACTGCAACATCACCTGAAGAAATAGTGATGGCACCAGTCCTTGGTTTCTTAGCCACCTTGGGAAATAGTGGCACCTATTGTACATCACGCTTTTTTGGCTTTGGTGCTTCCTCTATCTTTTGCTTTGCCCGTTGAGATCTTCGTTGAAACACGTATTGTGGTTCCTCTTCCTCAGGAGTTTCTTCTATGATCAACGGATGGTGTTCTTCTATCTCACTTTCACCACTTTCTGACTATTGAAAATTGTACGACAAAATATTGGTGAAAGCAACTGGCTGGTATGAATCCACATATTTATCATAAACCACTGAAAAGGCATCATCAAGCTTGAGCCCGTAAGCAATTGTAGGTTTTCCATGGTGAACTCTCATTATCCACCAATTCATTATCTTCTCTTCGGACCATTCGGGCTTACTGGCTTTTACTTGGTCAAACAAACCTGACGGAGGAGTTTGAGACCTGTACTCTACTTCCTGCTCATAGCAATCATGCCAAGGGGGAAGTGTAGCCATTTTCTCAATATGCCAGTTCATGTCCGGCCCATTAAAATTGTTTCGATTACGCTCAATGTTCGATCGAGGACAACAATGAAATGATTTCATTTTGACAAATTCTTTAAACTTATCTAAAGGATCATACCTCCAACGTTGTGGTAACTCAATCAGCCCCAGATCTTGCAATGCAATGGTGAGAAGACGATTCTGTCCAACTTGACTCACTATTATGCCACCAAACTGAAATGGCATATTGCATGTAGTCTTGCTTCCATGCCCAACTCCATATATGTCATTCACGTAATCTGATTGGCGCACTACTTCCATAGCAAAAACATGCTCTGTAGCAAAATATGGCAATAAGAATGGCTTACCCGTGAAACCAAAAATTCTCACGACCACACCTTGGGTAAGCAAAAAAATGTCACCCTTTTCTTGAGTAACCACTATATCTCTCAATTCTCGTGGCACTCTTTCACAGGTACCACAAAGCAACTCAATTGTCGGTCCCAAAAACAAACTATTAAAGCTATAACAGGATTATTTTTTCAATAAAATAGAAGTCCACTGATAAACCGGTAAAGGCTCATCCTTTTCATTTGTAGTCGAAACAACAATAAAAGGAAAACGACGCTGCAGTTGGAAGAAGAAAAACCATACCAAAAATGAAGTATGCTTGAAAGATTTATCTGCTCCAGTCTGCAACCTCTCCAACTGCGAATTTAATCTCCATGAAATATAATCAGCCCAATCAAAGAAAATTGGATTGGTGCCCTGTTTCATGGCTGAAGGAGAATAAAATTCTACACGACAAATGCATTGTGCCACAGCCGCCTGCCACTTGTGAACTGTATCATCTGAGGGCAAACCCACAACCCATGCTAGCATGGAATAAATATCCAAGCTTTTAAAATCTTTCAGTGGTCTAGGCAGGTTCGAAAGTTGTCCCATTGGTGGATCTTTAATCATCTGAGTCTCCATAAACTGACGCATGGCCACAGTGGAGACATATTTGTCTTCTTGTTCATCAATATGTAGCTTCTTATGGACTCCATAGTTGGGAGGCCGTAACCCACAGGCAAAAGCTTCTCGGACTTCATCGGGAGTAATGGTAAAAAGAATTTCCCTCTTCGCATTCCTGACAGCCCTGGTTGAAGGATCATAATATCTGGCAACAAGCAACACAAGCTCGGGACAAGGATGTACTAGAGGTAAATACAAAAGAGTGATAAGGTACTGTTAACCAACTTCTCGATGTCAATCCATGCTGCACTGCAAATTCGACATTTTACCATAATTTTTCTACTCCTTTGTGAGTGATGATGCAGTCACTGATTCCAACCATCGAATCTTCATACGGGTCCAAATCAACATAATCATTTTTTCGAGCCTTCTTGGACCTCGTAGTCACTTCCCTTCTTTTCGACTTCTTCGGTTCTGAAGATTCTAAAACTTCTTGAGGCTCCTTGCTACGTCTTCCCATTTTTTATTAAAAAACTTTGAGCAAATTTCCCGCACACTTTTTGAGCACTTCTGCAATAATCCCTTGAAACACACGGTAGCAGGAAAAATTAAAAAGAATAACTGCAAGGGTTTACCTCATCTTGTTTAAATAGATCCCTTTTCAACCGTCGCAATAAATACTGAGTTACTTGGTCGGCTTTGAAAAAAGCGTCTTCCTTGGCCGCATAACTATGTCATAGACCGTGCCCTAGCTGCAGAAGCTTGCTTTGAAAAAATAAATTGGCCACTTGAACCAATTAAATGCTCCTTGTGCTTCCCCGAGAAAGAAAACTTCCACTAATCTGCATGCTTTCCAATAATTACCACGTCTTGAGAGGGGCAATATATCCACACTAAATCTCGAAAATCAAAAGGAATGTTTGCTCACTAAACTCTGCTTCTCCTTCAGAATGCTTATGATCTGCTTGATAAAACTGGGGTGAAGGCTCTCCTTTTAAAGACTTTGATCCTTTGCCTTTTTTCTTTTCTTTTAGAAAATCAAATTTTCTAAAAAACCTTTTTTTTTTTTTTTTAAATTTTATTTAAATTTTTTAATTTTTTTTTTTTATTTTAATTTTTTTATTATTTTTTTTTTTTTTTTTTTAATTTAAATTTTAATTTTTTTAACCCCCCATTAATTTTTTTTTTTAATTTTTTTTTTAATTTTTAAAACCTTTTTTTTTTATTTTTTTTTTTTCTCCATTAATGGAAGGGGAAATCGCTCACCATTATGGGAGGAGTCCCCCTCCCTTAAAACCAAGCCCATTTTTTTTTATTTTTTTTTTTAATTAATTTTTTTTTAAATAATTTTTTTATATATTAAATGTTGGTAAGGTTCGCCCCAACATAGGCAAGCGTGACGTTCACCTCTTTAATGAGGCGAACGATTTTTTTATTTTTTTTTACTTAAAATTTTTTTTTTTTATTTTTTTAAATGTTCACCCCACATGTGGGCGAACTGACGTTCGCCCCTTCATGGGAACTTTTTTTTTTTTTTTTTTTTTTTTTAATTTAATTTTTAAATCCAAAGGGGCGACGTCAATTATTTTTTCTAAGGGGGAGGCGAACGCGATGTTGTCCTTTTTTTTTTTTATGGCCGCCTAGGGAAATGGACGAACGAAATTTTTCTTTTCTAAAGTTTACTAATTTTTTTCTTTTCTTTTCTTTTTAAAATGGATAAATTTAAAAATGAATATGTACATATTTACAAAGGTACCTCATTACGATTCCGTCATTGGATATAAGCCTTTAAATGAAGGTCGTTCACCGGAATTGGAAGCTCCCAGCCTTCCATATCTTGCAGATGGTAAGCATTGGCGGAATTCACAACAGAGATTTGGAAAGGACCCTCCCAAATAGCATCGAATTTATGATGTTCTCCGGGCTTGGCCTTCTTTGCATTCCACTTGAGGACCAAATCTCCAACTTGAAAACTGCGTTCGGTTGTCTTCTTCCCGAACCACTTATGCATCTCCTTGTTATGTTCGGCAAACTTCTGGTAGGACCTTTCTCTATCCTCTTCCAACTGAATCAACTGTGCCAATCGTGCACTCAAGGGATCAAACTCTTCATCTTCCTCCTGAAATAGCTGCAATGTCTGAAGGATCGGAAGCTCAATATGAGGGAGCATAACTGCTTCTTTCCCATACACCAATGCATATAGAGAAGTTTTAATGGACTTTTTTACTAAAATGTGATCTCGCCCAAAGTGCTTGATTCAATAGCAAATGCCAGCTCCGTTTGTTGTTTCCCAATGTCCTTTTCAAAATTCTCAGCAAATTCTTATTAGTAGATTCGGCCAAGCCATTCCCTTGCGGGTAATAATTGGACGAAGTCTTGAGATAAATCCCATATTTGCTAGTGAACTCCGTGATCTTCGCTCCAATAAATGGAGTTCCATTATCTGTTACAATTGAGTCCAGGACACCGAAGCAAGTGATGATTCCCTCCAAGAAAGAGATTACAGTTGCTTGATCCGCTTTCTTAGTAGGAATGGCCTCCGCCCATCGGGTAAAGTAATCAGTTGCCATCAAAATGTACTTATGCTCTACAGAAGAATGTGGGTCAATAACTCCCACAAAGTCAAGACCCCACTGCTGAAAAGGAGCTTCTACTTGAATCGGGCGAAGAGGCAATGCCCCTTTCCTGATTCTACCAACATATCGTTGACAACTATCGTAGTGTGTACTTATCTTATGTGCATCGACAAACAGAGTAGGCCAAAAGTAGCCTGCTCGAATGATTTTTAAGGCCATGGGCCTTCCCGCATAATGACCTCCCGATAGTCCGGAATGAAATTCCTCTAATATATTTTCTTTTTGGAGTCCCTCACACACCTGAGAAGAACTCCATCAATGTTTTTGTGAAATAGCCCCTCGGGCAACAAAGTATATCTGAGAGCTTGCAACCTGAATCTTCGACGTTGCGAAGCATCAAGGTGAGATGGACATCTGCCTGAGGTAAAATAATCAATTAGCTCTTCGGTCCAATCAAGATCATTGGCGGTATGGTTTGCGCAAATGCTTTCACCTAGGCTATCCTCATGCACCACATCAAATGATTCGGAGGTCGCACTTTTGGCTAGCTCCTGGCATAGAGCTCTCCCATGAACTAGCTTCGTTGGTCGGATCTCCACATCATATTCTTGAATTTTTGTGACCCAACCTGCTCTCTTGTCTCCTAATTCTCCTTGGAGAATAAAATTTCTTACATCAGGGTGTATGACATACACAACCGTTTTGCTCTGAGAAACGAAGTGTCGAAATTTCTTCAATGCTTTCATTACTGCATATACTTGTTTCTCAATAAAATTATATTTCTCTTGATGAGGAGCAATAACCTGACTCAAGAAAGCAATTGGCTTCTCATCTCCATCCTCTTGTCGTTGTGTCAAAACTGCAGCATAACTCTCCTGTTCGCCTACGAAATAGAGAATGAAATCTTTAGAATAATCAGGATTAATCAATACCGGAGCTTGAGTAATCCTCTCCTTGATTTCCTTGAAAGCTTGTCTTCTTGTCTCAGTCCATTTAAACTCAACACTTTTCTTCAAAAGCTCAGTCATGGGTTTCACCACCTGAGCGAAATCAACAATGAATTTACGAATGAAATTAATTTGGCCAAAGAAAGATTGCAAATCTTTTTTATTAGCAGGCAATGGTAACTTCATTAGAGCTTCAACTCTTGCAGGATCGATTGCCAATCCTTCTTGCGAGATCACATGGCCCAACAACTTCCCTTCCTTGACAACAAATATTGACTTCTTTGGATTAATCGAAATCCTGAACTCACGACACTTCTCAAACACCTACCTCAAATGAGCAATGTGGTCTTCTCTGCGATGTGAAAATACAGTCATATCATCAAGATATATCACAATAATCCTATTCAATAACTCACCAAAAGCGATGTCCATGGCCCTCTGAAAAGTGGCACCGGCATTTGAAAGTCCAAATGGCATCCGTTGGTAGGTGAAAGTACCCCACTTGGTGGTGAATGTTGTTTTATATTGATCCTCATATTTCACCCAAATTTGATTATACCTAGAGAAACCATCAAGCAATGAGAATCTCTAGGCACCAACTACTACATGAAGGATTTGATCGATCTACGATAGAGGGTAATGGTCCTTAAGAGATGCCTGGTTTAGGTTGTGAAAATCTACACACAACCGAATGTCTCCGTTCTTTTTCCATACTAGGACCAGGTTAGCCACCCATGTTGAATGCTTGATTGGATAGATTATCTTGGCCTCCAACATCTTCAACAACTCTGCTTTCATAAGGACTTCAATCTTGGGATTGACAGGTCATTGTTTCTGATGAAAAGGTTTTACCCCTTCCTGCAGTTCTATAGTATGTTGGATCACATTCTTATTGTAACCCCTCAAATCATGGTAGCTCCAAGCAACAATATCTAGATACTCATAACACAATTTCTTGATATCTTCCAGTTCTTCTAGGGTGCCATCTATTCCAACCTTGATGATTTTCTCAGGCTCCAAATGTAATTCTTTATACTCCTTTGCATCTACTTTGATCCTATGCTTTTCAGCCCGATCACTCTGGTCGAACAGACTTTCAAGTGTAATCAGTCCCCTAGGGATGTGATTATTTTTTAGTTGAATCATCCCTTCTCTCTCTTCTTCGACAAGAACTCTATCATCAACGCTTGCAGTTTCTTTAAGTAGGAAGTTGACTATCTGCTCATCATTGTCAAACACTTGCCAATGGAGATTTTTGTCGGGAACTGAGGGTCTGTAAATTACCCTAACTATCTTAGGCTTTCTAACTACTTGCTCCACAGGAGAGTAGTTAGCACCAAGAGAGGCCAGAATATCTGCATGTTTATTTAGCTCTCTCAAAATTGCTTGAACATTTAAAGCAGTGAAAGATTCAAACAAGTCCCACACTCTATTGCGGTAGGCCTTCAAGTAGTGTTGCTTTGACACACACCTGTTAGTGATCTGATTAATTATGAGTTCAGAGTCACCAAAAATCTGCAACTGCTTGATGCCCAACTTTTTAGCCTTCTTCAATCCAAGGCATAGTGCCTCATATTCAGCTATATTATTTGTGCAACCCCAAGTTAACCTATAAGAATAGGTCTTTTGCAACCCTTCAGGAGAGATCAACACAACGCCAGCTCCTGCACCATTCTTGCACCTAGCACCATCAAAATACATTCTCCATAACTGATCTGCAATAGGATTAGGAGAATCAAGAACCTTCTCTTCAATTTGCTCTAGCTTAGTTATAGTATAGCAACCAATGTCCGTTCCAACCATTGCATTGAAATCCATGAGTGAAAACTCATCCTCGAGGTGAAGCTCACCCAACGCTTCTTCCATTAAATCAACCTCTTCTATCTCCTCAGTCATCATGTTAACCACACCTGGAGATTCTTCTTCCTCCAACTTCTCAATGTGAAAAGGTGAGGGCTTCTCATTATGAATGTGAATCCTATTTCCCTTGAATGGTATCTCCAAATACGAGTAGTCTAAGGAAAGATATCCTCCCAACTTAGCTGTGAACTCCCTTGAGAGGCACATGCTAAAGTATGGTTCCAGGTCAACCACTACCACTTCCTGGATGACTATAATTTGTGGCATACTATGGAGGACAATGGGAATATCCTTGATTACTCCCACCATCTTGACCGGAGTTCCATCCAACTGCAACACTCCTGGGCTACTCCTTGTATATTCCATCCCCATCACTTCACATACTGCCTTTGGCATGACAGTAGTTGCAGCTCCAGAGTCGATCATACAGTTGTGTACAATCCACCCTTCCATTCTGAGTGATAAATAAAATGGGGGAGGCCTATTTTTTCCCGTAGTTGAAGTTGGAAGCGTTTGCACCAAGACTGTTTGAGAAGGATTTTTCTTTTGATCTTTAGCAGTCTTCAAAGATTCTTGCAGTAAGTCAACTTGTCTTGGCAATTGAAGTGCATCATACAAACTTACTTTTGCAGGAATCTTTTTCATCTCTTCCACAATATTGTAATTTGAAATAGTCGGAGCCTTCTCTTCTACAACCCGCTCATACTTGTCTCGGTACTGTTGGGTAGCTTCCACCCTTTGTCGCTTGGTCAAAGATGGGTACTTGAGTCGCTCTTTGGCCTGTTCTCTTGTTTCATCTTGTGTTTGAGTAGTTGTCGCAGGTTGTGAGGAAGATGCTCTCATTTGTGCCCTTCCCTGAGTTTGCTTAGGCATCAAATCTTTCAACTTGATAGAATCTTGCTCTTTAGCTACCCCAACAGGCACTTTCGCTAGAGGCTTCCCCTTTTCATCTTGCACTTTTGGTTCTGTTGGCACCTTTAAGGGTTCAAGCTCAGCAGGATCTACTATTACTGGTTTCTTTCCAGACCGTGTGAGAACCGAAACTTGCTCTACAGATGACATCATGAAATTGTGATTGGCTTCCCTGATCATATTGACTTGTCCGCTAATCGAACTCTCTGCTAGCGTTTGTACATAATTCATATGCACCATGCACGTTTCTTCTCCATGAGGATCATTGCATGTTGAGCACCAATACGCCCTCTCTGTTGTGCTAGTTTCTTCATTTTCTTGCACCATTGTGCTCTTCTCAGGGCCTCTACTAGTAGATGCTTGCTCTCGAGTGATCGATGGAGTTTGGAATCTCCGTGATCGAAATTCAGCCTCCGCTTGCTTCTTCCTTACTATTGTAAGTTCATTTGATATTGTCCTTAAGGCTACGTTATTATATTTTACCTCCTACAACAACACCGTGAAAGGATCAAGATTAGAAGATGCGGGAGGTGCAGGTAGAGGCAAAGGTGCTAGAGGCGCGGGCAATGGTAATGGAACTGGTGGTGCTGGAAGCTGGAGCAGGAATAGAAGTGGGTAATTGTGGAAGTGACTGATTAGGTAGTTATGGGAAGCTTGGAGTCGTATGTCGTGGAGTAGGAATAGGTGCAATTTGAGGTGGACCCGAGCTCCATGAGGGAACTGGGTACATGGAAGGCATAGGCTATGAAAATGAACTAGAATATAAATACTATGGAAGATCAAGAACAATGGGCATAGTCATCTTTGGGGGAAGTCTACCTACAATAATCAGATCAGATTCAGCCTTTTGTGCCTACGTATACAGGTCTAGAAATGTAGTCACATTGGCTTGATGCACGACCATACCGATTTCGGTGTTAAACACCTTGAGATAGTAGAAAGCAACTTGCTCATGTGTGGGTCGTAGACCATCGAGAACTCTTTGCCAACTCTAGGTGAATCTGACATTAAAATCGACTATCTCCTCTTGTGGATGTCTTTGAATCATTGTGAACTGGTGCAACAAGGAGTATGGATCAGCTTGTTCATGGAAATTCTTAATCAGCAACTCCGCTAACTGATCCCATGATGTAATAGTACCCGGTTGCAATGATCGGTACCAATATAGCAATTTCCCTCTCAATGATAATACCAATAATTTTATCATCACATCTTCATCTATTATGTCATGGATGGTCACCAAAGAAGCTACATCTTGGATATGCTCATACGTAGTTTTTCCAGTACCATCATAGGTCGGCAAAGCCTTCAAAGCAGCTTGGGGCATTGGATTTTGTGCTTGCAAGTTCAAAGCCCCTGAGCTATTCCACGTTGGGAACTACCTGTGGTGGTGGATTTTGAGCCATGTGGACTGGTATATGAGGTGGAGCTCGAGGAATACCAATGGTCATGTGAGGTGGAGGTTGAGGAAGACTAGTGGCAGTACTACCTGGGCTTGCGGGAGCAGAAAATACACCAGCTAGTCGTGATGATGTGACAGACGGTATATGGGATATATGAGGTAATGAAGATGTACGATGAAAAGTGGCTAATTGAGGATGTTCCCCTAGCCTTTGGATATCAAGTTCGTAGAACTCAATTTGGTGATCTAGATTTTTGGCCTTCGATCTTGTATTCATGAGACACAACTTTCATTGTACTCACATTTGGAGATTTTTGAGTATAATCGAGTCGCCAGATGTTCTAATTCTACAACATGAAGGTGAACATCAAACCTTAATACCATCAAAAGTGGAACTTTTGAAAGTCCCAAAAAACTATTGGCACCGATGGGTTTGTCAACTTGGGATAATACTTGTTCCACCGACTATGGATCTTACTGGGACAGAAACTATCTGTCCCACCAGGCGTGCCAAAAATTGTTGGTCAAATATCTGCCTAATCATACAAAACTACGTTTGTGCACCCTAGACATGACCAACATTGAAATATCGGAGGAAAGAGATGTCCCCCATGTCAATCTCTAGAGAGGGTTGGTTCCCTTACTAATTCTAAAATGGTTGAAGACTAGGGATGCAGGAAAGAAATTAAAAAATGTGGAAAGAAATGGGAAATATGGCCATAGGCCGACTATGTAGGATGGGAATAGATTGATAGCAAGAATCCACACCAAGCTGAAAATAGCATGCAAATAGATGATCAAACAACAAAATTTCCGTACAACTTCGCACATGTAATCTTCAGATCAACACTCCAGCACTCACTCTCTCACTTGCAATATTTAAATCCAACTTGCAGAATTTAAATCTAACAGCAAATAATAAAGCTAACTGTGTAAAAGAAATGCGTAATGTAGAAGACCACAATGCACCAAGTCATTTGCAAATCCAAATGTTTTGAATTCACTATTACTGCAGAGAACTTGAAGTGTTTTCTCGCAGGATATCTATTTTTTCCAACCCCTTACAATGAAATTTCTCTTAGTATTTATAGAGGTTTGCGCCTCTTTCATTGAATACATCAAATGAGTCATCATTTCTTGGAAATCTTCTTTCGGTAGACACGATCCTGAAAATGGTTTGAGATGATAGCATTCAGACACCGTATCATTAAATTTGAGTCACCTCCATCTTCTTGGAAATCAAACACGAGCTTCAACAATTTACTCCATATTCAATTTGCTTTGGAGAGGGAGTAAAACCTTCGAGAAGATGTTCTTGAAAATGACAAAAATGCTTCCACTTCGTCACCAACATTAAATTGCAGTAGTTACCCGAAGCAAATCTTCAACTGGAAAAATCAAGCTCTAAAATTGCTGAAGATGATGGCAATTAATAATTAAAATTTGCCCCATTTAATTCTACTCATGCCTCCGGAGAAATTTAATCACATGTGCTTAAAAAAAAACAACATTCGCCTTCAAAATATCTTCGCCGCATCTATCATGACGTTCACCCCTTTTACCTGAGTGTAAGGGTGAAAACCATTTAAAAATTCTCGTCGCCCAAACTTTATCTCTCCATGTCATTCACCTTTAAAAATAATGAACGGATCCATCGTGAATACTTTAAAGCGACCATGACGCATATTGAAATCGTGTTCGCCCAAATGAGGGGCGAACACTACGTTCGCCCCCACTTAAGGGGCGAACGCGATGCGTTCTTTTTATTCTCCCTTTTTGTTTGGTGCATTCCTCTTTTGGGGTGCGTTCACCTTTCCAATGGGCGAACGTGACGTTCGCCCCTCCAATGAGGCGAACGCGTTTGCATTCTCCACTTAGCCGATTTTCTTTTGTCTTTCCCTTTTTTTATATTTTCTTTGATTTCACTGCCTTCAATTTCTTATTGTCGCTTCGCCTCTGAAGCGAAATCATTTTTAATTTTTCAACTGCTGTTGTGGATAATTTGACGAAGTGAATCCGAAGCGGATTTCCAAGTCACAATTTGGGGTTAATTTATTTTGCAAAATGAAAGTTTACAGAGAATTGAAAAAACTATATAAACAAAATAACTGAGTTAAAAAAACTCAATCATAAATGTCTTCGGATTACAATAAAAAAATATGGCATGTTGCAAAATGCCAAAAATTCCCTTCATATTATAGGAACACAAGATTTCCACGTAAGGTGAATAGGGTGTTACAACCGAGTTTTTAAGTAACATTTGATAAACTATGAGAACATGATTGTCAAACTATAGGAACATGTTTGAAAAGAGCTTTGTTGAAGCCACATCATGATAGCCATCTGTATTGTCCCATACACATTAGTTTGATAGAGAAACAAGATATTCTAGTTATTTCCTATGGGACTAGCATAGCACTAGAAACCAAGAAGAATGTAATGAATTTCAACTTTATGTCCCTTTTTGGCAATGCTAGTGTAATTAGATAGTTAGACAGAAATAGAAACTAGATTAATGTGCCAATTGGAATCCAATCTGACATATCTTTAAATTATAGATTAGTTTGATGATAGCAATTTCAACTACATCCCTTGAGAGGTGTCAAAAAGTTCAAAGCAATTATATAGTCCTTTAAATTGTTGTATGCAATTTAGACTAGATTAGCAAGTAGAAGCATAAGCAACAATATATATTCAATAGATCACTTAGTTTAACAACCAATGGTGGAATATGTTTATTGTTTTCATTAATAATTAAGTACATATGTAAGTTAATTATGTTTTGAGCATTTAATATCTTTTTTTTTGTCACGAGGGAATTACATCTACTCTTGGAGTCAAGGCCTACTGCAAGTGTGTGGTTTGCACAAAATCCCATGAGCATTTTTATGTTTTTTGTTCTATAGTTAACCATCCATCTATAGTTTTGATTAAACCACTTTAATCCTATTATTTCTTTTTTCATAGTTAATTGTATTGTGTGTGTGTTAATTTTAAATAATTTATATTCTTTACTTTTTGCAATCTTAGTTTAGTTTCTTATAGTTTTAGTTATATCTTAATTGTAGACACCAAAATCTGGCACCCTCTAGTTCACATTCACCACCTCACCATAAAATCCTACATAATAAATATATATGCTTAATTTCTAACTTAGGGATATAAAATCATGCACATCATTACATTTTCCTAATTTATTTAATTAGAAAAATCACCCTAGGATACCTTGTCCACATATTGGACATGTGTCCTGGACACCTCACCCAACATCTCTGCCACATCTCATCCACTCTTGTTCCCCTGGTGTTGCACATAGGATAGATTTCCAACACCCATGCCACGTTTAATCCACCTTGTCTCCTTTGTCCCTTCACATAGGACAGGATCCCATGTTTCACTCCACTTGCAGCCACATCACCCCAGTTAACTGAGCCACACTAGCTGACTCACTCTAACTGCCCCTTCCACTTAACAGCCTAGATTTACTACTTGGTAAACCAGGCTTGTCACCTCTCACTTCCCTCCAAAACCCTAGGGAGCCTATAAAAGCACCATTAGTTCACCAAGAAAAGAGAGTTGAATTTGCATACCGACATGCTGCCAAAATACGCCCAGACCCGACAAGAAACTGAGAGCGCAAGTTCGAATCTGATCGTTGGCACACATCCCGATGCAACCTATCATATTCACAAAAATTGCCTACCCATGGTTCTACAATCGAAAATGCACATCCATAGTTTCACAACCGTAAGTCTGTGATTTCCAGACTGTAAATGCGTTTTCGCGGTTCCATAGTCCCGAATAGATTTTATCAACAGAGATTAAGTATTCTAATGTTACTAAGGTTTTATTTGTTAATTTTTATATTATTTGCTTTTCATACGTACATCAGTGATAGGTTCATTTGTAGCATTGGGTTTACTGCTTGACTATACATGTGTTATTGATCCTCCTTGCTGGTTTTATGTGTGTGCATGTAACATATATCTTGAGCGAGCTGCTGAAGCTGGAGTGGCCCCTTTTTGGATACCAAATCCCACTCACCCCTTGAAGTTGTGATGAAGGAATGAAGAACACCACACCCTGCGAAAGAGCCGAAAGATCTTCCCTCCTCCATGAAAGCATTGGATATCAGACATAAAAGAAGAAGCATTGTAAAATTGCTCCCAACACGCTTGGGGCAATTCAAAATTCCTTTTTGTAACACACTGTATCATCATTAATACAAAAAGGGGCATTTTGGCAAAATTACTTCTCTCTCTCTGTTTTTATTTAAATAAATTATGTTCAGTTCTTTGGTTACATTAATTCTATAGTATAACTATGAATATATAATTTTCCCTCTTCTATGGAATCATTGGGATGGATGATAAATATTGATTAATTCTCAATAAGAGATGGAGTTGACCTATAGGAACATGTAGGATAGAACTTCTATTAATACTATAATGCATATATGGTGCTTAATGCCTCCCAAGTATACCTATCTAGATTGACATACTTAGTGCTTGTCACTTTTGACATCATTGTTGGGGAGGTGTTGAAATTATAATATTTTTGGTATTTTTATTTTCATACACTACAAAGATATATTGGATTGAAGATTGTTATTCAAATCAAGTGACTCTTTGCAAAGTATTTTTTTTTTGTTTTTATTTTACAATTGTATATTACTCCATGTAGTGTTGTGTATCTCGACCTAAGGAAAAAAAAATATTTTTGTCAAATAACATAAGGATCATTGTAGAATAGGGAGTTGGATAAGCACCCAATTCATCTAAAAAACCTAACTAGAAAGCCACAAGAACCTAGAGAAACTATAGAATAGACTAAGGGATTTGTTTAGGGTTATGCATAGCGGTGAATCTTTGTAAACTAACAAATATTAGCATTTTTTAAAATAAAAATTGGCAAAATTTTGGGACCTTGGACGTTGGCCCCTTCGCCCGAAATGTTTGGATCCAAAAAATTTTAGGGGTCGGCTCACCGCACATTGATAATAATATTCGATTTTTAAAAAATTTCCAGCACTCCCTCCTAAATTGAGGACCCTTTTTACCTTGAAAATATTAAATTTTTTAAATTATCCCACCAAATTTACCTCTTATACCAGTATATAATTAACATGAAAATGATACTTTTTCATGTAAAACCTTCCAACAAAAAAGGCAAGAATTGAAATATTTGATTTGTTGCATACTTCTATCGAACTTCGATCAAAATTCGAACCTAGATCTGCACCCAAATCGTATCAAAAACTACCTTTGCACCCGAACCATATCTGAAACTAGCGTTGCAACTGAACAAGGGTCGAACCCTATTTTGAACCTGGATGTGTAGCTAGCGCATGATTTGCACCAGGACCAAAATTTGAATCAAATTTTGCACCCGGATTGAAAGTCGAACCAAAATTTGCACCCGAACCGAAAGTCGAACCTAAATTTGCACTTGGATCAAAATTTAGATCTTGATTTGCACTCGAATAAGGGTCGAATCCTATTTTTCACCCAAACCATATACCAGAGCTTGATTTGTACTTGGATCATAGCCATAGCATGTTTTGAACTCGAATAGTAGCTGGTGCATGATTTGCACCTGGATAGGAAGTTGAACCAAGTTTTGCACCCAAATAGACTGTCGGATCTTAATTTGCACTTGGATAGAGGTTGAACCTTATTTTTCATACGAACCATCTACCGGAGCTTGATTTACACCCAAACCAGAGCCAAACCTAGTTTTGCATCTGAACTGAAAGTCAAACCTAGTTTTGAACCCAAATTGACTATCAAAGCTTGATTTACACCCAGACAGGAGTTGAACCTTGTTTTGCATTCGGATCGACTGTCGAAATGTCGGTTGTGAAAAATAAAGGTATAAAATTTTGCCTCTCTAAATTCTTTCTAGAGAATATGATTTCAAGGAGTTGTAGTAGTAACATCTGTTTTTTCGTTATAAAAATGCAGGTTTTTATTTTGTTGTTTTCCTCTATTTTCTCCTATTATCATCTATTCCACATGTGAGTGTCTTGATGCATTTTTTAGCTACTTGTCCTCTTAAGACGTGATCCTCTGCTCTCTTTCAATTATTGCAAATAGATCAATGCTTTGTTTCCCATGTTTTCTCCTATTTTTCTTTATTTCGCATGTGAGTGTTTTAATGTATTTTTAAGCTAATTGTCCTCTTAAGAAAATGTAATTATCTGTTTCTCATAAGACACTTTGATTCTCCGTTTCTCTTGATTTTTAGGGAATATGAGTTCAAGGAGAAAATATTTTCCCCTCTTTTCCTCAATTCATTGAGTGACTATTTTCGTAGATTTTTCAACTAACTGACCTTCCCTTAAGATAACTATTCCACTAATACTATGAGTTTTTAGGATATTTAGTACTATAATTTTATATTTCTCCACATTTGAATCTCTAATACTACGAGTTATAGAAATTCCTATACATGGCTGCATATTTGAATAGATACAATTGCTATCTCCAAAAAACATAATATGGCATGCACTAAAAAAATCACGATAAAGCTTGACTAGAAATTTGTATGTATTTTCTACCAACCAACCATCTATATATTCTAGTTACAATATTATCTTGAGGCCTTATAGTATTAAGATCTGTTCAATATTTTTTTAATATTCTAAAATGAGAAATATTATCTTTTCAAGTAAAATGGCACCTACTAGCGATAGAAATAAGGGAGGAAAATCTTCTGCTAAAAAGAGTATTCTCAAATATTTTAGCCATATATCGAAATCCAACGAGCCATCAACATCTATACAAATTCAAGGTACAATTGATTTTTACCTACTAAATAGTTAGTTGTGTATTCTATACATTATTTTAAATAATGCTTTCTTCCTCAAAAAGTAAATTTTTAGTATATGGCTCTGGCCATATTACATGTTGATATGAATCTTTTTTCTATTTGTAAAATTTTGTTCTATTAAATCCAAAAATGATATAGAATATTATTTTATGCAAAATACTCTATTGACCCTAATATGCCCACTTGAAAATATTCCTTAGCAAGAGATGCCTTATAATGAGATTTCACTTAACAATGACATCCAACAAACACTTGAAGGTATTCCTAAAAATGAAATTCCACTTGAAAAAGAAACTGATAAATCGAATACAATACAAACTTCTGGGGAATAATCAAGCCAAAAAACTAAACCTAGAAAGTTAACTATATGGACTATTGGAAGGTCATTTCAGGTTGAATGGACATCAACATTTCCCTTCATAGAGCCAGTCCAACAAAAGAACAACAATACCATTCCAATAGAATTTAGATGCAAAATTTGTAGTTGGAAACAAGGTAAGGATCATAAGATGCAAATGAAGAAAGATAAAATGGAAAAACATTGTGGGAAATTTTATTCAAATGTTACAAAAAGTGATGGAATAGTTAAGAAAATAGTTAGGTGGAAGGATACATTTAAATGTATGCATGTTAGATATGCAATAGAATATGAAAATATATTGAATTTACAACAATCTCTTGTTCAGAAAGGTGGAACTATTCAAGTTCAATTTCATAAAATTCTTAAAACCACTTTAGTTTAAAAAAAAATTTAGTTTGCTTTTGTATATCGTATTCTTAAATAGGATAGATCCATGTCCAAATTTATTGATCACAAGCACCTATTTCAACTAGTTGATGTGTAAAACCTTCCTAGTTCCCATTGGTTAGATCGAAGTGGTCGAAAAATGATAAAATATCTATCATTGGCTGAGAAGGAGGACTTAAGGGAGAAAGTAAAACTTGCAAAATTAATTTCACTTTCAATTTATGAGGTGATGGTTGTGGACAACACATCTTGGATTTGCATTCCTGTGTACACATTTCAAAATCATGTAAGGCAACCTAGTTTGCTAGCATTAAATAATATTGTGGAAAATAGTAATGCAAAAAACATCTTTAATATAGTTGTAACTAGTTTAAAAGATATTATGGGAATTAATGATATAAAAATAGCCACAAAGTTAATATGCGTTAGAGCTAACAGTGTTGCTACAATTCAAGGACACAAGAATGGTATTTGTGTTCGACTCTAGACATCTATCACCCCATAATTGATACTCATTCATTGCATAGCTCATAGAATGAATCTTGTATATAAAATTATGAGTACTTTTGAAAATTTTGCGAGAGTGGAAGACCTCATTCATGAAACACATGCTTATTTTTTGTGCACTCTAAAAATATTTGTAGAGTTTCAACAGTTTGCACTAGAAGTTACAAAAGGAAAAAATGTTAAAAGATGTGGATACAAGGTGGATTTCATTATATCAACATGCACACAAAGTTTTTATAGAATATCAATCGTTAACGGGGTTTATGTACACAAATCGTAGGGTAGTTGATAAGGCAAAAGATTTGCTATATCATTTTACTGACTTGTAAATGTGGTATTCTTCCAATGTTACAAAAATGAATAGATTGATTAAACTTGCACAAGAAATATCCATCTATATTTTTGATTTCATGAGGGTAAGAAAACAAATATGTATGATTATTAATAGGTTATATGTCTCCGAAGTAATTTTATAGATCCCTTGTTTGATAGTTGGAGAACATTAACTAATGTGAACAATCCAAATTTTTTTTTGAAGTTTGACATCAATAATCATATTTGTATTAATGTTCATGATACCTCTATATCATTTTGAAATGCGGTCAAATATAGTTACGGATGATGTTGAACAAATTCTTATAACACAATGGATTTGAAGTAGTTTTATACAATACTAAGATTAAATTGTTAAAAATAGAATAATCATTGACAAGTGAAATAAGAGATTGATTTCAAAGAGATGAGTTGCTTGAGGTCTGTTAGGACTATAATGGAATGAACAAGATGAGATTTGTATTGATACAAATGGATTACATATATAGACATAAGGTCTATTTGATAACATGACAAATGTCAAGTGAAACTAACAAGTGTCAAGGTGAAGGTATAGTGCACTTTAATTCTAACATTCCACCTTAAAGTGCACTATCCTAACTAAAGAAAAAAAACAAGTCAACATTAGGTAACATTCCCCCTTAATGTTGACTTCTCTAAAAAAATTATATCATCCTTCTTTATTGCTGATTTGGTCTAGGCTCGTGCTCTATGCGCTTGGCTCTCCAGTTGTGAAAAATGCTAGATCAACGGTGTATACATCTCGATCTATTGCCATAGGGTCAGCCACTTCCTCGGGTCTGTTGCCTCTAGGTCAGTCGTCTAAGTGCCTCAGGGTCTTCATGGGTGCCTCAAGGTCAACCACTCCTGGGTCTATTGCCTCTGTAGGTCATCCTCAAAGGATGTTGCCTCTCGTAAGTCACTAACTAGTTTCACCATGAATATCATCCCCCCTCAGGGTGAAACTCAATATAGAAGGTGTTGGTTTCTACCAAAAATACACCTTAATACAAAAGAAAAATGAGCCATATAAGAGTGTCGGTCTCTGCTGAAAATGCACTCAATACAATAAAATGAGCCATAGATCCAAATATGGAGGAGAACAAGAAGATAATAAGAGAATCTTCTGAAGTGTCTTCGTCTATAGTCTTCAGAAGTAGATCCAAAAAAACCTTGGATAGAGTCTAGGGTGTCTATGTCTGTAGTCCCTAGAATAAGTGTCCTTATGGTAGTCACCTCATCTTACCGGAATGCATGGGTAACCAGCCACTGCATCCACCAAGTAGAAAGAGGATAATACTAGATACTAGGTTCACTTACAAGTGTCTTGGGAGTGTCGGGTTCAACCGAGAGTGCACTCCAAGGTAGAAAAATTTGAGGCTTAAAAAACTCAAATGAAATAGCCTCATAATTACAAATGGACACCACCAATGTGTCCATATTGAAAAAATATTTCCAACGACTATATATATGGCTATAGTCGGATATAAATGGGTCCTCCATCTATAGAAAAAACAACAGCATACCTCTCTAAGCAGCAAAATAAACTCGCATTCTGGCGGCATCGCACTCAGGCGAAACAAAAAAACATCTCAAATTTTCCCTCGCAAGGAAATTACATGGGCCGTCTAAGCCTTACACTCTCCATATGGAAAAAATAGGGCCATGTAGGTCGTCATATTTTGAATACAACATAGGGCCATGTAGGCCTTCCACTTCCACTGCCAATGTGGAAAAAAAACAGGCCAATAAGGTTTTATTGTTGGCCACTCTTCACGATTACAACAAGTCTTACATGGTAAAAACCCCTTACAATAAAGTGGCCCCTCCACTTTTAATAAAACATGCTCCCTTTACCATTAAAATAAAAAAAAATGGCCTTCACTTTATATTAAAAACAATGACCCTTTTTTTTTAAACCAAAAATACTTTTAGTGAGATTTTGCATGCTGACAGATTTCCCTCCGTGATTTAAAAAAATTACACCATTGTCATATGGTCCCCTTCATTTGCCAATAACATTATAAAATAAAAATGGGAATATTTGAAAACTATGTGCACTTAAATTCGTCGGGCCCACCATGTGCCACAAAGCACTCCACATAATGGACATGTGGCACAAAGCACTCCACATAATGGACCTGAACTATATGCATCCCATTGTTTTCATCATCAACGGTCCCAACTAGGTAGGCAGAGCACGCGTTAGTAGAATTTGAGAACTATGGAACAACATGCATTATGGTATTCCAAGCAGGAGCTTTGATAGTGGCCAACATACCACGTTGCAGCAAGGCAGAGAAAAAATAGAAACCATCGGGGCAACAATCTTTCAGCAACAATCTACCTGTCACATAGAAACTCACAGAAAAAAATAGCCTTGCCTCTCTCGATGATGGAAAAACACAACTTTCGTCGTGCGGTATACAACAATTTCGGTGACTTTCAATTAAAAAAATAACATCTGGCTAGTATCTTGCTCTTCACTTGGCATCTTGTCACTCATATCCAACACAACAATAAATAGTGAGCATTCTTCATGGAAGTCGTCCTTCAGATCCTCAAAAAATGGCTCACCTGCATCTGCGCTTTTGAAGACACAGTGAACTTCGTGCAACGGTCATCTTCATCGTTACATCTCCTCAACGCTGTTGTAATGAATAATTGATCCTTCTACTTCAACTATCATCAACAAAACAAGAAATATTATAATGACGGTCATGCCCCCTACACGATATTTGACTTGGTGATGCCCAAAGTGTAGGAACCTGTTTGGACGCCAGTTACCTCCGTGATCAAGAAAAAATATTGAAACTTGTACTTGTAATCTCTTTCGGATTGCAGCATCACATGTTGTCGCTTGTGATCGACAAAGTAGCCCAGAACGCTCTTCATAAAATTCACAAAAAATTGGGCTTTACCTTCCCATTTGTATGAAACCACTTCCATGCCGTAGATCTTGGCATGCAAAAACCAGTTCCACATCGCGCTCGATCATGCTTCGCTGCAAATATATCACACTTGCCCAGTGTGATCACGAACATGGACTGCACCACTCCCATGATCACCCCACACAACAAATGAGACACCTATTTAGCAGTGTTGCACGTAGATCTCGCTATTTTATTAGAGACAACGGAGGGACAATGCCGCTCCCAATTGTCGAAATAAGATGACTATGATGAAATATCATAGTGGTATCTTCAAATAGCAGTCGAACTCATCTTCTAAAAAGAACAATAACAATATATGTAAAACCAGTGTCGTAGATAATATCATGGCCAAGTGTGAAGCCACGCATATCCACCATCTACAGCGTTCCCAATGCTACCCCCAACTTACACACCGCAACCTTCCTCCGTTGGAACAAGGCGTCTTACTCGAACACGAGGAACATTCGCCCAATCACGTAGATTTTACAAGCTTCCAAATTTAGGTAAACAACTCTCCCAAAACAGGCGGTGAACTAGTTGTGCAACTTTGTGATTTTATTTTGCACGATATCGAGCCCATTTATCAGCATAGTGAACAGCATGCACAACAATCACTCAAACTTGCACCTCATCAAAAAATGATATCACGGATTAACTAGCTCCACCATTATCGTCGAGATCACGGATTAATTGGCTGCTTGCAATGGTCACTTCATGTACCTAAAGAGGTACCACTGAAAGACAAAGTGAAGCATTTGAACATACATCACACCAAGCACATGTAATAACTAGCAGTAACTACATTCTGGGCACACGCAGATCCACCATTTGTCGATAGAACAAAACATAAACATCTATCATCAACTCAGCAGCATTAAATGCCTCACAAGGTCAACCGAAAATTGATGTGCTGTCAACTGGTGGTAGAGCACCTAAAAATTTTGTCGCCACAAAAAATATGCTTCTCCATGGGCGCTGGTACTTTGATGTAGATCACTATAAGTTCACCACAATGAAACTAACTTGAAAAAACAACACAGTTGCGGTAAACATGCTCTGCTACATCATCCAGTCAAATCAGTTTGCACAACAGTTTCTTTTGAGTGCCTCCACCAAAAACTTCAACGCCAGATCTCCAAAAAAAAGTGATTTGAGATTAGAGGGCCAGTGCACAACAATATTTTCATAAACCTCCACATTGCATGTTTCGTGCCTGAAGAAAGAGAAATTATAGCAGTTCAAAACATCTGTTGTTAAATAAAATATAAAATGGCCACAAATTTCACGCAATGTTTTCTTTGCCCTCCAGATTTAATGCATTTTTAGCAAATGAATTTTGTGCTTCTCTATTTTGTCTTCCGCCACGATTTTAACTCAAATATTTTTCATGATTTGAACTATGCCATAGCTGGAGTCTCCATCCTCTTCTGATCGGTCGCGTCATCTTCAATATGACCACGTTCTTGTGGCACCAGGCTGTGAAACTGCCTCAAGACTCCTCGCTCCATTCGTAGCCCATGGTGCCATGAAACCACCAATTGTCTGTGAATACGCAGATCAAATCACTCGAACTTGCACCTCTAGTAGTTGGATTGTCAAAAAAATTATACCACACGTAGTCATCTACAGGTACCCGAGAAACTTAGCAGAGCATAACTAGAAATCGAGCAAGCAACAATTTAGACTATAATAGCTTTAAAAAAACTTTGTCCTCCGCAAAATAGGCACAGACTGAAGCAAGTCTCATATTTCAAAAATATGGCAAAATATGTGGCACCCATTTTTTTCTTAAACTTTTTGGTTTTTTATCCATCTAGCAAGGGATGGAGAGCATACTCCCTCAGTTTGAAAAGAAAAAAAATGGGGAAAAAAAATGAGGGAAATCCCCCCTCAAGCTCACAAGCTCAAGAGAGCGCCTAGGCTCTGATACCAAATGTTAGGACTATAATGGAATGAACAAGATGATATTTGTATTGATACAAATGGATCACATAAATAGACATAAGGCCTATTTGATAACATGACAAATATCAAGTGAAACTGACAAGTGTCAAGGTGAAGGCATAGTGCACTTTAATTCTAACAAGGTCATGGGTGTGGTTAACCTCATGTTTTGGGGTTCTTCTATTGACTACAAATCTACACATGAGTCATTTATTAAATACATGTGCATACTTCTTAAACATTTTAGCAAAAGTGTGGAGGTCAGTGGTGTTGAAATCAAAGATATTCTCACTAGAGAACTTTTAACACAACAGTCATCGTATTTTTGAACGATAATGGTTGATCAAACATCACTTTTGAATAACTTTCATGAGCCTGGTTCCATTACACGTTTATGGAAAAAAATGTATCCTTGTAGTATCTTAAAAGATACGATTGGTGAATATTTATGTTTATATGAATTATCTCAAACAATGGTTTTAGGATCTGTGGAAGATGAGGGGGTTTTTAGTGCACTATCTTTTGTGAAATCTAAACTTCGTAATAGGTTGGATAAAAGTTTGGAAATTTATTTGAGAATTTACGTGTCAATGTATGAGTTGGACAAATTTCCCTATGACAAAGAATTGGCATACTGGAAAACTCTAGTAGATATAAGGGGTGTCACTCATATAGATGATAATGATGATAATGATACTTGTAGTGATCACATAGTACAAACACATACATATGGTATGCTTAAAAGAGGTTTTGGACAAGTTGAGGAGTGTTTGTTTCAGCTATCTCCATTGTAATTTTTACAATATTTCACAACATTGATAAATTTAACTTTATTTTATAACATATTTCAATATATTGTTATCAAATTTATTAGATTTCACAAAATCTGGTTATTCATAAATTTTATTTTTGATATCACATTATTGTTTTAAAAATTGTATGTTTTATATCGTACCATTCTTAGTATCTTAATTATCTTCATTAATAAATCCTCATGTTTTATATCATAGTATTGTTAATGTATGAATATTAATGTATTGGCACAATTGAGTTCTTTTACTTTGCAAATAAAATCCTTATAATATTTCTTTTGTTGTTTGAGATGAACATAGTAAATATTATTGGATCAACATAAACTAAAAAAATAACATAAAATTATAAATGGAAACAACCATTGAATGATAGAAGACACAAAATTAGTAAATGTATTTTTCATTAATTCGATTAAAAATATATTACATTGTACAAAATTATTGACTGCAATATAAAAAATATGTAGTCAACTAGTAAACAATTCACAGTTTCTTAAATATCAGATTGGGGGTTTTCTGCCTTAGCTTTTCCTTGAGTTACCAGTTCCTTTCCTTTTTCTTGTTCTACAATACCCTGTGCTGGTAGTGCTCCAGTTCTAAATAGGTCTTCCTCTATTTTCTTGAAACTCCCCAACAATATAGATTATTCTTGGGCTGGATATTCTAGCATTGTTGAAAGTGATTCTTTCGTTTTTTGCTCCTCTAGCACAAGATCTACGTCTTGGTTGATTTTTTTCCTGATATATTTTCTTAAAATATTATTATCCCTGAATTTGGCTTGCATTGTTTTCTTCATTAAAACTACATTTTTACAAAAAGTTCTTTGTCTTCGTGATATTAACTTCCATGCTTTTAACTTGTTTTCTTAAATTATCAAAATTTGACTACAAAAAGAAAAATAAAATATAATTTAGAAGAGTTATATGAAAAATTAACTTGTTTTGATAAATATTAAAATTTGAGTGCAAAATAAATAGAAAACATAAGAAAACACTTGCTCACCTCAACCACATCCCTTGCAACCTCAACAACTACAACTTTTTCTTATTGGAAGCCCATTGAAAATAAAAGCTTGGGCTTCAACATTAATATTCTCAATTCTACTAACCATAATGTTTAGAATTTCATCATCATAAAAAATAGTAGAATTCACTAATCCTTATGTAGCCTAATCTAGTAGGCTAACAAATTTTTTTGGTTCATTTTCGACTAGAAAAAAATTGATTCTCTTTTATAAAAAAATTTATAATGGGAATTAATTTCCTTCATAAGGACCTTGACTCGATATTCCCACTCCTTCATCACTTCCAAATATTGAAGCACCACCTCTTTATGGTTACTTCACAATTTTCAGGCATTAAAATTTTTTCATCAAAATTTACTATGTCATCCTTAGTTTGAGGATGAGGGTCATCTAACTGAGCAGACGGTGATAATATCTATTGAGCTGTAGGGGCTTATGTTTGTTGTGCTTCTCGATGTGGATCTTGAAGCACATTTTTTGCATTGAAGCCTAAAATGTTGTCCTGCAACAAATAATCATCATCAAGTGGGATTTATCTAAACCCACACTTGAGACTTCTAGTGCCTATGTATTTGTGTTCAATGAAAAATTCGGGAACACATGCATATTCTCACTAGGTGCTGCTCCCCGCGATCTCTATAAAAAAAATTATTTTCTAACACCAACCCACATATGCCCTCTCATTTTCTGAACCTGTCGTTGTTGTGGTGGAGGCGGTGGCGACATCACATTGTCTCTCATAAGTTGTTGTTGAGAGGCACCTGAAAATAGTAAAAAATATTTTGCTAGAATTATTCAAAAAATAAAATAGAAAAATAAATATATGTTAATTCAAAGTAAATACACATTGATTTACTTGAAGACAATGAGATTTGATGTATTTGTGTGCCGAATGGGGTGGGTGTAAGTTTGAAAACATGTGAAAAATTTACTAAAAATCATTATAATTTTAAGTAACCAAATATAGAGATAAAAGTTGAAAAAAACTTAAGTATTGTAAGGGTGGCCTCACTAGATGCACATTACTCATTTTGTACAAACATAGGTGCACGAGAACCCCAAAAGAAGCAATATGCCTCACATATTTTTGCGGCCTCTACAATGGTGATGCTTGTGACCCAGTGTCTTTAGAATTACCAGTGGCCTCTGACATGTGATCCCTTGTGGCAACATCCTGTTTTAACCTTGTGGTGGTTGCCCTAGCCTACATTTAGGTGCAAATAAAAATTAAAAAATGAAAATTTCCTAAAATATAAAAAACTATTTGATGGTGAAAGATGGATTTATTACCTTTAACTCTAGGGGTATCATGGCAATGCTCTGTAGTATTGGATGCACTATAGTTCGTACAAAAGTATTTTGTAAATTATGAAAACTTTCATAATACATTGCTAAAATATAATTAATGATGCCCACCATGGTCTTTGAGATCATTTTCTTGCCATGCAACTTTATTTTGATGTGGTTTGTAATATATGTGCACTAATCAAACTTCTCATGGTGAATACATCGAACCATATAGGCTAATACCCAAAACTGAAGTTTCGTTCTTCCATGCACAATCAGTCTTGCTTGGAAGAACTCAATAATCACCTTTAGGGCTGGATGTTGAACAAAGGTGTTTGTTAACCCTCTTTTTGACTTAGAGGTAGAAGTTGCAAAAAAAATAGATGATAAATTACAAATTTTAAATTTTGAACATTAATAGAATCTAAGAAATGATAATTATACCTAACAACAATTATGTACTAAGATTGTAGGTCGTCTCTAGGTAACCTCTATCATATGGAGATAGCACTAACTTCAGTGACACTGGAGGAATATTCTTGTAAGGAAGATCTATCAATATTTGGATGTCTATAGGCGTGATTGTAAACAACAGTTTTCTATTCCATAATTATAGATTCACTGTGGCATGGTCATGGTCGTAACCATCTATGATACTATGCAAAACAAGTTTATCTATCTTGAATTAGGGTATTGAAAGCAAGTTCTACAAACCTGCATCATTTACCCATGAAAAGTCATAACCTGGGGTGGTTAATATATCTAAAATTACAGAGCAATAAAGGTTATTGAATACAATATTTGCATAAGGGGTGGATGTGGTGGCCATTTCTAGAATTTATGGAAGTAGGAGAAATTGAATTGGGAAGGTTGTGAGGTAATGATCGCTCGTGGAGGGTTCGCTCTGGTTCGCTTTGGTTCATAGTCACATAAATGAAAATAAAAAAAATGGCTATCCATGTCTTTTATAGATATAAATGACTGTAGGTAGACACATGGCAAAATATCATTTGACATGCAATGTGGGTGACCTATCACGTGACACATGGCAACATAAACCCTAGTGCACCCGACCTAAATCTGGATACAATTTTTCACTCGGTCTAAGGCTAGACCATGTTTTGAAATTGTTTTACGATCAAATCATGTTTTACAACTGGTTTACAATCAGACCTATTTTACAATTAGTTTATGATTAGACCATTTTTTACAACTAATTTATGATCCAACCATGTTTTGCAATTGGTTTTGGGTCGAACCTTGTTTTGCACCCGATTTTTCGTCAAACATTGTTTTACACCTAGATTGAATCTGGATATAGTTTTGCACCTGGTTCAAGTTTGGACCGTGTTTTACAACCGATTTTATGGTCAAACTATATTTTGTAATCGGTTTGCAACCATATCGTGTTTTACAACCAGTTTACGATCGAACCATGTTTCACAACCGATTTACGATTGGATCATGTTTTGCACCTGATTTAGGGTTGGACCATGTTTTGCAACCATTTTTTGGGTCGAACCTTGTTTTACACTAGGTTTACAATCAAACCTTGTTTTGCATTTGGTTTTCAATCGAACCTTGTTTTAACAATTTGTTTACAGTTGGATCTTGTTTTACACTCGATTTTCGAACGAACCTTGTTTTGCATTCGATTTTCAACCGAACCTTGCTTTGCAATAAAATCATGATCAAACCATGTTTTGCAACTAGATCGCAATCAAAGTGTATTTTTTACCCGACTTGCATCTAACTTTGTTTTACAACCGAACCATGATCAAACTATGTTTTGCAATCGGATCACAGTCGTACTATGTTTTACAACCAGACCATGGACAAACTCTATTTTACAACCATTTTATGGTTGAAACTTATTTTTCAATTGGTTTACGACCAGGAATATCAAATTTACCATTGTTTTGTAATTTTTTGCAAACAATAAATGTAATTTTCCATGTCTCCTACATGAAGTTGGCAAGGATTCACTAGGATTTCAAAACTGATTCACCTTTTTTTATACTTACATTTCAGGTCTGACCCCTTATGCATAACCCTAGATTTATTGATCTATAGGCTTATTCATGAGTTCACAGCTAAAGGCATTGTTCCTCTTATAGTAGATAATTGTTCTATAGCTAAAGAGCTAGGAGGACATTTCATTGCAAAAAATTCACCATCCAAGGTAACTCAATAACTAGTTAGCTCATTAGGCCAACTTTTCAAAACTAATTAGTCACTAGGGATTACCTACTAGATGCCTTGACTATTACAATTTTTAGCAAAATAAACTCAAGCCATGATGACCTTTGAATTCCCTATTTATAAGTGATGGAATAACACAAGGATGGCCAAATTTTATTAATCAAATAAACATATTTATACAATATGATTGACTGGTATAAGGTTCAATAAATAGTGCAAATATAGACTACTTGCAATAACAAACCCAACTCAAGGAACTTACTAATGAATAACACAAGACTCCTACATAAGTGGTTTTAACCACTCATTTTGTTTGCCTTGATATGATTTACCACATCATATAATGTAATATATTCCAACATTTTCCTCTTATTACATCATGATCCAAACATGGGTAGGGATACTAACAATAGTACAAATAACCATATGATGAACTAGAATACACTTAATAGTTTATTACGTACACTTAGACTACAAATATGAACACACTCAACTATTCACAACAAACAATAATGGGAATGGTCTCACTATGCTTCTTTAGTCGAAATGGCCTCACTATGTTTCTTCAGTGGGAATGACCTCACTAGACTCTTAACCAAGGATAGTAACAAACTCTTCTATCCATGGTCATACAACATAACTAGATAGGGACACACTTTATCCAATATCAAAGTTGTAAATAGGGACACACACTACTATTCACAATAATTCCTATTAGAGACACACAACCAATCACAAATAATTAGTTGGACTAGGCCTTACTAGTTTATATCATCTTGTGAATGGGGTCAAACTCAACCATTCACCTTGAGTATAGCATGGACCTTTATTTTTCCATGTGATCAATAGGGTAACTAGATGGTCATCATTTTTGAAAAATGTTATCGATTTTTAGTCGCCTATGCTTACTGAATACCATCTTCAAAATCCTAATTATTAAGTGCAGTATTACAAAGTTCATGGGTATATTGAACATTGAGAAAAATTAATATTTTCTTCTCCCAAATGTGAAAACTTCACTTGCACAATATTTAGGAGTTTCAGGTACCATAAAAAAATGCCTTCCCTACACTAAAACATATTTTTCAAAGTAAAACTTTAATTTCTTCACCTTTATCTAGGATATGTATATATTCGAGTACATTTTTTATTTGAAATGTCAAAAGCACATCCACTCCAAATCCAAGGAGGTAACCCTAGACATCGCCACAAACACTAGCTTGTAATAGTGGGCACCTATAAGAGTATTCTCATTCTCTAGATTTATGTATCCTCCATGGAAGTTGGCATATGGACATCTTGTCATTAGGGTTGGCCTCACTTTGACTTTCTATCCCTTGGCCGCCTCAATGTCACATAAAATTCTAGCTAAAAATTGTGAGAACAAGAACCTAATGGGCAAATTGAGGATGAAAAAATTGTATATCATCTCATAATACTTCAATCCAAAAATCTTGGATGCCACATAGAAACACCAAGAACAACAATCAAAAATTATATTTCCTCACCATTTAGAATATCATACGATCTTCACCAATATGTGGTTTATCTACCACATGCACAATATCATCATAGCTTTCAAGTACAAAACTCATATCCTTGGATTGAATCACCTTTTCGTCTTCTTCATCCTTGTTTATGAGGGGCTCCTTGAATTTATTTTCAATGTTCTGACAAGACCAAAGAATCAATCCTACACTGACACCAAGTCATTCCTAGATTAAAATTTTAATGAGAACAACTAGAGGCACCACTAGGAGGAGAAGTAGAAATCCCATGAAAATATGCGAGGAAAACTCCATGTTGTCCTAACATATCAAAGGAAATTAGGTAAATGATCATAAAAATTTGTAATCAAGTTCAAAATAGAGAAATTGTTGGAATCCTCTTTTTGTTCCCTTGTGTCTATGGTAGAGGGCACAGGCCATATGAACAACATGGTAGTGGCACACATGATGCCTAGGAGGAGAGTGAGCATGAGTAGAAATGAATAAGGATTACTGGTAAATAGAGCACTTCATATATCCTTAAAAATGGTGATGTTGAGGGTAATGTAACGTTTAAGTATTCCCGCCATGGAGCCCCTAATCTTGGAGAAGTTACACATGCATATCACCGACACAACCATGTTTATCTATGTTATGTTATTCCCTATAATTCATAGGAATATACACATCTACCAATAGGGCAAGGGTTTAATCCTATAGGTGATGAAAAACCATTGAATGCAATAACTGAGGCCTTCCAAGGATCTAATCGACAAAATAATCCACATCAAAAAATAATTGAAGGTATACTAACCACCAAACCAAATGCCTTTCCCATGTCCTTGGAAATATTGAGGTTGTTAAGCTGAACCCGATTCAACATCATTTTTTTATTGATAAAAAGAGATTTTGAAAGGTATCCCAAACATTTTACAAAAAGAAGCTGACAAAACTGACAAAGAGAAACAAAAGAATTGATCTTCGCCTAATAAATTACACATGCATGAAGCTTAAAGGAGATTAGACAACACAATAACTATAGGATCTAGGCAGAAGCTTTAAAATCCAAAAACACCAAGCTAACATTATCCAAAATTTGAAAGGTAGAATAATAAAGGTAGTAATAAAGCCACAGACTTTCAAGTTAGAGACATCGAGCTGAAAAAATTTTAAAATTTGAATTTGAAATTGAAACAACCTGCCTAGACTCCCACCAATTAGACTATCGAGCTGCCTCAAAGGATTCTTCGACATCTTCTTCCTCCAACCTTCTAGTTGGTGTTAGGTGATGGTTGAACAATCTTCTTCTTAGACTCAAAAATGACTCAAGGGAATTTTCCCTAATTAGCTTGACCTCTCATAACTACTCTAGGAGATGCCTCGTTGTTTGAAATTTTTCTCCCCTGAGAAGCTACAGGGTTCTCATAAAGGATAAAAACCTTTGAAGTACCCAAATACACTTTTTGCTCAAGATAATCTTCTTATGTAACTAGAAATTCAAAATAATTTCCTAGAAGAGAATTTGTATTCTTATTAGGCATCAGATTCTTGGAGTTCTTCTCAATAGAGAACTTTGAAATGTTACCATCAGGAGCAAGGGATTGACCAACTAACATAAAATGATGATTGGTTTTTCAATTATTTCTTGATAACTAAATTAAGCTTTCTCTTAGGGCATCTAGAAAACTCATGACCATAATTATTGTGGTGAGAACAAAAAAGTGATTTGTTCTCATAAATTAGGGGTTGGATCCTAGATCCAACATTTGATAATAGCTCCACATTGCTAGGTAGCTCAACATCTAAACTGATTACAACACACATACGATAAAATGCCATGCAATATCTAACTCTAGTCGAAGGGTCCATAGAAACTAGATCACCCAAAAAATTGTAATCCCTTTTAAAACAACTTCATACCAGAAGTGAAGAAGAGGTTAGAGAGCCTTACCCATATAGGTGCAGTGTTGATATTCTGGGTGTCCGGGTCAAATTCCATTCCCAAATTGTACAAGAAGATACTACTCCACCCAAAAAACCAAGGACCACCTCCCAAAATATGTTTAAAGTCCTCTCGTAGATAAATCCCGATAAGAAAAAATTCTTTCAAAAGAGCAACTAATTCCATCTGGCCTTTCAAAGACCACTTTAAAATTGTCCATCTCCTTATTGAGTCCAAGTTTGATCTGGAATTTCCTAATAATTTCCCAACAAGATAAGTCTCCCCCTCTTCTAGTGTCAACATTAAAATACCAGTAGGCATCGATAACGATATCTACACAAGGTCAAGCTCGAATAAGCACTCTAGAAGGAGAGATTTTTGTTCCTTCCTATAAGTAGCTATAGCATATGATTTCTCACGAAAAGGACCAGTAACCAAAATTCTCGAAGGGTTCATCAAGGAAAAACAAAATTTTTAACCTCTTCGTATTGGAAAATGAGTTTTGAGTTAGACAGATGCTCCACCTATTGGTCGCAAATCCTACCTAATAGGAATGCATGGGATGGAAAGCCTAATATGCATGTAGAGCTACACCAACATTGAATGGTCACCTTGGGGAAGGTGGGGCGGTCAATCTTCGAAGAAGGTTGGTTCCTAAAAGGGATGTCCTAGCTACCTGCCTACAAATTGGGGGAGAAAAGGGGAGAAAAAAAGGAAATAAAGGAGGTCATAACTAGAACTAACAAGGACGAATGCAGCCGCTTCAAGACACACGATCTGCCAACCTCGCAAGAGGAAATACAAGCACACCACATAACAGATTAGCCAACAATAACCCTACCTAAATCTCGTTACCAGTGGGTTGAAGGTAAATTCCATAACCAGTGGGTGGGTGCATGAAATCTAAGATGTAGAATTAAAGCACTCCCACTTGACTAGCTTTAGTAGAAATAAAATCTGATCCAAATGCGAATGCGAATGCAAATTATGGAACCATCGAGCGAAGCCCACAAAATATAGATAGCAAAATTAAATGAGAACGCTCATATAGCCATCATAGAAATAAACATTAGCACACACACATATGAAACAAATTGCAAGAACACTAGTCAGAGACCAAACCATGACATACTTGTATTTACAAAATGAAGAAGATTTTACATATGAATTGTAATAGCTAAAGAGCCACCTTTTGGAATGGTTGGCATTCCACTATTTATAGATAATTTTACAATAGATTCAAATTACAAGCATTAATTACGTTAGGTGGGAAGATATTATTGTGGAGGTGTTCAGCTGGTACACTACTCCTCAGGATCATGGTGGTTGTCTGGAAGGGGTTAGGTGCTTCTACATGAATCCAGGCCTTTGATCACTCTGATTTTCTTGCCAAGCATTCAATTCTTACCTACTTTACCCCTTCAACCCGATGTTGAACCTTTAACCAGGTGGATGAGCGACTGAATTAATTACCTTGGAAAATGTGTTATTTCAAATTACCACCTTATTGCTCATGGATATTTCATACCTAAGAAACTAGGATCATTAGTACATCTTCCATGAGATTCTTGATGCTAGAGGTGATTGCAGTGTAGGGCAGACACTTCAACTTGTTGTTTAACCCAAATTTTTGCTCATCAACATGTTTTAAGGTGATAAATCAGGCCTGATATTTATTTTCCACTCTCCTTAAATTTTGTTGAGGCTACATTTTTGGTTAGGGTGACGACCCTGCCATATTCTAAAATCTCCACCTTATCCTTCTTGGCAGGCAGGGACAAGAGTTTCATTTAATATTTTTTCCCAACTGTTGGGCAGGAATTTGGGGTCCGCATTTGATGCTTATCTTCCCAAAAATCTGCCTGACCATTGACATCTCTTGAATAGGGGTGGGCTTTCAGGATTATTCCTTGCTTGGTGATCGCCTATTTTTTTCCCATTCAATTCTAGCCTCCGCTATCCGCTTGCCTTTGAGATCCATCCTCGCCATTGATGTCATAGCTCAACTCCAAAATTTAGCCATACCATCATCTTGCAAAAAGAGTGGGTGGAAATATAAAATTTCACCCACACCAACTCAATAGTCAAATCCTAGCCCACACTAAGCCCAACATCTACATTAAAATACCTTAATTCAAAATCAAGCTTCTATACTCACCCTTAGAAGAGATAAAAGGTAGAAATTTCATCCCTATTAGGCTCCTTCTTAGCCTTTGAGGGTTGAAATTCCATCAATTGATTGTCGTTCAAACCATTTTCTTCACATGTGATCAAGAGCTCACTAGTGACTATCTCTGCAATAGAGGAGAGTATATCATTTTGTTCCAACACAAGAGAGACCACCTGTCGAATGAGAACTTTTGCATGAGAAGGATTAGACTCCAAAATAAAGTCAAGATAAACCAAATCACATGTTAGAGTGAGAGAAGGGCTCTCAAAGGCCAATGGCTTGGAAGCTTCTACACAAGAAATAATAGGTTCCATTCTAGAGTTCAAAGAATATAGACCACCTTGATTTGCAAGAGTAGAGCTTATAGAATATAAAATTGTAGCTACTCCAATGGTTGGAATAGAAGACAAGAGACCACCACCACAAGAAAGAGATGGGTTAATAATAGTGTCAATACCCATCAAAACTAGCCCACCTTGCATTGATAAGGTTGTTTGAAGACGTCTTGCAGTTGTCCTCTTAACCTAATACTTCTCTCAATCAAATTTTGGATTGGTAATGGTAATTCCATGAGGCTCTTCATCTTGAAATCTCCCTACATTCAATCTCCTACGATATCTCACACTTAATTTGCCTTTGCCTCTCATCTCCCTAGATAAGCCTTAGAGATCAAATTTCATTCTCATCTCCCTAAAGTAGCAAATTTCAATTGTGTGGAGGGTATTTTTTTAACCTGGTTCAACCTCATGATCCCCTTGAGAGCCATGGAATAGTTTAAAAAAGTGTAATTATTTTTTTGATGGCACCTAGATGGTCATCATTAAATTTAACCATTTCTTCATTATCATACAGATAGATCTCTAAGGTGATGTTAGGCCCATTGTCGATAGAACGTTTGCATTCAAATTTGTTACTTTGTCTTCACTGGGATTATTCCAATAACTAAGTTTAATGGGTATTTAAAATAACTTCTAGATGCCAAAATAATTGCTTATATTTTCTACAATCTCTTTATGAAATTCTAAATATTTAAATGGAGTATAATGATGCTTCTCACGAGAGATGCAATGGTTCTCTCTCAACCTACTCTGATACCACTAATGGAACAACACAAGGCTAACCAAATTTCATTAATCAAATAAACATATTTATACAATACAATTAAACGATATTAGGTTCAACAAGTAGTGCAAATTTAGACTCTTTTTTGTAACAAACCGAACTCAACTAACTTGCTAATAATGCACACAAGAATCTTGCATGAGTGGTTTTAACCACTCACTCTATTTTTACCTTGATATGATTTATCACATACTATGATGTACTAAATCCCTAGGAGTCTCAATAGGATGCTATGATGAGGAACATTTAGCCATCCATATTTTCTACATTTCACAAGCTAATTATAGAAGACTCGAATTTTTTCTCTTCAAATTTGATGTTTTATGGAGTTATGACTATAATATGTATGGACAAAAACCCAAGCTTTTTAGCCATAGTCAAGGATGAAAATTTACGTTGGTTCATGGAGTTGGGTGGAAAGAATAATAGCACATGAGACAACATTAGGATAAAATTTCTGTAAAAATATCAAGACTATTGCAAGGCTAGAGAAGCAAGAGATGAAGTCTTCTATATGACTCAAAAATAAGGGGAGACTTTAGAAGAATATATTGAAAGATTTTATTTTAGTTTGTAGCAGCCTAAGCATTCTAGAATGGAAGTAGAGTCCTTAAAGGTTGTTTGTTTGTGAGGAATTTAAGAAGTGTGTATAGAGAATTTGAATCTTATAGCTGAAGAAGATATTTATTAGGTTAGTCTTGAGGATATTAAGACTCTTTTTCAGAGCTACTCAAGTTCTACCATAAGAAAATACAAGGGAGTGAACTTAAAACTACAAAATTTTTGAATGTCTATAAAAGCAAATATGGTTGGCTATATTAGTTCTCTTACAAAAGCAACACTTGGGAGAAGATAGACCAAATATAGCAAGGAGTCCTTGTTAGTACCTTGTAATTCAACACCCTCCAATGTATTAATTAGGAGGTAGCATCAACATTTGAATTTTAAGTTACAACAAATAGGGACTTTAGACTGGAATTTTAAAATTACACTTCTACTTTTTATTCAATCTACCCAAGTGAAAATACAATATATATTTGTATATAAACAATACTGACAAAAAAAGAATGCTTCTATGATTAGACTATTTGTAGTCTTTTAAAAAATACTAACTAAAATGGTAGAAAGATTGATCAATAACTCATCCTTAATAAACCTTGAATACAAAGAATAGGTTTATAAGAGTTTGAAGTTATAACTTAACCTCAACCTAACAACATTTTAAACGTTAGAGAAGCACCTAACACATTTCCAAAAAATATATCATTAAACTCAAAAGTTAGAACAAGACATAGGATATAATATTCAACAAGGTTATTCCACCAAGTAGTCAAGGTCCAAAAACTAAGGCCATGTCTTGTTGAAGAACTATCCTAAGCTAATTTTTTGGCAACTACTTGCCATCCATCCTTACCAAATACTATTGAAAATTAAGGTGGTTTTAATTTGAATGAAGGCAGAATTCAACATCTTATCTTGTAAATGCACACTCCCTCATGATCATTTGTGTTTTGTCTGACATTATAACAATATTTTCCACTATTTATTTTCATAAATAGATTTAAAGACCCATTTCTCATTATACATAATCCTTGGGTTCATAGTAGGTGTGTTATTCCACTTGACCAAGGAAGTCTCCTTAAGATTCAAGTGAATTGAGAATATGAAGACCTAGGGAACATACAACAAGAATAATAAAAACATTTATGGCAAGAAAAACTATACCAATTGCTTGGATGACCAACCAATTGTAGATATTATTTTGTCTCACTATTTTTTTAACACAATCAAAAACCAATTTCAAAGGTCACTCATTGACAATTTGTATGCAAAACAAATTCCTATATATTTAATAACTTGTGTACGATATGCCTCCATGCCAAAGGGATCTAGGGGTAATCATATGCTTGAAAAAAAACAAAATCTATCTTATGCAAGACTCTTGAGACATTATAAAATAAATTTAATAGTTGAAGACCATTTTCTACATCTTGTTCATTCTATAGAAAAAAAGTGAGTCATCTGCAAGATGAGAATTAATCATTAGACCACTATTGAGGAGAAATTTTATGCATTAGACCTAAGGAAATCACTCTTTCAAGTAAATAACCTAGTGTGTCAACATAAAAACTATAAAGAAATGAAGTAAAGGATAAACCTACGTAATGGATTTTTATAGAGGTAATGACTAAAAAAGGATGCCATTCATCGCTATTCTAGTTGGTGCTTTACAAAAAGTATGGAAAAATCTATATATTTCAGCCAAATCCTAACCGCTTTAGCATTTTTGTGATGAAATACAACTAGAATATATTATAAGCTTTTTCAAAGTATAGTTTAATAAAATTAATTAAATCTTGGCATAAACTACCGACCCATTCTAGTGATTTTTAAGATAGCATTAATTTTTTAGCAATGGATTTGCCAATAATAAATTCATTTTTCTTAGGAAGTGTTATTTATTAAACAATAAACCCAATCCATTTAGCTAAGGCTTTGAAAATTATCATATGGGAGGCATTCAAAAGTATTACAGGTCTTCAACATGATACGTCATACTTACAACCTTTAGGAATCAACTTAATAAGCCCTTGAATAACAATTAGAACCAAAGACTCATTCTTTCCATCTTCTTTGAAATAGGCGGTAGAAGTCATGAATCATATGCCATAATTTTTATGAAATATTTATAAGGAGATTGTGTAGCCCAAGGGACTTCTTTATTTGGCTTGAAAACAAGGCACTTTACAATTCCCAAAAGGTTAAAGGCCTTTCAAATTTGTTGTTAGTATCATCATGCAATATGATTAAAAAGCAACCAATAATTAAGTCCAAGACTTGTGAATAAGCAAAGCTCATTTTAATTATGAAATATATGCTTGAGTTGCTCAATAAAAATATCTTTAGTTCTATCTTCAATTTAAAAAATCCTTTCATTTTTATCTTTATGGCAAAGATAGCCAAAAGAAATTAGTGCCCTTATATGCAAGCTTATTTCCATTTCAAAAATTTCAAATGGTTTTAATTATTATTTTTTATTTTTTAACTTGCTTACATGGGATTGAAATAGACCACACTTTTATTACATCATGAATACATTACTATGACATTTCAACAAACCACATAGCAGTATTATAATAACATTTTACAACTATGCATATATCACTTAGCAACTTGAACTTGAATCTTCAATGAAGAAACCCACATTTTTAACATTTGAGCTCATGCCATTTGATCAAATTCTCTCAATTGTTGTTCATGAAGAGTACCCTAAATTTGTTACATGTAATTGAAGAACACAAGCTTATACTGAGAGGGGGGTGAATAGTATAAGACCACTTTTTACTTTTCTTATCACAATAAATATTATGCAATATATCAATGGCAATATCAACAGCAGAAACCAAAGCAGTGCACAAAACATCACACACACATGAGACACCAATTTTACGTGGTTCACCCAATGTGGGCTACTCCACGGAGAAAATATTTCACTAAAATTTTCTCAATCAATCTCTTGGGAATCCTTTCCCTATTACAATGTTTATGGACCTCTGTCCAAAGGAGATATCAATCCCCTAAATCAAGTTCGTGGATCTCTATCCATAGGAGAACTCCTTCTCCTCTGCTTTGGCTAGTGATCCTCTAGAAGACTACTGCCTCCACTGCACTGGCTTGTGGATCTCTCTCCACTGAAGACTCTTATCCCCACTCAGAAGACCTATCCTCACTACCCTGGCTGATGGATCTCTATCCACTGGAGACTACTATCCTCTCTGCTCTGTCACCTCCAAAGCTCTATCTCAAATCTGTACTAAACATAGTCCAGTCGGTCTAGCACAAATCTGCTCAACAAGTCCACTCAAATAATTTCTCAAATCTGCTCAATAGGTCCACTCAGAACCTATCCAAATTTGCTCAACAAGTCCACACAAAACTTGTCTAATTTGCTCAATAGGTCCACTCAGAACCTGCTCAAATCTGCTCAATAAGTCCACACATAACTTGCTCAAATATGCTCAACAAGTCCACATAGAACTTGCTCAAATCTGCTCAACAAGTCCACACAGAACTTGCTCAAATATTCTCAACAAGTCCACTCAAAACTTGCTCAAATATTCTCAACAATTCCACTCAGAACTTATTCAAATCTGCTCAACAAATCTCACACAGAACTTATCCAAATCTACTCAATAAGTCCACTCTAACTTCTCCAATCTACTCAATAAGTCCACAAGTCTTCTCAAATACTTATCTCCAATCTGCTTAATAATTCCACACATAGAACTTATCCAATCTCATAGAAGCATAAAGAGAATTGTTAGAGACTCAATATGTTCTATACTCAATGCTCAATCACTTTCACAACTCAAATCGGAATGTAGAATAGTTTGTTTTATGGAACTTGAACAATCACTTCATACAACCACTTGACTAGGCTCAACCAACTCAACTCAACCAATTTCTTAATGAAACACCCATTTCTCACAAACCCTAGTCCAAGCATATATAAACCAACTCAAAATATTTCCAACAATGCTCAACAACAAATCTCACATAACAATGATACTCATGTTCTTTTCAATTGCACAATAACTCACTTCAACAACAATGCTTATAAAACAATCTTCATATAACAATGATACTCATGATCTTTTCAAAACCCTAACTCAAGTTCTTCACACAACCAATGGCTTCAACAACTATGCTTATAAAACAAGGTTTTAATCACAACTCTTAATTCCAGAAAACCTTGAAGCATTAACTCAAGCACTTTCAAAAAGGAAACCCTAATCAAATCCTTTTCACTCCAAACTTAATTTTCTAGAAAACCAACCACTCAACTCAACTAAGAAAGAGATTGCCCATACCTTTTGCTTGTCAAGGAGTTGTTCTCACAAATCTGCCACACTCACAAATTCCTCTTTGCCAATCTCAATAAGGGTTAGAAGATAATAATTTCCTCAATAAAACACAATACAAAAAGATGACTAAAATACACCTTATCACTCCAACTTAAAAATAATATTCACCATAATCTTCTTTAATAGAAAAACCCTTATTAAAATAAAATCAATGCTCAATAGTCTTAATTCTCCAATATATCAATATATTAATTAAGACTTTAATAAACAATTAAAATAAAAACCTCCTTATTACTCCTAATAACAATACTCAAATACCACCACTTATCCAATAATTAATCCTTCTAAATTTTCACTTAACAACCCTTATAACTCCAACATAGGCAAATAATCATAAAACCTTAAACACCCTTATACCTCCAACTTTAGGCAGATAATAAAAGTTTTAATCAAAAATATTTACCTTGCATTTGGGGGGAATCAAACCCTCAACTATGCCCACGATGTGCGCCTTAGCCACGGCCTCAAATGCCGCATGAGCTACGTGCTCGTTTGAAACCAACGAAGCACCACGTGCTTCAAGTCGTGCTCCCTTTGCCCTTGGCAAAAACAATGTGTGCCTTGGGTGCCTTTCAATCAACATGATCTCCAATGCAACCACCATGTTTCGAACGCAAGCTCTCTTGCAAAAAAATATTTTCGCACTTGCCCACTCGCCACTAGGCCACGCTGCCCGATTGGCCTTCGAACAATTAATGCTTCCCTTTTTAAACTATTCGTTGTACACAAAAATCCAAATCTCATGAGCTCTTCTTCCTTTTCGCATGCCAATTAATAATTCGAGCAAGGATAATGTTTATGCCCTTTGGGAAAGGTATTTATATTTGCTTTCTCCACTCCTTGGAGAACGTCGGCACTTCCAAAGACTCTCCTTCCATGACGTCGGTGAAGGTTTAATAATTTTATAAGGTGCTTCGAATGCCTTTGCCTCCAAACCCAACTTTGGGTTTATGAAATATAATTAAACTTTATAAAACCCACTTTGATTTATAAAATATTATAATGAAAATTATAAATATTTTATTTGGGGTTTTCACCATATCACTTTAATATTATAATAACAATTATTATAATATTATATCCTTTTGATGCCTTGGATAAATTGCTTCCTTGGGAGAATTAAACCATATTTTGACCCATTCTCTTGGGTGTAAAATATAGATATTTTAACCCATCATGAATTTCATTAAACTCCCACTTGCACTTGAGCTGAGCTATCACCTGGCACCTTGACATCAATGACAACTAACTTTGGACATCAATGACAACTGCTCAAAATGTCCAACAATCTCCCCCTTTGTCATTGATGGCAACCCAAATTCTTTTTACTAAAAGCTTGACTCACTTTTGCTTTGCTCCCCCTGGGACATTGCTCCCCCTGGCTCAATGCTCTTCTTAAATACCAAATCTCTCCCCTTTTTCTTAACTTATCAAATTGCTCCCCCTTACTCAAATCTCTCCCCCTTTGACATCAATGGCAAAGGGTCACCTTTGGGGCTCGGGGCTAAGAATGAGCCTCTTAGCTTAGCCCCTCCCCCACCTTTTATTGAGGTGGTTAATTTCTGGGTGGGAGTATTTCTACTCCCAAAAGGCATTGTTCTTTACCTTTATCCTCTTCTCTTATTTTTTGAATTTTCTGATTCCTCTGACTGTTTCTATCCATGTCCATGTTCCTGTCCATGTCAACATTCATGTTCCTATTCCTGTTCATATCCATGTTCCTATTCCATGTTCATGTTCCTATTCTTGTTCTTGTTCATATTCCTATTCATGTTCTTGTTCCTATTCATGTTCTTGTTCATATCCATGTTCCTATTCCTGTTCTTGTTCCTATTCACATTCATGTTCCTGTTCCTATTCATACCTATTTCTGGAATATCTGCTCTACACCACTTTGTTGTGTGACCATCATTATTGCACTTATAACACTTAATGTTATTATTCCTTGGAGGTGCAAATGTCTTAGGATTTCTCCTAGTGAAGCCATATCCTCTTCTATCATGAACCCTGCAATTCATTGCCTTGTGACCAAACTGATTACATGAGTAGCAATACCCATGAAAAAGTTGTTTGTTCCCATATTCCTGTCTTTCATGTGTCCTGCATTGTGAAGCCATGTGCCCAAACCTGTGACATGAAAAGCATCTTCCATTGAAGCTTCCTTGTCTTGACCTCATTGGTCTCCTATTCTGATTGTTGTTCCATCTGTATCTTCTTTGTGCATTGTTCCTATTTTTGTTGAACTCTCTATTGTCCAACTCATCCTCTAATGTCTCACTTTCTTTCACATTGTCTTCTTCTGAAGTATCTTCATCTGAAGTTTCTTCTCCTCCAAAACTTGAAGTTGACTCTCCTTCCCATTTCTTTTGAACCTGTTCAAATCCAAGACCTATTTTTTTTGTTGAACTTCTTTGTACCTTGACTATCTTATCCATAATCTTTGAGCTATTCTTGAATCCTTTCATCTTGATCTTGGAGTCCTCTAAATCTTATTTTAGTAGTGCCACTTCTTGTGCTAACTTCTCACATTCCAAGATCTTTGCTTCTAACTTATCTTTGAACCTTTTTGCCTTAGCCTTTGATTTTTCTAAATCCTCTATGAGCAATCTTCTCTCTTCATCACATTCTTGAAATTGAATTTCAAGTTTAGAGTGTTGCTTCCTTACCTTCTTTATTGTGTCAAGGGCATAGATAAGTTCTCCCTTTAGATCATAACCATCCTTTTCTAAATATTCCTCTATTTGTTTACCTTTGTCCATATCTCTGTTTTCTTTTGGCTTATCTTCTATAGGATCACTTACTTCTTCTTCTAAATCCATTAGAATATTTTCATCTGGTCCTTCAAGTGCATTCTCATATTCATCATCACTAAAACTATAACCATCCCTTGTACAATCATCTTCAAGATGTCCAAAGTTACCACATCTAAAACACTTGAGAATAACTGGAGTCTTTTTCTTAATTGGTTCTTTTTCTTCAATCATAAATAGGACTTCATCTCTATCATTGTCTGAAAAACTAGCATCACTATCACTTGAATACTTACTTGCATTATCCGCATAGTAGCTTCTCTTTTGCCTTTGAAAGAACTTCTTTCCTTGTCTGCTTTGTCCATCCTTGCTTTTCTTTTGATGCCTGTATCTTTCTGATTCCCTGTTCCTGTGATCCTATCTTTCTTCTTTAGAACTAAGTCCTGTTATGGTGACTGATGACCTTTGTGCATTGATAATCCTATCTAAAGTCTTTGAATTTTCCTCAAACTTGTGTAGCTTGTCCTTAGAACCTTTTACTTCCATCCTTAGTGAAACTATCTCATGTTCTAATCTTTCACACTCTAGATCTTTTACCTTTAATTTTTCAGCCATACCTTCTTCAATCCTTTTTGCCTCTTCAACCTTGATTTTGAAGTTGGTGAGGTCCTATAGAAACTTTGCTTTTGCTTTCTCATATTCTTGAGCTTGAAATTTTAATCCTGAGTTCTCCCTTTTTAATTCTTCAAGAGTAACCATAAGTCTTTCACATTCTATCCTTTTTACCTTTGACTTTTCAATCATACCTTCTTCAACTCTTCTTGCCTTTTCAACCTTATCTCTCAAGTCAGAGAGATCTTGTAGAAGCTTTGTCTTACATTTCTCATCTTCTTGTATTTGAGCCTTCAATTCTAAATTCTCTCTTTTCAATTCAACAAGTTCCTTAAGAGTGGCTTCCTCCTTTTCTTTTTTTGAATCTTCCTCTTCTTTCTTTCTTTGATATTCTATAGGAGCATTTTCTTCTAATACTGAAAGTAGAGTTTTTTCTTCATACATGTTTTGATTGTCCCTGTTATCCTTTCTTGAACCAACCTCTAGGATTTCATTTCTGAAAATATCATCTTCATATTCACCGCTACTGAACCCATTGCAATAACCTGCATCATGACCGAGTTGACCACAAAAAAAACATTCTTCACCCTCTTGTGGACAATAAGTTGCATGGTGACTTGTATTCCTACATCTGGTACAAAACTTTATCAACTTGGTTGTTTCTCCATTGCTTGATTCATCTCTTGAATATATTTCCATTCTTCCTCCCAAAACAACAATATTGAATTCATCTTCCTTTTCTTTCATGACCATGTGTGTTCTTTTCTTCTTGTGTCTCATGGTTCTACTTTTGCCTTTCTTTACCATTTGTGTTCTTGTAAGATCTTCCTTCAAGTTATTAAACCTTTTCCAAAGGAACCAACTTTGATACCAATTGAAGAACACAAGCTTATACTGAGAGGGGGGTGAATAATATAAGACCACTTTTTACTTTTCTTATCACAATCAATATTATGCAATATATCAATGGCAATATCAATAGAAGAAACCAAAGCAGTGCACAAAACATCACACACACATGAGACACCAATTTTACGTGGTTCACCCAATGTGGGCTACTCCACGGAGAAAATATTTCACTAAAATTTTCTCAATCAATCTCTTGGGAATCCTTTCCCTATTACAATGTTTATGGACCTCTATCCAAAGGAGATATCAATCCCCTAAATCAAGTTTCATGGATCTCTATCCATAGGAGAACTCCTTCTCCTCTACTCTAGATGGTGATCCTCTAGAAGACTACTACCTCCACTGCACTGGCTTGTGGATCTCTCTCCACTGAAGACTCTTGTCCCCACTCAGAAGACTTATCCTCACTACCCTGGCTGATGGATCTCTATCCACTAGAGACTACTATCCTCTCTGCTCTGTCACCTCCAAAGCTCTATCTCAAATCTATACTAAACACAATCCAGTCGATCTAGCACAAATATTCTCAACAAGTCCACTCAGAACTTGCTCAAATTTTCTCAACAATTCCACATAAAACCTATCCAAATCTTCTCAACAAGTTCACATAGAACTTGCTCAAATCTTCTCAATAAGTCCACTCAGAACCTGCTCAAATCTGCTCAATAAGTCCACTCAAAACTTTCTCAAATCTGCTCAACAGGTCCACATAGAACTTGCTCAAATCTGCTCAACAAGTCCACTCAGAACCTGCTCAAATCTGCTCAACAAGTCCACTTAGAACTTGCTCAAATATGCTCAACAAGTCCACACAAAACTTGTCCAAATCTGCTCAATAAGTCCACACAAAAATTATTCAAATATGCTCAATAAGTCCACTCAAAACTTATCCAATCTCATAGAAACATAAAGTGAATTGTTAGAGATCCAATATGTTTCAACTCAAGTCCATTAGACCAATTTCACAAAACCTCAAATATCCAATTAACAACTCCACACATAGAACTTGTCCAATCTCTCAATATAAAAGCATAAAATATAATTTATACAAACTCAATATTTCTCTCAATGCACAATCACTTTCAAAATTTCCTCAATCTCCAATAAAGAGAATTTTAGACCAACAATGTTCTATACTCAATGCTCAATCACTTTCACAACTCAAATCAGAATATAGAATAGTTTATTTTATGGAACTTGAACAATCACTTCATACAACCACTTGACTAGGCTCAACCAACTCAACTCAACCAATTACTTAATGAAACTCCCCTTTCTCACAAACCCTAGTCCAAGCATATATCAACCAACTCAAAATGTTTCCAACAATGCTCAACAACAAATCTCACATAACAATGATACTCATGTTCTTTTCAAAAACCCTAGTTCAAGTTCTTTGCACAATAACTCACTTCAACAACAATGCTTATAAAACAATCTTCATATAACAATGATACTCATGATCTTTTCAAAACCCTAACTCAAGTTCTTCACACAACCAATGGCTTCAACAACTATGCTTATAAAACAAGGTTTTAATCACAACTCTTAATTCCAGAAAACCTTGAAGCATTAACTCAAGCACTTTCGAAAAGGAAACCCTAATCAAATCCTTTTCACTCCAAAATTTATTTTTAGAAAACCAACCACTCAACTCAACTAAGAAAGAGATTGCCCATACCTTTTTCTTGTCAAGGAGTTTCTCTTACAAATCTGCCACACTCACAAATTCCTCTTTGCCAATCTCAATAAGGGTTAGAAGACTTCAATAAAACACAATACAAAAAGATGACAAAAATACACCTTATCACTCCAACTTAAAAATAATATTCACCATAATCTTCTTTAATAGAAAAACCCTTATTAAAATAAAATCAATGCTCAATAGTCTTAATTCTCCAATATATCAATATATTAATTAAGACTTTAATAAATAATTAAAATAAAAACCTCCTTATTACTCCTAATAACAATACTCAAATACCACCACTTATCCAATAATTAATCCTTCTAAATTTTCACTTAACAACCCTTATAACTCCAACATAGGCAAATAATCATAAAACCTTAAACACCCTTATACCTCCAACTTTAGGCAGATAATAAAAGTTTTAATCAAAAATATTTACCTTGCATTCGAGGGGAATCGAACCCTCAACTATGCCCATGACGTGCACCTTAGCCATGGCCTCAAATTTCGCATGAGCTACGTGCTCGTTTGAAACCAACGAAGCACCACGTGCTTCAAGTCGTGCTCCCTTTGCCCTTGGCAAAAACAACGTGTGCCTTGGGCACCTTTCAATCAACATGACCTCCAATGCAGTCGTCATGTTTCGAATGCAGGCTCTCTTGCAAACAAACATTTTTGCACTTGCCCACTCGCCACTAGGCCATGCTGCCCGGTTGGCCTTCGAACAATTCATGCTTTCCTTTTTAAACTATTCGCTATACACAAAAATCCAAATCTCACGAGCTCTTCTTCCTTTTTGCATGCCAATTAATAATTCGAGCAAGGATAATGTTTATGCCCTTTGGGCAAGGTATTTATATTTTCTTTCTCCACTCCTTGGAGAACGTCGATGCTTCCAAAGACTCTCCTTCCATGACGTCGGTGAAGGTTTAATAATTTTATAAGGTGCTTCGAATGCCTTTGCCTCCAAACCCAACTTTGGGTTTATGAAATATAATTAAACTTTATAAAACCCACTTTGATTTATAAAATATTATAATGAAAATTATAAATATTTTATTTGGGGTTTTCACCATATCACTTTAATATTATAATAACAATTATTATAATATTATATCCTTTTGATGCCTTGGATAAATTGCTTCCTTGGGAGAATTAAACCATCTTTTGACCCATTCTCTTGGGTGTAAAATATAGATATTTTAACCCATCATGAATTTCATTAAACTCCCACTTGCACTTGAGCTGAGCTATCACCTAGCACCTTGACATCAATGACAACTAACTTTGGACATCAATGACAACTGCTCAAAATGTCCAATGGTAATGTCTTATTTTCATTACTAAGACCACCTAGTACACTCTTTATTATAAGATTAATTCATATATATATATATATATATATTGGCTAGGTTATTGTGAGAAATCTCTATGACCGACGTACAGGGCTGAGCAGTCTCCCCCCAACCATGACCCCTCGTAGAGATTAACACAAAGCCACCACACCCACCCTCTCACACACTCACCCACGTCGCAGTTCTGAACCTTGGACCTCCCGAAGAAGAGCCAAAGCCCCAATCGTTGCGCTGCACCCCCAGGTGCAATTCATATATATTTTTTAATTGGTTATATGAGATTGAAACAACCCCATCCATATTGCGTCAACACACCACATAGTGTTATTACAACAAAGCTTGGATATCATCATGTATTGCCTAGCAAGATTCAAACCTAGGTCTCCTCCTTGAATGTTGAGGAATATAACCAATTGAGCTAATTTCATTTGATATATGATTAATCCATATTAAAAAAACGTATACATGGAGAATTTTTATAATGATTATTCTTACTAAATAATTAAAATCTTGGTAAATAATTGAATATTTGACAATGGAGTTATTAAAACATGATTAGTAAAACTATTATGTATTAAATTATCTTCTTCGGTAGGTCCAAGGTTCAAACCGCGGCATGGGCGAGTGTGTGAGGGGTGGGTGTGTGGTGGTTGTGTGTTAAATTCCTTATTGATAAGCATAGCTCTCGGCTTTACGAGGGGTCATGGTTGGGAGGAGATTGCTCAACCTTGTGTGTTGGTTGTAGGGGTTTCTCACACTAACCAAATAAAAAAATATATTTATTATATTATTATTATTATTTTTCTTTTTGAATTTACATGGTGGAATCAGTAGTTGTCGCGAATCCGGGTAGGTTGTTCGGCTTTTATGGCCGCCACAGTATTCTGCGCTATCTACCCCGAAAACTACCACATAGTTCTTCGCGCAGTCTGTCCTTATAACCACCATGCCACAATAATTTTAACCTTTTACGCCAATGAAAACACCAGGAAATGGACAAGTGTTTAGTTTGACGAGGCCCGAGATTTGAACCTTGGATAAATTATTATTTTTAAATCTATATTTATCTATATATATTTTAAGCTATGCATGGCTTCTATTGGTGGCCACTCTTATCAAAATAATAAAACATTATCCACCCATGTGGGGAGTTGGAGAGAAGTGGGTAGTTAAAACTCTCGTGTTGGAGAGGCCCCAAGTTCAAATCTCTCCCTCTCATATGTTGCGGTTATGCTATGTAATAAACATTAGGATATGCTATGTAATAAACATTAAGGACCCTACTGGAGGTGTGTTTATCCACCCGCTTGATGTAATATTGTGCCTTAATGAAAGAACAACATTTAAAAAATAGTAATAAAACATTACATTGACTATTATGTCAAATAGGCCATAACTAGATTGACTTTCTACTAAAAATATTCTTTAGCTTACTCAAATGGTTATGTTTCCACAACTAATTCTCTTAAACTTGTTATGTTCTAACCTCCTAGACATTGAATTTCATGAAAACAAAAATTAGCATGCCAATTGGCTAAATTATTTTCTTCTCTATAAATACATTGACATTTCCAAGATACTACCCATAACAATAGTTAATAAACATAAAAATAATATTATTTTTTTATCCCACCCTCCATATTAATAATAAATTATCTCCTCAAGTGAAATTATTCCCACCTTATTCCAATGATAATCTTGATCCCCATGAGGAATAAGGGAGATGGCGAACAAATATTCAAATTGCGAGGTAAGCGGGAAGCAGAGAAATGGGAACAAGAGTTCGGGGAGCGGTGCGACAGCAAACAGCGAGCCCAGCAGCCAACACACGGAGAGCAAAAAAACAATTAAGACTCACCTAGTCACGATAGACGACCAGAATGGAGCCATCAGGGGAAAAGATCCACCGGATAAATCTTTAGACAGTGCTAAGAGGACCAACCAGGTTTCGTTTGTAGAAGCCATCCAAGGGAAACCTAAACCCTCGACTTCCGCATCTAACGCCTTTGTAGCTCGGGGCAGCGACGTGTTTTGTCCACAGCAAGTCATGGAAGGGTATGCGACCCTAGATTCTTTTTCCCTCGTAGGGAAGTTCGTCGGAGGACGTCCGGACATGGATTCAATCCGACGTTGGGCGGCGCCTAAATGGAAAACCAGAGGGTGTCTAGAACTATCTGCAACGTCCATGGGGTTTTTTATGATCCGCGTCAACACTCAGGAGGACGCAGACCACATTTTATCAGGGGGCCCATGGTTCTTCGGAAGAAGAAGCCCATTTCTCCGTAAATGGGAAGCCAAGTTTGACCCAAACACACTGAACATTAACTGTGCACACATTTGGGTCCATCTCCCAAACCTCCCTGCACATTTCTTCCATGAAGATGCGCTCCAAGGGATAGCCCAAGCTATCAAGGAACTCATCGCAATTGACCCAACTACTCGCACCCGGACTCGCCTGACGCATGCCCGCATTTGCGTCAATATCAATCTGGAGACTCAGCTCCCTGACCATCTCAATCTTATTTACAGAACATATTGCCGAACCCAGCCGTTAGAATACGAAAACAAACCCGCATTTTTCCTTGACTGCCAAACTCAAGGGCATCTTCCATCCTAGTGCCCGAAGCGTAAAGAAGCACAGACCGTCTCCCACACTTCCAATCGACCGATTCAGGAAGAAAATCAGAAGCTGAAAACCAGAATGGGACAAAGCCAACACCACAAGAGCAAACAACAATCCCAACCTCCTCCAAATGGTGATATGCAAAAGGCAAGTGGTCTGTTCACTACCTCTAACAAGTTCAATTTACTCAAAAATCATAGTCTCTTTGATAATATAAATGTTGAGGAGTTCCCTGGAATGGATCTCCCTATCCCAGACCTTCTCCCCCAACCATCCCCCAAGGCCAATCTCCCCCATAAAACCCATTCCCCACCGCCTCAATTGCACCCCCTGTCCCCTCCCATCATCGACATCGATTCCCTGAGCTCTTCCCCCAAACCATCTCAGTCCCCTAATCCGCCATCCCCATCCTTCCCACCCGCTATGAACGGGACGCCCCTCTCCCCATCTAAAACCCCCAGTGTCGAATCTGACAGTGATGATTCATCCCAAGAGTCCCCTGAACCATGGAGTCCAAAACAAACCAGAAGTTTCAAAAAGTCCCAAATGGATGTAGGAGGTGACAGGAAAAAGGGTACGCCTTCAGGTGTTGAGCTGAGAAACCGTGATACAGCTGAAGATATAGCCAATGGCACCCAAAAAACCCTTTTACAAGAACTCGAAAGCACCAACAGGGAAGAAACCAAGAGATCCAAACCCCCCACGCAACAAAGCAAAGGGGGCAAAAAAACCTCCAAGAGTTCCAAATGAAAGTCCTCTCCTGGAATGCGAGAGGGTTAAATGGGGCAGCCAAACAAAGATTGGCTGTTGCCATGCGAAAAGATTATAATCCCACCATATTTCTCATCCAAGAAACCAAATTAGGGGAAAACTGGTCACCAAGAGTTGCCAAAACCATTTGGAGAAATTGTGAGTTTGCCCACACTCCGGCGTCTGGTACCTCAGGAGGTCTCCTTTGTCTTTGGGACCCTACCAAAGTAGAAGGAAGAGTCATCTCAGGCGAAGGACGTTTGTCCAATATTTACTTCTATGATCCCAACACCCAACTCTCCTGGGTAGTGACAAATGTTTATGCCCCCAACTCTCAGCAGGGCAGACTGCTCTTATGGAATAACCTCACTCAGATGAGGCAAGCATTTAGCAATGTCCCATGGATACTAGCAGGGGACTTCAATACCCCCTGCACTACTCAGAGAAAAGAGGAGGGAATAACTTAACCACTAGAACCACCAACGACTTTGCGCAGTTCGTTTACTCAAATGAACTCATGGACGTTAATTTGAGGGGGTCTCAGTTCACATGGAGCAACAAACGGAAGGGCACCGCCCCCCCCCCCCCCGTGGACACAACACCTAGATCTCAGAAGATTGATTGGCGAATGGTGGGGGAAAAATTCCCTGGGACTGTTATAAACCAGGTAATGCAGAAACTTCGATCAATTAAATTAAAACTGAAGGGGTGGAACAGAGAGACATTCGGGAATATCTTTGAAAATAAGAAAAACATCAAAAACAGGCTCGAACAGATTGAGGACAGGTTCCAAAAGGGATAGGGGGATGACAATCTCAGAGATGAAGAGCGCGTTTTGCTTTCAGAATACCATAATACACTGCGGAAGGAAGAAATGTTCTGGCATCAAAAATCAAGATAGCTTTGGCTCAAGGAAGGAGACACCAACTCCAAGTTTTTCCACATTTCCACCCTCAGGCACAGGGGAGCGAATAGGATTAAGGGCCTCACTAGGCAAGACGGGTCTTTCACCAATGACATTCACCAGATTCGGAATGAAGTTGTCTCCCACTTCGATTCCCTCCTAGGCCCCCAACCCCCTCCCTCCGGTTTGGCCGTGGTCTCCCTTCTCGAGAGCATTCCTAGTTCCATCACTGAAGCCATGAATGATTTTCTCCTTAGCCCTCTGACCCCTAAAGAAATTCATCAGGCCTTGTTTTCCATGCAGCCTGACAAAGCCCCTGGCCCTGACGGCTTCTCCCCTAGATTCTTCCAAACCTACTGGGACATTGTTGGCCCCGACCTCTGCCTAGCTATTTCTCAAATGCAGCTCACCAGATCCATTCCCAGAGATGTCAATTCCACTTTCCTTGCTCTCATTCCCAAGGGGTCCAATTCCTAGTCCCTGTTTGACTACCGCCCCATTAGCCTTTGCAATGTCATTTACAAGATCCTGCCCAAAGCTTTGGCCAACAGACTCACAGGCATCTTCCCTTCCATCATCGATCCCTGCCAAGGGAGTACTATCAAGGGGCGAAACATTGTTGACGGTGTCATCACAGTTCATGAGCTTATCCATTCAACCCACATATCCAACAAGTCTGCCTTCTTCCTGAAGCTTGATATGAACAAGGCCTTTGACAGAGTGGACAAGGAGTTGCTGACCAAGGTCCTCCTCAAATTCGGTTTCCATGAGAACTGGGTTAATTTGATCTCAAACTGCATCTCCTCCTCTTGGTTCTCCATCCTTGTTAATGGGTCAGCAGCAGGGTATTTCCCCAGTTCCAGAGGTCTTAGACAAGGGGACCCCCTATCCCCCATTCTCTTCATCATTCTAGCGGAGAGTCTAGGAAGGGCCATCAAATTTGCCTGCTCCAGAAAGTTGATAACTGGTATCAAGGCTGCCTCCAATCTCCAGCCTTCAACTCATCAACAGTTTGTTGATGACACCTTGCTGGCCACATCAGCCTCTGTGGCTGAAGCCAAAATCATTAAGGCTATTCTCAAACTCTATGAGGACGCTGTTGGTCAGAGGATCAACTTCACCAAAAGTAAACTCTACTTCACCAACACCCCCATCAAGAGGCAGGTCAAAATTATAGGTATTTTGGGATGCACCATTGCTGATTTCCCGACCACATACCTAGGCCTCCCAATGTTTAGAGGCAGACCAACCAAGACTATGTGGAACAATGTCACAAAAAGAATCCAAAGGAAATTGGCAGGCTGGAAAGGGGCTCTCCTCTCCCAAGCGGGAAAAGCAACCTTGGTCAAATCTATCCTCCAAAGCATACCAATGTACTTCATGTCCATTTTCAAAATCCCAGTGGCAGTGGGAGAAGCTATAGAGAAGATCCAAAAATGCTTCCTATGGGCAGGTTCTGATAATCAGTGAAAGTTCCACCTGATGGCATGGGATAAAGTGTGCACTCCAAAATATAGAGGCGGGCTCGGGCTGCGCAGGATAAGTCTCATGAATCAGGCCCTTTTGGCCAAACAGGCATGGAAGGTTGTCACCAATGCCAATTTGGAGTGGGTCTCCATTGTCAAGCGAAAATATTTGCAACAACTATCTTTCAGGGATGAAGGAAGTCCCAACAATGGCTCCCACTTTTGGCAATCCATAACCCACACCAAGCACCTTCTCCAACAAGGGTTAAGATGGCAGCTCGGGGATGGCAAAGATATCAATTTCTGGCATGAACCGTGGGCTAGGGATGAGCCCTTGGTCAAAGACCCTGACATTGCTGCAATCAAGCACCTCACTGATCACAAATTTGGACCCAGAGTTGTCGACTTCATCACCACTGACCAAGGAAGCCGTAGATGGAAACAGATTCGGTTCAGAGTCAGAAATGTTGTCATTGACAAAGCTATGGAATCTCTACTGGATGTCCTCAGGGCAACTTTCATACCCTAGACTCAGGTGGCAGACAATCTTTGCTGGAAAGGCACTAGCAACGACCTCTTCTCTGTAAAATCTGCCTTCCAATTGACAGACAGGGCCCCAAAGCATCTCAATACCATTGACAACCCGACCACTGCCAAGTCCATTTGGATCAAACATCTGGTCCCAAAGGTGGCTCACTTCTGCTGGCTCGCTATCCACAATAGAATCTTAACAATGGACAACTTGATCAGAAGGGGTGTAATTGTCCCCAATAAATGCTATCTTTGCACTCAGGCATGGGAGTCCACCCAACACCTCCTCCTCGAATGTCCCTTAACCTAGGACATATATTCTCTGTTAAGCAGGTTTCACGTCAATTTGGTGTGGCCCAAATCCATCCTGGACTTGTTCACTCAGTGGCCCAGTGTATTCAGGAATACCAGGCTCAGCTTCCTTTGGAAAGTCCTGCTTCATCATGCGACTTGGCAAATCTGGTTGGAGCGGAATAATCATATCTTCAAAGACAGCCCTCGAAATCCTGAAACAGTGGCTATCAGAGCGTTGTCCCTCGCCATTGAAAACTCCAGCCTCATCCCTTGCACAGACATCCCATCTTATGGGACAGAATCTTTCCTGTTCAAATCTCTGGGGATTCCCACCGAGTGCACCAAAGCCCAGAACTACCCCAGTTCCAAGAGTAACGTCAAGTGGAATCCCCCACCTCCAGGTTGGCTTAAGGCCAACTTTGATGGATCATCCAAAGGAAACCCGAGGGATGTTGGGGTTGGCGGTGTCATCAGGGACTCTACGGGCAATATCATAATGGCTTTCGCTGAAAACATAGGGGTTCAAACTAATAACTACGCGAAATCCCGAGCTCTTTGGAGGAGCATTGAGATAAGCAAATCGTTGACTAATCCTATCATGTTCGAAGGTGATTCATCTATAGTTGTTAGTCACATGAACAACAACAACAATGGAGGGTGGAACATCCATAACATAATTCAGGAATGTCGAACCTCCCTAAGTCAACGCCCCCAAAGCACGATTCATCATGTGTTTAGAGAAGCGAATAGGGTAGCAGACCTTCTAGCCAATAGAGCAGCCAACCAAAACAACCTGATCATTTGGGAAGAAGACTTCCCCCAGGATGTCCTCACGACAGCCAATCATGATGTGGAAGGCAACAACAAAGAGCAACGTTAGCTGCCATAATGGTGTTTTTTCAACACCAAAGGTGTTCTTGGTCAACACCAGTCACAAACGGAAAAAAACCACAAAAGGCAGTTCTTACTACCACAAAGGTGTTTTCTCAATACCTTCGGTGTTTTTCCTCAACACCATGTCCCTTTGGGACTTATTTCACTGCATCATTTTCTGGAGCTTTTTCAGGTCATGATTTTTTTCGGTATACCCCTCTCGTTCCAATGAGCTCGGCCATCACTTATGGCCCTTGCTTTCTCCGTGCCTCTGCCCTATCGCCCTCGTTTTCTCCATCGTCTCATCGCCCATTCGCCACCCCCTCTTTTCCCCTTCGCCCGCTCCGTCCGCCTCACATTTTCCTTCCACTTTGGTCCTTCCCTCACGTGCCTTGTCATGGTCGATATTAGCGCCTACTAGTACCAATTATGCTCCGACTCTGCCACTTTGATCATTTGCTTTTGTCGTATGTGTCCCCACCCTATTAATCTCTTCTATGTCCCTATGGTGAGTACTCGCTCGAGGCTTTCCAATCAGTCTGATAGAAGATTTTTTTATAGTTGTGCTTGCCCTAATTCCAGTGGCATGATGGCCATGATCGAGCCTTCAAACCTCCTTCTTGACCCGACGACTGAAGCTCTTCTCGATGCCAAGAGATTCATCCCTTTCTTCAGGCTTTTCATGGGAGCGGAGGATGAGGTGACCAACGGCTTCATCAATTCTTGGAATGAAGGTAAAGTTCTTGTCCATGGTTTGCGTTTTGAGGTAAGCGTTCACACCATTGCTGAAGTTTCTGGTTTACCGCCTCTAGGCAGGGCTATCCGGAGGGATAGGCACAATGTCAAGGAGGAGTCAGATCATTTCCCTGACAAGGGGAAGGATTTAGTGTGGGAGAAAAAGGGAGTGTTGCGTTCGTCTTTGCCCCACCCTTGGGACACCGCTATCATCCCTGTCATCTAGTACATCGTTGTCGATGACCCCAATAGTCCCTTACACGCTTACCACCTCGCCTTTGTTAATCATCTCCGTGATGTCAAGCCAATGAACATTCCTGATTTCCTCCTTCGTTCCATCAACAATACTATTGCAAATTTTAGGGAGCGCAAGTCCTCGAAACCCCCTCACCACCAAGGTTTGTTTTCTGTCCTTTACAAGCATGCCCTGGCTCACCAGATTTCTAGTGGCCTCCCTACCCGCTCTCCCAGCCCCGAACCTTCATCGACGTCCACCCGCAAGACTAAGGTGAACCCCTCCCCTTCCCCCTCTTCTGCAGAGACCCCCCACGGTCTGAAACTCCCGCTAGCCCTCCCCTGACCAAGCCCAACCCTGGTCAAGCTAGCAACAAGCATGAAGCCTCCCCGTCCCTCGCTCCCAAGGACTCCCGCCATCCTGGCAAGCCTCTGAGAAGTGAGCGTAAAGCTGTCCGCCCACCTCAAAAGAGCAAAAAATCTCGCAGGCTAAAGTCTCAGAACGCGAGTGCTCAGCACCAGTCACCAGAGGTCATCAACGATGAAGATGAGGTAACGATCAGTAAGGTAGAAGACATGTTGTGCTCCACCACCCTTACTCACATTAATAAGGCGGTAGAACACCTGAAGTCCACCGCCAATATTATCCAGGAGGTTGGATTGTTCCTTTTAGGTGCCATTTCTGAAATCCAGGAGCTCCCTGCTGTGCTCAAGGTCCTGTGGACTAATGATCAGAAAGACAATGCAGAGCAGGAAGACAAGAAGGATTCCCAGTAACCCTGGGAAAGTGTCTACACAGTTGGACTGCCTCGTTTCTTTCTGGTTTTCATTTCAGTTTCGTTTGTAATATCTGTGGTGATGGTTTGGCTAGCCCACAGGGGGTTGGACCCCTTTTTTGTTGTTGTCAGACTTTGTCATTTTTGTACAGCAGGCACTATTCTTGCCCACTGTAATAGGGATGGGACCCTTTCACCCGATCTGTAAATAAAATCTTTTACCTACCAAAAAAAAATTCTTGATCCCCATAATTAATGTCCTGGCCTCTACATAGTTGTTATTTGAAGTTGCATATGATTATGAGTAGGCAAGAACAACTTAACTTAATTGAATAGGTGGAACATTAACTTAATTGAATGTCCAAATATAAAGAAGGATATAAAGGTCTATATTGAAGAAAGGATCTAGGAAGGAAATAAGAAGGAACATTACATCACTAAATTCAACCCTATATACAAACAACATCAAATGCATATATAAGGACAAACATCAAATTGAAAGCAATGATGCTTATAGACCAACTTAACACTAGCTCACATGAACTTAGATATAAAATATGTTGATGAAAGAGACCAAAAAAGAAATATAGGGAGAGAAAATATATTTTTTATAAATTAGAGATAGTAGAAACAGAGAAGCATTTTATCTCATAATGTAATGTTTATAATGTTACACAACTTAGTTATGCTAATACTCTAGCAATGGACTCTGCATAAATTATTTGAGTATATCTTAGAATGCAATGTTTATAATGATATATAACTTAGTTAAGCTAATACTCTAGCAATGGGGCCTATGCATAAACTATTTGAGTAGACTAGAGAAAGTAGGGGGAACTTATCATAAAAATCAACAACAAAAGATAAATATTTAAAAAGAAAATATGTCAAACTTTAAAACTTTACATAATCTTATTTATTTTTAAAGGGACATAGGGTGAAAACGAAACTATTTTGAAATTAAAAAAATAGTTTATATACAATTTAAAATTTTTAATGTTTTATAATATTGTTCATAATGTAATATATTATGAGTGCAAGCAAGAAATGAGTTTCACATTTAGAGTGCTTTGCTCCAAATCTTTAGAAAATTAAAAAAATGGCATGTTCTCATGAAGTATAACTAGGTAGGAAGGAATAAAAGTCCCAATTAGAAGTAAACATACCCTAATTGAAGAAAGTTTGTTTTGTTTTGTTTTTTTTGTAACACGCTCACTCGCACACACATCCTGCCGTAGTTTGAATGTAGGTCTCTTGGAAGAGAGCCCACATCCAAACCACAGCGGTGTGCCATAGGGACGAATAAGGTAAGTTGATATTGATAAAAAAACAAAAGAAATAATCAATTTATAGCTATCCCCATCCAAGCATGATTCACCAATAACGGTTATTAAAGATGAGATGACCAAGCATGATATAATGACACTTAAGGGAAGAGGTTTAATATGTAAGTTATAATGGATAGCAAGTAAGTTTTGTTGGAGATTCAAAAGTGGGTTAAAACGAAGTAGGAATTGACCCATGGTCAATGAGAAAGGTTGACTTGTATTTAAGACCATGGAATGAGAATTTTTATGGACACAAAAACACATAAGACTCAGTGTGGGACAATCTTTTCCACTTCCATCAACCTATCAACAAGGAGGTTTTTAAAAATTATGGTAATACTCTAAAGGATGAGTGTTCATCCAAGAGGCATCAATTTCTAGATGCTAAAAACATGGTGTGCTTATGCAGATGTGTTGCAATGAGTATCACAACCTTTGTCAAAATCCATTTTGACTAATCTGAATCAAGAAAATGGTTCAACAAGTGCAACTAAGAAAATATAGCATTCTGATGATGCAAATGCAAGTTTAGATACATGACGAGATTCAAGAAAGAAATGATATGTTTTTTGTTATCAAAAATGGTTGAAGCAAATAAATCAAACTATAGTAAAACATAACTAAAATCAGGTAATTTTCACTGCCAAAAAGTTAAAAAAAAAAAGCCCCTCTTGCTCCTAGATTATGAAGGTCATCACTGTTAATATGGAGCAAACATTAGAAGAAATGAATAACGATGCATAGTCTAAGAATTTTCAATAAGCAAGTTCAAATTCAAAATAGATTGAAGTTAGGAAGGAAGTTGCAACATCAATTTGTGATGTTCAATCCAAGTAAATCATCTTCACTTTCCTCATACGGTAAAAAATCATTTTCCAATAAAAATGAATGTATTATGAGGTTGTCCCTTGCACTTTAGAGTTTCCAAGACAACATAATAAATAAATTAGTATGGAGGTTGTTCCTTGCACTTTAAGGTTTATATGACAGCAAAGAAATGAAGTATTAAAGGTGTCGCCCCTTGCACACGGTTTACATGACAACAAAAGAAAGAATCATTGGTGTTGCCCCTTGCACTTCAAGGTTTTCAAGGCAACATAAAAAAAAAAGAAGGTATTTTCAAAGTTCTCCCTGCATGTCAAGTTATTTATGGTAATATATATCTATAGATGATAAGTCAAATTGTTATCAGTCTAGAAATATGGAGGAGATTGATAAGAATGAAAACATTTGTATAAATGGAAAAACAAGAGGTACACCCCAAAAGTAAAAAGAAAGAAGCCAAAAAAAAGGTTTATTTGAAAAGCTAGAAACAAATGTTAACACATAACCTTATACTTGTGGATATGGGTACTTAACCGAAAGTTCAAACCAAAGGCCATGACAAGGTACTCACTTTTCAGGCTATTAAAAAGAAGTGAAGTTAAAAAGCCACAAATAATTTTTTTAGAAGTGATGATGATGATGGTATCTTGGCATACTAGAGTTTTAAATATGTCTCCAAAAGAGGGTTATGAAGGAACTAAAACCATACTATAGTCCTGGAATTATTTTTATACAAAAGACAAAAATAGGCAAAGACAAAAGGATGAATTCAAAAAGACTTGGAAGATGAAATTGGCTAGCAACTTTTGCTATAGATGTTTTAAGAGGTATCACAATGGTGTGGGCAATTGCAAATGGGATGAACAATTGCTAGAAGCAAAAAGTCATGGGGCTGGTCAATTTTCTACATCAAGGGAAAAAATGAAAATAAGAGTTATAAATGTATATACTCCAAATATAATTATTTTCCAAGACTAGATTTGAAAGAAACTTTGTTTATTCATATCAAATTTGATGATGAGTCACAATTATATTCTATGCATTTTGGAGAGAGACTTTAGTAGATTTCTCTCTCTTTCGAAGAAGGATGATAATCCTAGATAGTCTAGATCAATGAAAGATTTTGCTTCCTTTGACAATTTAAATGGCCATTGGGATGTCATTCCTTCAAGATTTCACATGGGACAATAGGTGTATTAGATGATATCATGTGGTAGAAAGATTAGACAAGCTTTTGTTAACTAATAATTGGTGATAAATAGACTCTACAACCTCAATCCATTCTCTTGAGATATGATCTTGATCTGCGCTTCGAATCCCAATATAGTAGCACAAAGGACAACTCCTCAACTCAGTGATGCTAGATTAGTTATGCTTTAGAGTTATGGAACAAAATAGGAGAAAACCTACGTCTATGGTCCAGGTTCCAAAATTATGCAAATAAACAACAAATATTATTTACTTAATGCAAATGTAAATGAAATGTACAATACAAGTTCAGTCGATAACAACCTTGAACTTTAATTACAAAGTTGCAATCATTGCATTGCAACATCTTGAGTTTTGCTTAAGATTACATTGAAAGTAGAAAAGGAAAATAAGGAGACAAAAAACTGTAACACCTAAATGAATAAGAAGATTGCTCACCTAGATACATTCAATATTTACATGCGTTACAAAGCCAATTAGAAGTTGAAATAACTCTTCTCCCAACTTATTAAAAAGCAATATGGTGCAAGTTCTAGAAGTATCCAAATAAACAACAAACTTTATTTACTGATAATGGAAATGTAAATGAAATGCAGAATACAAGGTCCTTATAATAACCTTCAGCTTTAATTACAATGTTGCTAGCATTCAGGTGTGATATAGTTAAAAAAATAGCAGAAAAGGAAAATGAAAAGAACAAAAACAGTAAGAGCAGAATAAGTAATAAGATTGCTCTTTTAGATATGTACAATATGTACATAACTTACAAATAGTTCAAAACCTACTCCTAAGGTGCAGGTTCCAAAAGTATGAAAATAAACAACAAACATTATTTACCAATAATGCAATGTAAATGAAATGCAGAATACAAGTTACTCATATAATAAAGTTGATAACAACCTTGAACTTCAATTACAAAGCTGCAATCATTGGGTTGCAATATGCACTAGGCACATTATCTTGAGTTTTGCTCAAGATTACATTGAAAGAAAGAGCAGAAAAGGAAGCTAAGGAGACCAAAAACTGTAACACCCGAATAAATAAGAAGATTGCTCTCCTAAATACACACAATATGTACATCCATTATAAAGCCAATTAGAAGTTGAAACAACTTTCCCAACGGATCAAGAAACAATATGGTGCAAGTTCCAAAAGTATGCAAATAAACAACACACATTTTTTTACTAATAATGCAAATTTAAATGAAAAGCAGAGTACAAGGTCCTTGTATAACACAGTAGATAATAGCCTTGAACTATAATTACAATGTTTGCAAGCATTAAGATGAGATATGCGCTAGGCACAATATGTTTGAGTCTTGCACTAGATTATACTGAAAAGAATAGCAGAGAAGGAAAATAAGAACAAAAGCAATATGACCAGAATAAGTAATAAGATTGCTCTTCTAGATATGTACAATATGATAATTAGAAGTTGAAACAACTCCTCTCTCAACTGATAAAGAAGTTGTTTGAGACGAAGAATTACATGACTATTCCCTTGCCTCCTTGGTTTGGTGCTGCATGGCAAGATGACTGACAACAAGATTTATAGTTGTTGCTCTACTTATGCTAAATGTTGAGAATATCTACAGTGTGAATCTTGTGTTAGCAGTTGATACCAAGTGGTGGCACTAGGTGTTGTTCTCTATTCTGAACCTTGTACCACTGGGCTTGATGATGACTCCATTTTGGTGATGGCGCCATACCATATGGGATAGTGCTATTATGCTATGTACAGAGCTCTGTTGGGAGTCAAGGCAAGCTTGGCATCATGAGTAATGAGAACTTGAGCAAATCCTGCTTTGCTCAAATCAGATCTAGTTAATAATCTTCCAAAACCATTTCGTTTTCTATCTATGAAGCTCCTAGACCCTTATTTCTACCAAATGGTGCTGTTGTAGTGGGATGAAGCAAAACTTTAAGGTTCATGTATGTGCAGGTTCTCTCAAGAGTTAAAATATCTAAAAGGAGATATGGTGATTTGAAATACAAACCCATTGTTAACATGTTTAAAAGAAACGAGGAAATTAAACCAAGCTCAAGGATTTACAAGAGATGGCAGAAATCAACAAAATAAACCTATATACTTATGCGCTAAAAAAAAAAACAATTACTTTCTAATTATTATAACATATTACAAAAGGAAGAGTCTTATTGGGCCCCAAAAATATAGGAAGAGGTAGCTATGAAAGGTGATAGAAATATCAATGTTTAATCCTTTTGCCAAAACAGATTTATCCTGTCGCATATGATCAAGTTTGCTAGATTTATATGATATTCTCAAAATGTTTGTTTTGATCAAGGTTGGTGTGAATGATTTTGATGTTGTTCTAGCAATCTAAAATATCATATTTTGATCAATGGATTCCCAATTGAATATTTCAAATCATTTCGTGGACTGCCAAGAATACATTCTGTCTATTCACTTGTAACAGCCTTTGGAAGTACAGAATTATGTTCTTGTTAAGTACATCATTAGATGTTCCAGAATTAGACGGTTCAAGTCTTGTATCTTATCAAGTATTGCAAGGACACTAACATCTTTTTTCAGAAAGTATAAATTGCAATATCTGGCTAATCAAGTGCTTGCATTCAGGCATAAGCATTACTCTTCAGCTAATGAGTTTAAGTGTTTAAGTATTGACTTCAAGTTGGATGTAACAGCATGAATGTCAGTCATCATATGTGCATTAGCTGCTACAGATTTGGCATCAATCCTGTGACCCTGCAGACAAGCAAGAAAATTACCAGTTTATAATGAAAACATGTCTCTACAGATTGCAAAGGAAATTCATACAACAGGTAAATAATAACAAATTAAAACTCATGGTGCCTTAAAAGAGTGGGGCAGAGAAGACACAAGGACATCATCATGCAAAAGAGCAAACAACATAGAGTAATAGCCTGATTGAAGAAAAACAGAAATAAATATTCTGCAATTTCAAGCAAACAAGGAAGCCAAAACCTTTATAAAAGAGTTCTCAATATTTGACAGATCAAAGACAGGGAACAGAAACATGTTCCATCCATCAACAAACTCAGATATATAAACTGACATGATGATGTTAAACTGTTATTACATGTTTTAATATTTATAGATTGCATCCAGGCATAGAAACTCAACTAAACAGGCATTGTATAATGAAAAAGTGGTCATATATTATTTTGCTAGAGGCAATGTGCACTTGAAAAATGCAGTAAGTAGCAGATTAATAAATTATTGGGTCAGAACTTCCAAAATATAAATATGTGAATAAAGAAAATCACAGAAAATGCAAATTGATCAGCGTCAGTTGTAGTTCTTCCATATCAATTTTTTTGCAATGCTGTGCTTCATCATCCTCTTCGCTTTGACTCAAAAAAGGAAAAAACTCAAACAAATTAGATAGGACAGCATAGTTCACACTGTGGCATAATGTGATCCAAGTTCACATGCTCGTTGCAATTACACAGCTCATAATCCAAAGGACATGTTGCTAAAGTTGTGGTGTAATAGATATGGAGTAGACTCATAACATGGTGACCCAAGTTCAACCCTTCATTGCCATAAAGCTGCCTATAACCTCACGAGTCAGGACAAATTTACATATCCAAAAAACAGAAAGCGCAGCATAGGGAGTTCAATCTATGAATAATAAACATTTCTTTGATCAAAAGGACCAAAAGAAGGTGATAATACAAAAGAACAGAGTCTTGCATCATGGTGTAATAAGAACAAAAAAGACAAAAAGAAACTGCCAAATTCGAGATATTTTAACAGACTAAAAAGACAACAAAATGATGGTAGCTCCCACAACACAAAAATCACATGACCTTGAGAGTCATTTGACGATCGATAAGAATCTCCTAAGAGAGCAACTTGGTCTATGTCTCATTCCCATTGCAATTAGTTTTGGCTAGGAGATCGTAGAAATTCAATTTAAGTTGAAGAACCTCCCCCTAAAACCCAAATATGCAATATAGCTTTTTGAGCCAGTGAATATTAATGGTTGGTTTTAATTGAGAACATACTTATGAAAGAATTGAATCTCTATCTCCTTAAAGCAACTCTAGATTTCTTCCTATAGTAAATATCCTCCTGTTAACCTCTACACCGAACATTCATGTCATGATTGAAGGCTGTAATTCTCACTTGAGACTAAAGGTGTTGGGCAGAGACATTGACAAGGTCTTGGAGTATGTTCTCAAAAACTTCTCCTTTCAATGCTTTTAGTGTTTGCTTAAAAGTTCTTAGCCAGCTTGTGAAACTATACATCTCATGCCTAATTCTTATGAAAGAACCTCCCCATAATACCCATATATGCCTCAATATAGCTTTTTGAGCCAGTGAATATTAATGGTTGGTTTTAACCGAGAAAATACTTATGAAACAATTGAATCTCTATCTCCTTAAAATCAAGCAACTCTAGATTTCTGCTTATAGTAAATATCCTTCTGTTAACCTCTGCTCCGAACATTCATGTCATGATTGAAGGCTGTAATTCTCACTTGAGACTAAAGGTGTTGGGCAGAGACATTGACAAGGTCTTGGAGTATGTTCTCAAAAACTTCTCATTTCCATGCTTTTAGCGTTTGCTTAAAATTTCTTAGCCAACCTGTGAAACCATACATCTCATGCCCTCAGGTTGAATTTTCTATCCAATCATACTTCTATGTCATGATGGATTGCAGGGTGTTTGAAAATGCATAAGGGCTGGCTGCAATGCACAGTCTTGAAAGCTTAGATATCATTGATACCTCAGTTTTCTCCATTCTAAATTTCTTTTCTTTTTTAGTGGGAATAACCTTCAAGACAGCTGTTAGTTGAAATGTGAATGCTCTCCTAGAGTTAAGGAAGGAATTAGTGTTAGTTGTAGCTACAACCATTGTCGTACATAAGTGTCAATTAAAGGCACAATTATTGGGAAAATTTAGGAAAAAGCAATTACACAGAGAGTTAATATTTTGATGATTTCTCCTAATCCGTCGTCTGGGTCAGGCTGAAATTTTGCATGCATATTCTTGACTTTGCATGTAAAGTACTCTCAAAATATCTCAAGAACCCAGATTATAAAACTATAGATATTTGTTGTTTATCACGGCTGTAGCAGGAATTTCTAGTTTTATGTTTTCATCTTTGTAATCTTTTCTTTTATCTTGATAGCTCTTTGTTTTGGAGATTCAATCTCCTGCTATCATTGTTGAAAAGGTTATTCTGAATATGAATGAGTGATACAATTGAGCAAGAACAACATTATTGTGTACATTTCATGCAATTTTACTTGCTTTTTCAGTTATAGAAAATCTGGAATTTTTTATTTCTTATCATGTTGCAAGGAATATAACTGTTGCATTTTTTATCCATTAGCTCTATCATATATACTATCAATGGTTAAAATTTTACCTTGATCTGAGCACATTTGATCATATTTTTAAGTGCTTAAATGTTAAGTTGGTCATATTTGACAGTTGTGGCATCTAGTGCTTTGGCACACTGCTTTTGCTTCTTTAAGATTTGTAATATTAAGGCACCTATAGTTTTATTCCTTGGTTCGATTGGGGTTTTAGGGAGTGTTTTTATCATCACATAAGTCCATCTCCTCAATTCCTTCACGTCTACTGCCAATCCATTCCTCTGAAATGAGCAATCTTTTTTTCAGCTATGTAATGTTTTTGTTTTTGTACTTAATGCACCAGGTATATAGGCTTTCAATAAAATCCATATCCACTGTTACAAGGGATTGAGGATTGTTTGTGGAAGTCTCGTACCATGTCATATGAGAGACTGTCTCATACGAGAGATTGAGTTGACTACATCGTACAATAGATTGTGCTATACGACTGGTAGGGCAGGTGACATCGTGCAAACTGTACAGCAAACTGGAACCGTACAAGGATTGTGTCATATAGTTGACCACGATTGATAGTCTTACGTTTATAGTCTTGATTAGTTTCTAAACCTCTCATTCCACCATTCTATTATTGGGAATCTTACCACTTGTGCTACAATGGGGAGTCAAGCTAGACCAAGAAATAAGATGGTGCAAAGGAAAATAGTGACTCAAAATTGGCATGGTTTTTTGGAAGAGAAAGCATACAACCCATAATTAAACAGGAGGAACTACAACCTCATCCTACAAAGCTTAGGAGGATACAATTACATGTAATATTTCCAAAAGAAGAAAGGCTAAGATCAATCGAAGAAGAGGAAACACAGAGAACGGTGATAATGGATTATAGACAAAAACCACCAAAATATGAACCTCGCATCCTACAAAGCTTAGGAGGATACAATTACATGTAATATTTCCAAAAGAAGAAAGGCTAAGATCAATTGAAGAAGAGGAAACACAGAGAACGGTGATAATGGATTATAGACAAAAACCACCAAAATATGAACCTCGGAGTGAAGGCAAGGAATATAAGGGAATGAGTTTGTTGGCACCTATTGTACGTGCACAGCAAAGAATGCGCAAAGAAACGCAGCAGCTATAGGAGCAGAGCGAGCAATTGCAAATAAGAAATGAAGAGTTGAGAAGATAGCATGCACAAGGAATTGTGAGGCTATGGGATGATATTCAAGCAAGATGACTTACAATACATGAAATACTATGGAGAGACGTATTTGAAATATCATCATCTAAAGGAGAAGTTGGGAACTTGAGAGAAAAATCCAGTAGTACATCCTTGACAAGTTCAAGTAGATCATAAGGAGACTAGAGCAGTGACAGCTCAGGCTTGGAACTTGAGAGAAGAGAAATACCAAGGAAACTACAAGTTCCCCAACCAATCGATGAATGTTGACAAGCAACTCAGAACCAAGATATCTCCAAGGAAGTAAGGCAGATGACGGGTAGAGTCATAGTCCACCACCAAATTTGAATGGTTCCTTAGGGAGTCGAAGTGCTCCGCAAGGACTACCATACATCCCAAGGAGTGTATGCAAATTAGGCAATTCAAGCAATCCAGGTGGACTATCAAGTTCCCTGGACCGTTTGAGTTTGCCCGACCAAGGGGAGAGGCTGGTTGGCCTCCTTCCGAGCTGTTTAAGGGAAAGATTTTTCTCTCAAACTACCTCTAGGCTATGTAGTCAGTAGGGTGGACCCATCAGGACCACCCCCTGGCCACGCAAAAAACAAGCCAATATCAAACACACATCAAGGTGGCCTCGCAAGACCACCCCTTGGTCGTTATAGATATAGAAGAACCCAGACGAAACTCCAACAATATAACACAAAACTTTGTACACATTTTTTACTTTTTCTTTTTTTGGGAAGTTGTTTTGTTGCCTACAGGAGATTTTTGATGAAGAGCCTTCGATGCAAGTAGAGAATGTCAACTCACCTAATAGCTTTGAGGCTACACCCATGTAGTTTGTGCAATAGGTGGATCCATGTGGATCACCTCCATTAGATGTGGAAGCACATATTGAAATCACATCTATAGCACAGGAGACGACACCAAGTGTAGTTGTGCCAGAGGAAAGGAGGAATAAGGGTAAACAAGGTTGTGTCAAAGTTCAAAGTGTGGCAGAAAGAAGAGAGTAGTCAACCGTCTAAGGAAAAAATAGAAAGAAGACAAGAAACAGTGGTAGAAACTGGAAGGACTATTAATACAGGTCAGATTCAGGAGGGCAGGGCAGCCAAACGGTCAATCAACTTGACAAGTCATAGTGGAAAAGAAAGGAAGGAAACTACCACCAGAGAAGATATTGACATGGACCTAATAGAGAGGACTATTCAGCATTTCATTCTTGAAGTGCCAAATTTGACAAGACCACCAATTCTGGGAGAGAAGAAAAGCAAGATGTTTGATATATATTTTGACAGGTTGATTGGAGTGTTGGAGAGAAAGCATACTGAGTTCAAAGTTGGTTGTATAGGAGACTGGAAACCATAGCAATTGAAGGTGAAAAATGAATTAGGAAAATTGGTGCATTGGGCTCACGATGATGAGTGGATGAAGAAGTTTGGCGAGATTCATCAAACATAGCCATGGGAGTTGGAGACTGACAGTATTCAATCAATGTTGGGATTAAAGAACTTGCCAGAAGAAACTCAAGTACTCTACTGACACCTAGCGTGTGTGCATGTGGATAAAGGATGTTTGGTGACCCATCCTAGAGAGAATTCAAGTGTTAATTATGTCAAACTTACACCTAAATTGGTGAAGACATGCCAAGAATTTTTTGGCATACCTGATTCAGTGGTTAGCTACACGGTTGGAGAAGTTTTAGCAAAGGGTTTGCAACCAAAAGCTGAAGGAATAAGAGCTAGCTAATCAAGTTTAGATGGTGGAGGCACAACTTCGGCAGGTGTAGGAGGATGCCAAAGTAGACTAGCAAAGCTAAGGAAGGAGGTAGAGTTGTCATTACTGCCTAAGTTAGATAGCCCATGAAGTTTCTAGTGAAGTGAGAGGCGATTAGGCTCCATACCCAGGCCTTAGACAGCACCTGCATACGAAATTGAGCTCCCATGTATCTTCGGGTATTTAGGGAGACCACCTAGGATTAAACAAACCTTTATCCTTAAGAAGCTTTTCGGACTTGTATTTTCCATAGTACACTGAACACAGCATCCATAAAGATTACCCTCCCATACTATCAGAGAGGTAGGTAGTGTGCTCAAGGGTATGTGTGGAATCCTCCTTGGGTAGTGGCCTGAAATATTGGTCCGAGCACTATCGTTTGTCACTACGGTATAACAGAGGGCTATGGGTATTACATACTCCTTTGCCTAGCATACCCTGGTTCTATCAAAAAGTTTCTCCTGCAACAAACATCCTATTCTGTGAATTTTGAACCTGTTACCATACCCTTGTCACAGAAATGGAGCATACGGAGAAGACGTCCCTATTCCAGATTTCCTGCATGCAAAACACTCAAAACAAACAATACAGAAGAATATAACAAGCGGACAAAAAAACACCAGAGTCAAAAATAGGGGGGGTCAGTGTCAATTACAAACAGGAAAATCCGTCAGTAACAGTGAGTACAGGATTGTCAAGTTGTCAGTGTCAAAATAGTTACCTATGACAATCAGAATTAAAACAGATAGGGAATATTTGCAATAATCAATGACAGTCAATACAGGGTCGTCAGGTTATTAGTGTCAGAACATTTACTTGTGACAGTCATCATTTAAATAGACAATGAATATCTATGACAAAGATAGACCAAGTAGGTGACAGTGTAGTGTCAGGAGTGGTCAGTAGTTAGAAAGGGTTGGCCATCACAAACCCAACTTTTGAGCCAAGACTACAAAGGAAAAACCGACGACACCAGTAGACTTGACAAAACAACAATATAAAAAAAGTCTGGGGGTGTCCAAAACCAATGTTGTGGTATATAGCTCATTTGATCGTCTTCTCGAGTTGATCATTTTGATATATAGCACCCAAATCATTTTTTGGGCTCCTTACTAAAAATAGTAACCCCTAAAACCACCTTTCTATTTTTGATAAATCTCACCAACAGGACATAACTCTGAGAACATGGTTGTTGGTACTCGACAACAAGAAATTGAAAACCAAACTAGTCAAAAAATGGATCATATGGGCAAACAAATATGGTTCTCACTCAACCGTAGTTTAGAGGATATAACGACAAAACTCAAAACATTTCAAGAAACTATGAGTGTGGTTACCGAGTCACAGAAAGAACTTAAGGCAGAGTTGGATAGTCGTACTGACTCATTTGTTCATCAGGAGCAACAGGATATAGGTACAAGTCATTGCTAGCGAAATGTACCAAATCATAATGGATATAAATTGCCAAAATTAGACTTTCTCCAATTTGATGGAAAAGATCATGAGGGGTGGATTTGTAAGGCCGAACAGTATTTCATGTCCCACGTTACATGTGGTTGACCATTGCCTCTTTCAATTTTGAATCCAACTACATTGGTTTCTATGGCTTAGGAAGGCTAAAACTGAACTTTCTTGGCAAGATTTTGAACATCTACTCACTCGCTTTGGTCCTGTTGGCGATCGAATCGGCCTAGTTATAGATTTTCTAAGTCTACAGCGCCCTAGACCCGATGCCAAGCATTGAATGTCCGAAGGAAAGGAATGTCCTCCGTGACAATCTCCAGTAGGGCTGGTTCCAAAAATAAAAATGGGGTTTTGAGATAAGGGTTAGGAAGGTGCTGAAAGGAATGGGAAAAGGCTAAAAGCCAGAAATACGGGGTGATGGACAGGAAGCACGATAGACAACCTAGATACTTGAACCAACAACAATCAAAACAATAGACCTTTAACAGAAACCAACATTAAACCTTCAGAACTGCATAAACTCCAGGGGTATTCCGGGGATTCGTCCTTTATCGATAGCTAAATCCAGGTAACAAAATTAGGCTATATGGCAAAGAGGCTAATTTAACAGAAATAACATGATAGAAGTCATACACAGAGATAGAAGTTTCAAAGCCGGAGCCAGAAGTCTGTATTTCGGAAGCAGATTTCAAAGTACAAAGTTGCTTCTCTAGCAGAGATTGTCCATCCTTAGTTACAGAGAAAGATCAGCTTTTATAGGGAATTCTACCTCCTAAAACATTAATGCCCAACCACTTCCCCAACGGTGACAGGCAGACTTGGTCCTGGAACCGACTTACAACATTTAATTCGGCCTTGCAGATAACTCAGCATTGAAGGTAGAAGGTTCCGGCGAGATAACTTAGCCTTGAAGGCAGAAGGTTCCGGCGATCTACCATAATCGGACGGCTTAGAGCGCAGCTTTGGGTCGGTTTAATCAGTCAATGGCGGATTTACAGCAGCCCTTGACAGTTCCGGGCATCTTCATGGCGGTTCTGGGTAGTTTGCACTACGTTTGGGGTCCGCCAGGAGTTTCGCTCCATAACTGGAGCGACAGCAGTTCATTCCATGCCTTAGAAACTTTTTTACCTTCGTTTTGGGTGTCGCTCCCTGGGTGGAGCGACAGAGCCTTTCGCTCCACAAGTGGAGCGACTGCAAGTTTGACCGCCTTTGACTCTCTTTGTGCTCACTTAGCTATATTCGCTCATCTCCAAGCCTTTTTGGCCCTTCGCTCCACTAGTGGAGCGACAGGGCCTTTGATCGTTTTGACCTCTCTTTGCCTTTACCTTGATTTCGAGCCTTTTCTAGCGTGTCGCTCCACTGGTGGAGCGACAAGGCCTTTCGCTCCACTGGTGGAGCGATAGGGCCTTTGATCGAAAGGTTGACTTTGCCTTGCGCTTATTCTAACTTTCGCTCCACTGGTGGAGCGCTTGGGAGATTCGCTCCACTAGTGGAGCGCTTGCTGCTTTGACCAAGTTTTGACTTGCCTTGCACATACTTAGATATATTCGCTTATTCCAACCCCTTGTTGGCCTTTCGCTCCACTGGCGGAGTGACAGGGCCTTTCGCTCCATTGGTATAGCGCTTGGACTTTTGACCAATAGTTTGACCTTTCCTGGCACTTGGAGCCTAAACACTTGCCTTCTTCGTGCCTTTCTGGAGTGTCGCTCCACTGGTGGAGCGACAGGGAGTTTCGCTCCATTGGTGGAGCGACTGAAGCTTTGACCACTTTGACTTTGTATTTAGCATTTTTAACCCATTTTTGCTTTTGTCTTCGCTCCATAAGTGGAGCACTTTGGGGATTTGCTCCAGCAGTGGAGCACCATTAATTTTGACCCAGCTCTGACTTCCTTTCACACTTAGCTATTTTTATCTCTTTAAAGGCTTCTCTGGCCTTTCGCTCCACTAGTGGAGCGATTAGGAGGTTCGCTCCACCGGTGGAGCGACAACATCCTTTTAACAGAAAAACATGTTCTAAAAATGCTTAAGTGTTGGAAATCATTATCATATGCGTATATATGAAAAGGACTTTTGCAGAAAAACAGTAAGGAAAAGGAAATATTCAAAACATCGCCCATGCTAAAACATCAACAATTTTGCATGCGATATGACCCAAAAAGTACAAAAAAGGTAAAGGAACCACAGAAAGTGAAAGAATACAATTTTTAAGCTAAAGAGACAACTGGTGAAAACACAGCAACATAACAACGTCTTGACCATTTAAATGGAGAAAGAGAAGTTTTACAATGATTTAGTCTCAAAAATTGTATACAACATGAAATTTATCAAAATGTGGCAAAATTGGCAACATCTCTGGCGGCTCGCGGGGTATTGAGCCTGCCTCAATGCAAAGATCCCAGGCCTTATCCTTGGGTTTCAGAGTCTTCTCCGCTCTCAGGATCTTCGGACTGCTCTTCAGATTGCTCCTCGCTGCTGCTTGGTACTTCCTCGAGCTTTTCTTTCTCTTCTTCTTCCTCCATCTCCGAATCTTCTCCATGCTCCTCTGATTCTTGCGCCTTGGAATCTGGCTCGCTTTCGGTCTCCTTTTCCTTCTGCTGCTCGTGCGGGTGGGGAAGGAACCTGTCCAGGGAGATTTTAAACACATGCTTGTATATTGCAGAAGCGTCAACCCAACGCTCAAGGGAGAAAGTTGGCTGCTTCTGGAGCTCCTCAATTAGGCAACGATAGGTCTCAATGCGCTCAACATCAGCGAAATCCAGTCTCCGATCGAACTCCTGCAAGCAAGACTCGATCTGAGCGTACTTAGCCATGAACAGAATCACCTGCGTGTCCGAACTTGGATCCTCCCAAGTATCAATGTCAGAAGGGCTATCAACAAATGTCGACCATATGGGCTCTAACTCCTCGATCGATGGAATGGGTCCTTCAGGGTCTGTGAAACCGGGGACGCCAATTTTAGCGAGGGTATTGAAGTATCGCAGTGAAACCTCCCTTTCTTGCTTGAGGGTGTCGGAGAGCTGGCGAGCTTTTTTGGCTAAGTCTACCTTCACGAAGAAAGAGCGCAGAGTCATCTTTGTTGTTGCCCAGGATCGAGCCAGAAGGCTCATAGGAGTTAGGTGAACTGTCACGTCCTCGATTTTGCGGAGCTGGGTGGCCAAGTCTAGCCAATGATTAACGTCTGATTGGGCGGACTCCAAAGTCGGGTCGCCAGCTGCAAGTGCCTCCTGAGCCTCCCTGAAAAATGTCCAGACTGTAACTCCCCACGCAGCTCTTGCCGAGAAATCTGCTAGGAACTGCAAACGCATTTCCTTAAGGCGCTCCTTAGAGAATGCGACAGGCTTCGCTGTTTTCTCCGCTAACTGAGCTCGCAGTTCATGATTTTGAACAGTGAGCGCTTGAATCTCCTGATTGGCCTGGGCGCGTGATCTCATATGGCTATCGCACAACCTGGAAAGTTCGTCATTCTCTCCCTCCAGCGAAAGGATTTTCTGCTTTAGTGGCGCGACTTCAGACTGCAACGCCTCGATCTGCCTCCTTGCTGCTGCTAAGGCCTCCTCAAGCTCAAGGTTCTTAGATTGCTCCTGAAAGAATTGCTCCTTGTAATATTCACCGTGAGCATAGATGGAGCCCATGTCAACCTGTATGTCACCCACCTTTCATGTCGTATCCAACTTGGTGACATCTTCCACAGTATGGCGGAAAGCATAATCCACAGGAGTCATCTCCGCCAAGGGCTTCTGGACAAGCGGTATCTTCTCGACGGTGTGCAGCTCCATTTTTTCTGGGTCGAGGATAGACTTCTTCTCAGTTCTTGCCAGAGCCTGCGCCTCCTTCTTTCGACGGTCTTTCATCCAACGCGTCGAATTCTGGCGCGCCTTGCGGATACTCTCAACGGCGGCGAGTTGGTGCATCATTTCCAATTCAGATTCCAGCGGCTCCTGAACGCCCACTCCGAAGATTGGTGTGAAAGGAAGAAGGGGAAGGTGCGACTCAAGATCAGATGGCGCGTGGGAGACAGAAGGGGAAGCGATTGCGCTAACCCTTAAGGGAGCTTGGGTTTGGACTGCCGAAATAGTTGGCATAGGCGTCGAAACGTCGGGGGCAGTCGATGCCATGGTGGCGGAGGGCGGAGAAATGGAGGATGGGTTTATTTCTGCAGCGATAGATGTATCTGTGATGAGGTCCTCCGCGACAGAAAAGGGCAAGCTAACAGTTGCAGAAATTTTGAAGGCGTTTGGGGCGCCAACGAAAGCTACGCGATGATGGCGTTGAAATGATAGGGGAAACAGATATGTTGGTGACCATGGAGTGGGACAGGGGAATGGAAAAGGAAGCAGATACTAAGGGAGTAGACACCACGACAAGAATCTCGGGTGTTGTGGAAATAATAACTGCGATAGGAATTTGAGGCGCCGAGCAATCAGTAATTGTGATAGAGGGGGAAAGAGAAGGAGGTAAAAATGGGTGCGTATCTTCTGGCTCCGTGATCAAGGGAGCCAAGAAGATGGATGTTGCGTCTGCGATTATTCTTTCTCCTCTACTTCTGGCGCTTCTGACATGTCTACGTTGACAAACTCTACGCCCTTTTCATGTTGCCTCTCCGACTGCGCCGCCATAGGGACTTCAGGGGACGATTGGCGCTGAGTGGGAGACGCACGTGCTATGTCTACGTTGATAACTTCTGCATCTTCGGGCGCCGCCTGGGAGCTCGCCTTGGCAGGCTTTTGGGCGCTAGTACGCGGCTTCTTCGTCGCTTGCTGCAAGAGAGGCGCCTCTTCAGCCTTTCTTTTTGAAAAGGCGCTCTTCTTTTTATGTGGCGCGCCAACTGATAATGGGTCGCCCAAGACCGCCTTGCCCTTGCCTTCTACATGCCTCGGAGCTGCTATGTCGTCTACCTCATCGGGGCTGCGCCCACTTCGGGGTACAATGTCAGCAAACGAAAATGCCCGATAGGTATTTATGTTCTCATCGTAAAGCTTGGAGAACTTGTCATCAATCGTCCATGGATAGTCCGAGGACATCTTGTCGTTATGGACCCTCATGATCCACCACTCCTTGATTTTGTGGTCGGACCAATGCTTCAGCTTCACCTTCATCTCCGCAAGAAGCCTCCTGGGCAGCTTCTGCTCCGGGTTGACTGTTGGGTCATACTCGCTCTCCATGGTGTAAAAATCGTGCCAAGGGGGCAAAGGCACCATTTCATCAATATGCCACTCGAACTCGAGTCCCTTAGGATTGTTCCTCTGTTCAACCATGTCGTGGCAGGGGCAGCTGTGAAATGACTTCGCTCCAAGGTGCTCTTGGAAAATGTCGCGCGGGTCATACTTCCAGCGCTGAGGAAGCTCGATCAACCCATAGTCGAAAAGCGTCACCATGAGCACAACATGCTGACCGCACTACATGACTTTAATGTCCCCGAACTGAAAAGGTAAGGGGCAACAGGTCTTCTTCCCCCTGCCCTTCCCGTATACTTCATTGGTATGATCGCGCTGCCAAGCGACCTCCAGGGCAAACAAATAGGGCATGGCGTAATAGGGTAACAGAAAAGGCTTTTCTGTAAACCCATAAATTCTGATGACCGTGCCCTGAGTAAGTAGAAAAATGTCCCCCCAATTCTCATCCACCACTTGATCTCGCATCTCTGCGGGAAGTCGGTCACAACGGCCGTAGAGCAGCTCCAGTGCTGGCCCCAAGAAAACCTGATTGAAGACATAGTATGGTTCCTCTCTGGACAAGCTCTGTGTCCAGAGATAAACCGACAACGCCTTACCCTGGCCGTCGGTCTGGTTCTTGGGGATGTAGGGGAATTTATCATGAAGGTGGTAAAAGAAATACCACACTAGGACGGAGCACAACCTAAATTGGTTGTCTCTTTTAGTCTGCAGGTAGGCCAACGATCCGTGCAACTGCCGCGCTAGGAATTCCGCCCAGTCAAAGAAAACTGGGATGACATCGGGCTTCATCTTTACGAGGAAATAAATTTCATTCTCAAAGATTGATTGTGCCATGGACACTTGCCAGTCATAGACTACCTCGTCGGTGGAAAGCCCCATTACCCAAGCCAGAATTGAATAGATTTCTCGATGCACAAATTCTATCAAGTGCTTGGGTAGGTGAGGAAACTCCTCAGATGACGTCGCCTCCCCCAGCTGCTCCCTCATAAATTGGTGCATTTCGGGCGTAGGTAGATATCTAGCGCTCTGCTTGGAAGTATTAATTTTTCTGAGGGTGAAATCCTTCGAGGGCTTCTCTCCACAGGCGAAGGCCGCTCGAACAGTGTCAACCGTGATGGCGAATAACGTCTCTCCCTTGGCATTGTGCACTGTTCTGGTCTGGGCATCGTAAAAATGCATCACCGCCTGTACAAACTCCGAGCAATGGTGTACAAGTGTGCACATGAAGAAGAACAAGTGCGAATGGTAAACTGCAGTCAGTGGATTTCCAGTTGAGCCCTCTTCATGCGCCTTCTCAACATCTTGACGCAATCGTTCCATATCCTTGTCTGTCATCATGCAATCTCGAAAACGGAAGAGAGCGTCTTCTAGCGCCGTCAACTTCTCAGGCTTCTTTTCCCGCTTTTGTGGCTTCTTCTGCTTCTTCGAACTGCTCTCCTTTGAGGGCGTCGCTTTCTCCTTGGGCGCCTTCTGCTTTGGCTCCTCACTCTTCTTGCCCATGGCTGCTAAACAAACTGATACAACTCAAATTCGACTCAGAGGGACACTCGAAAAGAATACTGGTCGCTAGGGCAGCAGTAAAACAACAATGCAACTGAGTGATGGAAATTCTCCTGGTAAACTCTTCACCTTATAGCTCCAGCTTCAAACCTGCCACCCTAAATGCGCACGTTAGAAATTAATGCCAATGAAGATCGTGGGCGTGATCGTGCGCTTCTGATTGGCTCACGTGCGGGTGAAGATCGTCTTGGAAATGATAAAAACGGCGGCGCCGGAGAAACTTCCTTGGGGCGCGTGCGCCTCGAGAGGAACGCTTCACTGAATTTTCCAAGGGGCGCGTTTTAGACGCTTTGAGGCAAAAAATGCTTTGATTGGATGGGGGTGAGGGGTCCCACTTTATAGCGCAGCGCTAGGGTTAGAAACGCCCTTTAATTCCATGCTTGCTCGACACTTGGCGCGTTTTTCTTATTGGACGCTTTTTAGAAAAGGCAACTTTTTAGGAAAGAGGGGAGACTTTCGCTCCACTAGTGGAGCGAAAGCCAGTTTAATTATTTTCCTTTGGAACGGAACAGGGGGGGCACAGTCGCTCCAGCAATGGAGCGAATGGGACTTTCGCTCCACTGGTGGAGCGAAAGAGGCTGTCGCTCCACTAGTGGAGCGACAAGGGCTTTCCCCCGCAGTGGAGAATCCTTTTTTTTTTTGAAGCTAGAAAGGAAGTTGTCGCTCCACTAGTGGAGCGACAGAGAGCCTTACTTATTTTACTCAGCTTCGCTCCAAAGCTGGAGCGACAACGATTTATACAGACATGCATTAAAACATATATATACAAGAAATACCTGGCGGATCAATGATCATTCTCGGAACTCGGTGGGTGATAAGCTTTCAAAAGAAAGTCGTTCACCGAAATCGGGAGAGTGAAACCCTCCATAGTTTGCAGGATGAAAGAGTTGATCTGATTAACCCCAGAGACTTGAAATGGGCCCTCCCAGAAGGCGTCGAACTTCTCGTGGTTCCCTGGCTTGGACTTGTTCTCATTCCACTTCAAGACCAGGTCTCCGACACTGAAAGTTCTGCAGGAAGTCTTTTTGCTGAACCAGCTCTTGGTGGATTTGGCATGCTTTGCGAAAGCTTCATAAGCTTTCTCTCTTTCCTCTTCCAACTGCAGTAACTGGGCTAACCTTGCATCCATCGGGTCAACTTCGCCTCCTTCGTTGTCGAGCCACTTAAGTAACTGCAACGCGGGCAGCTCGATGTGCGTAGGTAAGACTGCGTCTTTCCCGTACACCAGTGAGTAGGGCGATGTCTTGATCGATCGTTTGATGGAAATGCGGTCGGCCCAAAGCGATTGGTCTAAGAGTAGGTGCCAGCTTCGCTTATTCTTTTGCAGAGACCTCTTCAAGATCCGCAACAGGTTCTTGTTTGTAGACTCCGCCAATCCATTGCCCTGCGGGTAATAGTTAGACGAGGTCTTCAAGTAGATGCCATACCTGACTGCGAATTCGCAGATCCTCGCGCCGGTGAAAGGAGAGCCGTTATCAGACACGATGGCCTCAGGTACGCCGAAGCGAGTGATCAACCCTTCAAGGAAGGAGATAACCACGTCTTGGTTAGCCTGCTTGGTCGGAATTGCTTCCGACCACCGAGTGAAGTAGTCTGTGGCAGTCAAAATGTATTTGTGGCCGGCGGAGGAGTTGGGATTGATGATCCCGATGAAGTCTAGGCCCCACTGCTGGAATGGAGCTTCTACTTGGATGGGGTGGAGAGGAAGCGATGCATTCCGAGTCCTGCCCAAGTAGCGCTGGCAACTGTCACAGCGTTGGCTGACCTTGAAAGCGTCGGCAAAAAGGGTGGGCCAATAGTAGCCCGCTTTGATGATCTTCAGAGCCATCGGTCTGCCCGCGAAATGGCCTCCTGAAAACCCGGAGTGAAACTCCTCCAAGATTTTCGCCTTTTGCGACTCTTTGATACATCTCAAGAGAACTCCATCGATGTTCTGATAAAACAATCCGTTAGGAGTCGGGACATACCTGCCAGCCTGCAAGCGAAATCTCCTTCTTTGTGAAGCATTGAAGTGAGAAGGACATCTGCCTGTGTCGAAGTATCTGACCAGGTCATCTGTCCAATCTGGACTGTCAACCGACAGGTTGGCGAGGTTGCTTTCGGGCGCAGGGTTGTCCGAGTCGGGTTTCGCAGCTTCAGCTGCGGCATTCTTAGCCAGCTCCTGACAGAGCGCTCTGCCTCGGACCAACTTGGTGGGGCGCACTTCGATGTCGAATTCCTGGATCTTAGTGACCCATCCAGCTCTCCTATTGCCAAGCTCCCCTTGGATGATGAAATTCCGGACGTCAGGGTGTATCACGTACACTATCGTCTTACTCTGAGAGACGAAATGTCGGAATTTCTGGAGCGACTTCATCACCGCATGCACTTGTCGTTCGATAAAATTGAACTTTTCTTCGTGCGGTTGGATGATTTGGCTGAGGAACGCTATCGGGCGCTCATCTCCATCTTCCCCCTTCTATGTCAGAACAACTGCGTAGCTTTCTAGCTCTCCGACGGCGTATAAGATAAAATCTTTTGAATAGTCGGGATTGACGAGGACTGGAGCTTGAGTGATCCGCTCCTTGATTTCTTGGAAAGCCTACCTTCTTTCATCGGTCCACTTGAATTCAACGTCCTTCTTCAGGAGCTCGGTCATCGGCTTTACTACTTGGGCAAAGTCGGCGATGAACTTCCTGACGAAGTTTATTTGTCCGAAAAAGGATTGCAGGGCTTTCTTATTTGCTGGCAGTGGAAGGCGGAGAAGTGCTTCAGCTCGAGCGGGATCAACAGTTAACCCCTTTTCAGAGATAAGGTGCCCGAGTGGCTTTCCTTCCTTCACTGCAAAGATTGACTTCTTAGGGTTGATGGAGACCTCGAACTCCCGGTATTTCTCAAAAACTTATCGCAAATGTAGGTCGTGTTCCTCCCTCTTATGGGAGAAGACTGTCATGTCATCCAAGTAGATCACGATGACATGATTTAAAAGTTCACCAAAGGCGAGGTCCATCACTCTTTGAAAAGTCGCTCCGACGTTTGAAAGGTCGAAGGGCATACGTTGGTAGGCGAATGTTCCCCACTTGGTGGTGAACGCAGTCTTGTGCTGGTCTTCATCCTTGACCCAAATCTGGTTGTAGCCGGAAAAGCCATCCAACAAGGAGAACCTTTGTGCTCCCGCCACTACGTGTAGAATTTGGTCAATCTGCGGTAGCGGGTAGTGGTCCTTGAGCGACGCTTGGTTGAGATTTCGGAAATCGATACACAAGCGAATGTCGTCGTTCTTCTTTCGCACGGGAACCAGGTTGGCCACCCAGGAGGAATGCTTGATTGGATATATGATTTTTGCTTCAAGCATCTTCAGAAGCTCAGCCCTCATCAGCATTTCAATTTTTGGGTTGACGGGTCGCTGCTTCTGCCTGAAGGGTTTGATCCCTTCCTCCAGCTCGATGGTGTGTTGGATGATGTTCTTATCGTACCCCCTTAGATCTTGGTAGCACCAAGCGATGATGTCGGGATACTCCTTGCAGAGGGCGCGTATCTGCTGAAGCTCTTCGGCTGTGCAGTCGGCCCCTACCTTGATAACTTTTCCCGGCTCTAACTCCAGGTCCACGAACTCTTTTCGGTCCACTTTGATCTTGTGGCCGATAGACCTATCGTTCCGATCGAAGAGACTCTCCAACGTGATCAGACCCTTCGGGATGTGGTTATTTTTCAGCTGAATCAATCCCTCGTGGTCTTCTTCATTCAGAGTCCGCTCTTCAATGGAGGATGCTTCATTCACCAAAAAATTGACAAGATGCTCGTCATTGTCGAACACCTGCCAATGGAGTTTTTTATCAGGCACAGAAGGCCTGTAGATCAGCCTCACCGTCTTCGGCTTATGCATCATATCATCCGTCGGTGAGAACCGGGCGCCGATGGAGGCTAAGATGTCCGCAAGCTTGTTTCGCTCTCGCGAAATTGACTTGATGTTCAGCGCGGTGAAGGATTCGAGCAAATCCCACACCTTGTTGCGGTACGCCTTTAAATAGTGCTGCTTGGAGATGCACTTACTAGTAACTTGGTTGCAGATTAATTCGGAATCGCCGAATATCTGCAACTGCTTAATGTCGAGCTTTTCGGCTTTCTTGAGTCCGAGGCACAAAGCCTCATACTCTGTTGCATTATTCGTACAGCTCCATGCGAGCCTGTACGAATAAGTCTTTTGTTCGCCTGATGGGGAAATGAGAGCGATGCCAGCTCCTGCGCCGTTCTTGCATCGGGCACCGTCAAAGTACAACTTCCATAGCTGGTCGGGTATCGGGGGCTCTTCTGCGGGTGCCTTTGTTTCAGCCTTTTCGGGCTTGGTGAGTGAATAGCACCCCAAATCGGTCCCGATAACAGCATTGAAATCTGTCATGGAGAACTCATCCTCGATTCGGAGCTCGCCGAGAGATTCCTCCATCAGGTCCACCGTTTGTATTTCTTCTATCATCAGGTTGACAGAGACCGAGCCCTTCTCCTCATCTTCAAGTTTTTCAACATGAAAACCGGTAGGCTTCTCGTTGAAGAGTTTAAATTTGTTCCCCTTGAAGGGGATCTCCAAGTGTGAGTAGTCGAGGGAGAGATAGCCTCCCAACTTAGCTGTAAATTCTCGCGAGAGGCACATACTGAAGTATGGCTCTAAGTCGACCACCACGATCTCTTGGATGACCGTGACCTGCGGCATTTTATGGAGTTGGATCGGAACATCTTTAATAACTCCTACCGTCTTCACGGGAGTCCCGTCTAGCTGCAGCACTCCAGGGCTGCTCCGGGTATACTCCATGCCCATGATTTCGCACACTGCTTTGGGCATGACGGTTGTCGCGGCACCTGAGTCGATCATGCAGTTATGCACGATCCATCCTTCCATCCGAAGGGAAAGGTAGAATGGCGGGGGCCGATTCTTACCTGTGGCCGAAGTCGTCAGCGGTGATGCAAACACCGTCTGCGTCGGCTTACTCTCCTTATCCTTAGCGGACTTGAGAGATTCCTGCAAAAGGTCAACTTGACCCGGAAGTTGGAGAGCGTCGTAAAGGCTTACCTTGGTCGGGGCCTTCTTCATTTCTTCGACTATGTTGTACGTCGAAGTGCTTGGTTCTCCTGCTCCCTTTGCAGATTCATACGTTTTTCGGTACTGTTGTGTGGCATCTACCCGTTGGCGCTTGGTCAGTGAGGGGTATTTGAGCTTCTCCCTAGCCTGGTCTTGTGTCTCGGCCTGCGGTTGAGAAGTCGGAGCTTTAGGTTGGAGCACCTTTTCTCTAGCGCGAGGCGGCAGGTAGTCTTTCAGCAAGTCGGACTGCTCCGAGGTTGCTGCTGGATTGGGAGCTTTTGTCGGTGACTGGGCATTTTGGCTCCATGGCTTGGGTGGAGCAGGCACCTTCAATGGATCCATCTGAGCCGGATCTACCTCAATAGGCTTCTTCCCAGCCTTGGTGAGGACTGAGACTTGCTCGGCGGAAGACATCATAAAATTATGACCAGCTTCCCTGATCATATTGACTTGCTCGTAAGCGCCACCGGACAGTGTCTGAACATAATTGAGGTGCACCATGCAGGTTTCTTCGTTGTGCGGATCATTGCACGTGGTGCACCAATATGCTGGATCCGAAATGTTGGCCTCTTCGCTGCTCATCACAGCTGAATTTCTTTCGAGAGGCCTGTGAGCGCCGATAGATGCTTGCTCTCTCGTGATCGGGGGAGGAGGGAATCTCCTCTGCTGGAAGCCTTGGTCATCCTGCCTCCTCATGACGCTCATCTGATTCGCCATTGTCTTCATGTATGCCTTCACCTCTTGCAACTCTTTGGCCTGGGCTTCATTTACAATTGCCTGACTTGCGGATAATGGCAATGGAGCCAACGGCGCAAGTAATGTCGGATATTGAGTAGGAGCTGGGAGTTGAGGAAAGGTGGGCGCTTGATACGGCGGAGTGGGTACCGCTTGATACTGAGGGGTTGGATTCCATGGTTGACTAGGATACATCTGGGATGTAGGCGGAGCGGATGCGCTCGGGTACATATTTTGTGGGAAGTCCGGGTAAATCGGAGTCGTCACCTTGGGAGGTAACTTCCCGATAGCTATCAGGTCGGCTTCCGCCTTTTGCGCTTGCTCGTACAAGCCAGGGAATGTGTTGACATTAGCATGTCGGATGCTCATGCTAATATCTGAATGAAAAGCCCTCAAGTAATAGAACGTTGCCTGCTCTGGGGTGGGCCGAAGGCCGGGAGTGACTCTCTGCCAGGTTCGGGCGAACCTGACATTGAAGTCGGTTATCTCCTCTTGAGGGTGCCTCTGGATAGTGGTGAACTGGTGCAATAGAGAGAAGGGGTCGGCTTGTTCATTGAAGCCCCTTATTAATTGTTCTGCCAGTTGATCCCATGAAGTGATGGTGTCGGCCGGGAGCGACCGGTACCAGTAGAGGAGCTTACCTCTTAGCGAAAGCACCAACAACTTCACCATAACGTCTTCTTCGGTGATTTGATGAATTGTTGCTAGTCCCGCGACGTCTTGGATATGCTCGTGCGCCGTCTTTCCCATATCGTCGTACGTAGGTAGAGCTTTCAACGCTGCGGCAGGTACTTGGTGCTGAGCTTGCAGGGCAAGCGGTCCCGTATGATTCCAGGCTGGGAACTGCCTGGGCGGAGCTTGTTGTGCCATGTGGGGTGGCGGATTTGTAGCAATGGTGGAGGTAACTGGCGGCGGCAATAGTGGTAGCACCGGTGGACTGTTCGGTGGAGACGGAGTATTCTGATGATCCGGGGAATTCGGAGGATTCGGGGGCAAGCTAGTCGTCGTGTTGTCGGGAGTTGGAGTCCGTGTAGCAACAACAGCTTCTTGCGAAGATGTCCCGTCTAGCGGGATATTCGGCCTGACCACCCTAGGATGTTCTCCCAGAGCGTCAATGTCAAGCTCGTAGAACTCGATTTCTTCTTCTGCGTTTCTAGCTCTCCATCTCGTACGCATGAAGGCGTGATCTTTTAGACTGGTCTTCGAGACTTGGAGGTATCCGAGTTCAACAGAGTCGCCAGATGTTCAGATTTGATAGCAATAAGATGAACATCACTTCTTAATACTGCTTTAACGTGGAACGATTGCGTCCCACCGGGCGTGCCAGAAACTGTTGGCGATCGAATCGGCCTAGTTATAGATTTTCTAAGTCTACAATGCCCTAGACCCGATGCCAAGCATTGAATGTCCGAAGGAAAGGAATGTCCTCCATGACAATCTCCAGTAGGGCTGGTTCCGAAAATAAAAATGGGGTTTTGAGATAAGGGTTAGGAAGGTTGAAAGGGATGAAATGACTGAAAGGAATGGGAAAAGGCTAAAAGCCAGAAATACGGGGTGATGGACAAGAAGCACGATAGACAACCTAACACTTGAACCAACAACAATCAAAACAATAGACCTTTAACAGAAACCAACATTAAATCTTCAGAACTGCATAAACTCCAGGGGTATTCCAGGGATTCATCCTTTACTGACAGCTAAATCCAGATAACAGAATTAGGCTATATGGTAAAGAGGCTAATTTAACAGAAATAACATGATAGAAGTCATACACAGAGATAGAAGATTCAAAGCCGGAGCCAGAAGTCTGTATTTCGGAAGCAGATTTCAAAGTACAAAGTTGCTTCTCTAGCAGAGATTGTCCATCCTTAGTTACAGAGAAAAGAGCAGCTTTTATAGGGAATTCTACTTCCTAAAACATTAATGCCCAACCACTTCCCAACGGTGACAGGCAGACTTGGTCTAGAACCGACTTACAACATTTAATTCGGCCTTGTAGATAACTCAGCATTGAAGGTAGAAGGTTCCAACGAGATAACTTAGCCTTGAAGGCAGAAGGTTCCGGCGATCTACCATGATCGGACGGCTTAGAGCGCAGCTTTGGGTCGGTTTAATCAGTCAATGGCGGATTTACAACAGCCCCTGACAGTTCCGGGCATCTTCATGGTGGTTCTGGGTAGTTTGCACTGCGTTTGAGGTATGCCAGGAGTTTCGCTCCATAACTCGAGCGATAGCAGTTCATTTCATACCTTAGAAAAAATTTTAACTTCGTTTTGGGTGTCGCTCCCTAGGTGGAGCGACAGAGCCTTTCGCTCCATAAATGGAGTGATTGCAAGTTTGACCGCCTTTGACTCTCTTTGTGCTCACTTAGCTAGATTCACTCATCTCTAAGCCTTTTTGGTCCTTCGCTCCACTAGTGGAGTGACAGGGCCTGTCGTTTTGACCTCTCTTTGCCTTTACCTTGATTTCGAGCCTTTTCCGGCGCGTCGCTCCATTGCTGGAGCGATAGGGCCTTTCGCTCCATTGGTGGAGCGCTTGGGAGATTCGCTCCACTAGTGGAGCGCTTGCTGCTTTGACCAATTTTGACTTGCCTTGCACACACTTAGATATATTTGCTTGTTCCTACACCCTGCTGGCCTTTCGCTCCACTGGTGGAGCGCTTGGCCTTTTGACCAATAGTTTGACCTTTCTTGGCACTTGGAGCCTAAACACTTGCCTTCTTCGCGCCTTTCTAGAGTGTCGCTCCACTGGTGGAGCGACAGGGAGTTTCGCTCCACTGGTGGAGCGACTGAAGCTTTGACCACTTTGACTTTGTATTTAGCATTTTTAACCCGTTTTTGCTTTTGTCTTCGCTCCATAAGTGGAGCGCTTTGGGGATTCGCTCCAGCAGTGGAGCGCCATTAATTTTGACCCAGCTCTGACTTCCTTTCACACTTAGCTATTTTTGTTTCTTTAAAGGCTTTTTTGGTCTTTCGCTCCACTAGTGGAGCGACTGCATCCTTTTAACAGAAAAACATGTTCTAAAAACGCTTAAGTTCCGAAAATCACTATCATATGCGCATGTATGAAAAGGACTTTGCAGAAAAACAGTAAGGAAAAGGAATGATTCGAAACATCGCCCATACTAAAACATCAACAATTTTGCATGCGATACGACCCAAAAAGTACAGAAAAGGTAAAGGAACCACAGAAAGTGAAAGAATACAGTTTTTAAGCTAAAGAGACAGCTGGTGAAAACACAACAAAATAACAACTTCTTGACCATTTAAATGGAGAAAGAGAAGTTTTACAATGATTTGGTCTCAAAAACTGTATACAACATGAAATTTATCAAAATGTGGCAAAATTGGCAACAGGTCCTAGTGAGTTTGAAGATTTTAAAGCTCTTTTCAAATTGAGACAAACACCCACCGTTCGGGAGTATCAAACTCAATTTGAAAAGCTTGGCAATCGTACTACTGGTCTAATTGTCAACTCTTTCCAAAGTTGTTTTGTGAGTGGGTTGAAGGATGATATTTGGACTGAGGTTAAACTATTGAGACCCCAATCATTACCACAGATAATACAATTGGTTAAATTGGCAAAAAAAAAAAATTAAGGCCCTAGGACGCACTTCTAAATTTCCTCAATCTGAGACATCCTTTTCATCCAAGCCAATGACAAGTCCTACCACTAAATCTCCAACTATTAAAAAATTAACTCGTGAAGAGATGGAGAGTAGAAGGGCACAAGGGCTATGTTTTAATTGTGATGAAAATAATTCTCGAAGGCACAAGTGTGTGCAACAAAAATGGTTTTTGCTTGATCTGGATGAAACACCAATTGTAGAATCGTCAAAGGACGAGGAGGATCCTTAAGAGGGGGAAACATCAGATCAGACAAAAGAGTCAGAGGACTCCCAACTGGAAATATTTGTGCACGCCTTAGCCGGAGTTTCCACTGTTGGAAAATTACCATTAGTAAAAGGTTAAAAATTTATTTTACCTTGGGTAAAGGTAACTTACCTTTTACCTTACCTGGACGGCAGTGGACGGCAGCATTTGGGCGGCAAGAGAATTCACGTTAACCTTCTTTTCCCCCAATTTCTCCTTTCCCCCTTTTTCTCTCAAATGGTTATTTGAATGTTTATTTAATCAATGTAACCTTATGATTATTGTTAGAATGCAATTTATCGTTTTATCTCCACACTTACCTCTCACATTTGGTATCAGAGCGGAGAGCCGAGACCGGCCCGAATCCCGAGGCGGTGGGGCCCGCAGTTCGAGGCGGTGGCACGGATCCCGAGGCAGCCCGTAGGAGCCGAGGTGGCACGGATCCCGAGGCGGCCCGCAGGAGCAGAGATTGGCGCGATTCCCGAGGCACTGTTGATGTGGCTGGCATCCTGCACGCAGCCCGAGGCGTTGGTGACGTGGCGTGGCGACAAGTGACCTACACGCGGCCCGAGGCTAGTTGACGTGGCGTGGCATGGCACGGTGACGTGTGACCTGGCGCGCGACCCGAGGCGTGTCGACGTGTGACCTGGCGCGCGACCCGAGGCATGGCGACGTGGCGATCCGAGGCAAAAAGTGTTCTGCGTTGTAAGCGATTGCCCGCAGGCAATCAAAGCACTATACATGCTTTGCTCTTTTTAAAGAGCAAGAACATCGCCTCACGGGCGATGTGGGACTAAAGTCCCAAGAAATTAAAAGCTTCGCGCCGAAGCGCGAAGCCAATACTAGCTTCGCGCTCGACGCGAAGGCTATAGGCCAGGGAGCCCGCATAGCTCCCGGATCAGCCCGGTAGCATAGCGGCTACCCTTAGCCTTGACTCCCGCGAGGTCGAACGTTCGATCCTCGACGGGGTCAATTTTTTTTAGCCTCGCGTGATTTAGTGAAGGCCATTGGGCAGGGAGCTCGCTTAGCTCCCGGATCTGCCCGGTAGCACAACGGCTACCTACTGTCTTGACGCCCGCGAGGTCGCAGGATCGATCCTCGGCGGGGTCAATAGTTATAAATTTTTTTTTTTTTAAATACTATAAGGAAATAGTTTAAATTTTAATTTTTTTTTTGTAATTTCCTAAGAGGAAATATCTGTACAAGTTAAATTTTTTTTTCAAAGTTGATAATAGAAATTTCCTAAGAGGAAATAATTGTAAAAGTTTTTTTAAAAAAAAATTTGAAAGTTAAAATTTTTTCATTATTATTTCCTAAGAGGAAATCTTTGTAAAAGAAAATTTCTGGGAAATTTTCTTAAATGATAAGATCGGAAGGATGTTATCATGCCCTCTGCAAGTTGTTACTGAGAACAAACGCTGAAAACTTTGATAGGCACGTGAAAACACTAGGACTTAATACAGTTTTTTTCACAGTTGCAAAACGCTGTTATTGCACACCAGAGAAATCCTGATCTAGGATACGAAGTAGATTCAGAAGATAACTCCTTTGGCAGCAGGTTTGAACAATCCGACACAGTGGCAATTGCTCCACAAGGATCAGAATATACTCATTATAGTAATTCAGTTGAAATCCTACAAACTCCTTCTGAAATAATATTGATCAGTGACGATGATGAACAAGTCGCTGACAATTTTGTAATTGCTGAACAACAAGAGTGAGTTGTTTATGATTGTAAATCAAGCAAGGCTTGATAGTTTGTAAAGTCTTTTTTGAAATAAGACTATATAAGAGAGGTTTCTTGTTTTAGTAGATAATAATGGGATCACATAATAATCTACCAATTCCCGAATTCAGTGGGGATAATTATGAGTACTGGTCCATCAAGATGAGGACATTACTCATCGAAAAAGGACTATGGGATATTATTGAAGACGGTTACATTGCTCCAACAGATTGGACTACTTTAAGTGCAAATGATAAGAAGATCTACAAAGATGCACAGAAAAATAATTCTTTTGCCTTATACCATCTTCAATCAGCATTAGATCCAAGTATCTTTCCTAGAATTGCATCTTACTTAATTGCTACAGATGCATGGAATGCCTTGAAAGAAGGATTCCAAGGAAGTGATAAAGTAAAGCAAGTCAGGCTTCAGACCTTGAAAAGAGATTTTGAAAATCTTAGAATGAAGGAAAATGAAAGAGTCGGAGACTACTGTGTACGAGTCAAAGCAGTAGTTGATATGATGCAAACTTTAGGTGATGACACAAAAAATGAAACAATTGTGAAGAAAGTGTTGCGAACACTTCTTCCTAAGTGGAATCACATTGCAATCATAATTGAAGAATCCAAAGACCTTTCTACTCTTACATTTGATAGTTTGATTGGATCATTAACATCACATGAAGAGCGACTTCAAGGACCACCTTCAACAAGCTATGGAGGTGATGACAAAGCTTTCACTTCGAATGAAACTGCAAGACGAGGACAAGGACAAGGCCGAGGCAGAGGACAACAACAAAGAGGCAAAGGACAAAGCAACTCCTACAGAGGAGGAAATCAACACAGAGGTGGAAATCAAAACAGAGGAGCCAATCAGAACCAAAGCGGCAATGCAGGCCGTGGAAATCAAGGACGAGGAAGTAACAAGACTAAAACAACTTGTTTCAATTGTGGGAAACAAGGCCACTTCGCTCGTGGATCGCTGGTCAAAGACTTCAAAAGATCAAAGCAGTCAATATGGCTCATTCTACGGAGAAGAAGAAGGTCCACCAAACCTTTTTCTCTCTTATGGACAGCCAGATCAAAATCTAAATGATACATGGATTTTAGATACTGGTTGCTCCAACCACATGAGTGGCAAAGAAAATCTCTTTGCTACATTAGATTCAAATTACAAATCTCATGTTAAGTTAGGGGATAATAAATCCTTGCAAGTTGAAGGCATAGGAGCTATGGAAGTTCCAACAAAAGAAGGCCTTAAAAATGTGAATGACATATACTATACTCCACGAGCTACAACACAATTTGTTGAGTGTTGGCCAAATGATGGAGAAGCATTACAAATTAGTTTTTGATGAAAGAAAATGTACAATCTTTGATAAAAACAATTGTAACCGGGTCATCACAAAAGTACCTATGACAAAGAATAGGTTGTTCCCTCTAAAATTTGGTGAGCCAGGGGGAGCTCAACTTGCCAACCTTGCTATTACAAATCCGAGTGAATTGTGGCACTTGAGATATGGTCACCTCAATTCCGCTAGCTTGAAAATGTTAACATCACAAGCTATGGTGACAGGACTACCAAAAATTCCAGAACATAAGAAGGTATGCGAAGCATGTGCTTTGGGAAAGCACTCCGTAACGAAGTTTCCAAGAGGCCGAGCGTGGAGAGCAAGCTATCCTCTTCAGCTAGTACATTCGGACATCTGTGGTCCAATGCAAACAAAAAGCCTTGGAAACAATTCTTATTTTCTAACATTCATAGATGATTATTCTAGAATGTGTTGGCTCTATTTTTTGAAACACAAAGATGAAGCATTTGATTGCTTCATAGACTTCAAAAATAATGTAGAAAAGCAAAGTGACTACTATGTCAAATGTCTTCAGCACTGATAAAGGAGGAGAGTACTCCTCAAATGAATTTTTACATTATTGTAAGCAAAATGGGATAAAAAGGCAGTTCACCACTGCCTATACCCCATAGCAGAACGGTGTGGCCGAGAGAAAGAACCGCACCCTTGTTGAAATGGCACGCACAATGCTTCAGGCAAAGCATCTCACAAACAACTATTGGGCAGATGCAGTGAGAACTAGTGCATATATTCTAAATAGAAGTCCGACTTCTAGTTTAGATGGTATCACTCCTTATGAAGGATGGTACGGTAAGAAACCCAATGTCAAACATTTCAGAGTATTTGGTTCTTTAGCTTATGCACACATTCCTGAGGAAAAGAGAAAGAAGCTTGATCCAAAGAGTCAAGCATGTGTTTTTGTAGGGTATTGTGATTCAACCAAAGGGTATAGATTGTACAATCCCACGACACATAAAATCATTATCTCCAGGGATGTAATTTTTGATGAAGGGGGAGAATGGGGTCATAAAAAATTTGTTGATTTTGACTCTAATTCAGACAGTTCCACATTAGTACCTCCCACATTGGTACAACCTAAGAAAAGCAATGGAAAAAGTCCTCCTCCACAAATTCCACATCAGGAAACTTCATCAAGTACATCAAGTGGTACACCAAGTCCAAGAAGGACTTCTTTGTTGGCACCCCCAAATTCTCCAAAATGATTTCATAGATCTGTAAGCGCTCCAAGTCCGATGGAGATAGATCCAGTTTCTCAAAGGAAAGAGACAAATAGAGGAAAGCGCATACTACAGAGTCATCCATCTTCTCAAATGTTGGATAGGAATTTCCAACAAAGATACACTAGGAGTCAAGCTAGTGAGATGGACGACATTTTGTCAAGACTTGAAAATCTTCAAATGTCAAGGGATGATGAGTCTCATGAACCAAGGGGTGATGTAGTCAATTATGCTTTGTTGGTTGTTGCACAGCTAGAACCATCTAGCTATGAAAAAGCTTGTATTGAAAGTATATGGCAAGATGCCATGGAAGAGGAAATATCCTCAATTAAAAAGAATGATACTTGGGAGCTTGTGAAGCTTCCCAAGGGAAAAAAATGTGTTGGATGTAAATGGGTCTATAAGACCAAATTCAATGCCGATGGAAGCATTGAAAGACACAAGGCAAGATTAGTAGCTAAGGGTTTTACTCAGAAATATGGAATAGATTATGAGGAAACCTTTGCTCCAGTTGCTTGACAAGAAACAATCGGAACCTGTTCTTTCCTTGGCAGCCCATAAAGGATGGAAAATTCAACACATGGATGTGAAAAGTGCATTTTTAAATGGATACCTGACAGAAGAGGTGTATGTTCAACAACCTCAAGGTTTCCAAGAACCAGGAAAAGAGAATCTTGTTTATAAATTGAAAAAAGCACTTTATGGCCTCAAGCAAGCACCACGAGCATGGTACTCACGAATTGACAGCTATTTCAGCAAATATGGTTTCACAAAAAGCAAGAGTGAACCAACGCTATACTACCTGAAGAATGGAGTAGATATCCTCATAGTTTGTTTATATGTGGATGATCTAATATTTATGGGTAGTAATAATAAAATGAATATGGAGTTCAAAAACTCCATGATGAATCAGCTTTGAGATGAAGGATCTCGGATTAATGAGATACTTCCTAGGAATGGAAGTACATCAATCAAAGAATGGGATCTTCATATGTCAACGTAAATATGCTCATGACATGATCAAGAAATTTGCTATGCAAGCAAGTGCAAATCAGCCGCAACACCAACCGGACATGGAATCCAGCTAAGCAAAGAATATGGAGCACCAAAAGTTGACTTGACCAATTTCAGAAGCATGGTTGGGAGTTTAATGTTTCTCACCAACACTAGGCCAGATTTACAGTATGTTGTTTCTCTTGTATCACGGTTTATGGCATGCCCATCCGAGCTGCATCTTCAAGCAACCAAACGAATTTTACGATATGTAAAAGGTACATTGGATTTTGGAATCCATTACCACAAGTCTAACTCTGTGAAGTTAATTGGTTATAGTGACAGCGATTGGGGCAGTAATATAGATGACAGAAAATCTACATCATGGAACTGTTTTAGTCTAGGTTCAAGACTAATAACTTGGAGTTCCAAGAAGCAATCTGTTGTAGCATTATCATCTACAGAAGCTGAGTATATAGCCATTACTCATGCTAGTACTCAAATCCTCTCGTTGAGGAAAATCCTTGAAGAGATTGGCGAAAAACAAATTGGTCCAACCAAACTGAATTGTGATAATATCAGTGCCATACAGTTGGCATATAATCCGATCCACCACAAAAGGTCAAAACATTTTGATATGAAGTATCACTTCATAAGAGATATGGTGGAACAGCAGATAGTTGAGCTTCAATATTGTTGCACTTTGGACAATCTAGCAGACATCTTCACCAAAGGCATGGCTAAAGCTCAATTTATAAAGCTGAGAGACTATATAGTCAGTCCTCTCAACTTTAAGGGGGAGAATGTTGGAAAATTACCATTAGTAAAAGGTTAAAAATTTATTTTACCTTGGGTAAAGGTAACTTACCTTTTACCTTACCTGGACGGCAGTGGACGGCAGCATTTGGGCGGCAAGAGAATTCACGTTAACCTTCTTTTCCCCCAATTTCTCCTTTCCCCCTTTTTCTCTCAAATGGTTATTTGAATGTTTATTTAATCAATGTAACCTTATGATTATTGTTAGAATGCAATTTATCGTTTTATCTCCACACTTACCTCTCACATCCACTCCCCAAATAATGAAGGTGATTGGCTACTTCAAAGGACAATGGGTCATCATTCTTATTGACTTGGGCAGTACACAACTTTATTGATCCACGTGTAGCCAAACAAGGAAATTGTTACATTACTACATGTAATTCCTTTGAGGTCATGATTGCTAATGGAGGCACCCTCCTGTGCAAAAGAAAATGTTGTAATGTCAAACTTCAAGTTGGGGACTATAATATCAAGACAAACATGTTTGCATTACCCCTTGGGGGGTGTGATATAGTTTTGGGAGCCCAATGGTTGCACATGTCAGGACTAGTTTTGTGGGATTTTGCGGAGTTGTGGATGAAATTCAGCCAAGAGGGGAAGGAATATACTTTACATGGCATGAAAGTTGGTGCGTCTCAATTTATTTCTACTCATAATATGGAAAAGTTGTTAAAAAAATCCTCCCATGGACTGGTGGCACAACTCTTTGCTATAACTAGCCCTAAGGAAAAAGAACAGACCTATTCTCTACAATTACAAGGATTATTAAACAAATATGCTCACATTTTTTAGGAACACAAGGGGTTACCTCCTCATCGTTCACATGACCATGCAATACAACAATTTCCTAGTAGTCTTTCTCCTAATGTCCAACCATACAGGTATGCTTATGCTCAAAAGTCAGAAATTGAGAAAATAGTGCAAAAGCCTCATGCTATGAGGATTATCCGTTCCAGCGTTAGTCCCTATTCTTTGCCCATGTTATTAGTAAGGAAAAGGATGGCACTTGGCACTCGTGTGTGGATTATCAGGACCTCAATAAAATCACTATCAAGGACAAATTTCCAATTCCTGTGATTGATGAACTACTTTATGAGTTGCATGGGGCCCCATATTTTTCCAAGTTGGATTTGCGGTCAAGGTATCATCAAATTCACATCAAGGATGAGGATATTCCAAAAACAACTTTTCGAACTCATGAAGGGCATTATGAGTTCCTAGTTATGCCATTTGGGTTAACCAATGCACCTTCTACCTTTCAGAGTCTGATGAATTCCATTTTTCGCCCTTTCCTTTGCAAATTCATTCTAGTCTTTTTTAATGACATGTTGATTTACAGTCATTCATGGGAAGAACATCTTTAGCACTTAGATCAAACACTCAAGCTTTTGTCTAACCATTAGCTTTATGCCAAGATGTCCAAATGCTCTTTTGGCTAGCAAGAGGTTGAATACTTGGTTCACATTGTCACTAAGGATGGAGTTCAGGATGATCTCAAAAAAATTCAGGTTGTTCAAGATTGGCCTAAGCCTTGTACCCTAAAGGGACTCCGTGGTTTCTTGGGACTCACGGGCTATTATAGGAAATTTGTGAAAATTTATGGCAAGATAGCATCCCCCTTGACCACCATGTTGAGGAAGAATTCATTCATGTGGTCAGAACCAACTGAAAAGGCTTTTGTTGATTTGAAGTATACCATGACCACTACTCTTGTGTTAGCAATGCCAGATTTCTCTAAACCTTTTGTCATTGAAAGTGATGCTTCGGGCACTGGCATTGGGGTTGTTCTAATGCAAGAAGGTAGACTCTTGGCTTTTACTAGCAAGACACTATTCGGTCGAAATTTGGGTAAATCTACCTATGAGAAAGAAATGCTTTCCATTTTACATGTAGTCAATCATTGACGACCGTATCTTATTGGCAAAAATTTTTCCATCAAGACTGATCATCAGAGTCTCAAATACTTTTTAGAACAACGGGTGGCTACGTTTCCAAATTGTTGGCTATGACTATGATATCACATACAAGAAGGGTAAGAAAAATGTGGTGGCAGATGCTTTGTCCCGCTTACATGAAGAAGTTATGCTCCATGCTATATCCACACCACATCCTCAGTGGATTCATCAACTACATGAGGAACTACTCAAGGATTCCTCTTTGAAAACTCTCATTCGCCAACTTCAAGCAGATCCTCAGTCATGTCCTAGGTATACTTGGGATGGCCACAATTTACGATACCATGACCGTATTGTCGTACCCACTCAGTCATAGATAAAGGACCTCATTCTTCAAGAAATGCATGCTTCCCCAACCGCTAGTCATTCAAGGTTTCTCAAGACTTATAACAAGACCAAGCGTACCTTTTTCTAGCGAGACATGAAAAAAGATATTCATACTTCTGTGGCTGAATGTGGTCGTTGCCAACGTATGAAAGGTGAAACTGTAAGTTCCCCTGGTACCCTTCAACCCTTTCTGATTCCTGTGCAAGTTTGGATGGATATTTCTATGGGCTTCATTGAAGAGTTGCCTAAATCTAGAGGCAAATCAGTTATTTTGGTGATAGTGGATCGTCTATCAAAGTATGCTCATTTATGTTCTCTATCCCATCCATATACCGCCTCCATTGTCACTCAAATTTTCCTTGACTCTATCTTTTGCCTCCATGGAATGCCAAAATACATTATCTTTGATAGGGACCCTACCTTTCCTAGTCGATTTTGGTAGGAATTGTTCAAGTTGCAAGGAACACAACTCAAGATAAGTTCGGCCTATCATCCTCAAACTGATGCCCAAACAAAAATTGTGAATAAATGCTTGGAAACATACCTTCGATGTTTCACCTTTGAACATCCTACACATTGGTTCAAGTGGCTTCCTTTGGTCGAATGGTGGTATAACACCACATATCACACTGCCACTAAGGTGACTCCATTTGAAGTAGTCTATGGTCAGCTTCCACCAACACCAACTTCTTACATACCAGGTAGTTCCAAGGTTCAAGCTGTGTATTCCACTCTCTGCCAACATGATTCCATTCTTCACCAACTCAAGGTCAATTTGGACATGGCTGAGAACCGTATGAAGTAGCAAGTTGATCAACACCATACCGAATGTAGTTTTGTCATTGGCAATATGGTTTTCCTTCGCTTGCAACCATACAAACAGTCCTCTCTCCAACTTCGCGGTTGTAAAAAACTTGCCACCAAATACTATGGTCCTTATTAGGTGTTGCAAAGGATCGGGTTGACAGCATACAAACTAGCCCTTCCAACTAGTTCAAAACTTCATCCAGTCTTCCATGTCTCATCTCTCAAGCAAGTTGTTGGCAACAAGGTGCAGGTGCAGTCTACACTTCCAGAGTTGGATGAGGAAGGTTCCGTCATTCTTGAACCCGAATGCATTCTAGACAGCCACTCACGTAACCTTTGCCAATGTGTTCTTACCGATGTTTAGGTCCAACAGCATGGCTTACAACCAGAAGACACGATGTGGGAACCTCTTCGACAACTTTAGCAGCAGTTTCCTCATCTTTGGCTTTGAGGACAAAGCTTTCCGAAGGGGAAGGGCATGTTAGGACCCCATCCTAACATTATGATGTAATAGTCCTTGTATACGTGGGGAACACCCATGTTAATATTTTGTAATGTTTTGTATACGTGGGGAACACCCATAATAGTATTTTGTAATGTTTTGTAATAGTTGTGGATATAGAAGCGCCTAGACAAGTGACATAATTTTATGTAACTGTTCTCAAGATTGTAATTGCTTTGTAGGTAGGATATTCTAGCCTGGATGGCATTTTGCATGTAAGCCAACCTTGGGAGTTCGGTGGTAGATGAAATCTTTGAAACTGCGAGGGGCAATATTGTATGTATCTTTTTGCATAATTGATGAAAGCATTAAAGGAGGTTGCCCCCTCGAAGTGGCTCGCGATTTTGTGTTATCTGTGAGATTGTTTTTTTCTACATTTACATTTCGTAGTTGTGTTGTGAGCTTTATGTTGAATTGCAATATTTGTGTGAGTGTGTTTATTTTTTATAGTAGGTTCCTAACATTCTTACTGGCCTTTGCCTTCTTAAGTTCTCCCTCCCCCCTTACCTTGTTCCATCTTTCTAGTCTTTCTTCTCTAGCTGATTTATTTCCTTGCTTTCATCCTTTTATTTTTCAGATTTCGGTGATTTGCCTTCCCTCAGCCCTTGTACATATCTACCCCTCCTTTAGGAGCTTATCCCATTGACACTTCCGCTAACTTACTAGCAAAAGTGGAATTCAAGTGCCACTCCTCTTTCTACAAGTAGCACCTTAATCTATTATGGGATGTTCTTAACGTCTCTCACATGCCTCATACCAATACAGCTTTGATGACATTAAAAGACAACCACCCTTGTAGTGCCCACTTTAACAAGTATCCTTGTAGTGTGGTATCTGCCCAATGATTTACGATTATTGCCCAATCGATGTTAATGTCTCTCACTTACTGCAACTTTCTTAGCATCTACTTCACTTTAATAGATGTTTGTTTATTAAGGTCTGGATGATTAGTAATCCACTTTTCTAGCAATTCCAGAAACACTACCCAGAAGGTTTCGTATAAATCCCCACTGATTTGATTTTCTACTTCACAAAGCTCTTGTCCAGTTCTTTGTGCTATAAAAGTTCGATAGTTGTTGATTTTAGAGTACCACCAATCTTCAATTTTGGCACGTATTGGAGTCCAAGTATTATTCTTTTTCATTTACCATTTGGGTCCCTTGATCTTTTGCAACTGCCACTTGAACTAGACCTTGAAGGACCTTACCACACTGTCCCTCTTTTTTCTAGCTATGTAGAATATTTCCTGGCTGGTGCACCAAATGTTAGCTCTTTTCAGAACTAGTAGGAGGGGACACCCCTTTAAGCTATATCAATCTGCTCTTTCTACTCAGCATACACAAATAAGAAAAAGATTAAATTGATTATTCACACACATGTACCAATACCAATGCAAATATATATTATATTCACAAGAGATATCCCACCACATTACAGTGTGAAGGCATATAGCCTTTATATAGCTGACAGGTGTCCCTTGAAGACGACACACATATTCAGCAAGCTTAACTACTATAGAAACAATCTACTAATCCTAACACCAACTACTTTAACTATGTCGTTATAACATAGAACGCAGGGATGGCACCAACTTATTTAAAACCCATGCTAACAAATATTCATAATCATGACAGAGTTAAAGCAAAAGTAAATGAAAACAATCAACAATAACAAAATGTAACTTCCCATCAAGGAACAAAAATAATGTAATATTAGTTCAAACAGTCAAAGATAGGAAAATTCTAACACAAAAAACAAGGCAGCAAAAAGCAAGGAAATATTCACAGTAACAGAAGCAACAAGAAAACAATAATCCCTACTTGTTCTGCAATCAATGCAGCAATTGTTTCCATCTCTCTTGTCAGATATTGAAGAACACGAAGTAAAGGCATCAAAAACGGATCGATAAAGCCTTTTTGGTCCTCAGCAATTGTCTTTATGACAGGAAGTACAAAGCTTATCATTGAATCAGCTGAGCTAGTTTCAAGTGCTATTTGTGGAGCAGTGGCTGCTAAAAGATGTTTTAATATCAATTCTTCAACCTTGGAATGTAATGATCTAATATCCTGTGGTGTATTCATGGCATCTACAGGAAATGCATCGAATACCATTTTTAGCAGTGTACATAATGACTCCCTTATATCCAGTGGCTCCCTGTTGCAACAAGGTTCTAGTAACTGCAAAACAAAGATAGAACCCAATCATAAGAAAATGGCAAGAGAAATTAGAATTTAACTCATATCATAATGTTTGTTTCAAAGGTGTAGCTGGAGGACACATAATCTGTTTGCTCACATACTTGTGTTATCCGCTGAACATTATTCCTGATGAACAGATGGGGTTGCTTCTCCAACACCTTATTTATGACATCAAGGCCCTGTGCGAGAACTACTGAAGGACCTTTGCTTTGTCCTGAAGTGTGTAAACTGCTGACAAATTTTTCCAAATAATTAAACTTGATATTAGCTGTAGGCCAAACCTCTAAAGCCTGAGATAGTAGCTCTAAAGCATGTTTATACATTGCAGACATTTCTTTGTCCTTAGGCTCTGTTACCAATGCAACCTGCAAAGTATAATATTGAGTAGCATTTAGATATTAAATATGAACAGGATTAAAACTGAAAACTATAAAATATTAGTATTCCTCCCCTCTAGATATATCTATATACAATACTGTACCTTCCCAAAATACAAACGACATGCAAACATTCGAATTTTGCACCACACTATGCCATGACTAAGCCTCGTCCACATTTTTGGTTATAACATTCTACAAGCATTACCAATGTTTTTTATAAGAATTCTTTTAGAATTCACATTTGACTTAATTGTACAGTATGTACTAATTAAGACTCCTAGAGCAGTGCACTGTAGAAGAAAAAACTTCACCCTATGTTTGATGCCTCTTACAATATTATTGCATAAAAACAATTACATACATCATGATCACTTAGATCAAACTAAATAAGATCACCAAAATCCAAGAAAACAACAGAACTAGCTACATCCAGGAGTGTAAACACAAATTAGTCTCTCAGAGAAAATATTTTACAAAATGAATGATCATAAGGTACCTCCAAGCTCCAAAACACAAGGAGGTAGTCATTTGGTACAATGTCAAAAACCTTGTTAAAACATAAAAGTGACCACAAAATTATGACTGGACGTCAACTGAGAACTCAGAACAACAATTTGTTCCTTTAAGCTTTTGAAAAGATGGAATACTGGCAAGAGAGAGCATTAGCTTTATTTCCATTCTTATTCAACGAATCATCAACACTGCATCTTAATGTGCAGAGGCACATAACACTAAGATTTAGTTCTCATGAACTGCTAACAACTACAATTGATAATAGTAAATAGTCAAGTTTAAAAACACAAAAATACAAACAATATATAATGCTAAAATAACATATGAAATATAGCTGCAAGCTTATTGCAGTGGTAAGGGCTTTGGCTTCTCTTTGAGAGGTCCAAGGTTCAAACCCCACTCAGTATGAGGGGACCATGACCCCTCATAAAAACATGTGTAAACTCATTGAAAAAAAATAACATATGAAACATTAAATGAGCATCATAAGTGCATTCATAGCACTGATACTTGGAAGTTGGAACAATTATGATATCTATATCTAGACTCTGCAATCCAAGGTAACTACTAACATTTAAGAGGTCCTTACCCTTATAAGGAAGTCAATAATCATTTCTTCCATTGCAGCATTTAGCATGAAATTTTCATCAGGTTGACCAGCTGAGCCAGGTATACCAATATGTTGTATAGAAGTGCCACTTGGAGACATTGCACCTAATGAGGATAAGCCAGTTTCAGTTTTAGCCTGCTTACTGAAATCATCTGAATAACCACAAGTATGAGATGTACATTTTGAAGTTGTTGCTGCTTCAGATAGATCTCCTTCTGCAGCTGAGACCAAACCTAAAATATCCACAGGTTGTGCATGTCCTATATCTGAAGTAGTCTTTGCTTCTGCTTGATGTTGCTTCTCCCACCCGACAATAAGACAAGCAAGATCTATAGCAAGACGTCTATTTTCTAGGGCAGTATTCTGGAGAAGTCCAAAAGAACTCAGTGAATTCACCATTTTTGGCACAAATTGGGATCGACAGCTATAAAATAGATGTGAATGACGCACAATAAGCTGGAAAATATGAATCAATTGAGGCGTTGAATGCCCACTTTCAAGTAAGATTTGCTTTGTATGGTGAATCCATGGAGGTATCTTGCAGTCACACAGTGGCAATATTCGTGGCAGTGCTGGCATGAGAATATCAAGAGCACGATTCACTAGCACCCTCTTTTCAGGCTGGCATGTTCTTAAGAGAACAACAAATACCTGAAATATGCTTGAAAAGTTAGTTACCAAAATCAATTTGTTGTTCAATTCCAAACCCATCATAGCTGATTTCTCTTCAATATCAACAAGGCATAGCTATGAAAATTAAATCATTGTCTAGTCTCTTCCCATATCTTATTAAGTGTATATGTAGTCATTTTTTGCCACAGTGCATCAGAGATACAAATTTCTGATCCCTAACTCCCCTAGTGGTCATGTGAATCAGTTTGTGATCTCTTTTGAAAAGTCTTTTTCTCTGCATATTTTCTCTGTGAAACCAAAAGTAGCTGATCTACCATTGCAATAAACAACTAGAGTAGAATTGTCGCTGCTGTGCAGGAAAATTATAAAACAGGAGTTATGATGCGAATAAATAAACTGGGAACAGGTCAACTGAAATATAAGAAGCCCCTAACCTAATTATAACGATCTCAGAAGCTCCATAAGTTGCAAGGAATTGACAGACATTAACAAATGCCCAGTCTGGTGGCACCTCGCTTCAGATAATTCCCCACAAATTTTATAAGTTCTTTCTGGTGATGCACAAGATAATTGGGCATATACTTCATTAATATTGTTGAAAGACGCAAAAGCTCTATCCTCAGAGGTTCATCATACTCTGCTCTTACCTGGAAATGTCAACAAAGAGTGCAGGATGCCATCAATTGCGACAAAGAACTAAAATACCACTTTAATCATCACTTCTATGTTTCCTGTAAATCTCATAAACACCTAAGACTCTGAATGCCTGTGTTATAAAATCAAAATAGGTACTTAATCAAAATGAAGCTCCAAAACCATACCTCTTCAGGTGGCTCAAGTAATTTTACAGCAATAGTCTTTATTATAGAAGAGTCAACAACATCCAGACTCTGACCATTTCGAAAAGTATGATCGAGCATTGGAGAAATCCGCATTTGCATAACGAATACTAAATAATCCTGTCTTAGTCCCTTCAACTGAAACAGATATAGAAACTGAACCAAGAGTGCCTTCTTCATTTGAGGGGTATATCCTTCTGCAACCTGCATTCAATATCAACATTTAATCAATGCACCATTCTGTGAGTATTAGATGCACTTCACAAAGAAAAAAATAGAGAATATTTGCTTTTATAATGAACTTCAAACAAAGCATTTTAAAGTAAATTGTGATCAGAAGTAATAAAATTCCAAGATTATTTGCCCTGGATATGCCACCTAGAGTTGTTTGCCATTCTCAATGTCATAGGACCAATCCATAGTTAACAGTTCCACATGGTCTCTATTCCATACTTCAAGGGGGGGCAGAAAAAGGGGAAAATTCCATACTTCAGAAAACTGTTTTTGCAAAATTTAGTGGGGCACGTCAAAATCTTTGCAACAGTGATAAAACTCTGCTCAGTTAAACCCTCAGAGAATGCAGGGTGATTTTTTCCATGGGTGGATGAAATAAGGTATATGCAACATCAAACTAAAAGATTAAAATAAAATAACTTTAATTATAAGAAAATTCAAAACAAAAGCTTCAATCCCATATGAAATGCTCCTAGCAGAAACAGGTACTTTTCCCATAGAGTAGAGGAAACTGCAATAATTCGTCCTTTAGGATAATTGAAAAAGATTGAACATATGGATGTAAATAGGTGGCCTAAGGATAAGCTGATCAGAAAAAAATAAAAATAAACTTGGATGAAACAAAATGGCAAATGGATGAAGAAGTGGGATGGTGGTTTATTGGAATGCCTAAACAAGAAGGATATAAAAAGCTATATAAGGAAAAAATTCAGGGCAGCAATGTGGACAAAAGAACTAAGAAGAAAGAAGATGCATTACCTTGACTAAGTTCAACCCCAAATATGAGCAACATCAAAAGACATGTATAGGTGCAACCATCAAATAGAGAGCAAATATGCTTATAACCCAATTGAGGGCAAAGCTCACATTGATCCAAATTTCAGACAGGTAGACGAAATAGATCTAAAGAAAAATGGAAGAGAATATGTATCGATTACACTTCAGAGGCTGTGGAAGCAGAAAAACACTTTATTTTGGAATGAAAAGCTTAAATGATAATTGGGATATCTTGATACGTTAGCAGTGATTCTAAGTCTGAATTGTTTGAAGAAGCAAGAACCGAGAAATCAGCAGAATTTATCATTTGAATTAGTTCTTCAGAAATAAAGATTGCTGGCTAGCTTTAATATTATTATATATAGATATATGCTTGTATGTTTTTTAAAGAACAAGACAACATATTGTATTGGATAATAAATCTTTATTGTCCTATAGGTTATTTGGCCTTTGGGACGATAAACACATATATTGCATTCCTTGATTATAATTTCAAGCAACTCCAATGTATAATCCCAGGTATTGGACATAGAAAATAAATAAATTATTAAAAGAAAAGGATGATTGGCAATTGGCACAAGAATTGGCGATATACGCTCCAAAATATATGGTCCATGAATTTCATCCTTCACGCTAAATAAAAATAAAGAGAAGTAAAGATATAAACCGGCTAATAACCTATTGATTCTTTAGAATAACAGCAAACTTTAAGGTGCGGCTTCTGCAGATCCTGTTTATGCAAAGGTGGATAAGATGAGAATTAAAATTGACAAAAATTGGAAAGAGAAGCTCCAAAGTTCCTATGGTCAAACAATTTCCATAGTACAAGGGCTCCACCGCAAAGACTTGTAGAAAAAGAGTGAGAGGGCAAACAATTTCCATAGTACAAGGGCTCCTATGCCTCTACAACTTTTAAACGAGGGTTTATTGTGGACAACTCGAAATCCCGCAGAGTAACTTGAAATTGCAGAAGTGCTTTACCTTAACAAAACTACTCAGCTCAGTAGAGCTACTCCCATCATTCTGCGTCAAACCCTAACTTAGGTTTAAGTGAAGAGAAACAGCAAAGAGAGTAACGGTACCTGCTTGACGAAAACCCTGAAGGACCGAACTTCGTTCTCGAGCGTGGCCCGGTAATGGCGGACAAGGCCGTAGATGATGCGCCCGCAAATTACGCCGTTCTTCTCGTTATCCGTCGTGAAGACGTTCCAAGCAACCTTAAGCAAGGCTGGGACAAAGGGCCTGAGCACCTCGGTGTGAGGCAGCCGGCTCAGAATCTCGATTATCGAGTTCCTCAGCCTATGCTCCATGGTCTCCGTCACGTGGGGTTTCGTTCTCTGCCTCAGAGTTACAAAGAACGCGCGCAAGTAGCTTTTCAGAAAGTTCAGATACTCCGAGGCGCGCAAGATTTGCAGGTTGTCCCGGACTTCCGCCGCCATGTAATACCTTTCATGCACCGCTGAGCATTTGCCCGTCAAGGGAAAGTACGATTCGAACTCGCGACCTGCATAGAATAAAAAGAATATAATTTCAAAGAGAGGATACACACGTCCAGGCCCATGAATTTCCTAGCATGTTGCTCGAAGTCCTTTATGGGATTCTCCTCTCTTCTCTTCATTTCTGCAGAAGTGTTAAACAAACGCAGTGCAGAATGGGGACGTTCAAGTCGCGGAAGTGCTGTGTTTGCCACCTTTTGCGAAAATATATAGGGAGCATATATATTCACAACTCTTCTACGACATATGCCACAACAAAGATTCACTCTCAAACAAACAATAAAGAAAGTTTTAATCCGCTGCTGTCTACCCGTAAGAACGGTGGATGTATATAAGAATATCATTTACGAGGTCTTAAAATAATTTAAATATAAATATTAAGTATTATGCTTTTTGTTACCTTAAAAGTATTTTTTCCTTTTATAAATTATTTGTAAAGGCTAAAGAATATTTATCAAATCTTATAGTTTAATAAGATAAAATCCTTAAATCTGAATCAAGATTTGTAATTGTTATGATAGTAGCTTTTTGGTAAGAGTTTGAAAATGAAAACTACGAAGAAAAAGATAAAAAAAAAATTGGTCATAAGTAAAATTTCAAAGCGGAGCAGGGATAAAAAGTAGATCAAATCAAGATATTTCATTCTTAAAAAAAAAGGCAAAGAAAGACTATCTACAGCTGCAAGCTTACTGCAGTGGTAAGGGCTTTCGCCTCTTTTTGAGAGATCCAAAGTTCAAAACCCCACTTAATACGAGGGGACTATGATTCCTCATATAAATATTTGTAAACTCATTGAAAAAATGAGAAAGCCTATTTACATCTTATGAAAATAGCGACCATAACTCACTTGAAACAACTATTAAAAGAAATATTTGTAAACTCATTGGAAAAATGAGAAAGACTATTTACATCTTATGGAAGGCCACCATAACTCACTTGGAACAACGATTAAAAGAAATAAAAAATGACATAAGGGATGAGACAGTATAATCATCTTTATTTTCCTCGAATATATAATTTTCTCTTGATAATAAAAGTGTTAAAAAAAATAAAATATTTTCCTCAAATAGTATATAATTTTCTTTTATTAATAAAAGTGTTAAAAAGAAATAAAATAGGATATAAGGGATAAGAAAGTATAATCATCTTTATTTTCTTTAAATAATATATAATTTTCTCATGAAAATGAAAGTAATATAGAGTTTATTATTTGCACTTCAGGATTTTAAAAGCACCATAATAAAGAAATGAGGAAATGATGATAGTGTAAAAAAAAAGATTCAAGAAGCAAAAACAAAGAGAAAAAGAAACCAAAAGGGACATTGATATGGGAAAACAAAAGCAAATATCTCAAATGTTAATAAGAAATGTGGGCTAAACCCATAAATAAAAACAAAAAGTAACAATGAAAATAATATCTTAGAATATTAGGGATATGAATAAGAACCCTAAAAAAAATATTAAAAAACTTTCATATTGTTATAGACAATATATATATACCAAATATTTTAGTTATTTATAGTGTTTTTATATTGACATTGTATGAAATGATAAAAGGGAGTTGATTGTAGAAACTTAACAACGATTAAGAATATGTATAAAAAGATAAATATGATTTAATTAATTTGATAAAAATAAAAATATTAAAAAACTTTCATATTGTTACAGAAAATATATATACCAAATATTTTAGTTATTTATAGTGTTTTTATATTGACAAATTTTCAATTCTCAAAGGCATTGTATGAAATGATAAAAGGGAGTTGATTGTAGAAACTTAACAATGATGAAGAATATGTATAAAAAGAAAAATATGGTTTAATTAATTTGATTAAAATGTAATGAGAGCAATGTAATATTTTGTTTTTGTAATGGAAGTTGTTCCAATAGAAGCCACACATAGCTTATTCAAATAAATAAATAAATAAAATCCTTAACTTTCAAGAAGCAAACCAAGGCTTCAGTTTTGTCAAATGATATGTGTACAACTTCCAAGTTGGTGTAATGATATTATGTCTTAATAATGTAATAAGTGTGAGGTTATTTGAATCTCATATAACCAATTAAAAGAAAATGTTAAGGAATATATATTTTTAATTTTTTAAAATAATAAAAATATGTTTTTAAAAGACAAATTCTAAAAAAAAAAAAAGTGGATACTCAATCAAATTGAAATATGAAGATTTGGAGCAATCAAAATTTCTTCCTCCCAAAGATTTCTCTTGAGGAATATTTAGTCACGAGAGGCTATTCCTAAGGCCTCAACATTCATTTAGTTAGCATTTCAAAGTAAGATTCTTATAACAAAGAGACTATAAAGAAGAGGAGATCATGGACCTTTCAAATATGCCTTATATGAAAAAGATTTAGAAACATTAGATCATTTACATTTTCATTATCTCTTTGCTCATACCATTTGGGGTTACTTCTTAAAAATATGAGAACCTATTGGGTAGCTTCATCATTGAAAGAGTTATGAAAGGTTAGATTAATTATTTTAAAATTAAAACACTAAGTATGGAGAAAGAGTTATGAAATGTTGGATTAATTATTTTTAAAATTAAAACACTAGAGAAATAGACTTGTCATTATTTGTTGGAGCTTATGGTTTGAAAAAAATTAATTTCAAAATCATGTCTATGTTTGGAATCATATTGTTATCTCCCTTCAAAAATGTTATGGTGTTCATCATGTGAAGAAGTGCCAAAAAAGAGCTCATAACCTCTTAATTACAAGATTTAAATATACATAGAAAAGTTACCTAAAGTTAACATAAAAAAATATAATTTAATATACAGTATACTAAAAATACTTTAGTTTATCAAAATTAATTTTGATGATACTTCAAAATATTTATAAAAAAAATATCTTATATTTTCAAAATAATAAAAGAAAAAATATCTTCACTTAAATTCATATAAAACTTCAACTAACAATTATTAAAATCAACGTTAAAAAAACAATGCTTGTTATTTAACCATCTATATCTTTATTATTTATGTAAATTGAAGGTGAACAGACATGGAACAAAATTTCAATTATGGAATATGTATTATTTATGTAAATTGAAGGTGAATAGACAGTATTAATGTGGAACAAAATTTCAATTATGGAATATGTCATTAGATTTGCATCATCGGGTATTTTTTGTTTTTTACGCAGGGAAGTTGGTTACATTTACAATATATTTTTAGTAACTGTCAAGTGCAAGGATTAAATTACATGGGCTGCCTCCAACTGGCTTATACCACCTCATTATTTTATAACCTGATGTGAAGAGAATCATTGTTTGTTTGGTAACGTTGTAGTTGATGTGGCGCACCAGTAGTGCATACTCAGACGATTTAGATCAGACTACTACCTTTACAAGTAAACATACCCCAAAGTTTAAACCTAAGTCTGTTCTAAATAAATTCCTTACCAGATAATTACCAATCCACCTATAACCTGTTATAAAACAAGAAGAACAACCACATACAAGGAATATGTACGGTTGATGTTGGGAGAGAATATCAACGGATTTTATTAAAATCTATTCACAGAACCTAGAAGTTCGTCGAATTTCAAATTTTTTTCATATTATTTGGCGAACGCGATTATGTAGCTGTTCTAAATGTTCTAAAAACTATAAGTTCTCAATTTATATCGTGTTTGATTATTTTTTAATATTTTAAAGGTTCTTAAAAATTCCATTAATTTAATTTAATAATTTTTGTTTTAAGGTGGTAATATGTTCTTTTGAGTAATTTTATTTTATTTTAGGAGATGGATTTTCTATTAAGTTTATTGTTTTAAAAGTTTTTGATTTTTTTTAATTTTGTTTTTATGTAAAATAAGATTTGTTTTTAACAATATAGTATGTTGAACATCACTTTTTAAAGAAAATTTAAAAGGTGCTGTACTTACTCCCCACCCCCACCCTCATTTGAGGGTGGGGGTGGGGAGTAAGTACAACACCGTTTAAAAATATTAAATATTATAATTTTTATAATATAAGTATATGAATAAGTTTTTTTTATTGGTAGTAGAAGGGGTTTTTAAAAGGTTTTCGAACCTATTACAAATAGGGTTTTGAAAGGCACCTCCAAACCTTAGATTTAACAATAAGATATCAAGAAAAACTGAGTTGGATTTCACGAATCCAACCTAAAATCCAATGAAGCAACCTTCTAGCAAATAAGTTGTAGTTTTTTACTAAGCAAATACAAGAGATTATCACGATCAAACAACCAGCTGGCAACAAGGGCCAACATAGGAGAAACCCACACCCAAAACAACATTCAAATTCAAGATTTAAAATTAGAATTTGAAAATCCTGCCTAGAGCTGCATTCAAATTCAAAGTTCAAAATTTGAAGATCCCGCCCACCACTAGGGCCTTAAATCTGGGAACCAAACCTCACCATTGGAACCTAGGGGTGCTCAAAGAACTAGAGAGCCAAGAATCCCATTTAAAACTGGAGTAGATCTACAACAACAACATTTGACCTGACAAATAACTAAAACAAAAACAACCAAAAAATCACTTGCTGGATTGTCTCGACGAGGTCTTGGGAGGCCTGCTAACCTTTTTTTGACCCCCAAAGAAAGAAATCCTTTTTTTAGGCCACACTCCTGAACACATTTTTTCCAAGTCTCCATGATTGGAACAACCTCATTCTCTCCAGGATGCAACGCCTCAAAACTATCTATTAGAAGGGGTTGTACTCCATTAGCAATTTTAGAGTCAATATCCCTTTTCCTGAGCACTTTGTTGCTAGGTATTCCCACTTTCCTTTCGACCCCTACATCAATATGAGTTTTCCTATGACTTATGGTCTTTGGACTTGGAGAGCTTTTCTCAAACACAGGTTTTGAAGAGGCTAGAGAGCTTTCCATTAACTATTGAAGAGTCGGATCATCTATGTCAAGATAGTCAAAGGGATTTACCTCTTCTCCACTCTCCCCAAATTTAGGAAGTTGAACAATATCCCTCGCTACTAGGCTCACTTCCATTCTCTTCGCAGGAACCCTGTTCAACTCCTCTCCATCAAACATGTTTTATGAAATAAGGGGTTCCTCCTGTAATTCCTCACTGAGCCCAACATGAGAAATAAAAATTGGATCTTTTTCTTTCAATTTTTGAGGGTTTCGCTTAAGCACCCACCTTTCACTGAGATTCTTACTGTTTTCCTTACGACTTTCCGAAGTACTCAGAGCTTTAGGATGTAGGGGGCATATGCTCTTATGGTGCCCTCCCTTACCACACTCCTAGCAAACTTGGGATTTATTTTCATATTCAATGTTCTGAACCCAGGTGCCAAGGTTAGAAAACAACTCAATAGAGCTTGGCAGATCCTTCTCGATATCTGCCATCACACACATTCTAACATAGAGCATTCGAGATTTGGAACTGGTAGTTTGATTGAAGGAAATCAAATCCCTAATTATCTTGGCAATAGCTTGGAAGATGCTCTCATGCCAGAGATGAAGTGGAAAGTCTGGTAGCTTGACCCATAGTGGGACAATATTAATGCTCTGCATTAGGGGATTAAAATTTGGGGCCCATTTACATAAAAATAAACCTCGTTTGCCAAAAATGATGGACCCGCTTCCACGATTCGCTTGGAATCCTCCTCACAGTCAAGCTTGATAAGGAAGTAATTTCTTAGGATGGCCACAATTTCAAGAGGACTAATAGGTCTCCATCTTGCCAAAGCCTATCTCCTCAGAGTATCAATGTCTAGCCTCCTACCTTGGAATTTTCTCACAAGATTCCACAACCCATATTTTAGTATATTATCAATCAAGCTATCGGAGATATGGATTTGGTTCGACACATGAGAAATGTCAAAGAGGGTGTCAGATTCTCCATTAACACTAGTGACCAATTTTGCATATGAAGGTAGACTAGGGGGGATGGGGTACTTCCAGCAGGTTCTACTCATCCCACCTTTGAGCTTACTAGGATCCCACTCCTCCCATTCAAATGAAAAGGAGGGGTCACGAGATTCAAATAGATCCGCCTTCACAGACTTAGCTTCTTCAACAATGGGGTCGAAGCTGCCCGACCAGGCATCCACCTTCTCTACAACACTCATCTACCTCCTCTGCAATGCTCCTTTGAAACCTAAAAAACTGCACCGATCTGCTTCACAACCTAACTATTGTAGCACAATATATGAATAAGTTTTACTTAGGTGTATATAAAAAAATTATTAGAAGCTAGTTTAAAAAATAATAAATAATAAATTAAATTGTTAAAAATATAGGAGAGTCAAATCTTGTGCAACAAACAATTATTATATAATATATATTAAAATAATGTTTATTATAAATTATATACATGATCATAATGTAATTAAATTTGATGTTAACTTTTAAAAACATTAATTTAATTTAATACTTTTTTTTGGAGTAATACTTCTTATACACATCCACCATGGGGATTGAACCTGGGTCACATCACCGATAATGCAAGTAAACAATTATAAATTATCATAATTTATACTAATTTTTTATACATAAGATTAATTTATAAAATCTATTAGTGCATGTCAACAGTTATAAATTATCATAATTTATTTAATTTTTTGTTGGGGAACAAGGGGTTGTACTTGGGTCTCTTGAAAAATCACAACTCTTTTCTTTAGAGCGTTGAGATTTTACAAATAGATTCACTTCTCATTTCAATTGAGATGTTATAGCTAACCTACATCATTTTACATAAAATATCTGTGTGAATACAAATATTCCAAAATTCAACATCTTTCTTGACATTTTCCTACAACAATCTTCACAATACCAAAACTTCACCTAGGGTTATGCATAAGGGGTAGGACCCGAAAGGTACTTGTAAAAAAATGGTGAATCTATTGCGAAAACCCGGTGAATCCTGGCCAACTGCATGTAGGATGGCATGGCGAATGACCTTAATTTTTCAAAAAAAATGGCAAAAAATGGTGAATTTCAAAGTTCTGACCGGACCAGGTGGAAAAGGAGTTTTGACGATGTCGACCAGGTTACAAATCATGATCCGATCTCGGATCGGATGCATAATATGATCCAGTCTCATAATATGATCCAATCTCGGATTAGATGCATAATATGATCCGAACATGGACCGGATGCATAATATGATCCAGTCTTGGATCGGATGCATAATATGATCCGATAACCGATCGGATGGATAATATGATTCGGTCCTAGATCGGATGCAAAATTTGGTTCGATCTCGAACCAGATCATATTATGCATCCGATCTTGGATCGGGTGCACAATATGATCCGATCATCGATCGGATGTAGAATAGGATCTGATCCGACATCGGATGCATAATGTGATCCGATCCGAGATCGGATGCATAATATGGTTCGATATTGTACCGGATGCAAAATCTGATCCGGTATCGAGCTTGATGCAAATTTTGGTCCGACATTGGACCGAAGTAGAATAAGGTTCGATTTCGGGGCCTCATGCGAAATATGGTCATGATGCAAATAAATATTTGGTAGCCACGTGTCACACGTTCATTCAACAACACTACATGTCCAATACAATGTTGTCACATGTCAACCCTATTTCTTCAATCTATAAAAGGGCATCAACTATCATTTTTTCCATTTCATTTCTATGACTATACAACCAGAGCTAACCTTTCCAATCAACCTTTCGATTCCCAATCCTTTTTCTTTAGCTTCCAACTTCTTATGATGGCCACCCCTTCCACCCTTACACCAAAATTCAAGAATATTTCTTGCTCTATGATTTCAGATTTAATGACAACCCTAGGTATGGACTTTACATGGCTCAATAATGCAAGTTTGACAACCTTGGTTTCAATGCCATAATTCAAAATAGATAAATTCCTCCTGCAACATATCATAGTCGATTATGACCATGATAGGGCTACAATGAGAATCAAAGTATAAAATAGAAATCTACTTTTCACCATCACTCCTACAGATATTAACAGATTGATAGGTCTTCCTTTCATTGATTTTCCTCAAGTGTCGATGAGGTTGCAGCTATCTCTAGATGACAAAGCACACCTCAAAACCAAGTACGGTCTGTCATCAAAATATTTGGTAGGTATAATTCTTGTTAATTATATTCTATTAATGTTCAAAGTTTCAAATTTGTAAATTGTCATCTAATTTTGTTTTTGCAGCTTTTACCACCAAGTCAAAAAGAGGGTTATCAATCAATGATGTTAACCATCAAACTCTGAAGGCCATTATCGAGTTCTTCCAGGCCAGACTAATTCTTATGGGAAGACCAAAAATTTCATTTTGGGCACTAGCTTATATTGTTCAATCTGAGCACAATCAAAGGTTCGATTGGTGCATGTATATTTTGGATCGGATCAGGTCCGAGTTACACATCGTACAAATGGCAACCAACAAGACACAACCCATTGTGGGCACTATTAATTTTCTTTTAGCACTCTATTATGAGTGTTTTCATAATTTACAAACTACTCCTGTACCAACTGTAGTGCATGCAACACTACAGGCTATTGCTATGTCAGTAGAGGAATTGAAGGTAATAACTACATCTTTGACCTTGACATACTATTTTATATTTTATCACATTTCATTTTTTAATTTTTCTTTTCATCTATATGCAGGGTAAGGTAGACATTACAAAGAGTAAATAGGATGCTGCCAATAGGGGTCATAGGCCAGAACAAACTAGTGATTCTGAAGACATAGGCTCAGAAGCGACACCATTGTAGAGGTCGTATAAACATTCCAGGCAAGTCGCTACTCCTAGGGGTTCTCGTACACCTAGGTATGCATAAAATGTGCAGGCTGAATCTAGTGTGGCCAAACCCTCCCCCATTGGAACACAAATTCAACATGTTTCATCATCTTCAAGTAAATCTATGTGTAGTTAATTTAAATTAAGAACTTGATCTATTTTATTTTTTAAAAAATTGTAACAAAATATTTTTGATTATTTTTAGTTGATTCTCAAAATCAATGACAAGTACAAACATCACAAGTGAGAGGCCATATGCCACCACCACCTCCATCACAGCCACCATTTGCATCACACCCACCGCTTGCACCACAACCATCGCTTCCACCACATCAATGACAGGCACAACCTATGCTAATGTGAGGGCAAATCCGTGTTGGAAAATAATTGTTTTCACAGAGATCATAGGGGACCGCACAAAGTTCTAGGTATGGGTTCTCACACTCATAGAGATCACACATGCCAGCACCAAGTTTTGGGTATGGCTGGTCATCATTTACATTTACAACAAATTCACAGGCACCAGAAGTTTCAACCAAGGGATTGGATAATATTCCACTTGATGATGATTTTATTTTGTAGGGCAACATTGTAGGCTTCAAGGCAACAGATGTGCTTAGAGATCAAGCAGAACAAGGAGAAGCCCCTACCCCTACAGCTGAGCAGACATCATTACCATCAACTCAAGGAGACAACCCTCATCCTCAAGGTCCTCAAACTGAGGATGATATTGTAAATTTTAATGAAAATATTTTAATGATTGAAAATATTGAAGCAACTATTAAGCAGGTTGTGCTTAGATATTTGTAGGAGATGAAGGAATGGGAATATCGAGAAAAGGTCCTTATAAGGGAAATTAATACCCGATATAAAAATTATGTAAAAAGAGATTCTCTTTATTCTTTGGTTCAATATGAACCAGAAAAGCTTGATGGCCTGCTAAAATAGGCCACATCAGGATCAGTAAAGTCTGATTTTATTTATGATGATGATGTTTTAAATGTTGTTGTTGGTAGATTGGAGAACATTAATGTTGAAGCCCAAGCATTTTATAACCATTGGGCTTCCAATAAGGACAAATTTGTAGTTGTTGAGGCTACAAGGGAAATGGTTGAGGTAAGAAAAGTTTTTTATGTTTCAATTTTCTATTGTAGTTAAATTTTTATATTTCTTGAAAATATGTAATAATTTCAATATAACCCTTTTGAATTATGTTTTCAATTTGTTTTTGTAGTCAAATTTTGAAAACTTAAAAACACAGGTTAAGAGCATGGACGTCAATATTAATAGGGCGAAGACATTTTTGAATAATGCAATGGAAATGAAAAAGAAAATGCAAGCAAAAATATCAGAAAATAATCATTTAAAAAATACATCAGGGATAGGCTCAAAGAAGATCCGGAAAAGGTGCTTGAGAAAACAAAAGAAACGCTTCCAACAATACTTGAAGATCCAAACAAAGAAGAAGCAGCATTGGTGGCGAGTATTGTGAAAGTACGTGAAAACCTAGTCAGAGCTGGAGCACTGCCAGAAGAGAGTGTCACAGAAGTAGATAAAGGAAAAGAAACGACAACTCCAACCGATAGTGAAGCATCAAAGCACCAATCAAATGTTTGACAATGTAATATGCTATCAAGTTGACTGTAGTCAACAATTTTGTACGATGTAATATATTTCTATTCGAACTAATGAAAATGACATTTTCTCATATTGTGTTTTCCATCATTCATAGTTTGTTTGCATTTATAAATTTGTGTTGCTATTTTAGTTTATTTCTGGCTAATATTGTTCACTATGTTCATCTCAAACAACAAAAGCATTATAGATAACATTATAGATCAACAATAATATACCAATAATAAGATTTAAAACATGAAACATAAATATTTATCAATGAAGAGAGTTGAGACACTAAGACATAAACATACAATTTTAAAAACCGCAATAAGATATAAGACATGTAATTTTTAAAACAATAATGTGATATAAAACAACAATTCTTTGAAATCTTATAAATCTGGAACAATATTGTGAAATCTGCTATCAAATCAATTTGTGTTTATCAATGTCAATGAAATCATGGAATAATTATCATTAAGGTAGCTGAAACATATCAGCTTGTCCAGAATCATTATGAAGCATAGCAAAAATTTGTGTCTCCACCATCTGATCACTGAAAGCATCATCATCATAGTTATCGATCGTATTCATCGTACCTCTTCTGTCTGCTAGGGAACTCCAGTGTGCCAAAGCTCTATCATACGAAAATTTATCCAACTGATACGAAGACACATAAATTCTTAAACAATTTTCTAAATTTTTGTCGAGTCTATTATGGAGCTTAGATTTAACAAAAGAAAGTGCACTGAAAACTCTTTCATCTTCGACTGACCCCAAAATCATTGTTTCACATAATTCATATAAACGAAAGTATTCACTTATTGTATCTTGTAAGACAGTACTTGGATACAATTTTTACCACAAACGTGCAATGGAACCAATCTCATGGACACCTATCATAAGTGATGTTTGCACAACCATTGTTCTTCCAAAATGCGATGATTGTTGTTTCAAAAGATCATCGTTGAGTATACCTCTAATTTCAACACCATTGACTTCCACACTCTTACTGAAATGGTTAATGAGGTTACCCATATATTTAATAAATAACTCATTTGCAGAATTGTATTCAGTACAAGGATCCCAAAACATGGGGTTAACCACACCCATGGCCTCGAGCAACTCATCTCTCTGAAACCATTCTCTTATCTCACCTATCAAATATTTTGCTATTTTTGACAAATTACACTTAGTTTTCTGTACAATAACATGAAATCTATTGTGTGTTACAAGAACTTCTTCAAAATCTTCCACAACTATACTTGATTGCCTTTCAAAACAATAAAGTGGTACCATCTTTCCATGAACATTAATACAAAGATGATCATTGATGTCAAACTTCAAAAAGTTTTTGGATTGTTCATGTTTATCAATGTATTCCAACTATCAAACAAAGGTTCTATAAAATCTGCTTTAGACACATATAATGTATCAATAAGCATGCATATTTGTTTTCTCATCCTCATGAAATCAATGATATAGATGGATCTCTCTTGTGCAAGTTTAATTAATCTATTCATTTCTTGTAACATTGGAAGAATACCACATAAGGTCAAAAGTGTTTCCAAGTCAGTCAAATGGAACAACATATCTTTTGCCTTATCAACTATCCTATGATTTGCATGCATAAACCCCATCAATGATTGATATTCTACAAAAACTCTCTGAGCAAGTTGATACAGTGAAATCCATCTTGTATCCACATATTTTAACAATTTTTTTCCTTTCGTAACTCCTAGTGCAAACTGTTGAAACTCTACAAACCTTTTTGGGCTGAATGAGAAATAAGAATGAATTTCATGAATAAGGTCTTCCACTCTAGCAACATTTGCAAATGTGCTCATGATTTTATATGCAAGATTCACTCTATGAGCCATACAATGAATGGGAATCATATATGGGGCAACTATGGTTTGGAGTCGAACACAAAGACCAGACATGTGCCCTTGCATAATAGTAGCACCATCAGCTCCAACGCAAATTAACTTTGTTGCTATGTCTATATCATTCATTCCCGTAATATTCTTTAAACTATTGACAACAACATTATAAATATTTTTTGCATTTGAACTTTCCAACATCTTATGTATTCCCAACAAAATAGGCCTCCTAATATGATTTTGAAATGTGTACACATGCATGCAAATCCAAGATGTGTTGTCCACAATCGTTACCTCATCAATAGAAAGTGAAATGAATCTGGCAAGTTTTACTTGCTCCCTTAGGTCTTCTTTCTCAACTAAAGATAGACATTTTACCATTTCCCAACCACTTCGATCTGACCAATGGGAATTAGGAAGGTTTTGCACATTAAATAGGTGTAATAGCTGCTTATAATCAATAAAATTGGACATTGGTCTACCTTTCTTGAGAATACTATAAACAACGACAAACTGCATACTTTTTGAAGCTAAGATGGTCTTCTGAATTTTATGAAATTGGGCTGCAATTGTTCCACCTTTCTCAACAAGAGATTGTTGTTGCTTTAAGTGATTGTCATATTCTATAGCATATCTTAAATGCATACATTCTGATGCATCCTTCCACTTAACTTCTTTACTAACTTCACCATTACTTTTTATAACTTTTACATAAGCTTTGCCAGCATGTTTTTCAATTGTATCAATCTTATTTTGCAGCCTATGATCCTTACCAAGTCTCCAACTGCAAATTTTGCATCTACATTCTTTTTCATCGATTTGGTTATCCTCAATTAGGATAGGCTCAAGCCAGGGAAATATTTCTACCCATTCATTCTTAAATCCCCTTCCAAGTATCCAGTTAGATGCTTTTCTTTTTTTAGACTTTTTGCTTGAAGATTCATATGAAGCTTGTAATGATTTTGATTTATCACTTTCATTTTCAATTGTAATGTCATTTCGAGGGTTGTCTTCAAGTGTTTGTTGGATGTCATTGTCAAGGGGATTTTCATTAGAAGGCATCTCTTGTTGGGGAATATCTTCAAGTGGAGGCATATCAGGATCGATAGGGTATTCTGCATAGTAGCATACCATAATATTTTTTATCATTCTTGGATTAAACAAAATATACAGAAAAAATATTCATATCATCAATCAAGCACATACTGGGAAGTCAAAAATCATTTGTACCTTGAATTTGCATGGATGTCATTGGCTCATTGCATTTCAAATTTTGGCTAAAATATTTGAGGATACTCTTTTCAGTAGAAGATTTGGCCCCCTTCTTTCCATCACTAGGTGACATTTTACTTGTAAGAAAAATGTTTTTCAATTTAGTAGAGTAATAAAATGTTGAAGAGGGTGTACTTTCAGTAGGCCTTAAGATAATATTGTAAATAGAATAAACAAATGGTTGGGTGGTAGATTATACATACTTGTTTCCTACCATGCTTTATTGTGATTTTATCAGTTTATGCCACTGGTTCATTTTTTGGTGAAAGCACTTTAACTGACAAGAGCACAAAGGTAATTAACATTCAAATTGAAATCAATTTAAGAAAAATATTCTTTATGCAAAAAATAATTGGAGATACGTATGTCAAAAAATATCATATTATAGCACAAAATGGGCTAGAAATAGAGAATCAAAATATCTTCGGAGAAACAGAGCATCAATATGTCTTTAGAGAACCAAAGCATTTACACATGTATAATATTAGCAAGGAAAAAATATCTGAATAGAAACTAAGAATCAAAGAGTTTTAAAACATGCAAAATAAGGCAAAATAGAGAAAACATGGGAATAGAGCAATGACCATCCGGATGCAAAAGAGGGCTCAAATATTGGTGTGGTGTATAAAAGGATTGAAAAATCATTAAAGATACATGTCAAAAAATATAAGATTATGGTACAAAATGGACTAGAAATAGAGAATCACAATATCTTCGGTTCACCTATTCATAAAGAATCAAAGAGTTTTAACAGAAAGAGAGAAAATAGAAGATAACATGGCAAGTAGAGCAATGATAGAGAACATGGTGTAGAATGAGGTCCGGATGAAGAATAGGGTCCAAAAATTATCTTGGTGCAAAAAGATCAGGATCGGAAAAGATCCAATGTAAAAAGGTTCCATTGCAAAAATGGTTTTGATCGATTGTAGAATAGGTTTTAGTTATGGTAATAGTCCAAAATGGTTTCGATCGATTGCAGAATGGTGATTGTAGAAGTGGTTCCATTGAAAGTAGGTTTACAAAATGGTTTGACTATGAGAAGTGGTTCTGATCGGTTGTAGAAAAGGTCCACTTGCAAAATGGTTTCATTAAATGGGGTTGTAGAATAGGTTCCTTTGTAAAATGGTTCGATCTTGCAAATGGTTTCTGGTTGTAGAACTAGTTGCAAGTTACAAATTGGTGTCAATCGATTGCAGAATAGGTTTCGGTCTGGTATAAAAATGGATCTGGTCCTACCTTGATCTGTAAAGGTTTTGGTCTGGTGCTGAAATGGTTTCGATCTTGTGCAGAACTAGGTCGGTATATCCATCGGGTGTAGAACAAGGTCCAAAAATGAAAATGTATCCCTGGGGTGTTAATTATATATAGAGGTATACTTGGCGAGTTGGGCGGGATAATTTAGAAATTTTAAAATTTTAGGGTGAAAAGGGTACTCTATTTAGGTGGGATTGCTTGCAAATTTTTCAAAATAACCATGATACTCTTATCAAAGCACGGCGAACCGACACCTAAAATTTATTTGTCCCAAAAATATTCGGCTAAATGGCCGACGTCCGGGTCCCCCAAATTTTGCAAATTTGAATTTTTGAAAATGCTACTTTTCACCCAAATGGTGAATTTTCGTCGCTATGCATAACCCTGACTTCACCTCTATTTATGCATTGCATCTTAGTAGAGTAATATTTCTAAAACATCGCACTATCATAGTCTGCTTTACCATATTTGGATTGCTAGTTTCCTTCCTGAAGCACAAATGCAACCAAGAAATTATAATAAATAGTTTATATGAAAACACATTAATGTTATAAAATAAAGCAAATATTACCATAGAAAACATTAAAGTAACTCTTAATCATTATTTGATTGAGGTAGTCAACATTTTCTTGTCAACTTCAACTAAACTTACTACTTCTTCTAGCCATAGAAAAAAACTTAACTTCACAATCATTAATTAAAACCCCTCTATTGGCTAGCCTATCCCCTAGCCTATCTACACATTTGTTTCCTTCTTTTAACGTATGTGTAAACCTGTTTTCTTCAAACTCTAGCAAAATCTTGAATTTTCATAATTATCTCTTGTATGTTTCATGAAGCCTTTACTTTCCTCAAAATTACAATAATTACTATGAGTGAATCGCCTTTCATCCATACTCTGTTCCATTTCATTGTTTGCATATTTTTAACCCTTTAAAGCTACCCAAGCTTCAACTTCATTACTTGTCTTAAATCCATTATTGAAAGCATAATGAGACAAAATTTCTCCTCTATTATTTCTAGTTATTCCTCTTCCTCCTACTGGTCCTAGATTTTCTTTAGATGCTCCATCAAAATTCAATTTGACCAACTCCACATGTAGTGGTTTTCACTTTATTCTTTGCCTTCTTTTTATTTCTCATGTACCCAACATCATAATTCCATTTGATGACTTGAATCCATCTATCAAGGCTCTTTGCTTCTAGATTAGGGATTGGGTGAGTTGATAGGGTTGGATTAGACTCCTCTATGGATAAACAAATCTTTCTTTTCATTACCTCTAAATTGTTTTCCTTTCTTTTTAATATTCTTCTATTCCTTTCTAGCCATACAATTCAAAGTATTGTATCTTTTTATACATCCCATATTATCTATAAAGCGTCACTTTTAAAAGTGCACTCCCATTGCTTTAACCATTCTTCAATTCTACCATTCATCACCATGCATTTACCAAACATACTAAGAATCCATTGCCATAGTTTCCAGACTATTGAGCAAAGTCCTAAGAGATGGTCTATACTCTCCTTCCCTTTTTTACAAAATACACATTGTGAGGGGCCATGAAAACCCCTTTTCATAAGGTTATCCTAGGATAGAATTCTTCTATGACCTAATAATGAAACAAACATTTTGACATTAGGAATGCTTGGGCTATCCCAATTATCTCTCCATATTCTTGTGATATTCCTATTTTTTTGGTGATTTACATTATATCCACTTCTTATTATGTATTCTCCTAAGCTATTCAACTCTTAAATCAATTTATCCTTGACTCCCCTCAAAATAATCAATGTTGTCTTTCTACTCAAATACCTCCTACCATCAATGTCTTGTATAGTTGTAAAAAATCTTCTTTTCATTTGTATCTTCCTTCCTGATCCTTATACAATATGTTTGAAACTCTATCACCATTTTTGTCTTGAAGTAATCTCATCCAAGGTTTCAAAATTAGATCTGGATTTAGTGGTTTTTTATCACACCAAGTATCCATCAAGATATAATTTTTTAAAGGCGAATAAAAGGGTTTTTTTGAAAGGGTCCCAACCCTTTTACATAAGGAGACAAAACCTAAGAGCCAGGATAAAAGCCCACAGACGAAAAGATAAGCGAAAATAAAGTTTAGAACATAGGGCAATATGAAAAACCAATAACCGTAATTTATTTGATTAAATATATTTAAACCTAATATTTAAATTCAAGGATACAAGATCAAGTGATAAAAGTTTTTTGAGCTATTTTTTTACAAAATTTTACAAAAATTCATGTATAATTTCTAAATTATTTTTTAAAACTAGTTATATGGGATTGAAATGGGTCCCACCCATATTATATCATCATCACAAAGTGGTATTACAACAAATCTTGGATATTATCCATGGATAATAAGATTTGAACCTTGGTCTCCTCCTTAAATGTTGAGAAATCTAACCGGTTGAGTTAATGCAACTTAATCATATATAATTTATAAATTATTATAATATTTTTTCAATGAGTTTAGACATATTTCTATGAAGGGTCCTAGTCCCCTCATACTGAGTGGGGTTTGAACCTTAAACCTCTCAAAGAGAGGCCAAAGCCCTTACCACTATGACAAGCTTGCAACTACAAATTTTTATGAGGGATCTTGGTCCCCTCGTACTGAGTGGGGTTTGAATCTCGGATCTCCCAAAGAGAGGCCAAATCCCTTACCACTGCACTAAGCTTGCAACTCTTAAATTATTATAATATTATTAATGGTGAAATCAGTTTTGATTTCATATAATTAATTAAAATAATTATAAATACAATCATAATTATTGTATAATTTAAAATAATAATAATAATATTAACTTAATTTTAACGTTAATTTATTATAGGTGTGAAGGATTAGGGTTTTTTTAAATATCTCATATTTTAGGAGTCATATCTTTGCGAAGAGTTATTTGATTCAGCTTATTCTTAGACCAACTTGTGCGAAATTTGAATAACTTTAAAATGAGTGGTCATATACAAGAATCCAAGCAATATCGAGGGAGATACGACCCTGTGAAGTCAACCATTCGAAACAAGAGCAGTGACTATCTTTCAAGTCATGAAAAATGAAATTATAAATATTTGTCAACTAGGGTTCAAATGATGGGAAGAGCAATGAAGGGCTAGGAATTCAACGAGGCAAGACATTCTATCTAGAAAAATAATTTTTTAGCTCAGTTTTTTTCCCATTTTTTATCTTAGAAAATTGTGCATGAAAATTTTATAAAGTTTTTATCAAATATTATAATTGTTATAGGACATTCAGATAAATTTCAATAGATTTTGAGATTAGTTTTCTTTCCATGGATCTATTTATAGTTAAATCCTTATAATCATCTCTAGTGGTAGAGGTTAGTGAGCACACCTCAGAGAGATTCTCGTTGCTTCAAGATAGGTTAATTTTTGGTAAATTTAATGGGTATTGGTCGGGGACTTCAACCTTGAGAAAATGGATTGATAAGAGTTGGAAGTCTCTAGGAGTGATTCTATCATTTATTCCCAAAGGTTTCTTCCCAGCTATGTTTTGTTCTAGGGAAGAAAGAGAAAAATTCCTAAAAGGGGGTCCTTGGTTTATGGGAAGAGCAGGACTCTTCCTAAACTGCTAGTATGAAGGCTTTTCACCTAAAAATGTAAATCTATCCCTAGTACCAGTCTGGGTTAGGATGTTTGGGTTACCCATTGAATGTTGGGAAATAGATACGTTCAAGGCATTAGGAAACATTCTAGGATAATTCCTTGAGATTTCAAATACAATGAAAGATGGATTCTTGGCTATTTATGCTCGAATATTGGTCATGATTGATATAAGTAAAGCTTTACTAGAATCAATCATTATTAAGTATGGGGATAAGATATAGACCCAAACTATAGATTGTGAAAAAATATCTTTTAGATATAGAAGATGAAATGAGTTGGAGCATATTGAAAGATCATGCCCTAAGAAGAGCCTAACAGAATCATACGTAGAAAACCACAAGAGAAACTTACAAATGGTTATGGATGAATATGGTTTTCAACTTCTAAAAAATAGATCTAGAAAAATAAAATAAATTAAATAGTGGAGATCAATAAGGAAGTATATTAGAAGAAATACAAACTCTTTTGAGGCTTTAGCCTATGAAGAAAAAGTAGATCAAAACTTAGAGGACACAGTACAATAGTTTCAACATATTAAAAAGGAACCATCTATTTAGTATAATCCTAATTTAAGGAAGAACATTCTCAATGAACCTAAGGAATGTGTCTCATTATATTTTGAAGACTATTGAAGTACCATGCACCATTCAGGAGGGAAAATTTGGTAAAGAAAATACAGTTTTAGAAGTTAATACCTCTGCCATTAATAAGGAAATACTGGAAAATGAGCAGGACAGGTCAAATCTTCTGTAATAGAGCCTGGAGAGGATAAATATGATGAAAAAAATTGTGAAAGAATATCAAGGAATAGAATAATAAGACCTACTCCTGATATAGGCAAGGCAAAAAGAGGAAAACCCTCAAATTATCAAGCAAGATCTGGGGAAGCAAGAACAAAAAGAAAGGAACACAAACTAAGTTGGTTGAACTTCTCTTTATGAAACAACAAAATGATATTGGTAATACGCAGGTGGGACCAAAAGCCCCTAATGAGACATGATTATCATCTCATGAAATATAAGGGGTGCTAATACCTCCTCAAAGCAAAAGTGTATTAGGGACTTATGTTTAAGTAATAAGCCTAATATTCTTTCTATCTAGGAAACTAAAATGACAAAAGAAGTTTCAAAAACTATGAAAGCAGTATGGGCAATATGTGAATGGGATGCTATGGATTTTGAAGGAGTGATAGGGGGAATTCTAACTTATTGGAATCCTTCTAGAACCTCTTGTGTAACCATTCATAAAACTAGGCATTGGATAGCCTCTTTAGTCACTTGCTACTTTGCAGATATTTGTTTCATCCTTATCAATGTCTATGGACCTACAACTCAATCAGGTAGATTAGAAGTTTGGAGTGGGATTGAAGCCTTTATGAGAAGTAAAGATCAAGAAACCTGATTCATGATCATTGGAGATTTTAATTCCATAACCAATCTAAATGAAAAATTTGGAGGAATTAGGAAATTGACCTAGATTATGAAAGATTTCTCAACTTTTATTAAAAAACATAATCTATGGGAGGTTGAGTTTGAAGAAGAGAACTAAACTTGGACCAACAACAGGAAAGTCCAAAACCTTATAGAGAAAAAATTAGACAGATACATTCTCTCAGATCATTGGCTAGATGAAGGAACTTGTGCTAAAATTAATACCTTAACAAGGATTGGTTCAGATCACTGACCAATAAGAGTTAAAATGGTGGTAAGTGAATTTAGAAAAAATTCATATTTAAAATATGAGCAGATGTAGGAAGACCATCCTCAATTTGTTGATATGATAGCTCAAACATGGAATTATTTATGTAATGGTGGGTTGTATGCTCTTCCAAATCAAATTAAATCTATGACATCTAGATTAAACGAATGGAACAAGAATGCTTTTGGAAATATTTTTTAGAAAAAAAAAAAAACTAAAAGATAAAATTTCAAATTTCCAAAAAGGTGATCTTAATAACCCAAGCTCAGAGGAAAGGGAGTTTCTTAGTGAATATCATAATATTTTGAGTAAGGAAGAGAAATTCTGGAGAATCAAGACAAACTTGGTTAAAAGAAGGAGATAAAAATACAAAGTTTTTTATAGGCTGGCTATAATACAGAGATCAACTTCCAGAATTAGTAGAATTAAATCAATAGAAGGGGTTTGGATTGAAGATCGGAGTGAAATTAGAAAAGAGGTAAAGTCTTTTTATTAGAATATTCTATGTTCAGAGGAGACCAAAGTTCTTAATGATAAACTTCTTCAAGATGTTCCTTCAGTTATTACGAATGAAGACAATAGGAAAGTGATGGAGCCTATTACTCTAGAAGTTCATTTAGCTCTTTTCTCTTTTAATAAGGATAAATACCCATGTCCAGATAGGCTCTTTGCAACTTTATACCAACATAATTGGGATATAGTGAAGGATTCTTTATTGGGTGCAATGGAACAGTCTAAGGTAAAACAATACATACCTTATAAAATAAATGCAACATATCTTACCCTAATTCCAAAAAAGAAGGATGTTGAATTGTTTGATTCTTTTAGACCCATAAGCCTATGTAATATGGCATATAAGATTATCTCCAAAGTGATGACAAATAGATTAAGACCATTGTTAGATAAAAATATTTCAGAAGAGCAAGGAGGATTTGTGAAAAGACAAAGTCTAGACGGGATCATAGTAGCTCATGAAGTTATGCATTCAACAAATTCAATAAAAGAAAAAGCAATGATCTTAAAACTTGATATGAGTAAAGCCTATGATAGGGTTCAATGTGATTTTCTTTTTTGTAGTTTTAGAAAATTTTGGTTTCGAGAAGAAATGGGTTAGATGGATTAAATCTTGTATCTCTATAGTTTCTTATTCAGTGTTGGTCAATAGTTTAGTAACAAAAAATTTTTAAGCCAAAAGATGCCTTAGACAAGGAGATACTCTATCTCTTTATTTTTTCATTATTATGGTAGAGGTTTTGAGTAGGAACTTAAAGAAGGCTTACAAATATGGGCTTATAAGTGAACTTAATGTTAGTAATAACATTGATAACATCACCCATCAACAATTTGTAGATGATACAAACCTTATTGGAAGGGCAAGGATAAATGAGGCTAGAGCTTTGAATAAATTTTTAAAAGTGTATGAAAGAGCTTCAAGGCAAAAATTTAATAGGACTAAATCCAAAATTTACTTTCTTAACACATGCTAATATCAAAACAAGAATTTGTAGATTGCTTCAAATAGAGGAGACAAATTTACCAACAACTTATCTAGGGATGCCTTTATTTGAGCGGAGAATGAGGATAGATTTATGGAATCCAATTATTAGTAAATTTTAGAATAAACTTCCAACTTGGAAAGGTAGATGATTATCGTTAGCAGGAAGAGTGTAGTTAATTAAGTCGGTCTTACAAGCCATTCCAACATATTGTATGTCATTGTATTCTATGCCAAAATCAGTTGAAAAAAGTTTAATCTATATTATGCAATCCATTTTATGGTTAGGTGTACATGATAAAATGGAATTTTCTTTTGTGAAATGGAGCAAGTTGTGTGATGATAAGACTATCGAAGGTCTTGGTTTAAGAGTTCTTATAGATGCAAACTTAGCTCTTAGGGGAAAAATAATCTGGAGAGAGAGTCAAAGACAATGGGAAAGAATTCTTCTAAGTAAGTGTGTTGATCCCATGACACAAGTTTAATATTTACTAGCATTTTCTCTACCAAATGGTTCTGCTCTTTGGAATGGTTTAAAAAATCTATTGATCTTATGACTAAAGGTTTAATATGGGTGGTGGGATCTGGAGAAAATTTTTCCATTTGGATGGATACTTGGTGTGATTAAAAACCACTCAATTTAGATCCAATTTTGAAATCTTGGATGGGTTTTCTTCAAGATAAATATGATGATAGGGTTTCAAACATTTTGTACAAGGATTAGGAAGGAAGATACAAATGGAAAGAAGATTTTTTTATAAGTATACAAGACATTGATGTTAGGATGCAATTGAGTAGAAAAATAACAACTATGATTATTCCAAGGGGAGACAAGGATAAATTGATTTGGGAGTTGAATAGCTTAGGAAAATACATAACAAGAAGTGGATATAACGTACAACACCAACAAAATAATAATGTCACTAGAATATGGAGAGATATTTGGGATAGCCCAAGCATTCGTAAGTTCAAAATATTTATTTGGCTAGTAGGTCATAAAAGAATTTTATCCGGGGATAACCTTATGAAAAGGGGTTTTCACGGCCCCTCTCAATGTGTTTTCTGTAAAAAGGAGGATGAGAGTATAGACCATCTCTTGGGACATTGCTTAATAGTTTGGAACCTATGGCAATGTATTCTTAATATGTTTGGTAAATGCATGGTAATGAATAGCAGAATTGAAGATTGGTTAAAGCAATGGCAGAGCACTTATAAAAGTGAGGCTTTACAGACAATATGAGATATATCAAAAGATACAATACTTTGGACTATATGGCTAGAAAGGAATATAATAATATTTAAAGGAAAGGAAACCAGTTTAGAGGTAATGAAAAAGAAGATATGTTTAGCCATAGAGGAGTCTAATCCAACCCTATCAACTCACCCAGACCCTAATCTAGAAGTAGAGAGCCTTGATAGATGGAGTCAAGTCATTAAATGGAATTATGATGTTGGGTACAAGAGAAGCAAAAAGAAGTCAAAGAATTTAAAGTGGAAACCACCAGATGTGGAGTCGATTAAATTGAATTTTTATGGAGCATCTAAGACCAGGAGGAAGAGGAATAATTAGAAATAATAGAGGAGATATTTTATCTCATTATGCTTTCAATAGTGGATTTAAGACAAATAATGAAGTTGAAGCTTGGGCAGCTTTAGAAGAGTTAAAAATATGTAAACAAATGAAGTGGAATAGAGTATGGATGGAAGGTTATTCTCTCATAGTAATAAATGCAATTTTGAGGAAAGAAAAGGCTCCATGGAACATACAAGAAATAATTGTGGAAATTCAAGATCTTGCTAAAGAGTTTGAAGAAATCAGGTTTACACATATATGAAGGGAAGGAAACAAATGTGGAGATAAGCTAGCCAATAGAGGGGTTTTGATTGAAGTTAAATTCTCCTTTCCATGGTTAGAGAAAGTAGTAAGTTTAGTTGAGACTGACAAGAAAATATTGATTGTCTGATTCAATTAATCATTAAGATTTACTTTAATGTTTTCCATTGGTAATATTTACTTTATTTTGTAACAATAATTTGTTTTAATTTAAACTATTTATTATAATTTTTGTGGTTGCACTTGTGTTTCATGAAGAAAACTAACAATCGATTTTAGTAAAACAGACTATGATAATGTGGTATTTTGAAAATATTACTCTACTAAGATGCAAGACATAGATAGTAGAGGTGAAGTTTTGGCATTGTGAAGGCTATTATAGAAAAATGTCAAGAAATATAGTAAATTTTGGAATAATTGTATTCATACAAAAATTTGAGAAAATCTAAACAATGAAAATTAAAAATTCAAACATTTTATGTAAAATGATGTAAGTGTTTTTTTTTTATATATAAGTTTTTAGTTGAAATTAAGATAAAAACTAAATTTATTTATAAACTTTCAAACTCTAAAAAAGAAAATTGTAATTTATCAAAAACCCGAATACAATCCCTTAATATCCAACTAAAAAAATTAATTTATTATAAAAAAATTCTTAAAAAATAATTTAAGAATATATACACACCGTCTTTTGAAATGAAAACGACGACAACATTTTAACTTTCATGGGATTTTAAAATGTATCTCCTGACAATGGAAGAGAGCCCTTGAATCCATGGGCTTACATTAAAACTATATGCATCTAAAACTATATTCAAAATTTCCTTACATGACTGTCTGTAGAAGGTGAAATTATATGTGTTTTTTATTTTTTATTTTTATCAATTTAAGTTGGTTTGTTGTGCTTTTCCTTGTCTATTGCGTGCAAACAAGCTATTAAGAATTTCACAAATTCAATATTTACCGATTTTTTAGTTTCTTAAATTGATGAAATTTCATAGGCAACATTATATGGTATTATATTAGTTTTGTTATTAAAAAACAGTTATATATATATATATATATATATATATATATAGGGCCATAACATATTTCATTAGTATTGCATCGTAATAATTATATAATAATAATATAATAACTTTAAAATTATGTGTACTATTTAAAAATATTTTTATATTTTCTTCTTCAAAATCCAACAATTGAATCAATTACACTAAGTTATTTGATTTTCTTTTACAAATATTTATTTTTTATGGTTTTTTAGCTTTCAGTTATTTCTTTATTCAATTTTTTTTATAATTATTATATGGGTTTCTTCTCACTGCAGTTTTTTAAGTAGTTCAAATATTTTTTCTTGATTGTCTTACACATATCAAAGAATACATGACATGTTGATGTTTGAAATTTTTAATAGATTTTAATTATTTGTTGAAAAATATTTTCATGAAATTTTTGTAGAGGTGAATTAAAAAAAGAAGTTAAATTCCATAATATTTTTTAAAAATAAATAGAAATAATATATTGACTCTAATACTATATAAGAAAGAGAGTGAAAAGGGAAAACAACAAATGGATATGTGCCCTAAAGTCCCAAAAACTACGTTCAAATGAGATCAAACCAACATAATTAGTTGGGTGGTTGAAAAATATTTATATTAAATAGCTAAACATCAACAATAAATTGTTTCATATCACATCAACTTATGACAACATAACATAAAGGTATAAATGTTAATTATAACTTATTAAACCATTGCCCATAACACATTGAACATATATGAATTTTTTCAAAGGTTAATTATAATAAAGTTTTAACCATGGGCCCATAAGGTTAAATGCATCGAATATAAAAAAATTGTATGATGATTGTTCGTAGATGTATATATGACTACATCATACAATGTTGGTCTTGACCAATAATTTCAAATTACACATCAAAATACCTCCCATAATATGAACTTAGGTGACCAAGGAGAGAAGACATTATTAGAGACATCTTCTCCCATAATGGATAATGCTCCAGTGGACTAAAGTCATCTTTCTCTCATCATCTAGAATACCGCACCCTCTCTTCTAAAACTTTGTTTCAATATTTTGTATCTTCATCAAGAAAAATTTGGTAGGATGCCCTTCTCTATTATAGAATTCATAAATAGATTTTGATTTCCTTGGAGACTTAGACTTGCCCTCAAGCTCCTAAACCTTAGCCTTCGTTGTTGACTTGAAAACCTTTGCATAATCTTGTCCTTGAGAAGAAACACTATAATTCCTCACACAACAACCTTCATAAGAAGAGAGAAGAGAGCATCAAAGGATATAGTAATATATTCTTTCATATATAAAGAGAGAGGATTGATAAGAAAATATTTTGAGTTTTTCTTCTTTGTGCCTTAAAAAAATCCTCTATCTATTTTTAGTGTTTTAAATTTAGCTCTCTTTAATATAAACAAAAAATCATAATTTTTTAATTCTTTATATATACTTAATTTCATCCTAGGAATTGTAGTTTTGGAAGACCATCATATAATTAACAATCAACATATCTACACCAAGTTCTTAAACAAATACCACCAATACAAGAAACTCAAAAAATTATGCAATTTGAAAAAGGGATCAAGATGCTTCCATATGCAAATTTATGGATTCCAAAAGATTTATCTTACTAATTCTTCAAATATAAAAATAATAAAATCCAATAGACCTTAGCCAGTAAATAACCAACCAATATGCACCAAATGTTACATAGTGATAGGAGGTGACTTGTCACATTGTCAATACATGTCTACCATCGTGTACATATAATAAATTATAGTTTACCTTATATATTAGTAGATAGAAAGAGAGATAAAGAGATGAGAAATATTAGTATTTTACCACATACAGTCCACATCAACTTTCACCATCAATGGAATATATAAAATACAAAGGAGGAAGGTGGTGGGAATTGAACCCATACCTCCAAAATAGCCAACACTTAACACAAGTTATGTTGGTTGAGTGCCCATGCCATGTGATGGTAACAAAAGGAAGGCACATGATCATATTCCTCTCAAATCATAATTTTTTAATTCTTACGTACCCCAAGTCACATGACTTGATAGAGTGGGCACAACTTGAACATGTGACTTGGCGTACCTAAGAATTAATATCTCTTTCAATTGATGAACAACTCCATACTACATGAGTGAGACCCAAGCCTCTCCCATGTCATAGGTTGTACATAAAAAATATTAACACCTTCACATGACAAAAATACTATGTTGTCATATCCTAAATAGAAATATTTATCAAGAAGCTCCTTGGTACTTCCCATCCATGCCTTCCAAAGGAAAAACCATATTTATCCTGTATAAAATAGCCTAAATTAAAATTGGTGCCAATAGTAATTTCACAGTACTTCTCATCCATGCCTTCCAAAGGAAAAAACCATCCTTTTCCCTAATAAAAGACCCTAAATTAAAATTGGTGGCAATAGTAATTTCACCATTAAACTTATTTGCTAAAACATCAACACAAGAGGACACAAAGAATTTGGCCTCAACTAAAGTATCAACGACCACACCAAATTATCTGTGAACAATATAAAGGTAGAGGAAAAAATATAAGGAAAAAATATTTTACCCGTATAATAACATAGAGTGGATATTTTTTATGGATTTTTTTATTTTATTCCTCTAATTGTTATGTCAACAATGATTTATTAAATGGTTAAGATAATATTTTTATGAATTTTTTATTTTATTTTTCTAATTGTTATGTCAAGAATGATTTATTAAATGGTTAAGATAATACATTGCAATGATAAGATGAAGAATAAGAGGCTCCAATAAAATTCCTTGTGTAATCAAGTAATGATGCTCCACAATCACTTTCATACCATGTAAGATTTCATAATACTTTCCAAAAATGAATAAAAGTATTATATTGACTCAAGTCTTATACAAAAGTAACGAAAACAAAAAGAAAGTGCAATATGCATAAATAGATGTATGCCCTTGAACACCAGACACTATGTTCACATAAGACCACATTAACACAATGGATCCCATAGTTGAAAGCTCAAAAATAAATTATTACATATTACATTAACCTTTGTGGATATAACATGAAGGTATAAAGGTTAATTATAAGTTCTAGTAAACCCTTGGCTATAACACATTAGGCATAATAAGGTCTTAATAAAGGTTAACCATAATAAATGTTTAACCATGGGCGAACTAGGCTTATTATATCAAGTATTAGCAATAAAGCATACCAACATAACAATTGCCCATAGGCATACATATGATTACATCATATAATGTTAGCCTTAGCCAGTAGTAAGTTCAGATTATATATTTCTCAACACAAGATGCTTTGTACTCCATTTTTAGATATTTTCCAATACATGTTATTTTTACTTTTTATTTTAAAAACTTTCCTTCTATAGATCATAATTTATTTCTTTTAGAGTTCTAAAATTATAATATTATATAGATATTTATGTTTACTAAGCTATTGTAGCTTCTATTGGGACCAATTCTATTATTTAAAAAAAAAATACCATTATTTTTAAATCAATTAAACAATATCCAACTTGCCTTCTTTATCAAAGATATTTTTCATTTAACTTTTTTATTAAGGATATCCTTCATATTCCAGACTCAAACTACTATGTTTCTACAATCAACTCCACAAGATTTTCATTAAGAGCTAAAGTATCACTCGACTAGTTTTCTTCTACAAATTGAATTTCCAAAGGCAACAACACCATGATTAGCTTAATGATTTTGTATATGTTTTCTGTATAGATATGTTGATTATGACAACCTATTAGTTCCCGAATAACTCTTTTTTAAGAGTCTTAATAATACCCCTAAGATTCCAAGATTCTATCTTCATCATGCTTTTTAATTTTTATTTGTCGGCTTAGTTCCACTTGTTTTTTTAAGGAAAGGATTTATTTACTTAACAAAAAGGTACAAAACTCTCTAATCAGAAGAATGATATCATCTGCAAAATGGGCATGTATTATAGCTTTGCATCCTACTGCAATCTCTATCCTTGTTATTTTTCTTTCTCTTCAAATATGGTTAATTAATCTTCTAAGAGTCTCAACTAAAATGATGTAAATATATGGTGATATTGGACACCCTTTTCTAATTCCCCTTGTAGCCTAAAAGAAATTTTTTGGTTCTCAATTTATTAAGGGGGCTATCCATGGGTTTTTTATGCATGCTCTGATCCACTTGATGACCTGATATGGGAATCCAAACTTTTGTAGGACCTGTTCTACAAATTGCATATTAACTCGATCAAAGACGTTTGCCATGTCAAGTTTTATAACAATTTGTTTCTTTTTTTTATTTTATACTACTGTAGAGGGCTTCATGCACTGTTATGATGTTATCATATATTTGTTTTCTAGGAATGAACCCCCATTACTCGTCTAATATTAGTTTGTCAAGTTTCTTTCTTATTCTATTGGTCAACAATTTGGTAATAATTTTATAGGAAGAGTTACATAGAGAAATTGGTTTGAATCTAAAGAAAGTAGTGGCATTTTTTTCTTTAGGAATAAATGCTATAAATTTGAAGTTTATGGCTCAAAGAAGCTTGTCTTTCACCCTAACATCCTTAATCATGTGTAGCAAATCTTCTTCGATGATGTGTAAGTATTGCTGGTAAATGTTATTTGTGAATCCATCAGGTCTAGGAGCTTTATCCTTTGGTAGAACTGCTATAATCTCCTTAAGTTTCTCCATAGTGATTGGCTAATTGAGATCTTGTTTATCTTCTAAACTTAATACTGTCAGTATAGGCTACAGTAGTATTCCATGGGAATGTGGGTTACCATTTTCTCTAGAGAGCTGAGCTGAGTAATGTTTATTGGCAAGTTCCTTAATTTTCTCCTTATCAATATAAGTGGTTCTTTCATGCTCTGTCTCCTTGATTATGTTACTTTGGAAACATTGCATGGTTTTTAGATGAAAATATTTGGTGTTTCTATCCCCCTTGCTTAGCCAAACCATTCAGGATCTAAGCCTCCAATGTGTTTCTTCTTCAGTGCTTAATTTATTCAACTTCTGAATTAGGTAATTTCTTACGTTTTCTTCTCATGGTTGAGGAAAATGACCCTCAATTTATGTTTCTAGATGCTCTAGTTGTTGTGTCAACTACTTCTTGTTTGGTTTGAATCTCATTTTTTTTGCCAACCATTTTTTATCATGTGCTTCAATCTTTGAATTTTGCTTTTCTACTTTTCTTGGGAATTGGTGGATTGGACTTGTTGGTTCCAAGTGCTTTCCACAAGTCCAGTGAAATCTTCTTCTACCTCTCATTCATAGTTGTATTTAAAAGGATTTTTTTTGGGTTGTAGGCTTTGGTCGCCATCCAAGAGAATTGGGTTATGATCTGAGTTAGAGTTTTGAATGATGTGACTAAAAGTGAGGGGAAAGTGTGTTAGGATATTTTCACTGATCAAAAATCTATCCAATATTTTTTCAATATAGTTTTCCTTTGCTCTTCTATTGCTCCAAGTGTACTTTTCTTTGGTCGGTCAATGTATTGTAATTTTTCATCTGCCATAATTTTATTGAGCAGATCTCTATTTGGATCCCTTGCTAAACTTCCCCCAACCTTCTCCCGAGGGTAGATAATCATGTTGAGATCCCCTCCCAGTATTATGTTGTCAAACTTCTCATTTTCTAGTCATTGTGGTAAATTTTACCATGCTTCTCTTTTCTGGATAGGATGATTTGGACCATAAAAATTTATTACTGCTACACTAGTTCCATCTAGTAATACAAATTTTGTACCTATCTAGTTATTGTGCTTATGTTGTAAGCTACAAAATCATTGTTGTGGATCTCAAGCCAAATCCAATCCCCCTGAAGCTCCCACAGAATCAACTATTTTCAATTTTGATTGTGCCCATATCTTTTGCCATTATGTATTCAGTGTTGCCTCTACTATTTTTGTTTCCTAAACATAGACTATTTTTGGCTTGTGCTCTTGTATTATAACTTTGAGATAGTTTTTTTCAAAGGACTTCCCAGTCCCCTATAGTTCCATGACATAATATTCATTTTTTGGATTGCTTCTTATTTTTACAAATCTCTCCTTAATTTTGGCCTACATTTTGGATTGCAAGTCTTTATGTTCTTGCTCATTTCTGAGTTGTTGGTTTGATTTTATTCCATTAGTTTCAAATCGTGTGGTCGATAAGCCCTCGAGAATCACTATTTCCTCAACTTGTGTTTCTTCTACCTCTTCTTGTGAGTTCCCATCAGTTTCTTCTCCAACTATTTTGTTCTTTAGTGTATCTCCTAAGATCTCTAGTGAGTTTTCAGCTTCAGTTGTAGGTATCTTCTCTTTATCTTTAGGATCCATCACATCTAGAGAGGTGATTTCCTTTTCTCCTTCATTAAGACTTGAAAATTTATTTTTGTGCTGGAAGCTTTTTTATCCTATGTTGAGGTTGATTCTTGCTTCTTAATATATACTGTCTCTTTTTGACTTCTTGGAATCCTAGTTATTCCTTTTTTGTTTCCTGTGCTTGTTTAATTGGGAAGTTTTGGGAGAAATACCCATGAAGAACACAAGCTTATACTGAGAGGGGGGTGAAAAATATAAGAGCACTTTTTACTTTTCTTTCCAAATCAATATTATGTAGTGTATAGACAGTAGTATCAATAGTAGTAATCAAATCAATGCACAAAACACCATACACAATAGAGACACAGATTTAACATGGTTCACCCACAGATGGCTACCTCCACGGAGAAAATATTTCACTAAAATTTTCTCAATCAATCTCTTGGGAATCCTTCCCAATTACAAAGTTTATGGACCTCTATCGAAAGGAGATGTTGATCCCCTAAATTTGGTTTGTGGATCTCTATCCATAGGAGAACTCCTCCTCTACTCTGGCTGATGATCCTCTAGAATACTACTACCTCCACTGCACTGGCTTGTGGATCTCTCTCCATTAAAGATTCTTGTCCCCACTCAGAAGACCTATCCTCACTACCCTGGCTGATGGATCTCTATCCACTGGAGACTTTGTCCTCTCTACTCTGTCACCTCCAAATATCTATCTCAATTATATACTAAACACAGTCCAATCAATCTAGCATAGCTCTGCTCAATCTCTTGCACTAAACATAGTCTAGTCGATGTAGTACAAGTCTTCTCAATAAGCTCACTCAAATCTGTAGTAAACATAATGCATTCGATCTAGTACAAATCTGATCAACTTTGTACTAGTACTAAACATAGTCCAGTCAGTCTAGCACAAGTCCACTCAAATCTACACTAAACATAGTCCAATCAGTCTAGCACACATCTTCTCAATAGATCCACTTAGAACCTACTCAAATCTGCTCAACAGGTTCACTCAAAACCTGCTCAAATATGCTCAACAGGTCCACTCAGAACCTGCTCAAATTTTCTCAATAGTTCCACTCAGAACCTACTCAAATATTTTCAACAAGTCCACTCAGAACCTATCCAAATTTGCTCAACAAGATCACACAGAACTTGTCCAAATCTTCTCAACAAGCTCACATAGAACTTGTCCAAATCTGCTCAACAAGCTCACACAAAACTTGTTCAAATCTGCTCAACAAGCTCACATAGAACTTGTTCAAATCTACTCAAGAAGCTCACACAAAACTTGTTCAAATATGCTTAATAAGTCCTCTCTAGGACTTTCTCAAATTTGTATTGTAAGCTTACACAAAAGCTCACACAAAATCTGTCCACAAGTCTTCTCAAAGACTTGTCTCAAATCTGCTTAACAAGTCCACACATAACTTGTCCAATCTCATAGAAACATAAAGAAAATTGTTAGAGACTCAATATGTTCTTTACTCAATGCTCAATCACTTTCTCAACTCAAATCAATCTCATAGAAACATAAAGAGAATCAATATGTTCTATACTCAAAACTCAATCACTTTCTCAACTCAATATCATAGAAGCATAAAGAGAATTGTTAGAGACTTAATATATTTTATTCTCAAAACTCAATCACTTGCTCAACTCAATCTCATAGAAGCATAAAGAGAATTGTTAGAGACTCAATATGTTCTATTCTCAAAAACTCAATCTCAACTAAAATCAAAATATAGAATAGTTTATTTTATGGAACTTGAATAACCACTTCATACATCCACTTGAATAGGCTTAATCAACTCTACTCAACCAATCACTTCAAGAAACAACTCTTGCTCACAAACCCTAGTCCAAGAATGTATCATCCAACTCAAAATGTTTCCAACAATGCTCAACAAAAAATCTCACATAACAATGATACTCATGATTTTTTCAAACCCTAGTTCAAGTTCTTTGTATAACAACTCACTTCAACAACCATGCTTATCAAACAAGGTTTTAAACACAACTCTCAATTTCAGAAAACCTTGAAGCATTAACTCAAAATACTCCACTCAACCAATGGTCTCAACAACAATGCTTATCAAACAAGGTTTAATCACAACTCTCAATTCAGAAAACCTTGAAGCATTAACTCAAACACTTTCTAAAAGGAAACCTTAATCAAATCCTTTTCAATCCAAACTTAATTTTCAAGTAATCCAATCAACCAACTCAACCAAGGAAGAATTTGCCCATACCTTTTGTTTGACAAGATCTGCCACACTCATAAATTTCTCTTTTCCAATATCAATAAGGGTTAGAAGACTTCAATAAAATCACAATACAAAATATTGACCTGTTGGCATTTTTGCCACATTGATTCTCATTGATTAATGCATTAGTGTATTGTTGGAAATCTGATCTTTGACTTCAGCTTTGATGCAGCTTGGGCGAAAAAAGGAGAAAAAATGAGCAAAAAATGACTAAGTCTGAAAACTGCAGCGATGCGCTGACATGTCGCAGAATCGCGGTCAACGCAGTCAACGCAGGCAGGTTGGGCGACCCGTCGCGATATCGCGACGTGTTCCGAAATCGCGGGTCGGTCGGCGGCAGAGGCATAAAGTTAATATCTTGCAGCGCGTCGCTGACATGTCAGCGAATCGCGACCAAAAATGGCGTTTGGTACGGCGACGGAAACATGTAGCGAAATCGCTACATGTTCCGATTTCGCGGGCGTAGCGCAGGGAGGAGCCAACGGCGGAAACATGTAGCGAAATCGCTACATGTTCCATTTTCGCGGGTCTTCAGCAGCGAAGCGTACGGCGGAAAAACACGTCGCGATTTCGCGACCCGTCGCATTTTCGCGACCTGCGCAGTTTTCCCGCCAAGTGCAGTATGAACGGCCGAGAGGGTTTTTCCGATTTCCGATGATTTAATGCTGACCCGAATTAAATAATTTGCGGATTTCCGATGCGGTTAAGGTCGAAGAGTGCCCAGGCCACCAAAATTAAAGGATTTATTGGTTCAAAGCTGCGGTTCATGGATTAATTCAACGGTTTTCATGCACATGTTCGAAGAATCGTATTTAATAAAGGACCGCGAACGTTTCATGGTATTTAATTTGTATTTCCTCGAGGCCGCCATTAAGGGATCGTGTTCCTGATTTCCAAGATATAATTGTAGATCACGAGGAAGTTGGTTTTAATTATTTAATGCTGCAAAGAGGACGGACCTCTATAAAAACCAATGTAATTTTCATTTGCAAATGTTGGAAAAACTTGTCGCTAGAAACCGGAATTGTATTTGCGGGAATACAAGGATCGACTTCTAATTTTTCAAGCGTCGCATGGATGAATTTGCTTTCTGTTTTCTACATTTCTAATAGCATTCGTACTCTTGCATTGCTATTACATTTAAATTTCGCATACTCGGATTTAAATACTCGCGGTCGTGGTACAATTCCTCGGAATGTGGGTTTGGAGGGATTTGCGGCATGTGATTGTGCGAGGATGAAGCTGATTTCTTATGTTACTTGTCGTTGTTGCGTTTTTAGTTTCCTACTGTTGTTTTTTTGATCCCATCACTTCGGCCTGTGGCCATATTTCCCATTCCTTTTTGCAACCTTTTAAATCTCTTTCCAGCAACCCTTATCTTAACCAAGTTTAGAATAGTGAAGGGAACCACCCCACTCTGGAGATTGGTCTGGGAGCCATTTCTTGCTTCCAGCCTTTCAATGTTGGTCGGGTCTAGGGCGCAATTGTAAAAATCCTTTCCCTGTGGCAGATTTGTGACCAACAGCTTTTAGCACGACCGGTGGGACAGATCATTTTCTGTCTCCAAGAATTCATAATCGGTGGGATATGCATAATTTTCCAAAGTGATAACCCCACCGGTGCCAACAGTTTTGGCACGCTTTTAACACCCGGAGGTCTCAAGATTTGATGAGCTGTCTTGACCTCATAGCGGAGATTTTTAAGTTCATCTGGCGACTTTGCTGAGTTGAAGATCTGTTTGTGGACGCCTGTTCTTTTTTAAAAAAAAAGAATTCAAAGAATGTTTTTTCTGGCGACTCTGACTTAATGGCGATAGCCGTGATCCCGCAGACCACTGCCACAAAGGCGAGGGTTTTTTCTAGATGGGATGATCTTGGCCCTCTGAATCTGCAAGTTCGGCATGAAATTCCCGAAGGTTCCCTGAAGAACCTGGCAAAATATGATGGTACCGAAGGCATGGCTCTGACACATGTTGAAGATATTGCTATTCTGTCCATGATCCATGTCATAGAACACGAAGATGTCATGATCCGACTTCTGGTTCAGTCTTTGGAAGGAAGGGCATTACAGTGGTATAGATTGCTCAAACGTCAAAGCATCAGCTCATGGGATGATCTAGCGGGAGCACTGATCAAAAGATTTGACGAAGATCCTTTCTACAGTTCTTTGGATCTCTACCAATTTTTCATGTACATCAAGAGAGCACCTCAAGAAAGCATCACGGACTTCAATGTCCGATTCTTGAGAAGCTGGAAGAGAATTCCAGAGAAGATCCGTCCATCACCCACCCAGGCCCACCTCTTTTATGTTCGCGCTTTTAATTCTGACATAGGTCTCTTTTTGTCGCAATCAGGTGAACAACAGCTCCCACAAATCTTTGAGGAAGCAAAGCGAGCAGCAACGCTTGTTGCTCTTATCAGGAAAATTACCGTGGGGAGAAACTCCATTACCTTCTCCGGTGGTTACTGCTCCTGTTTACCCTGCACATTCATGCCAGATCCCTGAGATGCAGTCATGTGGAGCTCAAGGGACAGATCTCGTCCAAAGTCAAGGATTGGAACATGCAAGCACTTTTCCAGCAATGAACAATATGGTTGCTTGCAGTTTTCAGCAAGATATGGGCCAAGTAGAAGAACAAGTGCAAATTTCAGAGTCTGAGGAGATCCCAGAATCCGAGTTCTCACTTGAAGAGCCCTGTGATCACATCAAGGAGTTAGAGGAGCCTGTACTCAGCCCACAACCAGTAAAGTTTGCAAAGTGGTGGTGTTGGTTCCAGGACACTACATCCAAGACTCGAAGAAGTCTTCCATGGGGGTACTAGTAAGAAGGATAATCTGTCGAATTGCATCCTATCGACACCATGGAGAACTTCAGGAAGGAGCCACCCCAATTTCAAGGACCGACTTAAGTATGATCAGATCTGGTCGGGACATTGCAGATTTACCGGATAACATTCTGAGATTGGGTGTCTGGTGGCGACATGCCAATCATGTCGTGCATTATTGTATATAGTATTTTGAAAAAACAAAAAAAATAGAAAAAGAAGAAGAAAAAAAAAACAAACTGGTATTGTTTTTATTTGTTCATCTCGGCTCTTGTTGTCTGCGAGCCGTAGATGCTTGTTTTTTTTCCTTTGTTTTTCTCCTCCCAACAGTTTGGTGGCTTTCTAGCACTTTCTTCTTTTCCCTTCCCCGTTTCCTCTCTTTCCTTTCTTCATCTTCTTCCTTCTGTTTCTTCTGCATTAAATCAAAATAAGCCACAGCTGTTGTTTCTTTTTCCTTTTCTGTTTTTTCCCGTCCCTTCTTATCCCTTTTCTCTAAGTTTAGTATTTTACGTATTTGCTAACAGTCTAGTTCATTTCATTTCACAGCTTTCCTAGTTCCATTCCCACTCCATAACTTCGTTCATTTTCATTTCATCATTCCATTGCAGTCACCGCTTGCGCAACCGCAAGAGCTCACTCCATCATCGCGTTCCATTAGTCATTTCATAATCGGCTATATGCGTGTTTTTCCAGCTTCAATTTTTCAGCAGAACATGTATTGCAAGCACCCGCCTTCTCGTTCGGATATGACTCGTGCCCAATGGACTAAGGCCCGGATTCTTGCATACCGCGAGCTGTATACCCCGTGAGCCGCCAAGAATGTTGGCATTTTTGCCACATTGATTCTCATTGATTAATGCATTAGTGTATTGTTGGAAATCTGATCTTTGACTTCAGCGTTGATGCAGCTTGGGCGAAAAAAGGAGAAAAAATGAGCAAAAAATGACTAAGTCTGAAAACTGCAGCGATGCGCTGACATGTCGCAGAATCGCGGTCAACGCAGTCAACACAGGCAGGTTGGGCGACCCGTCGCGATATCGCGACGTGTTCCGGAATCGCGGGTCGGTCGGTGGCAGAGGCATAAAGTTAATATCTTGCAGCGCGTCGCTGACATGTCAGCGAATCGCGACCAAAAATGGCGTTTGGTACGGCGACGGAAACATGTAGCGAAATCGCTACATGTTCCGATTTCGCGGGGCAGAGCGCAGGGAGGAGCCAACGGCGGAAACATGTAGCGAAATCGCTACATGTTCCATTTTCGCGGGTCTTCAGCAGCGAAGCGTACGGCGGAAAAACACGTCGCGATTTCGCGACCCGTCGCATTTTCGCGACCTGCGTAGTTTTCCCGCCAAGTGCAGTATGAACGGCCGAGAGGGTTTTTCCGATTTCCGATGATTTAATGCTGACCCGAATTTAATAATTTGCGGATTTCCAATGCGGTTAAGGTCAAAGAGTGCCCAGGCCACCAAAATTAAAGGATTTATTGGTTCAAAGTCGCGGTTCATGGATTAATTCAACGGTTTTCATGCACATGTTCGAAGAATCGTATTTAATAAAGGACCGCGAACGTTTCATGGTATTTAATTTGTATTTCCTCGAGGCCGCCATTAAGGGATCGTGTTCCTGATTTCCAAGATATAATTGTAGATCACGAGAAAGTTGGTTTTAATTATTTAATGCTGCAAAGAGGACGGACCTCTATAAAAACCAATGTAATTTTCATTTGCAAATGTTGGAAAAACTTGCTGCTAGAAACTGGAATTGTATTTGCGGGAATACAAGGATCGACTTCTAATTTTTCAAGCGTCGCATGGATGAATTTGCTTTCTGTTTTCTACATTTCTAATAGCATTCGTACTCTTGCATTGCTATTACATTTAAATTCTGCATACTGGATTTAAATACTGCGGTCGGGGTACAATTCCTGGAATGTGGGTTTGGAGGGATTTGCGGCATGTGATTGTGCGAGGATGAAGCTGATTTCTTATGTTACTTGTCGTTGTTGCGTTTTTAGTTTTCTGCTGTTGTTTTTTTGATCCCATCACTTCGGCCTGTGGCCATATTTCCCATTTCTTTCTGCAACCTTTTAAATCTCTTTCCAAAGAACCCTTATCTTAACCAAGTTTAGAATAGTGAAGGGAACCATCCCACTCTGGAGATTGGTCTGGGAGCCATTTCTTGCTTCCAGCCTTTCAATGTTGGCCGGGTCTAGGGCGCAATTGTAAAAATCCTTTCCTGTGGCAGATTCGTGACCAACATGACCCAAAATACGCTTTATTACTCCAACTCAAAAATAACATTCGCCATAGTCTTCTTTAAATGGAAAAAACCTTATACAAAAATAATGCTCAAAAGTCTTAATAAAAAATAATAAGACTTTACTAAAACTCCTTATTACTCCTATAATTATAAATATCAAATATCAATACCTCCACAATAATCCTCAACAAACATTCACCATAAATCTCAAATATCAAAACCTCCACAATAATCCTCAACAAACATTCACCATAAATCTCAAATATCAAATCTTCCACAATAATCCTCAATAAACATTCACCATAAATTTCATGCCTTAATGTATAAAAATAATAATTACTTATGCACCCTTATCCCTCCAACATTAGGCAACTAACAAAATTTAAATCAAAATTAAATACCTTGTCCTTGGAGGGAATCGAACCCTCAACCTCGTCTCACCACAAGCGCCTTAATTGCGGCCAAAGTCATCGCACGAGCCAAGCGCTCACTTGAGATTAAAGAAGCACCATGTGCTTCTTAATCTCACACCACCTTCTACCAAGCAAAAGGTCGTGTGCCTTGGGCACCTCAAACAACACACCAAATAATGCACGCGAGGATTCGAAACATCAACCACCTTACTGCCAATGCCTTTACGTTTTCCCAACTACCACTAGGTCATTCTTGCCCAATGAAATTTGAGGACAGAACTTTCCTCCTCTATGCCTTTCGTTGCCACTTTTTTGTAAATCACAAGCTCTCTTTTTCACATGCCACTAATTTATTAATTCGAGCAAGGGTGACTTTCCAATTGTTTTGGCAAATTATTTATATGCATTATATTTGCTTTGGACACGTCGGTGCTAGCTCCTCCATGACGACGTCGGTGGAAATATAGAGGCTTCGAAAGCCTTTTTCTTTAAACCCCAACTTTGGGTTTAATTTACTTTAAACTTTGTGCTTTGAAATATTTTTCCCTCCAAAATCCAACCTTAGGGTTTTATAAAAAATAATTAATTGTCCTTTGTAAACCAAATAATATTATAATTAAAATTATAATAATTTATTTGGGTTTTTCACCACCTTGGATAAATATTATAATATTATATCCTTCCATTGCTTTGGATATATTTGCTTCCAAAGGAGAACTAAAACCATTTTTTGATCCATTCTTTTTGGTGTAAAAATAAAAATATTTTAACCCATTACAACTTCCATTGAACTTTGCACTTGAACTGGAGAAGAACTATCACCGACATCTTGACATCAATGACAACTTTGGCTTAGGGACTCAAAATATCCAACAATCTTCCCCTTTGTCATTGATGGCAACCCACATTATTTTTACTGAAACCTGACCTTTCTTTTTCTTCTGCTCCCCCTAGGACATTGCTCCCCCTATCTCAATGCTCTCTCAGATATCAAATCTCACCTCATATCAAATATCTCCCTAATATACAAATCTCTCTCCCTTTGACATCAATGACAAAGGGTCACCTTTGGGGCTCGGGGCTAAGAATGAGCCTCTTAGCTTAGCCCCTCCTCCACCTCCTTTGAGGTGTTTAATTTTTGGGTGGGAGTATTTCTATTCCCAAAAGGTATTGCTCTTTGCCTTTATCCTCTTCCCTTCTTTTCTGAATTTTTTGATTCTTTTGATTGTTTCTATTAGTGTCATCATTCATGTTCTTGTCATCATTTCTATTCTTGTTTTTGTTCCTGTTCTCATCCATGTTCCTATTTCTGTTCCTGTTCCTATTCATGTTCATGTTCTTGTTCCTGTCATCATTCTTGTTCCTGCTCCTATCCTTATCCATGTTCCTGTTCCTGTTCATGTTCTTATTTGAGTTCATATTCCTATTCCTGTTCATATTCCTGTTCCTGTTCATACATGTTTCTGGAATATTTGCTCTATACCATTTTATTGTGTGACCATAATTATTGCACTTATAACACTTAATATTATTATTCCTTGGAGGTGCAAATGTCTTAGTATATCTTCTAGTGAAGTCATATCTTTTTCTGTCATGAACCCTGCAATTCATTGCCTTGTGACCAAACTCATTACATGAGTAGCAATACCCATGAAAAATATGTCCTTTCCCATATTCATGTCTTTCATGTGTCCTACAATGTGAAGCCATGTGCCCAAACCTGTGACATGAAAAACATCTTCCATTGAAGCTTCCTTGTCTTGACCTCATTGGTCTCCTATTCTAATTGTTGTTCCATCTGTATCTTTTATGTGCATTGTTCCTATCTTTGTTGAACTCTTTATTGTCCAACTCATCCTCTTATGTCTCACTCTCTCTTACACTATCTTATTCTGATGTATCTTCATATGAAGTTTCTTCTTCTTCAAGACTTTACATAGACTTTTCTTCCCATTTCTTTTCAACCTGTTTGGAACCAAGACCTGTTTTGTTTGTTGCTCCTCTTTGTATCTTAACTATTTTATACACACTCTTTACACTGTTTACATACTTGTATAGCTTATTATTGGAGTCTTCTACATATTCCTTTAGTAGAGCCACTTCTTGTGCTAACTTCTCACATTCCAAGATCTTTGCTTCTAACTTATCTTTGAACTTCTTTGCCTTAGCCTTAGATTTTTCTAAATCCTCTATGAGCAATAATATTTCTTCATCACATTCTTGAAACTGAATTTCAAGCTTAGAGTGTTGCTTTCTTGCCTTCTTTACCATGTCAAGGCATAGATGAGTTCTCCCTTGAGATCATAACCATTCTCTGCTAAATAATCCTCTATTTGTTTACCTTTGTCCATATTATTACTTTATTTTGGTTTTCTTCTATAGGATCACTCACTTATTCTTCTAATGCCATTAGAATATTTTCATCTGGTCTTTCAAGTGCATATTCATAGTCATCATCACTGAAACTATAACCATACCTTGTGCAATCATCTTCAAGATGTCCAAATTTACCACATCTAAAATACTTGAGAATAATTGGAGTCTTTTTCTTAACTAGTTCTTTCTCTTCAATCATAAATAGGACTTCATCTCTATTATTGTTTGAAAAGCTAGCATCACTATCATTTGAGTACTTACTTGCATTATCCGCATAGTAGCTTCTTTTTTGTCTTTTGAAGAACTTATTTCCTTGTCTGCTTTGTCCATCATTGCTTTTATTTTTATGCCTATATCTTTCTGATTCCTTGTACCTGTGATCCTGTTTTTCTTCACCATTGTTGTTCTTTGGCTCTTTACAATTTGTTGCAAAATGTCCATACTTTCCACAATTGAAACACTTAACAGATCTTAGATCTATGGGTCTTCTGGAACCTTTATCTCTTCTACCATAATTAGATTCTTCATCACTGGATGACTCACTGCTTGATTCTGACCTCTTACCCTTTGTTTCCTTGATTGCCTTGAATGTTGCTTCCTTTTTGGAAGTAGGATCTTTTGTTCTTATCTCAAAATTTGTAAGCATGCCAAGTAAAAAATTTCTTGTTAGACAATCACTATCAATTGATGTTTCTATAGCATAAACCTATTCAATGTACCTTTTTGAAAGAGTTATCAAGATCTTATCACAAACATTAGATTCATCGACCTTCATTCCAAGACCTCTCATCTCATGTACAAGTTCATCAATCTTACTAAGATAATCACGAATGTTTTCATCATCCCGCATTCTTAAGTTTTCAAATTCTCCTTTGATATTTTTGATCTTAGCTTTCCTGACACATTTATCTCCTTCATATATGTTATACAATAGTTCCCACATTTATTTTTTGTTTTACAATCCATAACCTTCATAGATTTTGATCTACGCAAACCTTTTATAATTGCATTCATAGATCTTGAATTTGCATGCATTAGAAGCTTACTCTCCTTATCTGTAGGAGGATCGACTACTAAATCATATTCAAGTTCCACTACATCCCAAACTTCATTTCCAAGTGCTATCAGGTAAAATCTTATTAGCATACACCAATACAAGAAGTCGCTTCCATTAAAGACCAATACTGTATTATTGATGGACCTATCCCTTTGATCCTTTTGATCCATTGTGTTCTTGACCACTTTTCCTTCAAGCTATCAAACTCTTCTGAAGGAACCCACTCTGATACCAATTAAAGAACACAAGCTTATACTAAGAGGGGAGGTGAACAATATAAGAGCACTTTTTACTTTTCTTTCCAAATCAATATTATGCAGTGTATAAATAGCAGTATCAATAGCAATAATAAAAGCAATGCACAAAACACCATACACAATAGAGACACATATTTAACGTGGTTCACCCAAAGATGGCTACCTCCACAAAGAAAATATTTCACTAAAATTTTCTCAATCAATCTCTTGGGAATCCTTCCCAATTACAATGTTTATGGACCTCTATCCAAAGGATATGTTGATACCCTAAATCTGGTTTGTGGATCTCTATCCATAGGAGAACTCCTCCTCTACTCTAGCTGATGATCCTCTAGAAGACTACTGACTCCACTGCTCCGAATTGTGGATCTCTCTCCATTGAAGACTCTTGTCCCCACTTAGAAGACCTATCCTTAGTGCCCTGGTTGATGGATCTCTATCCACTAGAGACTCTATACTCTCTACTCTGTCACCTCCAAAGCTCTATCTCAATTTTATACTAAACATAGTCTAGTCGGTCTAGCACAACTCTACTCAATCTCTTGCACTAAACACAATCCAGTTGGTCTAGCACAAGTCTGCTCAATAAGCTCACTCAAATCTACACTAAACACAGTCCATTCGATCTAGCACAAATCTGATCAACTCTTGCACTAAACATAGTCCAATTTGTCTAGCACAAGTCCACTCAAATCTGCATTAAATGCAGTCCAGTCGGTCTAGCATAAATCTGCTCAATAGGTCCACTTAGAACCTACTCAAATATGATCAACATATCCACTTAGAACCTACTCAAATCTACTCAATAGGTCCACTAATAACCTGCTCAAATCTACTCAACAGGTCCACTCAAAACTTGCTCAAATCTGCTCAACAGATCCACTTATATTCTGTTTAAATTTTCTCAATAGGTCCACTCATAACTTACCCAAATTTTCTCAACAAACTCACACATAACTTGTCCAAATCTACTCAACAAGCTCACATAGAACTTGTCCAAATCTGCTCAACAAGCTCACACAGAACTTGTTCAAATATTCTCAACAAGCTCACATAGAACTTGTCCAAATCTGCTCAATAATTCCTCTCTAGGACTTGCTCAAATATGTATTGTAAGCTTCCACAAAAGCTCACACAAAATCAGTCCATAAGTCTTCTCAAAGACTTACCTCAAATCTGCTTAACAAGTCCACACAGAACTTATCCAATCTCATAGAAACATAAAGAGAATTGTTAGAGACTCAATATATTCTTTACTCAATGCTCAATCACTTTCTCAACTCAAATCAATCTCATAGAAACATAAAGAAAATTGTTAGAGACCCAATATGTTCTATACTCAAAACTCAATCACTTTCTCAACTCAGTCTCATATAAGCATAAAGAGAATTGTTAGAGACTCAATATGTTCTATTCTCAAAACTCAATCACTTGCTCAACTCAAACTCATAGAAGCATAAAGAGAATTGTTAGAGACTCAATATGTTCTATTCTCAAAAACTCAATATCAACTCAAATCAGAATATAGAATAGTTTATTTTATGGAACTTGAACAACCACTTCATACATCCACTTGAATAGGCTCAATCAACTCTACTCAACCAATCACTTCAAGAAACAACTCTTGCTCACAAACCCTAGTCCAAGCATGTATCATCCAACTCAAAATGTTTCCAACAATACTCAACAACAAATCTCACATAACAATGATACTCATGATATTTTCAAACCCTAGTTCAAGTTCTTTGTATAACAACTCACTTCAAAAAGTATGCTTATCAAATAAGGTTTTAAACATAACTCTCAATGTCAAAAAACTTTGAGGCATTAACTCAAAATACTCTAGTCAACCAATGGTCTCAACAACAATGCTTATCAAACAAGGTTTAATCACAACTCTTAATTTAGAAAACCTTGAAGCATTAACTCAAACACTTTCGAAAAGGAAACCCTAATCAAATCCTTTTCACTCCAAACTTAATTTTCAAGTAAGCCAATCAACCAACTCAACCAAGGAAGAATTTGCCCATACCTTTTGTTTGACAAGAAGTTGATCTCACAAATCTGCCACACTCACAAATTTCTCTTTTCCAATATCAATAAGGGTTAGAAGACTTCAATCAAATCACAATACAAAATAATGACCCAAAATACACCTTATTAATCCAACTCAAAAATAACATTCACCATAGTCTTCTTTAAATGGAAAAACCCTTATACAAAAATAATGCTCAAAAGTCTTAATAAGAAATTAATAAGACTTTACTAAAACTCCTTATTACTCCTAAAATAATAAATCTCAAATATCAATACCTCCACAATAATCCTCAACAAAAATTCACCATAAATCTTAAATATCAAAACCTCCACAATAATCCTCAACAAACATTCACCATAAATCTCAAATATCAAACCTTCCACAATAATCCTCAACAAACATTCATGCCTTAATGTATAAAAATAATAATCACTTATGTACCCTTATTACTCCAACATTAGGCAACTAACAAAATTTAAATCAAAATTAAATACCTTGTCCTTGGAGGGAATCAAACCCTCAACCTTGTCTCACCAAAAGCGCCTTAACCATGGCCAAAGTTGCTGCACGAGCCAAGCACTCACTTTATATTAAATAAACATCACGTGCTTCTTAATCTTACACCACCTTTCGCAAATAAAAAGGTCATGCGCATTGGGCACCTCAAAAAACACACCAAACAATGCACGCGGGGATTCGAAATGTCAACCACCTTGCTGCCAGCGCCTTTGCGCTTTCCCAACTACCACTAGGTCATTCTTACCCAATGAAACTTGAGGATGAAACCTTCCTCCTCTATGCCTTTCGCTTCCACATTTTTGTAAATCATAATCTCTCTTTTTCACATGCCACCGATTTATTAATTCGAGCAAGGGTAACTTTCCAATGGTTTTGGAAAAGTATTTATATGCATTATATTTGCTTTGGACACGTCGATGCTAGCTCCTCCATGATGACATCGACGAAAATATAGAGGCTTCGAAAGCCTTTTTCCTTAAACCCCAACTTTGGGTTTAATTTACTTTAAACTTTGCGCTTTGAAATCTTTTTCCTCCAAAACCCAACCTTAGGGTTTTATAAAAAATAATTAATTGTCCTTTGTAAACCAAATAATATTATAATTAAAATTATAATAATTTATTTGGGTTTTTCACCACTTTGGATAAATATTATAATAAATATTATAATATTATATCCTTCCACTGCTTCGATATATTTGCTTCCAAAGGAGAACTGAAACCATTTTTTGATCCATTATTTTTGGTGTAAAAATAAAAATATTTTAACCCATTACAACTTCCATTGAGCGTTGCACTTGAACTGGAGAAGAACTATCATTGGCATCTTGACATCAATGAAAACTTTGGCTTAGGGACTCAAAATGTCCAACAACCCATGCTCATGGTAGGTTATAGACTTGAATGGTATATGCTCGTAGTCCATGGGTTGGTTATGTATCCAATCAAACACCTTTGTTCCAATATGCTTGGGTAAACCCCTTTTCAGATTGACTTGCACATAGATGCATGCACATATAATATTATTGGCCTTTGGAGGAGCCCAATCAATGAATGTTCCATTAGCATTCCCTATTAATTCTATCAAAGGTTTGTTCCATAGGTGCAGTGGCAAAAATTACAACCTCACCTAGATAGAAAATTCTTCAGGGTCCTCCTCTTGAGGATCAAATGCCATGATCCATGGGGTCATGTAGAGTGGGTTGGATCCCATAAACCAGGGACCTCCATGAAATATAGTGCTCTTGTCCTCCATATAGGCAAATGTAATGACAAATTATCCCCTACTTGGTATCATGAATTCATAAGAGGAGGCTTTATCCCCCCAATGTGTGTTAATCCATTTTTAGATTGTGATTGGACTAGGCCATATTTCGACAAATTTGTATGCAAGGGCTTGGGTGGAAAGTATGAGCAAAGGCTACTAGATGAGGGTTAGAGGCACCTCAATCATAGGAGACTCATCTAACTTGGGCACAAAGGTACCATTGTTAGAGCGAGCAGGTGGTTTTGGATGGGGTGATTTCCTCACTTTAAGCACTTGATGCATATAATCCATCTTCTCCTCATCAAAAGGAAACTATTGTGAAAACATGGAGAAGGCCTCATTGTCTACTTGTTTGAAAAGTGAGGTTGTAGTCGTCACTGCAACCAACAAATTACAGTAAATCACTTTCCAAAGAAGAGGTCCCTATTAAAGCTCTAGCCAATAAAATATTTTTAAAGCTAAAGCCAAAGAAGTACCATACCTAAATTGATCAATGGTAGGGTTTTTCGTCTTCCCCCAAATTCGTTCCTCCTCCAAAAAATGAAATATTTTTCTAGAAAATTAAATTACTATCACATGTATTATTTTTCTTTGTGCTTCACTTTGCAAACCCTAGCTTTGTTGCATTCACTGCACGATTCTATCCAAATAAACTTCTTCGAACTATTGTTCACAAGCACAAAAAAATTATATATGGATCTTCAGTTGTCACCATGGCCACTCCCTCTTAGTTTGAATCTTGTCGTGTTGTTCACAATATCCACTTCTTGTTAACACTTGAGATATTTATTTTTATTTTTTCATATTGATATTCCTCTAAGTTTTCTTTTCTCTTTATTCTAGCTTTATGTGTCTTCATCCTCTTTTTTCATTCCCACCAACACTTTATTTTTTCTTTTTGCTTGAGAAAAAGAGGTTGTACTCAAGTCCTCCACCCTTCACAAATCACAACTCTCTCCTTTAGAGCTTAAGATCTCATAAACAAATTCAGTTCTCATCTCAATTGAGTTGCTATAGCTAAATACTTACATATTTTTTGTAAAAAGCTTGAATTCTTGACTTTTATTTTATGGATCTTCTTTAATTTCCTTCTTGACATTTTCCTACAACATCCTTCACAATACTAAAACTCCACCTCTACTCTTTATGCACTACATCTTAGTAGAATAAAATTTATAAAACTTTGTATTATTATTGTCCGCTTTACCAAATCTAGACTATTAGTCTCCTTCCTAAAGTATAAATGCAACTACAAGAATTGTAATAAATAGTTTAGCAGTCTCAAAAAGTTGAAATTTCATGATTAAATCTTATCAAGGAATATATGCATAGTAACTAGACTATGGATTATTATGTAATACAAGTGAAATTCATTTTAATGACAAAAAACCAGTTAAAGAACATCTTATCATTTTATTGAGTTATGAAATGAATCTCATTCATATTATAATGATATTTTAACAAATCATAATGGTATTTTTTAATCATAGTTGAGAAAATTGTCAAAAAATACCAATTCGAGCCAATTTTTCATGATTAGCAAGCAAATGATAAAATCGAAATCGAATTTGTCTTTTTTGAAAATTTACGAACCATGATTTTTTGGTGAAAAAAATACCCACAATCGTATAAGCAAATAAAATGACATAAAAGAGTTTTTTTTTAGTTGTCTCATTTGGCTTCTTCTAAACTTGAGAGAGATATGCTTACCTGCTACCACACCAAAAAAACCCCTAAAATGCATCCTAACAACAAATGTTTGGGAGTTTGAAAGAATTTGACAACCACCAACAACCATCAAATAGTGGATTTTTTTAGAGTTTGAAGGAATCTAATAGCCACCATTATCTACCCAAAGGATTCATTGGAGGGATTTTTTTCTCTTATTCTATTCCAAGCATATTTTTTGCTTTTTATGTGCAACAAACTAGGCTTTAGGGTTTAGTTTTTTTTTTAAAGCAACTGTTTGTTGTTATTTGTTGCTTGAAACGTGTATGCAAGTCCATAATTTTAGTTGTCAATGTTTAAAATTTAAACTAGGGTTTAGGATTTTTTTTAAATAGTTGTTTGTAGTTATTTATTAACTAGAATATATATGCAAGTCCATATTTTTAGTTGTCAATGTTTAAACTTTAAACTAGGGTTAAGTATTTAGTTTTTTCTAAGTAATTGTTTATTGTTATTTGTTGCTTGAAATATGTATGCAATTCCATATTTTCAATAGTCAATGTTTAAAGTTTAAACTTTAAATTAGGGTTTAGGGTTTAGTTTATTAAAAGTAATTGTTTGTTGTTATTTGCTATCTAAAATATGTATGCAAGTCCATATTTTAGTTGTCAATGTTTAAAGTTTTAAACTTCAATCTAGGGATTAGGCCCTTAAAGTTTAGGGTTTAGTTTTATTTCTTTGTGAGTAATTGTTTGATATTTATTTCTATGTGCAACCATAGGGGAATGTCATCATAAAGAGATCCAACATGGAATTATGCAAAGGAAGGAGAAAAGAAAGGAGAAGTCTATTGCATGTTTTATGGGTCTATGATGAATGGAGGTACATGTTACCTCAAATTTTATTTGGCAAAGAAACTAGGAGAAAAATATAAGTTATACCCACATGTGCTGAAGGAAGTTGAGAGAGAATGCATGCAATTATCACTTAAAAAGTGGAGAAAAAAATGATCAAACAAAGACAAAGCAAGGTCATGTCATACCCCCCTTCTCGACCTCATACAACTATAGATTATGTAGGCAACACCTTTCGCTAATTTCGCTATGACAATTAAAGTCCATCAATGACACACCCAAGAAGTGGGACAAATAAGTACAATATTGGGGAAAATTCCATGCCAAGGACACAACCCATGCTTGAGTGTATAGCCACATGGAACCAAGAGAGGCATAGGGTAAGAGGAATTCCATTAGCACTTTTTGCTATTTTTTTACCTTCCCTTCAATGTGGCAAGGTATTCATACTGGCATAGCATGGTAGATGCCATCATAGATTGCAACACAAGATTTAAGTCACCAACTTATGATGACATTAGGGGCCCTCTCATACATGAATGCATGGGCAAAATTTAGATTATTCTTGACAAGCAACACAAGGTGTGGAGCACTAGCGGTCGCACTATCATGTTTGATGGGTGGGCCGATGGTAGGGGAAGAACCTTGATTTTTTCGTTTCTTCTACAGGAGGAATGGTATTCCTCAAATAAATGGATGTATCAGTATAAGTTAAGAGTTTCAAATGCTTGTAGGGTTGTTGGGGGAGGTTGTGACAGAGGTCGAGGTGGAGAATGTTGTCCAAGTCATCATAGACAAGCAACAACATATGTAGGAGTTGACAAGATGTTGAAGAAGATATTTACCACTATTATTTGGTTCCCATGTGTTGCCCATTGTCTTAATAATCTCCTCAAAGACATTGGGTAGTTACCTTGGGTGTCAGAGGTTGTACATAAGTCTAGGGAAATTACAACCATACATGGGTCCTCAACGTCATAAGGTATTTTACTAGTTGGAGGGAGCTAGTGCAGGTTGGAGTTACACGTTTCACCATAAATTTTGTAATATTGCTAAGCATCTATAATGCAAGAAGGTCATTGAAGCAAATATTTGTGAGTGATGACTAGAATTCCAAGCAAGCTACTAGATATCGATTCTCTAGTGAGGGGATAAGGTATATGACTATTTGTTTGAGAAGCCCTTCTAGACAAACATGGATAAAACAATTAAGGTACAAGACTAAGTTTTTTATTTTTTATTTAAAATATTTTTTTATTTGCAAATCTTGTATTGTAAATTATTTTTATTTAAATTATTTTTTTCTTTTTTTTAGGTATTAAAGTGTTTGGTGAAGGTTCTCCATATTTTTGATGGAGAAAAATCACCAATGACATATGTATATGAGGCTATGGATAGGGTAAAAGAGGAAATTACCTTAGTTTATGGTCATGTCCAAACAAAATATGGTCCCATGTAGGATATTATTGACAAGCAATGGAAATCTAAGTTCCATAGCCCTCTTCATGCAATGGGGTACTACCTCAATCCCAAAATTTTATACTCTAGCACATTCTATGCTGACTATGAGGTGATGGCAAACCTTCGATTATGTTTTGACCGCATGTACCCTGATGAAGAAATGAGGGTTAAGATACAATCTGAGATGCATGCTTATAAGAAATTTGAGGGTATCCTTTTTTCATATTCATTGTGCTTTCGATCAAGGTCAACTATGAGGCTAGGTAACCCACATTGAATTATTATTTATTTTATATTTTGATTTTGTTTAACAAAATAATCTCAATTTATGATTTTACTTGTGAATTATTAAATTTCCTTTTTCTTGGTTATTTCTAGATTTATGGTGGGAGGACTTTGGTGCATATACACCTAATATACAATGCTCAACAATGCAACACTTTAGGTTGTGAGCACAATTGGAGTATGTTTGAGCATATACACTCCAAGAAGCACAATAGGATTACATAAGAAAAGTTGAATGATCTTGTGTTTGTTCATACAACCTTCACTTCCACCATAAGAAAAATATAAGAACAAGTATCACGAACTTTGACCTAGACAATATTGATCCATCTAATGAATGTATCATATAGGCATAGGAGTAGCAACAACATGATGATCTCTTAACCATGGATAAATTTGAAAACTTTGAAAACCTAGCAAAGGAGATGTCATCCAAGGCACAAGAAGAGGCACAGGTACAACAACAAAGAAAGACTAAAGTTTTTGTTAGGGCAAAGGGAAAAGGCCTTCAAATACTTTGATTGAGGCATTGTACTTGATATTAGTCATGACTCATGACACATTTTGTAATTTGTACAATTTTATATTATAAGCAATACAAGATGTGTTTTGTCACTTTCATGTGTAGTTGTTTAAACCATTAAGGCTTTAAGCTTGTATCACTTACCATTTTATATATAGTTTAATATTGTATCACTTACAATATGAATATTTGATTTGCATAGTGTTAATTCATTGTGATATGCATGAAAATACTTTTTTTCAATGAAAATTTGCATTTTCTTCTTTCTTTTTTGGTTGATTTTTTCCCTATTTTTTCTTGATTTTTTCCATGCCAATTCTAATATAATTTCAATTTTCTCAACTCTGATTTTAATAAATAGTTTAGAATTCTCAAAATGTTGAAATTTCCAACCCATGATTTTTCTCATAATCCAACCAACAACCAACAACTCAAATAATTCATCCAACCATGAAGTCCATTTGATATCATCTTCTACTTTAGCATACAAAACTTCTCCCTTAATAAAATCATAGTTTGCATTACCAAATATAGACTGTTAGTTTCCTCCAATGCATTGATCTATAAATGGATCCCTTGAAACATTTTGTAATCCTCTAGAACATTATTTTGAATTTGCTACTTTCATATTTTTCTTATCAACTTCAACTAAACTTACTACTTCCTCTAACCATGTAAAAGAGAATATAACTTCATGATCCTTTATTAAAACTCCTATATTGGCTAGCCTATTTGCACACTTGTTCCATTCTCTTAATGTATTTTTAAACTTGATTTCTTCAAACTTTCTAGCAAGGTCTTGTATTTTGACAATGATCTCTTGTATGTTCCATGGAGCCTTTGGTTTCCTTAAAATTGCATTTATTACTATTAGTGAATTACCTTATCTCCATGCTCTATTCCATTTCATTTGTATGCATATTTTTAATCCTTCTAAATCCACCCAAGCTTTAGATTTATTGTTTGTCTTAAATCCACTATTAAAATTGTAATGTGACAAAATCTTACCCCCTCTTACTGGTACTATATTTCCTCTAGAAGCTCCATAAAAATTCAACTTGACCAACTCTACTTGCAATGGTTTTCACTTTTTTTCCTTCCTTTTGTTTCTTCTATATCCACCATTATTATTCCAATCGATGAATTGACTCCATCTATCAAGGATCTATACTTCAACATTAAGAATTGGGGGAGTTGATAGGGATAGTTTAGACTCCTCTATATCAGAACAAAAATTCCTTTTTATTACCTCTAAACTAATTTACTTTCCTTTAAATATTCTTTAGTTCCTTTTCAACCATACATTCCAAAGTATTGTATATTTCGATGTATTCTAGATTGTATATAACACCATACTTTTAAAGTGTGTGTCATTTCTTTAATCATTCTTCAATTCTACCATTCATCATCATTCATTTACCAAACATATTAATAATCCATTGTCATAGTTCCTAGACTATTGAGTAGTGTCCCAAGAGATGGTCTATACTCTCCTCATTTTTACATAGAACACATTGTGAGGGCTATGAAAACCTCTTTTCATTAGGTTATCCTAGGATAAAATTTTCTTATGACCTACCAGCCATACAAGCATTTTAACTTTTGAAATGCTTAGGATATCCCAAATATCTATATATATTCTTGTGCTATTCCTATTTTTTTGGTGATTTACAATATATTTTCTTCTTGATGTGTATTCTCTTGAGCTATTCAATTCCCAAATTAGCTTATCCTTAGCTCCCTTCAAAATAATAATTGTTGTTATCTTTCTACTCAACTACCTCCTAGAAACAATGTCCTATATACTTGTAAAAAATCGTCTTTCCAATTGTATCTTCCTTCCTGATCCTTGTACATAATGTTTGAAACCCTATTAGAAAAATTTTCTTGAAGTGATCTCATCCATGATTTCAAAATTAGATCTACATTGAGTGGCCTTTTATCACACCAAGTATCCATCCAAATAAAAATTTCTCACCAGTTCCTACCACCCATCTTAGACCTTTAATTATTAGATCAATTGATTTTTTTAAAACCATTATGTAGTGCAGAACCATCTGGTAGTGAGAATGCAATAAAGATTAAGCTTAGGTCATTAGGTTCAACATACTTATAATAAATCTTGCCCATTGTCTTTAACTTTCTTTGCACAATATCCAAATTACTTTTTCTCTTAGATATATTTTGGCATCTATAAAACTCTTAAACATAGACCTCCCCTAGTTTTTGTTGGAATTATTCTCTATTGAGCTGTCATTGATGTCAAAGGTCAACTTGGCGTGCTTGGGTAGTTTATTCAAAGAAATGTGATGTGTGTATACGCCTTGCAAATTATATCACATGCATTTATTATAAGTGTATAAAAGTCAACCTTTATTAAGTAAATAAAGGAGAAGTTTCAAATTTAAAAATAAATATTTAACATTAATATTTAAATATTAATGCAAATATTAAAAAAGCCAAAGATGAAAATATTTAAATTAAATATTTAAATATATTAGCGCCATAATATTAATGTACGTGGGCCGACCATGGGCACCAAATACCAAAAGTAGAAAGTTAAAATTGACATATAAATAAAAGGACCAAAGTTTATTTTGGATAATAATGGGATTGAATGCCTTCGATATAGAGGAGAGACGGTGGCTAAAAGATTTCATTTGAAGTCTTCGATAGACATGAGCATTAGAGAAATGGGTGACGATGAGCAGTGAAAAACCTTCATGAAACCAGAGTAGTAGACTGAACTAGTGGAAGGTTTGGGTAGAGCAGTTAGGCACGATGGTGGAGAAGAATTGGAGCGGTGGAGTAGCAAAGGAGACACGGTAGTGGTGGTTTCAATCGAAAACCAAGAAATCTGACATCCTATCATTTTTGAGTTAGTGTTCAAGTTCATTGACAAACATATTGTACATGGTGTGGGATCAGTGAGATTGTGCAAGTGTCTTCGAGGTATATGAGCATCGTTAGATACGAAACAAAAGTAGATAGAGCATATGGATGTGGAATGAAGATGTGGCCAGTTGGAGCAACAAAATAGTGATAGTAGAATCTATAGCAATTAAGTAGAGAAGTAAAAATATAGCATGGTTGAGAATACGTGGAATGCATCTAGCTAACAGTCATCAAACCAAGGAACTAGTGCAATAAAGGAAAAACATTCATTTGATAGCCATTACTATAATCATGCATCTAGGAGCAGTTACTATTCTTTGATATGCATATTGCTTTGGCAGGCAGATTAGCACATAATCGATCACTAAAGACTGAGCAGGAAGAAAGCCCATATGTAGATGTCCAAAAAAGAGAGTATTTGAGCACCAAGCTGGTATGAAACTAAATGGTGTGGGAAGCAGGATCATTTTTATATTGAATCGCTTTTTGATTGTAAGGTAGAAAACCCACAATAGACTTAATTTATATATTTGTTCGATGATGCCTTATTATCATATGTGGATTGCATTTAAATACCTAGTCTAATAGTTGTAAGAGTGAAGGGTTGTGACCCTAGAATATAATGAATAAATAATATAAGTAATTAGGACATGTTAGGAGGGTCCTAACATGCCACCCCTTAAAGGAGCTTTGTCCTCAAAGCTGGAAATTTGGAAATTGCTGCCGGATATCTTGAAAATTTTCCCACGTTGCGTCTTCTAAAGGTAGACCTTTCCAATGGATTAAAACTTCCGTGATATCGCGAGTACGAAGGTGACGAGAGCGGCGATCCAAGATAGCTTCTGGCTCGACTAGAAGTACTCCATCATCGAAGAATTCAGGGAGAGTGGGTTGTGTCGTGATATGGGCTCCCACTGCGAGCTTAAGGCAAGATACATGAAATACGGGGTGAAGTTTGGAAGAGGGAGGAAGCTCTAGTTTGTAAGCAACGGTCCCAATACGTTGGAGAACTTTATACGGCCCGTAAAATTTGGGTGCTAACTTCTGAGAACCTTTTTGTTTAAGAGAGGATTGACGGTAAGGTTGGAGACGTAAGAAAACCATATCACCCTCGTGGAAACTACGTTCGCTTCTATGTTGATCGGCTTGCTGCTTCATGCGATGTTGGGCGGTGTGTAGGTTCTCTTTTAGGATCCGTAGTATGTCATCTCTATTAGCAAGTTCCGTTTCCACCGCATGGACTTTTGTAGTCCCTGGAATATAGGAAGTGAGGGATGGTGGTGTTTGACCATATAGTGCTTCATAAGGAGTCATTTTGATGGACGTATGGTATGAAGTGTTATACCACCATTCCGCTAGTGAAAGCCACTTTACCCAATGGAGTGGTTGAGTAGAAACAAAACATCGAAGGTATGTTTCCAAGCATTTATTTACAACTTCTGTTTGGCCATCGGTTTGAGGATGGTAAGCGGAGCTCATACGAAGTTGAGTACCTTGTAATTTGAACAATTCCTTCCAAAAGGTGCTAGTGAAAGTTGGGTCGCGGTCACTAACAATTGTGGAGGGCATACCATGTAATTTAAAGATGTTATCTAGGAAGAGGTGGGCTATAGTGCTAGCGGTATAAGGATGAGCCACGGAACAAAAATGGGCATATTTAGATAAACGATCAACGACTACGAAAATGGTTGTTTTTCCTCCCGATTTTGGTAATCCTTCAATAAAGTCCATAGAAATATCTGCCCATGTTTTGGTGGGTATAGGAAGAGGTTGAAGTAATCCCGGAATAGCAAGGGTCTCCCCCTTTTGTCTTTGGCAAACTTCACATTCTTTTACAAAGTTTTTGATGTAATTTTTCATTCCTACCCAATAGAAGGAGGTAGTGGCTCTTTTATAGGTTTTTAAGAACCCTGAGTGGCCTGCAGTGGGTGAGGTATGTAACTCATGAAGAAGTTTTTCATGATAAGTTGAATTGGGGGTGAGGACCATCCTCCCTTTGTATCTTAATATATTGTCCTTCCAAGTGTATGGAGTTTTGCTACTAGGATTATGTTGAAGTTGTTGAATTAAGGCGTGGATAGTAGGATCATTTATCCATTCTTCATGCACCTCATCTACCCATTTAGGAATAAGGGAGGAAAGAGCATGGACTTGAGGCATATCTTCAAATTTTCTAGAAAGTGCATCGGCTGCCATGTTGTCCTTTCCCTTTTTATATGTAATTTCATAATCATAGCCAAGAAGTTTAGTAACCCATTTTTGTTGTTTCGGGGTATTAGTCCTTTGTTCCAAAAAATACTTCAAGCTATGATGGTCAGTGCGTATAATGAAATGTTGGCCAATAAGGTAAGGCCTCCAATGTTGAATAGCATGGACAATCGCCAACATCTCTTTTTCATACGTAGAGCGAGCTAAATTCTTAGGAGAAAATGCTTTGCTTATAAAAGCTAGAGGCCTTTCATCCAGCATGAGTACGACTCCCATTCCTATTCCTGAAGCGTCACTTTCAATGACGAACGGTTTAGAAAAGTTGGGCATGGCTAGAACAGGGGTGGTACACATTGCAGTTTTCAAGGTGATAAAGGCCTCATCCGCTTTAGACGACCATTTGAAAGCATTTTTCTTAAGTAATGTTGTTAGAGGAGCAACGATTTTACCATAATTTTGGACAAATTTTCTATAATATCCCGTTAGTCCAAGAAACCCACGTAGAGCTTTTAAGGTTTTTGGAATAGGCCAATTTTTCACCTCCTCGATTTTGGAAGGATCTACCATAACTCCTTCCTTTGAGACAATATGCCCTAAGTATTCAATTTCTTGTTTTCCAAAGGAACACTTTGATCTTTTTGCATAAAGTTGATTTTCCTCCAAGATTTGGAACGCTTGTCTAACATGGTCCAAATGTTCTTCCCATGTTTTGCTATAAATCAAAATGTCATCAAAGAAAACTAATATAAATTTACGAAGAAAAGGGTGAAATACCTTATTCATTAGACTTTGAAAGGTAGAAGGAGCGTTGGTCATGCCAAATGGCATCACCAAGAATTCGTAGTGCCCTTCGTGAGTGCGAAAGGCCGTCTTAGGAATATCCTTTTCATTGACTCGTATTTGGTGGTAGCCCGACCGTAAGTCTAACTTGGAAAAATAAGCTGCCCCGTGGAGTTCATCTAATAGCTCGTCTATGACCGGAATAGGAAATTTATCTTTGATGGTCATTTTATTAAGCGCTCGAAAATCGACACATAAACGCCACGAGCCATCCTTTTTTCTAACTAAAATAATTGGAGAGGAGTAAGGGCTTTTGCTAGGTCTAATGACTCCTGCCTTAAGAAGCTCTTGTACTAATTTCTCTATTTTGGTCTTTTGGAGGTATGGATAATGATAAGGTCTAATATTAGGAGGGTGATGCCCTGGAAATAGTGGAATAGTGTGATCGTGACTTCGTTGTGGAGGTAGTCCTTTTGGTTCATTGAATACCGCCTTATGGTGGTCTAAAATATTTTGTAACTCTGGTGTCTCGTCTTCTTTGTGACTAGGTTGAATTGAAAATAATTGGGCGACCATTCCTTTGTTTCCTCTTCGGATAATTTTCTCCATTCTATGCGAGCTGACGATTTGGGAAGGTCCTGATTTCAGGCCTTGGATAATATAGGTTTGGTTCTTTGCTGTGAATTTCATCCATAGTTCATCAAATTCCCATTGGACTACGCCCAAGGTTCGTAACCATTGTACGCCTAGTACAATGTCGCACCCACCTAGGGGTAGGACGTACATGTCGCCTTTCATGTTATAAACCCCCATAGTTAGTTTTATATTTTTGCATTTTCCTTTGCATGCAATTTTTCTGTCGTTTCCAATCATCACTTCGAAGTTATTGCAAGGGTATATAAAACAATTTGCTTGTTTAGCCACCTTTGGATCGATAAAATTGTGCGTGCTACCGGAATCTAGGAGCATGGTAAGGTTTTGTTTCTTAAAATACCCTTTTACTCGCATTGTTTGAGGGGCAAAAATCCGGCAAGGGCGTTGAAGGAAACCTTTGGTGCATTTTCTTCGTCACTTTCAAGTGTGTTGGATAATACCTCTACTTCGAGTTCAGGTTCCTCTTCAGTAGAATTCCCTTCCTCCGTGGCATCTAGAATATATAATTTCCGTGAGGCACATTTATGATTTCTGTCAAATTTCTCATCGCAATGGTAGCAAAGACCCTTAGCTTGTCTTTCCTTCATTTCCTCGAAACTCAGACGCTTAATTGGTAGAGCGGGGTTAATTTTGGGGTCTATGTAGGAGTTTTGGGTTCGTCCATTTTGCATTGGTTTGGGGTTGGTATAAGTGTTTGATGGTTTCCCCCAAGTTGGTTTTGTGAACCGATTTCGTGCCTTGATTTTGTCCTCCGCTAATTTCGCCAAGCCGATGGTCTCTAACATGTTTGTAGGGTTATACATTTGCACCTCTATTCGAATTTCTTCTTTTAATCCGTCGACAAAACATTCTTGAAAGAAGGCAGCGTCTAATCCGGATGTTCGATTAGCTAGCCTTTCAAATTCTGCTTGGTATTCGCTTATCGAAGTGGTTTGGCATAATTTAGTGAGGGCCCCTGTAAAGCTTTGAAACTTGCTAGGGCCGAATCGCACTAATAGATTCTGTGTAAAGGTTGACCACATCGGAGTGCCGTTAGTTTTCTCGAACCATTGGTACCATTGGATGGCATCGTTTTCCAAGTGGAAGGAGGCGATATGCACTTTTTGCATTTCCGGAATTTGATTTAGTGAGAAATATTGCTCGGCTCGGTAGATCCAGTTTGTAGGGTCTCCTCCTTCAAATTTTGGGAAGTCTAATTTGGTCGTCCGTGGTAGAATGGAAGTTTGTGGACCTCCTAACATTGCTCGGTTTGATGACCCGTGGTTGGGTGAATTTGCATGTGTTGTTGCCTGATTTTGACTGATGGCATCAAGTTTAACATCCATTGCAAATATTTTCTCGAAGAGTTCTCTTGTGGTACGGGTATTCTCCTCTTTCCTGTTGAACTTCTTCAACGAACCTTTCGTGTTTCTCATGAATGGAATCCAGTGATCGTCGTCCTTCAGCCATTGCGGTTGGTGTAGGTAACGATCAATATGACTTGGTACAGGTGAGCAAAAAAAAAAATAAAAAATAATTTTAATTTTTTTTCCTTTGCGTTTCGGACGTCGAAAACCTTGATGCTGCGTTGAAGATTTTAGCTTTTTCAAAACAGCCACCGGTCACCACGCGAAAGGTCGAGCAATTTGGGTGTAAGACAACTTAATTCGTACCTTAGGAGAAGGTTTAATTTTCTGCGAGGATTTTGACACGGATCCGTGAAGCGTGAATGTTGTTTGCGTCCTCGCGAATGTGGACTGGCTGAAATGTGCGGTGGGAAAAAATTTTAATGGTGAATTTGCTCCTTGATCTAGCTCTGATCCAGATGGTATGAAACTAAATGGTGCGGGAAGCAGGATCATTTTTATATTGAATCGCTTTTTGATTGTAAGGTAGAAAACCCACAATAGACTTAATTTATATATTTGTTCGATGATGCCTTATTATCATATGTGGATTGCATTTAAATACCTAGTCTAATAGTTGTAAGAGTGAAGGGTTGTGACCCTAGAATATAATGAATAAATAATATAAGTAATTAGGACATGTTAGGAGGGTCCTAACACAAGCATACCTTAAAGTTTATAGAAACTCTAAACCATGTAGGGTTTTAAAGTTTGTTGAGGATAGCACCATAGAAAAAGCAAGCTAAAGGAACACCATCATTGCCCAAGAATTTTGACTAGTGAATATCACCAGGTTGTGTCGTGAAAGTGGAGTGGAGCACGAGCATTGCAGCGATGATGCCAAGGACATCTTCTAATTGGAGGCTGGTAGAGACTGTGGTACTGGGCAAGAAGAAGAGGAGGATGATCATGATGTGAGGAGATGGACTAGCTGTATAAGTTTATCTTCGAACTTGGATTTGAGTGAGTGCATATTAAAAGGTACAAATTATTGAACTCTATAAAGTTTTAATACATAAGGAATAAGTTTAAAAGTTTATTTATTTAGATTAAAATATTAAAGGAGATATAAGGAGGACTGATATTTATTTAAAATGTTTGATTTAATTAATCTAAAGTATTATAGATTAATTAATAGCAACAAAGCTTGGATATTATTCATGTATCATTTGCCAAGGGCTTGGCTAGCTTGAAAAGGAAAGAATGAATGTTACTATATTGCAAGCTTGATATCCAAGTACATTAGTAAGTTGAAGAAAGCAAACTCAAGAAAAGGGAAGAATTTAAAGAGTAAAAGCAGGTACAATAGGGATTATAATGAGCAGAGTTTTGGATCAGATTTGGGAGCAGACCTGAGCAGAGTTTTTGATCAAATTTGTGAGCAGAAGGTTGGTGCCTTCAATTCTATGGGTTGGTGCCCATGAACTTGCAAAAGGAGATTGGTGTCTCCTATGGGTTGGTGCCCATGAACTTGTATAAGGGGATTGGTGTCTCCTGTGGGTTGGTGCCCATGAACTTGAATAAGGGGATTGGTGTCTCCTATGGGTTGGTGCCCATGAACTTGAATAAGGGGATTGGTGTCTCCTATGGGTTGGTGCCCATGAACTTGTACAAGGGGATTGGTGTCTCCTGTGGGTTGGTGCCCATGAACTTGTATAAGGGGATTGGTGTCTCCTATGGGTTGGTGCCCACGAACTTGTACAAGGGGATTGGTGTCTCCTATGGGTTGGTGCCCATGAATTTTATTGAAGAAAATATAAGCAATATTTTGTCATGGTTTTCTCCCGAAAGGGTGTTTCCACGTAAAACTCTTGTCTCTTATGTGTGTGGATTTTGTGCATTGATTTATTATTGCATTCATATTATTGCAATTATTTTTTGGAAAGAAAAGTTTTATCTTATACTATTCACCCCCTCTCAGTATAAGCATGTGTTTCTTCAATTGGTATCAGAGCGGGTTCCTTCATGAAAGCCTAACCACTTGAAGGAAGATCTTACAAGAACACACATGGCTTACCAAGAAGGTTTTTCATCAAATAGGGCTCCATTGTTTGATGGGACTAACTATGCCTTCTGGAGCGTGAGGATGCAAACCTATTTGATGGCACATGGCTATGATATATGGCAATCTATTGTGGATGGGTTCAAACCACCTACAACCCCTCCCATGGATAAAAATGGCAAGAAACCATTTGAAAACAATGCCAAGGCAATGAATGCAATATTAAGTGGGTTATGTGAATCAGAGTTTGTGAAAGTCATGCAATGCACCTCAGCAAAAGAAATATGGGACAAGTTACAAAGAACATATGAAGGAGACGACAAGGTTAAAATGGCAAAACTTCAAACCCATAGGAGGAAGTTCGAAGACTTGAAGATGAAATATGAGGAAGATATTGCCAAATATCTACTCCGTGTTGATGAAATTGTCAACACCATTCATGGACTTGGAGAAAGTATTGATGACTCTAAGATTGTTCAAAAAATCTTAAGGTCACTTCCCATGAGGTTTGATGCAAAGGTCTCGACGATTGAAGAAATGAAGGATCTTAAAACCTTAAGCATGGATGAGCTACATGGAATTCTTACAGCCTATGAGATGAGGACTAAAAAATATCAAACATCCAAATGGGAGGCCATGTTTAAAGCTTCAAAGAAGACAAAGAATAAAGAACCAGAGTCAAGTGAAGAATCGAGCAGCGGAGAAGAAGCTAACTTTGTGCGAAGAAATAAGAAGGGACCAAGAAAACACAAAGGTAAGCATACTATGAAATGTTTTAATTGTGGTAACATTGGTCACTATGCAGCTCAGTGCCCACAAGCTGGAAGTAGTAGCAGTGAAGAAGAAGAGGAATACAAGAAAAAGAAGGAAAGAAAATTTTATCATGAAAAGAAAAAGAGGCACGGTCAAAGCAAGCATGAGAAGAAGATCTTTCAAAGGCACAAGAAGAGTCTTTATGTTGAGGAAGCAAGCAGTTCTTCCAACAATAGTGATGAAAGTCTCTCCGATAGTGAAAGAGAAGAAATCCTATTTTTGGCCATGGAGGTGAAAGAAGATGCTCCTATTGTTGAAAAACAAGAAGAGGAGAAAGATCCAAAAAATGAAGAGGAAGCCATAGTTGACATAGAAGAGGAACTTGTTTTTGCTCTTGAAGAGTTGAAAAGGCTTAGAAAGAAGAACTCAAGATTGAAGACTCAAGTACAAGAGGATGAGAAGACAAAGGCAAAGCTTTCACAAGATCTCACCGACTTAAAAGTGAAAATTGAAGAGGCAAAGTGAATTGAAGAAGGTATGGCTGAGCAGTTAAAGGCAAAAGAGTTGGAATGTGAAAAACTGGAACATGAGGTTGTCTCTCTAAGGAAGGAAGTGGAAGAATCTAATGATAAGCTACATCAAAATATTAGGTTTGAGAAAAGCACAAAAATCTTGGATGATATTATCAAAGCACAAAGATCTTCGATTATAAATATTGGACTTGGTTTTGAAGAAAGTCAAAAGAAACAAAAGGAGGAGTCAAGCTCAAAAGGAACAGAGGCATCAAAGAAAATAATTAAAGAAGAGCCTAAGACCTATGTTGATGTGTTGAGAAGTGGAAGCATCAAGAAGGAAGAAAACAAAGCATCATCAAGGAACAAGGTCCATCACAGAAACAACAATGAGAGAACCATGCGGCCATATCCTCCAAGGCAATCAGACAGGTTTCAATATTTCTTCCGAGGTTATTGCTTTTCATGTCACCAATTTGGTCATAAAGCTGTACATTGTAGGGTCCATGCTAAAAATGATTTTGGCTTCACCAAGAGGAATTTCAATTCATTTGCACCTCTCATGGACTACAACATCATTTGTTACAAATGTAATAATTTTGGGCATAGAGCTAAATGGTGTAGAACGGTGTTCCCTGAACTTTCAAAATCAAGTAAGAAGGAGGATGGTCAAACTGTTCAAAAGGATATGCCCTCCAAAGTTTGGAAAAATAAAATGGAACAAGAAAAGGAGCATAGTAAGTTGGGAGTTTCACTCCCATCTCATCATTGAAGTCTCAGTTAGAGCAGGTAGTAAGGGGGCGTTGTCAAGTGTCTTATCATTTAGCCCCGAGAAGCCTTTGCCATTGATGTCAAAGGGGGAGAATTTTAGTAAGGGGGAGCAATTTGGAATTTTAGTAAGAGGGAGCAGCTTGTCAGGGGGAGCAACTTGTGATCCTATTGTAATAAAGGATAGTTTCTTTGTAGGGTTGCCATCAATGACAAAGGGGGAGATTGTTAGAATTATTCTCTATTGAGTTGTCATTGATGTCAAAGGCCGACTTGGCGTGCTTGGGCAATTTATTCAAGGTAGTGTGATGTGTGTATGCGCCTTGCAAATTATATCATATGCATTTATTATAAGTGTATAAAAGTCAATCTTTATTAAGTAAATAAAGGAGAAGTTTCAAATTTAAAAATAAATATTTAACATTAATATTTAAATATTAATGTAAATATTGAAAAATCCAAAGATGGATATATTTAAATTAAATATTTAAATATATTAGCACCATAATATTAATGTAAGTGGGCCGACCATGGGTGCCAAAGACCAAAAGTAGAAAGTGAAAATTGGCATATAAATAAAAGGACCAAAGTTTATTTTGGACAATAATGGGATTGAATACCTTCAATATAGAGGAGCGGCGATGGTGAAAATATTTCATTCAAAGTCTCCGATAGATATGAGCATTAGAGAAATGGGTGACGATGAGCAGTGAAAAACCTTCACAAAACAAGAGCGATAGATCGAACTGGTGGAAGGTTCAGGTAGAGCAGCTAGGCATGATGGTGGAGAAGAATTGGAGTGGAAAGTAGCGAAGGAGACATGGTAGTGGTGGTTTTGATTGAAAACCGAGGAATCTAACATCCTATCCTATCTAGGTTAGTGTTCAAGGTCATTGATGAACATACTGTGCATGGCGTGGGACTGGTGAGATTGTGCGAGCATCTTCAAGGTATATGAGTAGCGTCAGATATGAAATAGAAGTAGATAGAGCATATGGAGGTAGAATGAAGACGTGGCCTATTGGAGCAACAGAGTAGTAGTAGCAACATCTGTAGAAATGTGGTGGAGAAGAAAAATATAACATGATTGAGAATACATGGAATGTATCTGGCCAACAGTCATCAAACCAAGGAACCAGTGCAATAAAGGAAAAACATTCGTTTAATAGCCATTACTATAATCATGCGTTAGGGAGCAGTTACTATTCTTTGATAGGCATAGTGTTTTGGCAGACATATCAGCACAAAATCGATCACTGAATACTGAGCAGGAAGAAATCCCACACGTAGATGTCCAACAAAGAGAGTATTCGAGCACCATTAGAAGCATTACATGCATAGGCAAGCAGTGCTCAATCAAAGAGAACTAATGAGGATGAAGAGTAATAATGTTGAAGGAAAATAGAAGGTTATCAAGCATACCTCAAAGTTTATGGAAACTCTAAACCACGTAGGATTTTGAAGACTATTGAGGATAGCACCATAGACAAAGCAAGCTGAAGGAATGTCATCATTGCCCAAGGATTTTGACCAGCGAATATCACCAGGTTGTGTCATGAAAGCGGAGTGGAACACGAGCATTACAACAACGACACCAAGGACATCTTCTAATTGGAGTTAGAAAGAGATGGTGGGATTGGACAAGAAGAAGAGGAGGACGATCATGATGTGAGGAGACAAACTAGTTGTATAAGTTTATCTTCAGACTTGGATTTGAGTGAGCGCATATTAAAAGGTACAAATTATTGAACTCTATAAAGTTTGAAGATATAAGGAATAAGTTTAAAAGTTTGTTTATTTTGATTAAAGTATTAAGGTAGATATAAGGAGGATTGATATTTATTTTAAAAGGTTTGATTTAATTAATATAAAGTATTATAGATTAATTAATAGCAACAAAGCTTGGATATTATTCATGTATAATTTGCCAAGGGCTTGGCTAGCTTGAAAAAGAAAGAATGAATGTTACTATGTTGCCAGCTTGATATCTAAGCACATTAGTAAGTTGAATAAAGCAAACTCAAGAAAAGAGAAGAATTTAAAGAGTAAAAGTAGGTACAACAAGGATTATAATGAGTAAAGTTTTGGATCAGATTTGGAAGCAGATTTGAGTAGATTTTTTAATTAGATTTGTGATCAAAAGGTCGGTGCCTTCAATCCTATGGGTTGGTGCCCATAAACTTGCAGAAGGATATTGGTGTCTCCTATGGGTTGGTGCCCATGAACTTGTATAAGGGTATTGGTGTCTCTTGTGGGTTGGTGCCCACGAACTTGAATAATGGGATTGGTGTCTCCTGTGGGTTGGTTCCCATGAACTTGTATAAGGGGATTGGTGTCTCCTGTGGGTTGGTGCCCACAAACTTGAATAAGGGGATTGGTGTCTCTTGTGGGTTGGTGCCCATGAACTTGTAAAAAGGGGATTGGTGTCTCTTGTGGGTTGGTACCCATGAAATTTTATTGAAGAAAATATAAGAAAATTTTGCCATGGTTTTCTCTTGATCTCTTGAGAGGGTGTTTCCATGTAAAATTCTTGTCTCTTATGTGTGTGGATTTTGTGCATTAATTTATTATTACATTCATATCATTGCAGTTATTGATTGGAAAGAAAAGTTTTATCTTATATTGTTCACCCCCTCTCATCATCACACGACTTGCTCCATTTTACCAAAGTAAATTTCCTTTTATCATGTAATCCTGACCATAAAAATGACCACATAATATTTATTAAAAAAATTCTACCAATTTTAGCATAATATACAAGAAAATATAATATGTTGGAATGGCTTGTAAGACAAATTTAATTAGCTACACTCTTCCTACTAATGATAACCATCTACCTTTCCATATTGGTATTTTATTTTAAACTTTACTTATAATTGGATTCCACAATTATATCCTCATTCTCCCCTCAAATAAGAGCATCCCTAAATATATTGCTAGTAAATTTACCTCCTGCATTTGAAGTAACCTGCATATTCCTATTCTAATTTTAGTTGGAGTGTTTAGAAAGTAAATTTTGATTTTGTCCTATTAAATTTCTGCCTAGATACTCTCATATTTATTTAATAAGTTATTCAAAGTTCTACCCTAATTTTTCTCTGCCATTCCAAAAAGGGATGTATCATCTACAAATTATTGATGGGTGATGTTGTTGATGTTATTACTAGCCTTAAGTTATTTTATTATCCCATTTTTGTATGCCTTCTTCAAGTTCCTTCCTAATACTTATATCATTATAGTGAATTGATATGATGACTAAGGATCTCCCTGTCTAAGACCCATATTGACTTTAAATGATTATGTTACTAGCCCATTGACTAGCATTGAATATGATATTGTAGAGGCACAAGTTGTAATCCATTTGACCTATTTCTTTCTAGTTCTAAACTTTTCTAATACTCCAAAAATAAAATCCCATAAAATCTTATCATAGGTTTTATTCATATCAAGTTTTAAGATCATTGCTCTTTTTTCTATAAGTTTTTGAATGCATTACTTCATGAGCTACTATGATATTGTCTAGAATTATCTCGCTTTCACAAGTCCTCCTTGATCTTCTATTTTTTTTTGTCTAATAGTAACCTTAACCAACTTGTTATCACTTTGAGGGTTATATTATATGCCATATTACATAGGCTTATGGGCCTAAATGAATCAAACAATTATGCATCCTTCTTTATTAAAATCAGGGTAAGATATGTTGCATTTATTATATAAGGTATGCATTGTATTATCCTAGATTGTCCCACTACCACCAATAAAGAATCCTTCACTATTCCCTAGTTATGCTATAGAATGTTGCAGAGAGTCCATGCAGACCTAGGGATTTCTCCTAATCAAAAGAGAAAAGAGCTAAATGAACTTCCAATTTAGTATGCTCCATCATTTTGATATTGTCTATATTTATTATTACTATAGGCACTTCTTGCAATAGCTTATCATTCAAAACTTCAATCTCCTCCAATCCTAGAATATTTTGGTAAAATGTCCTGGCCTCCTTTCTAATTTTGCTTTGGCATTCAATTAAAATCCCTTCTACTAATTTAATTCTACTAATTCTAGATTTTGATCTCTATACTGTTGTCATCATGTGGAAAAACTTTGTGTTTTTATCTCCTTTTAACCAAGTATTCTCAATTTTAATATCCAAAATTTATCTTCCTTACTCAAAATATTATGATATTCATTAAGCAACTCCCTTTCCTCTGAGTTTGGATTATTTTGCTCATTATTTTAGAATTTTAAAAGTTTATCTTTCAGTTTTTCTTTCTTCTCAAAAATATTTCTCAAAGTGTTCTTGTTCCATTCTTTTAATATAGATTTTGTTGATTTAATATGTTTTGGAAGTATATTGTAACAACCTTCCTGGGAAAAACTTGATCTTGATACTAAATTATGTATTGATGTGTGGATATCTAATACATGTTCTTATTTCTATGTTATCAAGATGAGTTGGTATTACATTTTATGCTTTACTTAAGATATATGGAGAATATGGTATTGCTGATGAACTTTATGGATGTAGGACCAGGTGCTCTCATAGATGGATTGACATGGGACAACCACCCGAGTGGAGAGAAAAATGAGAAATGATGGTGATGACTTGTTCATCGACAACTCAAGGGTAGTAGGATACCCTTCATGTAGATGCATTGCATTTATGAATATTGTGTGGTTATACCATTGGGCTAGGAGGTTGCTAGTGTAAATGAACCCTCGTTAGTAGGTTGGTGATAATGTTTAGTTATCTTAAAGGAGCCACCTACTTAAAGATACAACAATGGTATATTGTGTTGATTGCTTTGAATTGCTTATGTGTTCATATTCTAAGCATAGGCTTGATTTATTGATTTGTTAATAATGCTTGGCTTTGGAATCAATAAATAAAGTATTAGCAATATTAATACTTGTTTAATATCAAGGTTAATAATCAATACTAACACTTGGTATTGAAGGAATGTCAATTGATTTGATAATGTTAATGACATTGAAAAATGATAATAACATTAAGCAAGGTTTAGTAAATATGAAGCAATCCACTTACTATAAATAAAATAAATCAAGCCACTTAAGGAGGGCAAAGTCCTATAGCCACTTAGAGAGGGCGAAGTCTCTTACAGAATATGCAAATGAATAATGATTGATGATAATAAATCAAACATATTCTGCTCCTATTTATACATGAATTTGATGAATAATAATTAAGTTGGAAATATAGTCGACCAGGCTATATTAGGGTTGTAACATGGCTCCCCTACTTAGAAAGCTTTGTCCTCAAAGTTGGAAATGACTAGAAAATACTTTTATATTCCCATGTAGAGTCTTCTTCTAGATGGTCTTGCCACTTAATTAGGAATTCTTGAATTTTACGGGATTGAAGGTGATGTACTATGGATCGTATTATGGCTTTAGGCTGAAGAGTTATCCGAAATTCTTCATCAAGTATTGGGAACTTTGTTTGGATTTGAATCTTCTAACCAATCACTTGTGTGAGACAAGAGAAATGAAGCATTGGATGGATACTAATGATTTTGTACTCCAACCTTTCTTGGACCAGCTTCTTAATCTTTGATTTTTGAGGATGTGGATAGCAATAGGGATGAATCTTAGGAGGAAGAATGCTCGAAACCAGATGTATGACATGATCATGTGATTGTTTAGGAGGGAGACCCCTTGGTTCACTAAAGACTTCTTCATAGTTATCCATAATATTTTGAAGATACTTTGGAAGAGTTGTAATAGATGAGTTCAATGATTGGACCTCTATGGAATTTACTTTGGCAATAAAACCATACCCCTTTTTTAATAGCTTTTCCATGATATGTGAACTCACCACCTTGGAAGGAGGAGGTTGAATTCCTTGAAGACAAATGACCTTCCCATTTTCTATCCATTTGATGTATAATTTTTGTAGATTAATAGTGACATCATCGAGTTGAGATAACCACTATGCTCCTAAGATGACATCGAAACTCCCTAGGTCCATAACAAAGAGGGGACCTTGCCAAGTATAATTCCCTATTTGCATGGTAACTTGAGATGTTTGGCCCACACATTGAGCATTTCCTTCGTTTGAAATGAGGACTTGAAACTTATCTTGAGTGGAAGTATTGATATGCAAATTTAAGGATTTGGCAGTTTTGAAATTAATAAAGTTATGAGTACTACATGAATCGATCGACATATTAACTCGCTGGTGCTATATAAATACTTGCACCTTTATTGTATGATGATCTTGTAAATCCATAAGTGCATGAACCTAAAGAGCAAAAGTATCTTCTTCCTGGGGTACTTCATTTATAATTGTAGTTTATTGTTCTTGATCTGTGACTGGCTCTGCTTAAGGTAAATCTTCTTCATCATTAGTGTCTCATTCCATGAGAAAGGTTTGACATACTACACAAGTTTTATCTCTTGGATGATAATAATGACATTTAAAGCAAAAAATCTAGAGGAACGATCATTATTGTGATCAGGTTGATACAATTTAGAATCACGTCTATAGGGTACAACATCTTGGAGCTTATTTTTGATTGCTTGAGCTATATGTGTGGCATCGTCCAAAGTACATGGATCATGCATGTTGAATTCTTTTCGAATTTTATCCTTAAGACCATGATGAAAAGTGGATACCACTATTGCTGAATTCAATTCATATGTATAGGTGAGAATACTTGTGAACTTAGCGACATAGTCTTCTATTGAACCTGTTTGCTTGAGTTCCATGAGGTAAACCGTGTTTGATGAGGAAGAGTCTTTATCAAATATTTTAAGGAATAGTTCCTTGAATTTAGGCCATGTAAAGGAGTGATTATGTTGATGGGTCTACCATAACAACCATTGATAGACCTGGGTACCCAGTTTACAAGATGCAAATGTGACACGACCTACCTATACCATCCATTTTGGCTAACTAGCCTCTAGGATCATATCCTTCAAAAGTGGGCATGCCAGTGCGAGGAACTTGAACACCATGAGGCTATTCCAAGAATTTGGAGGTATAACCTTCTAAAGGATAAAAATCAGAAGGAGGTTTTGGAGGTTATGATTCTTAACGAGTATTTAAAGGTTGTGGGTTGACGATATCTTGAGATGCTTGATTATCGAGAGGGACAAGTTTAGACATTGAGTCCTAAAGATTTTGTAATAAGGAAAAGATATTAGCAATGTCTTTTTACTATTGCCCTAGACAATGATGCACACCAGTGTCCACACTATTGGGAATTCTAGAAACGAGGTTTTGGGTAGATGACTGGTCATTGTGGTTTGGTGTGGGAGGAGTGGAATTGTTATTATTTTGGGATGAATAATCAAACTAATTTGGTGAAGCCATGGACTAGTGGTGTGGGTTAAACCTATTAATTCTAAAAGGAGAATAATGTTGCATACCGTGATTTTGAGGTTGATGTTCGTTCATACTTGAAGGCACCTTGTTTGGACTATTAGTGCGCTGTAATATTTTGTTTGCTCCTATATTCCAATTGTTTGGTGTAGTTGGATCACTCATGCACTTTATTATACCTATTTTTGGAACCTAATTTTTAGTTTGAAGTAACCTTCATCTTCCTTCTTGATATGGGTGAATGCTTTGCTTGAAGGTGGCACACAAAAAATAAAAATAAAAATAAATTTTAATTTCAAAATTTTGATTTACCAACAGTCAAATTACCAACATCTAATTCTCACTGATTCACCTTCAATGACTATCACAGGTCAATGCTTAGTTATCAATTCAACAATTATTTGTCAATCAATATACCAACGACTATCGTAGGTCAAAGTGTAGTTATCAATTCAATGGCTAATTCTCAATCAATATACCAATGACTATCACAGGTCAAAGCTTAAGCACCATCCAAGAAAAATTTATTGGTGATTAGATAGACCATAGCATCACGTGGAGATAGTTTGGTAGTAAGCGAAGTGGACAGTTGGCGATGAGGCAATTGGAGGGAGTATACCCAAATGGCCAATTTTTGAAGGCTATAGAAATGGATATGGTGTAAAATTTGAGGGGACAACAAAAGATCAATGACGTGGGAGGACAATGAAGGAACACATGGTACAAAATTTGAGAGGATGGTGATTTAAGGTGGACGGACATGCATGGAGAAACAACTATGTGACGATGCAAAAGCCAGAGATGCAAACATGTGAAGGGAGGGTGCAGAACACCAGGTGATGGCCTAATAACTACAATTCGTCTTGGTACTAATAAATATTATAGCTCTTCATGCGTTGTAAATGTGGGATTATAATGTCCCTAAAAATTTTGATTAAACTAGGACACTGTGGTGCATGACTTTCAATGATAAAATAAAAAAATTATGTAGATTAACCTTAGAAATTAGGGATGGCCAACTTGGCATATTGTAGGTGAATTAATCAGATTTGATGAGAATTTATTCTAGAATGGTTGTGAAATACTTCAAATCTTAAATCGTTGAACACTTTAATGTATGTGAACAACTACTACATGGTAACTAGCCCCTTTAACCTTTATTTTTGAATCTTTTGCTAGGTCTATCAATCTTTAGGAAGGTCTACCTTTGAATTCTTTGTATACTTCTATGTTTGAATTCTACGATGTTAAAAATTTGGAAACAACCATTGAAACTTTTTTCTTATGTTGAAAAACCATTATTTTTTATTTTGCATCATCGAAACCTGTTGATGAATGTTAGAATCTGGATTTCTCATGGGAATTTAGAAATATGACACATGTCACTAAACTATTCATCAGGTTTAGGGTTTTAAACGTTCATTGTTTTTTGTTGTGTTCAAGAAACCACGTTCTAGAAACTAGTAGAACATCAGTTAAAAAATTCTAGGTTACCTTGGAATTGAATAAATTTAGTTTTTCTTGCACATTTTCACAATGTTTGCCTACATGTATGCTATTTATATTGTCGCTAGTTATGTATCATTGGTTAAGAACCAGCTATATATTTTTTTCTTGCACTTAATCGAAGGATGCAATGTGATATCATGCACACCGCTCTCCTAACGAATTGATACACTTCTATATAAAATCTAAAGTGCTTCCTCTCATCGACTAGCTGTAAATCATGCAAATGTAACACTGTTATATTCAAACCTCCTAAGTTTTGTTGTTCCCTATTGGATGAATTGCCTGCATTCCTTGAATCTACGTAAAAAAAATTAGATGTTTTGACGGGGACGATACTGTGATTTTTGTCTAGTACTTTGATTAATATCGATACTGAAATTGATATCAACTATATGTGAAAGAATCTATGAGGAATCTGCTTACTATAAATAAAATAAATCAAGCCACTTAAGGAGAGCAAAGTCCTATAGCCACGTAGAGAGGGCAAAGTCTCTTACGGAATATGCAATTGAATAATGATTGATGATAATAAATCAAACATACTCTACTCCTATTTATACATGAATTCGATGAATAATAATTAAGTTGGAAATATAGCTGACTAGGCTATATTAGGGTTGTAACAAAATTATTTTATTAAAACTCTTGTTTTTCGGGTATTAATGTGTATTATTTATGTTTTTCTTTAGTATTCTTATTAATTAATAAAAGGGGGGTTGACTAAGCTTTAGCGCCCTAAATTAAATTAAAAATTTGTTTAAAGTATTCAAAATATTATGGCACCCTAAGAGTGGTGGCAAGAGCTGATGAATATTAGCAAGAAAACACCTGATTGGACAAACATTTTATGGTGGCCATTGTCTCACTTCTAAAGGTTATTTTAATGGGATTGGAGGAAGGAAAAAAGGGTTGGTTATGAGAGGAAATATGGGTAGAGGAGAGGAGGAAGGAAATGAATGTCAAAGAGGAGGAATTGGAGTATTTTTTTGCAGAGGTAACTGCATCTTGAATCTATGCTGAAGGTAGTCATTGTGTTTCATTTCTAGATAGTATAAACTTTTATATGGATACTTTCTTGCTTGATAGTTGCATGATGATCTTTTGTTTATTTGTGATGTATTCTTTTTATATTTAAGATTTATTATAGCACTTTAATTTTTTGAGAGAGAGATGCTATTTGATTTGGTTATCTTAGGTTAGTCTGTATTCTGAGGAAATATCTAAAACTTTAATAAGATCTGTGAGTCATGAAGATAACCCAATCCTAGGATTTATGATGCAATAACTAGGTATCTATGAGTCTTGGAAGGAGTTGCAATGATGCAATAGCCAAATACTCATAAATCTAGGAGTTGTGATGATGTAATAGCCAGATACTCATGATTGATACATCTTAAATGGTGAGGATTAGGTGGACCATAACTATAAATTTAACGTCACAAGGTTGTAGTTTTGGTGCCATGAACGGTGTAATAGCTGAATTTTTTAGAGTTGGTACATGTGCTAAAAGAATATGCGTGGAGAGATAGTTTGCATGCAGGTCAAGGTAGGTGGTAGAAAATAAAGCGATGGGACCCAAGATGACATCGTACGTGTATCCTTGGAGTCCCTTATAAATTGTCACCTCTAGTCATGGTTTTGAACCTCTAAGGCATGATGACCTTAATAGCTTTAGCAGCTTCATCTCCTCTAGGTAGAAGTTCATCATCAAGTTTTGCACGTCTAGATCAAGTTGACTAAAAATAATGGAACCACCGCCTCTTGGGTGACAAAAAATTTTGAGGGCTACACTAACTAGAGCAACACTCTTTGGCTCCCCTTGATGTAAACAAGGGAAATAAATATGACAAACCATCCATTTATGAATAGGCATATTCCATATTCTCCAGTTAAGGGACATGTATTCACATTTAACAGTGGTGCATGTTTTCGCACCATATCTCATTCCACACCTTCAATATTATTGTTAATCATTAGATATAATGGCAATCGGCCTCAATTCTTCTATACAAATATTCACACTCAAAGCTAGCACACACCCACAAGTCAACAAAGATACAATACACATAGTACATAATTCATCTAGTTATTGTACTCCTATGATGTCAAGAAATTACACTCAATATGATTTGGGTGCAATGAAGTGCTCCTTCGAGGCCCCTACCATAGCATGCACTCCATTATTTGTTCTTTGCATTCCAAGCTAGCATAGGATAAAGTAGAGAAAGTTAGTTGACACAAGTTGCAGATGCAACTAGCGTAAAAATTATAAAAATAACATTGAAGGGCACCCACATTCTTCAAAACATAAAGATAAAACATTGGTGGTGGCTAGCAGAGCAGTCGACAAAAATCTGAAGAAAAATAAAACAATTCAACATGGAAATGATGTATTATTAACCCTAGAAAAGGATTATTTGGTCTAATTATTATCTTTGTGGAATAAAAACTATGATCCAAAAATATTGATGAATACTGGGATACAGTTGTGGCGGGCAAAAAGCTATATCTTGTAGCTGATAGAAAAGTGATTTTGGTGAAACATCCATAGTTGGGAAGGCCAAAAAATAAGATGCAAGCGAAGTGGTAGAGTGCGTTCAAAATCGTGCATGAAGGCATCATTGGTAGTGTAGTGAAAATGAAACATCTCGGAGCTTAGAAGCAAAAAATAGCCTTGACAGATTTTGTAGATATATCAAATGTTGAATATATTGTAGAAGGAGACTGCTAGTTGTTACTCTTGATGCAATAGAGGTGAGGAGGCACAACCTACTCCTTTTGTATTGGTGTCTCATGGATTGCATTCTTGTGCATGCCTATGCACCAAGCACTATGTCACTTGTGTGTTTATGGGAGATATCCCAGATCTAGGTGGCATAGATGTTCTATGCATCGAGCAAAGATTGCAATAGTTTAGGGGTCATTAGTAGAGGAACTAGAAACTAAATTTGGGTGGTGGAGAGAAGTATACTACCAAATATATAACTATAGGTAGAGTGATCTTGATATTTAACGCCAAGCTCCACTGTAGGCTTCGAAACAAGGAGCCATGAATACCATTAGAACTTAGTGGAAGCATATCCCATTAAAATTCTAGAGTCAAGCAACCTTGTATGGAGTATAAATGGGATGGGTGACCTCCTAGGAAGTCTCGATGTTGTACTCTCCAAAAAAAATTTATGGCTCCAATAAATTAAGCTTCGGGGGTAGCCATGAATTTCTCTCCATTGGATTTTTGGTTTCTGATCCACGAATATGGGGAGCATACTCCATGTGCTTTTGGAGAGGAAGGAATGGAGGTGCATGACCAAATGGAGGGAGGTGAGAATTGCCAAAGAGGCAATTCCCCCCTCAAGCCTACCAGGAAAGAAAACCTGCTCTGATACCAAATGAAGGGACTGAAATGAGATGTTATTATACATAGAAATGAGTACATATATAGGCATAAGAGCTTATATGAGATTATGAAAAGTGTCATAACATACATAAGATAAAGTACACATTGAAGTTATTCTAATAATATGGCTCCTTAATAGTATAGAGCCTTCTCTTCTTCCTTGAGTTGAATCTCTTCTATATCTTCTGCTATAAGACCTCTCTTAATTTCACTTAGAACCTTCTTCTCTATATGATTTTCAGGATCTCCTTTCTTGATTCTTCTTCTTAATATGGTTACGTCTATCAATCCTATAAGAACCTCTATCTATTTTGAAGCTTTTTGGATATTTTTCAAGGTCAATATCTAATGACCTAAAAATTCTATTGTCAAGGCCTTTGTGACTTAAGCCTCCAATGTCAAGGTCTCTATGCCTGAATCTTCAATGTCATGGTTTTTGTAACCTAAATCTCCAATTTCAAGGTTAATTTATTTGACCTGAATATTTTCCTTATGTCAAGGTCTATCTACTTATGACTTGAGTGCTTAATATCTATTGATACACTACTTGAAGTAAACTTACTTTAATACTGATATATCTATCTTGAGATAAATGTATCTTTCTCAATACCTGATATATCTTTCTCTTGTTTGGATTTATTTCTTTCTCTTAGAAATATTTGAATGCTTCTCAATCCATTGCTAAATTTTTTGCTGCATTTGGAAGCTAAAATTCTTCTCTATCTATTGTAAGAAGCTTCTCTATCTACTGCAACTCTTATCAATAATGTCTTAGGTCGCACCTAAGAACTTGGATTCTCCTTCTTACTAGAGAATTCACTATTATGTCCAAGTGATTCTGAATGTCCATGAACCCTTCTCAATGTCAAGGTGACTTTAATATACTTGAATTATTATAAATTTCAAGGATTGGCAATGATATTAAATAATCAACTATCTTAAAGTTGATTATACCTTCAATCTCCAATATAGTTGAGCCTTTATTCTTCACTGGATTTCCTTCAACCTAGTGGAATGACCCTAGTCTTCTACTCAATATGAACTTCAAATAGATTTTGAGTCTTACTGCGTTCAAAGTAAACAGACTCCTGAATCGATTTTATGAAATTGGAAAATTTTGATTTCTATAAGTGGCTAATAAACTCTATCAATCTAGATAGAGTATGGTGTAGATCTAATAACACTGATGGCTTTTTAAGCCTTAATACTACCACAAATATCATAATATCTAATATAATATAGCCATGATATAATAATATCAAGATCATGATATGAGTAGAATAATACGAGTAGATTAATATTTATGTTTGAAGAACACAAGCTTATACTGAGGAGGGGGGTGAACAATATAAGATAAAACTTTTACTTTTCTTTCCAAAGCAATAACTTCAAATATTATCAATTGCAATAATGAAACAATGCACAAATCACCACACACATAAGAGACACAGATTTAACGTGGTTCACCCAATATGGGCTACATCCACGGAGAAATATTGCTTATAAATTTCTCAACAAATTTTATGGGCTCCAACCCACAGGAGACACCAATCCCCTATTACAATGTTCGTGGACACCAATCCACAGGAGACACCAATCCCCTCTCAAGTTCATGGACACCAATCCATAGGAGACACCAATCCCCTCTCAAGTTCATGGACACCAATCCACAGGAGACACCAATCCCCTCTCAAGTTCGTGGACACCAATCCATAGGAGACACCAATCCCCTCTCAAGTTCGTGGACACCAATCCATAGGAGACACCAATCCCCTCTACTAGTTTGTGGACACCAATCCACATGAGACACCAATCCCTCTCTCTGGTTCATGGACACCAATCCATAGGAGACACCAATCCCCTCTCTAGTTCATGGACACCAATCCATAGGAGACACCAATCCCCTCTACTCTGGTTCATGGACACCAATCCATAGGAGACACCAATCCCCTCTACTAGTTTATGGACACCAATCCACAGGAGACACCAATCTCCTCTACTCTAAATACTACTCAGATCTACTCCCAAACCTGATCATAATACTACTCACAACTCTTGCTCAACTTAGCTCCAAAATATTCTCAAATACTACTCACAACTCTGCTCAAATCAGCTCCATAACATGCTCACAACTTTTCTCAAATCAGCTCCATAACCTACTCATTAATCCTTCTCATATATGTTCTAAAACTTGCTCAAATATGCTCACACAACCTGCTCAAATATTCTCTCAAATATGCTCATAACATATGCTCAAATCTACTCACAAAACTTCTCAAATATGATCACAAATCTTACTCACAAAATTGCTCAACACTACTCCAAAACCTACTCACAAATATGCTCAACAATATGATCCAAAACCTACTTACAAACACTGCTCATCTACTCCCAAATATTGCATGCATACAATGCTCATCTATTCCCAAATATTGCATACAAAACAATGCTCATCTATTCCCAAATATTGCATAATGATGTCATCAAGTTCTTCACCTATTCTTCAATGTGCTTTCCTCAACTAAAGCAATTCAGACATATTCTACCCAAAATTCTTTTATCTTCATGAACATATAGAGAATGATATGCACTAACAAATGCCCAATATGTTCTTCACATTCATTAAGTCTATCGCTTTCACATGTCTCACATTTATTACATCAAAAGGTAGCTTTAGTCTAGCACTTGATAACTGACCTGGTAATTGTTGATTTGCACCTTCACTTCAAAACCAATCATAGTGCACAAATCTATCATTTTCATCTACTCCCAAAATCAATCATGAACAATGCACAAATTTGTTCTCAAATCTGATCTATAACCCTTGCACATTTACTCATAATTTCAATCAAAGGCAATGCACAAATTACTTTTATCTATAATCCTTGCATATTTATTTCCAATTTCAAGCAAAAAGAATGCACATCCAATAATTCCTTATACCTCCCACTATATGACAAAAAATATTTTCCTCAACCAAAACCACTTTGATAAAGGAATTAAATCACCATACCTCTAAATCTACCTCAATGATGATGATCTTATTTTTGCATGAGCTTTCCAAACTAGTCTTAACAAAATAATTTTCCTTTTGTTTGTGCCTTCAAAAACTGGTTAGCAATTCTCTTTTTCTTTTCTTGATTAAATATCAAATCAACCACTTTTAAAAACCCTTATAAAAAACATACACAATAAAGCTTTAAAAATCACTCCTTATATCTCCCTTTTGAAACTCACAATATAAAGCTTTATTAATAACAAAAACCCTTTATATCTCCTTTTATAACATGCAAAATACAACTTTTAAAAATAACAACCTCATACCTTATAACTCCCTTTTATAGCATGCAAAAATTCATTTTAAAATAATCATTACACACCTTATATCTCCCACTCAAAGTATGCAAAATATAATCATGACACACCTTATATCTCCCACTCAATTAAATCAAATAAAAGTTTTGCCCTTACCTCGCATAGAAAAAACCACCAAACGCGCATGGAGGAGATTCGATCTCCCGAATTCTACCAACACAACGCCCTAGCATAGGCTAGGCGACCAAACGAGCTACCTCGATGGGTGGAATAAAAAGGTGCAACCCAAACTATTTAAACCCTTCTTCATTCTATCAACCAAAACAAAAATGGTGCCATGGGGATTCGACCCTGCAACCTCCTGCTACACAATGCCTTAGCGCAAGCTCGGCAACCAACTAGGCTAGCCACCTAGATGAGACTAAAGTCACAGCATAAATATTATAAATTCTCTTTTTTGCTCACTGTCACCAAACGTGCTCTTCTCCTCCTCTTCTACCTGTCGCTCGATTTTCGCACGAAGGAGATTCAAATTTTCCACCATCGCCAAAATGAATTTGATAGCCTTTTAAATATGCATTTTATTTAGCACCCAAAGAGGTCGGCTATGCATTTTATTTAGCGCCCAAGGAGGTCGGCCTTAGTATTTTAAATATTTGAATTTTCAAACTTTGCATTGGTGTTCTCAAGGAGGTCATCCAACCTTTTAACCTTTAAATATTAAACTTTTGAATTATATTTAAATCCTTTGATTTAAATATGACCTTCCACTTTTTCAAACTTTTATATATTTAAATCCTCTTGATTTAAATATAACCCTCCACCTTAATATTTAAATATTTCATTTAAATATTAAAGTATATCTCTGCCTTTATGACAACTTTACCATTTCATCCTTTGAAGATATTTCTGCCTTTGACACCTCTGAAGATATCTCTGCCTTTATTATTAATGACAACTCAACATTTCATCCTTGAAGATATTTTTACCTTTGACATCAATGACAACTCAATATTTCTAACAATCTCCCCCTTTGTCATTGATGGCAACCCTATTATGAAACTGTCCTATATTGCAATATGATCACAAACTGCTCCCCTTGACTAGCTGCTCCCCCTTACTAAAAACTCTTCCCCTTTGACATCAATGGCAAAGGGCTCCTTGGGGCTTGTAAGATAAGTCACTAAACACAGCCCCCTCACCACCTCCTTTTCTTGAGGCTTTAATTATGGGATGGGAGTGAAACTCCCAAATTACTATGCTCCTCTTCTTGCTTTATTTTCTTTCTCCAAACTTTGGAGATCATACCCTTTTGAACATTTTGACCATTCTCCTTTTTGCTTGACTTTAGAAATTTAGGGAACACTATTCTACACCATCTAGTTGTATGCCCAAAATTGTTACAATTGTAACAAATGATATTGTAGTCCATAGAAGGTGCAAATGAATTGAAATTCCTCTTGCAATTTACAACTTTATGACCAAAATGATTACATGAGAAACAATAACCATGAAAGAAATATTCATCTTGCCTTGGAGGATATGGTCGCATGCTTCTTTCTTTGCTTTTTCTGTGATGGTCCATGTTCCTTGATGGTGCATTGTTTTCTTCCTCATTGATGCTTCCACTTTTCAACATATTAGCATAGGTCTTGGGCTCTTCTTCAATTACTTTCTTTGATGCTTCTATTTCTTTTGAGCTTGACTCCCCCTTTTGTTTCTCTTGACCTTCTTCAAAACCAAGTCCAACCTTCATAAATGGAGATCTCTATGCTTTGATAATATCATCCAAGTTTTTTGAGCTTTTCCTAAACTGATATATCTTATCATTAAAATTTTCAAGTCCCTTCCTTAGAGTGACAACTTCATGTTCTAGTCTTTCACATTCTAGCTCTTTTGCCTTTAACTGCTCAACCATACCTTCTTCAATTTTCCTTGCCTCTTCAACCTTAACTTTTAAGTCGGTGAGATCTTGTAGAAGCTTTGCCTTTGTTCTCTCATCCTCTTGTACTTGAGCCTTCAATCTTGAGTTCTTCTTTCTAACCCTCTTCAACTCTTCAAGAGCAACAATAAGTTCCTCTTCTATGTCAATTGTGGCTTCCTCTTCATCTTCTAAATCTTTCTCTTCTTCTTGGTCTTCAACAACAGGATCATCTTCTTTCTCTTCTATGGCCAAAAATAAGATTTCTTCTCTTTCACTATCGGAGAGGCTTTCATCACTGTCACTGGAAGCACTGCTTGCTTCTTCAACATAAAAACTTTTCTTGTGTCTTTGAAAGATCTTCTTCTCATGCTTGTTTTGACCATACCTATTTTTCTTTTCATGATAAAATCTTCTTTCTTTCTTTTTCTCATATTCCTTTTCTTCTTCACTACTACTACTTCTAGCTTGTGGACAATTAGATGCATAATGACCAAAGTTACCACAATTAAAATATTTCACAGACTGCATACCTTTGTGTTTTCTTGGACCCTTTTTATTTCTTCGCACAAAGTTAGCTTCTTCTCCACTGCTTGATCCTTCACTTGATTCTTGTTCTTTATTATTTGCCTTCTTTGAAGCTTTGAATGTTGCCTCTCATTTGGATGTTTGATATTTTTATATCCTCATCTCATAGGCTATGAGAATCCCATGTAGCTCATCCATGCTCAAAGTTTTGAGATCCTTCATTTCTTCAATTGCTGAAACCTTTGCATCAAACCTCATGGGAAGTGACCTCAAGATTTTTTGAACAATCTTAGAGTCTTCAATACTTTCTCCAAGTCCAAGAATGGTGTTGACAACCTCATCAACATGAAGTAGATACCTAGCAATATCTTCCTCATATTTCATCTTCAAGTCTTCAAACTTCCTCCTATGGGTTTGAAGTTTTGCCATCTTAACCTTGTCATCTCCTTCATATGTTCTCTATAACTTGTCCCATATTTCTTTTGTTGAAGTGCATTGCATGAATTTCACAAAATTTGATTCACATAATCCACTTAATATTGCATTCATTGCCTTGGCATTATTTTCATATGGTTTCTTACCATTTGCATTTGTGGGAGGAGTTGTAGGTGTTGTGAACCCATTCTCAATGGATTTCCATATATCATATCCATGTGCCATCAAATAAGTCCTCATCCTCATACTCCAGAAAGCATAGTTAGTCCCATCAAACAATGGAGCTCTATTTGATGAAAACCCTTCTTGATGAGCCATTTGTGTTCTTGTAAGATCTTCCTTCAAGTTGTTAGGCTTTCACGAAGGAACCCACTTTGATACCAATTGAAGAACACAAGCTTATACTAAGAGGGGGGTGAACAGTATAAGATAAAACTTTTACTTTTCTTTCCAAAGCAATAACTTCAAATATTATCAATTGCAATAATGAAACAATGCACAAATCACCACACACATAAGAGACACAAATTTAACGTGGTTCACCCAATATGGGCTACATCCATGGAGAAATATTGCTTATAAATTTCTCAACAAATTTTATGGGCACCAACCCACAGGAGACACCAATCCCCTATTACAATATTCATGGACACCAATCCATAGGAGACACCAATCCCCTCAATTTCATGGACACCAATCCATAGGAGACACCAATCCCTCTCAAGTTCATGGACACCAATCCATAGGAGACACCAATCCCCTCTCAAGTTTATGGACACCAATCCACAAGAGACACCAATCCCCTCTCAAGTTCATGGACACCAATCCTATGGAGACACCAATCCCCTCTAGTTTTGGACACCAATCCATAGGAGACACCAATCCCTCTCTTGTTCATGGACACACGAACCAACCCTTTTATGGACACCAGAGACACCAATCCCCTCTTATTCATGGACACCAATCCATAGGAGACACCAATCCCCTCTATTGGTTTATGGACACCAATCCATAGGAGACACCAATCTCCTCTACTCTAAATACTACTTAGATCTACTCCCAAACTTGATCACAATACTACTCACAACTCTTGCTCAAATTAACTCCAAAATCTACTCACAATACTGCTCACAACTCTACTCAAATCAGCTCCATAACCTACTCACAAATCCTGCTCACAACTCTGCTCAAATTAGCTCCATAACCTACTCATATATTCTCACATATGCTCCAAAACTTGCTCAAATATGCTCACACAACCTGCTCAAATATTCTCAAATCTACTCAAAATCTCAAATCTACTCACAAAACTGCTCATATTCTCAAACTTAAAAATGCTCATACTCCAAAACCTGCTCACAAAATCAACATATATATCCAAAACCTACTTACAAACAATACTCATCTACTCCCAAATCTTGCATGCAAACAATGCTCATCTATTCCCAAATATTGCATACAAAATAATGCTCATCTATTCCCAAATATTGCATAATGATGTCATCAAGTTCTTCACCTATTCTTCAATGTGCTTTCCTCAACTAAAGCAATTCAGACATATTCTACCCAAAATTATTTTATCTTCATGAACATATAGAGAATGATATGCACTAACAAATGCCCAATATGTTCTTCACATTCATTAAGTCTGTCGCTTTCACATGTCTCACATTTATTACATCAAAAGGTAGCTTTAGTCTAGCACTTGATAACTGACCTGGTAATTGTTGATTTGCACCTTTCCTTCAAAACCAATCACAGTGCACAAATCTATCCTTTTCATCTACTCCCAAAATCAATCATGAACAATGCACAAATTTATTCTCAAATCTGATCTATAACCCTTGCATATTTACTCACAATTTCAATCAAACGTAATCAAAATTGATCTATAATCCTTGCACATTTATTTCCAATTTCAAGCAAAAATAATGCACATCCAATAATTCCTTATACCTCCCACTATATGACAAAATATTTTCCTCAAATTGATTAAGCCATTTTGATAAAGGAATTAAATCACCATACCTCTAAATCTACCTCAATGATGATGATGCTTTTTGCATGAGCTTTCCAAAACTAGTCTTAACAAAATAATTTTCCTTTTGTTTGTGCCTTCAAAAACTGGTTAGCAATTCTCTTTTTCTTTTCTTGATTAAATATCAAATCAACCACTTTTAAAAACCCTTATCAAAAACATACACAATAAAGCTTAAAAATCACTCCTTATATCTCCCTTTTGAAACTCACAATATAAATATTTATTAATAACAAAAACCCTTTATATCTCCTTTTATAACATGCAAAATACAACTTTTAAAAATAACAACCTCATACCTTATAACTCCCTTTTATAGCATGCAAAAATTCATTTTAAAATAATCATTACACACCTTATATCTCCCACTCAAAGTATGCAAAATATAATCATGACACACCTTATATCTCCCACTCAATTAAATCAAATAAAATTTTTGCCCTTACCTCGCATAGCAAAAACCACCAAATGCATGCAGAGGAGATTCGATCTCCCAACTTCTGCCAACACAGCACCCTAGCATAGGCTAGGTGACCAAACGAGCTACCTCGATGGGTGGAATAAAAGGTGCAACCTGAACTATTTAAACCCTTCTTCATTCTATCAACCAAAACAAAAATGGTACCATGGGGATTCGACCCTACAACCTCCTGCTACATAGTGCCTTAGCGCAAGCTCGACAACCGGTTGGGCTAGCCACCCGGATGAGACTAAAGTCATAGCATAAATATTATAAATTCTCTTTTTCACTCATTACCACCAAACATGCTCTTCTCCTCCTCTTCTACCTATTGCTCGATTTTTGCATGAAGGAGATTCAAATTTTCCACCATCACCAAAATGAATTTGATAGCCTTTTAAATATGCATTTTATTTAGCACCCAAAGAGGTTGGCCTTAGTATTTTAAATATTTGAATTTTCAAACTTTGCATTGGTGTTCTCAAGGAGGTCGTCCAACCTTTTAACCTTTAAATATTAAACTTTTGAATTATATTTAAATCCTTTGATTTAAATATGACCTTCCACTTTTTCAAACTTTTATATATTTAAATCCTCTTGATTTAAATATAACCCTCCACCTTAATATTTAAATATTTCATTTAAATATTAAAGTATATCTCTACCTTTATGATAATTTTACCATTTCATCCTTTGAAGATATTTCTGCCTTTGACACCTCTGAAGATATCTCTGCCTTTATTATTAATGACAACTCAACATTTCATCCTTGAAGATATTTCTGCCTTTGACATCAATGACAACTCAATATTTCTAACAATTTTTGAGTCTTACTGCCTTCAAAGTAAATAAACTCCTGAATCAATTTTATGAAATTGGGAAATTTTGATTTCTATAAGTGGCTAATAAACTCTATCAATCTAGATAGAGTCTAGTGGTAGCTCTAATACCATTGATGGCTTTTTAAGCCTTAATACTACCACAAATATCATAAGATCGAATATAATATAGCCACAATATAATAAGGTCAAGATAATGATATGAGTAGAATAATATGAGCAAATTAATATGTATATCAAGGCTAATAATATATCAAATAACATTAAATGATAAGAAACAATATGAGTGTAAATAGAATGAATCATATATTAGAAAAACTTACAATATTAATTGCTTAAAATGTATACAATATTTACTACTCTACTTTCTCTTACAAATATGATATGATCTTGCTCTTCTCTCTGTATTGTAATATATTATCTATCCTATCTATGGAGTATATATCCATAGTAGTATGACTCTTTGGATAAAAATAGTTTCAAGTAGAGAAGCCAAGAGTCATGAAACTTGGCATAAGGAAAAGAAGAATCTAGTATACAAAAAGTCATTCTACAATGGCTATATATTAATCCATAGATATCATATCATATCATATCATATCATATTATCATATCATCACATATAGAGATCAAAGTATCAAACATCAAAGTGTAAGAGTCAAGCGCTACATTTGTAAGAGAAAGAGGAATAATAAATTTTGCATACATTTGAGCAACTAATATTGTAAGTTTTTCTACATGCTTTGTACATGTATGATTTAGGCTATTTACATTCATATTTCTACATATTAATGAATGTTAGTTGATATATTATAAGCCTTGATATACATATTAGTTTGCTCATATTATTCTGTTTACATCATTATCTTGATCTTACTACATTGTGGCTATCTCATATTTGATCCTATGGAATTTATCTTGTGAGTTTTATATTAACATTAAGGCTTTAAAATCCATAAATTTGATAGATATCATTTATTCTTGTTATAAACAAAACATATTTTTATTTTTATCACATCAAAAATACTAACTCCAAATAGAAGAAATATTGAATAATAAGAAGATATCAACAAGGGAGTAATTAATTATTTAAAATATACTATGTCATATGCTCAACAAGATAAGGAGGCTCAAGGTAAGCTTTTGTAAAATATTCCATAAATTATCACATAGGGATAAAATAAAATTTTAATAAAGAATATCTCTATAGAGGAGATACATGAGGTAGTTTCCTCCTGCCATTATAACAAATTGTCTTCAATGGATTCTTGTAATATTATTTCAAAAAATTTATGATTTATTGAATATTGATTTGTTGGATATGGTTGAATAGGTTTCTATAACAAGTGATATCAATATTTCCTTTATCACATTGGTTCCTAAGAAAGACGACAAAATATTTTGATATTTTTTTATCAATTAAGCTTTTGTAATATGATTTATAAGACCATATCAAAAATTATGACAAACAATTTTAAAAATATTCTAGATTGTATTATCTTAGAGGAACAAGATGGATTTTTTCATGATAAACAAATTCTCAATGGTGTAATCATTGCATAGGAGTCCATATGTTCTCTCATTCCATGCAAAAACTAGGTATGCTAATGAAAATAGATGTGAACAAAGATTATGATATGGTTCACTAGATTTTTCTATATGATATTCTCAAAAAGTTTGATTTTGATCAAGGTTGGTGTGAATGGATTAGATATTGTTATAGCACTCCAAAGTATTCTATTTTGATCAATAGATCCCATCTAGTATGATACTTTGAGTCATTATATGGACTCCACCAGGGTAACCCACTAACTCCTTATTCATTTATTATTCTTGTGGAGGCATTAGGTAGAGCTTTCTCAAAGGCAAAAATGGAAGTAAAATTAGAGATATTCAAGTAGAAACAAATGGTCCCTCTAAATCTCATCTCCAATTTGTTGGTAATACCTTTCTTCTGGTTCATCTCTTAGGGTTTGAGGCTATGGAGTTTAATTCATTATTATTATTCTATGAGAAGGCTTCTAGATAGTTTATACTATAAAATCTAGGATCTTTTTTATTAGCATTACCTTAAATTTAAAATTGATTATTGTTGACATTTTAGGGTTTAAAATTTTAAAAAAATCATCAACATAATTGGGTATTTCTTTATCTCGTAAAGAAAATAAAAAGGAGCTTTGGAACTCAATTTTCGATATAATAAAAATATTGTCTGGAAAGATGTAAAGGTAAGTTCTTAACCATGAGAGGAATACTACAACTCATAATACATAAATTATAATCTATACATACATATATATGATGTCACTTTCAAGATTGCTAGCATTTATAGCATCTAAATTTGATAAAATTAAAAGATATTTTCTATGGAAATAATTTGAGGGAAAATCTAGGTTTCCTTCTTGTAAGTGTGATAAAATTTTCAAAGGAAAGAATATTTGAGGGGTAGGATTATAGAATTGTAGACTTATAAGTTTATCCTTAGGGTCAAAACTTGGTTGCATATTTTTAAAATATCAACAAAAGAGTTTTACAAAATCATTATTTAAAAAATATACAAGTTCTTTTAATGTAATAACATTGTTCAGAAAAGGATTGTCAACATGGAACTTCAAATCAAATAGTTTTCACTTGATCAAATAACATATTACATGATTAGTTAGTAACGGGTATTATACACATTTTTGGTATTATGCTTGGTTGAAATTTTATCTTTTAATTTCTAATTAAAAATTGCAACCATTGGCTCGAACATTTCTAGCTTGCAAAGATCCAAAGGTCAAAGATTGTATTAATGTGAGCAACAAATCCAAATCATGGATTGCTATCAATAACTTGGTTGAAGTAGAGGAACTCAAACAAATAGTAGATGAGCTTTAAAATATGCTTCAATAGTTCTAGTTACCTATTTATACATGGAAGGATGAGTTGGTTTGAAACCTATCAAATGATTATGGATACATGATCAAATTAGGATATGAGGATTTAGAGCAATTGTAATTTCCTATTCCAAAATTTTTTTCCTGAAATAATCTTTGTCCCTAGATACCATATGGATTCAATTTTTATTTGGTTAGTAGTCCAAATCAAGATTTTTATAGGAGAAATTCTACAGTGAAGAGGATACCGTGGACCTTTTATTTGTCTCTTGTTTGAGAATTATTTAGAAACGTTAGAACTTTTCAAAAAATATGATAATATATTTGATATCTCCATCAACACTAAAAGAGCTAATGAAATATTGAATTAATTAATTCAAAGTGAAAGCATTATTTATTTTGTGAAGGATTGGTCCTACCAGTATTTTTTGGAATTTATGGCTTGAAAGGAATAGTAGAATTTTTAAGATTCAATTTCAAAATCATTCCCAAGTTTGGAATTGTATTATTGTCTCTCTTGCAAAATATTTACAACCATGGTGCTTGCTATGTTGAAAGTGTAATCTCACTTTTAGCCAAGGCCAAAATTATATGATGTAATCTTTTATATGCCTTTGGGAAGTCATATGGGCTATGGTTAACCTTGTTATGGTTAAACCCACCTTATAGCTTGTAATTAACCTTAGTCCCTCTTATTATGTTAGCTTAGATTAAACTCATTTAGGTAATTATGATTTTGGTATTGGTATAAGTACCCCCACCACTCTATCCATTGTATCAAAGTATGGTGATTCTTATCTATGGATATTATAGTGATTATTTATGGTGCCTATGGGTTCCCACTATATATTTACCTCTTTGGTCCTTTTATGCATTCTATATAATATTTGAGTGGATGGACTGCTTCTATTCATTTTTGAAAATATATGTAATTTCCAACTGATATTAGAGTGGGTATGGAGCTCTATCTCTTGGACATGCAAATAGTTTGTTTGAAGCCTCCAATATTTATTTCAACTTCTAGGATAAATTACTTCTTAGACCTTCATAAGCATATTCAACAAAAGAGGTAAATGGAAGATTCATTTTTATCTTTATACAATTATTCTATTTTTTTTAGAATTTATGCTTACTCTAGGTAATATTCTATTTATATTGGAATATTTTTTACCTATTTTGTGTAGATCCCAAACCACCTATAATAGAAGAAGTATTGTTGTTTTGACTTTAGAAGGGTGTCTTTACTTCTTCATAGAGATTCAAACATTGTTTCCTCACAAAGAGGACTTGGTGTCATTACAAAGTAGAAATAATCATGATGCTTTCATCCTATTTGGGAGCTTTGGTGCCATGGCTAGAAGAAGGAAAAGGAGGCATATTAATTTTCCTCGGTTCAATTCTTGCACACCATATTCATTTAAATTGTTGGAGCTCTTTACTATAATGGATCATGATGCCCTTCTTCAATAAGAGGGCACACCTTTAGAATCTAGATGAGAATGGCATAAGGGAATTCTATCTTTTGATGTAATAAGCAAAAGAAAAAAATTATTTTTTATTATTTTTCCTTGTAAGGAAGTTAGAAGAATTTTTTTTAGGGCTATTTTAGACGGAAAATTCTAGAGGTCGTAGATTTTGCATAGTGAAGCATTTTGAACCTATTTTCTTTCAAAATGCATAATTTTTTTATCTTTTTGTATTGGTGGTGTTTGTTCAAGGACTTACTACAAGTGGAGGGATGTCTTATTGTGTTTCTTTAAAACCTATTACTCTATTTCAAAAGGGAAAATTTATAGTATGTTATGCAATCAAAATCTTTGATCTACATTTATGGGAGATACAATTGGATTTGTGATAGTTGTAATAATATTTTAGTCTTTTGAAGGCATACAAGAAAAGGATTTAGAATATACTCTAGACAATTGCTCTTTCTCCTTCAAGCTATTGATACATATTATTCATGAAAGTATAATATTTCATGATCTTTTCTTTTTCCTTTTTTGTCTAGGTGCTATTGGAATTTTGTAATGGCTCCTCTCATAAATCGGTACATGCAAAGCCTCATTTGGTGATGAAACTAAGGTGGCCTAAGAGCAATTTGAAGTTTACAAATAAGGAGATGTATAGTTTAAAAGGGAAATTTATGCTTCTAGTCCTTGCCTTATGCGACTATAAAAATTTGAAGGAAATTTTTAGAGAGAGTACTCTTGGATTTTCTTCTTCATTTAGAATCATAGCAGAAATTTTATTCGGATATGTGTAGGCATATATGATATTGGTGGTTATGACTACATTCCAACCTAAGGAGATTCTTATGCAAAGATATTTTCACATTGCTAGATTTCGCGATGATGAGGGGCATATAGATGAGTCTTCCTCAAATGCAAAGGCCCACTATAGCATCCTTTATGGGGGAAGATATTATTGTCACTAATGTCTTCTCATCTTAGCACTTTAATTTATATTATAAAGCAGTGTTGAATCTGTAATTTGACTTATGGCTAAGGCTAGCATTATATGATGTAATTTTGTATAGGCCTACAAGCAATCATTGTATAAACATAGTTAATTTATTGTATTATTTTTGTATGTAATACTTATGGGATATGATTAACCTTATTGTGTTTTCACCTTATAATAACCTTAAATTGTCTTGCTATGTTGGATTAGGTTAAACTCAAATATGTAGCTAAGGTTTTGGTATTGGTATAAATACCCAATTACTCTATCCATTGTATTGGAGTGTTGTGATTATTATATATGGATAATATAGTGATTATTAATGGTACCTATGGGTACCTACTATATGTTTCTCTATTTTATCATTTTTAATCCTTTTGTATAAGATCTAAGTGGATGGATTGCTTCTCTTTGTTTCTCAAGATAGATGTAAATTCCAAAATGTTACAAGAAGTAGCAAATGCTAATAAGAGTTGTTAGCCTCTTGGTTATATGATTTAAAAATACAAAAAAAAGTCATCTAGACAATGGAGTTAACACAAAGGATTTTCTTTGATCTGTGGTAAAATAAAAAAATGTTCATAAATTAGGTTTATCAAAATTAATTTTGATGGTGCTTCTAAAGGAAATTCAAAAAAACCTAGTGAATGTGGAATTTCTCAAAATAGTGAAGGTAAAATTCTATTCACTCAAAATCATGTGGAACTTCAACCAACAACTATGCAAAGGCCAAGTCACATATTATATGAATTAAAATTGCAAAGAAAAAGTATTTTAATTAAGGAGGATTCGCAAATCATCATTAATACTATCAATTAAAATTGATGTAGGGATTGGATAAAAAATATTATTGTTGATGTTCATAAACTACTATTGGATTCAACCCCTTGTAAATGTGAGCATATCTATAGAGAAGGAAATTGGGTTGCAAATAGTTTAGCCAATCATGGTGTTGATCTTCATTTTAGTGAAATTCAAATTTTAGAAGGCAATTGGTATAGTGATATTTTATCTCTTAATAAAAATTATGTCAAAGAGCTCATTTTAAAAACATAATAGTTTGAAAAGGATGAACAATATATTTTATAGAAAATAAAATAAAATAAAAATATATTTGATAAAAGGGCAAGATGATATAGTTTAGCTAACCTGGTTTACATAGGTTTTCATGAGGGATCTTGGTCCCCTCATGTTGAGTGGGGTTTGAACCTTGGACCTCTCAAATAGAGGCCAAAGCCCTTACCAATGCGACAAGATTGCAACTATTAAAATTTTATTTTTTCATTGAGTTTACACGAGTTTTTATGAGGATCCCAGTCCCCTCATACCGAGTGGGGTTTGAACCTTGGACCTATCAAAGAGAGGCCAAAGCCCTTACCACTACAGTAAGCTTGCAGGTCAAAATATATTTCTAATTCATTTATCAATAATTTACAAAAATAACTCTCACCTCAAATGTAAACACAACAATATAAGTTTTTTATTCATGATTAAGCAAATCATCAACATTATGCATTAAATCAAGCATACATGTATCAAATCCTACTATTTGTATAACAAAATTTAACTAGCATGGCTTTAATAAGATCTATCATAACAACCCTTATAATGGTTAATCTCTTCTAATGAATCTAATGAATGAGATTAAAACATACTTATATAACATGATTTACGTTAGTAAATAAAACATCACAAGTTATGCTCATAACTTAACCTAAAATAAACATACTCAAAAGATCTACTGGGTTTGAGGTTAAAATGATAAGCATGAAAATTTATAACTAACTATTGGATAACACAAACTTTTCCAATGTTTATGCCACATGAGATATCCTAATATCTCTACCATCGCATGTATATTGAAAGATTAAAGCAAAACCATCCATTGATTTAAACTAGCTAGAATTACAACCCTTCCTTTCTAAAGGATATAGAACCCTATTGAAGTCATGCCAAGAATTTAAAGCTCGCAATTATTAATCATTATTGAATTTGACATGAACAAACTAATATCCTTCTAACATCTATTTTTAAGAGTAATTATCTTTAAAGCATATATAATTATCATGTTCTCTTTCTTGACAAAAGAATAACACCCAAATCATTTCATCTTTCTAACTACTTCCCATGACAATTGTGATTATCTCATACCATTGTAATAGCTCATGAATTTCCTATAGAAAAAGACACTTAACAATCCCCCATATTACAAATACTTAGAATGCATCCTTACATTTTTCACTACGTATTTTTATTTTTATATTAAAATAAATTCAAGACTATAACAATCTCTCACTTCAATAATTTGTTGGAGAGAATATCCATAGGTTAAATATTGCAAGACATTATTATTATTAACATCCTTTATTTATATTTTATATGGGCTTAACCAACCTTCTTATTAATATTTTTGATATTTGTGTATAGCTTCCCAAATCAATTCCCCTTTGAATTTTCTTTTGTCTTTGTTCCTATGTGGTTATTCCTTGGGGATATTTCTCTTTTTTTTCATTCTCATCAATGTTTTCACCTTCGTTGAACTCTATCACTTTTCTAGACCATTCATTAGTAGACTTACAGTCTAGGGTTTTATACTATTCTAGAAAACCTGAAACACCAAACTATATAGTCTAACTTCCATACTAATTTATTTTACACTACCTTAGATATGTCAAAGTAAAATGGACAACCTACACAACATGCTATCCTTGGAACCATAGAGTGAAGAGGATAACCTTTAAACTACTTCCATTTTAATTACAAGGAGATGATTTTTTACTTTTTAAAAGAACAGAGATAAATTTTATTTTTTAATTGGTTATATAGGAATGAAATGGGTCCTACCTGTATTACATCATCGTCACATAGTGGTATTATAACAACTTGGCTATTATGTATGTATTTCTTGTAAAGAATTAAACTTAGGTCTCCTTGTTGAAAAGGAATTTAAAGAATTGAACTAATGTTATTTGATATTAAAAATAGAGTCAAAGAGGTCAAGTGTTATTCCATATTATATGCATCCTTCTTAGTCTTTTCTAATGTTTGCTTTAACTAAATCATTACCTTTGTCATTCAATAAATTATATGAAGCTTTACTTGTCATTATTTTGGTAGTGAAAAATCCTTGATGACTCAACATCTAGTATAATGCAATACCATTGCTTCCACTCTAGATTTGTATTTTGACTAAATTTTTTTACCTCTTTCTCAATAATTTTAATTTTATGATTTGATATCCATGTGTCCAATCTTAAGGCATATCCAACAATGAAATACAATGTTTTCATAGTTTACTTGTTAAACCCATTATTTTAATTTAAGTTTTAATCATGATAAATTTTGACAAATGTTTTAAAATATCTATGGCAATACATAGGAGACTACTTTTTTCTCGAAATTTGTTCCTCTTGGATGAACCCCCTATAGTACTACCAATATTTTCCAAATATTCTTATTAATAAGCTAATAAATTTCAAAAAATTCCATACTATAGTCCTTTCAAGAGTTTTCATATCTACCCAAAAAGAGAAAAAAACCTTCCATTTTCTTAAATTCAATTCAATCCTCCTCATACTAAATCCATATTCCTTTCAAAAGGAAAAACACTAAATAATGTGAATTTAATCGTTATTTCCTTTTATTCAATTTTTAAATGTCCAAAAATCTTAGCATACCCTTCGCTTTTAAGAACTATTATATCATGCTTTCTAATCTCATCTCTAATAATCACCTCTAACAATTTTTTGGTGTATTGATAAGGATTATTATAGATTACTTTTTTCTTTTGCTTGACTAGGGCATCCTTACCAACCAAACTTTTAAAATATTTGAATGTTAATTTAAATAAAATAAATATTGAATTTGTATTGTTCTATGATTTCTCTTCCTTAAAGAATTTGCATACTTTGTTTGAGTAAAAAAAGGGAGATAACCCATGGATTATGGGGAGGATTGGCTTGTCTTTAAGACCATCATGTGAAAAAAAACTATGGAGACAAATCTAATAATATTATGTATATTATATATAAAATATTCACAAATGTTAGTTAAGGTTATGTGCTCTCATTGTATCAAAATTTATTTCTAATCAAATTATGTGTCGCTTTTATGTCTCATATGCTTATTTCAAATAATGGTACTCCTTTTTAAAATAAATAAAAGCAAGAGTTGACTTTGCAATTAGGGATAAGGTATTATTTTTCTATGCCTTACTATCCACAAGGGAATGGTGAAGTTGAGTTATGCAATAAAATTTTGGTTAATATTTTTAAAAAGATAATGAAAAATCAAATAAATATTAGCACTTAAAGTTATATATCGTATTGTTGGTGTATCGCACTTGTATTTGGATGTCCATAAGGGAAACCCTTTTTTCTTTGGTTTATGGTACTGAAGTTGTTTTCCCACTTGAAATTGAATTACCTTATTTCCATATTTCTTTGAAATATTGATCACATCATGATGAGTACCATTAAGAGTATAGAGAGGCTTATATTGTTAAACTTACCACTCTTGATGAGAGGTGTTTGTGATTTTCGTCATAATAGGGCCTACAAGTCATGTTACCAAGCAATATAATAAGAAAATGTATCATTGTGATTTCATAGTTGGAGACTTTGTCCTCAATCTTGATAATGTACAGAAGAAGTGCAAGGACAATTTTATTCAGAAATGACTCGATCCATATACTATCAACGATTTGTTTGGGTCCCAGGAAATAAAGTTGCAAACAATAAATGGAGTTAAGTTGGATGAACCCACCAATTCCATGCATGTCAAATGCTTTTATGTGTAGCCCCTAGTCCGTTTGTATAATTTTTGTGTTTTCTTAGTTTGTTTGTTTGTTTGTTGACTTTGGTGCCTTGTTTTTTGTTTTGACTATTTTAACAAAATGTTGGTCTTGTACATTTCTCGGTTTGGCACATCTTTATCTTTTGTTTTGTCTCTTCCTATTGTGACTATGACCACCTCTTAAAGCAATAATCTTGATTATCTAGGTTTTCATTCTCTTGTATTGGACTTGACCTTTTGTTTTACGTTTTGAGTGGCTTATTTTTGCTTGACCATGATCATCCCCTAAAGTGGTGATCCTGGTTTTTTTGACATCAATTATGTTTTTGCTTTAGTTTATCTATTTTTGGTTTGTTGTTTCATTGCTTGGTATTTTTTGACTATTTTTATTGGCATATACTATTTTTGACTTTGTTTGAGCTTTTTTTTCCCTCCATCATGGTGCCCTCTTTCCAATAAGGTCCACAATGATGTCTTCAAAGTCTTCCTCAGGTTAATACCTTGCTTTAAATGCTATAAAGGAAACCATCTTAGTTCAACCTATGCCATCTCTTATATGGTATGTGATTAGAATACCAACGCAACATTTCTTCTAACCTATGCTTTAGTTCTAACCTTTGCTTTGGTTCAACCTTTGCCATCTCCTACATTGTTTTTATTACACTCAATCACTTGGTATTCCATTGTAGTGGCAGGTGTGTCTTGTTGAACAACACACTTTACCAGATACTATAAGGGTGAACCCTACTTCAGTAAGTATATGGTGACTTTTACTTCCATGATATATTCCTCCTCTAGGGTAAGCTATAGTGTGTATCTAGTCCATATTTGATCACTTTTGTCATTTTGGTGTCTTACTATAATGGCAAGTATGCCTTGTTGAACAATGCATTTAACTGAATACTATAGTGGTAAACCCCATTGTAGTAGTGGTATGGTGACTTTACCTTCCATAGGATCTCCCTCTCCTAGGGCAAGCTGCAACATGTATATAGCCCACACATTTTTTATCTTATCTTTTTTCTCCCTCTATTGTGGTAGGTATGCCTTGTCGATCAATGTGTCCATCATCACTAGCTAGGTGTGAGCTGGCTTTGGGGACATATACTTGCATACTATTTGTGGTATAGGTTGGCATCCCTTTCCCCCTCTTAGTAGTGGATGGACATGATTGAATTTCATAGTGTCTATTTGTGCATACTGTTTGGTTTTCTTTAGGGTTGGGGTCAAATACCTATGTGTGTACATGGTGTGTATTGATTTCTCCTAGACTACCCCATTGTAGTGATGAGTGTGTTTGTTGGTACTTAGCACTTGTAAGATATTGCATGTACCTTACCTACTTTAGTGGTATGTATAAGAGCCATGCTACCCCATGCATAACCTATCCTGGAGGAAGGTAGTTTTGTTATCATGCATGACATTGAATGCTACTCATATCATACATGTAGTTTCATATATGACAATATCATGTGCTACACAAATCTTGAGTATGCATTATCAAATTTCTCAAGTGACACATCATCATATGCTACACAAATATTGAGTAAGTGTCATACAATATATTTGGCATGTCATCATGATCCACATAAATCATATCCATATGTCATTAATGCAATGAATGCAATGCAAAAGCAAATAAGTAGTACATCAAGTAAAGTTATCACACAGACAAAAGAGATGCTACCAATGAAAAGCAAATATCATATATATATCAAAAAAGTGATTGTACATGAGGGTACATATGGTACAATAGGGGCATTGAGTGCCATAATTATAAGCTACCCTAATTCCAAATACATAGCCCCATCACCCCAAATAATCATACATACATCCTATGAGTTTCATTGTTGCTACAAAAATGAATCTCATAAAATACAATATACAAGGGTTGGGCTACAAAATTAGCCCCTATGTGCCTTCGACTATGTGTTGGGCACTTGTACTATGATCCAATAGGTGTGAGTCTAGAAGTATTGTGACTGACATTCAAAACCCTGCTAGCTCCCTTGGACCCACACCAAGTCTAGATAAGCTTGCAAGACCTATTGCTACAATGATCACTCTCTCTTAGTTGTCTCTTGCTATATTTGCAACTCTAAATCTTACTCACAAAGCTAATAGGCTATGTGGTCTCCTCCTTAGTGCCTATGAAAAAATAACACCAAGTTGTTTGCCTCTACTATACAAGTTGGTTGACCTCTATGATGGGATAGTCTATGGTGGTGAAGGTGGAGGTAACCTATCAAAATTGATGACCTTCCCTAGTGTGATGCATTATAATCTATCAATGAGGTATTTCCATGCCTAGGTTTTCTATGTAATTACAATAAGAGATTAAGAAATTAGATGTATTATCATGAACTAAATCATCTAAGTCTAGCTCTAATAATGATGGACTGAAAGTCCTATGAAATAAAGGAGCAATGTTTTTTTACCTAGGTCATCTAGTTGTCAAGTAGGATCACCCTCCTTAGGGGGTAGGGATTGGAGGTCTATGGTGTCAACTTTGATCTCAAATATGTACAACTCCTCTACCTTCTTCTCCTCTTCTGAGCCCTATACTTTGGTAGTCTACTTGGTAGCCTCCCCACCATCTACCTCCTCCTATGCCATCTCCATGAGTGCTACTGCTAGTGCAGGCAGCTCCATTGGTTCCTTCTCCTCCCCCAATGACTCCTTGCTACTATCAACTATATCCATTGGCATCACACTCACTAGACTGATCTAAGTTAGATCTACTATATTTTCCTCATTGGGACCTCCCTCTAACACTATGTCATAGGACCTTCCTATGGCACCCTCCTATGTTGGTGGTGGCTTAATGTTGGTGGAGGCCAACACGTCCTATCTGGTGCTTGATCCCTTTGATGTCTCTATATGGGTTTGGAGAGTGGGGGATTTTTATTTTGGTGGGGTCCTCAAATTGTCATGGGGACCTCTCTACCCTATGTTGCTTTGCAACCTTTGGTCGAAGATCCTGCACTATGATTACCTGTCACACCCCTACTACTTGCTATAAGTCCCATAATCCACTCTATTATAGGTGGTGATATGGGATTCAAATAATTTATCCTTGAGGAATACATGTTAATAGTGGCACTTGTGGTCATGAAGTCCCTACAATGTGTCCCCACCATTTGGCCCATATCTCCCTTTGTGTTATATCATGGGGTAGGCTTAGGGGCATATACATCACAAAGTGCTCATTTATCCATACCTCTAATAAAAATACAAGGCCAATGGTATGATTCTGACTATCTTGGATTCAATAGAGGTTGTTGTATTGGAGTTCCAATATTTCCCTCCTCTAGGAAAACCCCCTTCCATGTCCTTTAAGACCCTCTTCTATGGTCATATACAACGGATAAATGAGTGACGCCAGGATCCTATTCATGTACTTGTGATAGAGCACAAGAGGAGGATGCTCATGCATCATGCAAATGGTATTGTTATGGTTGACCGGATGTGCTTCAACATGATAGTCCTCTATCAATATAGTCACCTCTCCCCTGAGGACCACTCTACTATCTAAATTCTAATCTCCTCTAAGGTGCCAATCCATAGGGTTTGTCCTAATATGTGAAACCTAGTGATAAAGTGCATGTCTAGGGTGTTTGTCATGTCAATCACCTCATTTGAGGTTAGCTTCCATAAGGTGTTCATCTATATGCACTAGAATAATATGAACTCATAACAAAGCACTCTATGGGGTAATATGTATGGCATAGTTGTTATGCAATCCAACTTGACCTTTTGTAGCATCACCTAAACCTAGGGCATATTTTTTTATGCCATCCACTCATACATCCAAGAGGGATTTTGGTGCCTTTATAGATAGTCATTCCCTACCTCTCAACTTTGGTCATATTTTTGGTATTTACCTCAACATCATGGCACTCTTGGCCTCACCCTCAACCCTTGCCCTAATAGAACATCTTATTGACTAGACAAAAAAATAGGGTTTGTCGGGCTCGTAATCGTCCCATTTTGGCATGTACCTTGATCATCACCTTTTTCATGATCATTAGTTTTGGCCTTGATCATCAATTTTTTATGGTGTGATGATCATGATCACCTAGTTTTCTTTTGATTTCCACTTTTCGTAGAGATCTCTATTTTTCAAGGTTTTTCTAAACTGCCTCATTTGACCATGATCATCCATTTTTCAAAAATAGTAATTATGGCTTTTCTTGGATTTTATGGTTTCTAGAGCATATGTATGACCATTTTTAGCTACCCTATGTGGGCCCCACCACTTGGATGATGTGGCTTCTTGTTTGCACTTTCCATGATGACCTAGCTAACTTAACTATGTGATCATTTGTTTTTACATTTTTCTTAACTTTTATATATTTTTAGCCAAAAAATAAAGAAATCACAAAGAATGGATGGGAAACTCACCTCTTTTGCATATCTCCATGTATGCTCACCATCTATTGTCTCTATATTCTAATTGGATGGTGTGAGAATGCATAGTGCTTGAAAGTGGGCTTAGAGTGTGCATTAAAATAAAATATTTATACTTTTGAATATTATACTACATAAAATTAATTTTTTGACAAGTTTTATAGGGATAGGGATAGCAAGAGGAAAGTGCTTCTAGGGGTTTTGGCATGCTCCAAACTCATATGTACACTATGTTTTTGTCTATTTTGTACCCAAGTAACATTTTTTAGGGCTTTGGCCACTTATACAAGTAAATTCATTTCAAGCCACTTAGGGCAAGTAAAAATCAAAATTTTCAAGCCAAAATTTGTATGCTTATTTTGTACCCAAATAACATTTTCTAGGGCTTTGGCCACTTATACAAGTAAATTCATTTCAAGCCACTTAGAGCAAGTAAAAATCAAAATTTTCAAGCCAAATTTTTTAGGGGTATCATGTATGTTTTCTTGTAATCTCGTATTTTTGGTTAAACTTTTGCATGTTTTTATCTTGTTTATTTAAAATCTATGTATTTTTACATAGACCATAGAATACAAAATTACAAAAAAATTGTCTTTCTTTTGTAGCATAGAGTTTTTGTCTTTTATTGCTTGGGCTATTACATATTTCTCTTTTTCTTTCTTATTTTCCCTAAGGATTCACGGGTGGCTATCCTTTATGGTGTCGCTCATAGTCCTTAGGGAGGTGGCTATCCTTTATGGTGTCACTCGTAATCCTTAGGGAGGTGCAATATATATTTGTAAAAAGAGCACTAACAACTGACTTTGCATGTGGTAGAGAGTCCTATCCTCCTATTTATAGGACAAGAATGGACTAACTTTAATAGTTTGGAGGATGACAACATGCCATGTTGGTTAGTGGTTTTGGTTCCCTTTCTTCACCTCGTTTCCACTTTTTCCATCCTTTATAATGTTTCTACCTTATAACTTTTTCAAAAACAAAAAAATAAGGATAGAGGTGGGATTAAGGGATGTTTTTATGTGTCCTCCAAAGCGCACATCCTAAAAATTGATGCCATGATTTCCACTTTAATTGAGGATCATGGCATCCAATTATTTTTAGGTTTTTTGGCATAAAGTTGTGATGCTAGCATATTTTTACACCTAGGTTTCAAATGATGCATTGTTTGGACCAATGATTATTATATTGGTTCCAAAAAAAAAAGTAATTTCATTTCATCTACTATAAATACCCTTTATCACCCTCTCATTTTTCTCACCATACTATAACCATTTCATTTAGTTGTCAAAGAAACTACAAATGCACTTACTAATATTGTTTTCATGTTATTTGTTTATGTTGCTTCTACATCACACACCTTATTTGCTCCCTTTCTCTATCTTTTGTCCGTGCAGGTACAATTAAAGCCATAAATCACTAGTTTGTTGCCTTAGAATTTGTAGCTAAAGGTATCATTTGAGGACCAGTTTCCAAGGTAGGTCAAACCCTCTACAAATATCCTAGTATCCTATGTGTGATATCTCCATATTTATTATGATGACACCACAAGCAAAATAGGGTAAGAATGCACTTTCTTTATTTTTTGAATGGTATGGTCCTTGATGCCCTAGGTTTCAAGTAAATATTTTTGCTCCATTAGGATTTAGCCCTAGCTTGTAGCATATTGTGGATAATTCTAGTGTAGTTATTCTTCAATTCTTCAAATTTAGTTATGCTGGAATTAGGATAGCGTTAATTTATTGCTTTGCTATCTAAGTTTTAACATATTGGTTTATATCGTATTACTTTCAATAATTAGATTAGATATCATTTTTTCCTACAAATAATGCCTAAGCTGGAAGTATGGATGCCCAGTAGAAGATAAGAGGAAGAAGGAATATATGGCAAATTCAATCCAAAGAGAAAATGCTACCCAAGAAGTGAATAACAAGGATGAGATGGTCGAGCATGATATAATGGTTATTAAAAGTAGAGGGTTAATATACAAGTTCCATGGATACTAGAAAAATAAGGTAGGAATGCAATTTATTTATTTGTTGAATGGTATGGTCCTTGATGTCCTAGGTTTCAAGTAAATATGTTTGCTCCATTAGGATTTAGCCCTAGCTTGCTAGCATATTGTGGATAATTCTAGTGTAGTTATTCTTCAATGCTTCAAATTTAGTTATGTTGGAATTAGGATAGCGTTAATTTATTGCTTTGCTATCTAAGTTTTAGTATTTTGGTTTATATTGTATTACTTTCAATAATTAGATTAGATATCCTTTTTTCCTACAAATAATGCCCAAGTTGGAAGTATGGATGCCCAGTAGAAGATAAGAGAAACAAGGAATATATGGTAAATCAATCCAAAGAGCAAATGCTACACCATAAGTGAATAGCAAGGATGAGATGGTCGAGCATGATATAGTGGTTATTAAAAGTAGAGGGTTAATATATAAGTTCCATAGATACTAGCAAAATAGGGTAGGAATGCACTTTCTTTATTTGTTGAATGGTATGGTCCTTGATACCCTAGGTTTCAAGTAAATATTTTTGCTCCATTAGGATTTAGCCCTAGCTTGCTAGCATATTGTGGATAATTTTAGTGTAGTTATTCTTCAATGCTTCAAATTTAGTTATGCTAGAATTAGGATAGTGTTAATTTATTGCTTTGCTATCTAAGTTTTCCTACAAATAATGCCCAGGCTGGAAGTATGGTATGGATTCCCAGTAGAAGATAAGAGGAAGAAGGAATATATGGCAAATTCAATCCAAAGAGCAAATGCTACACCAGAAGTGAATAGCAAGGATGAGATGGTTGAGCATGATATAATGGTTATTAAAAGTAGAGGGTTAATATATAAGTTCCATGGATACTAGCCAGGGTTTTTTGGAGATTCCAAATTGGATAAGTGGAAGTCAATATTGAATTTAAATTACTCTATAACTTTTCTTCCTAAATTTATTTTTTCTCATCATGATAAAATAATGGGTGGTGGTCCATGGTTTAGGGGGAGAGATGCCCTTTATTTAAGACCATGGAGTGAAATTTTTTTGTTGAGATAGAAATTATTAAAAAGCTTCTAGTTCAGGTTAGGATTTTTAAACTTCCATATCAACTTAACAATAAGGATTTTTTTGAAGAAAATTGGAAATACCCTAGCAAACTCATCAAGGAACCCACTACTAAGGAGCAAAAGCATGCTATACATACTCAAATATGTGTTGCTATGGATATTTCAAATCCTTTGCCACAATGCATTAAGATTAAATTTGAATTAAGAAAATAGGATCAACAATGGATTATGAAAACAGTGCATTCGGATGTTGTAATTGTTATAAGACTAGACACATGAAAAAAAATTGCAAAGTGAAAAATGATGAAGAAACAGAAAAAAGTTTAATCATGAGATAAGCTTCAATATGAAGCAAGGAAATCATTGTAATAGAAGCTCGATTACATCAAAAAAATTCCACTCCAAATGAAGCAAAGAAAACCTATCTATAACATCATATGGAAGAGGCCATCATAGTTCACTTGGATCAAGAAGAAACAAAGAAGAATACTATCAAGGAAATTCCACTCCAAATGAAGCAAAGAAAGCATATCTATAACATCATTGTTAGGATCCTCAATCCTAACATTATTAGTTAGTATTAGTTAGTATTAGTAATCATTTAATTATTATATTATTAACTCATAAAATGAACCATCACATCTCTTCATAACGTGAACCATCACATCTCTTCACCAACGTTGGCAAGGAGAATAATCCATGAAGAAAAATAAGAAGCTTAGATTCTAAATAGGGAGCCCCCTGTAAGTGGTAAGGAGGGAGCCCCCTATAACGGCAAAGCGATTACAAGGGAGCCCCCTTTAAGTGTCCTGTGATTACATTTTATATTAAATTATTTATCAAATTTACACAGAACATCAGGTTTATTGCATTTGGTATCAGAGCCATGTAGGACCCAACCATGTGGGATTTTCTCAAGGATCTTCATCAAAACACTTGGAATCTTCGTCAAAAAACTTTCGTGCGTATGTATCAAAATCAGTTCCAGGATCTCATCAATCACATCTCAGGGTTAGATGAATCATTTCTCATAAGTTGCTTCATCAGTGGATTAAAGGATGAGATTAGGAAGGAGGTGGAAATATTCAATCCCTGCACCCTGATGCAGACCTTTGGATTAGCTTTGTTAGCCGAAGACAAACTCAATGTTCAACATCGATTAGGAAAACCACCTATGGAGAAATCACAAACCACTTACACCACCCCCAAACCTAACCAAAATTTACCAATTAAACATCTCAGCTTTGAGGAGATGAAGGAATGACAAGCGAAAGACCTTTGCGATAATTGTGATGAGCAATTTGGACCCCACCATAAATGCACTACACTAACATTGTATTTATTGAAGGAAGTTGATCCTTGTCAATCCATAAAAGGCGAAGATGAGGTAGATGTACAATTGTTGAATATGGTTGATCCCTATCACTCCATAGAGCAAGAAGATGAGGTAGTTGTGTCCAACATGACCGATGCACCCACTCACAGCAATGAAGACAATGAGGTCAATGAGCAAGAAATACCCAAAATACCTGATCCCACCAATGACAACAATAGGGTTGATATGCTGGAAGTGATTGATGCACCAAGCAAGGATGAGGTAGACATACCCAAAGTGATCAATTCCAATCAGAAATGCACTCTACAAGACCTACACACACCTTCATCACAAATAGTGAGTTCTCACCACATGACCAAACCTATTCGAAACCAACACAAAGTGACTATACACTCCTTCTTTGTTGGCTCTATCAGGGAACCACAAACAAATTTGGAACCATTACAACCACTTTTGATGCATCATTCTAAAGTGTTTGAGGGACCCCAAGGGTTGCCCTCCCATCGTCATCATGATTTTTCTAAGGAATATTCTACTATTGTTCTTGGCAACCCCCGCTAATGCTTCATCCTTCTCGATATCCCTGCCTACGAAAGGATGACATTAAAAGAGTCCAAGAACTTACGCAAATCCTTCTTGGAAAACAAAGGACAAAGCTCCTCACTTTGAGCTTTGAGGACAAAGCTCTTTTTAAGCAGGGTGTTAGGATCCTCAATCCTAACATTATTAGTTAGTATTAGTTAGTATTATTAATCATTTAATTATTATATTATTAACTCATAAAGTGAACCATCACATCTCTTCATAACATGAACCATCACGTCTCTTCATAACGTGAACCATCACGTCTCTTCACCAACGTAGCTTTAGGGTAGATATATATATTACGTTGGCCATTCACACAAATCATCCATGAAGAAGAATATATATTTGTATAACCCCATAGGAGGGATTCCCCATTCCAATGCAACAATGATTCAACCTTAAAAGTGATTTTTTTAATGTTATTTTATTTATTCATTTATTAAATATTAGCTAGATATGGAAGAGGTCGTCATAATTCATTTGGATCAAGAAGAAACAAAGAAGAATACGATGGATGAGAAAGTGTAATGTGCAAGCTCAAATTTAAAATGAATTAAAGGTACAAAGGAAGATATGGAGGAAATTTTTAAATTAAAGATGATAGAAGATGTAAGTTTATAATAGCAGGCATCATAGCAAAAGATAAACCTATAGAGGAGTAAGATATATTTTATAAACTCACTAGAGAATATATAAAGGAGAATATCTAAAATATTAGAATGCAACATAGAATATCTTCCAACCATTTATTTGGGGATGACACTATTCTTAGGAACAATAAATAACAGTATGAGAGGTCTATTAGTGGACAAATTTTAAAAATAAATGGTGGTTTGGAAAGGTTCTCTCCTAAGCCAAGTGGGGAAAGTGCAATTGCTAAATAGTACTCTACAATCTTTCATATGTATTTGTTATTAGTGTTCAACATTATAAGTATAATAGTGAATTTAGTGGAAAGAATTCATAAGAGATTCCTATGGTTGAAAATATAAGAGAAAAATAGAATTCCATTAGTATCATGGGAAAGGGTATGTAGGCCAAGACTGCAAGGAGGATTGGGATTAAGAAGTATTAATATTATGAACAAAACGTTGGCAAAGAACCAAGATGGATAATAATGCAAGAGAATGAGGCTTTGTGAGAGAAGATATTAAAGAGTAAATATATGGACAACAATGAAAGAGAGAATCCTAACAATTGAAGATCCCTATAGGGTATCTTAGACAAGGATGTCCTATGGAGGAACAAAATGGAAAATTGAAAAAGGAGATAAAGTGCATATTTGGGAGGATGCATGGCTAGAGAATGTCCCATTAGTCAAGGATAACATAATGACAATAATTAGAGATGAAGTAGAAAGGAAGTATGGAAGCAAGGTACAAGATTTGATAGAGAGGAAAGAAGGAAGCATAGGATGGAAGAAGTTGGAGGGTAATTCTCAAAATGAAGAAGTGTACAAGATGCTCAATCTCAAACTAAGATCCTACTTCTTGAGTAATATAATGAAGGAAGATACCATAATATGGGGGAATAGTGAAGAGGGTGAATTCAATGTCAAATCAACCTATGAAGTATGGATGGCAAAACCAAAAGATGGATTCCCATGGAAAAATATGGAATAAAGGGACAATACAAAAAATGATAATATCTTTTTTTGTGGTTGGTAGTCTAAAACAAAATACTAACAATGCATAACCTTAGAAAAAGAGGATTCCAAATAATTAATAGACTGGATTCCAAATAATCAATAGATGTTCATTGTGTGAGGAGGAAGAATTGCAAGTACTCAATGAAATTTTTCTCAAAGATAATGCAAAAATTAAGCATTTGTTGTTGGACTAGATCCAACAATAGAAGAGACCATTCAAAGGTAAGAAACTAAATACCTTACAAGATTTAATACCATTTCATTGTGCTTGTGCTTGGGGAATATGGCTAGAGAGTAATAGGAGAGTTTTTAAAAATGAAAGATACCATTCAAAGGTAAGAAACTAAATATCTTACGGGATTTAATACCATTTCACTTTGCTTGGGAATATGACTAGAGAATAATAGGAGAGTTTTTAAGAATGAAAGTAGATCAATATTAAAAAATATGCAAGGTATTAATGGTAGCATGTGTCATGAAAATAAATAAGAACGAAAATAAAGAAGAAGAAAAGATAGCAAGGAAATGGTGAATATATGTAAGATAAGGAAGAAATTCACTTGAAGAGATAAGTAGAAAAAAAAGTAAGATGAAAAAAACCAAAAAAAACATGGATAAACTTGAATTTTGATGGTGCATCAAAGGGCAACCTATGGAAAGCAAGAGGGGGGCGTCACTAGGAATGCAAAGGGAGTTATAATGGGAGCGCATGTTGGGTTCTATGAGGTACTAACAAGAGATGTAGCAAAAGCTAGTACAATATATGAAGGAATCAAGTTGATAAATGGGGAATATGGCTAGAGAGTACCTCATAGAGAGTTTTTAAGAATGAAAGTAGATCAATATTAAAAAATAATGGTAGCATCCGCGTGCATAGAGCAGTTGGTAAATGCCTTGGGTGCTGGTTGTGGCCGACCCAGGTTCCATTTCCACTGCCTCCACCCTGTTGGATATGTAGGCATAGCTGGTAAATGTCCTATGTGCTGGTAGAGGCCGACAAGGCTCCATTTTCCCTATGCCCAACCTGTGGATGTATTAATAATTCAACCCCCTTGTGACTGATGCCATGTGGTATACCCGGATGGGACAACTACGATTGGCCATAGAGCTAGGTTCTTGGGGCTTCTAAACTACCCAACTTTTATAGCATGTAAAATTAAATAAATATGAAATAGTGTTATTTTTAAAATTGATTAAATATGAACTTTTGAACGAGGGAAAAAAGTAGAGAGGGGAGGGTCCCGATCCCTTCCCTGCTCCCCCTCCCCTGGTTCCTGCCCAGTCCCTGGCTCTTCCTAGGTCATCCCTCCTTGGGATTGTTTATTGCAGATGATCTCCTTGAGGGAGATCCTTCTCCTCTTTCTGCACCTCTCCCAGTCGGTCAGGGTTCCCTTGTTTGAGTTTTTGGCCTGGTGCTTCCCAGGGTTCCTTGTTGTTTTTGGGATCCCTTCCCTTTTTTTTTCCCTCAGGCTTCCCCCTGGGGTTTTCTACAGGTTTTTGGCGTGGATCTGGTTCCCTGCGGTTCTCTGGGTGGTGGGGGTGATTGGTTGGGTTTTTGACGGCTTCCTGGGGTTTCCTTTGAGGTCCTTACTGCTTTGGGGGTGGTCTGGGGGGCCTCTTTCCCCTTTTTGCTAGTGAATCCTCTCTGGGATCCTGTGGCTGTTGTTGGTCCCATCCCTGTGGGGAGGGCCCTCTTCGATTTCTCGCTTGGAGGCTTCTTCGTGCTGGTTCTGCTCCTTGGTGGACACCCTGGGCATTTGTTTGGCCTTGGGGGGGCTTTTTCTTTGCCTGGGTTGTTCCCAGCCTCAGTCCTAGTTCCCTAAAGTTTCTCCTGTGCAAGGATGGGATTCTTGGCCCCTGTTGTTGGGGTTCTTTGGGTTCTGCTGCATTTTTCAAATCTTGGGGGGATCTGATCTATGCATGCAGACCCTGGATCCCCCAGGCTAGGCTCCTAGGGATCCCATCTTTGTGGTTGTTACCTCTTCCCGCCTGGGATCCCCAGTCCCTGTATCCCTGGTCCCTTAACCTGTTGTCTTTTCCTGCTGGTTGTCCTGGGGGCGGGATTCTCTTGGTGGTGCTTTCTGGCTGCTTCTCGATGGGCGGGATCTCCTCTTTGTTGGTTTTCAGTTGCTTCCTACTGGGCGGGATTCCCCCTTTTTTCTGGGCAGGATGGTTTCCCGTTGGGCGGGTTTTTCTCATTTCCTACTTGTTTTCTCGGGAGGCGGGATTCACTTGGTAGAGGTTTTTGTTGCTTTCCGCTGGGCGGGATCTACACTGGGATGGATTTTTGCTGCTTCCCACTGGGCGGGATTCACTCTTTGGTGGTTTTTCGACTGCTTCCCGCTAGGCGGGATTTATATTATAATGGTTTTTTGTTGCTTCCTGTTGGGCGGGATTTACACGATGGCGGTTTTCAGCTGCTCCCCGCTGGGCGAGATCTTCAAACTTACCTTCCTTCGAAATTGGTGGTTTCCTGCTGTAAATACATACGCTACTTAACAAAAAAAAAAAATAATAATGGTAGCATTTGGCATGAAAATAAGTAAGAATAAGAATAAAGAAGAAAAGATAGCAAGGAAAGGGTGAACATATATAAGAGAAGGAAGAAATTCACTTGAAAAAGTCTGTAAAAAAAAAAGTAAGATTAAAAAAAACAAAAAAAAAAAACATGGATGAACTTGAATTTTGATGGTGCATCAAAGGGCAACCTATGGAAAGCAAGAGGGGGTGTCACTAGAAATGCAAAAAACAAGTTGACAAAAAACAAGTCATGTAGCGAAAGCTAGTAGAGTATATGAACAAATCAAAGAAATCAAGTTGGCAAAAGATATAAAAAATTGGTTGTGGAAGGGGATTCATTGAATATAATCAATAGTTCTAAAAGAAGGAACAAGCTAAGGTAGTTACATGAAATTATCTAAGAGGTTGATAAGATGCTTACACAACTGGAGGAGGTCAAAATAATTCGTACAAATAGAAAAGAAAATAAATTATTTGATTGTTTGATAAATTTGAAAACACTAAGAGAAGAAGATAATATAGATTAGTTGATTGTTTGATAAATTGGAAAACACCAAGAGAAGAAGATAATACGTGGATCCCATTAGATCCTCTTCCACAAGATTTGGTCAATTTGGGGAAAAAAGAGAAAGATTACAGTAATAATAAAAGTTAAAAGTAAGGATGAACAATAAAGACATTGGGAATCTTGAATCTCTTGACACCCACTATTTAGATATAGAACTTGTGATGGTTAACATATGGTTGGTTAGATATTAAACTTGTGATGGTTAACATATGGTTGGTCAATTTGGGGAAAAAAGAGATAAAAGAGATAGACTGAAGTAAAAATAAAAGATAAAAATAAGGATGGGCAATAAAGACATTGGGAACCTTGAGTCTCTTGACACACACTATTTAGATATAGAACTTGTGATGGGTAATATATGGTTGTGTGTAGTTGAATTTAGTAATGGCCATCTTGATTAGGTTCAATTTTTATGTGAAACTTACATTTTATATACTGTTTTGAGTTTGTTTATGAACAGCCCCTTCCAACCCGATTTTAAGTATAAAATAATATGATGTTTTAGAATCTTCCAACCCGATTTTAAGTAGAAAAACCCGATTTTAAGTATAAAATAATATGATGTTTTAAAATCTTCCAACCCGATTTTAAGTAGAAAATGATGAAGTTTTTGTGATGTAAAGCCTGCAGATGTAGCTATCAGATCCTTCCAACCCGATTTTAAGTAGAAAATGATCTGAAGTTCTTGTGATGTAAAACCTGCTGATGTAGCTATCAGACCCTTCCAACCCGATTTTAAGTAGAAAATGATCTGAAGTTTTTGTGATGTAAATAGAAAATGATCTGAAGTTTTTGTGATGTAAAGCCTGGTTATGTAGCTATGAGAGCCTTCCAACCCGATTTTAAGTAGAAAATGATCTGAAGTTTTTGTGATGTAAAGCCTGTTGATGTACCTATCAGACCCTTCCAACCCGATTTTAGGTAGAAAATGATATGAAGTTTGTGTGATGTAAAGAATGTTGATGTAACTATTCTTATTCTTTGTAAAAGGTTAAGAGACTCTTTCAAAACCTTATTTTTATTAATAACCCAAAAATATATATATTAAGTAAATTGTTTTTATTTCCTTTTAGTATGGAATAACATGGAATCATCTCCTGCAAATAGAAATAAAAGTGATGTAGATGTTACACTTTACCCTTTTAAGGTTTTCTTGGGCATCATAAAAAAAATATCCTTTAAAGCAAAACTAACCTAACTAACCTATAGATAATAAGTCTCCATAACTAACCTACAGATAATAAGTCAACTTATAAATAGGATGGAAAATTAAACAAACTGACCATGATGAAAGAGTTAGTGAAAATGAAAAAAGAAAAAACCTAAAAAACACAAACAAAGAGAAACAAACTCAACTAACTCAACTATATAAATAGTAAGTCTCCATAACTAACCTATAGATAATAAGTCTCCATATAAACAGGATGAAGGATGAAAAATTAAACAAATAGACTTAAAGATAAAAGTGTTAGTAAAAATGAAAAAAGAGAACAACTAGAAATATTGATTCAAGAAAACAAAAACAAATATTATAAACGTTAACAAAGAGAAACAAACTCAACAAATTCAACTAGAGATATTGATATGAGAAAATAAAAACAAATATTTTATTTTAGCTAGTAGTTACTAAAAATCGTGATTGTAACCATTGCTTCTATATATAAAAAAAAACAAATATTTTAGGCTAAGCCTGCAAATAAAAAGATAAAAAGGCCGCTGAAAATGATATCTGAAAATATTAAAAAATATCAATAAAACTCCTAAAAAGATATTAAAGAACTTAGAGAGTTTGTTATAGACAACCTGAAAATTGTGTAGCAAATATTTAATCCATAAATAATGTTGATTTTGAGATTTTATTTTTTATTTTATAAAAAGATAAATAAAAATAAATAAATCTGAAAGTGAAATATGATTTAATTTATAAAAAAATAAAAATAATTCCAATAAATGCTTAGCATAAATTACTAAAAATATCTTTTCAAATTTTTTAAGTTTACCAATAAAATAAGTAAAAATTGAAATTTATATGATAAACACAATAATCATAATAAGGATCCTGTGCTCCCTTTGCTCAACTCCTGAAGAGTACAGGATGAAGATAATTTTTTAAATAGAAGTTGTGCACAGATCTAACTCGTAACTTCTTTACTATGACTTGTACTTAAACCTTCATCTTCTGATCAAACCATTGTTTTTTTAATATAAAAGTAAATTATTACCATGATCTAGAGGGTTTTCTTTAAAAAAAAAAAAAAAACATGTATTAGGGTGTATTAGGGTTAATGCTACTGATGGCTACTGATAGGCTTGTCTTTCAGTAATGATTTGAATCTTAGGACCCAAGTCGAGATAAAATAATTTTGGAACAAAACTGTGCCCTTCTGGTCATGCTCTCCATGGTTCCCTCTCTTAATACACATTTCTGCTGATGGCAAGAACCAGAATATAGTAATAGTAATCTATGACTTCTAAAAGCTAAAACTGACTTGAACAAGAACAATACCCAAAAAGAAAAGAAAATAAAAGAATATCAAGAATACAGAGCGAATGAAATCATTGCCCAATCCCAAAAAAAACAAACAAATTCAGAAGACAAGGGTTACTGAAAATGGCAAATGTAATGTTAACAGTTGCAGTGTGCATGGGGATGTTGAACATGAGTGTCGTTCAAACCCAAAATCCACAGCTAGCAGAGTATTAATATGGCACACGTGTAGGCCTCTTACAGCTATATTTAGTGCAAAGGATAGGACATGTGCCTCCATTTCTGACTCAGAAAGAAGAGGAAATACCCTTTGTTGCCTTTGCAGTGACTCTGAAACCCTAAACGCCGGTCAACTATATATGAATCCTTCTTTCAAAATCCTAACTGTTAGGGAACCATAGAACTCATTTTGCAAAATTCCCTCACAGTTTGAGGAAATTCTTGTGCTTATACAAAGCGATTGCAATACCCTCTGTTGCCTTTGCAGTGACTGCGAAACCCTAAATGCCGGTCAACTATATATGAATCCTTCTTTCAGAACCCTAACTGTTAGGGAACAATAGAACTCATTTTGCAAAATTCTCTCACCGTTAAGGTTCTATAAAACCTAATAGAGAACTATTTATAAATCATCTTTTCAAAACCCTAATTTTAAAATAATAGTTTTTAAAAATATATTTTGACTGTATTATAACAAATGTCAACCTTTCATAGTTGCACCCTAGAGATAAAGGTTTTTAAATAAATATTTTGACTGTATCATAACAAATCATTCATAGTTACACCTAGACCTTCTACTTTTGTTTATGGCATCCCTAAAATCCCTTCAACAGGTAAACTTAACTTAAAGCCTACCAATTAAAAAAAATAAAATAATAATAATAATAAATAAATAAAAAATGTCAGTGTTGTTTGGGCTTTGATTCTTTTTAGGGAGGTTCAAGGTTTAAACCGTGGCGTGGGTGAGTGTGTGAGGGGATGTGTGTGTCTCCTAGCGAAGTTGTTGTAACACGTTGGGAGATTCTTGGTGAAAACCCTCATATCTTAATATTACAAAAATAAATAAATAAAATAAAAAATAATAAGTTTTTAATGTAATGGTTAAGATATATAGATGATGTAGTTTATAAGGAGGTTCAGCATTAAATAGGTTCAATGTGACTAAGTCAATAAAAGAAAAGAATAACCTAATAAGTTTTTTATTTTTATTTTTTGAATAGTACTTCTTATAATCATCCGATGTGGGGATTGAACCCAGTCACATCTGATAATGCAAGTGGCATCCTTATCGGTAAACCACACTCGAGGCGGATATTTTTTTATATTCTATATTAAATATATTTTTTTTAATTTAATGGACTTAAGTAAATTGTAAGAAGTAAAGTGTTTGATATTGTAAGTGGAGGTTTTAGTTTTATAGGTAAATTTATAAATTTTAATAAAATGATAGAGTTTAATTGAAAGTATAAATTTTGTTTTTTAAAATAAAAAAATAATTGATAAAATATTTTTTAATATTATAATATAATATATATATATATATATATATATATATATATATATATATTTTTTTTTTTTTGTATTTGGTAATGTGAGAAACTTTACGACCGACGTTCAGGACTAGGCATTCCCATCCCACCATGACCTTTCATAAGGGAGAGAGTTGAACTTATCAATAGAGAATTTAACACACAACCACATACACGTTTTTATATAAACCTTGGACCTCCGCAACCTCTGGAAGAAGAGTGAATCTTGAACCGTTGTGTTTGTCCCCCGAGATTTGATATATAGTTTTTTAATAAGATGAGCTACAACAAGGTTCTTTATAGGTCAGGTTTTAATTTTGTAGGTGAATTTAGATATCTTAATAAAATGATACAAGTTTAAGTAGTTGAAAGTATGAATTTTGTTAATTTTAAAAAAAAATATAAAAAAGTAATTGATAAAATATTTTTGTATATTATAATATGATATATAGTTTTTTAATAGGATGAGAATACAAGGTTCTTTATAGCTCTATAGGTCATTGTTGATTTTGACTATGCCTTGAAAATGTGTGTAATTATATTTATAAATGGTTGTAATAATAAGAAATTATGGAGCATTAAAGGAAGTCGAAGACTACGAGGAAGAATAATTAGAAATAATAGAAGAGATATTTTGTTTCATTACGCTCTTAATAAGACAAATAATGAAGCTAAAACTTGGATGGTTTTGGAAGGGTTAAAACTAGGCAAACAAATGAAATGGAACAAAGTATGGATGGAAGGTGATTCACCCATAGTAATAAATGTACTTTTGAGGAAATCAAAGGCTTCATAAAATATACAAGAGATAATTACAAAAATTTAAGACCTTGCTATAGAGTTTGAAGAAATCAAGTTTACACATATATTAAGGGAAGGAAACAAATGTGTAGATAGGCTAGCCACTAGAGGGGTTTTAATTGAGGATTAAGAAGTTAAATTTTATTTTCCTTGGTTAGAGGAAGTAGTAAGTTTAATTGAAGCTCTGACAAGAAAATTTGATTGCCTTAATTAAATAATGATTAAGATTTACTTTAATGCTTTCCATTGGTAATATTTGCTTTATTTTATAATACTAATGTGCTTTCATATAAACTATTTATTATAATTTGTGGTTGCACTTGTGCTTCAAGAAGGAAACTAGCAATCTAGATCTGATAAAGAGGTCTATGAAAGTGTGATGTTCTATAAATTTTACTCTACTAAGATGTAATGCATAAATAATAGAGGTGAAGTTTTGGTTTTGGTATTGTGAAGGTTGTTATAGGAAAATGTCAAGAAGGATGCTAAATTCAAGAATATTTGTATTCACACATAAAATTAAAGATCCACTATACCAACTTAATTGAGATGAGAATTGAATTTGTTTGTAAACTCTTATTCTCTAAAAAAAAGAGTTGTTAATTTTCAAGGGTGGGGGACCAAGTACAACCCCTTGTTCTCCAACAAAAAATAAAAAATAAAATAAAAGGAAAGGAAAGGAAATTATGACTCGACAAAGTTAGGATAATTTTTTTGAAAAACAAATCATCTTTCAAGAGCCATATCTTTGCATAGTGTTGTTTAATTCAAATGATTCTTGTGTCATTTTGTGCAATTTAAAAGTTTTGAAATGGGTGGTCATACTAAAGAAGCTAAGTAGTATTGAGGGAGATATGACAATGTGGAGATAGTCATCTATAACTAGGGCAGGGTTAGGGCAAATGTTTTTATAGAAAAATGTATTACCTTTTAGGAGCCATATCTTTGTGAAGGGTTTTCTGATTTAGATATTTCTTAGACTAATTTGTGTGAAATTTGAAGAGCTTTAAAATGAGTCGTCATATAAAGGAATCTTAATATTATTAAGGGAGATACAACCCTATGAAGTCAACCAACCAAAATGAGGGCAATGATAATTTTTCAAGTCACAAGAAATGAAATTACACACATTTGTCGACCAGGGTTTAAATGATGGGAGGAGCAATGTAGCGCTAGGGCAGCACTAAGACAAGATATTGTGTTTAGACATAATTTTTTAGCTAAGTTTCTTTAACCCCTTCATTATCTTAGATGTTTTGCATGCAGATTATTGTAGATTTATTTTTAAATAATATAATCACTATAAAAAGTTGTAAGCTTACTACAATGGTAAGGGCTTTGGCCTATCTTTGAGAGGTCTAAGTTTTGAACCCCACATAGTATGAGGGTATCAAGACCCCTCATAAAAAACCTATGTAAACTCATTGAAAAATATAATCATTATATGATATACTATAAATTTTAGTAAATATCAAGTTATAGTTTTCTTCCCATGGACCAATTTACAACTAAATCCTTAGAATCATCCCTAGGTTAGAGAGGACCTCACATAATAGTTACTCTTGTTGCTAAAAGATAAGGCAATTATTGGTAAATTTAAAGGGTCTTCGTTAGGGGCTTCAACTTTTAGAAAATTGATTGATAGGATATGAAAGTTTCTAAGAATGAGTTTATCCTTTCTTCCTAGCCATTTTTTGTTCCAAAGTGGAAAGAGAAGAATCTTAAAAGGGGGTCCTTGGTTTGTGAGAAAAGTAGGACTCTTTCTTACCCGCTAGTATGAAGGCTTCACACTTAAAAATAAAAATCTATCCCTTGTACCAATTTGGGTCAGGATGTAGGGGTTTCTCATTTAATTATGGGAAATTGATACCTTCAAGGCAATAGACAACACTCTAGAAGAATTCCTTGAGATTTCAAAAACTATAAAAGATGGATTTTTTGCTATTTATGCTCACATATTAGTCATCATTGATATTAGTAAACCTTAACCATAATCAGTCATTCTTAAGTATGGGGGTATATTGTGGACCCAAACCATAGATTTTAAAATATATCTTTTAGATATAGAAGATGTCATGATGTGGGGCATATTGAGAGATCATGACCTGAGAAGAGTCTAGTAGAAAAATATGTAGAAAACCACAAGAGAAACTTATAAATGGATATGGATGAGGATGGTTTCCAACTTTCAAAAAAATAAGTCTAAAAAGATGAAAGTAAATAAACCATGGAGACCAGTAAGGAAGGATATTAGAATAAATACCATTATTTTGAGGCTTTAGCCTATGAAGAAAAAGTAAATTAGATCTTAAAGGACTTGGTACAACAGGATCAAAATATTAACAAGGAAACATCTACTCAATATAATCCCAATTTAAGGATGAACATTCTCTAAACCTAAGGAATGTGCCTCATAAGATTTTGAAGACTCTCTTGAAGTACCATGCACCATTCAGGAGAAGGAAAGTGGTAGAGAAAATGTAGTGTTAGATGTTAATACCTCTACCATTAACAAGAAAATACCAAAAAATGAGCAAGATAAATCAAAAGATTCCTTAGTAGAGCCAGGAGAGGACAAATCTAATGAAAAGGAAAGTTGTGAAAGAATATTGAGGAATATAATAATAAGACCTGCTCTCAATACTAGAAAGGTAAAAAGAGAAAAACCTTCAAATTACCAACCAAGAGCTAGGGAAGCATGAATAAATGTAGACAAAGGAACACAATCTAAGTTGGTCGAACTTTTCTTTGTCAAACAACAAAATAATATCAATAATTCATAGGTAAGCATAGGTGTATTAGGGACCTTTGTTTAAGTAATAAGCTAAATATTATTTGTATCCAAGAAACTAAAATGACTAATAAAGAAGATCCAAGAATTATGAAAGTAGTATGGATAAGATGTGAATGGGATGAAGGAGTGGTAAGGGGAATTCTAACATGTTGAAATCTAGTTAGAACCTACACTGAAACCATTTGTATAACTAGGCATTGGATAGCCTCATTAGTCACATGCTACTTTACAAATATTCATTTCATCCTTACCAATTTCTATGGACCTACAACTCATTTAGAAATATTAGAAACATGGAGGGGGATTGAAGATTTTAAGAGGAGTAAAAACCAAGAAATATAACTAGGCATTGGATAGCCTCATTAGTCACATGCTACTTTACAAATAATCATTTCATCCTTATCAATATCTATGGACCTAAAAATCATTTAGAAAGATTAGAAATATGGAGTGGGATTTAAGATTTTAAGAGAAGTGAAAACCAAGAAATTTGATTCTTGATCACAGGATATTTTAATGCCATAACCAAGTTGGAAAGTTTTGGGGGAATTAGGAAAACAACCCAAAGTATGAGAGATTTCTCAAATTTTATTCAAAAGAATAATCTATGGGAGGTTGAGTTTGAAGAGAACAACTATGCATAGACCAACAATAGGATAGGCCATAACCTAATAGCAAAAAAATAAACATATGCATACTCTCTTGGGTGGTGTTGCGTGGTCAGTCAAACCGAGTTTTTCGATGTGGTTTGGGGGGTTTATGTTCTTGCTTGGTTTAGGAGGTTAGTGGAGCTCTTCCCTATAGTTTTTCCTTTGGCCATGGGATGGGGCCATGTACTTTATTGCCTATAGAGGAAACTATTTGTTCCTCTTAGGATTGTGGTATTGCATCGAAGTGGGCTTCAGTTCGTTCGTTTCACTTGTTTGGATGGTCATTCGATGGTTTTTATGGGTGTGGTGGAGGACCTAATTGTTCTTAGCTGAGTGATTTCCATGGTTTGTGGTTCGTGGCTGGTGGTTTAGGGTTTCTAGCATATTTGTTTCGTTTGTTCTGCTTGTTGGGATGGTCACTCATTGGTCTTTCTAGGCTTAGGGGAGACCCCGATTATTTTCTAGTTGAGTGTTTTTGTGGTTCATGGCTAGTTATTTGGGGTTTTTGATGGATTATTTCCATATGATCTGCTTGTTAGGATGGTCATTCGCTACTTTTTCTAGGCTAGGGAAGACCCCGATTTTATTGTTCACAATTGAGTGATTCTCATGGTTGGCAGTTCGGGGCTCATGTCCAAGGGTTTCTAACGGATTCATTCTCTTCCTTTTCTGGTCTTGGAGGGGACCATGTGCTACTTTGTGTTGTAGAAGGGTTTCATGGGTTTTCCTTTGGTGGTAGGGTTAGGGTTTCTTGCAGATCTATGGGTACTTTATGGATGGTCCTACCTATAGCTCTTTCTAGTCTAGTTGGGGGACCATTTTTTTGTTGCAACAAAGGGCTTCTTGACATTGTGTTGTGCTTGATATTCTTCTTGTTTTGGGGGCATATTCTTTATCAAGGTTTTTTTTTGGTTGTGCTTCACCTTTTTTGGTTGGGAGATCACATGGCTTGTTGTGATATCCTTCGGCTGTTCCATTTCTAGGCTTGTGGATGACCCTACGTAGACTATCTTTGCAGATCTACTCAGTGCTGGTGTTCTGACATTAGGTCTGTGGAGTTTTCTACATTTTGGATATTCCAAAATTGTGTGTTTTTTCTCCAGATGGAAAAACATTTAAAAAAAGTGTTTTCTCAGGGGGGTTTTTGCGGATGTTCCAATGTTGTTTTTGTAGATGGCCCTAGGCTGGTTTGTCGATGGACCTGTGTTGGTTTTCGGATGGTCCCATTTTCTTTGTGGATGATCCTGATTTGTTTACGGTTGGTCCTATTTCATTTATGGATGGCCTTGCATTGTATTAATTTACTCATTTGTGTAGGCCTTCTAAATCTGTGAGGTTTTCTCCTATGTAGGAAAATCCTTCTCATTTTTATGTGTAACTATGAGGTTTTATCCTGAGTGAAAAAATCCTTTTCATATTTGTGTGTAATTGTGAGGTTTTCTCTGCTGCCCTTGTGAGGGCTTCTATTCTTTGCCCATTTGGCTTCCTCTCTTGCTCTTGCGTGGGATTCTCTTTTTCTGTCTTAGTTGTTTTTCTCCATTAGACCCCTGAGGGTCTATTTATTTGGCTTTTTTTGGTTGGGAAATCTTCTTCCAACCTTCATCTTGTTGTAAAATGTTAAGGGATCCTTTCAAAACCCCTCTTACTAATAAAAAAAAAAATGACATATAGGATAATCTCCAAAGTGATGGTAAATTGGTTAAAACCATTGTTAGACAAAATTATTTCATAAGAGCAAGGAGAATTTTTGAAAGGGAGTGGATGGGATCATAGTAGCTCATGAAGTAATTCAATAGCTTCAAGAAAAGAGAGCAATGATCTCAAAACTTGATACGAGTAAAGTCTATGATAGGGTTAAATGGGATTTTATTTTTGTAGTATTAGAAAAGTTTGCATTTGGAAATAAATGGATCAGATGGATTAAAGCTTATGTCTCCACAATATCATATTCAATGTTGATCAATGGCATAGTAACATAATCATTTATATCCAAAAGAGGTCTTAGATATGGAGATTATCTATTACCATATTTGTTCATTATTATGGTAGAGGTATTAGGAAGGAACTTGAAGAAGACATACAAATATGGGCTAATAAGCAGGTTTAATGCTAGTAATAACATTGACAACATCACCCTTTATCAATTTATAGATGATATTGTACAAAGAGAGTCAAAGACAATGGATAATAATTCTTATAAGTAAGCATGTTGAGCCTAATGATCCAAGATTAATATTTATTGCAATATCACTACCATATGGTTTTGCTTTATGGAACAATTTAAAAAATTAATTGATCTAGTGATTAAAGGTATAAAATGGGTGGTGGGAACTGGAGAAAATAATTCTATTTGAATGGATACTTGGTGTGATAAAAAACCACTCAATCTAGATACAAATTTGAAACCATGGATGAGATTAATTCAAGATAAACATGGTGATAGGGTTTCAAACATTATGTACAAGGATCATGAAGGAATATACAAATGGAAATAATATTTTTTTACAAGTATACAAGACGTTGATGCTAGGAGGCAATTGAGCAGAAAGATAACAACAATGATTATTTTGAGAGAAGCCATGGATAAGCTGATTTGGAAGTTGAATAGCTTAGGAGAACACATAATAAGTGGATATAATGTAAATCACCAACAAAATAGGAATATTGCAAGAATATAGAGAGATATTTGGGATAGCTCGAGCATTCCTAAAGTTAAAATATTTGTTTGGCTAGTAGAGTATAGACCATATCTTGAAACATTGCTTAATAGTTTAGAATCTATGGCAATGGATTCTTAATATATTTGGTAAATACATGGTGATGAATGATTGAGTTGAAGAATGGTTAATGCAATGGCAAAGGACTTTTAAAAGTAAGACTTTACAAATAATTTACGATATATCAAAAGATGCATTACTTTGGATTGTATGACTAGAAAGGAATAGAAAAATATTTAAAGGAAACACAGGCAATTTAGAGGTAATAAAAAGGAAGATTTTTTTAGCTATAGAGATGTCTAAACCAACCATATCAACTCACCCAATCCCTAATCTGGAAGTAGAGAGCCTTGATAGATGAATTTAAGTCATCAAATGGAATTATTATTATGGGTATAGGAGAAACAAAATGAAGGAAAAAATATAAAGTGGAAACCATGAGATGTGGAGTTGATCAAATTGAATTTTGATGAAGCATCTAAAGGAAATATATGACTAGCAAGAGGAGGAATAATTAGAAATAACAGAGAAGAGATTTTATCTCATTATGCTTTCAATAGTGGATTTAAGACAAATAATGAAGTTGAAGCTTGGGCAGATTTAGAAGGATTAAAAGTATGCAAATAAATAAAATGGAATAGAGTATGGATGGTAGGTGATTCACTCATAGTAATAAATACAATTTTTAGGAAAGAGAAGGCTCCATGGAATAAACAAGAGATAATTGTAGAAATTCAAGACCTTGCTATCAAGTTTGAAGAAATTGGGTTTACACATACATTAAGGGAAGGAAACAAATGTGCATATGGGCTAGCCAATAGAGGGATTTTAAAAGAGGATCGTGAAGTTAATTTCTCTTTTTCATGGTTAGAGAAAGTAGTAAGTTTAGTCGAAGCTGACAAAAAAATGTTGACTACCTTAATCAAATAATTATTAAGATTTACTTTAATGTTTTTTAGCATTAATATTTAATTTATTTTATAATATTAATGTGTTTCATATAAAATATTTATTACAATTTTTGTGGTTGTACTTATGCTTCAGGAAGGAAACTAGCAATCTAGATTTGGTAAAGCGAACTATGATAGTGCAATGTTTTAGAAATATTACTCTACTAAGATGCAATGCATAGATAGTAGAGGTGGAATTTTGGTATTGTGAAGGTTGCTATAGGAAAATGTCAAGAAGGATGTTGAATTTTGGAATATTTGTATTCACACAAAAAATTGAAGAAGATATAGAAAATGAAAATCAAGAATTCAAATATTTTATGAAAAATGATGTAGGTATCTAGCAATAGCAACTCATTTGAGATGAGGATTGAATCTACTTGTAAGCTCTCAATATCTAAAGGAGAGAGTTGTGATTTATCAAGGGTGGGGGACCCGAGTACAACCCCTTATTCTCCAACTAAAAATAATAATTTATAGATGATACAACCCTTTTGGGAGGGCAAGGATAAATAAGGCTAGAGCTTTAAATAAATTATTAAAGGAATATGAAAGAGCATTAGGACATAAATTTAATAGGAAAAAATTCAAAATTTACTTCCTAAACACTCTAGCTAGAATCAAAGTAGGGATATGTAAGTTACTTTAAATGGAGGAGGTAAATTTACCAACAACATATCTAGGGATACCCTTATTTGAGGGGAGAATGAGGATATAATTGTGGAATCTAGTTATAAGTAAAGTTTAAAATAAACTATTGGTATGGAAAGGTAGATGATTATCATTAGTAGGAAGAGTGTAGCTAATTAAATCAATCTTACAGAACATTCCAACATATTACATGTCCTTGTATATTATGCCAAAATCAATAGAAAAAAGTTTAATCTATATTATGTTATCATTTTTGTGGTCAAGATTACATGATAAAAGAAATTTTTCTTTGGTGAAATGGGGTGTGTGATGATAAAAATAGGGAACGTATTGATTGAAGAGTTCTTATGGATGTAAACTTAGCTCTAAGGGGAAAAGTAATTTGAATATTGAATAAAGAGAGTCAAATATAATGTGCAATAATTCTTCTAAGCAAGTATGTTGAGCCCAATGACCCAAGATTAATATTTACTACATTCTTAGTACCATATGGTTTTGCAGTATGGAAAAATAAAAAAAAAATATTTGATCTAGTGGTTAAAGGTGTAAGATGGGTGGTGAGAGCTGGAGAAAAGATTTTTATTTGTATGGATATTTGGTGTGATAAAAAACCACTCAATCTAGATCCAATTTTGAAATCATAGATGAGATTACTTTAAGATAAATATGGTGATAGAGTTTCAAACATTATGCACAAGGATCAGGAAAGAAGATACAAATGGAAAGAAGATTATTTTACAAGTATACCAAACATTTTGCTAAGAGGTAGTTGAGCAGAAAGATAACAATGAATATATGAGGGGAGCCAAGGTTAAGCTAATTTGGGAGTTGAATAGCCCAAAAGAATATAAAACAAGAAGCAAATACAATTTAAAGCACCAATAAAATAAGAATACCACAAGAATATGGAGAGATATTTGGGATAGCCTGAGCATTCCAAAAGTCAAAATATTTGTATGGCTAGTAAGTCATAGGAAATTTTTATCCTAGAATAACCTAATGAAAAGGGGTTTTCATGGCCCCTCACAATGTGTTCTATGTAAAAATGAGGAGAGTATAGACCATCTCTTCAGTCACTATTCAATAGTATAGGAACTATGACAATGAATACTTAATATGTTCGGTAAATGAATGGTAGAGTTGAAGAATGGTGAAATCAATGGTTGACCACTTTTAAAAGTGAGGCATTACAAATAATCTAGGATATGTCAAAAGATACAATAGTTTGGATTGTATGGCTATAAAGGAACATAAGAATATTTAAAGGAAAGAAAAGTAGTTTAGAGGTAATAAAAAGAAAGATTTTTTTAGCCATAGAACTGTCTAAACGAAATTTATCAACTCACCCAATTCCTAATCTTGAAATAGAGAGCCTTGATAGACAGAGTAAAATCATTATATACAATTATGATGTTGGGTACAAGAGAAACAAAAAAAAAAGAAAAAAAATATAAAGTGGAAACCACTAGATGTGGAGTTGGTCAAATTGAATTTTGATGGAGCATCTAAAGGAAATCTAGGACTAGTAGGAAGAGGAATAATTAGAAATAATAGAGGAGATATTTTGTCTTATTACACTTTTAATAGTAGATTTAAGACAGATAATGAAGTTAAAATTTGGGTGGCTTTGGAAGGGCTAAAAATATGTAAAAAAATGAAATGGAATAGAGTATGGATGGAAGGTGATTCACTTATATTAACAAATACAATTTTGAGGAAAGCAAAGGCTCTATGGAACATACAAGAGATAATTGTGGAAATTCAAGATCTTGATATAGAGTTTGAAGAAATCATGTTTATGCATACGTCAAGGGATGGAAACAAATGTACAGATAGGCTAGCCAATAGAGGGGTTTTAATTGAGGATCATGAAGTTAAATTCTCTTTTCCATGGTTAGAGGAAGTAGTAACTTTAGCCAAAGTTGATGAGACTACTTGAATTAAATAATGATTAAGATTTACTTTAATGTTTTCCATTGGTCATATTTGCTTTATTTTATAATATTAATATATTTTTGTATAAACTATTTATTACAATTTTTGTGGTTGTACTTATGCTTTAGGAAGGAAACTAGCAATCCAAATTTGGTAAAGTGGAGTATGAAAGTACGATTTTTTGGAAATATTAATCTACTAATGCATAAATAGTAGAGTGGAATTTTGGTATTGTGAAAGCTATTATAGGAAATTTTAAGAAGGATGCTAAATTCCAAAATATTTGTATTTACACAGAAAATTGAAGATCCAAAAAATAAAAATCAAGAATTTAGATATTTTATGAAAATGATGTAGGTATCTAGCTATAACAACTCAATTAACATGAGAACTGAATCTATTTGTAAAATCTCAATATCTAAAGGAGAGAGTTATGATTTATCAAAGGTGGGGGACTTGAGTACAACCCTTTGTTTTCCAACAAAAAAATAATTTGTAGATGATACAACTCTTTTTGGTAGGGCAAGGATAAACGAGACTAGAGTTTTGAATAACTTATTAAAGGAATATGAAAGAGCATTAGGACATACATTTAATAGTAAAAAATCAAAATTTACTTCTTAAACACTCTAGCTAGAATCAAAGCAAGGATATGTAGGTTACTTTAAATGGAGGAGGTAAATTTAACAACAACATATCTAGGGATGCCCTTATTTGAGGGAAGAATGAGGATAGAATTATGAAATCTAGTTATAAGTAAAGTTTAAAATAAAATATTGACTTAGAAAGGTATATGGTTATCGTTAGTAGAAAGTACAAGCCATTCTGATATATTATATATACTTGTATATTATGACAATATCAATAGGAAAAGCTTAATCTATAGTAGGTTGTAATTTTGTGGTCAAGATTACATGATAAAAAAAAGTTTTCTTTGGTGAAATGGATCAATGTGTGTGATGATAAAACTAGGAGAGGTATCAAATTTAAGATTTCTTATGGATGAAAACTTAGCTCTAAGGGGAAAAGTAATCTGGAGATTGAACAAAGAGATTCAAAGACAATGGGCAAGAATTAGTCTAAGTATGTTGAGCCCAATGACCCAAGTTAATCTTTACTACATTCTTACTATAAGATGGTTTTGTAGTATAGACAAATTTAAAAAAAACATTTGATCTAGTGGTTAAAGGTATAAGATGGGTGGTGGGAATTGGAGAAAATATTTATATTTGAATAAATACTTGGTGTGATAAAAAAACCACTCAATCTAGATCAAATTTTGAAACCATGGATGAGATTACTTCAAGATAAATATGGTGAGAGGGTTTCAAAAATTATGTAAAAGGATCAGGAAGGAAGATACAAATGGAAAGAAGATTATTTTACAGTATACCAAATTTATTGCTAAGAGGTTGTCAAGCAAAAAGATAACAACAATGACTATTCTAAGGAGGGCTAAGGTTGAGCTAATTTGAGAGTTGAATAACTCAAAATATTATACAACAAGAAGCAACTATAATTTAAATCACTAACAAAATAAGAATCCACAAAAATATGGAGAAATATTTGGGATAACCTAAGCATTCCAAAACTCAAAATATTTGTATGGCTAGTAGGTTATAGGAAAAATTTATCTTGGGATAACCTAATGAAAAGGCGTTTTCATGGTCCCTCATAATGTGTTCTATGTAAAAAGGAGGAGAGTATAGACCATTTCTTGGGACACTATTTAGTAGTCTAGGAACTTTGACAATGAATACTTAATATGTTTGGTGAATGAATGGTACAATTGAAGAATGATCAAATTAATGGCAAATCACTTTTAAAAGTGAGGTATTACAAATAATTTTATACAATCCAAACTATTGTATCAAAAGATACAATAGTTTGGATTGTATGGCTAGAAAGAAACATAAGAACATTAAAGGAAAGAAAATTCATGTAGAGGTAATGAAAAGGAAGATTTGTTTAGCCATAAAGGAGTCTAAACCAACTCTATCAACTCACCCAATCCCTAGTCTTGAAGTAGAGAGCCTTGATAGATGGAGTCAAGTCATCAAATGGAATTATAATGTTGAGTATAGGAGAAACAAAGGGAAAACAAAGAATAAAAAGTGGAAACCACTAGAAGTGGAGTTGGTCAAATTGAATTTTGATGGAGCATCTAAAGGAAACCTAGGACTAGCATGAGGAGGAGGAACAATTAGAAATAATAGGGGAGAAATTTTGTCTCATTGTGCTTTCAATAGTAGATTTAAGACAAATAATGAAGTTGAAACTTGGGTGACTTTGTAAGGGTTAAACATATGCAAAAAATTTAAATGGAATAGAGTATGGATCGAAGGCAATTCACTAATAGTAATAAATGCATTTTTGAGGAAAGCAAAGGCTCCTTGGAACATACAAGAGGTAATTGTGAAAATGCAAGACCTTGCTACGTTTGAAAAAATCAAGTTTACACATATATTAAGGAAAGGAAACAAATATGCAGAAAGGCTAGCCAATAAAGGGGTTTTAATTGAGGATCGTGAAGCTAAATTCTCTTTTCCTTGATTAGAGGAAGTAGTATGTTTAGCTGAAGCTAACAAGAAAATGTTGACTTCTTGAATCAAATAATGATTAAGATTTATTTTAATATTTTTGGTAATATTTGTTGTATTTTATAACATTAATGTGTTTTCATATAAACTATTTTTTACAATTCTTTTGGTTGCACTTATGCTTTAGGAAGGAAACTAACAATCCAAATTTCGTAAAGCCAACTATGATAGCTTAAAGTTTTGGAAACATTAATCTACTAAGATGCAATACATAGATAATAGAGGTGTAATTTTCGTATTGCGAAGGTTGGTATAGGAAAATTTCAAGAAGAAGGATGTTGATTTTTGGAACAATTGTATTTACAAAAAAATTGAAGATCTAGAAAATGAAAATCAAGAATTTAGACTTTTTATGGAAAAATATGTAGGTATCTAGCTATAGCAACTCAATTGAGATGAGAATTAAATCTGTTTGTAAACTCTCAAACTCTAAAGGAGAGAATTATGATTTGCCAAGGGTGGGGGACCCAAGTGCAACCCCTTATTCTTCAAAAAAAAAAATGACTTATAGTTTTTAAAATGAGTTGTACCATTTTTTTCTATAGAATTAATTTAAAAAAAATGATGATGTAAACTTAATAAATATATAATAAAAATTTAAGACTATTTTGTATATAATCAATTATTAATATTTAACTGGTTATATATGATTCATCATCATATGGTAACATTACAACAATTTGATTATTATGCATGTATCACTTGGTAAGATTTGAACTTGAATCTCCTTGAATGTTGAGGAATTAAATTGATTAAGCTAATGCCATTTGGTATAATTAATATTTTTTAATTAATTTATAACTATTTTTTTATTAGTTAATTAATTATATATAGACCAATTACATTCCATGATTATTTAATATATAATAAATTCTAATATGAAAAATAAATATTTGATAATTAACACTAGAAAAATTATTGATAAAATATTTTATTTAACATATGATTGGTTTAAGAGCAAAAAACATCCTTCTCTATCTTCATCACAATTTAACAATAAAATAAAAATAAAATATATCTTCATAAATATTGATGTATCTTAGTGCAGAGGCTGCAACGAGTGCATGGCGACGAGGATGGACATGGGCAACAGGGCTTCCAAGGCGATATAGAGTAAGGTGAGGGTGAAGCCCACGGGGAAGAAAAGTTCCAACAATGACGATAACACTTCTCTTTGAAAGAGGGGTGTAAACCCTAGGTGTAGTCAAGCGATGGAACAAAGCGATAAATTTGGGTACAATATTCACAAAGGAGATGCAAACCCTAGGTGCAGTCAAGCGATGGAACAAAGTAATAAATTTGGGTACAATATTCACAAAAGAGATGCAAACCCTAGGTGCAGTCAAGAGGGTTGTTCGTAGATTGTCTCTTCAGTCTGTGAGAAAGCCTCTTTAGTCAGAAGAAATATTTCTCAAGGATATTTGGGTTTGCAGGTGGATGAACCCATGCCCTCTATCAAGATTTTAGAGGATGAATTTTAGTTGGATCTGGTTGATCATGAAGCCCGAACAATTATTTGCAAACTAAAAGGCAAAAGACCAGGCCTCAAGGAGCTCAAAGGATACACTAAATATTGGTGGAGTTCAGATTTTCAAGTAACTCTCCTACCCAAAAATTTATTTTTTGTTTCCTTTTCTGATTTAGAGGATAAAGATAGGGTAATGGATTATAGATATAATTAGTTTTTCGAACAAAGGGATGTCTATATAAGACCTTGGACTCCTAATTTCAACCCCTTTATAGAAGAAGTTAATTGCTTTCCAATTTGGGTGAATATTTATGCTCTCCCTATGGAGTTTTGGGGAGAGAAGATATTCACCAAAATCGGTAATGCCATTGGTTCATTCTAGTATATGGATGCCCAAACTAAGGAAAATTTGTCTAGTAAAATTAATATGAGTAAAGCAAGATTGGTTGTTTGTATGGATGTTTCATTTCCTATCAATCCATTACTATCTCCTCGAGCAAAGGGGAATGGCTCCAAAATATTGAATATGAAAACTTCTCCCTAAGATGTTATGGCTATCAACAATATGATCACTTGAAGAAGATATGCTCAAACATCCGATCATGCTTTGATTCCTCCTCGATGGAGAAGGACCTGAATGCGAATGATTCGAAACCTTAAAATTTACCAGTTCAAAAGAAAGAATCTCATCCTCCAAATGCACCAATTGTCCAACAATAATCATGCAAGCAACAAAATACTCAACCCCAAAAGGAGAATTTGAATCAGATCATTGAGAAAAGCCAAATGGTTACTAAAGACCATCCAGATGATTCTATGGAAAATATTAGCACCTCAGATGGTATACTCGAAGCTAATTATGAAACAATTAATGATGGTGAGTTTTTTAAAAGTGAAGATCCTACAAAATGTGGTACAACTAGAAAATACATCAGGAGCTTGAAGTGCACAAATGCATTCTCAGATCTTGCCACTCTACAGGAGGAAGAATCTCTGCTACAAAAGAAAACTAATCAAACTAATTTCCTCTTTAATGGACGACTCTTATGTTTGTTTTTATTCTATATTTTGGAATTATGTGTCATGTAAGGGTTGTTCTTATTGTTAGTTCCTTAAAAAAATTGATTATGGAACCTTAGCAGTTTAAGAAGATCGAAAATATCTTTGATAGAAAAGTAAAGATGGGTATGTTTTAAGTAACTTATTAGAAATGTAATGTGAGCAATGTATCATTTTGTTTGTTTTTGTAATGGGAGTGACCCCCAATAGAAGCAACACATAGCTTATTAAAAAAAAAAAAATACTATATATGTATATGTATATTATATGTGTTTAAATACTAAGTTTGTCATTCCTCTCATTACTAAGTAAATTTTAATGATGTATGTAATTACCATATGCATAATTATTTTGGTAAAAAATGTCAAGCCAAAATATTATACTAATGAGTGCAAGCAAAGAGCATGTGTCAGTGTGAGCAAAGACCTAGTCTTATCTTTTTTTAAAGGTGTAATTTGACTAATTAACAAGGTCGACATTGTATAATGTAATTATGGATAGGCCTCAAGGTATTCCATTGTACAATGTAGTGAATTTATTGTAATTGTATTATGTAAGCCCTATGGGCCATGGGCCATGGTTAACATTATTATGGTTAAACCCACTTTGCAACTTATAATTAACCCTAAGCCTTCTTGTAATGAAAACTCCTCTTTGTGGGGTTTCCAATTTCAATTAGAAGCATGACGGGTGTCTGTTTCCAGTATCTAGTTTTCTAGGCAGGTTTCTTTCTTTGATGGATAATTATTTTTAATTTCCTATTTCTTGTTTCCTATTTTCCGAGCCCTCATGGGTGGGTTTGTGTTGTGTGTTATGAGTTGTTTCTCGAACCATGATTGGGAAGGATTGTGTTTTTCAAATTTACTGCCCTTGTGCCCTTCACAGGTAGCTTTGTAACTTTGTATTTGTTTCTCTGAGTTTGGTTCTAGTTTCTTTGATTGTAAAAGGTTTAGGATCCCTTTCAGAACCCCTTTTCAACCAATCAAAAACAATGTTAGCTTAGGTTAAATTTTATTATGTAATTGGCATTTTGGTATTGGTAAAAATAACCCCTACCACTCCTTATTTCATCATTGAAGTGTTATGCAATCTTATCTGTAGATAATATAGTGATATTTATGGTGCCTACGAGTGCCCACTGTATCTCTCTCTTTTTCATCCTTCTGTATGCTTTCTATATAAGATTTAAGTCGATGGATTGCTTTTATTCATTTCTAGACAATATTGTGAATTTTGGCATGGTATTAGAGTGGGTATGGAGTTGCCTCACTTAGTGATGCAAAAATGTTGTTTGGAGACTTTGATTCTTCTTTTGAGCCCTAGGAAAAATTCCACCTAAATGTCTTATAAGCCACTTTTGCATAAGAGGTACAAAGAAGATCTCTTATTCATTTTTTATCTATTGTTTTGAGAGCATTGGAGATAATCTATTTTCTTATTTCAAAAAAATGGATATTAGAAATCACAATTGAGGTCATTGATTCAAAGGGTAAAAAGGGTACGAAAATTCAAATTCAAACATGGCAATTTTCCTATGGATAGGCTTTAACTTGTCACTCAAAAGGTTTTGAGTGTGCATAGTCCTTGTGGGTGTTTATATTTTAATAGTTTATTATAATAATGAGTGGAATCCGAGAGATGAAGGGTTTAGGAAGATGGTTTTATAAAAAGGAATACTATCATTGTAAGAAAGTCATACCAAGTATTCTTTGTAATGGTCTTGGATCATGAAGCAAATGTGGAGTGATTATTTCCTTCGTTTCACTATCTCTTTATGTGGATTATTTTTTGTGAAATATTTTTGTGGATGGATGTTACCATTTTTTTGCATAAACGGTGAATAATTTATTGTTAACGAGAATATAGGTTCATAACAAGTGGTATCAAAGTGACAATTTTGGCAAAGTGGGGATTGTCTTTTTTGTGGATCATAAAGCTAGGGCAATTTTTTCCATTAAAAAGGTCTCATCTTGCAGAAGCTATATATTTTTTTCTTTAGAGCTATTTTTAGAATATTTTTGCACCATTTTGTAATACAAAAAGGACTAGTCATTTCTAAATTGTAATAAATATTGAGGAAGTTATAGCTATTTGAAATTGGGCTATTAATATTGTTTTTTGCTGCACAATTTTTTTCAAAAGAAAAAATTATATCTTTTTTTAGCAATTATTTTAGAATATTCTTGCTAGTCATTTATCAAAATTTGGTCATTATTGACGAAGTTTTGGCTGTTTGAAGTTAGGTTTCTGATGTTGTTTTGTTGCACACAAAAATTGTTCAAAGAGGAAAAAAATTGTATCTCTCAATTCAGGTAAGAAAATGAGTTTCCAATTAATTTGTTTTGAAGAAAATTTGTGAATATAATTGTTTAAAGAAAGGGATAGATACAATTTGAGAAATTTGATTTTTAAAAGTTTTTGATTATTTTAAACCCCAACTACTTTGGTAAAATATTTTTAATTTAGGTTAAGGTCATGGAGTTGGCAATATTCATTGGAAGGTATGATAGTGATGTTAGGGAATGGTTAGTGAAATGAAAAAAATTCTTTATATTTTTTGAGATGGAATGGAAATATAAGATTGGTGATTTTTTCAAGGAGAAGCTTCAATTTGGTTTGTTAACTTTTTTTTTAGTAATACTTCTTATACACATCCACCATGGGGATTGAACCCGGGTCACATCACCGATAATGCAATTAGTTTGTTAACTTAAAATGTGATGGTGATTTTTTACATACACAAGAAAAAATTAAATTTGTATTTTTAAGCTTATGGGGACCAGAGGAAAATGATAATGTTATACATGTGGAAGAAAGCACAACTTTGATGTTAGATAATCTAAGCAATGATTAGGAAGAATTGTTTAAATTTTAAAAAGTATATTTTGTATGTTTATGGCTATATCTAAAGGAAAAAGGTTATTATTTCTATAAACACTAGCACCATAATATTGATTTGGCTAAGAGGTTGCAGGTTCAAGTGAATAAAATCAAATATATTAATCTTGAGGGTAAGAATGCTCAAATTTTTTAGAATGTGAAGATCACCATGGATGAATGTATTTTACATTCAGATTTCTATTCCATTGAGAGGGATGATGTGGATATTGTTCTTGGTTAACCTTGGTTGGATTCTTTTAGGTATAGTTAACATTAATGTGCAAAATAAGTTCACGAAGTTATGCTATAAGAACAAGAAGATAATAATACAAGATATTTCTTAGTGTAAAAAACAAGGATTTGAGGGAAAACAGGTAGCTATTGTAGGGAAACAAATGAAAGAACAAACAAAAGAACCTAAAATAGAGTTCAAGGAGGAAGCAATAGCAAAAATCAAAGAAGCAAAAGTAGAGGATGAACCAAAAGAGGGAAGCAAGGTAGTAGATTCAAAGAAAGTAGAATAGCAGGCTAAGGTTGTAAGATATCACTATCCACACCATCATGAGAGGCTAAAATATGGAGAAAAGACATAGAGCAACAAAAGAACTACAAAGGACAAACATGGAGCCATAGGAGAAAAAACTATGGATATTCAAGTGGCATAAGGGCAACTTGACATCATCATAGACTACCACCAATCAAGATTTCATTTCATTGGAGAGATGATTAATATTGGTACTAGTTGTTAGCATTGCTTAGAATATCATATCATTTAGTTTTTGTTGACTGTTAATTTTATCCAATTGTGAAATTTAGGGTTTGGATTCCAAAACCCTCTCTTGCAAGGAAGTTAAACAAACAACTTCTCCAAGGTCTCCGCTATATTAGCATTTGCATCTGTGTATTAGTAATCTCAAATAAAGATGTATCAATTTAAATGCTTGGAACACCTTAGTGATTGCAAGTAACTATAAACAAGGGGCACATGTTGGTTTATTTTACCATGCTACTTTAATGAATGTTCATTGAACCAAAATAAAGCAAATGTGAGTTGGCCCTCATATGACCATGATGTAGTGCCTTAATTCCTTTTATCTTGAGGGTTTTAAGGTAGATTTTATCTTCCTTATTAAGTGGATTTTAATCAAGTTTTATCTTGCGTTAAATCCTATTTGAAGCATGAAAGTAAAGATTAAATCTATCTATGAATGTGAATCCTCAATGATGAATAGGGTCTTCAAATGTAGCTTCTTATCATGGAGATTAAGATAGCCTTTAATGTGATTAATAAATTATCCCTCTTTAGTGAAATTAATTTTCACAAAGAGATGATTATTCATTGCCTTAAACTAGAGGCTTTAAAATGCCACTTCAAATTATCCCTCTTAAATGAAATCAAATTTTCACAAAGATGACTAATTTGGTGCCTTGAAATAATGATATTCAATGTAGTGCAGAAATTACCCCTCTTCCATAAAATCAGAATTTTTATAAAGAGAAGGCAATTGAGGACCCCAAAATGGTAATTTCAAAAATGCCATAAAACATAACCCCTTCAATGAAATTAAAGTTTTCATGAGGGAAATGTCATCATAGGCTCATGAATGAGATATAAAGCTGAAAAAATTAAATTTGGCCCAAAAATGAAAATTTTGAAATTTTGAAAATTTTAAATCTACAATAAAATTAGCAACTTTGGATAATTTTTAAAAATACGAAATGACTCGGAATTAAAAAATTCTGAGTGCGTAAGGGAAGAATAAAGTATACTCTACACAGCCATGCAATTGTTTTTAGATTTTGAAATTTTTTTACTTTTTATTTTAATGTCCAAAAATTAAAAAAAAAAAGTTAGAAAATAAAAACAAAATCTAAAAACTGAAAATGAAAGCTGAAAATGTGAAGTATGTTACAATCAGTATGATACCATTCTATTCTGGCAAAACCGAAGATGTGAGGTATTCCATGCATGCAACCTAACCTATTAGACCTGCACTTTGCACAATCAAAACAAGTTAGGTGCTAGCTCCTAGGGTACAAAAATAAGTTTCAGATTTCAAACATTCGCTTGAAGCAACCAATAAAATATGCATAAACTTCATCTATAAATCCGAAATCTGAAAGGGAAAGATAAACGATTAAATCTAGCATGCAGAAAAAATATCCTCCTTTCTTGCCCATAAGATGCAAATTTCTAAAAATTTCTGCATTAAAAATGTTCCATTTTACAACAGCAGAATTTCTGGTTTTCCCCAAAAACCAGTCCAAATGGAAGGAAAAATAATCCCAAAACAGGCCTAGCATACTCAGATCTACAACTCTGTTTTCAAAAAATTTCCAACCTTGTTTCCTTCATTCGATGGCCTATTTGAAAGCCCTTGCCACTTTTCGTTGGAGAGAAAACCCTTCGTTTGGCATGCTGTTCATTTTGGCTTCATCTGCTCTTGATTGTATTTACTCCTCGTATCGATGCATATGATGGTCGTATTGTTCGCAAAAGATACCTCCTTTCGTAACGTTTTTTTTCACCTTCCTTTTTCATTTCAAAACACATCAAAGAAGTTTGTACTTATTTACTTTATTTCGTAACATCCTTTAGGATGCCCAATCCATTTTTTAATATGGGCATTATTACCCATCCAAATGATGACGAAACTTCCTCCTCCATGTTTTATTTCATGTATTTACGTGTTTTACACACCGTTTGGCCACATGACAATATCTAGGCCATTTAGCCCTTGTCAAAAGTTTCATTATAAGATTCTAATCATTGCCTTTTATATTTTATTGGTGGACCCATTATTCACATAAGTTGTTGCCCTTTAAAATTATTACGTGGCAAACCATTAAATCCAAAGTATACCTCCGAGGTTCGACACCCATCATCTCTACATATCAAACATACCCATTCAAGTCGCCCATGGCAGGGACCCTGTTTGATGTCAACTTTCCATTTTGATGTTGACTTTCTGACCATGGTTGCCGGATCTAGAATTTGCTATCGCCTCATCATCGAATGTCATCGTTCTACTGGTGCAAAACCCCATCCCTATCATAATGTCCGGACGCCCCTAACCTTCGTGGCCTCCATCTTGGTGGGCAATTTCAAACCCTGGTCAATATACTGCGACGCTGTTCACCGGATGCTTGACGTCATTCTGTTGCCACATATATCGCCACCTGACTGCATATATATCGTGTACTCACCGTGAGGAAGCATCCACGGTGGTGCTATAATATCACCAAGTTGTCCATGTGTATGCCAAACGTTCGTCCTCGTCGGAAATTATCACCATTACGTATTTCTTCCGATCGGGTCCTCCAACCAAATCCACCGTCGTCCGAGCCTTGTTCTCCACATCGTGACCACGTTAATCTCCCGCCAGCGTGGCTGTCGGGTGGTCCAAATCTGCGTATTCCTCTCTTCGGTGTCGCACACCTCATCCTCGCGCACCTATTGCGTTGAGCCCTGCATCATTGAAAAATGTTAGACTCACCAAAATGAGGATTAATAAGGTTTAAAGAAACATGAGGAGCTTGATAAATCAACACCCGCTAACATCAAATTGTCAAAAGTCATATATGTATGTTATATTTAGAGATTTAAACATAAATACACATATACCTTATTATTTATTGTTTTATTTATTTAATTATTTAATTAATTAATTAATTATTTATTTTAAATATATATATATATATATATATATCCAAAGTATATTATATATAATATTTATTTATTTTATTAGTTATTATTATATATATGGAATATATATATTTATTATTATTATTATTTTTTTATGTTTTTCAAAATCAATTAAATTGACAAAGGACTTTATCTAACAATACTCAACAAGGGAAACAACCAAACACTTAAACACTAAAGACTAAAACCACAATCCTGACTCTATCACATGAACTCAAGACACCAAACACTCAAACCAAGAAATAGCACCCACAAGAAGGCATTACACAAATTATAAAACCCCTTTTCAAGAAGATCAGGAGGACACTCGATTTCACGTAAGCCTCACGATCCAACCATGGAAGTTACGAAGCAAACTCAAAGGAATAATTTATCCGAACATAGCACCTAAAGAGCATTCAGTCATTCAAAAACCAACATTAAAAAGGTGGGTCCCCAATTTTGGGGATAGTTGTGGAGCAGCCACAACAGTTTCTTCTTCCCATGTTCAAGGATGCAACACTTTTATAATAGGGGTGGAATGTTAGGTACCTAGGGATAGGAATGTGGGAAATATAATATTATATTTTACATGGATATTATGTCACGGGCCACACATAACCCAAGGGTAATTACATTTAAATATTATATTATATTAATTTACTGGAATAAGGGAGATGAAGGGTTTAGGAAGAGGGTTTTATAAAAAGAGATATTGTCATTATAAGAAAGTCATATCACGTATTCTTTGTAATAGTCTTGTCTTGTGGGTAGATGTGGAGTGATTCCTTCCTTAAGGAATATCTTGGGTGTTTTCCTACCTTAAGGGTATTATCTATATCTATCTTTTTGTGTGGATTATTTTTGTGGAATATTATTTGTGGATGGATGTTTGATATTTTTGCATAAATGGTGAATGATTTATTTTTAATGAGAATAGAGGTTCATAACACTCATATAATTGTTTTGCATACTATAACCATTGTTTACTTGTGATATTGTTTTTGGTGTACCTTTTGCTTTGTCGTAGATATTTCCAAAATTGTATTGGGATATGCTTTGTAAGATCTATCAACTATTTTTGCATTGCTTTTATGTATTCTTCCTTTTTTTTTCACTAGCTATTTATATATCTTGCTATTTATTTTCTCTTTAACTAGTTCTTTTAAGGTTCTCTTTACTCCTTTGCATTTTCATCATACCATGGATTTACAAGGATGCTTTCATAATTTATTTTCCTAGGTTTAAACTTATTTCATGATTCCAAGGCTTCTCTGATTATATATATTGGTTTACTACTATCAAAAGTATAAGTTTACAAAATATTTGTACTATTTCTTTTCTCTCTTTGCATAATCTACTTAAGTGGTATTTTAAAATTTCTTTATCACATAGAAATTTCCTATTATATTTTATTTAGTTACTTGAAGATGTTATTCTTGCCCACTTCCTTGCATTTGGATCTTTATGTATATTGGAATGTTTGAATTTTAGCTCCATAGAAATTGCTTCAATTTTTAGATATTTTATCCTTGAAATGAATTTTAGTGAGAAAATAGCATAATTAACTACATTATGTCCATTATGTGTTTGACGTGTATATTTTCTATTTTTTACCACATGTTTATGACATTGTAGATGATAAATCCCTCTATGCTACATAGTTTAAGAAGTTCTCCATAATGTGTGATGGGTCCTTGATTGTCATATTAGAACCTTAACTAGTAGCAATCCAACTCTTCTTTTAGCCATTAAAAATTACCATCTATTCCTTCATTATATTTAAAGAGCTTGCTTTTCTATTTGTTGTCCTAGCATTAAAGTCACCTACTAAAACCATCTCCCCAATCTTGTTATATTTGTGATGTCTATTGCCAATTCCATGTATGGATCTTCATGATCTAAGCCATGTTTCTTATAAAAATTTGATTATTGTGGAGTAAAATAACAAGTTGCAATGTTAATAAATTTGTCATTATCTATGATTCTAATCCATATATACTATTTATTTATGTCTTATTTCTTAACTTGTATGAATCTATCCCATGACTCTTTTTTTTTTTGTTAAGTAGCGTTTGTATTTACAACGGTTTTTAACTAGGATCCCAAAATCTGATTACATAAGAGTTGGTAATAACATGCCGAGAATAAGCCATTACAACAAAATTTTGGGCCCAAGGCACCAATACCCTGAAAATGAAAAACAAACAGAAATCCCGCCTAGTGGGAACAGGTAAATTTGAACAATCCCGCCCAGCGAGAAACCACCAATTTCGAAGGAAGGTAAGTTTGAAGATCCCGCCCAACGGGGAGCAGCTGAAAATCGCCATCGTGTAAATCCCGCCCAGCAGGAAGCAACAAAAAACCATTATAATATAAATCCCGCCTAGCGGGAAGCAGTCGAAAAACCACCAAAGAGTGAATCCCGCCCAGCGAGAAGCAGCAAAAATCCATCCCAGTGTAGATCTCGCCCAGCGAAAAGCAACAAAAACCTCTACCAAGTGAATCCCGCCTCCCGAGAAAACCAACAGGAAATGAGAAAAACCCGCCCAGCGAGAAACCCAACAGTTTTGGAGAATCCCGTCCCGCGGGAAACCATCCCGCCCAGCGGGAAACCATCCTGCCCAAAAAAAATGGGGAATCTCGCCCAGTAGGAAGCAGCTGAAAACCAACAAAGAGGAGATCCCGCCCATCGGGAAGCAGCCAGAAAGCACCACCAAGAGAATCCCACCCCCAGGACAACCAGTAGGAAAAGACAACAGGTTAAGGGACCAGGGATACAGGGACTGGGGATCCCAGGCGGGAAGAGGTAACAACCACAAAGATGGGATCCCTGGGAGCCTAGCCTAGGGGATCCAGGGTCTGCATGCATAGATCAGATCCCCCCAAGATTTGAAAAATGTAGCAGAACCCAGAGAACCCCAACAACAGGGGCCAAGAATCCCATCCTTGCACAGGAGAAACTTCAAGGAACTGGGACTGAGGCTGGGAACAACCCAGGTAGAGAAAAAGCCCCCCCAAGGCCAAACAAATGCCTCGGGTGTCCACCAAGGAGCATAACCGGCACGAAGAATCCTCCAAGTGAGAAATCAAAGAGGGCCCTCCCCACAGGGATGGGACCAACAACAGCCACGGGATCCCAGAGAGGATTCACTAGCAAAAGGGGGAAAGAGGCCCCCCTAGACCACCCCCAAAGTAGTAAGGACCTCAAAGGAAACCCCAGGAAGCCGTAAAAAACCCAACCAATCACCCCCACCACCTAGAGAACCACAGGGAACCAGATCCACGCCAAAAACCTACAGAAAACCCCACGGGGAAGCCTGAGGGAAAAAAAGGGAAGGGATCCCGAAAACAACAAGGAACCCTGGGAAGCACCAGGCCAAAAACTCAAACAAGGGAACCCTGACCGACTGGGAGAGGTGTAGAAAGAGGAGAAGGATCTCCCTCAAGGAGATCATCTACAACAAACAATCCCAGGGAGGGATGACCTGGGAAGAGCCAGGGACTGGGCAGGAACCAGGGGAGGGGGAGTAGGGAAGGGATCGGGACCCTCCCCTCTCTACTTTTTTCCCTCTTTCCAATCTCTATCCCATGACTCTTTTATTAGTATTGTTACTCCATGTTTTTTTCCATTTTTTGTTACTTTATTTCATATTAATATATTTTTGTATCCTTTGCAATATAGAATCTTACATCCATACTATTCATGTGTTTCTATTAGTACACTTATATCATTTGCTTTAGCTATGGGCCCTAGACCAGGATCTCTTCTTCATGAATATCCATGATAATTCTAAATCACCAATGTTAAGTGTTTCCAACAAGTCCTAATTTCCTATTTTTTTGGTTTGTTCCATTTATAATACATGTTTTTATATTTCTCAACCATACCTTTTAACCTCACTCCTTGTTGTCTTTACCTTTTCCCATTTTGCCCTTGTCTCTTCTTGTTGCATAAGAGTGAGATCCTCATCTACATAAATATGTGACCCCTATAGCAACCCTCTCTTTCAAATAACCTGCCTTTTATATTCTATACTAAATATATAAACTCATATTGGTCTAGCTCTCATGTATTTCCTTACTTTTCCAAGTCTACATGCTTGATGAATTTGTCTACTCCAATGAAGTTTATCAAAAAGAAAATTTCTTGTCAAGTTGGCTATGTTTTCTTGTTCTCCATGCTCTTTTATTACCTTAATGATGATGTCTTAGATATAGTACATAAAATTTATCCTCGATAGTTTCCAAGTAATTAATTGACATCTCATATATGGGTCATTCCTCTTCTATAGAATGAACAAGAATATGTAGAAAATGCTCTTCAACTATTAAATTTATTTTATAATGTCTCAATAGTATTGCATAAGATATATTTTATTATTATTCAAGCATATGATTACCCTAGATCCCTTTGGCATGGAGGTATATCATACACAAGAAAGTTATCAAATATCTAGGAATTTGTTTTGCATACAAATTGTCAATGTGTAACCTTTGGAATTGGTTTTTGATTGAGTTAAAAAAATGGTCGTACAAAAGAATATATACAATTGGTTGGTCAAATCCAAGTGGTTGGTAAAATTTACCTTGCCATACATGTTTATTATTATTCTTGTCGTATGACCCCTAGGTATTTATATTCTTAATTCACTTGAATTTTGATACTTGCTTGGTCAAGTGGAATAACACACCTTATATGGATCCAAGGATTATGTTTAATAAAAAATGGACTTTTAAATCTATTTATGAAATTGAATAGTAGAAAATATGATTATCATGTAAGACAGAACAAAAATAATCATGGGGGAGTATGAATTTACATGACAATATGTTGAGTGCTACCTTAATTCAAGTTAAATAATTCTTACTTGTTAATAACGTTTGGACATAAATTAGTAGTTTCCAAGAAATTAGTTCAGGACAATTCTTCAACAAGACATGGTCTTAGTTTTTGACCTCATCTATTTTGTGGAATAACCTTTTTGGATTTTATATCCTATGTCTTGCTATAGCTTTTGAGGTTAAAGATAAATACATGTTTTGGAAAGATATTAGGCATTTCTCTAATGTCTTAAATATTGTGAAATTGAGGTTAAGACCTGGAGGAGTTTAAAATTCAATTCTAGCTTCAAATTCTTATAAACAACCTATGCTTTGTACTCAAGGTTTATTAAGGATAAATTATTGATCAATCGTTTGACCATTCTAGTTAATAATTTTTTAAAGACTATAAAAAATCTAATCATAGAAGCATTATTTCTTTGTTAGTAAGGTTTACATATAAATCTATGTTGTATTTTCCTTGGGGTTTAGATTGAATAAAAAGTAGAGGTGTAATATTAAAATGCTAATCTAAGGTCCCTATTTGTTGTAACTTGAAATTCAAATGTTGATTCTACCTTCCAATTAATGTATTGGATGGTGTTTAATTACAAGCTACCAACAAGGGCTCCTTGCTAGCTTTGGTCTATCTTCTCCTAAGTGTTGCTTTTGTAATATACCTAATATAACCAATCATTTATTTGCTTTTTTAGACATGTAAAGTTTCTATGGTGTCAAATTCACTCCTTTTTATTTATCATGGTAGATATTGAGTATCTTTGACAAAGAGTCTTAATATTCTCAAAGCTAACCTCATAAATATCTCCTTTAGCTATTAAATTTCTCACAAGAAAATAACCTTCAAGGTCTTTTCTCCTAGACTAGAATGCTTAGGCTGCTACAAACTAAACTAAAATATTTCAATATATTATTCTAGAGTCTCCTATAATTTTTTAATCATCTAGAGGACTTCATCTTTTGCTTCTCTAGCTTTGTAATAATCTTGATATCTTTGTAGAAATTATTTCCTCATATTGCCCCACATGCTAATGTTATTTACACTACTTCCATATACCAACATAAATTTACTTCCTTGAGTGTGACTATAAAATTTTATGAATCTATTTTATAGTCATAACTCCTACACAACACATCAAATTTGAAGAGAAAAACATCTGATTCTTATATAATCAACTTGTGAAACATAGAATCTATAAATGGTAAATCCTAGCATCCTATTGAGAATACTAAATGGAAAACTCAAAGATAATCATGGTCCGAGTTTCTTCTATTAGATTTGTTAAAATAAATAATTCCTAAGGCATCTAGTATGTTGTCCATGATGACTACTTGGCTTTGAAAAGTTAAGTAGTTGAGTTACTTGGGTAGTGAATTTCTTGTAGTGAAATATCATCCTAGTTATTTAGCTTTAGAACAATTATCTACTATAAGAGGAACAATACCTTTAGGTATGAACTCAAGAGCAAAGCTAAATCCAATTGAATATTATTCAAACAATAAATATCAACAAATCCCATAATCTAGTTTATAGCTTCTCTAGGTTGTCATGGCTTGTTGTTTTTATTTTTCTAATTAGGTTGTCTAGATGAATTGAGTGTTTTTACAACTTTTATCCTACACTAATCCTTATGTTATTTGGAAAAACTATCCCTTTTTTGTCCTTGGATAGAGATATGCAACACTACATGGATTAATATATAACTATAAAATAAAATTGAAAGAAAATACTTTTTAAAGAGTCATTTGGATTAAATATCAACCTTTAATCCAATCTATCTTTGTAGTGTATAAAAAGAAAAGCTCTAAAAATACTATAATTACAACACCTCTACAACAACTATGTCAAAAGTGACAAGCACTACGTATATCAACTAGGTAGGTATATTTGAGAGGCATTAAGCACCATATATGTTTTATAGTACTTATAGAAGGTCTAACCTATGTGATCCTATAAGTCAAATCCAAATCCCATTGAGAGTTAATTAATACTCATAGCCCATCCCATTTTTTCCATAGGAAGGGGAAAGACATCATATATTCATAGTTATACTAGAAAATTAAAAATAGAACTAAAAGGGAAGGGAGGGGGATGGTCTTGCTCCCTCTACTTGCTCCCCCTCCCCTAGTTTTTGTCCAATTACTGACTCATCCTGGGTAATCCCACTCTAGAAATGATTTTGTAGCAGATGATCTCCTTGGGGGGGATTCTTGCTCACTTTCTGCTGCTTTCCCAATAGTTTTGAGGTTTCCCTGCTTGAGTCCTTGGCCTGGTGCATCCCAGGGTTCTTCTTGGATTTTTTACATGTTTTTGGGATCCTTTCCCTGATCTCCCTCAGGATTTCCCTAGGGATTTTTTTCGCAGGTTTTTCTTCTTGGAGCCGGTTCCTAGGGATTTCTTGATCTATGGTGGTTGCAAGTTGGGATTTCGACTAATTCCTTGTACATCCTAAGAGGTTCTCACTTCATATTTTTTGGTCTAGGGGGACCACCATTGCTAGTGACTCCTCTCTGGAATGTCTTTGATTGTTGGCGGTCCCATTATTTTGGGTGGGGCCCTTTTCAATTTCATGTTCGAAGGCTTATTCTTGCTGGATCTACTATTTTGTGGATGCTCAGAGCATTTTCATGGCCTTGGGGGTGGACCTCTTCCTTTTCTTGAGTTGTTCCCAGTCCCAGTCCCAATTACCTAAAGTTGTTCATGAGCAAGGATGGGGGATTCCTGGTCCTTTCTGATGGGGTGCCTAGGATAATCTGCTACATTTTTTGATCTTGGGGAGGGGACCTATGATCAATGCATGCAGATGTGGCCACCCTTGGCTCCCTCAGATTAGGCTTTTGAAGATTCCATCTTTGTTCCTGTTGCTACTTTTTGCCTGGGCTTCGTCGATTTTCATTTTGATTTTTTATTCAAGGGCTTCTGCTTGCTGGTCTTACTTCTCGATGGACACTTAGAGCATGTTCAGGGCCTTGGGGTTAGGCCTCATCCTATTCTTGAGTTGTTCCCAGTCCCAGTTCTAGATCCTTGGAACTGTTCGTGAGCAAGGATGGTGGGTTCCTGGTCCTATCTATTGGGGTGCTTGGGGTTATCTACTATATTATCTAGTCTTGGGGTGGGAACTGATGCTCTTTGGTTACAGTTGTGGTTGCTCCTATCTCCTTCATATTTGGCCTCCGAGGATCCTTTCCTTGTGCTTGTTGTTGTTGTCCCCAGCTCCTTCCGGCTTCCTCGTAGTTCAACTTAATATGCATAGGAATATCTTGGCCTCTAGAGATCCCCAGTAGTGCTGATCCACTTCACAAGCTCAAGCGAAGGCTTCCCACTGTTGTTTTAGACTTTGCTCTCTTCCTACTTGGTTCTGGGTGGGAATACTTTTTTGACTTTTTTCGTTGCGTGTTGAGTGGGACTTAACCTTTCATAAGGATTGCTCACGTGTAGTTGTGGTCTGATAGGGAGGCCTTGTTTTGTAATTTATCCATGTGCAGTGGCCTGACATGGAGGCCTTTTAAAACATGGAAAAAAAAATTGGCTCTTGTGTGGGATCTCAATTTTTCCTAAACAGGCAGGATTTTAAATTTTTAAATTTTTAACCTTTTTCTTTGGTCCTAGGTCCCATCCGAGCTGTGATCCTTATTTGGTTTTCTATTTGGCTAGTCCAATTTTTTTCATTGGAGGCTGTGTTCCTCCTTGATCCTTTATGATCCTATGCTGCCTGACAACTTTTGTACTAAGGTTTTGGGGTCCCTTTTAAAACCCTGTTATTTATGTAAATATTCACTTATAAAAAAAATAGAACTAAAAACTATAAGAAATTGAACTAATATCTGCAAAAAGTAAAGAATAAATTGGAAATAAATGAAATATGGAATATTAACACACACACACATACTATACATTTAATTATGAAAAAAAAAAATAAAACTAAAGTGGTCATGGGAGTTCTCACAAACCATACACTTGTAATAAGACCTGACTCCAAGAGTAGTTGTGGTTTACCCATGACAAAAAAGGAAGATTAAATAATCAAAACATAATTAATTCATATATCTACTTTATCATTAATAAAAAAAATACATAGATTCCACCCTTTGTTGCTAAACTAAGTGATCTATTGTATATATGTTGTTTTTATTCTACTTGCTAACCTAGTCTAAACTAAATACAAAAATTTATAGGACCATATAATTACCCTAAACTATTTGAAAAATCTCAAGGGATGTAGTTGAAATTGATATGATCAAACTAATCTATAATTAAAAAAAACAAAAAAACAAAAATACAAATTTAACTTTCCCTATAATTGGATAATTAACACTCTTATTTGAATGGTCCAAATAGTTTATAAAGGGAACATAAAGATATGCTATATTGGATTCTAGCTGGTACATTAATCTAGTTCCTATTTCTATCTAGCTATTTGATTACATTAGCATTTCCAAAAAGGGACATAAAATTAAAATTAATTATATTCTTCTTGGTTTCTAATGATATTCTAGTCCCATAGGAAATAATTAGAAATTATTGTTTCTCTACGAAACTCATATGTGTGGGATAGTACATATGACTATCATGATATGCATTTGACAATGATTTTTTCAAACATGTTACCATAGTTTAACAATCATGCATTACGATAGTTTAGCAAAGGTTATTTAGAAACTCAGATGTAACATCCTATTCACTTTCTTGTAGCAAACCTATGTTCCTATAATATGAAGAAAATATAGGCCCACTCTAGAGATCAACATGTATTATAAAATCATTTCCTATTTAATTCTTATGGAATCCTTAGGACAAGCAAGTGATTGTATATCAAACCTTAGTGAGAGTACTAGTTGATATCTAGGAGCATATTAGGATAGTTTCTCTAGTAGTTTTATAATGCATATACAATGCATAATACCTTGCAAGTGTAGCTACCTAGATTGGCATACTTAGTACTCATAACTTATTTCAAGTGACTGGATGTGTTGAGATAATAGTTCATTTCTCCTCATTTGGAGAAGTTCTTCATGTACTAGGTGTGGGCCCTAATATTTCTTTCTATCTATCACATCATTCACCAACAAAAAGTTAGAATTTTCAAATAATAGATGGGTAATTATGGCTATTAATAATAAATTTAAGATAGTTGCTTCTAGATATTATGATAAATCTAAATAGTTGTATAAGCTTGGTTAATTCCCTTCATTTTCTTCTTCTTCTTCCTCCAAGAAGAGATAATTCATGGCTACGGTAGCTCAAACATATAATACTAGCAAGCCATGGTACCTTAGGCTTAGAAACATCAATTATGGATCTTTGAGGTATATGAGCCGACATCATATGGTAGATGGTATATGAGCCGACATCATATGAGGCATCATTGAGAGTATTTCCAAAAGTCATGGATAAGCATATTTTTTTTTTGGTAATTGGTGCTTCTATTATATGGGTTTTGGCTGGGTCCCAATCCTAGATTTACATAAGATATTGATAGAAAAAGAGAGCATACTATTGGGAAATCCCTTACCTAGTAAGGTGTATATCATTGCAACTTTCAATCCCATGTAGGGGAGGATGAAACCAAAATTTCCCATGCAGGGTGGTACTATCCCACTAGCAAAAATGCCCATGCAAGGGCAGGCCATTACAGAGACTGAACATTGATAGACAAAAAATCCAAAGCCACGCAGGGCTATCTTCAAAACCAGAAACCAGACAAAGAGAAACTTGGACTAACATAGCAACCCAAACCCAAAACATCCTAAAAACCAAAAACTGGATAAACCAAAGATGCAGGAGCAAGCTTACAGGGGCTCGGCCTTCGAAGAGTCCTCCTTAGTGTTGGGGGTGTTTTGTTGGAGGTATTGTTTCATGGTTGTACCAACACTCTTGAAAGAAACAATAAAGTTCTTGATGAACATCCTAGAAATATTGTTGGAGATCTCAGAGCCAGGGATCAAATTCCCACTAATGTCCTCGGATACATGGATAGAGAAATTTTGGATTGATTATGCTTTCACCTTCTTCACTCTAGATGACCTCCGAACTTGGGTAGGGTTATCTTTGACCTTGGCTTTGCATTTAGCAGACACTGATTTGCTGTAGCCCGCTCAACGAGCTTGGAGGGAGTAGCAGCATATGGGATCCCTTTATTAGATATGGGAGTGTAAGCTTTAGGGGTGCCCTCACTGGCTAGAGGCTCATTGGAAAAGGAATGGGCAGGACTACGAGCGAGAGAGAGGGGGGGTTGAATTGAATGGGGTTGGACGGAATGGGTGGTGGGATGGAGGTGGCAACATGGTGGAAAATAATAGCCAATAGACCATGGTGAATGGGAGTCGAGTTTTTCTTGCGAGTGCTTACCATAGTGAGCCTAATGGACCTATGAAGGAAAGAAGGAATGTTCATGGGCCAAAAAACTCAAAAATAGTTCACCAGGGCAAGGTGGAAGCTAGAAAGAGGCTTGGACAGATCATCACAAGACAAATATTAAAGCATGGGATGGTGATGATGGGCCACAAGATGAGAAGGGATTCTCGATCCAAGGTAACACCAATCCACTTGAATTCTTAGAAATTCGAGAATCCCTCGAGCTCCTGATACCAGTTGTGTTTGTCACACCAAACCAGGCGGCCTAAGAGAGAAAGACCAAACACCTTGATAATAAGCTCAAGTATTATTTTAAATTGGATGTGTTTAATAGTAACATGGCCATCGACCAAGTCCTAAAGAAGTTCGTAGTGATATTGGTCTCAGCACCCTTGAATTTCGATAGGAAAGGGATAAGGCCACATCTTTGCAGATATGCGGCTGATAGAGTATCGAGTTGCAAACTATTGGGTTTGAGGAAGGACATGGTGGTGGAGGAAAGGGCTATATGGAATGTGGGGAATATGAGCACAGGATAGGGTGGTGGACAATAAGGATGTAGGTCTGGGTGGTGGCTTGACTGGTGCTTAAATAGGCATGAGGCAAGACATCATTCATGTCACTGGCCATGGGATGAAGACAGGTGGAAAGGAAATGTAAAGGGGAGGGTAACTTGGGATTTATGAGGGTCCAAAAAACAAATACCACATAGGTGGATACGACAACAAAGCTTAGCGAGAGAAATAACAATGAAATGAAATGATGTTGACAGTCGGGAATGAACATCTTTCTTTTGAAATTGGTGAATTTTGAAACAAGAACCCAAGATCGAACATCACCACCATGGGGGTAAGTCATATGGCAAATCATATAGAAGAAATGGGGCACACGCCATGTAGAGGACACCCAAGGGATTGCACACCATGAGACCTGCAAAAACTTGATTGTAAAAATCATAGATTTGCATGGAAAATTTAAAGGTAGCTAGTTTACCTTGGCCAATCAGCGGTCGCTATATGGATGACGCTTGGTGGTAGGGAGATGCACCACACATATAGAGACGGTTGAGTGGTACCCATGTTGGCAAGATTATCAGCAAGCCTATTGGCTTCACGGTACACGTGGGCAACAACAACCTGTATTTGCTTACCAATAAGAGATCTAGTTTCTTGTATCAGGGATCGGATGTTCCAAGGTGGGATATTGTCATTACTGATGTACCAGATGATGTTGAGAGAATCCCCTTCGACTTAGAGGTTGATATTTTGGTCCTTGAGGAGGTGCATACTACACCAAAGCACCCATGCCTCAGCCACATTGTTAGTTTGGTGATCCAAGTTCTCAGAGAAGGCTATGATAGCTTTATGTTTGTGGTTTCTGATAATATTACCTGCTCCTGCAAGACCCATATTTCCTTTGGAAGTACCATAAAAGTTAAGCTTCAACCAACCTTCCAAGGGGGGTTTCCAATGAGCCTTCTTTCTGGGGTGGGGTGTGGGAGGGGGTAAGTTAGGAGGGATGGGAATATTCAGAGACTGGAGGATACTCACTTCGAGGTTGCTAATGGGAAGGGAGCATGAGAGAAGGTGGAAATTCTCAGTGGCATATGCAATAGATTTGGAGGTAGTGGACATAGAGTCATGGGACAACATGGAAAAATATGATGATTTATCTCTAGCTAGATTTACCAAAGGAAATGATGGAGGTAAAATTTCCAAAGAAAGGAGACCCTAGGATTTTTGAATGGGACATGCCATTGAATGAAGAAGTCCACTAGGGATTCAGGGGGGGCCCATTGGATTTTAAAAATGGTTAGGAGGTGGCTTAGGCTTTTGTTTAGTAAAATCACAGCCCACAAAAAGGTGGTTGATTGATTCCCAGCTAGAAAAGCAAAGGTGACATCTGTTCAGGATAAGGATACCTATTTTCATGAGATTGTCAGTAGTGAGGGATTTATTTTGGATGGCAATCCATGAGAAGAAGTCAATCTTAGAAATGAGGTGCTTGAACCACACCACATTGAAAGAAATAGGGGAAAATTGGGGTGTGATAAGAAACGAGTAGGATGATCAGACAAAAAATTCTCCACTGTCATTCCCTTTCTAGATAGGGTAATCTAGGGTGGCTGTGGTTGGGATGATAGTGGTTATGAGAATATGGGATAAGTGATTCATGGATTTGAGAACTTGGCCATTTTCACTGGTAGGGGGAATGGTTTTCCATTTGCCTTGGTTGTCAATGTAGTCTTCCACTTTGACGTCCCACATTATTTCCAGGATAGGTTTGAGAATGTATAGCTTGGGGATACCTGCAAAGGGTTTATCTTTTAGCCAAGTGTCATCCAAAAATTTGATATTAGAATCTTTACCCAACTGCCAATGGATACCTTTGAAAATAAGGAATTTAGCCTAAATCACAACCCTCTAGAAAGAAGATCCAGTAGAGGGGACAAAGTCCTCTACTAGGGACAATTGTTGGAGGTATTTGGATTGGATGATAGAAACCCACTCTGCCTTGTAGTTTTTGAAGATTTTCCAAGCTTGGTTAGCAAGGAGGGCGAGGTTCATATTGACAGATATTTTGAGGCTTGGATTGGATGATAGAAACCCCCTCTTGGAATTTGGGTTGGCAAAATTTTTCCCAGCTAACTAGATGGAACTTCTTATTTTCCTTTGGCATGGACCACAAAAAATTCTTTTGAATCTATTCAATATTGGAGTGAACCGTAGTTGGAGCTTTGAACACCGACATGAAATAGACATGGATGCTTTGGAGAACTAACATGGTGAGAGTTGCTTTGGTTACCTAAGATAGGAGAGAACCCTTCCACCCTGTGAGTTTGCGGCTGATCCTTTCAATGACATTGTCCCACATGGATGCTTTTGAGATTTTGATAAATAGGAGAAGGCCCAAGTAAGAGGTGGGAATATCACCCATACAACATTGAAGGATACGGGCAATCTCACATTGTCGGCTACCTAGGGTATTGAGGAAATAACATTTTCTCTTGATGTAGTTGATATCTTGCCCTGTTGCAGAAGCATATATGTCAAGGGTGTGCTTGATGGACTTATCTTGGAGGACAGAGGCCAAGGTCACAATGATAGTATCATCCACACACTACTAATGGGATAGGGGAGGAGAGTTGGATGAGGCGTTGATCCCAAAGATTTTCCTTGAAGCATAGGTAGATTTGAAAATTCTCCTAAGAGATTCAATATGAATGATGAAGACAAAGGGGGATAGGGGATATCCATGTCTAATGCCTCTAGAGCTAGGGAAAAACCTACAATAGAATAATTCACTAACATTGAGAACCATGTGGAAGTGATGCAACCTTTGATGATGTTGTTGATGATAGATCTGCCTTCCACTGAACTTCCTTTATAGGGATCTATGATCGTCAGAAGGATCCTCTTGAGCCTTAAAGCCACAAATTTGGTTAGAATATTGTAGATGATGTTGCATAAGCTGATCGGTCTATAGTCCACTATAGATCTACATTGGGGGGTTTTTGGGATTAAGGTAATGAAAGTGGAGTTCGTTCCTCTAGGGATGGTTTTGGTTTGTTGGAGTTCTATGATGGCATTGCAAATATTTTCCTCTAGGATATCCAAAAAAGTTTGAAAGAAGTGGGGGGGAAATCCATCTAGCATGGGGGCTTTGTCAACTTAGATGGAGAATAGAGCAAATTTGATTTCTTTATTGCTGAGGGGTTGGATGAGGGAGGAGTTCATCGCAGGGGTGACCAAGGGGGAATGTTGTGCAGGAGAGCTTCTTGGGCTTCAGTATGTTCAGGGGGATTGGTTCCCATCATGAAACTAAAGTAGGAAGCGACTTCATTTTTGATTTTGAAAATTTCCCATGAGACTATGCCATTAGAAATATTAAGCTCCTTGATCTTGTTTGTACTATGATTTCGCATAGTAGAAGCATGGAATAACTTAGTGTTTGCATCCCCATATTTTAGACATAGGATGCAAGATTTTTGCCTCTAGTAGGTCTCTTCTTTGGCTAAGACATTGTGGTAATCTGACAAGAGCTTTCTCTCTTCTTCTCATAGTTGAGGGGTCCATTGGTCATGTTGGATTTTTTATTCTGAGATTTTGAGGCTACCCAAAATCTGCTTTTTGCTCTCCGAGATATTTCTAAACACTTACTTGTTCCAAATTTTGATATTCTCCTTAATAGCATTCAGTTTATAATATACCCAAGAAATAGCAGTCCTAAAGTAAGGGGTCCCCCACCACTCAGTGATTTTCTGCCTCATATCAGTGTGTTGGATCCACATATTCTCAGATCTAAAGGAAGTTTTGAAATATGGAGTCCTTTTGGATTCAATAAGGAGAGGACAGTGGTCGAAGCCTATTCTGGAAAGGGATATGAGAGAGGTATCTCCAAATATGGTAATAGCTTGCTGAGATAGGAAAATTTTGTCAAGCTTGACTTGGATATGCTCAGGACCTGCTCTTTTGTTGCTCTAGGTGAACTAGTAACCTTTGATCTAAATGTTCATGAGTTCATTCTCTGTGATGAAGTTATGGAAATCTTGGATACTTTTTGAGGGAGAGGGAATGTCGCACTTCTTGTTTGAGGGAAAGAGGGGGGAATTAAAATCCCTTGCTAACATCCAGGGGAGGTTGGAAAAAGCATCCTTCATGTGAGACAGATATCTCCAGAGCGTGTATATTTCTAGAGAATTATTTGGGGTGTAAATGTTGGATAAGACCCAGGTGAATTAATTTTCTTTACATTAGAACATTAGGTTCAACATTATGATAGAGGATGAGATAACCCTACCTTCAAATTTATCTAGATCCCATAGGAACAGGAGGCCTCCATATGACCCTTCAACAGGGGAGGAAGCCCATTGGTAGTTCTTCCAAATTGATTGGGAGATGTTATTGGATCTGGATGCATCAATTTTTGTTTCTTGCAACATAAGGATAGTGGGTTTGAAGTCCTTCCTAATGGTTCAAGCTAAACTCTACTTGATAATACTGTTGAGACCTTTGATATTCTAGGAGAGAATCTTCATCTAGAAACTTTGGTGAGTTTTTTTCCTCCCTTGCTTGGTAGGGGGGTTTGGGATTTTTATTTTCATCCTTTGACGGGTTGAATAGATCTAGGAATGAATGCACCCCATTGGCTACTTGATTTTTGATGTCATTTTTATTTTTTTTCAGATAAGGTAGGTCTATCTCTTTTTTTCTCACCTCTTGTGTCAACTAGGCCATTTTGCTTCTAGTGATGATGGGGTTGAGATCCATTCCAAGGTGGGAGGGGCTATCAACTTCCTTCGAGGATTCATAAGAGGATCTAGGAGGGGAAAGGGGCACCTCTGAAGGGGGCGGGGGGATCAAAATCAATGAGGGAGGGGTTAAAAACCAAGAATCTAGAGATGGATCTAGTGGGGGATGACAACGCGAGAGGGAGGGGAGGGATGGACAAGATCTGGAAGGGGAGGGAAGGGGGTGGGGATTGGTGGGAGAGGGGGGTAGATTGAGGGGAAAGGACTTAATAAACAAAAGTAAATAAAGGTTCAAACCTATTGGGAAGAGCAAACATGGAGCATACCTGGCTTGATTGTGTAATAGGATGGTTGATGGTAGGAACCTGGATAGCCAATTGCTTCCATTTGAACTTCTTTTATCATTTGAAGTCAACAAAGGCTATGGGTATTTCATTGTTGAATCCTACTTAGGTGCTTTTTTTCGAGGGGGGAAGCTTGGAGCTTTGCATATCCTTCTGCTATTTGAGGGATGGACATTGAGACTTGAGATGTCTTTGGGATTGGCATTCGATGCAAAATACCAACTTGTTCTCATACTTGATAGCTTGGCACCACCTAAAGGTTACATAGATGATATTTATGCAAGTGGGAAGCTGGAAGGTCAAGTTGGTATTGATGGAGATTTTGGCTTGATCCATGCGGGTTCTGGCCTTCATTGCAGGGTCGATGGCAACAAGATCTCCAATATATCCCCCAATTATGTGAAGGATGTCCTCATGAAATAAATGAATGGGAATATCTATGAGGGAGATCCAGATGGGTGTGAAGTTGATGTCTTGAGTACGAGGGTTGAAATATTCCCTCTATTTCCTGAGAAACATGATTTTCTTACCATAAAACCATGGCCCCCAGTGAGAATGCGGGCATAGTCATTTTGATTATTCAGTTGGATAAAAAAACCCTCTGGATAGGGCCACCAACTGGAAGCTTCTACTGTTTGCCATTTGAACCCCACCCATTTTCTTATGGATTTCATGTCAGGCCTCCCTCCAACAAATTTCCCCCCAAGAGAGAGAGAGTTTTCATGGATAATTTTTGTGCCATGACTGCTTTCAGGATCACCAAGTTTTCACCCGATGTGATTAGTGGGGGGTAGGTCATAGTCCCAAAGGAGCTAGGATTTGGAGTACTTGTAACCTTCTTAAGGTACGAAAAGAAGACTCCAAGATGCATAAGGGGGTTGCTACCAAGGAGGGAGGGAATAAATCCCTTGTAGTTTTCCTATGGTCAATCATAGTTTAAACTTCCTAGCCCACCCAAATTAGGGTCAGGGCCCTTTGGATCATCCATCAAGACAACTTCATCCACAGGGGGAATCTCTCCTTGCTCCAGCTCAAAAACCCTCGCAAGAGTTTGGGAAATCCTGCCTAAAGGCACTAGGGTTGTCAGGGTCACTCTTTCTCTTGTTCTTGTCACCATATCAACAATCACCTCCAATAATCCATGGATAAGCATGTTATGCAACCATTAAAGCTAATTTATAGTGGTATTTATGGGTCAATAGGTTGCTCATATCTCTCCAAAAAAAGTATTTTCTCATATCCATTGATGAATTATCTAGACATGTATAGATTTACACCTTTCACATCAAATACTAAGCTTTTAAAAAGTTCAATAAATTCAAATCTCTTAAGGAGAATCAATTTGAAAGAAAGAACAAATATTAGTAATTGAGGAGATAAGTATGTCAGTCATGCCTTTGTTTTTTTTTGGCTCTTCATGGTGTCTCTATTTAGAGGATTGTTCACTATATTCTAGAGCAAAATATGGTGGATTAGTAGAAGAATAGGTTTATCATGGATATGGCTAAGTGTATATTGTATACCAAGTAGATGAAGCCCAATTTTTTGGGGTGAAGCAGTGACTTACACAATATCATCAACTAAATTTTGACTTGAGTCAGTCTTGCTACCTAGGTGTGTTGCTCTTGTAAAAAAAACCTTTAGTTCTAAAGCCCTAAGACAAAGGTAGGAGGGCCTTCAACCTCCAACAACAACTGGAGGACACACCAACCAAAATCTCTATACTCAAGTTATTTAGAACTTCATACATTCATAGGGAAAAACTATTTAAGATTTTAAGTGAGCAAACCATACCCAACAATATTAGCCTCGATGATCTGGCTAACATGGTAGGGTCCCTTAGTGTCAACCAAATAACTATATCCTTTTTAAGGATGACCTTCCACCTCCTTATATGCTAGGAGATCTCCCTTTGTACACCATTTGTAACATTGATGATCAATGCATTAAAAGGGTCCTTATCAATAATGGCTCAACTATAAATATTTGTAGACTTAAGTTCATCAATAGGATAGTGCTTAACAAGGAATATCTAGATAAATATAATATTGTCATAAAAACCTATGACAATGAAGAACATAAAGTCTTTGGAATTGTAGTTCTTCCATTGAAATTGGGGTCTCACATATTAAACACTTTGTTTTGTGTGTTTCTCTTCACCTAAACTACAATATCCTTTTAGGGTGATCTTGGATCCATGCTATGCAAGACATCCCCTCAATTTACCATCAATGTGTGAAGTTTGAATATGAGGGTAATTTATATAGCATTATGGCTTACAGAGATCCTTTTGCTTATTGTGAAGCCATCTAGTTGGAAAACCCAAGGGCTTATCTTTTCCCTTAATTAAAGGCTTCCTATCCTTTTGTAGATGATAAATTCAAGTTTGATTCACCTAAGAGAATACGTACCATCCAAGGAGTAGAAACTAGTAGCCAAGCCACAACAAAGGATAATGAAAAGGTTGAGGATCAAGATATTAATAATATTAACCTCAATGATTGGTAAAATGAGTTGTTAGATTTAGAACTAGTTAGGCTACCCCCGTCACCTCATACTTTTGGATTACCTCCAAAAAAAGAATGATGGTACAAATAGGAAGTTGCACCTTTATTTCCATAGGAAAAACCAACAACGAGATAATCTATGGAACCAATTGATATCTAATAAAGTAGAGGTAATCCTTGTGTTATATATCTAGCCTTTACCCTATACCCGAGTAGATCCTTTGTAACTTTGGTTATCAAGGAAAAGGGCCAGGACCTAAACAACAAGCTATAAAATAATCTTTGAAATCTGAAGTGTGGTCAAGATGCTTGGGATTAAGATACATTCCCAAACCAAATTAAAGGTAATTTTATCCCTCCTTGGATAGTAGTGATGATGAGGAATGCCTCTTCTCCCTTAAACAAAGTGAGATAACCTTTATGAAAGGGTTGGATTGGAATGAGGATGGGGATATTGAACCTTCTTCTTTTTAACTTTTCGAATTCTTCTTAAAATTTTCTCATATAAACATAATAAGCATCATGCACCTTGAGATTATTGATGAAAATAGCCAAGAGTCCCATGAAATCCCTAAAATTATCCTTGGTGAACATAATGAATAAGCTTTGGTTCATGCAAAAGATAGCATTCTCCTTCAACCAATGAAAAATCCCTTAACAACTATAAATGACTATGAGGTGAAAGTTTTACCACACAACCCTTCTAGGGATGTCCATGTATATTATCTTGAATAAGAAGACATATCTAATGAAATGCCTTTTTATTTAATTGCACATCCCTCATAGTCATCAAACCTTAAGTAATGGAATATAGAACCTAAAGAGCTTGAAATTTTAGGGGTGTTACCCTACCCTCCTTAGATAGAATATAAATCTTATATTTTTATAAAGGAAACCATTGACATAAAAATAGGTTCCCAAAGCGATCCAAAAATTATAAAGTTAGGAAAAATCCTAATCCTAGAAGAGCATGAAGAGTATACAAATAATTTGATGGAATGTCATGGTATTTTTGCATGGTATTATACATACATGCCTATATTAGATCCATCCTTGGTAGTCTATCACTTGGTCATTAAGCAAGATGATAAATTAGTAAAATAAAAATTAATGAAAATACATCTAAAAGTTACTTTACTTGTTAAGGAGGAACTCAAAAAAATGTTTGGAAGTCAAATTCATTAAGGCCATCAATTAATATGATTGGATTTACAACATAGTACCCATAAATAAAAAGGAAGGTGCTATGCACGTTTGCAATAACTTTTAGGACATAAAAAAATCTTATCCCAAATATGGATTTTCTTTGTCAAACATAGACATGATCATCGATTTCACCATAGGTCATGGAATGTTGTCCTTAATGGATTATTTTTCTAGGTACAATCAAATTTTAATCATGTCAAAAGATCAACCTAAGACAACCTTCACTACTCACTGGGAAAAATTTTCTATGAGGTCATATCCTTTGGTTTAAAGAATATGGAAGCAACCTATCAACATGCAATGATATATGTATTTCATGATATAATGCATGATATCATTGATTATATTGATAATCTTATTAAACACTCTATAAAATAAGAATAACATGTTAGAGACTTAAGGCAGATCATTAAGAGACTCTGAGAATATAAATTCTGCCTAAAACCTCCAAATGCATATTTGGATTAACTTTAGGGAAGCTATTAGGATTTATTGTCTCACAATATTACATTGAAGTAGACCTAGGCAAGATATTTGCAATCATAAAAATGCCATCGCTTAAAACCCTAACATAATTTTGAAGCTTGCAAGGTAGGTTACAAGCTATTCAAAGGTTCATCTCTCAATTGGCAAACACATGCCATCTCTCTTCCAAAATTTTAAGGAAAGGGATTGAATTCATTTAGGATGAAAAATTTCAAAAGGTATTTGATGCTTTGAAAACATATCTTCTATCTCTGTCGGTGCTTGTCCTACCTAATCCCATTAAACCATTCTTGTTATACATAGAAATATTTATTCATGCCTTAGGTGCCATTTTGGTACAATATGAAAATCAACATAGGGAAAGGGCAACCTACTATATTAGTAGAATTATTGTTATCTATGAAACTAGATACACCCCTCTAGAGAAACTATCCCTAGTAGTAGTCTTCACTTCTCAAAAGCTAAGACATTACATGCTAAGTTACAAAATGTATGTCATAGCTAAAGCTGATCCTTTATGATACCTTATGTGCAAGCCTTATCTCTTAGGAAGGATAGCTAAATGAGTAATGGCCCTTAATTAGTTCAATATTGAGTTCATTGGTCAGAAGTCATTAAAAGGACAAGTGATAGCCAACCAATTTTTAGCAACCCATATACTGACTAGTCACCCTATATTAATTAAATATCATAATTAAATAATATTGTTGGAATATATATATTATTTGGTACATGCCAATGTACAACCTTGGATACATATTTAGATTAGGAGTTTATCTTATATTAAGATTTGAGTATTTACTTTATGCAATGTAATAAATGCATAAGTGTTAGAATGTGCAATGATGTAGATGTGCATGCAGTCCACATGTACATGAGTCATGACTAGATGAAAGGCCAAGGGATATATCTCCCTATATTTAGGCCTTTGATAGAGTATAATAGAGGATTTTTGGTGTGATATAGTAAAATATAGTAGAGAACGATTGAGAAGCATATAGAATAGGAAAGTAGATAAAATATATATCTTACATGAATTTGTGGAGTGTTTGAGACCTCCATTATATTAAATTGTACTATTTTTGTGGGCTTTCATTAATGGCTATTTTTTGAGTTATTGTAAATTTTTTCTCATATATTTTTTCTGCATATTATATTGCCATTATCATATACTTAATATTGCTTGGTCATTTTAGATCTTGTGGTTACATTTCCTTAAATATATATCATCAAAAGCTAATAGTGGTATCATAGCATAAGGTAGATTGATAGGAAATAGAGAGATCCACAAGAGATATTGAGAGGAGATAAGAAATATCATTTTTAGAATTTTTAAAATTACATTTTGGCTAGAGTCTTTCCACAGAGTTGTAGAAAAACTTGTGAAGACTAGGACTCAACATTGATTCAACTAGATTGACAAATCAACTAGTGAATTTCATTTTATTTAGATTTAAAAAATATTTATTATCATCTTCTAAAATTTTATTGTAGAAAATTTTGATTCAAAGAAATTTGAGAAGCTTTCTACAAGAGCTAGGAAGAATATATTCTTTGGAATCAATCCAATACCTAAAGCAACAAGTTGAAGACTGAAGATTTTGGAGGTCTAAGAAAAAGGTCTCATTACAAAATTTGCAGATTGAAGACTCCATATTGAAGGAAGAAGATAATCAAGAGAAGAAGTTCTCATTTCATATTGAAGATTCCAAATTGAGAAGAGAGAAAGAGGCTAAAAGAGCCTATTGAAGATTGAGGGAAGAGGAGACTAAAAAAAAAAGAGTCCCAGAGAAGATTGAATATTGAGAAGGGAGAAAGAGGTGAAAGGAGCCTACTGAAGATTGAAGAAAGAGGATACTCAAGGAAAAATAAGTCCCATAGAATATTGGAGATTGCATATTACAACGTGAAGACAGAAGCAACTCTAGAAGGAGAAGACCCAAGAAAAATGTCCCATTGAAGAACTTCCATATTTGGAAGATTGAAGATTGGAGATAGAGAAGGATTAGAAAAGGTCCTATTGCAAATTTTAGAAGCAACATATTTTAGAGATCCAAGAAAGATATCTCATTGTAAAACTTCCATAGTGGAAATATTGGAGAGATCAAGGAAAGGTCTCATTGAAGTTATAAGAAGAAGACTTGAGAAGCTATAGAATTTGAAGGCCCAAGAGAATAAGACCTCATGAAAAATTTAAAGGAGAAAAAGGAGAAGGGTATAAAAGCCTCATTGAAGAATTTGAAGGTCATTGAAGGAGAGTTGAAGAGAGCTCAATAGAGAAGATTTCTAGTAAGGATAAGTTCCTGATAAAATAATTTGGGACAATTGTCACCATATGACAAAAAACCCAAAAAGGAAGATATATTTGGCAAGAAGTTTACCAAAATTTGGAAAGGTTATTCAAATATCTCAAGAATTTCAGATTATTAAGAAGGAGGCCAACAAATAGGCCCAGTTTGAAGTCAAACTTCAACAAGGATGTTGAAGGAGAAAAAAGCTAGAAGAAGCCACCAGATTTCAAAGTCCTGAGGATAGCATAAAAGGTGATTTTTAAACAACATTGAAAGCTACAAATTAAAGGATTTCAAGACAAAAAATCAAAGGCTAAAAGATAGAGAGAATTGGGCAGTATTATAGCTGTAAAATTATACATTCTTGGACAACAAGATTAGGAGAAGTATTAAAAAAAAATTATTGGAAAGCAAGATAGATATGCAAGATAGACAAGTATAGGGCAGCAAAGCATAAAGGAGTTAAAGTTATGAAGTTTACAAATCCAAGGCAGAAATAGGTGAACCAAATCACCAAGCAAGATTGCTAGAAGGAGGTCAAAATAAGGTTTGATAATTGGTGTTATTAAAGTTTCTTATTCAAGTATTATTTAAGTTCCTTGAAAACACCATATTAAAGTTATTAAAGGTAGCAATAAGAAGTTTGAGTTTAAATATTTTCAAGTTAAGTAATGAGGTAGCATTATCATCTTAAAACCTACAAACTACATCAACATATGTTAGTGTTATAAGTTATTTAAAAGGAGCAATAAGGAGAAATAGATAGTGCTTAATACAAGTTATTTCTAAGAGATATCAAAGTGCATTGATATCAAGCAAGAGAAGGAAGAATAGTACATAATAATAAGGTTGAGTTATAGTCTCAAAAGACATCATGAAATGCATGTACAACTATAACAAGTCTTGGTGAAGAGAAGCCACCAAAGGAGCACTACAACCACCAAGAAATAGAGAAGGTGCCACCATACTAAAGACAAGAAGGGAAGCTACAAAAAGAGACTAAAAATATCTTAAAATTCTGGTGCAATAAAGGTACTTTATCCCAGCTTAAAACAAATTTATTTCTAGTTTATAATAGCACCATATTTGTCTTTTCTAAAGTAGCAAAAGGAAGACAAAAGTTGAAGTGTCTTAAGACACCAAAGAGGCACAAAGGTTGCAATCATTAGTGGTAGTATTATCAAGTTTAAAGAAGCTACAAAGTGAAGGAAAAAAATCTAAGGGCTTAAGGTTATCTCATTCAAGGTGTCTAAAAATACCAAATAGGGTGCCATAGTTGCAAGAAGGTAGCACCCATAGTGAAAAGAAACCTGCAACAAGAAGAGATGAAGACTAAGCAAGGATGAAGGTGCAAGTAGCAAGGAAAATAACACAAATAACAAGTGTTACCCAAGAAAAAGAGGAGAGAAGCTTGGTCGAACAACCACCAAGGAAAGGAGCATCGAAACACCACCAAAGGAGGAGCCACCTTCGTTGGAGAGGAGCCACCACCATATGTTGGAGATCAAGAAGCACACTATTGTTACAAGAGAAGACCAAACAACTTGCAAGGAGTTGGAAAATATGTTAAGGAAGAGAAGGGAATGTTGAGTGCTAGGTTACATGCAAGAGAAGAAGCTACCACTTGTCACAATGAGTAAAGGAATCATATGATATTTAGCATAAAGGAGAAGAACACCAATGAATTTTTAGTAATGCCTTAGGAGGGAATATATCTTTCAAGTTTGAAATAACGCCTGCACCTGTGCCACCTAATATTAACAGTCCTTAGTTATACCCCATACAAGCAAGGAGGAAATAAATCATCATTATTTCAATGTCCAAAGGTTGAAATAACGCTTGCACAACCTAAATCAATGCCTTTTAAATATTATTTCTCTACACTGCCTAATAGGGAAGAACGACATCCAAGGGTAATATAAATGCCATGTGGCCCGAAAACCAAAGGATATAGTGAAATATTAATAGCCTAAGGTTGAAGAGTGCACATATATCAACCTTCCAAGGTTAGAGACCATTGAACCAGAGAAGAGAACAATATAAAGTAAAGAAGTACACTATAGAAAGAGGTGCAATTAATGCAATAGTGTCATGCCTTGAAGACTGAGGAGAATACAATATTTGAATAGTTTGAAAGTGTAGTCAAAGGAGAAGCCAATCAACACGTAGCGCCTCACATCAAAGGTATATTGACATTAAATTAATATTTTCTTTCCATCAAGTTTAAGGAGACAAGGTCTATTATTCCTAAGGTTAAGTTTAACTAATCATTGCATGAAGATATAAGGAAATTATAACCTTAGATAATTAATGATATATTAAAAAGGAAATTAAAGTAAGGATATTATAACCTTAAGAGTTTTTTCAAAAATTGCATTATTTGAGATTCAAGTATCAAAATATTTGCAAATTATTAAACTAGGAGATATAAGGTTTTCTACCTTGAAATTGAAACATTATTTTTTAAATATTACCATTTTCTAAATTTCTAATTAGGGAGATATAAGGAGTTCAACACCAAATTAAATATCTTGAAATTTAGAAACCATATCATTGAGAATTGAAGGATATAGAAAGCAAAACATAGAATTGCTTGAAATTTGAAAATTATTCTCCTATAAAAATTGAAGGGACAAAGGAATCCAATTATAAGGTCTTGCAAAGTAGAGAAAATTATCAAATTTAAAGTGCATTAAAATGAAAAAAGGTAAAACCCCAAGTCCTGATGGTTTTCCCATTGAGTTCTACCAAGATTTCTGGGATATTAGTCATGCTGATTTATTAGAGGTAGTGGAAGAAGCCAGGAAAGCTAAAGATATTTTGAAGGTTATCAATAAAACTTATATTAATATTGTTCCAAAAGCTCAAGAGGTTGATCATATATCAGCTTTTAGACCTATTGCTTTATGTAATGTTCTTCTCAAAATCATTACTAAGATCATGGTAGAAAGGTTGAAGCCTCTTTTGCATAAGATTATTTCCCCTGAGCAAGGGGGTTATGTGGAAGTGCATAAAATAGTAGATGAGATAGTTCTTGCTCAGGAAGCCATCCATTCCATGGATATGTAAAAATCTCCTTCCATGTTCATTCGATTAGACTTATCCAAAGCTTATGATAGAGTGGATTGACACTTCCTTATCAAAGTTTTGAGGCAATTTGGTTTCTCTAAGGATTGGATGGATTGGATTATGGGATGAATCTCTTCAGTTTCCTACTTAGTTCTTATTAATGGTAGGTCTTCTTAGTCATTCCAAGCTTCCAAATGTATTAGGCAAGGTGACCCGCTATCCCCTTATTTATTCATCATTCTTACTGGATGCTTGGGTAGGACTATAACCAAAAAGAGGGATAAAAAAACCCTTGAGGGAGTTGCCATTGATCATGGAGCCAGACCTATCTCTCATCTTCAATTTGTGGATGAATCTACTCTTTTAGGTAAAGCTACAGTTAAGGAAGCTTCTACTATTAAGAAAATCATTAGCTATTTTTCTAAGGCTACTGGGCAATTGATCAATGAAGATAAATCTAAAGTTATTTTCTTTCATTGCTCTGCCAGATAGGAATCCATGGTATTGGATAAATTATGATATAAGAAGACCTCCCTTTCGACCACTTATTTAGGTATTCCCATCAATATTCAAAGGCAGAAAAATAAAGATTGGAATTGTTGTTGGATAAAGTCAAGAAGAAAATTGGAAAGTGGACCAATAGGTGGCTTTCTTATAGGGGTGGAATCACCTTGGTAAAATCAGTCCTTCAAGCTATTCCTATTTATGTATCTTTCATGTTGAATATTATAAATGTTGTTCTTCGATAACTAGATCAAATTAATCATCGTTTCCTTTGGAGTGGTAATAAGGAGAAAATAAAATGGGCCTTGGTGAAATGGGACACTTTATGTCTTCCTAAGAATTAAGGGGGTTAGTATTCCAGTATTCTATTAATAAAAACAAAGCTTTAGCTGCTAAATTATATTGGAGGATGTTGCATAACCCTAATGCTCTTTGGGCCAATAATCTTCGTTCTAAATATGTTGAGAACAAAAGTCCTGAAGACCTTGTTCACTATCAACTTCCTACCAAAGGTTCTCCCATTTTAACAGTTCTTAATACTGGTGAGGATTTGATAAAGAAAAATTTATTTTGGATCATTCGTAATGGTTAGAAAGCAAATTTTTGGACAGATTATTAGGATGGTCATAAGCCTTTGATAACTCAGTTTCCCTATTGGAGGCCTTGGATGGAGGAGCTTCACTGAGCTAACTGGATAAAGGTGGCTAATTACTGTCGGTACCATACTGGTAATTCAAAGGTTGGTAGATATTGGATCCCTATTGAGTACTGGCCTATTCAAATCCTAGAAAGGTAAAGACAAGATATCCAAGGCATCCTTCATATGAGATCTCTCTCTTGGTCCCATGAAAAATATTATTTTGGATGGAACAACACTACTAAGGATGAATATTCAGTTGCTCAAGGTTATTTGACCTTATGCCATAATAATCCCAACCATTATTCTGATATATTTTCTCAATTGTGGGCTCAAAAACTCTGGCCTAAGGTGAGGTTCTTTACTTGGCTTTTATTGCATTGTAGGGTGCTTACTGGTGAGCAACTTATGAAGCGTGGTTTTCATGGTCATTTTAGATGTGAAATGTGTGAAGAGAATGTAGACACTCTCAACCATATTTTTATTGAGTGTATTTTAGCCTCTGAGCTATGGAGAAGAATGGCCACTTTACTTGGCTTACAATGGCCCAATTTTTTTTACTTTTGAACAACTTTGGAGGGATTGGCCTAAAAGAGGGTGTTGATAATTTTATTTGGCAATTAGTTTGGATGGGTTCTACCATTCTTCTTTGGAATATCTAGAATGAAAGGAACAACTAAATTTTTAATCAATATAGGAAGGATATTCACTATATTTGGCAAAAGACCATAGCAAAATTAGTTGAATCAATCCATCATCTCCTTAATCACCCCCAAAACTCCCACCAAAGATGGGATCAAGTGATGCAAATATTGAAGATTAAATCTTCTAAGAGCAACCAATTTAAAGGAAATGTGAGTATTTGTAAGATGGATAGGACAAGAAATTGGCAACCTCCTCCTAAGGATTTTGGAAAAGTCAATACTGATGGAGCCTCTAGAGGGAACCCTAGAAAAGCCAGTGCGGGGGGATTTGGTAGACTTTCAGATGACTCCCTAGTTTTTACTTTTGTTGAGAATTTGGGTATTATTTCCAATAACCTTGCTGAGGGGTATGGTATCCTTAGAGGCATTCAAGAGGCTACTAAGGTTGGATGGGAAAATATGTTAGTTGAGTTTGACTCTCAACTCATGATTAATCTTTTAAAGACTCCTAAGAATCATAAGGTTGATTGGAGAATAAAAAGAATTATTGAGAAGATTCAATTAATCAAGATGGGATTTTTGAAAGTTGATTACAATCATGTGGTCAGAGATCAAAACAAGAGCGCTGATGCTTTAGCTAATTGGGCTTTGGACAAAGGTGATATTACTTGTTATGGCCACCCTCCTAGATGGTGGGCTTCATAAGTTAGGGAAGCTCTTCTTTCTATCATTTCTTTGGATGGCTCTAGTTTTAAAGGTACCCAGTTTCCTCTTGCTTTATTTTTGCTTCTCTTTTGTTTGATCAGGTTATTTTAGTGCCCTAGCTCATTATTTTATTTCTTTTGTTTCCTTTGTTGATTCTTGCCTTAATAGTATTCTGGTCTAGTAAGGTCATTGTTATGTTCATTTTTTTTTGTTGTTTAGTTTTTTTAAGGTGTGTATGTTCTTTTGTTTTGTTTTTTTGTGTTCTTTGTGTTGTTTTTTGTTGTTCTTGTGTTTTTGTTGTTTTGTGTTTTTTATGTTTTTTTATTATTGTTCTTGTGTTTTTGTCGTTCTTGTTCTTGTGTTTCTGTTTATTTGTGTTAATTCATATTTTTATGTGTAAGTTTTTTCTATGTTTTTTGTTTTTGTTTATTGTCTTTTTTTGGTTGTGTTTTATTTTTATTTTTTAATTTTTTAGTTTTTGGTTGTGTTTATTTTTCAGTTTATTTATTTATTTATTTTTGTTATGTCTTTGTAGTGTTTTGTTGTTTTTGTCATGTTTGTGTTTTGTTATGTTGTTCTTGTGTTTTTTCTATGTGGTTTGTGTTGTGGTTTTTTTTATCTTATTGTGTGTGTGTTTGGTTGTGCTTTTATTTTTGACACACTCAAGGAGCATATTTTTTATTTTATTTTATTATTTTTACTATTATTTATTTATTTAATTGGTTGTGTTTGTTTTCTCCTTGAGTATGTCAAAGATGGTAGGCCAGGTCGGAGTCCTGGGCATTTTTGGTGGAATGGATACCCCTGCCTCCTTGGGTCTTACTCGAAAGTAGCATTCCTTTTGGGATGTTTTCCACAAAAAAAAAAGTGTATTAAAATATCAATAGGGAAAATAAGATGAAATATAGAAGTTGAACATTATATTAGGGATTCAACTCAAAGGAAATTTAAAGAAATCTAAGCACTTTATCAAGATCATAATATATTCTAATTACTTGGGAGATATAAGGGGTTCTAAAAAACTTAAGAATTGAAAAGGTATTATCAAATACTCAATAAAATAGGGAGTCATAAGGTAGACAACTCCAAAGGTTTTGAAAGATAAAAGATTCTATCAAAAATTATCCATATCAAATACTAAGGAGCAAAATGATGTCTAATTCAAAGAATACAATGAATAAAGATATGGGAAATATCATTAGAAAGGAAAGGACAAATGTCATAAAAATTGGAATCAATAATTTACTTACAAAGTCTAAAGGAAACTTAGATCTTACTTCAACAGTGATCTAGAGTAAATACTTAGAAGAAAACTTTGAAACTATGGAATATTATCTACATGCTAGAATCACTGAAGTGATTGATAATGGAAAGTATGATATTCAAATTCCTTTAGACATTGGTAGCATATGACATTACTTACATTTAAATATTAAAAATATGAGAATGTAGAACAAAAATTATTGATTGAATCACTTAAAGAAAAAATAAAAATAGATGAATCCTTCTTAGAGAAGATATTTCAATCCTCATGCAATATTGATACTTCAAACTCTTCTAACTCAAGATATTATCATAATGCTTTAAGTGATTATTCAAAATATTATGTACTAAATAAGAACTATGATGAGAAGGACAAAGGCAAAGAGAAAATATTTTTGTCGAAATATAATGATAGCATGATAGATCATGAAAGCACAAAGATTGACTCTAATGATGAAGTTAAAGAAGAAGAAGAAGAGGAACCTAATAAAGGAGGCATACAATGCAAAGTAAATTGAAGAAAATACAAATAACCTGATCAAGCTAAAGAACATTCAAAAGATGAAGACCATATTGAAGACTAAAGTCTTCAATATCCAAATAATGTAATATTTGGGGGGTGTTGGAATATATTATATTATTTGGCACATGCCAATGTACCACCTTGGGTACATATTTAGATGAGGAGTTTGTCTTAGATTAAATTTTTATATTTACTTTATGTAATGTAATAAATGCACAAGTGTTAGTATATGCAATGATGTAAATTTGCATGTAGTCCACATGTACACGAGTCATGGGTAGATGAAAGGTCAAGGGATATATCTCCTTATGTTTAGGCCTTTGATAGAGTATAATAGAGGATTGTTGGTGTGATATAGTAAAATATAGTAGAAGACAGTAGAAAGAAGCATATAGAATAGTAAAGTAGATACAATGTAGATCTTACATGAATTTGTGGAATGTTTGAGACCTCCATTAAATTACATTATACTATTTTCGTGGGATTTTATTAATGGTAATTTTTTGAGTTACTGTAAAAGTTTCTCATATATTTTTTCTGCATATTATATTGCCATTATCATATACTTAACATTGATTGCTTATTTTAGATCTTGTGGTTGCATTTCCTTAAATATATATCATCAAAAGCTAACAAAAATGTAGCCTTGAGGTAGCACAACAAGATTATTGGACCTTTTAATTTGATGGTGCACAACATATCAAAGGCATAGGGGTAAGAATCATCCTAGTATCACCCCAATAGATTGTCACCCCTTTATCCTTGAAGCTTCAATTCTTGTGTACCAACAACATGAATAAATACAAAGCACTTATCCTTGGGTTACGAGCAACTCTAACCTTAAAGGTCACAATCCTCTCCATATTTGGAGATTCATAACTAATTTTCAACCAAATTAATAGAGTTCATTAGACTAAATATAATAAACTAAAACCATATAAGGACATTGTGGATAAGTTAATTGTTGCCTGTAATAAAGTCACCATTGATACAGTTCCACGCTCTAGCAATCATTAGGTAGATGTAATGGCTATATATGCCTTGCTCATACCTCTAGAGCTAGAGGATGAAAAATCAACAATTTTCATCCACCAAATAAAGCAAACTATAATTTTGTAGTCAAGTGAAGAATCCCTATCAATATTCACAAGAGAACAAGTTCCTATCCTTGACCCTTGGTAGAAAGATATTTACACCTTCCTTAAGAGTGACATCTTGCCCAAAGGTATAAATTTGAATGAATAAAAAAACCTAAGACTATGAGCATGTAGGTTCATGATAATTGGAGATATCTTGTACATATGTTCTTTTGATGGCATGCTTCTTATGTACCTAAATTTCAATGAATCTAGGTGAGTCATTCAAGATGCTTATGATAGAGTAAGTGGTGGTCACTTCAATGGAAGTTCCATCACTAATAAACTCCTCTACATGTGATATTACTATCTCTCCATGGAAAAGGATGTTAGTGACTATGTGTATAAATATGAAGATTATCAAAATCATAACAATATTATCCTTGCTCCTTCATAAGAGCTTCAATCCATGACGCCTCCCTAGACCTTCTACACTTGGGGGATGCATATTATGGGAACCAAAAGATGGATGTAAAGGCACTATCATTTGAGTCATTTTCCCTAAGGGTGAGCCCACACTCAAATGGGAGGGCACTATTGTTACTCCATCATTTATGCATTTATGAGCTCTTGTCTTTGGCAAAAAAGAGAAGTTTTATGGGTTCACCAAGGGTGGTTTTTTGATTTCCCTAAATCTAGTTTAATGAGTTGATTCTTGGAAACACCCAGGTTCTTTCGTTCTAACTTAATAGTACATAAAAAATATGACAAAACAATGCAAATGAAGACAATAATGTAACAAATAAAACCCTATATGCAATTTTGATCTTTGATGCTAGGTCTAAGATCTAAGATATAACCTTGCAAAGTGAAATATTTTCTTTTATTTGTTTCAAACAAAATGCAGACACACAACTAGCTTAATACAAATATACATGTAATTCCATTTCAAATGCCTAATTGACAAACAATGAAAAAGTATAATGATGGGCTAAATTAGGTCACTTGTTGGCTCTAAAAAGTACTACACTTAACAATATATATTGTTGAATAAAAAATAAAAAATACATAAGACAAAAATGTGATCATACAAGAGCTACCCTAACATGCATTTTGCTTTAATGATTACTAATCCTAGGTAAAAAATAGAAAGATAATTTCTAATTTAATATTTCAAGGCAAGGGCACAAAGAAATGTAGGAAAACAAGATTTATCCTAAATGAAAAAAGGCTACATGCATTTTTATTTAAATTTCTAGAATGAAATTTGGATTTGATTTGATCAAGGTTTGAGAAGGTCAAATTTAGGGGGGTCTAAATCACCATAATACTAAAAATTTGCGATGGCACAATGATTTTGTCATGGATCTATAAAATTTCCACGGGTTTTAAAAGTGGTAATGTCTATACTCATTAGAAATATCATTCTAAGAGTTTTTGATAGTACAAATTCTATAAAATTTGGAGGTAATTTGGTCAAGTTTTGGGAAGGATAAAATTGATAGTCTTCTTGCCCCAAATTCGGGTACAAAAGGGTGATTTGGTAAAATTGGTCAAAGACGCAACATATGACATGTTGAGTGGTCTATCTAGGAGAAAAATTGGGTGTCAACATTTCCCTCATTTTGAAGTGTTTATTGTAAGATGAATGCTTCAAAAGTATATGTTCCTAATTTTGTAAAAAGGGGTACCATTTTTATGATGTTGGTTGATGAGTGCATTAATTGCAATTTCCTACAAAATATGTGCCATATTTGGTTGTTTGTTTGTCTATGCTTACGTATGCTCCATCTAGTTTCTAATGCGAGTAGTTGGTAAGCTACAAAAACTTGAAATATTTGGTAGTTTATGATTGTGGATGTTTTTCTCTTCATGTTAAACAAGGAGTCTAACATAGTTTTTATGTTTTGTTATTTGCAGATTGAGATATGTTGCCTAGACACCTTGTGTTTGTAGGGATTTACTATTTTATATTATCATAAGCAGTGGACTCTACGCCTAATTAATGGACAACTACTTTTGATATTTTTAATATTTTGATTGCTAGGGCAATCAATGCCTATAAAATTTTGTTTGATTTATCCAAAGTAATTGGTTAGCATTTCATAGAGGACTTGGTTAGCTTTTCCTGGAGGACTTAGTTAGCATTGCTTAGAGGACTTAGTTAGAATTACATGGAGGACTTGGTTATCTTTTCCTAGAGGACTTGATTAGCTTTTTTTTGGAGGACTTAGTTCGCATTGCCTAGAGGACTTGGTTAGATTTTCTTGGAGGACTTAGTTAGTGTTGGGCACTAAGTTGCATCAAGTTTTACTCAATACTGCAGCTGCCTATATTTCTACTTTTTGTATAGGGTTGCACCTGATAGCTACAACTCAACACTCAACATTGGATGGACCAAAACAAAGTTTCCAATCCAACCTCCAGAGTAGGCTGGTTCCTTGTCAACTTAAATAGAGTGTTGACACAATTATGGTCACTTGGGGTTTGAAGGTTAGGGTAAGAAAATGTTAGGGTTAGAGAAATGTGAATAATAGTGTACATATAGGCTAACAACATTGCACCATAATAAAAAGCTCTGAAAAACTAACCCTAAGGCACATAACTAAGACCCACATTATCTCAAATCGAATGATTCTTCATTCATTAATGCACAGTAGAGAAATATTGCAGATAGCAATTTTAATATCCAGACAATGATAATCCAAATAACAAAATTCACCAATATCTAGATTCTACATAAATGCACTTTCTAACAATAAATATCAATCTCAAAAGTAGATTTCAATTACTTTAACAGTTAGTAATCCATGAGTTTGGCATAAACTAACCACTTAAGTTTTCACAGAATTGCAGCTAAAGAATTTGAACCTCTGATATCAAGCATGAAGATACAAATTTTGAGGTGAAGATCAATGTAATGCTCCTTCCATTAGCTCTTGGGAATATTTATAGTAGCACAGACAAATACACTAGATGTGACCTTTAAAAATGAGGGTTCGACCTCTACTTATAGTTTTACAAAAATTAAAATTATCAAGAACATTACAAAGATTAGATTTTGACAGTGCAATAGAGAGTTCTTGCTGGTATTTGCTTGTTGTTACACCCTCCGAGAAATCTGCTGTAGATGGACCACCATGGCAGCTCGAGGCCTCTACAATTTGCTGGTTGCTTGATGCAAACTAGATTTCAGGTTGTTGAAGATTATAAACCATCATTGATTTTTCTTGGAAGCCATCAGCCATCGTTGATCTGTAACCACCTCTAGTTCTATCTTCTTGAAAACCCTTGATGCTTCAGCTTCCTCTCCAACTAGTTGTTACAATTCTGGTGAAAAAATATCTTTAAATACCTCAGATTCTTTGACACAATCCCCATATTTGATCTCCCCCATTGTATGGCTATGATTCATTATGATATAAGCTTATTATAATGGTGGGGAGAACACCACCATTTCACTTTGAAAACATTGATGACATCATCCTTAGAAACCATGGAATACCAATCTGACTTTGAAATGCCTTGAAGGCTAAGCTGGATTGAATCCGCTCCTTATTCTTCAAGTTTCTTTATTATCCACAAAGTCTTCGCTAATCCACACAACAATATTGATGACATCATCTCTTCTTAAAGACTTTTGTGGATTCCATTATGGGCTGAGCAAGAGTATTGGCATACTATCATCAATCCGGACCCATCACAATGTAAAATTACTCTTTCTCCATTTCGGACCATCTTTAGAATAAAACATCCCTCGTCACCGTTCCAGAAAAAAACTAACCAAAATCATCTCTATTCACATCCACTACTTTCACAACGTTCTGCATTATCACCATTTTGAGCAAAAAATTTCTATATACTCTTCGAAATTGTGCACCCCAAAACTTAGCCGCTCGTAAGATATTCAAAACATCAAGTAGTCACAAATTCGTACTTTCTTCTTGTTGACATCATATTTTATTAAATACTTTTATGGATTCAAGACGCGTCTCTAGTATGGAGCCAAAAATAGAAGAAATCTTTCGAAATTGCTTCAAGCACGAAAATTTACGAAGTGTTGGGTGGGCTCGTGTCTCCTATCACGAATTTTCTCCGAAATACACTGTAAGATGTGCAGAATGAGGAATTTATGACTTAGGCAAAATTTTACAAATTTTTCCTAAGTATGTGGCCATTTTGGGCCTACATTCTAGTGCCTCTCGGGTGTATTTGCTTGTAAAGCCAACGAACTCAGAGTCTTATCCATTGGGCCTTAGGAGTCAAACATACCCATCTTCAAAAATTATATTGTACATAATAAATTCCATATAAACACTACTCTTTGAAAATTATAATAGTCTTATTAGAGAGTAAAGGTTCATATGGAGGTGATTCCAAAAATTATATAATTCATTCGCTTATACAGAGACGGTGCTAGAAATACAGGTTTTGCCATTATCTTCAAAAACTAGACACAAGTCTACTCCTTTTATAAGGCCTTATTTCAAGAAATGCTTTCATGCACAGTCCGCTGCTCTTCTGCCTTTGTAGGCTTCATGCCTTTATTACTCATTTATAACAATTTTCAAAAAAAAAAATACAAAACTCATGCATATGTACAAAATAAAAATGAACTAAGTGTGAGCCCCTTCCGGGCCTGTAACCGATCCATCCTACTCTCCTTCTTCATGGGCCTCTTCCTCAACCTCCTCTTCTTTTCCGTCTTCTTCTTCTTCTTCTTCTGGAGCAGGTGTTTTATGACTCTTACCTTCAAAAGTATCACCAAACAACTAAACCATAAATTCTAAATATTGTAGAGCCTATTTTTAGGCTACTTCAAAGTGGTTTGATGTTTCTTTGAGCTGCTTATAAACATATTGTAGCTCTTCAATGTCCTCATAGTTAGAAACATTCCCTCTATTTACCAGATCTTCCATGAGATCTCTCAACAGAGTAAAATCAATAATCATTTGGACAACTTGTTCTTGGGGTAGTGGCTCTTCTAGAGAATCTATTCCAGATTCATCCTATAAATTCTCATTAATGCTCTGCTAGATCTCTTCCACAGATAACAAGTTGTGATCCTCCTTCCATAGGCTTTGGAATCCAACCTGAATCATTTCCTTGTTCAATTCAACAACATCCGTAATCACCTTTTCAATCCTGTCAACCAACAACCAGGCTCTTTGAAGTGCCCTGTGCTTTTTAACCACTATCTTGGTAGCAAATATGGTGAGATTCCATTATTTATTAGTAATAGGTTTAGCATCATCACTGAGTCTACTATCAACCAACCTGTACATTTGTTCTATCGAAATCACCATAGGCTGCAACTCTCCAGTGATCTGATCTAGCTATTTTTTAATATTGGAGAGTAGGCGACTGACATAATTAAGATAATCAATAACAAGTTGAAGCCCTGAACATTTCTCTTGGACCTGAGAAAGCAACTCTCTTCTAATATTTTTCAACTCATTCTTAGAAAATCCTGAAGACTTAGCTTTCTCGATTTGTAGCTGATGCTTTAAATTCTAAATTTCTTTCGCCTGATCTTCATTCAACTTCTTTTGCTCTTCTAATTGGTCCTTTAATTTAATATATTCTTGAAACTTCTCTTTCCAACATTTAGCTTCTTTTCTCAGAGCCTTTTCCACTTCCTTTTGATTACTCAGACTCTTATGGACTTTTTCAACTTGTTTCTCCAATTTGTCTACCTTCCTTCTGACTATATCATTTTTCACATAGAAGGTATCCAAGTGGGATTTGGCTATAATCATATTATCTTCCTCAGGAAGCTTTTCAATATATTCTATGACCTCCTCCACTCGATATTCTTGAATAGTCATCCCAGTTTCTGGTTTTCTTACCAGTGGAGTCATAGATCTTGATATTCTTTGTCTAGAGATAGGGTCAATATACATGCTTCTTCTTTTGAAAGCCATCCTTCTGGAAGTCTTAGCAAACTTATCTGCCCAATAATCATTTATACCTTGAGTGGTTGCCTGATATTTTGATACAATGATAGGTCTTGAGAGACCAACAACCAGGGGAGATGATGATACTAGAAATGAAATGATGAAAAGAACTACTATGACAACATTGGACTCTGTAACTACTGTTGTTGTTATTACTGGTAGACTCATAGGAATCGATGCAAGACTAACAATGGGATGGATGGTTGTACTTGGAACGTAGTGTACCATTGATGGTAGTGATGAAAAATATGGAAGTGAAACGATGGTAGATGATGGAGTGGGAACCTCAAATGCTGAAAATGGAATTTGAGGTGGCTGTGACGAAACACTAGTGACTTGTACCTTGATATCTATTAATGACACATGTGATGGACTACGAGAGGGAGGAGGTACTCTTGTTATATCTTCTCGATCAGAAAGGGAGGAAGATTTCTTTGGGGATTCATGAGGATGAAGAGGAGAAGAGAGATTATAAACCATACCTTAACCTACATATGTAGGGTGTTATTGCTCTATCTATGTTCCTTGCTGCTGCTGATGACTCAATTTTTCTACAGTAAAATTAGCTACCTCTTTTGCAATCTCCTCCATATCCATCATTTGTCTCTTTGAAATTTCTATTTCCTCTGTTTTTGGAAATATTTTAGTCCTTCTATGAACCAATTGGAAAGTAGTCATCTCATTCCTAGATTCCTCTTTTGATTCATTTTCTTGCATAGTTCCAAAAATTAGAATTTTTTCAGAAACAAGATGTATTTGTACCTATGCTGTAGGGGTAAAAGACGGGTTTGAACTTGAAACTTTCATATTTCTTTTTCTAGTCAATATCTGTGTTTGGAGGCTGACTTCCCAGAGCTAAGCATTTAGGCCTAGATACTTTTTCAATAACTGGAGTACTAACAACCTTTTATCTAGAATATTGTATTTTTCTCATCAGCTGAGCGCCCTTAGGAAACTTCTCCGCTTGCTCAGTAGTAGGATGAAATTTTTTCAATACGTAGAGTGCTGTAAAAGGAGTTTTTGGATCTTATGGTTGATCTTCTTGATCTGTAGGTGGAGGGAGGGATTCAGAGGCACTTTGGGGTTTTTCAACCGTCAATACTATGTTTCTAAAATCCTTTTGTCTCCAAGTTGCAATATTTTTATTATATCTTTTTGAAAACTCTTTATCAATTTTCATTCTAAAATTGGACTTAGGTTTTTCAATTTCAATCCTTATTCTACATCAATATGATATTGTTTCTAATGAATCAACCAGAGTATGGAATGAAATTTAAATTCAGGGCATCAAAGGATTCCATTAAATTCCATACCCTGTTTCTGTAAGCCTTTAAGCAATGGTGCTTACTGCTGCACCGATTTCTTACTTGATGGACTATCAATTCAGAATCACCATATATGTTCAAAATATTAATGCCCATGCTTTATGCTTGTATCAATTCGAGACACAGGACCTCATATACTACAATATTATTAGTACATGATCATATCAATATGTAGGCAAAATGCTTTGTAACTTTTGATTGGGATTGTAGGACCACACTAGCTCCAACATCATTTCTGCATTTAGCACCATCAAAGTGCATGATCCATGTTTCTTTCTCTCTCAGATATTGGTTGGATATAGCAGGGATTTTCCTTTATGATTCAGTTGAGATGATATATGTTCCCATACCCATTTCGAACTGACTATAATATTCTCTAAGAGATAACTCATCCTCAATGTCTAGCTCTTCAATGTTTTCCACTAGATCAAATTCTTCCATGGGGTTATGATTACACATATCCTCTTCAATATTTTTAATGTGATAAGCTACTAGTTTTTTAGGTGTTATCCTTATTCTCTTTCCTTTGAAGGGATTTACCATGCTAGATTAATACATGTACATACATCCCCCCAGATTTGCAGTAAACTCTCTTGAAAGACATAACTCAAAATAGGGTTCTAAGTCAACCACAACTATTTCTTGCACTATGGTCACCTCAGGGGCTCTATGCAACCTAATTAGTACATCCTTAATGAATCCATCTGTCTTGAACAGTGTCCCATCTAGTTGTAACACCGTAGGAAAAGATCATGTATACTCCATATCCATCTTCTCACAGACTACTTTAGGCATAACTATAGTTGATGCTCCTAAGTCGATCATACAATTTTGGACTACCCAACCTTCCATTCTTAGGGAGATATAGAAAGGAGGAGGCTTATTATTTAAAACAATAGGTGTCATCTCTTTCTTTTATGATGGCATACTAAGGATTATAGTGGCCAACCTATTCTATGGATTTTTTTTTAGGGAAGCTTTAAGTAGGTCAATCTGACCAGGAATGAACAAAGTGTCATACAGGCTAGCTTTTGATGGAATCTTTTCATCTCTTCAACAATTTTGTATTCAGACTTAGTCAAGGAGAGTTTTTATAGCCTTCCCTCTTACTCACCATATCTTCTTTTATATTGTTGTGTGACCTCTAATATTTGTATTTTAGTAATAGAGGGGAACCTATGTCTTTCTTGATCTTCATATTTAGACGTCATTCGGTATCCTTCTATTTCCTTTTTTGGTATCTTAGGAAGACTATCTATATTCTATTTTCTCTTAGCTTGAGGAATAGGGAAAGTGTCACTATTATAAGGGAGGGGATCAACTCTCTTTTGGGAAGGGCCTTGGAATTGCCCCATTTTTTGGGGATCTACTTGCAAAGCTTTCTTCCTAGACCTTGTCATAACGACAATTGGGCTTTCCTCAGCCAACTCTTTCCCAAACATGATTTGAATATGGTGCCATAACATATTAACTCTCCTATTTTGATTCATTTCAGCTTGATCCATATCTTGTTGAACATGGTGTTGATACATCATACAATACTGTGAGTCATGGGGGTCATTGCATACTAAACACCAAACATTTGCAAGAGTACTATCTGAAGAACATTTTGGCTTCTCATATACTGCATTCATCCTAATACCAACATTGTTACTTAGACCAGGTCTCTAATATTTGTTTACATATGAAAATATCCTCTGTTGTGACCTTTCTTGGTCTCTCTTTTCCATTGAATTCACTCTATTACTCAGAGTTTTCAAAGTATTTTGTACATCCAGGATAGCAGAAAACTCTTGAGATGATTGAGAAGGAATGGGAGGAAAAGGAGCTACAGAGGATATAGGCTTTGGTTGAGGGATAATATTCATTTATGGATATGGAGATGATAAAGAAAGGGGGTCCATGTAAGAGGGGTTTGTGGATTGAATTTGGCTACTAGTGGTTTCTAAGTTGTAGGGTAGCACAATTTTGGGGCGAAGTCTTCCAACATTAATTAGGATATTTTCAGCATGAACTACCACATTATAAACCTGGGGGAAGGTTTCTACTCCTAATTTTTGTGTCTGTAGCCCTAAATTTGATCCAAGAGCCTGGATATAATACATATAAGCCAATCATGTAGATAGTATGGCAGTGGGGGTAATTATTTTCCATGTCCTGCTAAATCTCAAACTGAAATCTGAGACAGTTTCTTGTTGAGTTTTTTGCATGGATGTAAACTGATTAATTAGAGAAAAAGGGTCAACAGATTCATTAAATTCCTCTATGAATATCTTAGCTAACGCTTGCCATGAAGTGATAGTATTATCTTCCAGAGTTCTAAACCAATGCAATATCATTCCTTTGAAGGACATGGCTAGAATCCTTACACTAATATCCTCTTCTTTTATGTTGTGGATTACTGCCAGGTTCAAGATATACTGACAATTCTCATAAGTTATTTTCCCAGATCCATAATAAGTGGGAACAACTTTAGATACAGCTTGGGGGATGGCATTCATTTGGGCTAATATAAGAGGATCGACCATGTTCTAGCTAGGGTACTTCTATAATGGCTGATTAGGAGCTAAATTTTGTACTATATTTCTAGTTGTAGGTCTTATTGGGGGAACTATTAGATTTTCCTCTAGAAGCTCTTCCTCTACGAGGAAATCTTGATCCAAAATTTTTGCAACAATGACCCCTTCGTAAGGTAACTCATAGTAAAAATAATAGTTAGGGTTATTCCTTTTGAAAGACTTGGTATACATGAAAGGACACTGGTCTACAGGGATATTTCTTTTTTTGATTCTAAGGACTAGGGAGTCACTAGGTGAACTTGCTCTAATTTGCTTACAAGGTCAAGACAATTCACCAAATATTGAATATTTTGGGTTGAGATAATAATAACTCATTTGATGAGTTTCATGTTCCTTGTGAACTGGTCCCACCGGGCGTGCCAAAAAATGTTGGGCACTGAATTGCATGACGTTTTACTCAATACTATGGATTTCTATCTTCCTAATTTCTGTCCAGGCTTGCACCCGATAGCTAAAACTCAACCCTCAATATTGGATTGACCAAAATAGAGTTTCTGATCCAACCTCCAGAGTAGGCTAGTTCCTTGTAAACTTAAATAGAGTGTTGACACAATTATGGTCACTTGGGGTTTGAAGGTTAGGGTAAGAAAATGTTAGCGTTAGAGAAATATGAACAATAGTGGACAAATAGGCTAACAACATTGCACCATAGTAAAAAGCTCCTAAAAACTAACCGTAAGGCACATAACTCAAACTAAAATTATCCCAAATCAGATGATTCTTCATTCATTAATTCACAATAGAGAAATATTGTAGATAGCGATTTCAATATCCAAACAATGATAATACAAATAATAGAATTCACTAGTATCTAGATTCTACAAAAATGCACTTTCTAACAATAAAGATCAATCTTAGAAGTAGATTTCAATTACTTTAACAGTTAGTAATACATGAATTCAGCACAAACTAACCACTTAAGTATTCAAAAAAATACAGCTAAAGAATTCAAACCTTTGATATCAAGCATAAAGATACAAATTTTGAGGTGAAGATCAATGTAATACTCCTTCCATTAGCTCTTGGAAATATTTATAGTAGCACTAGTAAACACACTAGAGTCGACCCTTAAAAATGAGGGTTCGACCTCTACTTATAGTTTTGCAAAAATTAAAATTATCAAGAACATTACAAAGATCAGATTTTGACAATGCAACAGATATTTCTTGCTGGCATTTGCTTACTGGTATACCCTTCAGGAAATCCACTGTACATGGACCCCCATGGTAGCTCGAGGCCTCTGCAATTTTTTGGTTGCTTGGTGCAAACTAGAGTTTAAGCCGTTGAAGATTATAAACCATCATTTATTTTTCTTGGAAGCCATCAGCCACCGTTGATCTATAACCACCTCTAGTTCTATCTTCTTGAAAACCCTCAATACTTTAGCTTACTCTCCAACTAGCTGTTACAATTATGGTGAAGAAATGTCTTTACATACCTCAAATTCTTTGACACAATCTCCATTGTTGATCTCCCCCATTGTATGGATATGATTAATTCTGATATAAGCTTATTATAATGGCGGGGAGAACACAACACCATTCCACTTTGAAAATATTGATGACATCATCCTTAGAAACCATGGAACGCCAATCTGACTTTAAAATGCCTTGAAGGCTAAGATGGATCAAATCTGCTCCTTGTTCTTCATGTTTCTTCATTATCCGTAAAGTCTTCGCCAATCCACACAAAATGATTGATGACATCATTTTTTTTTAAAGACTTTTGTGGATTCCATTTTGGGCTGAGCAAGAGTATTGGTATACTATCATAAATTTGGACCTGTCATAATGTAAAATGACTCTTTTTCCATTTCGAACCGTCTTTAGAATAAAACATCCCTCGTTAGTGTTCTAGAACAAAACTAACCAAAATTATCTCTTGCCATGAATCTGCATCCACTACTTTCATAGTGTTTCACCTTGTCACCATTCCGAGCAAAAATATTCTATGTAGTCTCCAGAATTGTGCACCCCAACACTTAGCCACTCGTAAGATATTCAAAACATCAAGCGGTTGCCAATCCACACTTTCTTCCTACTGACATCATATTTTCTTAAAGACTTTTGTGGATTCAAGATATGTCTCTAGTCCGGAGCCAAAAAAAGAAGAAATCTTTCAAAATTGCTTCAAGCGTGAAAATTACTAAGTGTCGGGCGGGCTCGTGCCTCCTATCATGAATTTGCTCCGAAATACACTGTAAGATGTGCAGAATGAGAAATTTATGACTTAGGCAAAATTTTACAAAATTTTTCTATGTGGCCATTTTGGGCCTACAATTAGCATTGCCTAGACGACTTGGTTAGCATTGCCTAGACGACTTGGTTAGCATTACTTGGAGAACTTAGTTAGCATTGCCTAGAGGACTTGGTTAGCATTGCCTAGAGGGCTTTGTTAGATTTGATATAGTGTTGTTAGCCCCTAAGTGGTGGCCTATTAGTCTAAGTAATGGACAATTGCTTAAGTGACAAAGACTAATAGCATTTTTTAGGCAGTCTATGCCATTGGACAATTCATGTTATTATTGTTTTTGTTTACTTGGAAATGGTGGCTCTTCTATCCTGATTAATTGACAAACTATTAGACAAGCATATTTATTTTTTAGGTAGTCTATACATTTTAGCGATTCAAACAATCTATGTTCATATAACATATGCTTTTGGATAGTCTATGTCCATAAAAATGTGTTGTGGATAGTCTATGCCCATATAAAAGATGCCTTTGGATAGTCTATGCTTTTATGATAGATGTTTTGGATAATTTATGTTCGTATGATACAATATTTTTTGGGACAATATATGTCCATATAAGAGGATGCTTTGGACAATCTATATCCATATAAATATGCATTGGAAAATCTATGTCTATATATGATATGCTTTTGGATAATTTATGTCCATATGGTAAATGTATTTCAGATAATCTATGCCCATATGAGATATGTATTTGAATATTCTATTTCTATAAATATGTGTTATGGATAGTTTATGCCTATATCAAATATGCCTCTGGACAATTTATGTCTATATGATATAATGTTTTTGGACAATCTATATCCATATAATACAATGGATAGTATATATTTGTATGATACAATGATTTTGGATAATCTATGCCCATAAGATATAATGCTTTCTTGGGGAACTATGGACTGCTTCTAATTGATGATAGACACATGTCTTTCATACGCTTAGTCAATGGTTAGAAACAATCATATTTCTCCATGTTAAAGTGTGAATGTAAACCATGAAATTATGTGAATATGTATGAAAAGTATTTTGAGAGATTTTATACCTTAGTTACCTAGCTAAAAAGAAATATATCCTAACTAAGATCATCATGGGTCATGATGAATCTATTGACTCCATATGCTTTAGGAAACCAAGCATCAATCGTATGAGCACAAGCAAGTGAATTGGTCACTTAGCAAGCAATCGATGCAATTAGATGCATGAGAAAACAACACAAAAAATTCAAGCATGATATATTTTTAAATGTATTATGTTTATAGGTTTCTTATTTTCTTTACCATAAAACATGGCCAACCCATATGCGCTAGACCCAAATTTGGCAGTTACTACAAACGAACCTAACCAATTCAGTTCAAATTTACCTTTTTTATTCTTCTTTTGTATTAGTATTATTTTGGTCTTATTTAAGAACTAAGTTTCCTACTTCAAAATGATGAGGCCATACTCTCTTTTCATAGCCTCTTTTGAGTCTTTGGTGATAGACTCATAGGTGCTCTAGGGCATTGATCCATTTTTTATCAAGCATTTTCAATTGACTAAGGTATGCATGGAGATACTCATCACCAACAAAAGCATATTGCAAAAGGATTCAAAGTGACAAGACTTCTAATTAAATGGGGAATATGGCCTCATTTCCATAGACCAAGGCATAGGGTTTAGCACTAGTCAGAGTTATTACACTAGTGTGATATACCCATAAAGTAGGATATAGCTACAAATGCTAATCCCTACTAGTATTTTTTTTTTTTTTTGAATTTACATGGTGGAATCGGTAGCCGCCACGAATCCGGGTAGGTTGTCTAGCTTTTATGGCCACCACAGTATTCTGTGTTGTCCACCCTAGAAGCCGCCACACAAATCTTCGTGCAATCCACCCCTATAACCACCATGCCACAATCATTTTAAACCTTTTACGCCATTGAAAGCACTAGGAAAGGGACAAGCGTTCAGTTCGGCGAGGCTCGAGATTTGAACCTTGGACCTCCGTCCCCTTATGGGGTTTGGATGAACCAATTGGTCTACACCTCAAACCTAATCCCTACTAGTATTGGTATCAAGTTTATTTAATATATTTATTAAAGTATTATTTGAAGCTTTGGATTATCCATTACCTTGTAGGTAATATGAAATAGATAATTTATGTTGGATTTTAAGATTAGCATAAATTTTTGCCATATCCTTATTCTTGAAAGATGGATCATTATTAGATATTATTATGTTAGAATACCATATCTCAAAAGATCTAGTTTAAGATGAATCTTGATACCTAAGATCCAGTTTGAGAGGACAAAGGCATGGCTTCTACCCACTTGGTGAAGTACTTAGTTGTAGCTATTATGAAATTATGTCCATCTAATAATATAAGATTTATTTTTCCTATGATATCTAGCCTGATGAGACAAAAAAAGTCATTATTTTAAGGACATTTCATACAATTTTGCTTAATTATGCCTAAATATTATAGTTTATGCCAAGTACATTGATTATTATTTATATTATTATTGATGTTAATGTAGTAAATTGTAGAAAATAATGCGTTACTATTGGGACAAGTTTTTCTACTTTTTTATGGTTAATTTGCATAATTTCAACATTAATTAGGTATGTATTAAAGAGGAATAAAATGAATTACAAAGTGGAATATTTGATCATAGGTTTGAAGATCTAATGTTCCTACATATTTGAAAATGTTTCCCACCCATATTTTGTATTTTTAAGATAATTGAGAGCCAAATTGTGAAAACTGCACATGTGCTGAAAAACTGTAGGCTTGTTAAAACATAAACTGCAAGTTTTGTTCTGAAACATCAGGGCAATCAGATGTAGTCTTCTAAAAATAGGGATAATGTTCTAAATAATCAGTCAAAATATATTTTCCATGTATAAGGAGTAATATGGAATCATATCTTTACACTTGAGATTAGCCAATCAGTTAGCAGCTAGAGAATTTGCATGAATTGAATATTCAACTGTATGTTTCGGAGCATTGCAAGTATTTTTACATTAAAAATAGAACTAATTTTGACTAATTTCAAGGTGGAAATGGTGAGTTGGAGGGTCAAAATTTGACATGGATATTCCTTGAGAATATTCTAAGATATTCCATAGCAATTGGAGGTGCAAAGATGAGAAAATCTATCCAATCCAACTTATTGTCCTAATTCTAGAAAAGTCAAGTTTGACTGTAGAATTTTGTAATTAATGAAATAATGGATTATTTCTTGTTTTTACCCTCATTTGTATGTATTCAAGTTGAGAATTTAGTTATATATACTCCTTGTCTGCCCTTTGACAAAGTTAGTAGAAAAATACGATTTAGCAATAGTAAAACAACCATTGTACAAGGTTGAAACAATCAATAAAAAGTGCAATAATTTTAGATTAAATAATTTCAAATTCTTTCATGAATTTTTGACTTTGTAAGTTAGTTTAGCATATTCTAAATCATTCACCTTATGTTGGACCTTGGAGCAAGGGCCCACTCTTAGGACCAGTGGAAGGACTGTAGCTGTAATTACAAGTTTTCTTGTTGTTTGTGCATTTAATTTCAGCAGTTTAGTTTTAGCATTAAATTTATCATTTCTCCTATTTTTTAGCATTGTATTCGTCTCCTATTTTCATCATTTTATGTTCTATTTTGTTGCAGCTATCTAGTCTTAATTAATTCCTATATTTTTCATTTTTGATTTAGCATATGATTTTTGTTTTTCTTGCTTTAAATCTATTTTAGCATCTTTCAAATCAACAATTTATTTTTTTAGCATTTTTCATTATGTTACAATAGTTTCAATTTCAGTAACTAGTTTCTAATTTTTGTGATTTCAATTCAGTCAGAGTAGCATAACATATTTTAATTTTGTAAATTAGTTAGCTTTTCATTTTATGCATAGTGTGTAATTTAGTGTATTTTTTCAAAGATATTACGATTCTCTGTTTTATTTAGGTAGTCTAGTATCTTGATTCCTAAGACATAATTCCTATGATATCTATCGCATAGAAACTTATGATTTCACCTTGTATTTAACAAATTAATTAAAGTGAGAGCATTCACAACACTCATCATAGCATCCAAGTAGAGAAAGGCCAAGGGGATGTTATGGACTACTACTCTTGGCTTGGTGGATGGACAAGGTAATCATGTTTGTAATATCTATTATATTTTTACATGAAATTATAGGCACCCCTTTCTATGGTTGGCCAATAATATACCATAGGAATAATATTTTTGCCAATGATACTTCCATTGGAGTGACAACCACATGCCTCTTCATGGAATTCTTGAACTATTACTTTTGCTTTGTTAGAATTTAGACATCTTAAAAGAATACCATCAAAGATATGCGTGTATAATATATATTTTATTATGATATATCTACAAGCTTGTTATCTTAGGCTCTTTTACTAGTTATGATTTAGTCCTTTAAGAAAAAAAACCACTCTTAAAGAAATCATAAGTTTCCTTGTACCAATCATCAAGGATAGGTGCTTGTTCTGTGGCAAAAATAGCTAAGGGTTCTTGGCTAGATTTCAAGGTTGTTGGTTGCCTTATTTATAGGATGACAATTGTTGCTCTTTAATCTTCTAACTATAGAGGCATAAGTGATGTGGCTGCAGCCATTGCATTTGCTTGGTGATTGCTAGAACATGGAATAGTATAAATGGTAACCTTCTCAAAGGAAGACATCAACTTATTCATAATATATTTATAATATCTAAGTTTATATTTGGTTTAATAAACTCAATACATCTAATTAACTATTATCTATGAATATCCAAATATAGAGAGTGAAATTACTTTTAGATATTGGGTGGCATTTAGCCCAAGGATGAGCGATTCATATTCAACTATATTATTAGTACATGATAATTTAAGCTTAAAGGATAAGGGAATGCCAATCTATGGAGGTACCACTAAAATGATTCCTACCCCTACAACTTTGATACATCTTGTGCTATCAAAGAAAAAGGTACATGAATCTTACTGTGATAATTATAGGGTGGCTACCATTTCATTGGGGTACTCGACTATTAAAGGATGAATAGCTTGTAAAGGGGATATTGCTAACTAATAAGCAATTACTTAGCCTTTAATTCAATTTTAAATTATGAATTCAAAGTTGAAGTCATTTATATCCATCACCCATTTAGCTATTCTACTCGAAAGGTAAGGTTTAGATATAATGTTTGAGTTTATTATCTTTGGTTTGATAAAATTAATAAATATAATTAACTACTAGCTATGAATCTCCACATATAGAAAGTGAAGTTACTTTTAGAGCTAGGGTGGCCCTTAGCCCAAGGATGAGTGATTAATATTTAGTCATGTTATTAGTACATGATTATTTAAGCTTAAAGGATAAGGGAATATCAATCTATTAAGGTGACACTAAAATGTTTTCACTCCAACGACGGTCTTCCAATTTGTCGCGATATTGCGACCTTTTTTCTCTCTTCAACGACGGTCTTCCATACTGTCGCGATATCGCGACACTTTTTCTCTTCGGGTGCTTTTTTGCAAACTTGTCGCGATATCGCGACACTTTTTGGCCTTCAGACGCTTCCTTGCTTCATGTCGCGATATCGTGACATTTTTTCTCTCTCCAATGGTGGTCTTCCTTTTTGTCGCGATATCGCGACATTTTTTCTCTCTCCAATGGCGGTATTCCATTCTGTCGTGATATCGCGACCTTTTTTCTCTCCAACGGCGGTCTTCCATTTTTGTCGTGATATCGCGACATTTTTTCTCTCTCCAACAACGGTCTTCCATTCTGTCGTGATATCGCGACCTTTTTTCTCTCCAACGACGGTCTTCCATTTTTGTCGTGATATCGCGACATTTTTTCTCTCTCCAACGACGGTCTTCCATTCTGTCGCGATATCGCGACCTTTTTTCTCTCCAACGGCGGTCTTCCATTTTTGTTGTGATATCGCGACATTTTTTCTCTCCAATGGTGGTCTTCCATTCTGTCACGATATCGCGACCTTTTTTCCCTCCAACGGTGGTCTTCCTTTTTGTCGCGATATCGCGACATTTTTTCTCTCCAACGGCGGTCTTCCTTTTTTGTTGCGATATCGCGACATTTTTTCTCTCCAACGGCGGTCTTCCTTTTTGTCGCGATATCGCAACATTTTTTCTCTCCAACGACGGTCTTCCTTCTTATCACGATTTCGTGACACTTTTCCTCCTTCGTTGTGGATTTCCAGATTGTCATGATTTCGCGGCACCTTTTGTCCTCGGCTGCGGTCCTCCAAATTGTCACGATTTCGCGACACTTTTTCGTCTTGGCAGCGGCCTCCCAATTTGTCGCGATATCACGACAATTTTCCTCTTCGACAATGGTCTTCATTCTTGTCGCGATTTCGTGACACTTTTTATTCTCGACAGCAGGCTTCCACTTTCGTCGCGATTTCGTGACTCATTTTCTATTTCGGCTGTGGTCTTCATTCTTGTCGCGATTTCGTGACTCTTCTTCTCGTCCGGCTCCAACCTAGCAACTTGTCGCGATATCATGACACTTTGCAACATGTCGCGATATCGCGACTTCTTCCCTTCTTCGGTTTCGATGGCTTTTCTTGTCACGATTTCGTGACTTCCTTTCTTCTATTGGCATCAACGGCACAACTTGTCGCGATTTCGCGACATCACCATTTTGGTCGCGATTTCACGACACCTTCCCTAGTGTGGAGGTTTGCCAAATCTCTTTTCCTTTCTTCTTGGACCACCTTGGTCGCTATGGATTTCTTGTAATATCTCTTGTACAAGGTTCAGGGACCTTTCAACACCCTTTCTACCAATAAAAAAAAATGATTCCTATCCCTACACCTTTGATACATCTTGTACCATAAAAGAAAAGGGTATAGAAATCTTGTTGTAATAATTCCAAGGTGGCTACCATTTCTTTGGGATACTTGACTATTAAAGGATAAAAATATTGTAAAGGGGATATTGCTAACTAATCAACAATTACTTGCCCCTTAATTGACTTTTGACTTATGAATTCAAGGTCAAATTCAATGTGATCCATCACCCATTCAGTTATTATACTTGAAAGGTAAATTTTAGACATAAGGTACCTCAATGGGTCTACCTTAGCTGTTACATCGATTTTATGGTTAATCTTGTAATGTCTTAGCATTTGGAAAGCAAAGACTACTACTAGGCATAATTTTTCTAAGGCAGTGTGCCTGGTCTCATAACTTATAAGGGTTCTACTACTATAGTAGATGACCCTTTACCTATGTTGATCATCATATTGTTCCAACATAGCTCCCAAGGTATGGACTATTGCTTCAATGTATAGCAACAATGGCTTGATGAGATTTGGTGGTATTAGAAATGGTGGAGATAGAAGATACATTTTCAAGGCATCAAAGGCCCTTTGACCCTCTTTATACCACTTAATCTTAGTTCCTTTTCTTAAAGATTAGAAAAGGGTTGGCACTTGTTTTCAAATTGGGATATGGATCTCTTGATTGATTGTAGTCTACCTTGTAGACTTTGAAGCTCAAATATGTGTTAGAATTATTAAGCTATCATTGATGTCAAGGCATATATCTTCAAGGGTGATTTTATTATATGTTTTAATATTTAAATGAAATATTTAATTATTAAAGTGGAAGGTTTATATTTAAATCAAAGGATTTAAATATATTTTGAATAAAATTTTAAATATTCAAATATTATAATATTTAAATCATAGATTTAAATATTATAATATAAAAGAGTTTTAATAGAGAGTGGATTGACTTGAGCACCAAATAAAAGTAAATTTGAAATTCAAAGGTTTAATATGCATGGGCTAACCTCCTTGGTTGCAAATAGCAAAGTGAAAGAATATTTATACAAGGTAAATAATTCATTTTGTGGTATAAAGACAACTCGAATATTCTTTGATATAAGATCGAGCAAAGAGTTGAAGAGAAGGGAGGATGTGCCGAAGAGGAGCGCAAGTTGAATATTCGAGAGGACGTTCGGCAATGTAGCATCGATCCTAAGGAAGGTTCAAATATTTGATTATGCCCTTTTAATATCAACCATTGGGTTATCCCAATTGGTTGCTAGGACGTGTTAGGGCACTACGATGTAGAAGGTCTAAAGTTTGAATATTCTCGATGGTCTTTTTGCTGTATGACTGAAGTGCAAGGTACAGAAGGTTCAAATATTTTATGTTGTCTGATCTCAACTGGTGGGTTAGCCTAGTCAATTACAAGCTCGTATTAGGATACTACGGTATAGAAGGTTTGAGGGTCGAATCTCCTCGACACCTATTTTGCTATGCAATTACTGGTCGAGATAGCGCGACGAAGGCTTCAAATATTTTAGTATGCCATTTAGTTTCATCTGATGGGTTTACTCAGTTGGTCATGAGCTTGCATTAGGGAACTACACTACTAGAGGTCCAATGGTTGAATCTCCTCGATGGCCTGCTAAAGTTTTGCTTTGCAAGGTAAAGTTTTTAATTAAATTTGATTAAAGGGAGATATAAGGAGTCATTTTGTTGTTAATAAAGTTTTATTTTACAAGTTTTAAAAGGGAGATATAAGGAGTCATTTTGTTGTTATAAATTTTTATTTCGTAAGTTTTAAAAGGGAGATATAAGGAGTTATTTTTAATTAAGATTTATTGTGTATGTTTTTAAAAGGAGTGATAAGGGTTTAAAGTGTTTTATTTGATATTTAAATCAAGAAATAAAAAAGGAAATTATTGAGGCAGAATTAGAAGGCACATACAAAAGGAAAATCATTTTGTCAAGGTAGATTTGGAAAGCACATGCAAAAGGAAGATCATCATTAGTGAGGCATATTTGGAGGGCACAAATTTGAACAATTCATGGCATCAAAGAATACAGTAAGGGGTTTAAGTGCACATATTCATCCAAGCATTCAATTAACAAGGAAATTTAACCATCTGAAGAAGAAAAAAAGGTGCACATGATAGTGGAAGAAAAGCAAGGTATTAGCGTCTCCAATTCAACATGCAAGTAAGTTATCCAGTGCTAGACTAAGACTACTTTAAATTATGATAAATGTGAGACATGTGGAAGTGATAAACTTAATGAATGTGAAGAACATATTGGCCATTTGAAGATTTCTACACTAGTGCATATCATCCTCTATATGTTCATGAAGTTAAAAGAATTCTAGGTAGAATATGTCTGCATTGATTTTAGTTGAAGAAAGCAAACTCAAGAAAAGGAAATATTTAAAGAGTAAAAGCAAGGTACAACAGGGATTATAATGAATAATTTGTGAGCAGATTTAGAAGCAGATTTGAGCAGTGTTTGTGAGCATATTTAGGAGTAGATTTGAGCAATATTTATGAGCATATTTGGGAGTAGATTTGAGCATTGTTTGTGAGCAGATTTAGGAGCAAATTTGAGTAGTTTTTGTGAGCATATTGGAGAGCAAAATTGAGTGAGGTTGGTGCCTCAAGGGGATTTGTGTCTCCTATGGATTGGTGTCCATGAACTTGTATAGGGGATTGGTGTCTCTTATGGATTGGTGTCCATGAACTTGTATAGGATATTGGTGTCTCCTATGGATTGGTGTCCACAAACTTGTATATGGGATTAGTATCTCCTGTGGATTGGTGTCAATGAAATTGTATAGCAGATTAGTGTCTCCTGTGGATTGGTGTCCATGAAATTGTATAGGGGATTGGTGTCTCCTGTGGGTTGGGGCCAAAAAATTGTACTAGCGAATTGGTGTCTCATGTGGGTTGGTACCCACAAAATTTTTTGAAGGAAAAATATAAGCAATATTTTACCATGGTTTTCTCTCGAAAGGGTGTTTTCACGTAAAATAATTGTCTCTTGTGTATGGAAGTTGTACATTGATTTATTATTGCATTCACATTATTGCAGTTATTGGTTTAAAAGGAAAAGTTTTATCTTATATTATTCACTCCCCCCTATCAGTATAAGGTTGTGTTTTTTAATTTGTATTAGAGTAGGTTCCTTCGTGAAAGCCTAACAACTTGAAGAAATATCTTATAGAAATACACATGGCTTACCAAGAAGGTTTTTTGTCAAATAGATCTCCACTGTTTGATGGAAATAACTATTATTTATGGAGTGTGAGGATGTGGAATTATTTTATGGCACATGGATATGATATATGGTAATCCGTTGAGGATGGGTTCACACCACTTGATATGCCTTCCACGGATTGAGATGGGAAGAAACCATTTGAAAATAATGCCAAGGCAATGAATACAATATTAAGTAGATTATATGAATCAAAGTTTATGAAAGTAATGCAATGCACCTTAGAAAAAGAAATTTGAGACAAGTTACAAAACATATGAAGGATATGATAAGGTTAAAATTGCAAAACTTCAAATCCATAGGAGGAAGTTCAAAGATTTGAAGATGAAATATGAGGAAGATATTTCCAAATATCTACTCCACATTTATAAAGTTGTCAACACCATTCGTTGACTTGGAGAAAGTATTGAAGACTCTAAGATTGTTCAAAAAATCTTAAGGTAACTTCCCATGAGGTTTGATGAAAAGGTCTCAACAATTGAAGAAATTAAGGATCTTAAAACCTTAATCATGGAGGAGCTACATGAAATTCTCACAGCATATGAGATGAGGACTGAAAAATATCAAACATCCAAATGGAAGGCCACATTTAAAGCTTCAAATATGACAAAGAATAAAGAACCAAAGTCAAGTGAAGAATCAATCAGTGGAGAAGAAGCTAACTTTGTGTGAAGAAATAAGAAGGGTCCAAGAAAGTACAAAGGTATGCATACTATAAAATATTTTAATTGTGGTAACATTGGTCACTATGTCAATATAAAGATGCTTTGGACAATCTATGTCCATATAAAGATGCATTAGACAATTTATGTTCATATGGTAAATGTATTTCAGATAATCTATGCCTATATGAGATATGTATTTGGATATTCTATGTCCATAAAAATGTGTTATGGATAGTTTATGCCTATATAAAATATACCTTTGGAAAATTTATGTCTATATGATACAATATTTTTGGACAATCTATATCCATATAATACAATGGATAGTCTATGTTTGTATGATACAATGATTTTGGATAATCTATGCCCATATGATATAATGATTTCTTGGGGAACTATGGACTGCTTCTAATTGATGATAGACACGTGTATTTTATACGCTTAGTCAATGGTTAGAAATAATCATAGTTCTCCATGTTAAAGTGTGAATGTAAACAATGAAATTATGTGAATAGGTATGAAAAGTATTTTGAGAGATTTTATACCTTAGTTACCTAGCTAAAAAGCAATATATCCTAACTAAGATCATCATGGGTCATGATGAATCTATTGACTCCATATACTTTAGGAAACCAAGCATCAATCGTATGAGCACAAGCAAGTGAAATGGTCATTTAGCAAGCAATCGATGCAATTAGATGCATGAGAAACCAACACAAAAAAATCAAGCATAATATATTTTTAAATGCATTATGTTTGTAGGTTTCTTATTTTCTTTACCATATAACATGGCCAAGCCATATGCACTAGACCTAAATTTGGCAATTACTACAAACGAACCTAACCAATTCAGTTCAAATTTACCTTTTTTATTCTTCTTTTGTATTAGTATTCTTTTGGTATTATTTAAGAACTAAGTTTCCTACTTCAAAATGATGAGGCCATACCCTCTTTTCATAGGCTATTTTGAGTCTTTGGTGATAGACTCATAGGTGCTCTAGGGCATTGACCCATTTTTTATCATGCATTTTCAATTGACTAAGGTATGCATGGAGATACTCATCACCAAAAAAAGCATATTGTAAAAGGATTCAAAGTGACAAGAATTCTAATTAAAGGGGGAAGATGACCTCATTTCCATAGACCAAGGCATAGGGTTTAGCACTAGTCATAGTTCTTACACTAGTGCGATATACCCATAAAATAGGATATAGCTACAAATGCTAATCCCTACCAGTCTTGGTAATAAGTTTATTTAATATATTTATTAAAGTATTATTTGAAGCTTTGGATTATCCATTACCTTGTGGGTAATATGAAATAGACAATTTATGTTGGATTTTAAGATTAGCATAAATTTTTGCCATATCCTTATTCTTGAAAGATGGATCATTATTAGATATTATTATGTTAGGAATACCATATCTCAAAAGATCTAGTTTAAGATGAATCTTGATACCTAAGATCCAGTTTGAGAGGACAAAGGCATGACCTCTACCCACTTTGTGAAGTACTTAGTTGTAGCTATTATGAAATTATGTCCATCTAATAATATAAGAATTATTTTTCCTATGATATCTAGCCTGATGAGACAAAAAAAGTCATTATTTTAAGGATATTTCATACAATTTTGCTTAATTATGCCTAAATATTATAGTTTATGCCAAGTACATTGATTATTTTTTATATTATTATTGATGTTAATGTAGTAAATTGTAGAAAATAATGCGTTACTATTAGGACAAGTTTTTCGATATTTTTTTATGGTTAATTTGCATAATTTCAACATTAATTAGGTATGTATTAAAGAGTAATAAAATGCATTAAAAAGTGGAATATTTGATCATATGTTTGAAGATCTAATGTGCCTACATATTTGAAAATGTTTCCCTTCCATATTTTATATTTTTAAGACAATTAAGAGTCAAATTGTGAAAACTGCACATGTGTTGAAAAACTATAGGCTTGTTAAAACATAAACTACAAGTTTTGCTCTGAAACTTTAGGGCAGCCAGTTGTAGTCTTCTAAAAATAGGGATAATGTTCTAAATAATCATTCAAAATATATTTTCCATGTATAAGGAGTAATATGGAATCATATATTTACACTTGATATTAGCCAATAAGTTAGTAGCTAGAGAATTTGCATGAATTGAATATTCAACTGTATGTTTCGGAGCACTGCAGGTATTTTTACGTTAAAAATGGAACGAATTTTGACTAATTTCAAGGTGGAAATGGTGAGCTAGAGGGTCAAAATTTGACATGGATATTCCTTGAGAATATTCCAAGATACTCCATAGCAATTGGAGGTGCAAATATGAGAAAATCTATCCAATCCAACTTACTATCGTAATTATGGAAAAATCAAGTTTGACTGTAGAATTTTGTAATTAATGAAATAATGGATTATTTCTTGTTTTTACCCTCATTTGTATGTATTCAAGTTGAGAATTTAGTTATATATACTCCTTGTCTGCCCTTTGACAAATTTAGTAGAAAAATACGATTTAGCAATAGTAAAACAACCATTGTACAAGGTTGAACAATCAATAAAAAGTGCAATAATTTTAGATTAAATAATTTCAAATTCTTTCATGAATTTTTGACTTTGTCAGTTAGTTTAGCATATTCTAAATCATTCACCTTATGTTGGACCTTGGAGCAAGGGCCCACTCTTAGGACCAGTGGAATGACTGTAGCTGTAATTACAGGTTTTCTTGGTGTTTTTGCATTTAATTTTAGCAGTTTAGTTTTAGCATTAAATTTATCATTTTTCCTTTTTTTTAGCTATGTCTTCTTCTCCTATTTTCTCCTATTTTCATCATGTTATGTTCTATTTTGTTGTAGCTAGCTAGTCTTAATTAATTCCTATATTTTTCATTTTTGATTTAACATATGATTTTTGTTTTAATTGCTTTAAATCTATTTTAACATCTTTCAAATCAACAATTTATTTTTTTAGAAATTTTCATTCTGTTACAGTAGTTTCAATTTCAGTAACTAGTTTCTAATTTTTTTAATTTCAATTCAGTCAAAGTAACATAACATCTGTCAATTTTGTAAATTAGTTAGCTTTTATTTTTATGCAAAGTGTGTAATTTAGTGTAGTTTTGCAAAGATATTATGATTATTTGTTTTATTTAGGTAGTCTAATGTCTTGAAACCATAATTCCTATGATATCTATTGCATACAACCTTATGATGCCACCCTGGATTTGACAAATTAATTAAAGTGAGAGCATTCATGACACTCGTCATAGAATCCAAGTAGAGAAAGCCCAAGGGGATGTTATGGACTACTACTCTTGGCCAGATGCATGGACAAGGTAATCATGTTTGTAATATCTATCATATTTTTACATGAAATTATAGGCATCCCTTTCTATGGTTGGCCAATAATATCCCATAGGAATAAGATTTTTGCCAATGACACTTCCATTGGAGTGACCACCACATGCCTCTTCATGGACTTCTTGAACTATTACTTTTGCTTTGTTAGAATTTAGACATCTTAAAAGAATACAATAAAAGGTATGCTTGTATAATATATCTTTTATTATGATATATCTACAATTTTGTTGCCTTAGTCTCTTTTACTAGTTATGATTTAGTCCTTTAGAAAAAAAACCACTCTTAAAGAAATCATAAATTTTCTTGTACCAATCATCAAGGATAGGTGCTTGTTCTGTGGCAAAAATAGCTAATGGTTCTTGGCTAGATTTCAAGGTTGTTGGTTACCATATTTATAGGATGACAATTATTGCTTGTTCATCTTCTCACTCTAGAGGCATAAGTGATGTGGCTGCAGCCATTGCATTTTCTTGGTGATTGCTAGAACATGGAATCGTGTCAATGATAACCTTCTCAAAGGAAGCCATCAACTTATCCATAATATATTTATAATATATAAGTTTATATTTGGTTTAATAAACTCAATAAATCTAATTAACTATTATCTATGAATCTCCAAATATAGAGAGTGAAATTACTTTTAGAGATAGGATGGAATTTAGCCCAAGGATGAGTGATTCATATTCAACTATATTATTAGTACATGATAATTTAAGCTTAAAGAATAAGTGAATGACAATATATTGAGGTGCCACTAAAATGATTCCTACCCCTACAAATTTGATACATCTTGTTCTATCAAAGAAAATGGTACATGAATCTTACTGTGATAATTCTAGGGTGGCTACCATTTCATTGGGGTACACGACTATTAAAGGATGAATAGATTGTAAAGGGGACATTATTAACTAATAAGCAATTACTTGTAATTTAATTCAATTTTGACTTATGAATTCAAGGTTGAATTCATTTATATCCATCACCCATTTAGCTATTCTACTCGAAAGGTATGGTTTAGATATAATGTTTGAGTTTATCATATTTGGTTTGATAAACTCAATAAATCTAATTAACTACTAGCTATGAATCTCCACATATAGAGAGTGAAGTTACTTTTAGAGCTAGGGTGGCCCTTAGACCAAGGATAAGTGATTCATATTTGGTCATGTTATTAGTACATGATTATTTAAGCTTAAACGATAAGGGAATATCAATCTATTAAGGTAACACTAAAATGATTCCTACCCCTACACCTTTGATACATCTTGTACCATAAAAAAAAGGGTATAGAAATCTTGTTGTGATAATTCCAAAGTGGCTACCATTTCATTGGGATACTTAACTATTAAATGATAAAAATATTGTAAAGGGGATATTGCTAACTAATCAACAATTACTTGCCCCTTAATTGACTTTTGACTTATGAATTCAAGGTCAAATTCATTGAGATCCATCACCCATTCAATTATTCTACTTGAAAGGTAAAGTTTAGACATAAGGTACCTCAATGGGTCTACCTTAGCTATTACATAGATTTTATGGTTAAGCTTGTAATGTCTTAGCATTTGGAAAGCAAAGACTACTACTAGGCATAAGTTTTCTAAGGTAGTGTGCCTGGTCTCATAACTTATAAGGGTTCTACTACTATAGTAGATGACCCTTTACCTATGTTGATCATCATATTGTTTAAACATAGCTCCCAAGTTATGGACTATTACTTCAATGTATAGCAACAATGGCTTGATGGGATTTGGTGGTATTAGAACTGGTGGAGATAGAAGATACATTTTCAAGGCATCAAAGGCCATTTGACCCTCTTTATCCCACTTAAACTTAGTTCTTTTTATTAAAGTTTAGAAAAGGGTTGGCACATGTTTTCAAATTGGGATATGGATCACTTGATTGATTGTAGTCTACCTTGTAGACTTTGAAGCTCAAATAGGTGTTAGAATTATTGAGCTGTTATTGATGTCAAGGCAAATATCTTCAAGGGTGATTTTATTATATGTTTTAATATTTAAAAAAAATATTTAAATATTAAAGTGGAAGATTTATATTTAAATCAAAGGATTTAAATATATTTTGAATAAAAGTTTAATTATTCAAATATTATAATATTTAAACCATAGATTTAAATATTATAATATAAAAGAGTTTTAAAAGAGAGTGGGCCGACTTGAGTACCATATAAAAGTAAATTTGAAATTCAAAGGTTTAATATGAATGGGCTAACCTCCTTGGGTACAAATAGAAAAGTGAAAGAATATTTATACAAGGCCAATAATTCATATTGTGGTATAAAGACAATTCGAATATCCTTCGATATAAGATCGATCAAAGAGTTGAAGAGAAGGGAGGACGTCCGGAAGAGGAGCACAAGTTGAAGATTCGGGAGGACGTTTGACGATGTAGCAGTGATCCTAAGGAAGGTTTAAATATTTGATTATGCCCATTTAATTTCAACCGTTGGGTTAGCCTAATTGGCTGCTATCCCGTGTTAGGGCACTGTGGTGTAGAAGGTCCGAAGTTCGAATCTCCTTGGTGGTATTTTTGTTGTGTGACTGAAGTGCAAGGTACGGAAGGTTCAAATATTTTATTGTGCCCTTTGATCTCAAATGGTGGGTTAGCCTAGTTAGTTACAAGCTTGTATTAGGGTACTACGGTACAGAAGGTTTGAGGGTCGAATCTCCTCGATACATGTTTTCCTATACAATTTTTGTTCAAGATAGTGCAACGAAGGCTTCAAATATTTTATTTTTCCATTTAGTTTCATTTGATGGGTTAGCTCAGTTGGTCATGAGCTTGCGTTAGGGCACTACGCTACTAGAGGTCCAAGGGTTGAATCTCCTCTATGGCCTGCTAAAGTTTTGTTGTGCAAGGTAAAGTTTTTAATTAAATTTTATTAAAGGAAGATATAAGGAGTCATTTTGTTGTTAATAAAGTTTTATTTTACATGTTTTAAAAGGGAGATATAAGGAGTCATTTTGTTGTTATAAAGTTTTATTTTGTAAGTTTTTAAAGGGATATATAAGGAGTTATTTTTAATTAAGTTTTATTGTGTATGTTTTTAAAAGGAATGATAAGGATTTAAAGTGTTTGATTTGATATTTAAATCAAGAAGGAAAAAAGAGAATTATTGAGGCAAAATTGGAAGGCACATAAAAAAGGAAAATCATTTTGTCAAGGTCGATTTGGAAAGCAAATGCAAAAGGAAGATCATCATTATTGAGGTAGATTTGGAGGGCACAAATTTGAACAAGTCAAGGCATCAAAGAATACGATAAGAAGTTTAAGTGCACATATTCATCCAAGCATTCAATTAACAAGGAAGAAAAATTCAACCATCTCAAGAAGAAGAAAAGGTGCACATGATAGTGGAAGAAAAGCAAGGTATTAACGTCTCCAATTCAACACGCAAGTAAGTTATCAAGTGCTAGGCTAAGACTACTTTAAATTATGATAAATGTGAGACATGTGGAAGCGACAAACTTAATGAATATGAAGAACATATTGGCCATTTGAAACTTTCTACACTAGTGCATATCATCCTCTATATGTTCATGAAGTTAAAAGAATTCTAGGTAGAAAATATCTGCATTGCTTTTAGTTGAAGAAAGCAAACTCAAGAAAAGGAAATATTTAAAGAGTAAAAGCAAGGTACAATAGGTATTATAATGAATAATTTGTGAGTAGATTTAGAAGCAGATTTGAGCAGTGTTTGTGAGAATATTTGGGAGTAGATTTGAGAAATATTTATGAGCATATTTGGGAGTAGATTTGAGCACTGTTTGTGAGAATATTTAGGAGTAAATTTGAGCAGTGTTTGTGAGCATATTGGAGAGCAGAATTGAGTGAGGTTGGTGGCTCAAGGGGATTTGTGTCTTCCATGGATTTGTGTCCATGGAATTGTATAGGGGATTGGTGTCTCTTGTGGATTGGTATCCATGAAATTATATAGGATATTGGTGTCTCCTGTGTATTGGTGTCCACAAACTTGTATAGGGGATTGGTATCTCCTGTGGATAGGTGTCCATGAAATTGTATAGGGGATTAGTGTCTCCTATGGATTGGTGTCCATGAAATTGTATAGGGGATTGGTGTCTCCTATGGGTTGGTGCCCACAAACTTGTACTAGGGGATTGGTGTCTCCTATGGGTTGGTGCCCACAAAATTTTTTGAAGAAAAATATAAGCAATATTTTACCATGGTTTTCTCCCAAAAGGGTGTTTCCACGTAAAAGCATTGTCTCTTATGTGTATGGAAATTGTACATTGATTTATTATTGCATTCACATTATTGCAGTTATTGGTTTAAAAAGAAAAGTTTTATCGTATATTATTCACTCCCCCCTCTCAGTATAAGCTTGTGTTTTTTAATTTGTATCAGAGCAGGTTCCTTCATGAAAGCCTAACAACTTGAAGGAAGATCTTGCAGATATACCCATGGCTTATCGAGAAGGTATTTTATCAAATAGGTATCCACTATTTGATGGAACTAACTATGCTTTATGGAGTGTGAGAATATGGACTTATTTGATGGCACATGGCTATGATATATGGTAATCCGTTGAGGATGGGTTCACACCACCTGATATGCCTCCCACGAATTGAGATGGCAAGAAACCATTTGAAAATAATGCCAAGGAAATGAATACAATATTAAGTAGATTATGTGAATTAGAGTTTGTGAAAGTCATGCAATGTACCTTAGAAAAAGAAATCTGGGATAAGTTACAAACATATGAAGGATACGACAAGGTTAAAATTGCAAAATTTCAAACCCATAGGAGGATGTTAAAATATTTGAATATGAAATATGAGGAAGATATTGCCAAATATCTACTCCACATTGATGAAGTTGTCAACACCATTCATTGACTTGGAGAAAGTATTGAAGACTCTAAGATTGTTCAAAAAATCTTAAGGTCACTTCTCATGAGGTTTTATGGAAAGGTCTCAACGATTGAAGAAATGAAGGATCTTAAAACCTTAAGCATGGACGAGCTACATGGAATTCTCATAGCCTATGAAATGAGGACTGAAAAATATCAAACATCCAAATGGAAGATTACGTTTAAAGCTTCAAATAAGATAAAGAATAAAGAACCAAAGTCAAGTGAAGAATCGAGCAACAAAGAAGAAGCTAAATTTGTGCGAAGAAATAAGAAGGGTCCAAGAAAATAAAAAGGTATGCATACGATGAAATATTTTAATTGTGGTAACATTGGTCACTATGCTTATAATTTCCCACAAGCTGGAAGTAGTAGCAGTAAAGAAGAAAAGGAATACAAGAAAAATAAAGAAATAAAATTTTATCATGAAAATAAAAACAACCACGGTCAAAGCAAGCATGAGAAGAAGATTTTTCAAAGGTACAATAGGAGTCTTTATGTTGAGGAAGCAAAAAATTCTTCTAGCAGTGATAAAATCCTCTCTTATAGTGAAAGAGAAGAAATCCTATTTTTGGCTATAGAGGAGAAAGAAGATGCTCTTGTTGACAAAAATCAAGAAAAGAGAGAGATCCAAAAAATGAAGAGGAAGCCATAGTTGACATAGAATAGGAACTTGTTGTTGGTATTGAAGATTTAAAAAGTCTTAGAAAGAAGAACTCAAGATTGAAGACTTAAATACAAGAGGATGAGATGATAAAGGTAAAGTTGTCACAAGAAATCCTTGAATTTAAAGTTAAAATTGAAGAGGCAAAGCAAATTGAAGAAGGTATGGCTGAGCAATTAAAGGCAAAAGATTTGGAATGTGAAAAACTGAAACATGAAGTTGTTTCTTTAAGGAAGGAAGTGAAAGAATCTAATGATAAGCTACAGTAAAATATTATACTTGAGAAAAGCACATAAATCTTGGATGTTATTATCAAAGCACAGAGATCTTTGGTTATTAAGACTAGACTTGGTTTTAGAGAAGGTCAAAAGGAACAAAAGGGGGAGTCAAACTCAAAAGGAACAGATGCATAAAATAAAACAATTAAAGAAGATCCTAAGACCTATACTGGTGTGTTGAGAAGTGGAAGTATCAATAAGGAAAAAAAAAAAAGAATCATCATGGACCAAGGACCATCATAGAAACAATAATAAGAGAACCATGCAGCCATATCCTCCAAGGTAATTAGACAAGTTTCAATATTTCTTCCATGGTTATTGTTTCTAATGTAACCAATTTGGTCATAAAGCTATAAATTGTAGGGTGCATGCTAAGAAATATTTTGGTTTCACCAAGAGGAATTTTAATTCATTTGCACCTCTCATGGACTACAACATCATATGTTACAAATGTAATAATTTTGGGCATACAACTAGATGGTGTAGAACAATGTTCCTTGAACTTATGAAGTCAAACAAGAAGGAGAATAGTCAACCTGTTTAAAAGAATATGAACTCCAAAGTTAGAAAAAGAAAATAGAACAAGAAAAGTATCACAATAATTTGGGAATTTCACTTCCATCTCATCATTGATTGTCTTAGTTAGAGCAGAGAGTAAGGGAGCGTTGTCAAGTGTCTTATCCTTTAGCCCCGATGAGCCTTTGCCATTGATGTCAAAGGGGAAGAATTTTAGTAAGGGGGAGCAGCTTGTCAGGGGAAGTAGCTTGTGATCCTATTTTAGTAAAGGTTAGTTTATTTTTAGGGTTGCCATCAATGACAAAGGGGATATTGTAGAATTATTGAGTTATCATTGATGTCAAGGCAGATATCTTCAAGGGTGATTTAATATTTTCATTGATGTAAAGGAAGATATATTCAAGGTTGATTTAATTATATGCTTTAATATTTAAATGAAATATTTAAATATTAAAGTGGAAGGTTTATATTTAAATCAAAGGATTTAAATATATTTGAATAAAAGTTTAAATATTCAAATATTATAATATTTAAATCATAGATTTAAATATTATAATATAAAAGAGTTTTAAAAGAGAGTGGACCAACTTGAGCACCATATAAAAGTGAATTTGAAATTCAAAGGTTTAATATGCATGGGCCAACCTCCTTGGGCATGCAAATAGCAAAGTGAAAGAATATTTATACAAGGCCAATAATTCATTTTGTGGTATGAAGACAATTTGAATATCCTTTGATATAATATCAAGCAAAGAGTTGAAGAGAAGGGAGGACATCCCGGAGAGGAGTGCAAGTTGAATATTTGAGAGGACGTTTGGTGGCATAGCAACCATCAGAAGGAAGGTTCAAATATTTGATTATGCCCTTTTAATTTCAACCATTGGGTTAGCCCAGTCGGTTGCTAGACCACGTTAGGGTGCTACGATGTAGAAGGTTTGAAGTTCGAATCTTCTTGATGGCCTTTTTGTTGTGAAAATAAAGTGCAAGGTACGAAAGGTTCAAATATTTTATTGTACCCTTTTATCTCAACCGGTGGGTTAGCCTAGTTGGTTACAAACCTGTGTTAGGGTGCTGCGGTATAGAAGGTTCGAGGGTCGAATCTCCTCCATGCCTATTTTTTTGTGCAATTGTTGTTCAAGATAGCGCAACGAAGGCTTCAAATATTTTATTATGCCCTTTAGTTTCATCCGTTGGGTTATCTTTGTTAGTCACAAGCTTGCATTAGGGAACTACGCTACTAGAAGTCCAAGGGTCGAATCCACTTGACGACTTGCTAAACTTTTACTATGCAAGGTAAATTTTTTAATTAGATTTGGTTAAAGGGAGATATAATGAGTCATTTTTTTGTTAATAAACTTTTATTTTACAAGTTTTAAAAGGGAGATATAAGGAGTCATTTTGTTGTTATAAAGTTTTATTTTGTAAGTTTTAAAAGGAGATATAAGGAGTTATTTTTAATTAAGCTTTATTGTGTATGTTTTTAAAAGGAGTGATAAGGGTTTAAAGTGTTTGATTTTATATTTAAATCAATAAGGGAAAAAGAGAATTATTGAGGCATATTTGGAAGGAACATACAAAAGGAAAATCATTTTGTCAAGGCAGATTTGGAAAGCACATACAAAAGAAAGATCATCATTATTGAGGTAGATTTGGAGGGTACAGATTTGAACAAGTCAAGACATCAAAGAATACTGTAAGAGGATTAAGTGCACATATTCACCCAAGCATTCAATTAAAAAATAAGGCAAATTTAGCCATCTCAAGAAGAAGAAAAAGTGCACATGATAGTGGAATAAAAGCAAGGTATTAGTGTCTCCAATTCAACACGTAAGTAAGTTATCCAATGCTCGACTAAGACTACTTTAAATTGTGATAAATGTGAGACATGTGGAAGTGACATACTTAATGAATGTGAAGAACATATTGGCCATTTAAAGCTTTCTACACAAGTGCATATCATCCTCTATATGTTAATGAAGTTAAAATAATTTGGATAGAATATGTCTATATTGCTTTTAGTTGAAGAAAGCAAACTCAAAAAAAGGGAAGATTTTAAAGAGTAAAAGCAAGGTACAACATGGATTATAATGAACGATTTGTGAGCAGATTTGAGCAATGTTTGTGAGAAGATTCGAGAGCAGATTTGAGTAGTGTTTGTGATAATATTGGGGAGAAAAATTGATTGAGGTTGGTTCCTCAATGGTATTGGTGTCCATGAACTTGTATAGGGGATTGACGTCTCCTATGGATTGATGTCCACAAAATTGTATAAGGGATTGGTGTCTCCTGTGGATTGGTGTCCAAAAAATTGCATAGGGGATTGGTGTCTCCTATAGATTGGTGTCCACGAACTTGTATAGGGTATTGGTGTCTCCCGTGGATTAGCGTCCATGAAGTTGTATAGGATATTGGTGTCTCCTGTGGGTTGGTTCCCACAAACTTGTACTAGGGGATTGTAGTCACCAAGTGAACTTGCTCTTATTTGCTTACAAGGTCAAGATAATTCATCAAATCTTGATTCTTTTGGTTTGAGATAATAATAACTCATTTTATGGGTTTCGTTTTCCTTGTGAACTAGTCCCACCGGGCATGCCAAATATTGTTGGGCACTAAATTGCATCAAGTTTTACTCAATACTGCGACTGTCTATCTTCCTACTTTCTATCCAGGCTTGCACCCGATAGCTACAACTCAACACTCAATATTGGATGGACCAAAAAAGAGTTTCTGATCCAACCTCTAGAGTAGGCTGGTTTCTTGTTGACTTAAACAGAGTGTTGACACAATTATTCTCACTTGGGATTTGAAGGTTAGGGTAAGAAAAGGTTAGGGTTAGAGAAATATGAACAATAGTGGATGGATAGGCTAACAACATTGCACCATAATAAAAAGCTTTGAAAAACTAACTCTAAGGCACATAACTCAGACCAACATTATCCCAAATCATACGATTCTTCATTCATTAATGTAGAGTAGAGAAATATTGCAGATAACGATTTCAATATCCAAACAATGATAATCCAACTAACAAAATTCACCAGTATCTAGATTCTACAAAAATGCACTTTCCAACAATAAATATCAATCTCAAAAGTAAATTTCAATTACTTTAATAGTTAGTAATCAATGAATTTAACACAAACTAACCACTTAAGTATTCAAAAAAATGTAGTTAAATAATTTGAACCTCTGATATCAAGCATAAAGATACAAATTTTGAGGCGAAGATCAATGTAATGCTCCTTCCATTAGCTCTTGGAAATATTTACAGTAGCACAAGCAAACACACTGAAGCCTACCCTTAAAAATATGGGTTCGACCTCTACTTATATTTTTACAAAAATTAAAATTATCAAGAACATTACAAAGATTAGATTTTGAGAGTGCAACAGAGATTTCTTGCTGGTATTTGCTTACTGGTACACCCTTGAGGAAATGCGTTATAGATGGACCATCATGGTAGCTCAAGGCCTCTACAATTTGTTGGTTTCTTAGCACAAACTAGATTCTAGGCTGTTGAAGATTATAAACCATCAATAATTTTTCTTGGAAGCCATCAACCATCGTTGATCTGTAACCACATCTAGTTCTATCTTATTGAAAACCCTCGATGCTTTATCTTCCTCTCCAACTAGCTATTACAATTCTTGTGAAGATATATCTTTAAATACCTTAGATTCTTTGACACAATCCCCACCATTGATATCCGCCATTTTATGGCTATGATTCATTTTGATATAAGCTTATTATAATGGGTAGAACACAACACCATTCCACTTTGAAAATATTGATGACATCATCCTTAAAAACCATGGAACGCCAATCCGACTTTGAAATGCCTTGAAGGCTAAGATGGATTGAATCTGCTCCTTGTTCTTCACGTTTCTTCATTATCCACAAAGTCTTCACCAATCCACACAATATTGATGACATCATCTCTTCTTAAATAATTTTGTGGATTCCATTTCGGGCTGAGCAAGAGTATTGGTATACTATCATCAATTTAGACTCGTCACAATGTAAAATGAATCTTTCTCCATTTCGGACCATCTTTAGAATAAAACATCCCTCATTAGCGTTCTAGAATGGAACTAACCAAAATTATATCTTGTCGCAAATCTGTATCCACTACTTTTATAGTGTTTCACCTTGTCACCATTTCGGGCTAAAATATTCTATATAGTCTCTGAAATTATGCACCCCAACACTTAGCCACTCGTAAGATATTCAAAACATCAAGCGGTTGCCAATACACACTTTCTTTCTACTAACATCATCTTTTATTAAATACTTTTGAAGATTCAAGATGCGTCTCTAGTCCAGAGCCAAAAATAGATGAAAACTTTTAGAATTGCTTCAAGCGCAAAAATTACTAAGTGTCGGGCGATCTCGTGCCTCCTATCGTGAATCTAATCCAAAATACACTATAAGATGTGCGGAATGAGGAATTTATGACTTAGGAAAAATTTTGTAAAATTTTCCTAAGTATGTGGCCATTTTGGGCCTACAGTTAGCATTGCCTAGAGGACTTGGTTATCATTACTTGGAACACTTAGTTAGCATTGCCTAGAGGACTTGGTTAGCATTGCCTAGAGGACTTAGTTAGATTTGATATTGTGTTGCTAGCTCTTAAGTGGTGGCCTATTAGTCTAAGTAATGGACAACTGCTTAAGTGACTAAGACTAATAGCATTTTTTAGGTAGTCTATACCATTGGACAATTCATGTTATTTTTGTGTTTTTGTTTACTTGTAAATGGTGGCTCTTCTAGCGTGATTAATTGATAAACTATTAGACAAGCATATTTATTTTTTAGGTAGTCTATACCTTTTAGTGATTCAGAAAATCTATGTTCATATAACATATGCTTTTGGATAGTCTATGTCCATAAAAATGTGTTGTGGATAGTCTATGCCCATATAAAAGATGCCTTTGGATATGTTTGTATGATAGAATATTTTTGGATGATTTATGTCCGTATGATACAATATTTTTTGGAACAATCTATGTCCATATAAGAGGATGTTTTGGACAATCTATATCCATATAAAGATGCATTGGACAATCTATGCCTATATATGATATACTTTTGGATAATTTATGTCCATATGGTAAATTTATTTCAGATAATATATGCCCATATGAGATATGTATTTGGATATTCTATGTCCATAAAAATGTGTTGTGGATAGTGTATGCCTATATAAAATATGCCTTTGGATAGTTTATGTCTATATGATATAATTTTTTTGGACAATCTATATCCATATAATACAACGGATAGTCTATGTTTGTATGATACAATGATTTTGGATAATCTATGCCCATATGATAAAATGCTTTCTTGGGGAAATATGGACTCATTCTAATTGATGATAGGCACATGTCTCTCATACACTTAGTCAATGGTTAGAAACAATCATAGTTATCCATGTTAAATTTTGAATGTAAACCATGAAATTATGTGAATAGGTATGAAAATTATTTTGGGAGATTTTATAACTTAGTTACCTAGCTAAAAAGCAATATTACCTAACTAAGATCATCATGGGTCATGATGAATCTATTGACTCCATATGCTTTAGGAAACCAAGCATCAATCGTATGAGCACAAGCAAGTGAATTGATCATCTAGCAAGCAATCAATGCAATTAGATGCATGAGAAAACAACACAAAAAATTCAAGCATAATATATTTTTAAATGCATTATGTTTGTAGGTTTCTTATTTTCTTTACCATATAACATGGCCAAGCCATATGCGCTAGACCCAAATTTGGCAGTTACTACAAACGAACCTAACCAATTCAGTTCAAATTTACCTTTTTTATTCTTCTTTTGTATTAGTATTCTTTTGGTATTATTTAATAACTACGTTTCCTACTTCAAAATGATGAGGCCATACCCTCTTTTCATAGGCTATTTTGAGTCTTTGGTGATAGAATCATAGGTGCTCTAGGGTATTGATCCATTTTTTATCATGCATTTTCAATTGACTAAGGTATGCATGGAGATACTCATCACCAACAAAAACATATTGTAAAAGGATTCAAAGTGAAAAGATTTCTAATTAGAGGGGGAAGATGGCCTCATTTCCATAGACCAAGGCATAGGGTGTAGCACTAGTCAGAGTTCTTACACTAGTGCGATATACCCATAAAGTAGGATATAGCTACAAATGCTAATCCCTACTAGTCTTGGTAATAAGTTTATTTAATATATTTATTAAAGTATTATTTGAAGCTTTGGATTATCCATTACCTTGTGGGTAATATGAAATAGATAATTTATGTTCGATTTTAAGATTAGCATAAATTTTTGCCATATCCTTATTCTTGAAAGATGGATCATTATTAGATATTATTATGTTAGGAATACCATATCTCAAAAGATCTAGTTTAAGATGAATCTTGATACCTAAGATCCAGTTTGAGAGGACAAAGGCATGGCTTCTACCCACTTGGTGAAGTACTTAGTTGTATCTATTATGAACTTATGTCCATATAATAATATAAGATTTATTTTTCCTATGATATCTAGCCTGATGAGACAAAAAAGTCATAATTTTAAGGACATTTCATACAATTTTGCTTAATTCTACCTAAATATTATAGTTTATGCCAAGTACATTGATTAATGTTTATATTATTATTGATGTTAATGTAATAAATTGTAGAAAATAATGCGTTACTATTAGGACAAGTTTTTCTAAAATTTTATGGTTAATTTGCATAATTTCAACATTAATTAGGTATGTATTAAAGAGTAATAAAATGCATTAAAAAGTGGAATATTTGATCATAGGTTTAAATATCTAATGTGCCTACATATTTGAAAATGTTTCCCACCCATATTTTGTATTTTTAAGACAATTAAGAGTCAAATTGTGAAAACTGCACATGTGTTGAAAAACTGTAGGCTTGTTAAAACATAAACTGCAAGTTTTGCTCTGAAACATCAGGGCAACCAGTTGTAGTCTTCTAAAAATAAGGATAATGATCCAAATAATCAATCAAAATATATTTTCCATGTATAAGGAGTAATATGGAATCATATATTTACACTTGAGATTAGCCAATCAGTTAGTAGCTAGAGAATTTGCATGAATTGAATATTCAACTGTATGTTTCGGAGCACTGCAGGTATTTTTACATTAAAAATAGAACTAATTGTGAAAAATTTCAAGGTGGAAATGGTGAGTTGGAGGGTAAAAATTTGACATGGATATTCCTTGAGAATATTCTAAGATATTCCATAGCAATTGGAGGTGCAAAGATGAGAAAATCTATCCAATCCAACTTATTGTCCTAATTCTAGAAAAGTCAAGTTTGACTGTAGAATTTTGTAATTAATGAAATAATGGATTATTTCTTGTTTTTACCCTCATTTTTAGGTATTCAAGTTGAGAATTTAGTTATAAATACTCCTTGTCTACCCCTTTGACAAAGTTAGTAGAAAAATAGGATTTAGCAATAGTAAAACAACCATTGTACAAGGTTGAAACAACCAATAAAAAGTGTAATAATTTTAGATTAAATAATTTCAAATTCCTTCATGAATTTTTGAAGCCATAAAATTATCCATAATATATTTATAATATATAAGTTTATCTTTGGTTTAATAAACTCAATAAATCTAATTAACTATTATCTATGAATCTCCAAATATAGAGAGTGGAATTACTTTTAGAGATAGGGTGGCGTTTAGCCCAAGGATGAGTGATTCATATTCAACTATATTATTAGTACATGATAATTTAAGCTTAAAGGATAAGGGAATGACAATCTATTGAGGTGCCACTTAAATGATTCCTACCCCTACAACTTTGATACATCTTGTGCTATCAAAGAAAAAGGTACATGAATCTTACTATGATAATTCTAGGGTGGCTACCATTTCATTGGGGTACTTGACTATTAAAGGATGAATAGCTTGTAAAGGGGATATTGCTAACTAATAACCAATTAATTTCCCTTTAATTCAATTTTGACATATGAATTCAAGGTTGAATTCATTTATATCCATCACCCATTTAGCTATTCTACTCAAAAGGTAAGGTTTAAATATAATATTTGAGTTTATCATCTTTGGTTTGATAAACTCAATAAATATAATTAACTACTAGCTATGAATATCCACATGTAGAGAGTGAAGTTACTTTTAGAGCTAGGGTGGTCCTTAGCCCAAGGATGAGTGATTCATATTTAGTCATGTTATTAGTACATGATTATTTAAGCTTAAAGGATAAGGGAATATCAATCTATTAAGGTGACACTAAAATGTTTCTAAGGCAATGTGCCTGGTCTCGTAACTTATAAGGGTTATAATACTATAGTAGATGAATGTTTACCTATGTTGATCATCATATTTTTCCAACATAGCTCCCAAGGTATGGACTATTGCTTCAATGTATAAAAACAATGGCTTTATGGGATTTGGTGGTATTAGAACTAGTGGAGGTAGAAGATACATTTTCAAGGCATCAAAGGCCCTTTAACCCTCTTTATCCCACTTAAACTTAGTTCATTTTCTTAAAGCTTAGAAAAGGGTTGGCACTTGTTTTCAAATTGGGATATGGATCTCTTGATTGATTGTAGTTTACCTTGTAGACTTTGAAGCTCAAATAGGTGTTAGAATTATTGAACTGTCATTGATGTCAAGGAAGATATCTTCAAGGGTGATTTTATTATACGTTTTAATATTTAAATGAAATATTTAAATATTAAAGTGGAAGGTTTATATTTAAATAAAAGGATTTAAATACATTATGAATACAAGTTTAATTATTCAAATATTATAATATTTAAATCATAGATTTAATTATTATAATATAAAAGATTTTTAAAAGAGAGTAGGCCGACTTGAGCACCATATAAAAGTAAATTTGAAATTCAAAGGTTTAATATGCATGGGCTAACCTCCTTGGGTGCAAATAGCAAAGTGAAAGAATATTTATACAAGGCCAATAATTCATTTTGTGGTATGAAGACAATTTGAATATCCTTCGATATAAGATCAATCAAAGAGTTGAAGAGAAGGGAGGACGTCCTGAAGAGGAGCACAAGTTGAAGATTTAGGAGGACGTTTGACGATGTAGCAGTGATCCAAAGGAAGGTTCAAATATTTGATTTTGTCATTTTAATTTCAAACGTTGGGTTAGCTCAATCGGTTGCTAGCCCGTGTTAGGGCACTACGGTGTAGAAGGTCTGAAGTTGAATCTCCTCGGTGGTCTTTTTGTTGTATGAATGAAGTGCAAGGTACATAAGGTTCAAATATTTTATTATGCCCTTTGATCTCAACTGGTGGGTTAGCCCTGTTAGTTACAAGCCCGTATTAGGGTACTATGATACAGAAGGTTTGAGGGTCGAATCACCTCAACACTTGTTTTACTGTGCAATTGCTATTTGAGATAGCGCAACAAAGGCTTAAATATTTTATTGTGCCATTTAGTTTCATCTGATGGGTTAGCTCAGTTGGTCATGAGCTTGCTTTAGGGCACTGTGCTACTAGATGTCCAAGGGTTGAATCTCCTCGATGGTCTGCTAAAATTTTTGCAGTGCAAGGTAAAGTTTTTAATTAAATTTGATTAAAGGGAGATATAAGGAGTCATTTTGTTGTTAATAAAGTTTTATTTTACAAGTTTTAAAAGGGAGATATAAGGAGTCATTTTGTTGTTATAAAGTTTTATTTTGTAAGTTTTAAAAGGGAGATATAAGGAGTTATTTTTAATTAAGCTTTATTGTGTATGTTTTTAAAAGGAGTTATAAGGGTTTAAAGTGTTTGATTTGATATTTAAATCAAGAAGGAAAAAAGAGAATTATTGAGGCAAATTTGGAAGGCACATAAAAAAGGAAAATTATTTTGTCAAGGTAGATTTGGAAAGCACATGCAAAAGGAAGATCATCTTTATTGAGGCAGATTTGGAGGGCACAAATTTGAACAAGTCAAGGCGTCAAAGAATAGAGTAAGAGGATTAAGTGCACATATTCATCCAAGCATTCAATTAAAAAGGAAGGACAATTCAACCATCTCAAGAAGAAGAAAAAGTGCACATGATAGTGGAATAAAAGCAAGGTATTAGCATCTCCAATTCAACACGCAAGTAAGTTATCCAGTGCTAGACTAAGACTACTTTAAATTGTGATAAATGTGAGACATGTGGAAGCGACAAACTTAATGAATGTGAAGAACATATTGGCCATTTGAAGCTTTCTACACTAGTACATATCATCCTCTATATGTTCATGAAGTTAAAAGAATTATGGGTAGAATATGTCTAAATTGCTTTTAGTTGAAGAAAGCAAACTCAAGAAAAGGAAGAATTTAAAGAGTAAAAGCAAGGTACAATAGGGATTATAATGAATAATTTATGAGAAGATTTAGAAGCATATTTGAGTAGTGTTTGTGAGCATATTTGGGAGTAGATTTGAGCAATATTTATGAGCATATTTGGGAGTAGATTTGAGCACTGTTTATGAGCATATTTAGGAGTAAATTTGAGTAGTATTTGTGAGCATATTGGAGAGAAGAATTGAGTGAGGTTGGTGCCTCAAGGGGATTTGTGTCTCCTATGGATTTGTGTCCGTGGAATTGTATAGGGGTTTGGTGTCCACAAAATTGTATAGGATATTGGTGTCTTCTGTGGATTGGTGTCTACAAACTTGTATAGGGGATTGGTATCTCTTGTGGATTGGTGTCCATGAACTTGTATAGGGGATTAGTGTCTCTTGTGGATTGGTGTCCATGAACTTGTATAGGGGATTGGTGTCTCCTGTGGGTTGGTGCCCATAAAATTGTACTAGGGGATTGGTGTCTCCTGTGGGTTGGTGCCCACAAATTTTGTTGAAGAAAAATATAAGCAATATTTTACCATGGTTTTCTCCCGAAAGGGTATTTCCACGTAAAAGCATTGTCTCTTATGTGTATGGAAATTGTGCATTGATTTATTATTGCATTTACCATTTTGCAGTTATTGGTTTAAAAGGAAAAGTTTTATCTTATATTGTTCACTCCCCCTATTAGTATAAGGTTGTGTTCTTCAATTTGTATTAGAGCGGGTTCCTTCGTGAAAGCCTAACAACTTGAAGGAAGATCTTACAAGAACACACATGGCTTACCAAGAAGGTTTTTTGTCAAATAGGTCTCCATTGTTTGATGTAACTAACTATGCTTTATGGAGTGTGAGGATGTGGACTTATTTGATGGCACATGGCTATGATATATGGTAATCCATTGAGGATGGGTTCACACCACCTGATACCCCTCCCACGGATCGAGATGACAAGAAACCATTTGAAAATAATGCTAGGGCAATGAATGCAATATTAAGTGGGTTATGTGAATCAAATTTTGTGAAAGTCATGCAATGCACCTCAGCAAAAGAAATCTGGGACAAGTTACAAAGAACATATGAAGGAGACGACAAGGTTAAAATGGCAAAAATTCAAACCCATAGGAGGAAGTTCAAAGATTTGAAGATGAAAGATGAGGAAGATATTGCCAAATATCTACTCCACGTTGATGAAGTTGTCAACACCATTCGTGGACTTGGAGAAAGTATTGAAGACTCTAAGATTGTTCAAAAAATCTTAAGGTCACTTCCCATGAGGTTTGATGCAAAGGTCTCAACGATTGAAGAAATGAAGGATCTTAAAACCTTAAGCATGGATGATCTACATGGAATTATCACAGCCTATGATATGAGGACTAAAAAAGATCAAACATCCAAATAGGAGGCCATGTTTAAAGCTTCAAATAAGACAAAGAATAAAGAACCAGATTCAAGTGAAGAATCAAGCAGCGGAGAAGAAGCTAACTTTGTGCGAAGAAATAAGAAGGGTCCAAGAAAACACAAAGGTATGCATACTATGAAATATTTTAATTGTGGTAACATTGGTCACTATGCATCTAATTTCCCACAAGTTGGAAGTAGTAGCAATGAAGAAGAAAAGGAATACAAGAAAAAGAAAGAAATAAAATTTTATCATGAAAAGAAAAACAGGCACAGTCAAAGCAAGCATGAGAAGAAGAATTTTCAAAGGCACAAGAAGAGTCTTTATGTTGAGGAAGCAAGCAGTTCTTCCAGCAGTGATGAAAGCCTCTCCGATAGTGAAAGAGAAGAAATCCTATTTTTGGCTATAGAGGAGAAATAAGATGCTCTTGTTGACAAAAATCAAGAAAAAGAGAGAGATCCAAAAAATGAAGAGGAAGCCATAGTTGACATAGAAGAGGAACTTGTTGTTGCTCTTGAAGAGTTGAAAAGGCTTAGAAAGAAGAACTCAAGATTGAAGACTCAAGTACAAGAGGATGAGATGACAAAGGCAAATTTGTCGCAATAACTCATTGACTTGAAAGTTAAAGTTGAAGAGGCAAAGCGAATTGAAGAAGGTATGGTTGAGCAGTTAAAGGCAAAAGAGTTGGAATGTGAAAAACTGAAACATGAAGTTGTTTCTTTAAGGAAGGAAGTGGAAGAATCTAATGATAAGCTACAACAAAATATTATGCTTGAGAAAAGCACATAAATCTTGGATGATATTATCAAAGCATAGAGATCTTCGGTTATAAAGACTGGACTTGGTTTTGGAGAAGGTCAAAAGGAACAAAAGGGGGAGTCAAGCTCAAAAGGAACAGAGGCATCAAATAAAACAATTAAAGAAGAGCCTAAGACCTATACCGATGTGTTGAGAAGTGGAAGCATCAAGAAGGAAGAAAAAAAGCATCATCATGGACCAAGGTCCATCATAGAAAGAACAATGAGAGAACCATGCAACCATATCCTCCAAGGTAATCAGACAAGTTTCAATATTTCTTCCATGGTTATTGTTTCTCATGTAACCAATTTGGTCATAAAGCTATAAATTGTAGGGTGCATGCTAAGAATGATTTTTGTTTCACCAAGAGGAATTTCAATTCATTTGCACCTCTCATGGACTACAACATCATATGTTACAAATGTAATAATTTTGGGCATACAACTAGATGGTGTAGAACATTGTTCCTTAAACTTTTGAAGTCAAGCAAGAAGGAGAATAGTCAATATGTTCAAAATAATATGACCTCCAAAGTTTGGAAAAATAAAATGGAACAAGAAAAGGAGCATAGTAATTTGGGAGTTTCACTCCCATCTCATCATTGATTGTCTTAGTTAGAGCAGGGAGTAAGGGAGCATTGTCAAGTGTCTTATCCTTTAGCCCCGAGGAGCCTTTGCCATTGATGTCAAAGGGGGAGAATTTTAGTAAGGGGGAGCATCTTGTCAGGGGGAGTAGCTTGTGATCCTATTTTAGTAAAGGTCAGTTTCTTTGCAGGGTTTCCATCAATGACAAAGGGGGAGATTGTTAGAATTATTGAGTTGTCATTGATGTCAAGGAAAATATATTCAAGGGTGATTTAATATTGTCATTGATGTCAAGGAAGATATCTTCAAGGGTGATTTAATTATATGCTTTAATATTTAAATGAAATATTTAAATATTAAAGTGGAAGGTTTATATTTAAATCAAAGGATTTAAATATATTTTGAATAAAATTTTAAATATTCAAATATTATAATATTTAAATCATAGATTTAAATATTATAATATAAAAGAGTTTTAAAAGAGAGTGGGCTGACTTGAGCACCATATAAAAGTGAATTTGAAATTCAAAGGTTTAATATGCATGGGCCGACCTCCTTGGGCACAAATAGCAAAGTGAAAGAATATTTATACAAGGCCAATAATTCATTTTGTGGTATGAAGACAATTTGAATATCCTTCGATATAAGATCAAGCAGAGAGTTGAAGAGAAGGGAGGACATCCTAGAGAGGAGCGCAAGTTGAATATTTGAGAGGATGTTTGGTGGCATAGCAGCCATCAGAAGGAAGGTTCAAATATTTTATTATGCCCTTTTAATTTCAACCATTGGGTTAGCCCAGTCGGTTGATAACTTGCGGTAGGGTGTTGTGGTGTAGAAGGTCTGAAGTTCGAATATCCTCGGTGGTCTTTTTGTTGTGCAACTAAAGTGCAAGGTACGAAAGGTTCAAATATTTTATTGTACCCTTTGATCTCAACCGGTGGGTTAGCCTAGTTTGTTACAAGCCTGTGTTAGGGTGCTATGATATAGAAGGTTCGAGGGTCGAATCTCCTTGATGCCTGTTTTGCTGTGCAATTGTTGTTTGAGATAGCACAATGAAGGCTTCAAATATTTTATTGTGCTATTTAGTTTCATCCGATGGGTTAGCTCAGTTGGTCATGAGCTTGCGTTAGGGCACTACGCTACTAGAGGTCCAAGGGTCAAATCTCCTCGATGGCCTGCTAAATTTTTGTTGTGCAAGGTAAAGTTTTTAATTAAATTTGATTAAAGGGAGATATAAGGAGTCATTTTGTTGTTAATAAAGTTTTATTTTGCAAGTTTTAAAAGGGAGATATAAGGAGTCATTTTTTTGTTATAAAGTTTTATTTTGTAAGTTTTAAAAGGGATATATAAGGAGTTATTTTTAATTAAGCTTTATTGTGTATGTTTTTAAAAGGAGTGATAAGGGTTTAAAGTGTTTGATTTGATATTTAAATCAAGAAGGGAAAAATAGAATTATTGAGGCAGATTTGGAAGGCACATACAAAAGGAAAATCATTTTGTCAAGGTAGATTTGGAAAGCACATACAAAAGGAAGATCATCATTATTGAGGCAGATTTGGAGGGCACAAATTTGAACAAGTCAAGGCATCAAAGAATACAGTAAGAGGATTAAGTGCACATATTCACCCAAGCATTCAATTAACAAGGAAGGACAATTCAACCATCTCAAGAAGAAGAAAAGGTGCACATGATAGTGGAAGAAAAGCAAGGTATTAGTGTCTCCAATTCAACACACAAGTAAGTTATCCAGTGCTAGACTAAGACTACTTTAAATTGTGATAAATGTGAGACATGTGGAAGCGACAGACTTAATGAATGTGAAGAACATATTGGCCATTTGAAGCTTTCTACACTAGTGCATATCATCCTCTATATGTTCATGAAGTTAAAAGAATTATGGGTAGAATATGTATGTATTGCTTTTAGTTGAAGAAAGCAAACTCAAGAAAAGGAACTATTTAAAGAGTAAAATCAAGGTACAACAGGGATTATAATGAATAATTTGTGAGCAGATTTAGAATCAGATTTGAGCAGTGTTTGTGAGAATATTTGGGAGTATATTTGAGCAATGTTTATGAGCATATTTGGGAGTAGATTTGATATTTAAATCAAGAAGGGAAAAAGAGAATTATTGAGGCAGATTTAGAAGGAACATACAAAAGGAAAATCATTTTGTCAAGGAAAATTTGGAAATCACATACAATAGGAAGATCATCATTATTGAGGTAGATTTGGAGGGCACATATTTTTTACAAGTCAAGGCATCAAAGAATACAGTAAGAGGATTAAGTGCACATATTCACCCAAGAATTCAATTAACAAGGAAGGAAAATTTAGCTATCTCAAGAAGAAGAAAAATTGCACATGATAGTGGAAGAAAAGCAATGTATTAGTGTCTCCAATTCAACATGCAAGTAAGTTATCCAATGCTAGACTAAGACTACTTTAAATTGTTATAAATGTGAGACATGTGGAAGCGACATACTTAATGAATGTCAAGAACATATTGGCCATTTAAAGATTTCTACACTAGTGCATATCATCCTCTATATGTTCATGAAGTTAAATAATTTTGGGTAAAATATGTTTGTATTGCTTTTATTTGAAGAAAACAAACTCAAGAAAAGGGAAGAATTTAAAGAGTAAAATCAAGGTATAACAGGGATTATAATGAACAATTTGTGAGCAGATTTGGGAGTAGATTTGAGCAATGTTTGTGAGCAGATTTGAGAGCAATGTTTGTGAGAATATTGGGTAGCAAAATTGAGTGAGGTTGGTTCCTGTTGACAATTTCGTCACATTTCTCAAGTGGTGGAAAAGAAAATCAAATTTTATACAGATTTTGTAAAGTTTTTTCTTTGTTGTCTTTTTAATTTGAAAGTTGTAGCAATTTTGGCTTCCAATGCCAACCCTTTGTATATAAATTAGAAAAGAAAGAGCTTCACTGTCGAACAAGCTATGAAATGAGCCTCACCAAGGAAAAATGAAAAGAGCTTCGCACCCGAAGCATTTCCAGCACTACTTCGGGTAAAAGTTTTGCGAAGTAGTTTCACCGAAGTTTAATACAAAGAAAAGAAAATGAAAACTACTTCGCGCTCGAAGCATTTCTAGAAGCTACTTCAGGCGACAAATGAGCAAAGATGTGTTCAGAAGGAAAAGAGCTTCGCACCCGAAGCATTTTCAACACTGCTTCAGGTAGAGTTTCTTGCAAAGTAGTATCACCAAAGTAAAATACAAGGGTAGTGATAAAATGAACTTCGGGCCCAAAGCACTTCAAGTATTTACTTCGAGCGAAAGTTGAGTAAGCAAACACAAGAAGACTACTTCGGGCCCGAAGCCTTTCTAGCAAACACTTCGGGCGGTTTTTCTGCGAAGCGACGTCATCGAAGTAAAATACAAAGACAAAGGCAAGAAATCTACTTCGGGCCCAAAGCATTCCCAACATTGCTTCGAGAAAGGTTTTTTGCGAAGTGGAACTCAGGGAGCATTGAAAGTACTTCGCCAAAAAGTTTTCGAAGTACTCACTTCAGGCCCCTCCATCAGCGAACCATTGTTACTTCGCCAAAAGCTCATTGCGAAGCATCTGCTTTGGCTAATTTTATGCGAAGTACTTTTGCCCAAAGTGAAAGGATGCAATGTCTTTTGAAGACAATTGCTTTGACCAAAATCTTCCTGAACCACATTTTTAGAAGAGGATAGCAGCAAAGCATTTCTCGAGGGCGTCAGCAAAGTAATTTAGTCGGTGACACGACAAAGGCGAAGAAACCCATTTTGCGAAGTAAATATGCTTCGGCACTCCCCACCCCCGAAGCAGTTTTGTGAAGCTCAATTTTGTGAAGTACAAACCAAAGAGGAGTTTTTGCTTCGGCCCAAAACCATTGCGAAGTGAAGTTGTGAATGAAAACTTAGCGAAGCACTTCATGGGCATGCGTTCCAAGCCGAGTATTTTCTCGAGGCGATCAAGTGCCTCATAAATGCAATTTTTCATGCCCAGCAAGCCCGTTGCTCATTTTTGGCAATCAAAAATGAAGTATCAAGCCATGATGGAGAACCCGGCGAGCATGGCGGCCACTTGAGCACCACACCTAGAGACCAAGGACATCCAGACGGCTCATTAATGCACCTTTCCATAGTTGACCCGATTGTAGTTGCCAATTTTGGTAATAGATTTGAAAGCTCGGTCATGAGAGCCTCGGGGAGTCGATTCTCAGGGCTCGAGGGTGTACTCTTCTTTGCTATGTAATTATGACTCAGAGGCCCGGGTCCTCTATAAAAACCTAGGCATTGTAAAGGAAAAAGGGGGGGAACTATCTGCTAGAAAGCTACTGTAACTTGATGTCCTACGATTAATACTAAAGAGCTTTGGGCTCAATTCTTCTCTTTTATGTTGCCTTCTATGCTTGATTCTTTTATCTTTCTTCGTTTGTATGTTGGATGTTGAACCTTGCGTTCGATGTGCGATAGAGGAATGTACCCTGAAACTCGCCTGAAGGATACATAGGAAAATCTACATTGCGTTTCTTCCATTTATCTTTGGTGTTCTTTGCTTCTATTCAAGTTGACTAGTTGGTGATCATGCTTCCTGTTCTCTCCCACTTTACATCATCGATTTCTCTAACCCTAACTCCTCTTATCTCTTTCCTGCACTCTTGTCTTCAAACACCCAAGTAGTTTAGCATAGGAGCCAACATTTCTCTAGAGATTGGCACGAGGGGCATCTCTTCCCTTTGGCCTTTCAATGTTGGTCTAGGTCTAGGGCACATACACCTATCCAAAATCCTTTCCTAGGTAGATTTGATGACCAACAGTTTTTGGCATCCCGGTGGGACCGACTGTATCTGTCTTAGAAAGATCCATAACCAATCAAGGTCCCATATTTTAACATAAAACCCATCTTCATCGGGGCCAATAGTTTTAAACCAGTTCCCGATGTGACCCGGTCAGTCTCACCTGACTAGTGGTAGTGAGGACTGATGCCCTCATTACTGAAAGACTCTTAGCATCTGGTGACTCTGTTTACCCAAGAATATTTAAGTCAAAAAGACCAGTACCAAAAGTCTGTGCCTTCATGCAAACAAGATGGAGAGTTAAGAATAGAGGAGAGGAAACCGAATTCTTTGAGCTAGATATTGACGCCTTCGGGGAACAATCAAGGTTGGTCACCCCCGAGTCACTGTTACAAGGAACATCCTCTGTTGGCAAAAAAGGCTCAACTTCTGATAGTACAACATCTAGTTTTCCTCCCAATCCTCCCAACTCTCCGAAGCATCCTAGTCCCTCCATTCCTATTAGTTGTCCTATTAGCAGTCAAGGGGGAGCTTCGAGAATACCTGTCTCTCAAAATCCAAGAGCAAGTATGGCACAACAACAACAACAACAACAACAAATGCAGCAGCCACAGCCGCCTAGGTTGTGCCCAACATGGGATTCCTTGTCACCACTAAATTTAGCAGGACAAGGGCAAGTGCCGCCTGCTGCCATAAAGAAGATCCCAACGTTCTATGGAACTGGGAAAACTGCTCTAGAGCATATCCAAGACATAATATCTCTGGCGGTGATCCATGACATTACGAGAAGAACAAATTATGGTAAAGCTTCTAGTTCTTTCCCTTAGAGGAAAACTCCTCTACTGGTATAGATCTCTACCACCCGATAGCATTACGGGATGGGACCAGTTAGCTAGGCAAATTATGGGAAACTTCAATGAGTCTTCCGATCCTACTTCTCTTCTGCATCAGTTCACTTCGATCAAGAGACATCCACAAGAAGAGATCATAGATTTCAATGTTAGGTTCGCTCAAACTTGGCAGAGAGTGCCAGTTGGCCTTCGGCCAATCGACGAAGCTGCAGCACTCTATTTCCTTCGGGCTTTCAATATCGATATCAGTCTCATGGTAAGATATTCTAACGTTAATACTTTTCTTGAGTTGTATGAGTTAGCCAAGAGAGTAGAAATGGATTTGATAGCTGTGGGAAAGCTTCCCCAAAGGATGCCGACACCCATACTTCTCGAATTCTTACAATTCCAGTATGCAAGCGCAACCACTTCACAAATCTCCACAACCCCTGCACTCTCGATTTCATCTTGGAATTCGAATCCTGTCGTGTCTCAAATCACCGCCCCACAAATTCATTTCCCTACATTTTCAACTCCATAGCCCACTATCTCTTCGGCATTTCCTGTGCTGCCAACACCACCTCAACACCCTGCCCTTCCTCCAATACCGACGATGGCTTCATTGCCACTCGTTCCAAAAGTCGATGATATACAAACTAAAATTCTACAAGAGATGCAGTCTTTGAACTCTACAGTTCAAATATTATCCAATGACATGACCATTGTGAAGAAAAAGCAAGTGCAGTAGGAATTCCTATCGAGAAGATCTTATCCTGCACCTGCGCTTACCAAGGACCAAGCAGTCCAGCAAGGGAAGGCTTCGACGAGATATGCTGTAATTGATGAAGCTTCGAGCACTTCCTATTATGTATATTGGTGCTCTATGTGCAATGATCTGCATGAAGATAATACCTGCACCCTGCACCAACACTATGTAAAAATGTTGGCAAATAGTAGTCATAACGGTCAAGTCAATGTCATTAGGCAGATGAGTCAAAACCTGAAAATTGGCGAGGAGGAACCAGTTGCGATACTTACCAGAGGAGGAAATAAGACAATAGAGGCAGATGCTACTTAGCTGGCTCCTTCAAAAGAGCAAGTTCGACCTAAAAAATGACAATCGTCTACTTTGGCCCCAAGCGAAGCTCCTCCGTCTACACTAATCAAAGAAAAGGCTCAAAAGGCCTCTATCGAACCGCCTCAGGTAGAAACCAAGGAACAGGCTAAGGAAAAGCTCAAGTTTCCTTCGCTGACTAAGCGACAAAGAGTGGAAGCTACAGAGCAGTATCGCACAAGGTATGAGCCTAGAAAGGAGCCCAAAGCGCTCAAATCCCTAGCATACAACATTGTAGAGGAATTGAAGAAGATTCCAGCCAAGATCAACCTGTATGATGCACTGCAACTTCCTGGAAAAGTAGACCTACTACAGGAATCATTGAAGACAATTAAAGTAAAAAAGGTGGCACTTCCTGCTCTTGTGTAGACCCTATCCACGTCCATCATGGGGAAGAACAGACCACCTCCGTTCTACCTATCCCTACAAATGGAAGGGTATGTGGTACATAATTGCATGATCGACTCTGGGGCTGCTACAACAGTAATGCCAAGAGCAGTCTGCGAAGAAATAGGGATGGAGTATATGCGAAGCAACCAAGGTGTACTCCAATTGGATGGTACTCCAGTGAATACTGTAGGGGTGATCAAGGACATTCCTATCCGACTACATAAGATGCCTCAGATCATAGTCATACAAGAGGTAGTGGTAGTCGACTTGGAGCCATATTTCAATATGTGCTTGTCAAGGGAATTCATGATAAAGCTAGGCGGATATCTGTCTATGGATTACTCCCATATGGAGATTCCATTCAAAGGAAAGAAGGTGAAGATCTACAATGAAAAGCCTTCTTCCTTTCTTATGCAGAAGATGTCCGAGGAAGAAAGCAGCGAACCAGTGAGCGCAATGGTGGAGGAAATAGAGCAGGTAGACTTGGTCGAGGAATATCTTGCGCAATTAAGTTATGAAGATGAGTTTTCATTGGTAGAATTCAACGCCATGGTGGAGACCGAGATAGGATGTTATGCGATCGCCAAGCCTAAAAATCACTCCCAACCAGGGAATAGAACAAGTGCCCAGGAAGAACTATGGAAGCTGTTCTTCGACGATGCCCGATGTAAAAATGGTGTTGGGGTAGGGATTCTTCTAATTTCACCCTCTAGAGAGCAAAAGGAATATTGCTATCGGTTGACATGGAGCTGCACTAACAATGCAACAGAATACGAAGCATTGTGCCTAGGACTCAAGAAGGCTGATAAGATAGGCATAAAGCATCTCCAAATATTTAGACATTTCAAATTAGTTTGCAACCAAGTCACAAATAAGTGTACTTCAAAGAAGCATTATCTAAAATCATATCGCAACAGGGTATGGGACCTATTCGACCAGTTCAAATCTCTCAATCTGCAGTCAATCCCACGAGAAAAGAACCGACATGCCGATGTTTTGGCATCCATCGCAGCCAAGTATTCTCTAGTAGAAGACATGGTGCACAAGCCTAGAGATGTGAGGATGATCTATAGACCCTCTGTCCTAGATAAATATTTGCATTGACAAGTGTTTGACAACGACGAGAAGATTATAAATTTCATGATCCAAGAAGCCGCCACAGTCGAAGATCGAAGCTCTGATGAAGGAGAATATGAAGGGCTGATTCAATTGAAGAATAACCATGTTCCCAAGGGACTAATCACCCTTGAAAGCCTCTTTTATCGGAATGACCGAGCTCTTTCTCACATGATCAAATTCAATTAAAAATAGTATCAAGATTTAGAGCTTGAACCTGGAAAAGCAATAAAGGTTGGGACCGACTGCACTCCAGAGGAGATAGAACAGATACAAAATTTGTGCAAAAAGTTTTTCGATATAATTGCTTGGTCTTATCAAGATCTCTGGGGATACAATCAACAGCTGGTTCAACACACAATCGAATTGTAGGAAGGGGTCAAACCCTTCCGACAAAAGCAAAGACCGGTTAATCCCAAGATCGAGGTCCTAATGAAGGCCGAACTCTTGAAATTGCTCAAGGCAAAGATCATATATCCCATCAAGCACTCTTCATGGGTAGCGAACCTGGTCCCAATTAAAAAAAGAATGGAGATATCAGGTTATGCGTGGACTTTCACAATCTAAACCAGGCATCCCTCAAGGACCACTATCCTCTCCCACAAATCGATCAAATTTTGCACTCAGTGGCTGGAGCTCAACGCTTCTCTCTACTCGATGGTTTTTCTGGATACAATCAGATCTGGGTCAGGGACGAAGACCAACACAAAACAACATTCACCACCAAGTGGGGAACATTTGCCTACCAGTGAATGCCATTTGGCCTTTCGAATGCTGGGGCCACTTTCCAGAGAGCAATGGATCTTGCTTTTGGTGAGCTTCTAAATAAGGTTATCGTCATCTATCTGGATGACATGACCATTTTCTCCCGAAGAAGGAAAGACCACCCCATACATATACAACAAGTTTTCAAAAAATGCTGAGAGTTCGACATCTCAATTAATCCAAAGAAGTCCATATTCGCAGTCAGCGAAGGAAAGTTGCTAGGACACGCGATATCAAAAAAGGGGCTCGCTGTAGATCCTGATAGAGCCGAGGCTCTAATGAAGCTCCCGCTCCCAGCAGACAAGAAAGGACTTCAATATTTCTTTGACCAGATTAACTTCGTAAGGAAGTTCATCCCCGACTTCGCCCAAGTCATCAAGCCAATGTCCCAACTCTTGAAGAAGGGCACCGAATTTAGCTGGACGAAAGAAAGAAAAGAAGCTTTTGAAGAGATTAAGGCTCAAATCGCTCAGGCACCGGTCTTGATCAATCCAGATTACAGTCGGGATTTCATCCTATATGCTATAGGGGAACCCGAAAGCTATGCTTTCGTCTTGACACAAAAGGGGGAAGATGGCGAGGAGTGCCCCATCACATTTTTGAGCCAGGTGATCAACCCCCATGAAGAGAAATATAATTTCATAGAATGCCAGGTGCATGCAGTAATGAAATCCCTTAGAAAATTCAAACAGTTCATCTCTCAAAGTCGGGTCACAGTCTTTTTCATTCACCCCGACATGCGCAATTTCATCATCCAAGGAGAATTGGGAAGTAAAAGAGCTGGTTGGGTGAACAAGATACAGGAGTTTGACATTGAGATCAAGCCCACCAAATTGGTTCGCGGTCGCACATTATGTCAAGAATTAGCAAAGAGCGCAGCGGCCAAAGCTGCAGAGTCTCAATGAGATGGCTTACCAGCTGAAGAATGCTTTGTTAACTAGGAAGAGGACGAGGAAGACTGGGTCAGTGAAATAGTTGAATACTTCAACACTGGTAGTTGTACTTCATATCTAAATGCTTCACAGCGAAGGCATTTTAGGATGCGATCCTCCCGCTATACTCTACGCCCCGAAGGCCTATTTTTCAAGAATATTGATGGGATCTTTCTCAGATGCATTAAAGACGATGATAAAAGAAAATTCCTAGGAGATTTTCATTCAGGGCTATCTTGAGGTCACTTCGCAGGAAGAACAATGGCACTAAATATTATCAAAGTGGGTTATTATTGGCCCACACTCTTCGTTGACGCCTTCGCTGTTTGTCGCAAATGTGAGCAGTGTCAGAAGTTCACCAACCGAAGCAAAAATGCTTTGATGCCCCTTCACCCGATACAGGTAGAAAATCCCTTTCAGCAATGGGGGTTGGATTTTATAGGAGTCGTATCACCAAACTCCTCCGTAGGACATAGGTTCATCCTGACAACAACAGACTACTTCACCAGGTGGGCCGAAGCGATTCCCATGAAGCATGCATATCAAGAGACTGTAATCACCTTCCTAGAAGGATTTATCACCAGATTCAACATCCCTAAAGTGATCATCACAAACAATGGCCCTGGCTTCACAGGCGCTAAAATCAATGAATTCCTATATAGATATGGGATATATCATAAAGTATCCTCCAATTATTATCCATAGGGAAACGACTTGGCAGAATCCACCAACAAGACTCTGTTGAGAATTCTAAGGAAGCTCATAGAGACAAACAAAAGGACTTGGCATCTCCTTCTAGATCGGGCCTTATGGGCCGATCGAATTTCTATCAAAAGGTCAATCAAGACTTCGCCTTATGTCCTGGTCTACGACAAAGAGCCCATCTTACCCATCCATGTGGAGATCCTCGTGCTGTAGCTGTTAGAAGCAGAAGATGGAATTAGTATGATGGAAAATAGGTTGGCTCAACTGCTACGACTAGAGGAAGATCACGAAAAAGCATATCAGAACTTCACCAAGCATACTCAAGTCACCCAAGACTGGTTCAAGAAAAAGTCATCCGATCACACATTCAACGTGGGAGATCTGGTATTGAAGTGGGACTCTTGGAAGGCCAAGCCTGGGAATCACGACAAGATGGATGCCTTTTGGGATGGGCCGTTCGAAATTATGAAGGTGAACTCGGCCAATTCATTCATCCTCAAAGATGTAGATGGTCAAGTTCTACAGATCTGTCAATGGTCTTCATATGAAGACTTTTCACCACTAAAGTACAATTTATTTTCATAATCTCCTTCGAAGACCTTTTACATGAAGGAGCAGTTGCAAGGAGGTTCGTCGTGAAGCATGTCGAACTAAAATTCGAGCAAAGGCGTGAAAAGAGCTTCACACCCGAAGTGTTTTCAGTAGTTGCTTTGGTCAAAAATTCTGTGAAGCAGTTTTCAAAAAGAGGAAACTTTGGTGACATTCGTAAGGCAGAATGACAACATGGCAAAGAAGAAGTACTTCGGGCCCGAAGCATCGAAAATTAGTCTAAACCAAAGGTTCACCGCGAAGCATTTTTGAAGTTCAACTTCGCCGAACCGAACATGCGCGAGGTGGAGAATTCGAAACGTGCCTCGAAGAACGTGTTGACAATAGTCTTGAAAGGAGTACAAGGTGGACGAATAAGGCAAAAGGGTGGTGGAGCACTTCCCTAGATGATCGAATCAAAAAAAGGGAAAGGAAAATCTTGCACCAAGGTACGAGGTGGCAGCGGGTTGTGCCTCCAGTACAAAAGGGTAATCATAGAAGCATGCAGCCCTATGTAACACGTCGCTACAGAATCAATTTGAGAATACGACTACCTCTTTCGTTCGAAGTACAAATTTAATTTTAGTAGGTGCCATAAATTTAGGTGGTTGCATTTTTAGGCTATAAAAGCAAATTCTTGGCAAGAGGGAAGTTATTTGTCCATCAGTTAGAACTAGACTGAGAGCCTTCAGATACTCTGCAACCCTCCCATCCTTTGCATTTGGCCATTCACATTAAAGCCCTCTATATCAAGAACTCTGCTGCTATCTATAACAACATGGGAAAGAAAAACTCTAAGGTGAAGGGGAAAGAGCCCGAAGTTGTAGGCCCCAAAAAGACAAAGAAGGGGAAGGAAGAGAAAAGGCGTACTCCGAAGAAGCTAAATCTTCCCCTTCGACCAAAAAAGTGGCCAATGGAAGAGGGGGACGACTCAGAGGAAGAACAACTTGTGGAGCCACCAATTAATGGGTGGGAAAAGGTCCGAGACACACAACTCTCTAAGGGTGTATCTGATATTTGATGCACCATAGAGTTCATCACAAGTAGGCTCACACCAGAAAATAAGAGAGTTGTCACATATTACTCCCAGATTTACTGGTTTTTAACCTCACCTGCTCACCATTATCTCGAGCTGATCTATGCTATCGCACAGAATTACCAACCTGCATCAAGACATGTGTTAGATGCTTTGGGACACAAACTATTCTCCATCCTGAAGGAAGATGTACAAGTAGCCTTCGCTCCACAGCAGGGTCCGCCCAAGGGCTATTCTGTTCGCAATGTCATCCTAAGCGAACAAATGGAGAGATTCACCTCCAACAGCTACATATTGAAATTCCTATGGGAGAATCTCAAGAGCGGGCTGCCTTCAAACAAGCTGCCCCAGATGCCCCTACCCTTGGAGGCCTTCAAAAATACCGATATTTTTTCCATCATTGCATGGGTGGCGGGCTTGTCAATAGATGCTTTAGTATAACCCTGGCAGGTGTCTTTGGCCGAATGCATTTCAAGAGGGGAGTTTTACGCCCCTGACGCTTCAAGGCCGAACACCAACCCAATTTTCTTTGACTGGGCGGAATGGGTGGCCCGAAACCTACATACAAGGCTCTCCAGCATGAAGAATTCTGCAACAGGCCAGTACTTTGCACCCTATTCTTTTCTTGTCTGGTTGTGCTTCTACCAGGTTCATAAGCGGTTTCCCCATATCGCCATCTCTCCAAGCGGCAAGGATGGAAATCCTCTGCTAGTGTATCAATGGACTCCCCTCTTATTGAAGGAGGAGTCCTATTATCCTTTTAATAAGTAATTTTTGGGACCTGCCATGCATTTGTTAAAAGGGTCTTGCCCTCGGGTACCACTTAGTTTGAGAGATAGAGTGGTGCTGGGAAAAAAGGGGGACATTTTTCAATTGACACAGGGATTGGTAATTTGCCTGTTCGGCTTCATAAGAAAACCCTTCCTGTTACCAGTCTTCCCCTAGGAATATTAGTTTGCACTGGAAGTCGCTCAACAGAGCGACTCTATGAATGCAATATACGGTCATGGCCAAAAGTGGGCACATACCTGTGAATTCCCCTTCAAGATGGGGGTAATCGAAATATTTGCCCTAAAATAGGGCATTTTCCTAGAAGAAAAGCTTGCCTATTTTGGCCTACTCCAGATTCCTCAGCAGTGGCTCTATGATCCTTTGGGCATGATGAGGGATCATTTAAAATTCAAGAACTTCCACATCTGCCCTCACCCCGAAGTTGTGGAACAAAGAAATAACCCCAATGGAAAATATCTAGAGTGGCATTTAGAAAGAATGAGGACATTGCCTCCATGGCATGAGTTCTATCCTATGGAGGTCGAGTTCGACCCTGATTAGTATCCCCTCCCGAATCCAAGCTCCATGTTTTGGAAGAAAGTGAGGGAGGATTTGAAGGAGGTAAAATACTGGAGCGAGGAAAAGCTTCGGGAATGGTGGATGATGAGAGTCCATCGTCAAAAAGTGAACTCCTATGGACTCTTAGCATCAGATAGAGACTACAATTCTTTATGACACCAATGTCGAAACCTGGAAGTCTATATCCTTTGTGGATTTTATTCCCCTAGCTACCCTAGGATTAGGCGAAAGCCCAAGGGGCGCTAAGGATGCTTCGGAGGAAGAAAAGGAAGCAAGCACCGAAGAAGTAGAGTAGCCATTGGAGAGAAAGAAAAGGAAAAGGTAGGAGCAAATTCAAGTGCCTCCGAGCCACCCGAAACGCCCTCGCACAAAGCCTACAAGTACTTCTGTTGGATCCCCTGTATCAGGATCGGTTGAAGCACACATTGAAGATGCAGGGGCACCAAGTGCTGAGACGGTACCCAAAATAGATATCATTGATGTGGAGGAACTCCTCCAACAAGAGAAAGATCCCAGAGTAGAATTTGTGGAGGTCAGGAGTGTTGAAGCCCAAAAGGGCCAAGAACCAACCATGCAAGAAGTTACCACAACCGCTTTTCCAAGAGGGCACGTAGGTACGCACTCTCTTCCCTTCAATTCGGTATCTAACACATCCACAGTAGTCCTGAGTGGAAGCCCTCATCAATCTCTCCATCCCCCATAGGGTCAATCCCCCACTCAGAAACTGCCCATTGCCAGTCCAATCCTGCATAGCCCCACTCCTCCCGAATCGTCTAACCAGGATAAGCCCGTTGAAACCACTTCACCTACCCATGCCCCCATTCCTTCAATCCTAATTCAAGGTGAAGGTAGTGACCCAACACCAAGCCCCGTAGCCCACTCTCCCATAGCTCAAAGCATAGTCTCGCTTGTCAAAGTCCCTGCTACACCTGTCCCCAAGCCGTCAGGGGAATCCTTCCCCGTTAGTTCTTTATATTTGTTCACACATTTGGCTAGAGATTCGGCCTTCTCTGAAATAGATTTATCCTCAATAAAGGAGCACCCCCTGGCTGAAAAGCTACTCCTAGCTTGATAGAATATAGAGAAGATGCTAAAGGAGGCAAGAAAGAAAAGAGGGAAAACTCTGGCCCAATTTGAAAAATGTGTGGTTTTCGACTTGAAGGGCAGAAAGTTGCACAAGTTGAGGAAGGTCCCTAAGGTCTAGAAGCCCCTAGATGAAATGACTCCAGTTGACTATGACTACCAGGAGAAGACCAAGGACCTGGAGCATTTAAACATAGATGACGAATCCACATCCATGCATGTCGGGGTTGAAAAATTTTGAGCACATGCAAACATTGCCAACCAACGCAGGTTTGAAGCAAAAAATGCCAACATCAAGTTGGAAGAAGAGCTGGCTAGGATCCGCTCTGAGCTGGAGGATTCGTAGAAGCAGTGCAAATTGCTCAAAAGGGGAACACATGCCCTCAAACAACAAATTCTACAACTGTAGACTTCGGCCGAGCACCAAGCACAAAAACAGGCCGAAAATGAGCTAAAAGCCAAAGAGCTTGAGAACAAGATCTTGCAGGCTCAGCAGCAATTGTACGAAAAGGCAAACCTAGAGCTGTTCGACAAAGGTAGGATCAAGGAGATCCGCTCTCACCTACTCAAAGGTTTTAGATCTCGGGCCTCCAGTGCCCTGTCAATTTTGATTTGTCACCGAAGCTCAGCATGCCATTGCTAAGAAGGGACCAATAGTGGATGAGGTGATCCAAAAAATCAAGAGGCAACTCAAGCTTGCATTTGAAGTTCAAAGCATTAGATATCAAGACCTGCAGGTCACTGCTATGAGTCGAACAGCTAGGGATTGGTCTACTGCCCAAGCCACTATTCATGCTTTCTTCTCCAAGGTGAAGAAAGCCCAAAAGGTGAAGGACCTCCTAGATATATTTGAGCAGGAGCAATGCACATCATTGAGCTACTTCGAAGACCTTTCTTCTTTGGGTTTCCCAAGTTTCACAGACGATGACGGGAACCTTCTCACTCGAGAAAAAAATAAGGCAGCGTGGCTCCATTTTGAGAGTGACATTTGTGAAATTGATAAGTGGGAAGAGCCAGTCACAGAGGGATAAGTCACTGATTTCATCCTGAGACACTGTAGAGTCACGGCTTGCCTGAATGACCTAGGTGCAAGAATCAAACATGCTGACATAGGGCAGATTGATTGGTTCAATGTTTTGGTCAAGGCACTTGAAGACCAAGAACCATTTTAGAAAGGGGTCTAGGCTCATGTTTGCTGAACCATGAAGAAAATCCATGATTGTATTGTCCCATCACCACAGTAGGAGGCCACGCTAGCAGATGAAGGAGCAGAGGAGGAGGAAGAAGCAAAAGAAGAAGGAGAACAAGAACCAACTATGGAAGCACTTTAAGAGGAAGAAGGAGGAGGAGAAGGATCGGGAGAAGACTCTGGCCCAATGGATCAAAATTAAAGGGTTCTCCCATCGAGACAAGCTCGTTGCCCCATGAGCCGCCAAGAATGTTGACAATTTCATCACATTTCTCAAGGGGTGGAAAAGAAAATCAAATTTTATACAGATTTTGTAAAGTTTTTTCTTTGTTGTCTTTTTAATTTGAAAGTTGCAGCAATTTTGGCTTCCAATGCCACCCCTTTGTATATAAATTAGAAAAGAAAGAGCTTCGCTGCCGAACAAGATATGAAATGAGCCTCACCAAGGAAAAATGAAAAGAGCTTCACACCCAAAGCATTTCTAGCACTACTTCGGGTAGAGTTTCTTGCGAAGTAGTATCACCAAAGTAAAATACAAGGGTAGCGATAAAATGAACTTCAAGCCCGAAGCACTTCAAGTATTTACTTCAGGTGAAAGTTGAGTGAAGTGACATCCAAAAGAACAAATTCATCGAAGGAGGGAAGTCCAGATCGCGATCCGAGTAAGCAAACACAAGAAGACTACTTCGGGCCCAAAGCCTTTCCAGCAAACACTTCGGGCGATTTTTCTGCGAAGCGACGTCGTCGAAGTAAAATACAAAGACAAAGGCAAGAAATCTACTTCGGGCCTGAAACATTCCTAGCATTGCTTCGAGAAAGGTTTTTTGTGAAGCGAAACTCAGGGAGCATTGAAAGTACTTCACCAGAAAGTTGCCGAAGTACTCGCTTCAGGCCCCTCCATCAGCGAACCATTTTTACTTCGCCAAAAGCTCATTGTGAAGCATCTGCTTCGACTAATTTTATGCGAAGTACTTCTGCCTGAAGTGAAAGGATGCAATGTCTTTTGAAGACAATTGCTTTGACCGAAATCTTCTCAAACCACATTTTCAGAAGAGGATTGCAGCGAAGCATTTCTCGAGGGCGTCAGCGAAGTAATTTAGTCGATGACACGACAAAGGCGAAGAAACCCATTTTGCAAAGTAAATATGCTTTGGCACTCCCCACCCCTGAAGAAGTTTTATGAAGCTCAATTTTGTGAAGTACGAACCAAAGAGGAGTTTTTGCTTTGGCCCAGAACCATTGTGAAGCGAAGTTGTGAATGAAAACTTAGCGAAGCGCTTCACAGGCACGTGTTCCAAGTCGGGTATTTTCTCGAGGCAATCAAGTGCCTCATAAATGCAATTTTTTGTGCCCAGCAAGCCCGCTGCTCATTTTTGGCAATAAAAAATGAAGTATCAAGCCATGATGGAGAACGCGATGAGCATGGCGGCCACTTGAGAACCGCACCCGGAGACCAAGGACGTCTAGATGGCTCATCAATGCACCTTTCCATGGTTGACCCGATTTTAGTTGCCAGTTTTGGTAACAAATTTGAAAGCTTGGTCATGAGAGCCTCGGGGAGCCAATTCTCAAGGCTCGAGGGCATACTCTTCTTTTCTATGTAATTATGAATTAGAGGCTTGAGTCCTCTATAAAAACCCAGGCATTGTAAGGGAAAAGAGGGGGGAACTATCTGCTAGAAAGCTACTATAACTTGATGTCCTACGATTAATACTAAAGATCTTTGGGCTCAATTCTTCTCTTTTATGCTGCCTTCTGTACTTGATTCTTTTATCTTTCTTCGTTTGTATGTTGGATGTTGAACCCTGCGTCCGATATGCGATAGGGAAATGTACCCTAAAAATCGCCTGAAGGATACATAGGAAAATCTACATTGCGTTTCTTCCATTTATCTTTGGTGTTCTTTGCTTCTATTCAAGTTGACTAGTTGGTGATTGTGCTTTCTGTTCTCTCCCACTTTACATCATCGATTTCTCTAACCCTAACTCCTCTTATCTCTTTCCTGCACTCTTGTCTTCAAAAATCCAAGTAGTTTAGCATAGGAGCTGACATTTCTTCGAAGATTGTCACGAGGGGAATCTCTTCCCTTTGGCATTTCAATGTTGGTCCAGGTCTAGGGCGCATACACCTATCCAAAATCCTTTCCTAGGCAGATTTGTTCACCAACAGTTCCTCAAGGGGATTGATGTCCATGAATTTGTATAGGGGATTGATGTCTCCTGTGGATTGGTGTCCACAAACTTGTATAAGGTATTGGTGCCTCTTGTGGATTGGTGTCCACAAACTTATATGGGGGATTTGTGTCTCCTATGGATTGGTGTCCATGAACTTGTATAGGGTATTGGTGTCTCCTGTGGATTGGCATCCATGAACTTGTATAGGATATTGGTGTCTCTTGTGGGTTGTTGCCCATAAAATTGTACTAGGGGATTGTTGTCTCTTGTGGGTTGGTGCCCACGAAAGTGTACTAGGGGATTGCTGTCTCCTATGGGTTGGTGCCCATGAAATTTTTTGAAGAAAAATATAAGTAATATTTTTCCATGGTTTTCCCCCAAAATTATGTTTCCATGTAAAATCATTGTCTCTTATGTGTATGGAAATTGTGCATTGATTTATTATTGCATTCACATTATTGCAGTTATTGGTTTGAAAGAAAAAGTTTTATCTTATACTGTTCACCCCCCTCTCAGTATAAGCTTGTGTTCTTCAATAGATTCCTTGATGGTGGCATCTTAGTGATGGCAAATATTTTTTCAAGACCTCAATGCTACATCTAGACACAATAAAACATAATAGTTTGTTGGATGTTACTCAAAATTCACATTTGGAGGGTTTTAGGTAAACTTTATATTCTCTAAGTCATTCCAAAATGTGCCTTAGGTCTCTAACATGATATTATTATTTAATGGAACTTCTAGGAAGATCATCAAGCATAATATAATTGTTGAAAAATATTACATTATTTGGTACATGCTAATGTACCCCCATGGTACCTTTATGGTACAATTGTAAATATGTAATAGATTAGGGTTGAATATTTAGTTTAGATGTTTGATTTATATTTCCCATTTTATGTAAGTGTTAATGTGTAGAAAATGCACAAGTGTGATGTAAGAGTGCAATGTGAAAGAAATGCACAAGTTTCATAGATTAGGAGTGCATGTAGAAGTGTAAGAGTCATGTAGATATGTGCAAGTGCCATAGAGTCAAGTGTGAATGCAAGAATAAAGTGAAGAGTCTAGTATGCAAGTGGCAATATGATAAGCCAAAGGTCATGGGACTTGTCATATGGAGAGCAATATTCAAGTACTTGAGGATTCAATTTACTATGGCTATATTACGGAGATAATGCTTCATAAGATATGAAGGAAGTCATATCCAATATACAATTGTAAGAGGAAGAAAGGAATAAAGCTTGTATATAGATTTTGAGCAATTATTATTGTAATTTTTCTTCACATATAGTTCATGAATGATTTAGACCATTTACATTCATATTTGATTATATAAGTGAATGTTATTTTCATTATTATATTGGTCTTGATATACATATTAATTTGCTCATATATTCTACTCTTTATTATTAATATTTTGACCTTTAATATTGTGGCTATTTTATATTGAGACCTATGATATTTTGTGGTAGTAAGGCTTAAAAAGCCAACAATCATGGAAGATATGGCATGTTGGTAAGTTATGTTAGCATTCTTTAGAATGAAGGGTATAACCTCATAGCAAAAGGTACCCTAGAGAGCGATGAATGCCATTTTTGTTTGATCCTCTAATGTACTTTAAATTTGATCATAACTAGAAAATCCATCCAACAAGGGTATCATTTCACATATGGTAGTAAAATCTACTATCATATCTATGTTATCTAGGGGAAAATTTTCCTTAGGGCAAGATTTATTGATGTCTCAAAAGTTTTTGCAGACTCACAAAACACCTTCCTTCTTAGCCACAAGAACTATGTTTGAGATCCAGTTAGAATAATCAATTGGATTAATATATTTTACCTCCAAATATTTATTAGAGTTATTATTTAACAAGTAATGAAACCTTAGGATGCATTTTTCTCAACTTTTGCTTCATTGGGCTGAAATTTGGCTTGACTACCAAGTAGTGAACCACTAAGGATAGGTCTATTCTAGGCATGTTTACGTATGACCAAGCAAAAATATCACAAAATTTTATTAGGAATTTTGTGTATTCTTCTCACTCTTCTAAGGTTAGGATTTTTTCTACCTTTATCATTCTTGATTTTTATTGGAACCTATGTTGATCCCAATTGTTTCTTCTATTAAGGTATGAGATTCATCCTCATATTGAAGAGGGGTAGACAACACCCCATGGCTTTCAAGTTTGTTGAGGTCCAAAGTTCATTGTTCTATGTTAGTTGACTATGAGGGTTGTGTAACTAGTGGAAAAGACCATTTAGTAGAGATGTATTCTTGAATAAGACAATATTTACAATTATCTCTAGAAGGGTTGTGGGGTAAAAATTTCACCTCACAATCATTTATGTATAAAGTTGAGAAGTGGTCTTCTATTGGTCGGGATGATATACCATTGTATTCTTGGGATAAGGTTTATCTATCGTAACTAGGATTGGACATTTTCTCAAGTTATTAAATGGGTTTGATACTTAGTGTGTTGATTTGTACATATTGTGTAAATAAGTTAGAAAGGGAGAAGGAAGAAGGTTATTCATCATCCTCATCCCAATATAATCCCTTAGTTAAGGTCACCTATTTTTGGGGTTCTTATGAGAAGAGGTACACATCCTCATCATCACTACTTTTTAAAGAGGTATAAGATATCCTTTCATTGGAGTTAGGGAAATATCCAATCCCCAACATCCAAGCCAAACTTCTAATTTCTATAGGCTCTTTTATGCCTTGTTCATGGATTCCTAAGCATTTTATCTTATAACTAAGATTACAAATAATTTGCTTAGGTAGCGGTTAAATATTTGATAAGTATAAAGGAACACACATTCACTCTACTGGATGAGGGTTGTTCCCATAAATTTTCTTCTTTCTGGTTATGCTAGAAGAGATGAAGTTGCAACTTACAATATTTACGATTGTTCCTCTTCTAGAAGGTAACCCTAAAGTTTGAGGGGATAGAGGTAGCTTGGCTAAGTCTGGTGTTAGAAGTTCATGTTGTTGGTTGAAATTTATGTGATATATATATATTGTACCTCAACCTTATTTTTTCCTTTTATTGAAGATTTGTTACTTGTTCCAACTTATTGGTCATCCTTAGTCTCCTTAGGTGGATCTTTTTTATGGAATCATTGATGAAAGGGTGATAAGCATTTAAGGAAGGGTATGGGTGAGTGTTATGATTATTGGCTTGGATGGTTTGACAATAAGTAAAAGGGTCCTTATCACCCACAATACTATACAATTTCCTTTATATTTGACTTTAACACATTGGTGATATGTTGAGGGTATGGCTTGCATAGCATGAATCCAAGGCCACCCTAGGAGGATGTTATAGTTTAAATCATAGGGTAACACAAAATAAAATGTTTAAAATATGAGTCCATACTTTGATTGGAATGACTATACACCTTACAACTTATCACTCTTCATTGTCATAAGATTTTATGACAATGTTCAATTTCTCTATATTTTTAATAAGTCATATCCTTTGAATAAACTTAAGGCTACAAAAATTAATGGATGAGCCATTATCGATGAGAACCCTTTTGATACATTGTTTACAAATATGACATGTGATGTATAAGGGTAACTCTCTTATCATCAAGATAAGGGGAAGATAGTCCTTAAAGAAGGATATTATGGCATAGTTTATTATTCACAATCCCACCATGTTAGCCATATTTTTGGGGTTAACATCTTGGTGGATAGTTTGCTCACTTAGGATTTTGAACAAACTTTTTCTATGAATTGATGACATTTTTAGAAGCTCAAGTATAGAGATCTTAGCTAGGGTTTTCTCCAATTATTGTTGGAGGTTGAAGGTATTTTTACCTTTATCTAGAGTTTTTAGGACTAAATATGAACCTTTAGGGGATGGTTCATGCCTAGGTCTCAAAACTAAATGGGGATTAGTAGGATTTGAAGGCCAACCCTTCAATTTAGCCTATTTCCTAGTTATGATATTAATATAGAATATCCCTACCATATTCTGATCAGATGGGGACACATTCCTATATGATATGGTGATAGTAGAATTTTCCTTATGCTTAGACAAAGCATATTGAAATATTCCTAGGTCCTAGTTAGAGGGATTTGGTTGCTCAAAACCTCCTACCACAAGGTAACCTTCATCAATAAGGTCTTAGACAAGGTTTTAAAGGGTTTTACATTTATTATTATGGTGCCCATTTATCCAATGGTAACCACATTATTCATCTACCTTAAACTAGGGAATATTTTCTCTATTAGGGTCATGTTGCCTTATAGGAGGTAAATCTATCATATTTGCTTCTAAAAGTTATGTTAGAAAATACAAGGATTGTTTTAGCCTAGTGAACATTTTGGGAGGCTTTTCTTGGGTTTTAGCCAATACCAGATTTTATAGGGTAGTGGTAATGCCCATATGACTTGTTTTAACATTATTAATAGGGTGAGAGGTAATAGGGTGAGAGTTAGTGAATCTATCACCCTCTACATGGTTATTTTTATATAGTGCTTTAGATCTAGAATAATATGGTTTTTCATCTCCATTTTTGGATTTTAATTGCTCCCTATGTTGGAGGGTGGCTTCCATTTGCTTGGTGAGATCTACCATATCATCAAAGGATATGATACGAGTCATATCTAGGGGGTATAAAAGGTGTTCTTGGAGGTTGCTATAAATATACACAAAAAAATCTCTAAGTAGAAAGGAAAAAGGAAGTTTTTTTACCAATGCCTATAACTAGGGTAACAACTCATTAAGGGATTCATTTTTGTCAAATTAGAATATCTCTTAATTAAATTATGGGGCAATTGGTAAAACCATTCTAGAGCCTCACCACCAAGAATTGTAAGGAAAAACTTGAAAAATAATGTCTCATCATAGGCAATGTCGTGGCATGTAGCTTAAAATATTTGAAGGTGCTATATTGGGACACCTTCACCTTTTTACATTCAAAACTTAGGTAGCACAAACCCATATGGATAGGGTTTAAATATAATTAGATTCCATAGGTTTATTACAATAGTATTTATAAGAATATATTTTTATCGTGCCTCCTTGGATAGAGGTCAATTTGTTTTTTTGCAAGTTGTTCTAACTTAGAATTTAGATCATGTAGTCCAGGATAAGGGATTGATGGTGTGATAAATTGAGGTTGTGAAATAATTAGAGAGTAAAATTATGAATTTGGATGGGTTGATCCAAAAGGAACAACCATGTTATTAGGTGTGGAGTGGTTAGGGAGAAAAGGGTTAGAAGAGGGAATAGTAGGAATTGAAACTTGTGAATAAGGTATGTTGATAAAGGGGTTAGAAGATATAATATTTGAAGTATTAGGCATGCTAGTATATGTTAGCTTTTGAAGCTAAATGCATAGAATAAAGTAATCACAAGATCTAAAATAAAGTTGCAATATGAAATATATGATAATGGCAATCTATTAAGCATATAAAACTCATAAAAAACTTCAGAAATGAATCATATAAATGCCACTAATAAATGCTCACGAAAATATGATCTTTATTGAATAAAGACCTCAAATACATCATACTTCATCACTCTCCATTGTGATTGTATATGACCAATCACTCTATATCTTTCTATATGTATTGCTCTCTATCCATATACCCATTTATAGGATGGAATGTGACTCTTCATATGGAGGATTCTTGGCCTTCACTCTTCCTATGACTCTTCATCTTCCTATTCTATGGACACATGTACATAGGGATAACTATGCACATTTACATTGCCAAAATACTTTGCACACTTGTGCATTTATTACATTGCATAAAGTAAATACTTTCATCCTAATCTAGTGATGACACTCTTTCCTAATCTATAGATGTACCCATGGTGGTACATTGGCATGAACCAAATGATGTAATATATTCCAACACCCCATTGTATTACATTATTTGGTTATTGAAGACTTTAGTCTTCAATATGGTCTTCATCTTCTTTCTCAAACTTGTGCTCTTCTTTTTTGCTTTTTGCATTCTGCTTCATGTTTGTATCCTGATCAAGTAAAATATTAGTATTTTCATAGAATACTATATTTGTTGATAGTGCCTTAACTTCATGATCTTTTGTAGTATCTTCTAGTTCTTGTATTTCTTGTATCTCTTGAGCTAAGTGCCCCTTTTGATTTCCTTCTCTATATTGTAGCTGAGGTTGATTGTACTGACGCTGAAATTGTTGTTGATGTGATCTATATTGGTTCTGATATTGTCTAGATTGAGACAACCTATTTGGTTGATTTCCTGAGTTAGTTTGATTCCCTTGATACTGATTCCTTGGATTGAATCTACAATAATTTGTACTATGACCTCTCTTTTTGCAAACTTGACAATATCTCTCATTCCATTTTGTTTTGTTTCTTGAAGCTGAAGCAACATTTCCCTGTGAGTTATTTTTTGAGACTAATGCATTATTAGTCATTTCATATTTGATTGAACTCTCTACTTCATATTCCTGTAGTATATTGACTAATTCTTCAAATGATGTATCCTTAGAATTTGTAAGGATGTGACTAGGTGCTTGTAGCTTTCTGGAAGGGCTCTCAAAATAACTTGGACAAGAAATTTATCTTCTACTGTCTCTCCTAGAGTTAATAACTTTCCTTTTATATCTACCACTTTTCTTAGAAAGAGTTCTATACTCTCTCCACTCTTGACTTTTAGAGAATGTAATTGGGTTTGTAGATTCAGGATAGTGGCTTTATTTTTCCCTTCAAATATCTTAGCTAAGGTATTCCATGCTTCAGTAGAGGTTGTTGTTGAACTGATGTAAGGTTGTATATCATCTGTAATTGCAAAAGTTATAATCATAAGTGCTTTTGCTTCATCTTCTTCATATTTTTGAATTTCCCTATCATCTTCAGTAGGTTTAGATTTTTCTCCCTTGACAATCTCCCAAAGCTTTTCTACTATAAGTATTGATCTCACCTTGTTTTTCCATGAGGTGTAATTAGGACCTTTGAGTAGTTGAGATTCTGAAAGAAAGAACTTATTTGTTGTCATGAGTAGACTACCTTATATCTCCCTAGTTTAATTAATGTAGTCAAATTTTCTATTCTTTATTTTCTCCTTAGTTTTGAATGATAAGCTAAGGATAAATTTTCAATTGTTGACAACCTTTTATCTCCCTAGTGAATGAATATGACAATATAATTATTCAACTTCTATTCTTTCAAAAATAGCAATTTTACTTTCCTCTTATCAATCAATGATTTGAATGCAATTTTTAAATATTGCAAATCTTTCAAATTTATATCTCTAATAATTTTGGATTAGAGATTAATGCAATTTTTCTTTGTCAAGTACTTCTATGTTGAATTCCTTTTATCTCCCAAATTTAAGACTATAATTTCTCAATTCTAAATTTCATAAACTATGTTGATGTTGGATTCCTTATAACTCCAACTCTAGAAATTTAGAAATTCTAAAAATAATATTTGCAAGTTTTGTGTATTCCTAATTTGATGTAGAATACCTTATTTCTCCAAACTTATCAAATTGCAAATATTTAATTTATTTTGTAAATTCAAATTTAAAAATTACAAAACTTCAAAATCAATGCTTTAATATTCAAAATAATCTTCAATACTTTGTAAAAGGCTTTAAATTGTAATATTCAGATTTCTAAGGTTTCAATAATGCTTATCTCTCCAATAAAATACTTTTAAACTTTTAACCTTAGATAATATATCCTTTTACACCTTATAACTCCTACTTAGCATAAAATTTAATTCCAAAAAGTAATAAATATTACCTTTGATATTTTAGGCACTCCCACCTTAATGCTATGCTTGGTCTTCCTTTGAAATTGGGTGCTCTTCCTCTGGTCAACTTCCTTCAAACTGGTCAAGGTGCTTCTTCTTTGATGTAGTGGAGTCCTTGTTGTGATTGATGAGACTATTCCATCTCATGCAATAAATGAGTGCTCAAAACATTTCACCTTCCTTGGTAATGCTTGTAATCTTTGCAAGATGAGTGACAAGTGTCACTAGAGTTCTTCCTTCGCTCTTGTTAACGTAACTTGTGGCTGTGTGGTGCTTCTTCTCCCTTATGACAAATGGCTTCACTAATATCAATGCTCCTATGACTCTTGGATGGTGTCCAACGCTTCCTCTTTCTTGTGACAAGTGTCTCATGCAATGTTATAATGCTCCCCACACTCTATGAGGAATTTATAATATCTTCTTTGACCAAAATTTTGGTGCTCAAAGTTGTAACGTTCCCTGGTTGCGTTATGTTTCCCTTTTGGACACTTGGTTGTGCATGTGATATGCTTTAACAGGCTGGTGTTGCGTTATGAACATCTTCTTTCTTGGTGAATGCACGAACTTGAATCTTTAGCCTCCTTGATACATTTTCAATAGCAAAACGTAGCCTCTTCTTTGTTGGTTATGTTTCCAGATTTGCAGGTGTCTCTTCAACTTCACCAATGATAGCTTTCAAGTGCTCTTCTTTGGTGGCTTCTTTCATGATAGTTTTCTTTTGCTTGGGTGCTCCTTTGGTGGTTGTTCCATGGTGATCCTTCTTGGCTCAGTTGCTCTTTTGGTGGTTGTTCATCTAGACACTATTAGGGTACTTGTCCCCTTGTATTCTATTATCACTTTTGCACTCTTCAATGGTGCTCAACCTATGCAATTTGGTGGTGATTCCAGTGGTGGATTTTACCACACTTTTGGTGATTTCCTTCACCAATGTAATCTGCAAGCTTGGTGTTTTTAAACACCTTAAATCTACCTAGATTTTGATGACTATTCGACCTCACTATAACGTAGGATAAATCTGCTCTTTCTCTTATTATGAAAACAACATATACTAATCTTCTTATTACTCCTTTTAAGCTCTTTACAAGATTTAACTCTAGCTGTTATAATATGCATATTTCTACAATAATAATGGTGTGCAATGGTGTCTTTTTCCTTGGCTTAGAGACACTCTAAAAAATCCTTTTGCTAGCTCTTAATAGCTCTAAAATTGATGCTCTTAAAAACTTATAATAAGCACTTTTAAAGTTTCTAAAATAACACTTTGTATGGCATCAATTTAACACACCTTTTATGGATTCTTTTGTAGCTCTCCTTCTTGATAGCTTGTTGTCTTGAATTTGTAGCAATACTCCTTTTCTCTTGTTGTTTGTAGGCTCTTTATCTTGCAGTTGTAGTTGCTGCCCAAAATCAGCTCTCTTGCCTTCAAATGTGTGCTATCGATCTCTAAAGTTTGTAGCTGCAAATGCTACCCTTTTGTTGTCCAAATCTATAGTAAATCTCCTCCTTAGATGCTGCTAAATCCTCTTGTACTTTTTTGTTCAAAGATTTTCCAAATCTATCCTAAAACTCTTTCAAAATACGACTTGCTTTACTCTTTCAATGTTGCTCAAATTTATAGCTTAAAATTCTTTCAATCATTGCTTACAAAAATCTGATTCATTGATGTCCACGAATCTTCAAATATGCTGCTCTCTTTTACTATCAAGCCTTCCTTTAATTGGCTATCCAAAAGTACTCGAAAATATTTCCAAAGCTTCTCCAAATTGTAGCTCTATGCTTTGTTCGATTTGTTGTCCTATGACCTTTCAACTTCTCCTCTGAAAATCAACAAATTCTCTTTTACAAATCAGCCTACAAAACCTTTGTGGCTGTTCTCAAATCTCTCAAATATGTGGCCTCTTCAATCCTTCTTCTTTATTCAAGCTTCTTGTCAAATTTTGACTTCAAATCTGATCTTGTTCATTGTCTTCTTCCTCAAGAATCTGAATGTCTTGAGATCTTCAAAACTTCTCAAAATTTGGCAAACTTCTTGCCAAATCCTTCTTTCCTTTTTGGGCTTGTTGTTGGATGGTGATAATTGTCCCAACTTCCTTTTATCAAGAGCTTCTCCTACTTGCAATCTTCTAACATGAACTTTTCTTCAAAACTCCTCCAATGGCCATTGCTTCAAATTTGCAATGAGGCTTTCTCTAGCCTTCTTCTTCTTCTAGAAATCTTCTTGAGACCTCTTTTCTTGGGTCTTCTAATTTAATTTCTCTAGCCTTCTTCTTCTTCTCTAGAAATATTCTTGAGACCTCTTTTCTTGGGTCTTCTAATTCTGTAGCTACTCAAATCTTCTTAATCAATTCTTTAATGAAACCTTACCTTGGTTTCTTCAATCTTCCAATTATGGAATTTTTGCAATGAGATCTCCTTTCTTGGATCTCCAAAATCTGTTGCTTCTCAACTCTGCAATAGGACCTTTTTGTAGTCCTCTTTATCTTCAATATTTAGACTTCAATCTTCAATATTCAATCTTCCAAATCTGGAAGTTCTTCAATGTGACCTCTTTTTTGGGTCTCTTCAATATTCAATTTGTAGTCTGCAATCTTCAATGAGGACTTCCTTCTTGGTTCTCCTCAATCTTCAATGGGGCCTTCTTTCTTGGACCTCCTTAATCTTCAATGAGGACTTCCTTCTTGGTTCTCCTCAATATTCAATGAGGCCTTCTTTCTTGGACCTCCTTTAATCTTCAATGTCTACTTTTTTGCAACAAAGAGTTAATCCCTACACGAGGAAAGCACATAGACTTTCAGGCAATCGAAGGTGAAATTATTCTCTATCCATTGTAGGAAGCTTCTCAACTTCTGAGAACTAATATTCTGCAACAAAAACTTAGACAATAATAATCAAATATATTCAAAGTTCTAGAATTCTAAAATCAATAATCTTCACTAGCTATCTCAAAAACTAGTGAAAGCAAATCTTTGTTGAATCCTAGTCTTCATGAGTTTTCCTTCAACCCTGTGGAAATATTCTAGCCAAATACTAATCTGGAATCTTCTCTCTCTCTCTATCAAATCTTATCAATAGGACCTCCTTTAGGGGTCTCTTAATCTCTTCAATATCAAGGTCTATCTTCAAGACCTATAAATTTCCTTCTATTCCAACTTTGCTCTTGGAATAGGTAAATCCTTAATTATCACTGGTTTTCCTTCAACACAGTGAGAAAAGCTATCTTCTCTGGTTTTCCTTTCCAGAGGTAATTTCTTCAACTTTACTGGTTTCTCCTTAACCAGTAGAAATCTTCTTTGCAACCAAAAACCTATGCAAGACAAAACCTTGTTGTAGCTCTGATACCACTGTTAGCTTTTGAAGCTAAATGCATAGAATAAAGTAATCACAAGATCTAAAATAAAGTTGCAATATGAAATATATGATAATGGTAATCTATTAAGCATATAAAACTCATAAAAAACTTCAGAAATGAATCATATAAATGCCACTAATAAATGCTCACGAAAATATGATCTTTATTGAATAAAGACCTCAAATACATCATACTTCATCACTCTCCATTGTGATTGTATATGACCAATCACTCTATATATTTCTATGTATTGCTCTCTATCCATATACCCATTTATAGGATGGAATGTGACTCTTCATATGGAGGATTCTTGGCCTTCACTCTTCCTATGACTCTTCATATTCCTATTCTATGGACACATGTACATAGGGACAACTATGCACATTTACATTGCCAAAATACTTTGCACACTTGTGCATTTATTACATTGCATAAAGTAAATACTTTCATCCTAATCTATGACACTCTTTCCTAATCTATAGATGTACCCATGGTGGTACATTGGCATGAACCAAATGATGTAATATATTCCAATAGTAAATATATCTACATTTTGGACATGTGGAACACTAGAAAGTTGAGAAATAGGATTATTTAACCTAAATGGTTTCATATTGAGAGTGATTCCAAAAATATGATAGAATGCTAGGAGGTCTCTCCTCTACGGTTGTAATTACAAGGGATTAGATCTTATTATATTTAAATAATATTGATTTAAATATAAATACAAGGACCCATGGGAATGGTCCCTTTGAGAGCTCATTGGAATAGGCCTAGGCAATTATGGTAGGTCTAGAAGGAAATCTTATACAACTAAGGTGGTTAAGGGATCTTATTTAGCCCTAATGACCTTTTGTATTGCGTCCCTATTTCATCTAAGGAAGGCTGTTAAATGGTCCATAGACCTAAAACTACTTCTCCTTGTCCATTATGAATAGGAGATAGGTATCTAGAGGGAATATTTTCATCATCATCTTCCTCTTCATTGATAGGGTTATCAATTACCTTTTGCTTATTAGAAATATTAGGTAGGAAATTCATATTTTGTGCCATTTATCGCACAATATTCCAGGTAATATATGGTGATTCAACCATGTCCAAGGAAGGGAGTTCAATTAATTAATGTTTTGTTTCCAACGTTTTTAGAGCAAAGAAGAGAATATGTTTGAGACTCTTATGTCACCTTGAAAAAAAAACCTTGCTTATGACTCTTGCCAACCCCTTGTAATATACTAGCTAAGGGAGATAACCCCCAAGGTTTGTAAGTTGGGTTACTCAAGGGGTCATTAAGGGGTTATTAACCTTTCTCTAGTAGGACTGCCAATTTTGTTGTGTTCTTGTATTTAATATGATTTACACTGAAAAACAAATTAAAGTGATCTTCATTAAAGTTTGATTAATTTAACCTTGATTAAAGGTTAGGCTTAGTCAAAAAGGTAGGATGGGCACTCGAGTGGTAGTTCATGTTGGGTTCCAAAAGGGGTACGTAGAGGCACTAACCTTTGAGTTATTTTTCCTAAGGGTGAGCCCACACTCGAATGGGAGGGTTCTACTACTGACCCACTACTTATGCATTTTTTATTTCTTATCTTTGGTGAAAAAGAGAAGTTTTATGGGTTCGCTAAGGTTAGTTTTTTAATTTCTATAAATCTAGTTTAATGAGTTGATTCTTGCAAACACCTAGGTTTTTTCATTCTAACCTAATGTCTAAATGCAAAGGATGATATGGCAATGCAAATGAAGACAATAATGCAATGAACAAAACCCTTTATACAATTTTTGTCTTTGATGGTAGGTTTAAGATCTAAGATATAATATTGCAAAGTAATATGTATTATTTTCTTTGTTTCAGATAAAATATAGACACAAAACTAGCTCAATGCAAATCTACATGTAATTTCGTTTCAAATGCCTAATTGACAAACAATAAAAAGTGTAATGATGAGATAAAATAGGTCCCTTGTTGGATCTAAAAGTTACTACAATAAACAATATATTTTCTAAATACAAAATGAAAAAATTATGAGACAAAAATGTGATCATACAAGAGCTACCCTAACATGCATTTTTCTTTAATGATTACTAATCCTAGGTTAAAACTAAAAAGATAAATTCTAATTTAATTTTCAAGGAAAGGGAACAAGAGGAATGCATAAAAATAAGATTTATCCTAAATGCAAAAAGTCTACATGCATTTTTATTTCAATGCGTAGAATCAAAGATGGGTTTCCCTAAAATTTAGTAGAGATCCTAAATTTTTTCATTGAAAATACTTTTAATGTGTTATCAAAAACATACAACAAACAATAAGGGAATGAAACTACTTGGGTATTTTATGAAGAGCTTGTTCATTTCCTAGATTTTATCTTATGCCCTTTGAGAGACACTTAACTATTCCTTTTATCCTATAAATCTATGAAGACAAAAGAAACTACAAAAATAAGTGAAGGAAAATAGTCATATCTCTCTCTTTTTTTATTTTTCTTTATGCGTTAAGACTAGAAAGAAAATATTTAGAAAAATACTCTAATTTTCTCACTTCTATGGTGATTAATTAAAAAACACTAGTAAGCAAGATTATATAAAATGAACTAAACATGTAGGATCTAAGAACTTTTGTCTAGGATTAATTTTTTTTTAAAACAAGAGGGACTAAGATGTAAAATTTAAAAATCTTTAACTAAGATTTCTTTTAAACAAGATCAATGAAATAAAGTAAAATCTAAGAACCTTTAACTAATATTTCTTATAGACAAAATTAATAAAATAAATAAAAATCTAAGAACCTTTAATTAAGAATTCTTTTAAACAAGATCAATAAAATAAAATAAAATGTAAGAACCTTTAAGTAAGATTTATTTTAGATGATATTAATGAAATAAAGCAAAATCTAAGAACATTTAACTAATAATTCTTTTAAACAAGATCAATGAAATAAAATAAAATCCAAGAACCTTTAACTAAGAATTATTTTAGACAAGATTAATGTTAGGACCCCATCCTAACATTATTTTTGTATTTCTCATATGATTATGTGATAACCCACGTCTAACATGGGGATCCACTTTATAATATTATTTTGTAATACTTTGTAATGGTATGTGGCAAGTAAGGACCTAGACAAGTGGGGCCATTTCATGTAACCCTTATGAGGAATGTAATGAATGTTTGGTAGAAGATTCTAGCCCGAGTGACATTTTGCATGTAAGCCAACTCTTGAGCTTTTGGTTAGGGTTATATGAACTATTTATTTAAAAGACATGGAGCCATGTAGGAATGTATATTTTGCAAATTAATGAAATATTGAAGGAGGTTGCCCCCTCAAAGAGGCATGCGATTCTATGTTATTGTGAGAGTATTTAATTTTGCATTTACTTTCCGCATTGTGATATTTTGTTATTGTATGAATCTTTGCTTATTTTTAGAGGTTTATATATTCTTTGGCCTATTTGAACATTCTGGGGGAGATGATAACATCTCTAATATCTACTCCCTGTTGAGCAAGGTGTTGCAAGAAGTTTGTCATTGTTGTCAACACAGGCAGTTAGATCCAATGATGCAGTGGACAGACAGTGTAGGAGTCATTCAGATGCAGAGGACAGAAGTTTCCTGGAAAACAGAGATGACCCAGTTTCAAAAATTCAAAGAAAAAGACAAGTTAGAAAACTGTCGCGATATCGCGACATGTTTTCTGTCGTGATTTCGTGACAAGTCGGAGGAGAGAGAAGGCGCAGTCGAAAATGTCACGATTTCATGACAAGTCGGAGGAGAGAGAAGGCACAGTCGAAAATGTCACGATTTCGTGACAAGTCGGAGGAAAGAGAAGGCGCAAGGCAAACTGTCGCGATTTCGCGACATGTTGGAGGCCAAGAAGCTAAGTCGAGAAACTGTAGCGATTTCGCTACATGTTGATTTTTCGCTGGCCGAAGCAAGGAGAAAGCGTTAAGTGGAAAAGTTGTAGCGATTTCGCTACATGTCAAAATTTCGTTGGCCGAAGCAAGGAGAAAGCGTTAAGTGGAAAAGTTGTAGCGATTTCGCTACATGTCAAAATTTCGTTGGCCGAAGCAAGGAGAAAGCGTTGAGTTGAAAAGCTGTAGCGATTTCGCTACAAGTCAAAAGTGCACAACGTGAAGGTGTAGCGATTTCGCTACCAGTCAAAAGTGCAGAACTCAAAGATGTAGCGATTATGCTACAAGTCAAAAGTACAAGGCACAAAAGTGTAGTGATTTCCTTGCAAGTCATAATTTCACGGGCAGAAGCAAAGTTGGAAGCACAAGGCACAATATTGTAGCGATTTCGCTACTGCATGAAGCTAGGATTGTACGGAAGCCGAAAGCGTCGCGATTTCACGACAAAGATGAGGATGACGTCAGCAAAAGCTGAAAGTGTCACGATTTCGTGACAAGTTGCAAGAAAAGCCTGGGAAAGCCGATTTCACGAAAGATGAGGATGACGTCAAAAGCTGAAAGTGTCACGATTTCGCGACAAGTTGCAAGAAAAGCCTCAGGAAGCCGGAAGCATCATGATTTCGCGACAAAGATGAGGATGACATCAGCAAAAGCTGAAAGTGTCACGATTTCGTGACATGTTGCAAGAAAAGCCTCTGGAAGCCGGAAGCGTCGCGATTTCGTGACAAGATTAAGAATGACGTCAGCAAAAGATCAAAGTGTCACGATTTCATGACAAGAACGGTGGCAAAGCTTTCAAAGGGCAAAAGAGTCACGATTTCGTGACAGCGAGGGCAAGAAGGCGTACGGATGTAAAAGGTGTCGCGATATCGCGACATGTTGGAGTTTCGAGAGGAAAGCCGCAGAACCAGATAGACTTTTGAAGCCGACATTCTTTAGGGTTTGAAGCCGACATTCTTTAGGGTTTGAAGCCGACATTCATTAGGGTTTGAAGCCGACATTCATTAGGGTTTGAAGCCGACAATCATTAGGGTTTTAAGCCGACATTCATTAGGGTTTGAAGCCGATATTCATAAGGGTTTGACAACCGACGCTCTTTAGGGTTTAAGCCGACTACAGTCTCAATATTGTTCTTGAAGATTTCTTCTATAAAAGGAGGGCTAATTCAAGATGGAGAGTGACTAGAGCGAAGAACGTGTGTATGCAAAATTTGTAGTGCGCAGAGAGTGAGTCGTTTCGATTAGAGCTAAGGCTGAAGTGATATTTCTTTTGTGACGAAGTGAAGTGTGCATATCGAATCTTCGTGAATTAAGAGCGCGATGTGCAGAGGTTGTGTTCTAAGTCCGAAGTGATAGTGTGCAGACTACAGAAGTGATCGATCATCTGATTGCAGTAGAGAGTGCGAAGAAGTACAGAGAAGCGGTCGGATAGTGCGAATCGTTTTGCGCAGAAGCAGCAGAATGCAAAAAAATAGCAGACTGTGAGAAATGAGGTGAAAGTTTTATTCTATAATTTTTATTATTGTCTTCCAAGTTGTAACTTGGCATAAGGGGTTGGTGCCTCTTTCCAGTAGGTTTTGGTAAATTAGGAGTCGGTGCTCCATTCCTCCTGAAACAGATAAAGCAAAGGGGTTGGTGCTCCTTCGGGTGGGGGTGGTTAAAGATATTGTAAAGTTGTAGCTTTGCATTGGGTGGGTTTGGATGGTAGTCCAAGCAGTCATTTTGAGGAGTAGCCACATTGGTGAACCTCGTTAAATTACTGTGTTGTGTGTCATGCTTTCTTGCTGCATTTTGATATTTCTTTTATCAGTTTAAAGCTGCTCATTGGATCTAAAACTATATGTTTTAGAATTTTTAAAGATCACACTGATTCACCCCCCCTCTCAGTGTCATTGTGATTACAACAATTGGTATCGAGCCAAGTACACCGAACAGGCTTAAACAACTAAGGTGATCTTGGAAGTTACGCAATGGCAAGTGGTGAAGGTTTCTCCTCGAACAAAGCACCATTGTTTGATGGGACTAATTATGCGTTCTGGAAAATTAGAATGCAGACATATCTCGGTGCTTTGGGTTTTGACATCTGGGGTGCGGTAGTTAATGGTTACAAAGCTCCTGCCATCGCTCCAACAGACATTGCTGGTAAAAAGGCATTTGAATATGATTCAAAAGCAAAAAATGCCATCATGTGTGGACTAGTGGACAGTGAGCTAGTCAAGGTCATAAATTGTGAATCAGCAAAAGATATATGGGATAAACTAGAGAACATTCATGAAGGAGATGATAGGATCAAGGAGGCCAAGCTTCAAGCACATCGAGCTCAATACGAATCGTTAAAGATGGACAATGATGAGAACATAGAGACTTTCATGCAAAGAGTCAATGGGATCACCAATTCAATCAGAGGTCTCGGCGAAGAATTAACCGATGTTGCTATCGTGAAAAAGGTATTAAGATCGCTCCCCCTAGATTTGATTCTAAAGTCTCTACCATAGAAGAAGCCAAAGATCTAAATCATTTTAGTATGGATGAGATGCATGGTTCTTTGACTGCCTTTGAAATGAGAATAGGAAGGTCTAATCCCCATAGATAGAGAAGCTGCTTTCAAAGCCCTAAAAGGTAAAGTCACAAAACCAGAGTCAGAAGAAGAGGATGTATCAGATGAAATGGAAGCAAATTTTGTCAAAAAACTGAGAAAGGGAAAAGGAAAGTACAGAGGAAAGCTACCATTTAAATGCTTCAACTACGGAGGCATTGGGCACTTTGCGACAAAATGCCCACTCAATGAAAAGAACCAGGGTGAGGAAGCTTCGCACCAAGAAAGAGGTAACTGGAAGAAGAAATCAAACTTCAAAAAAGGCAATTTCAAAAAGAAAAGTTTTATCTCACGAAATGCAGATTCTTCAGAGGACAGCTCTAGTGAAGATTCCGAAGAAGGAACAGGTGAGGCTCTCTTTATGGCATTTGAAGTAGAACAATCAGAAGAAGCGAAAAACACAGAAAAGAGAGAAGGTATGAACTCTAAAGTGTCTATTGAAAAAGATGAGGCTGAAGTTGATTTAGAAGGTGAGCTGGTCTCTGCACTTATGGAATGGAAATATGAGAAAAGAAAGAACCAAAAACTGTCAAGAAAGCTCGAGGATGCAAATGACATTATAACCAGTCTAAAAATGCAGACAGAAGAATACAAGAAAATGTCCGAAGATCTTGAAGTACAGGTAACCATGAAGATAGATTCATGTTGCAAATTGGAAGAAGAAAATGTTGGTCTTCGAATACGAGATACAAGAAGCTGGATCAAAAAATTAGTCTGTCATTTCAAGCGTGAAGAAAGTTCGATGAAAGCTGGACAAAATTCTAAGCGATCAAAGACCCGCAGGTATCAAATTCGGTGCGGGCTTTCATCGAAGGAGAATCATCAAACAAGCAAAAGGCAAGCAATGTTGAATATGAAAAAGGTAAAGACAAGAAACAGGCTATTGAAAGAAAAACAAATCAAGCAAAAGAAAGCAGTAATGCCAATCTTGACATAGGAACTGACAATGATGGCTTTACCAAGGTCACACATCAAAAGAAAATAAGATCTAAGGCTTCTGCAACAACTTGGCAAAAACCATCTTTCGGGTTCAATCATTATTTCTATGGTTTCTGTTTTAAATGTAATGGTTATGGGCATAAAATTGTTGATTCGCAAGTACAATATAGGTCCAAGAAGTTTCACTAGTAGAAATGCTTTTGCTCCTCTAATGAGTTATGCGAGTAGAATGCTTTAATTGTCACAACTTTGGGCATATTGCTAGAAATCGTCGTAGTATTTCTGTTTCAATTCAATCTCAGAAAAGAAGAATTCAACCATATAGGGCAAAACAAAATAGAATTTCTTCTGAAGGATATGTGCAAGATTCTGAAAAGGGGAAATCCAAGCTAGAACCCAACACCACAGTTAAAACAGAATGGAAACAAAAAGAACATCTCAGGAAAGAACAGGAATCTTTAATAGTGCAGACAGCTTTTAGAGCTCAGAATAAATGTGTACCGTGGATCCTTGACAGTGGTTGCTCAAGTCATATGACAGGTGATAAACAGAAATTTGAAAAACTACAGAAATATGAGGGTGGTTCTGTGAAGTTTGGCAATAATGATGGAGCCAAAATAATAGGTAAAGGATCTGTCAAAATTAGTGAAGGGAAAATCAAGTCAGAAGAAGTTTTATTTGTGGATGGTTTGAAACATAACCTGTTAAGTGTGAGTCAAATCTGTGATAAAGGACATGAAGTAGTTTTCAAGAAGCAGGGTTGTGAAGTCAGAAAAATAAACAATGGGAAATTAATAGCAACCGGCTCAAGGACGTCTGGAAACCTGTACACACTCTCAGAATCTTCAGAAGGTATGTGCTTCATTGGACAAGAAGAAGAGAACTGGTTGTGGCATAAGAGGCTTGGACACATAAGTTTTGATAATTTGGTGAAAATCAGCTCTAAACAAGCAGTGAGAGATATTCCAACCATTAAGAAACCTTCAAACAGTGTTTGTGCTTCATGTCAGAAGGGAAAGCAAACCAGAGTTTCATTTAAAACAAAAGAATACCACACTAGCAGGCCTTTGGAACTCATTCATACAGACTTATGTGGACCCATGAGAACTCAAAGCATAAATGGCGACAAATACTTTATGCTGTGTATCGATGATTATTCCAGAATGACATGGATATTCTTCTTAAAAGAAAAAATAGAAGCTTTTGAAATGTTCAGAACTTTCAAACAGCTAGTTGAAAATGAAACAGGAAAAAGGGTCAAATGCTTGCGATCAGACAGAGGAGGAGAATTCATTTCGAATGAATTTACAGAATACTACGAAAAATACGGTATCAGGAGACAATATTCAGCAACTAGAACTCCCCAGCAGAATGGTGTAGTAGAGAGAAAGAATAGAACTATACAGGAAATGGCACACACCATGCTGGAAGAAAACAAAATAGCGAGATAGATTCTGGAAAGAAGCAGTTCACACTGCAGTATACATTCAAAACGAGATATATGTTAAGAACTCATGAATGCAAAACACCTTATGAGTTGTGGTTTGGTAGAAAAGCAACAACAAAACATCTCAAAGTTTTTGGCTGTAAGTGCTACATCAGAAAAAGCTGATGACAACCTTGGGAAGTTTGAAGATAGAGCGAGATGAAGGTGTTTTTGTTGGTTATTCTCCAAATAGCAAAGCTTACAAATGCTACAACAAGAGACTCAAGAAAATTGTGGACAGGTGCGAGATGTTAAATTCGATGAAGGGAGGAAACAAATAGTTAACTTTGAAGAAAACTACCCAATCTACGAAGAAGTCATTGAAGGAGATGAGGTGCATGGAACAGAAAATACGTCTACGGTTGATGTAGATAACTTATCCGATGACTCAGAGGTGCAAGAAAATAGAAAATTCAAAACAGGTAGCTGGCAGAAAAATCATCCTAGAGACCAAATAATTGGAGATCCCACAACTGGCATTCAGACAAGAAAGAAAGTAATAAGTAATTACTCTCTTTTATCCAGCATTGAGCCCAAAAACATAGATGAAGCAAGCAAAGATGATAGCTGGATGAAGGCAATAAATGAAGAGTTGGATCAGATTGAAAAGAACAGAACTTGGGAATTAGTACCTAGACCTGCAAATAAGAATATAATCGGCACCAAATGGATATTTCGGAACAAATTAAATGAAGACGGACAGGTCATTAGGAACAAAGCAAGACTGGTTTGTAAAGGGTATGCACAGATCGAAGGCATTGATTTTGAAGAGACTTTTGCACCAAGTGGCCGGATTAGAAGCAATTAGAATGTTTCACGGCCTTAGCAGTCCACAAGAACTTCAGAGTTTATCGGATGGATGTAAAATCTGCTTTTTTAAATGGGAAACTTGAAGAAGAGGTCTATATTGAACAACCGAGATGGCTTTCAAATTAGTGAAGATCCTAACCTTGTCTCGCAAATTAAAGAAAGCATTATATGGATTAAAACAAGCACCACGGGCATGGTATGCAAGGCTAGACAACTATCTCTCCCAACGAGGGATTCAAGAAAGGTTTAGTGGACGATGATACGTATGTGAAAACAGAAGGTGGACATCTCATTGTTCTTGTTGTCTATGTAGACGATATCATATTTGGCGACAACAAAGATGAATCTTGTAAAGACTTAGCAAATAAGATGCGAGAATGAATTTGAAATGTCTATGATTGGTGAATTGTCTTACTTTCTTGGGCTACAAGTTAATCAAAATGAGAAAGGCATATTCATTTCCCAAATTAAGTATGTGAAAGAAATGTTAAAGAGGTTCACTATGGAGGACTGTAAGCCAGTAAGCACTCCCATGACAACAGTGCGCAAATTGAGTAAAGAAGACAAATCTCCACCTGTAGACCAAACCATGTACAGATCTATGATTGGAAGTTTACTATATTTAACAGCTACCGGACACTGATATTCTCAGTAGGCGGTTTGCATGGTAGCTAGATTTCAGAGCCGATCCCAAAGAGACTCATGTGACAGCGATTAAAAGGATTTTTCGGTATCTCAAGGGCACCATTGAGTATGGGTTGTGGTATCCAAAAGGCAAAGACTTCACTCTTATATCATATTCAGATGCAGATTGGGCTGGATGTGTTGATGACAGAAAGAGTACCGGTGGAGGTGCATTCTATTTGGGGGACAGATTGGTTGCATGGCACAGTAAGAAGCAAGAGTCGATTTCTTTATCTACAGTTGAGGCAGAATATATTGCAAGACGCAACATGTTGTACACAAGTCTTGTGGATGAAACAAACCTTGAAAGATCTAGGTATTAATTTCAGTGAACCAATATCAGTAAAGTGTGATAACACCAGTGCAATTAACATCTCTAAGAATCCAGTAATGCACTCACGGACAAAGCACATTGCTATAAGGTATCATTTCTTGAAGGAGAAAGTTGCAGAAGGAGAAGTTAAATTGGACTATGTCCCAACTACAGAACAAGTAGCAGATATTTTTACAAAACCTTTGCCCAAGGAAGTATTTGAGTATCTTCGAAGCAAATTAGGAGTAGTCACACTTCCTAAGAAGTGACTAGCTACGGGGATCACCTTCTCGGGGGAGCATTTGAATATTTGACTATTCTTTTGCTCATGATCATGATTTGTGCTAGATGCAACAAATTGTGCCTGAGAATTGTGAGGATGGACTCGGGGGGAGTTTGCAGCAGCCCTTTGGTATTATTGACAAAGGGGGAGAAGAGGTACAAGAATGTACACAGGTGTTGCCAACAATTCCAAAGGGGGAGATTGTTGAGCAAGGTGTTGCAAGAAGTTTGTCATTGTTGTCAACACGGGCAGTTAGATCCAATGATGCAGTGGGCAGACAGTGTAGGAGTCATTCAGATGCAGAGGATAGAAGTTTCCTGGAAAACAGAGATGACCCAGTTTCAAAAATTCGAAGAAAAAGACAAGTTAGAAAACTGTCGCGATATCGCGACATGTTTTCTGTCGCGATTTCGTGACAAGTCGGAGGAGAGAGAAGGCGCAGTCGAAAATGTCATGATTTCATGACAAGTCGGAGGAGAGAGAAGGCGCAGTCAAAAATGTCACGATTTCATGACAAGTCGGAGGAAAGAGAAGGCGCAAGGCAAACTGTCACGATTTCGCGACATGTTGGAGGCCAAGAAGCTAAGTCGAGAAACTGTAGCGATTTCGCTACATGTTGATTTTTCGCTGCCGAAGCAAGGAGAAAGCGTTAAGTGGAAAAGTTGTAGCGATTTCGCTACATGTCAAAATTTCACTGGCCGAAGCAAGGAGAAAGCGTTAAGTGGAAAAGTTGTAGCGATTTCGCTACATGTCAAAATTTCGCTGGCCGAAGCAAGGAGAAAGCGTTGAGTTGAAAAGTTGTAGCGATTTCGCTACAAGTCAAAAGTGCACAACGTGAAGGTGTAGCAGATCAAAAGTGCAGAACTCAAAGATGTAGCGATTATGCTACAAGTCGAAAGTACAAGGCACAAAAGTGTAGTGAGTTCCTTGCAAATCATAATTTCACGGGCAGAAGCAAAGTTGGAAGCACAAGGCACAATATTGTAGCGATTTCGCTATTGCATGAAGCTAGGATTGTACGGAAGCGAAAGCGTCGCGATTTCACGACAAAGATGAGGATGACGTGCGAAAGAGCTGAAAGTGTCGCGATTTCGTGACAAGTTGCAAGAAAAGCCTCAGGAAGCCGAACGTCCGATTTCGACAAAGATGAGAAAACACCAACGCGATTTCGTGACAAAGATGAGGATGACGTCAGCAAAAGCTGAAAGTGTCACGATTTCATGACATGTTGCAAGAAAAGCCTCTGGAAGCCGGAAGCGTCGCGATTTCGTGACAAGATTAAGAATGACGTCAGCAAAAGATCAAAGTGTCACGATTTCATGACAAGAACGGTGGCAAAGCTTTCAAAGGGCAAAAGAGTCACGATTTCATGACAGCGAGGGCAAGAAGGCGTACGGATGTAAAAGGTGTCGCGATATCGCGACATGTTGGAGTTTCGAGAGGAAAGCCGTAGAACCAGATAGACTTTTGAAGCCGACATTCTTTAGGGTTTGAAGCCGACATTCATTAGGGTTTGAAGCCGACAATCATTAGGGTTTTAAGCCGACATTCATTAGGGTTTGAAGCCGATATTCATAAGGGTTTGACAATCGACGCTCTTTAGGGTTTAAGCCGACTACAGTCTCAATATTGTTCTTGAAGATTTCTTCTATAAAAGGAGGGCTAATTCAAGATGGAGGTGACGAGTGCGAAGATAACGTGTGTATGCAAAATTTGCAGTGCGTAGAGAGTGAGTCGTTTCGATTGGAGCTAAGGCTGAAGTGATATTTCTTTTGTGACGAAGTGAAGTGTGCATATCGAATCTTCATGAATTAAGAGCGCGATGTGCAGAGGTTGTGTTCTAAGTCCGAAGTGATAGTGCGTAGACTGTAGAAGTGATCGATCATCTGATTGTAGTAGAGAGTGCGAAGAAGTACAGAGAAGCGGTCGGATAGTGCGAATCATTTTGCGCAGAAGCAGCAGAATGCAAAAAAATAGCAGACTGTGAGAAATGAGGTGAAAGTTTTATTCTGTAATTTTTATTATTGTCTTCCAAGTTGTAACTTGGCATAAGGGGTTGGTGCCTCTTTCCAGTAGGTGCTGGTAAATTAGGAGTCGGTGCTCCATTCTGCCTAAAACAGATAAAGCAAAGGGGTTGGTGCTCCTTCTAGGTTGGTGTTGGTAAAAGATATTGTAAAGTTGTAGCTTTGCATTGGCTGGATTTGGATGGTAGTCCAAGCAGTCATTTTGAGGAGTAGCCACATTGGTGAACCTCGTTAAATTATTGTGTTGTGTGTCATGCTTTCTTGCTGCATTTTGATATTTCTTTTATCAGTTTAAACTGCTGCTGGATCTAAAACTATATGTTTTAGAATTTTTAAAGATCACACTGATTCACCCCCCCTCTCAGTGTCATTGTGATTACAATACTCCCCTTTCTCTTAAGCTCATATTATGGGGGTGTTGGAAGATGGTAACTTGACATAATTGGCCAAATTTGAAAGATGATGATGTACGCCTGTGAACAACCTTGATATAAGCCTATGAGCAATCTTGATGTATTCACCTTTTATGAGATTGGTTAAACCACATATATGGTTATGTATTCATCCTTCACAGTATTGGTTGAATCACTTGTATGGTTAAATTTAACGAAACCTTTATTAAGGTTTTAATAACTTGACTTTTCCTTGAGCCTTATGTTGGCCTAAATTAATGTAATATGTAATTATAATTTGGAGATTAAGTATATACTATAAATATGCTCCAACCATTAATTCATTGTATCATAGTGTATTTTGATTTCTTTATACAAACAAATGTTGAGGGAGCTTCCTTGGGCACCCACCCTTTTATTTTGTCTACTTTTTATTTATTTATTTTGTTTCTTTATTCTCTTGCAGATGACTTATGGTGAATGGTGAATGTTATGCTTCATTTGATTTATGGAAAGTATTATGAAATCCAATAATAGAAAGAGAGAATTTGCATCTATTACCCTTCAAGGGCAATGAATATAATCTATTTATTTTTTAATATTGAAATACAAAGTATATAATAATATTTGGGATAGTTATGTTGATACTATGGGAGTGCATTCTATGTTTGAAGGGTAAAAATGGTAAAGTAGTTTTTAACTTTCATGAGGCCATAGGTCATATGAGATGAATATTATTCAACCATACTTCGGTTACTGAAGTGCATGATTCCTTTGGACCAATTCCAAAGTCTCCATAGTTAGGCTATTGAGGCTATACACCGTAGAAACACAAATAAAAAAGTATGAAAAAATTATTAGTAAGGTCAAATAACAAAAAATCACTTCTATTTTTATTATAAATTAATTCAACATCAACTTTTTAGCTAAACTTATTTCTTTTTAAAAATAAAATAAAATATTATATTATGTTTGGTAATAAAATTTATTATTCCATACTTTAAAAACTTATTTCTTGATCACGTGGCATTAGCTCAATGGGTTAGATTCCTCAACATTTAAGGAGGAGACCAAGGTTCAAATATTGTCAAGAAATACATGGATAATATTCAAGCTTTGTTGCCCCCAAGGACTAGGTGGATTGGCAAAGGCTTGACTGGACAAGTACTTGCCAAGAAGAAACCTGGGTTCAAACCTTGGGAGCATGTTGCCAGCTTTAGCAAAGGTAGTAGTCCATGCTGAATCCTCTGAGTGCACGCCAGACCAACGATGTCGGTATGAACCTTGAGTGACCAATGGTCTCTATCATGCCAGGTTAACAACAAAAACAAGACAAATAAGTTGTTGGAAGCAGTCCATGTGATTTAAACCCTTGGAAGTAATCCCTGTGGTTTGAACCCTGTGCTTGTCAGTTATTAAAAATAGTGACTGTAACCATTTCCCTATGTAACCAATATATATAGAAAGAGATTATGCATCTATTACCCTTCAAGGGCAATGAATATAATCTATTTATTTTTTAATATTGAAATACAAAGTATATAATAATATTTGGGATAGTTATGTTGATACTATGGGAGTGCATTCTATGTTTGAAGGGTAAAAATGGTAAAGTAGTTTTTAACTTTCATGAGGCCATAGGTCATATGAGATGAATATTATTCAACCATACTTCGGTTACTGAAGTGCATGATTCCTTTGGACCAATTCCAAAGTCTCCATAGTTAGACTATTGAGGCTATACACCATAGAAACACAAATAAAAAAGTATGAAAAAATTATTAGTAAGGTCAAATAACAAAAAATCACTTCTATTTTTATTATAAATTAATTCAACATCAACTTTTTAGTTAAACTTATTTCTTTTTAAAAATAAAATAAAATATTATATTATGTTTGGTAATAAAATTTATTATTCCATACTTTAAAAACTTATTTCTTGATCACGTGGCATTAGCTCAATGGGTTAGATTCCTCAAAATTTAAGGAGGAGACCAAGGTTCAAATCTTGTCAAGAAATACATGGATAATATTCAAGCTTTGTTGCCCCCAAGGCCTAGGTGGATTGGCAAATGCTTGACTAGACAAGTACTTGCCAAGAAGAAACCTGGGTTCAAACCTTGGGAGCATATTGCCAGCTTTAGCAAAGGTAGTAGTCCATACTGAATCCTCTGAGTGCACACCAACCAACAACGTCGGTACGAACCTTGAGTGACCAATGGTCTCTATCATGCCAGGTTAACAAGTTGTTGGAAGCAGTGCATGTGATTTAAACCCTTGGCAGTAATCCATGTGGTTTGAACCCTGCGCTCGTCAGTTATTAAAAATAGTGACTGTAACCATTTCCCTATGTAACCAATATATATCCATCCAAACTTTGTTGTAATATTACTATGTGGTATGATATAATACGAGTAAAACTGTTTCAATTCCATATAACTAATTGGAATTTTTTTTTTTTCTAATTTTTTTATTATTATAACTATTTTATACCATGTGTTTTGATGGAAGCAACAATATCTAACCACTAAAATCTAAAATTGTGTATAAATAAAATATATGTAGTGTACATACTTCAATCACGTCTTGGTACCTTGGGAAAACAAAAAGTAGTGAGTGACATTGATTTCTTCAAGAAACATGTGGAGTGTCGTTTGTTTGGAACAGGACATTTGTCTGTATGATTGATAATCATGGTAAAAAAATATGGGTATTGACAGATTTTTACATAAAACCTCGTTTGTTTCATTATTTTGTTGTAAAGAAAAAAAAAACTTTTGAAGACCTCATTTGTCTCATTATTTGTTGTTTATAAAAAAATAAAAATAAACGCTTTCAACTAGAGGATATAGCAGTAGCTGCCCTCACCTGTGGATAACAATAATTGAATGAGTGATTGGTCTCCCTACGTCGACGCAGACCCATGACTATGGACGACCACAATCCAGTACGAGGCCCAGCACGCCTTGGCTTTCTCGATTTTGTTTTGTACGCTTCAATAACTCGATAGCCATGGAAATATCTCGTGGAAGGTTATAATATTCTCCCAAAACTATTATTCCCATAAATGCTTCCTGTAATGACGTAAATACATGGGTTTCTGGTTCCCCGACGATGGATTCTACCCCTATTACAGTGATCTGGACAGTAAATGGGGAGGAATGAGTTCAAGCCTAGAAATAACAGCTATCATTTTGAAACAAAATTTTAATTATAAAATATGTTACTAAATTTATATTATCATTTTTCAATCCATCTAAATCCGATAGCTAAGGTGAAAGGCATTTTGCAGACGGCATCTGATACTTCTGGTTAGCATTCGCTTTCAGCTTTCTCTTCAATACTCAGACTTTTGACTGTGCTCCAATCCTCTATGGAAACCTCCAAAAGTACCTTCGAAGAGGACAAATTGGCAGGCAAACGATGCAACCTTCCAGCTGGAAAGTTTCGCAAATTATCTACCTTCCTTGTTCTGTCATGATCCAGTAAAATAAAGCTACCGACAGAAGAATATATTAAGAGTAGCAACTCTTGATATAGTCTTATACGTAAATCACCTTTCAAAGTTGAAGACTGTAGACAAGGCGTAGGACGTCTTTGGAATGGGCTAAACAAAAAGTGCTAAACAAAAAGTATTAAAGTAGAACGAAATTTCAATATAGAAGTATTAATGTGAAATGAAATTTCATTATAGGAATATGTCATTGAAAATAAACAGTTTGTATAAAAACAATATCGCATGAACCCGTTAGAAAGCAAGAGAGCCAACTACCCCATACATGCGGGGACTCCATGTTAATAGGGCTGAGGAGTTCCACATAAACAAGATCAAAAGCTTCCACCTTTAAACTGCTACCCATTAGGAAAGAGTTTTGCAAGTGTTCTGTATTTTAGTTTTTTGATACATCTACAATCCTTTTCTACTATCAAGTAAGGTTTAAAAATCTGGGACTCACCCCTTATAACTCCTATTCTATCTCTTTATTATTTAACCTAGCCTGAAATGGACCACCAGGTTCTAGGAATTTGTACCATCATGGTCGTGAGTCTGGCGTAATCAGAGGAGTCAGATCAGACTACTACTTTTGCAACTGGGTGGCTTTTCCCAAAGTTTAAACTTACCTCTCTTCTAAGTAAATACCCAACTACACTTACAATTACCCTTAGGGTTTAGTTTTTTTTTTAAGTTTTAATTGTGATTATATTGAATTTATTATAAGATTCTACCCATTTGCTTGGTCAGTCTTCCACTGGTGGAGCCCCTGCATTTATCGTCATCTGTATGGGCTTTCTATATAATCTATATTCTATAGGCTCTTGTGGTGTGCCATGCCAGAAATGGAGTTTGCTTTGGCAGCTTGCCTGTTCACAATTGTGATAGGGCTATGCATTCTTGTAGGAAACACTAATGCTCAGCTATGTTCGACGTTTTACGAGTACTCATGTCCTGCGCTTGAAGCAGTCGTTCAGCCCATTGTTGAGGAGGCCGTAGCTAACGATCCAAGGAATGCGGCTTCACTCCTTAGGCTGCATTTTCACGATTGCTTCGTCAATGTAGAAGCCAATCCACCAATTCAATTTAATTTTTGTCTTGTTTTCTAATGCTTTTCTTGATATTGGATCTCTTAAAATTTGTAAAATTATTTTGCTTGATATTGGATCTCTGGTCTTGATCTTTAAGGTATTTTTTGCTGCAGGGATGTGATGCTTCTGTATTGCTTGACGACATACCACCCACATTTACAGGAGAGAAAACTGCTATTCCAAATAACAATTCGCTCAGAGGATTCGAGATCATTGATGAGATCAAAACAGCGGTGGAGGACTGCTGCAGCTGCACAGTCTCTTGTGCAGACATCCTTGCTATTGCTGCAAGAGATTCAGTCGTTCTGGTCTGTAACTTGTGTAATTTAGTTTTTTTTCTTCTTCTTCCATCCTAGCAATAATATAGCTATGTAAGTGAATTTGCATGATGCTAACTCGGATACATATTTTTAATTGGCAATGACTATCGAGGGACTAAAATACAACAAATGTCCGGGAGACTAGTTATATACACCTCTATTGCATTTCTCCATGTATATGGCCAGATTCCTGCACATTTGTTGTAGTTTAGTCCCTCTGATAGCGAGTGCCATATCATTAGGTTGGCGGGCCTTCTTGGGATGTCATGTTGGGAAGAAGAGACAGCAGGACTGCTAGCAGAAGTACAGCAAATGCAGCCCTTCCTTTTCCAAATGAAACTCTTTCAACCCTTATTTCCAAATTCAAAGCAGTGGGACTATCCACTGAGGACACCGTTAGCTTATCAGGTATGGCCCTCTAAACAATCAGAAGCTTTTAACAAGTTTTGGACTGCACACCAGTAGGGATATGAGATGATGAGAGTACTATTGTTGAGTGTCATACCAACTGTAACAACCCAAGTTTACTATATTTGGTGTACAACCCAAGTTTACTATACCTGGTGTACAACCCAGTTTAGCACAATGGATTCACAAAGTGAAAATTTGCAAATTTGCTGGAATTAAGATTAGCTAAAACTTTAACACATTGGATTCATCCACACAGTCTGAGGCATAGTAAGCCTATTTTGGGATTAGATGGTCTTAAGTGAATGATATTGGCCAATTTTTTTTAGAAGGTATCTTTTTGTGAACCTATTTTTTCATCCACGTAAGTTCAGAAAGTATGCGTCCACCTTCTAAGTATTATGGACCCTGATTGTGCTATGGTTGTAGACACTTTAGGTGTTATGGGCCTTATTGTGATTCCTCCTTCTAAGTATTATGGATCCTGATTGTGCTATGGTTGTAGACACTTTAGGTGTTATGGGCCCTATTGTGATTCCTCCTAAGTGGAAGACATTGGCCAAATCTTCTAAAAGGTATCTTTTTGTGAACCTATCTTTTCTCATCCGCATAAGTTCAGAAAGTATGCATCCACCATCTAAGTATTATGGATTCTGATTGTGTTATGGTTATAGACACTTTAAATGTTATGGGTACTATTGTAATTCCTTCTAAGTGGATGACATTGGCCAAATCCTCTAGCCAAATCCTCTATAAGGTATCTTTTTGTGAACCTATTTTCTTATCCACGTAAATTCAGAAAGTATGTGTCCACACCTTCTAGGTATTATTATGACCCCTAATTGTGCTATGGTTCGATTTATGGTTGTGGACTCTTAGTCTGTGTTTTGTTTGTTTGTGAGGTAGGGGTTAATGGTGGGGTATCTTCAATATAGAATAGCTGATTATTGGCACCAATAATTATTGATGAATGTACAGGGGCTCACACTATAGGTCGGTCTCGCTGCGCAAATTTCAGATCGAGGCTGTATAACTTTAATCAGACGGGAAAGCCAGACCCAAGCATTCATCCTTTGTATCTGAATAGTCTTCGAGGAGTGTGTCCTTCTTCTGGTAATGCAAATGTGCTCGCTAATCTTGACGCGACTACAAAGGACACTTTCGACAACAATTACTTCATGAACTTGAAGAACCAGCAAGGTCTTCTACAGTCAGATCAAGAATTAACAGCGTCGGCTACAATCGATCTGGTTAATCTTTATAGCCAAAGCCAGGACGCTTTTTTTTCAGCCTTCCAAACTTCGATGATTAACATGGGGAACATAAATCCTCTTACTGGAGACGAGGGTGAAATACGTACTAATTGCAGGACTGTAAATTAGGTATGTCCACAAGTATCGTTGTTATGGATTAGTTGTCAACATAATTGTTGTCGTCGGAGTGATCAGAATAGTATCTAAAGGCTAGACATATTTCTGAATGTAATGGATCCAAAATCGTCTCAGGCGTTTTGTCACCTTACAGAGATGTTAGGGTGTCGCTTATATCTATTAAAAGATATGCATAGTAGACAGTTGCATAAGTCTACTAACAAAAACTTCATTTGTATTATTAGTTTTGGTGATGTGATTCGAGTTTAATTTTTACATTCATGTGTATAAGAAGTATTATTAAAAAAAAAAAAAAAAAAAAATTATTCTTGACTCTATGGACAATCAACCTAAATCAAAAACTTCCAATAGTTAACAAAATATCCATCACTTTAGTTTTTCAACAATTAAATATAAAAATGTTTTTTATTACCTTGTAACTATATTAAACCAAACAACAACAAACTTATGCAAAATGACTTTGTAAATATGCTTAACCAAACATCAAACAAACTTATGCAAAATGAAACCAAGAGCTATAAGAAACATTAAAATAGACTAACAAATATAAATATCTATTGACAGTTAAGAAGTTCATGGAACCTTGGCATCATAATTGATGTATTTTATATTTTTATTGTTGAGTAAAGAATCTAATATGGTTCAATAGGTAAAGACAAAATCAATGGAACTTTGGCATCATATTGATGTATTTTATATTTTTATTGTTGAGTAAAGAATCTAATCTGGTTCGATGGGTAAAAATAAAATCAATGGAACTTTAACTTTGAATTTGAACTGGAGCATCCTGCCTACAAGTATTTAACTGCTACCAACCAAATATATCCTATAACTTTTTTAATTCTTTAATGACACAAATTAAGATGAACTGTGAAAATAATTAAATAAGATTATGATAAAATACTTTCAGATTTTATTTTTATTTTTTAATTTTATATTTTTATTCGTATTTTATTAATAAAAGATGTTTTAAATACATATAAACACTTGAAACCATGAGGTTTGAATCCTTGACCTCTTCAATGTGAGTGCTCTCACTCACTACTTCACTAAGACTTTATGGTTTTATAATATTATTGGTCCTCATAATATATTTTTTAAAATAATATATTTTTTATTTTTACCATGTATTTTAGGTATCTTTTTTATGATATTTTTATCTTTCTTTTCATTGTTTTACAAGATAATTTTTTTTAATAGTTCCATTTACGTTATTATTTGTGAATGAAATAGTTACAAGGTTGCTTTTATTCTCAATATGACATTATTAAAACTTTACTTTCATTTTTTTTTTTTAATTTAGAGATATAATAATAATACCTTATGCTATAGATAGAGATTATGTTTTTCTCATCTTAAAAATAGTCAATTCTACTCGAAAAGACAATGAAAAAGGCAAGCACAATTTTCTTATGGATGACACTATTAGGCAATCACACTTTTCTTATGAATACGACTATTAGGCAAACACACTTTTCTTATGAATGAGACTATTATGTACAATGAACTCTAGAATCTACTTTCTAATATAATCAAGAAAGTGACCTTAACCATTAATATTTTCATGTGAATCTTCTTCATTATATATGAAGTAGATTTAGGGAAATGCAACCAAGTAGAATTGTATATTAGAGGATGAAAAATGAAGAATTTTTTTCCTTGTATTTTACATGAACCAACACCCCTTTCCCTTACCTTTCACCACACACACACACACATATATATATATATATATATATATATATATCAATTTAATTTAATCATATATTATAGTTAGCACCACTATATTGTTTCTAATGTATTTCATTTTAATTTCCTCAATATGGATCCATGTTGTATGGAATTAGGTATAATATAAACTAATACACAATGGTAAACAACAAGTATAAATTAACAAGGATATAGTATCCACAACAATGACATGTAGGTTTATCGAAGATCCTTAAATGTTCATGGTATCTTGAGAAATAATCTCTTATATTTGCATGTGATAACCATGATAGTGATCCATGACCTTGGCTATTTTATGACCCTTCTTAATAAATCGTCTATAGACACATATGTCTCCCATTACCAATTCTAGCCAACCTATCATTTTCTATGTACTTTTCCCACACAATGTTTATCATATTTTCCTTTAATTGTCCCTTTTAATTTTCCACCATAGGTCCTTGCTTCTATAACTACTAATATAAAAACAACACCCTTATTAGACTTGTATATATTATTGTTCAGAGATGTGCAATTTATGGGAACTACAAGGTTCAATTGAGGAAGACATCTAATTCATATCATTGTCTTATTATTATTCACTACCTTTTTGAAATATTATTCTATTTTATTATCAATATAACATAATAGGCCTCCAATTACTACTGTTTCCCTTGTAAGTGCCTTTATTGTCTTATTATAAATGAGTTTCTTTTCATAAAAAAGGTTGTCAAACTATAGATAGAAATAATCCCCCCTCATTTTCATTAGTAGAATTTATTTCAAATATATTTTTCTAATTATTTGCTACTTATCCATTCTATATATAGTGTACCTCCCTCCTTTCACACCTCCATAAGTGAGAACTTCCTTCATTCATCCTATCATTTTCATAGGTCCTTATCATCATCTAGATGGACTAGAAGGATTATCACATATAAAATTTTGTATATACTACAAGTATCTCTATAGGTTGTGTTTCTAGGTCTCGTAATACCTCTATGGACCTTAATTGTTCAACATGTTAAATACTTGACTATGCTATTTATTTATATATTTTTATTATACTAGAGGAATCGGTAACTCGTTATAATTTTCTATGCCTCTTTGTGGGTACGAATATCGCTCCTTGTCGCCACTATAACCTCAAGTTGCATCGGGATAAATATTTTACGTAGCTGATGATGCTGACGCGACATGCCCATCGGTACTATGGGGCTCGAGGGATTGGAACCCTAGTCTCCATGCTCCTACAAAAATATTTTGACCATTGAACCAAGCCCTCAGACCCACTATGCTATTTTTTATAAATAGGATAAAGTATATTATTTTCAACTAAAATAGTTCTTTAAGCTAAAATAGATTCTTTTGTAACCTCCGTGATTTTATTGATGTGCAAGTTTTTAATGATCTATTTTTCTAAAAGGATCTTACATTAACCCTTCACATTATTGTTTTCTTCATTAATTCCTCAACTATAAAATTAAACTACTCATTACTTACCAAACCATACACCAAACTTATCTTTAAAGATACAAAAAATTATGAAAGAGAGTTTAAACAACAATATTAAACAAAGATGACTATTTATAGGAACTCCACTTTAAAAATATCATCATGAAGGTAGTGCATGAGGTGCCTTTATGCCCTATTATTGTTGTTATATTCATATCTATTACCTAGATTTAGTTCCATTTCTTCTATTAGACTTAACAATAGTTTCTAAAAATGAATAAAATTAGCACATAACCTAAAAATAGAAATAGCTCATAAACCAACACAATGCAATTGAAGGGTGTCCATAGACACCATAAGTAATATCACTAAAGTAAAGAAGAACAAGTCCCATTGATAATAAAATGGATGGTCTCAAGGGCTATAAATACCCAAATTATATGTTACGTGACATCAAAGTAAAATAATTGACCTTAAGGGTTATTATAAAATATTATAATAAACCTAGTTATACAAGTTGTACAAAGGCCCACAAATAGTTGTAATATTATTATAGTGGTAAGGGCTTTGGCCTCTCTTTGAGAGGTCCAAGGTTCAAACCCCACTTAGTATGAGGGGGCCATGACCCCTCATAAAAACATGTGTAAACTCATTGAAAAAAAGTTGTACAAAGGTCCATAAGACTATACAACAAATATAATATAAAATCTGGTTATGGCCTCAAGTGAATCTTAACACCACATATTTCAACATCCCACCTTTAAAACTATATAATTATTTTCTTCTCACCATAGATAATGCACTATATATTTAGGTTTTTGAAGTATGCTTAGCCTTAGATTGGCATACTCCATATCAAGCCTATATCTACAGAGGTAAAAATACTTAAAAGTGTGGTTAGCCTATCAAAGAAACCATATTAGAGCTTCACCACTAGTTTCATGGAAACTTTTGATTGATCATAGAGCTCCATTTCACCTAAGTGTGTACATCGATTCAATGTGAAATAAGAACTAGATAAAGGAATGACAAGCAATAATGTGCTAAGAAAATATTGACCAATTTTTTATACCCCTTTGATTCATTAATGTCTAGCTATTTTTACCATAACATAAAGCTAATTCTTTCCAACCATTACTCAAGAAGATTTTTTTTTATTCCTCAAAATTTTTTAGTTTTGACCTAAATATCAAGACTACTAGTAGCAACATTTTGGTCATTAAAGGATCAATATTCTTGGGATCAATAATTTGGTGAAATACTATGACCACACAAAGAAATGAATCCCACACTAAATTGCTACTTTTTAATAATTTCACTATAACATGTAGTTATCCCCAACTAATTCAATCCTTGGGAGGTCTCCATTATTTATTTTATCTCCCTTAAAACTCTTGGAGCTTTCCAACTTGTCAAAAATTCCATAGGTAATGATATGTTTACAAAGACATTGACTAGAGGGGCTTGAGTCATGTGAACAATGGACCAATAGAAGGAGTCTTCTTAGAGATGCTTGTATTTATTGATTACTATATGGTGATATCTTGTTTGCTAAAATTGGGGTCTTTAGTACACTATTAGAACCTAGGAATTTTCCAGAAGCTATAGGTAGAAGGGATGTAAGGGGTTATGAATGACCCATAAGCTCTGAGCCTCACAATTTATATAGAGGATCATGATAGTATACTACAATTGCAAATTATGAAATATGATAGTGAAATATAGCACCACATAGTATAATTAGAGTTTGGCATAGTCAAGCTACTACCCTCTAATTTTTCTATGGAGGATCACCATGATTTTTTGTGTATACATAGGAATTTTCTTCCTATTGGTGAATCTTCCTTTACTTGTTATGGACTTATCTTAAAGGAATTTCAAACTCATATCCATTAGAAGAATCCTAAACACATAAGGGATCGCGTCCAAACTAAGCTATAAACTCCCCATAGATGATCCTATTAGATGTCAATATAAAATTTTACATAAAGTAAGAAACTTACATTCAACAAAGGACCAATATTTTCTTTGGGTGGAAGATTTATAGTAAAAAATTAATAGACTCATCTATAGATCATTGATATGCAAATTTTTGGAAATGTGTTTATCTATTATAGATATAGAAAGGTAGATTTAACATAACTATGGAACCTATAAAGACACATATATTATCGTAGGGATTTATTCTTTGTTATCTACAAAAATAGAGAGGAAAAAGATAAAATAGTGAAAGGGGGCCATGGAATTACAAATAAATAGAACTTTATATCAAATCTTGGTCTTACAACTTCTCACTAGACTACAAAATTAGTAATAAATTTCTAGTATAAATGTTATGAATTTTGGTATCAAATATTAGATAAATGTAGTTATAGCCTATATAGTTATGGACAACAAAGATCCTCTCTTGTATATAAACTATTACATCAATGAATACAACTTTTCTACAAAATTTGGTATCAAATCGTGATAATTATATGGAGAAGAAGAAGATACATGATAATGTTGTGTACAAACTACTACTCTATATTAGTTTTATGTATTTTGTGTTTGTGGAGGAGGTGATACTTTGTGAGAAGAAGACTATGTGGATTCAATTGTAGATCAATTATAATTTTTTTTTTTTTTATTATTGCTTGTTATTACTTATATTTGTAGGTTTGTAAGTGTTATTTTTAATTTTGTAGAAGACTTGTCAATATTTGAAGCCAGAGATATTCAAGAATCACTTTATTCATGTCAAAAGAGTTTTCATAATATATTTTTTACTTATTTTTTTAAGCAGTGCATTGCAGATTTGAACATGGTTTGGTGCATTAATATTCTTTGTATCCTTTTGTCTTTGGTCTATGTTGAAGTTAGACTAGAGTGAAGTAAGATTCAACTAAATAAGGTCATCTAAATAGATTTGTTTATTGCCTTGAATAGGTCGTTTGAACATGGTTAAATATGAATTGGGTTGTCTAGATAAAGACCATCAAAAGATTATTGCATGTGAGCCATGTGAGCTTGAGTGTTTATGGGTCATATGAGCTTGAGTCTTTATGGGTTTTTGAAGTTAATTTGCATGACAGTTTCATGAGTGTGAATGTTGAATTGGATGTATTGAAGGACATTAGCAAAGACACCCATGATTGACAAAAAATATATTGGTGAATATTGGAGAGACTTGTGCTTGATGCAAAATTTACGCATTGAATATATGAAGTGAAAAATATAGAGCATGCTTGTGAGAAGGTGTAGAATAAGTATCATTCAAGAAAAATAAAGACTAGATAAATACTTATTTTTTTGTCAAGTTGATTCATGTGAAAGTGTTAAGCCTAAGTTATCAAATGAGTAGAACATGTTACTATTAGAGAAAATAATTCCATATTTGAAGAAAATATGTTGGAGTTATAAGAGAAAAAGCACCATTTACCTTTTTTGGATGAAAATATAGTAAAATCATGCATGCAATCTACCACCATTCTTAAATGATCAACAATTGGTGAATATAAAATGCCCTCATTGCAAAAAACTTAAAGTATAAAACCTTACTACTAGCATATTCTCAACAATTTATCATTCAAAATCAACAACAAAGAGACAATATTTTATTTTTACATGTGAATGGTTGATGTCTAATTGATGGTATATCCACATGCATTATTTCTATATGTCATAAAGCACTTGTTTTGGAAGAAATAATATTTGCTATTATTCCATATTTGTGGTGAGAACAAACCAATATTTTGAAAGGTGTTTGTTAGTAGATTTGTTTGTGAATAACCATGTGATGAAGAGCTTCCCAACTGCACACATGAATATTTGAAGTAGAGTCAAATGTTAACGGGTACTTGATGATTTGATTTATGTTTTGATCAAGCATACACATTCTATGTTTTTTAAATAAACTTTTATAATTCCTAATACATAAAAAAATAACTTCAAATGTGTTTTAAAAAACTATGCTATCAAGGAGATAATCATGATAGAATAATCTACCACGTGAATGTGTAAATCACAAAATATTTGATGAGTATGATAATTGATTATCAGAGTTGACCCTACTACAAAAGTTGAATCTATTTTATTGGATGCATGTGTGCTCAAAAGCTTTTATTTTATTTTATATTATTGTAGGTAGAAGGCACCAAGAAACTTTTTGATTGTTTTACTACCTTTAAAACAAACTCCTATAGCTAAAGTTTTGCTCAATAAAACATCCAATTTCAAAGACTTAATCATATTATGAGTATAAGCATATATACTCATTGAGAATATCTTCTTGAACCTAATGTTGCTAACCTATTTTGACTAGGGGAAGAAGCTTTTGTAGCACACATGGAGAAAATACATCTTTTAAGAAATTCAAAGTACAAGAATTTCATATATGGCAAGTTAAGCTCTAATTAGTGTTAATTAAAAATATCTATCGGATGTCATCAATTTTCCAAAGTTGATGGTATTAGTGAAGCAACTAAATATTAAAAAGCAATGACTCTCATTGGACTCAAGTTTTTTTATGCCTATATACATCATTTAGACCCCTTGAAGACCATAAAAAGAGTTTGAGATGGACTCGATGCTTTATTTGGATCACAAGCATCAAGTACAAAGACAATTCGTAAGCAAAAATTATTTGGATTGAAGATGATAAAATAAAAAATTATAGTTCAACACATAAGAAAATTATATTCTCTTTTGAATCTACTTGTAGGGATTAATACTATGATGGACAATGACAATTCCAAAGCTACTTTATTCAATAACATGTTTGTTAGTTATGCTAGTATGGTATTCAAATTAAACCATATTAATCCCAAACTAGAAGATATAATTTCTTCATTAATTGATGAAGAATATAGATTTAAGAAATAAGATGCACTTATAGAAGAAACTAGATTTCTAATGAAGAATAAGTTTAATGTTATCTTTGGAGCTAGTTAGTCGTACTCAAAAGCAAAACCAATTTTAAAGAATAGATCCATGTTTTCTCATTGCAAGAAAAGAGGTCATGTTATAATTAGCTATGTTTAAAGAGAAAAGGATATCATAGAATGTAAATTAAATAAAGACAAGGCAAAAATGGTTACTAACGATAGTGAAAGTGATGATGAAGAATGTGGATTAGTGACACATATTGAAGACCCTTTCTCATGAGGACAATGAGAGAGAATATATTTTTAAACATAAAATATACTTGCAAATAGTTGTGTGTGTCCAAATTCACAAAATTAAAATGTTCCTAATCATAGAGGTGTTGTAGATAGTTGTGTTTGTCCCTATCTACTACCTTGGTGATGGATAGTGTGTGTAGATCTATCCATATTTAAAGTAAAACTTGGATAATTGTGTGTTCTTATCCTTGTTCATAAGGTGAATAACTAAGTATGTCCTTTTCATTCATGAATAGTGTATCCTAATCCATGTATTTTAGAGTGTTGGATGAACTTTTGTGTGTCCAAATTCATCATCCATATCTTGACATTGTTTTGTCTACTTTTACATTGATGTAATAAGAAGGTAATTTTATGAATTTTTGGTATTAGATAATAGATAGTTAGAGGTAGCTACAAATGATACAATTATAAGCAATAAATAGTCTCTCTTCTTTTAATAGGTTATATGTGGATTCTATTGGGGGCCACTCCCATCAACATACCAAAATATTATATTTGCTACGACATACTCTTTTATCATAGTTTTTCATTTCTTTTTTTCTTAAATATATTCTTCAACTTCCTTGAAGTAATATGTGTCCAAAATCATCTCCTTAAAATTATTTTGATTAAGACATAAAATCTCACTTGCTCAGTTACCTTCTAAAATTTGAATTTCATTAGGATGAAGTTCAACACCATAATTCACTAATTTATCTGCTACCCGATTTCCTTATTTATAAATATGCTCAAACTTCCAGGATATTGCCTCTAGTAATAGATGATGAACATCAACAACAATATTATTTTTTATCTAGTCTCCACATCCATTTTTGTTAATAGCATTGATGATAATTTTTGAGTCCCCCTCAATTGAAATATATTTCCATCCTTTTTCTACTGCAATTTTAATCCTTGTAATAAGTGCCCTAGCCTCTGCATAGTTGTTAGTTGAAGTTCCATATGATTCTGAATAAGTGAGAATAATTTTTCCTTCACTATTTCTAAAAACACCACCTCCACCAACTTTTCCTAGAATTCCTTTAGAACCACCATCAAAATTAATTTTGATAAACCCTAGAAATTTCTATTTTACCATTGATCAAAGTAGATCCTTTGTTTTAATTTCATTGTCGCAGAGGACTCTTACATGTATGTTCAAATCCTGTAGCCAAGTTATTAGCACATCATTTTTTGTGATTGAGACTTCCCATGATGAGGGCCATATTTGTAGACATTCTGCAAGGCAATAATACAGTTCCAAAATTGGGCATGATTTTGAGATTTATTTAAAAAAAATTGTTATTTCTTTCAACCCAAAATTTTCAACAAATAATGGTAGGGTCAATCCTCCAAAGAATACATAATTATTAAGCTTTAAAATTATTTATCAACATTTTATACAATATAATTTCATATATTTTTAAAAATAACTCCAAATGGTGTGAGCAAATTAATAATGAAGAAGTAAATGGTTTGATGTTTCTAAATCCTTTTCACATTAGTAACATCTGAAGGTTCCATAATATCCTCTTCTTTTTAGACTCTCTCTTGTAAGAATATTACTTTAAACTGCTAACCAAAGAAATGTTGAGGCCTTAGGGAAAGCCTCTAATGATCAAATATTCTTCCAAGAAAAATATTTAGTAGAAGGAAATTTTTATTGTTCTAGATCCTCATATCTCAACTTGACCTAGTATCCACCATCCTTTGATAAATTCCAAACCAACTCATCCTTTCATGCAAAAATTGATAAATAGAAGTTTTGAAGCATCTTTTGAAGTTCATCTGCAATTTTCTTGAGTTCCCCTCCCTAAACCTGGTTACTAAAATAAGTCCATGATCTGGAGTTTTTCCTCATAATAATGTAATATTTGATCTTTGGACCTTTATATGCAAGGAATGCTTGAGACAATAGTTTCCAATTTGAGTCAGAGATAAGAGGATAAGGCTTCAACCAAGCATAAAAACAAAAATTTGTATAACTCCCCTCATTGATTGACCATCTAATATGTGTCTTTAACAATTACAAACTCTTTGATATGAAGTTCCATGTTGACAATCCTTTGGATAGAATTATTTTCCTAAACAAGTTTATTGCATCAAGAGAACCTATATATTTTTGAAGTAATATTTTTACCCAATTCTTTCCTTGATCTCTGAATAATATCCACCCAAGCTTTGCTCCTTATGCAAAATTTACAAGTCTACAATTCTGCAAGCCTACTCCTCCAATATTATTTCCTTTGCAAACCCTATCACACTTTACAAAGAGAAAAACCTAATTTTTCCTCACAATATTTCCATAGAAAGTCTCTTTAAATTTTATCAATTTTTGATGTAATACTTGATGGCAATCTTGAAAGTGACATCATATAAATAGGAATGGATTATAATGTAGTCTTTATGAGTTGTAGCCTTCCTACCATGGTTAAGAACTTACCTTTCGAACCTGCTAAGCAAGTTTTTATTCTCTCTAAAAAAGAGATCCAAAGCTCCTTTTTATTTCCTTTATTAGACAAAGGAATACACAAGTAGGTTGATGGAATTTTTTCACTTTTAAACCCTAAAATATTCACAACAATTTGTTGTAAATCTAGGGTAGTATTAATGAAAACTTCCTAGATTTGAAGTATTTAGAAACTATCCAATAGCCTTCTCATGGCATGATAATATTGATTTAAACTCCATGGCCTCACTGACTAAGCTATGGCCCAAAATGAAAGTATCATCAACAAATTGGAGATGAGATTCAAAGGGACTATTTTTTGCAACTTGAATACCCTTGATTTTTCCTTCCATTTTTCCTTTGAAAAGACTCTCCCTGATGCTTCTGCTAGAATAATGAATAGATAAGGAGAAAATGGATCACCTTGATGAAGTCCACAAGATGAGTTGAAGTACCCAGTAGGAGGACCATTGATCAAATTAGAAAATTTTGTAGTATTATAACAACATTTAATTTAATCACACCAACTATAATCAAATCCAAACTTTTTGAGAATAACATGTAGAAAATTCTAGGAAACCCTATCATATGCTTTATTCATATCTAATTTCAAAAGCATACCTAATTTTTTCATGGAATGAAGAGAATGTATGGCCTCTTATGCAATAATCATACCATAAAGAGTTTACCTTGAACAAAGCCACCTTGTTACTTTTAGATAAGACACCCTAGAATGCCCTTCAACATATTTTCCATAATTTTTGAAATGATATTATAGATCATATTACAAAGGCTTACTGGATAAAAATTATCAAAATATTTTATGTCGCTTTTCTTGGGAACTAATGTAATAAAAGTAGCATTGATATAACTTATTATAAGCTTCCTTTTTCGGTCCTTTTCAACCACCTCTAACATATCACTCTTCAATAAATCCCAAAAATTTTGAAATAAAATTACATGAATTCCATTGGGGCCAGGTGCCTTGTTAGGATGAAAATAGAAAACTGCTTTATGGAGCTCCTCCATAAATGTCTTCTTCATCAAACTTTCATTTTATCCCCGAGTGATAATTGATGAATTATTTTGCAGAAATTTTTCATGTGCCTCCTTATCTTGCATAGAATCTAACAAAACATTTTTGAAATAATAAATTACTTCCTTCCTTATATCTTCTTTGTCCTCAATATTTCTTCCATCTAGAGTTATAATATTTTTGATATGACGAACAAAAAAAATGTGTTTTTACTATAGCATGATTTTTTTTTGTATTTCTATCTCCTTCCTTGAGCCATTTCTCTCTAGATTTTTGGAACCAATATAACTCCTTTTTCAATGCATTATGATAATCAAAAATTAATTATTTTTCTTTGATATAATAATCCTAATCCATTCCATTAATTTCTACTATCTCTTGTAAATTTTTGAGCTTGGATTCAATTTTTTTTTTTTTTTTTAAATGTTACCAAAATATTTGGTATTCCATATCTTCATTTGATCCTTTAAATATTTTAACTTTTGAAAAATATGTACATCCATGATCTTTCAAGTTTTTATTCATCCCACCATATCATAACCATCTAGAAAAAATTGGGGTCTTGGAGCTACATAGCCTAGAAGCAAAAGGCTTTGGATGACAATTATTAGGTAAATCACAAGTCAAAAGAATGGGTTTGTGATCTAATCATACTTGCAATAAAATATTTGAAGAGATTGTATACTTTGTTTGCAACCATTTATTGGATAACAATAATCTATCTAGTTTTTCTGCTATATGATTTTTTCCAATGCGTCTATTATCCCATGTATATTGAAAGCTTGAGGGACTAACATACCAAAGGTCATTTGAGTTGAAAATGAAGTAAACTATTGCATTGATTTAGACCATCCTGGGATGCCACCCTTATTTTCCAAAGGAGATAAAACAATATTAAAATCACCCCCAAAAATCCATAGATCACAATGAATCATCATTGTATTTGAAAAAAATATGTTGATGTCCTTCCAACATCTTTCATGAGGAGTAATTACATATGGAGAATAGACATTTATAGCCCCAACTTTAATGTTTTCCTCTTTTTTGCAAATAATCCAACAAACCAATTACTTTTTGCTTCTAATAGAAGTCCATCCCATTTGCATTTGTCTCATATTATTGTAATACGACCTAAAGCTCCTGTAGAGTAAACTGCTAAAAAATCACCTAACTTCCAAATCTTCTTAAAGGTATCCTTACATTCTTCATTATTTAATTTTGTTTCTTGTATTAAAATATACTCAGGGCTATAACAACCTATTAATTCCTTAATAAATCTATTTTTAGGGGTTTTATTCATACCCCTAATGTTCCATGATATCATTTTCATCATCAAGACTTTTTTTTTTTATTAGTGGGCTTAGCCCCACTTCTTGTTAACACCTGCAATATTTTTATTTGGCTTCCTAGATCAGTTTCTTTTTCTCTGTTCCTACTTTGATGGCCTTCCTCTCCTTCCATTCCCACCAACACTCTCATATTCATAAATCTCTTCTATTTTTTCATATTGTTCAAAATGAGACTTATCTTCTAAAGATTTATGTTGCCCTAAAGAGTTGAAAGTGCAAGGAATAGACTCATTAGCATTTTATCCTTTATGTTGCTCTAAAAACTCTAAATTGCATAAATGATCCTCCATAGTCATAACTTTCTTATGTTGGCTTGAAAACCCTAAATTTCCTTGGATATCCTCCATAAGATTTTCTTTACTATACTGCTCTTGAAATCCTAAAGTGTAAGGAATACACTTTGTACTAATTTTTTTTGGTAAGTTAAGATGAATTAAAAGTGGGTTTTTATCAAGGATCCCAAAACATGATTACATCAAACTTCAAGAGGAAACATCCAAGGATGGACAACAGGAAAGGCTTGAGGAAATCCCTGAGAAACACCTTTAGGAAGGAAGTGAGGAATACCATGTAGAACAAAGTTTGAAAAGCCCGCCAGGCAGGAAAGGAGAAGGTGGAAGAAGAAAAAGGAAAAACTGGCCTAAAAAACACTTTGTACTACTTTCATTTTGATTGTAAGGAGAATATTTTAATCTACTTGAGGATAATAAAGGTGATTTACCTATATTAAGATTGACCTCCTTCACCTCATTTGCTTTAAAATTCATCTCCCCATAGTCCTTTGTTATAAAGTTTGCATTCCTCTCTTCATTCGCACCTTTAACTCCTATATTTGAACTTGCACATTTTGCTTCTTCATCCCCAATATTTTTTCTTCTAATGGTTGATTCGAGTGAACTGTAATGGCCTTTGTTATCTAATGATGTAGATGGATTTTTCTAGACACTTTCTTAGGAGTGGAAAACCCTTGATTTGACTTAGCTTCTCTTTTGATATAGTCTCCTTGTTTCAAATGGAATATACCCTCATGCCCAATAAATTCCATCTCTTCCTCTATTTTCACTTTGTGATCTCTTGTCATTTTCCCAATTTCATGACATTTACGACATCAAAATGTGTTGGTTTATAATCCACTTGTTGATCCCATTCTCTTGATTCAAATTTAATCCTAATCAACTATGGTAAAGGTTTAGAAATATCCATGAAAACACATATTCAAGTGTAAACAACATTCCTTATCTCCTTAGTAGTTGGTCCCTCCTATATGAATTCACCTAGAGTATTACCAACATTCTTTAAAATATCCTTATTAATGAGTTGATAAGAAAGTCCAAAAAGCACAATCCATACCATAAGCCTTTTAATAGTTTTTGTATCCATAAACAAATTCTCATTCCAAGGTCTTCAATATAATGCATCTTTACCCCTAAACCATAGGCTTCCATCCATTATTTTATTCCTTATTTTTGAACTAGAGAAAATAATGAGGAAAATCCTTTTGGAAGAAAAATCATGGAGTAATTTGAATCCAATTTCCACTTCCACTTAATGCAATTTTGAATCTCAGAAAAACTTGGCCAATATCCATGAAACTTATAGATTAACCCTCTAGTTTTAAAAACCATTATATCATGCTAAATCATATCATCCTTGATAATCACTTCTGGTGTAGAATCTGCTACTTGGATTGGGTTTTCCATATATTTACTCTTCCTCTTATTGCTAGCTTGGGCATCCATACTTCCAACTTGGTAATTTATACTTTTAGTAAGGAATTTCACAAATGAATTTATTTCCATGTTACCTAGATTTTTTTTTAAATGAATCCTTTAAATTCTCCTAATATTTGGAACAAGAAGTGGCACTTATTCCTTGATTACACTTTGCTTTCTACTTTATGCTTCCCTGCTCACACTTCCTCCTCACTCCTAGCTCGTTCTTGCACTCACTTTTGACTGCATTCACTCTTGGCTCATGCTCACACTCACTTTCGACTGCACTCACTTACAACTCACACTCAAACTCACTTATGGTGACACTCACTCCTGGCTCATGCTTGTACTCGCTTCTAGTTCCACACACTCTTAGCTCGTGCTTGCACTCGCTTCCAACTCCACTCACTCCTAGCCTACACTTGCACTTGATTGCACTTACACTCACTCCCAACTTGGGCTCACACTTGTACTTACTTCCATCTGCACTCGCACTTGCTTCTAGCTACAATCACCAAATAATCTCCCTTGAATATATACTATTACATCAATGAATGAAATTGTACAACAAACTTTCTATAATAGTAGGCTTATCTCCAAGATCTACTAGAAGATACATGGACGATATATTATTTGGAAGAAATTATAAATGGATTAGGTAAATATGTCTAATTCACCTAAGTTATATTTGTAATTTATACTACTACTTTCCCTAGAACTAATTTCAAATTGATGCTAAATGTATACTATCAAGTGCCATATCTATACATACACTTATTATTATTTTTTTGAAAAATATAGTACAAGCACCTTAATACTCAAAGTAAATATAATAAGCACCAAAATAATCATGTTTGCATCATAATGTGAATTATGTAACAAAAAAAGCACCAATGAGTAGACAAAAGAACTTATAGAAGGCCAAAATCATACCTCCTCATAATCCAAGGCCTAAAAAAATGCCACTAGGACTATTTATCATATTAAATAAGATATCATAATTGGATCTTGTTGGAAAAATTTCTTGCATCCATAGGGTTGAGCTGTCATGCTACAAGAAATCATTTAGAACCAATGAGCTATTACAGGCTCTGGTCAACCTACCTCTTTATTTTGATAAAGGGTGTATTGCTATGATTAAAAGAAACCAAAACGGGTAAGGAAACCCCAGTGGTAAACTTAAGATATTGCAAGTATTATGCACTCCAAATTTTAATTATAAACTACTTCTATTAAATTTACCAAGCAAGAATAACAATATTAATTATGCCTTATGTGTAGACCGATGCCTAAATTCATTGGTCTATTATAGCATTTTTAACAATGCTTTAATTTGAACAGAAAGAATGGGGAAAATAAGAAATTGACTCTGTTACACTCATTCAAATATCATAATAAATATAACAGTTTGACCAATGAGAGAAATGTTCATAACACCTTCAAATAATATAATCTGCTATGAAGTAACACACAAAACTGAAGATATAATTGATAAAATTGACCCCCATAATTGTATTATTTCTCCAAATGAATACATGCAGATTTGGCAGAATGTCATTAAAATTTGTTAAAAGTATTAATACAATGAAGAAATATTGTTCAAATAATGTAACAAGACTTATTCAACTTCTCCCATTCCAATCTGGTAATAGGAAAAAACTCTGAGTTTCAGGCTCAATAAATATGGAAATAATCTCAGCTTCTTGAGCATTGTTCTACCAAAACCTTCACAGCAAAGGGGAAGAATGAGGGATGAAAAAGAGAATAGACACAAAGGGGATACAACAACACAACTACAAGGTAATCAAGTATACCTCTTAGCAAGAATTTTCTTTCTCTAATGCTTGATGCTGATTCTGAACCTGGATACTTCTTTTTATAGCCTCTGATTCTTGATTCGGTTATTCTTGACCTCGTCTGGACCTTACACTTGTAATGATCTATTTTGGTCTCCAAAAATCTATACAATTGTACTCCATTATCCCCTTTTGCTATTATTGTACACTATGTTAGGACCTTCTCTTATTCTACTGTTTAACCAGTTATCTTAGTGCTTTATGAGTACTCCTCCTCTATTTCTATTTCATCCTTTGGCTGGCTCCCTGCTTCTAAAGTTTCCCCTGCTTGATTAATATTTATTTCTTCTCCTGGGGGTGTATTTAGCTTCAGCTATAGACTACATACTCTGGTTTCTTTATCTTTCTTATTATTCTAAAGCCTTCTTATTTGTTTTTTGATAAGCCTCCAAGCATCAGTATTAAAGGTCACTACAAACTTCACTACATTCATCTCTTTTAGAATTCTATTTTTTTGTATACTAATGAGAACTTTGTTCCTCTCATACTGAGAAACAAGATAATCCACAATATTGACCAAGATGGTAGTCTTTCTGGTCATTCCTTTGTCATCATCAGGTTCACAATCAAACCCTTCAACCTTATTAATGAGGAGATCTATGCTAGCAGTTTCCAAGAACTCTTCTAATGACAATCTAATATCTACTAGTTTTCCTCTTATATTGTCTAGCAGAGCAAACATTTATGTAGCATCATTTTACCACCTTCCTCTATTTTTTTCAAATATTGGTGCCTTCATGAATTTGATATTGGTTTTGACCTCAGTGCCATCTCTTAAGATTATTGCTTTACTCTACATATCTTCGATATATTCTTCCATTGAGTGGAGAGTGGGAAGGATGATTTCTAAATCTTGTTCTTTCTGATATAACAGCTTTTCATTTATTTGGTAGTGAATTGGATAATTATGATTTGTCCAAATATTTTTGTGATCCCATTAATCATATCTTGTATCTTAAATGATATTTCATTTTTTATTTTATACAGGCAGTTTGCATAGTCTATTTATTTTATAGCTAGAGGGGGTTGCACTGGTGTGGTGGTTTCCTTAGCTAATTGTTCTTGCAGGTCTTTGATCAAAGCTTGAATTTTTTCTCTCTTTATCACTCATTTCCAATTGGCTCCTTAATTATTTAGTCATCTGATGCATATGGTCTATAATTTGTTCATTCATAGCTTTGTTCATCCTAACCATATCATCTTCTTTCCCATGCATTGAGATCTTCCCTGTTTGATCATCAACTGTGAAACCACTGGTTCATGTGGAGCAGGTATGGATATCTCTGCTATAGATGACCTGGACCTATTTTACTCCATCCCTATAGTAGATATTTGTCCTATGCCACCCATCCCTGCTATTATTTGTAATTCTTACTCACTAGTAGCATTGAATACAGTTTGTTCTTCTATTCTTTCTAGCGTGATTCTTGTTGAAGTTAAAGCCAGTTTGGGCTTCTTTTCCTGAAGGGCAGGTTCAGTTTCTTGTCATTTAATCATGTGATATTTGAAGATGTTTCCAAAACCACCTACTTTCCTCATATTCATTTGTACCACTACTAGAATCTGTACTTCTATGTTGTTGATTTTTAGTAAACTAGGAATAGCCTGTGGGGATAAGTTCTTTACACTAGTCAGAGCTAGTAGTTGATCAGAAGTAGGGGCTACAACCTGCTTTTCTAGAATTACCAGTTGTTGGGAGGATTCTGTGGCAATTTCCTTTCCTTTGTTTGTATTTGGTCCTGTAGGATTTTCCAATGATGTGCTAGGCATTACCTCTATTTTGAGGTGATAGATCTCGATCACTTGGATTTGGTGCTCCACTATATATGTCATTCTCACCATAACTTCCATTTGTTCAATTACCTATTCTTCTCTGATTTCCAATATGAAATCTTCACAAATCACTTGAGTGGCTTCAAGTAAGAGAGGAGTTGCAAATTCTATAGAGATCTCTAATGGGTAATCATACACCTTTTGAACTTGTGAATTTCCCCTCTTCTCATAAGGGAAATATTTCCATACATTTTGCAAATATTGCCCTTTCTCTATGGCATCTAATAATGCTTCTTCATACTGGTATTTCCTGTGTTCAACCTAGGCATAGTCACGATTTTTCATCAATTTCTTGTACTTTTTATCTGGATCGTAAGGCCTCCAAGTTATTTCTTCAAAATCCATGAGTTCTAAATCGTACATTCCTTTGAATATATTTGGATACCCTACAAATATGTAATGCCCAAACCTATAAGGGACACTGAGCCACAGGACCCTACCATGTTTCTTTACTAGCCTCATTTTGGCTTCCTCGACCACTTGCCTTACTAGCTTTAGGACAGCCAGAGATAGAGGATAATACATGGGAAACATTTTAGGGGCAATGTTGACCCCTTAAAGCCTAATGTATGTGAAGCCATTTGAAAATAAATAATTCCCTATGTCATTTTATTTAATGAAAGCTCTGACTCCAACTCCTAGTCTCTCAGGAAGGTCACCTGTTAGGATCCAGTGAATCTCTAGCATGAAATTGTCACAAAACCAACCAAAATGAGTGCGCCCTTCATGTATTCTCCAAAAGTTGGTCTAGATTTAAGGACTCTTAGAGGATCCTATATTTCTTTTACTTTCATTCCCCAATTGTCCAGATAACAGGTGCATGAGAATTGAGTAGTTATAGAGATGGGGCATTACTTGCCTTTGTTCCAAAATTATCTTTTTTTAAATCTATCAATTGTGTGTGTAGTTGTTCACTAAACTCTTATTCCCAGGCATAAATGGGGGTGTTTATCTTCCGTTACTTTATTCTACCCTACCTACCACACTAAGCTCTTGCACTCCTAAAATGATATTAGCTATATCACAAAAACCCCTGACCCAATGTTTGAAAATATATTTTCTAATGGGAAAATAAAATAGTACAGGCTCATGTGATTTGAAAAATGATTTAAAAACCTCTAAATATGTTAATCTTTGGGATTACCTTTCAATTACCTAGTGAATTAGCTGCATTTTTGAAGGCATCGATTTGAAGAATTGCTGGATATGTTTGGCCGTGATGTTGAACATTGGTCTGTCCTTGTTATCTCGAAATGTTTTGGTTTTTTTTATCATAAGCCACCACCAACCATGCCAGTAGATCCGAAGAGTAGTATACTCTGGGACATATCAATTTCCTTAAGTTACTGGTCCATCTATTACCCCTGGGAAAACCCTTGTATTGTAACCTCCTTGCTTTGTGGAATAAATCGGCTAATAGCTAAGGAGCCCTTTGCTGATTTTCCATTGTGGATATAAATATTTGAATGCAAGTGTTCTCAAATTTGTATTGTTGCATTGATGTGAGCTTTTTTTCTGGCCCGCACTTCTTGAAAAATTGTACATTGCACTCCTAGGTACAACTTCTCTAGGAAGTTTGACAGAAGTAGTCTAGTATGTAACAAATTTTATAGCTTCTTCGGTATCTTTGGGCATGAAAGTGTTTTCCTAAGTGGTCATTTTGTTCTTCAAGAAATACTACAACTTACAGAACACACTTTCCAAATTTCCTCCAATTCTCTGTTCATCGATGATAGTACTTTTATCTATAAGTCCTTCACTTGTAACAACAAGGATGACTGTGATGCTCAGGAGTGGGGTTATAAGTACCCAAGGGTGGAGTGGCCTCATTGATTTTGCATGAAGTGTTATTAATTTAGCTTTACCAACTATATTTTAAAATCGGCCAATGGGTGCTTGCCATAGTGTCATTTATAAAATTGAACAGTTATGGTAGGTGATTTTCTTCGGCCTGCATGCCCACAAGGACTTTGGTTCATGTACTTGCAATCATTCATAGTTTTTCTATTGGTTATTGGTCGGTGCTTTCTTTAGATGTGGAATTAAGAACATAGTGGTAGTAACCTTCACAGGAAAAATTCATAATTATTCCACCACCTTGGATATGCAGAAGGGGTTAGTTTTAGGACAAGTACATTGTTAATCATATGTTATCTTACTGAGTGTTGATTATTCAACGGGAAAAGTATAACGAACCGTTTTATCTTAGCAAGGCACGTGACCCTTACTTTAGATTTAATCAATTAAGTTGTCTAAGACCTTAGGTTATACAACTTGGACCATGGTCTTCTTTGACTTATCCTTCGGATTGATTATGCGAGCGCATCCATTCAGATTTCGGAGGGTGAAGTGCTATCGTCCAGATCTTTGGACTTGCACGATATTTAATCACGAAGGGGGCGCATACCCTCATTTGCCCATGTGATTTAATTTTAACCTTAGGATTATTCATTTTTTACTTAGGTCCGAATGTTTGATCAATTTCCTTAGAGACCTAAGGACTTTGAGGTTTGCTTTTTGGTGGATATTCATTTCTTTGAATTTTATAAGCCTTTTAATAATCGGACATCCTTAACAATCATTTTTAATGTTTAAAAGGTATTCAATTCAATTCAATGGTCAAGGCCATAGCTTTAACTTGGATTTATCCTTATTACTTAGGGAAAACAAAGCTTTTTATAATGGTTCTTTGAGGATCAAAATTTAAAAATCACCTTTTAGAAGAGAATGCAATAGAGACCAACAAATTGGGTGAGAATTATTGAAGCCAAAAGTTTTAAATTAGGGGTATCTAATGTTGAGTCAATTTTGGCTCCAACATAGGCTCTGACTGGGACAATGTGCTGAAAACCTGAGGCACTTGAGAATTCCAGAATCTCCTGGTTTTATTACAAGCTTTGGACAGAATCATAAACCATCAAACCTGATTAGAAAATAAAAAACATAAACAAAGAAAACTTAAAACTGAAAAGATACAATAAAGCAACAACAAACATGATATCAAAGCAATAGAGTATCCAAAAACTGTTATTCTCCTCAATCAAATTTAGATCAAAGGATCAAAATTTTAAGTTCAGATGAGCTTTTGAAATATTGTTATGATTGTTCTACAAAGTCCTAAGATATGATCATACATAATGCATCAAAGTCACTTGCTCCATCATGCCTTGGCCTAAGTGTGTGTTAGTGCATTCATTTTTTATTCCAAGGTCTTCTAGAACTTCATCATGTTGGGAAAATGGTCAAGCCTAATAAGTAATTTCACTCCTTAATATTTTCGCCATTTGCAGGGCTCCACTGCCAGTCAAGCGTCTATAGCCCCGGTGGAGATGCTACTAATCCCATCTGGTTTTACTCTACTGCTAGTCAAGCATCTATAGCCCCGGTAGAGATTTTCCAAGATATCTCAGACATTGACTCAATCTGCATCATTTTAATTTTCTTTCTCTTTTTGAGAAATATTTTGATATAAGCAAATTGTGCAATGAGTGTGCCTGAGTTGAGGATTAGTTTTTGGCTAAAGAATAGAGTGTAATGATTTTTAGCTCAACCATCTTACCAAAGATAACTTTGTCCCTTGGACCCTGAAATTTCTTTTAATAGTATTTGCAATGTGAGGCTTCGACATGATGTACCAACAACTCTGATTTTACTCTGTTTTATCTCATATCATATGACAATTGTATAAACATTCAAATTTGAAAATTGTAAGCATCATCAAAATCTAAAATAAATTTCCTCTTCTCTTTTTTGTCTTTAGAGAAACAATTAGTAAGGAATACTCATCATCCTATGATAATCATGAAAATAACACAATTAAAACCACACAAAGCAAAATAGAACAAAACAGTAGTAAGAAAAACACTTTACTGACAAAAACAAACAACATAACATCCTAATAGGAATAGCACTTTGTTTTTGGGTTTTTATTATTTTTTATTTATTTTATTTATTTTTATTATTTATTTTATTTTATTTTAGGGCTTTTACTCCCTATTGACCCCATGGCAGGGGTTGTAAATCTTGAGATGTATACCATTGATGGGGATTTTCATCAGTTCTCCCTCTAAGGTTTGCAACCTGTAAGTGTTTTGACCAACAACTTGAGCTATTTGGTAAGGGCCAATCCACTTGGGTTCAAGTTTTCCTTTCTCACCATGCTTATCATTTTTGGGATCCCAGTAGATTACTATATCACCTTCAAAAAAGGGAGTACCTTTTGCTTTCTTGTTAAATGATTTTATAGTTTTCTGAGTTTGATCAATTATTTTGTTTAAGGTCTCTCTTCTTTGTTCTTGCAACTGGACAATTTGGTCTAATCTCCTCTGCAAGGCATCAGGGTTCTCATGGTCTTGTAACAGTAGGGAAAGTGCTAATTTTTCTATTCTAGGGGGTAACAAGGCTTTCTCTCCATATACCATTTCGTAAGGAGTTCTACTTGTATTTCTCTTTAGTGATAACCTATCTGCCCACAAAGCAAATTTTAACTCACTATCCCAACTTCTCTTATTTTTACCCAATGACCTTTTAATTCTGGTAATTAAGTTTTTATTTGATGACTCAGCTAGACCATTCCCTTGTGGGTAATAATTTGTAGAGTGGGAAAGTTCTATTCCATACTTAGCACAAAATTCTACCATCTCAAATGATACAAAATATTTCCCATTATCTGTTACTAACTTTTGAGGAACCCCAAATCTGGTTAGAATACTTTCTTCTAAGAAATTTATAATAGTTTGAGATGTAGAACTTCTTAGAGGAGCAACTTCTACCCATTTGGTGAAGTAATATGTTGCAGTTATGATCCATTTATGTCTACCTGATGAGTTTGGATTGATCTCCCCAATTAGGTCGATGCCCCATTGTGTGAATGGTGCTTCTATGATTACTGGCTTGAGGGGCATAGCTGCCAAATGCTTCTTACCTGCAAAAACTTGATAATTATGGCAATTTCTTACATATTGATATACATATTTAAAAAGTGAAGGCCAATAATAACCTGCTCTCATAATTTTATTAGTTGTAGCTTTGGGAGAAAAATGTCCTCCACAAAAACCATCATGAAATTATTTCATTGTTTCTGGGACTTCACTTTCATACAAGCAGACTAATAACACACCATCAGGGTGTCTCCAATAAAGCACACCATCCTGCACATGATATTTTTGTGTTTGCAGTTTTACTGATCTCATTCTATTAATTGGCATGTCCTTTGGGAAAGACAGAGTTTGTAGGTATGCTAATATTTCATCATACCATTTACATTCAGCATTATTAACTCTCCTGATGTCATGCATCTCATCTACTATAACAACATTATTAGAGTCCTCTCCTTCTTTATATGCTAAATATTTTGCTAAGCCTTGCCCTCTTATTGTTTTGACTATTTTAAATTCTGCATCATACTGTAATAGTTTCACCATCCATCTTGCAGGCCTTCCTAGTGGTTCGGATTGAGTAAAGACATATTTTATTGCTATGAAAGGGATACAACAGTAAACTTTACTTGAACCAAATATACCCTTGAAATATTCTAAGGATTGAATCACTACATAAGCATGTTTTTCTAATAGGGTATACTTAAGATGTGCTCCTTTTAATCCTGAACTCATGAAAGCTATTGGCCTTTCATTATTTTCATCATCCTTCTGAGAAAGGACTGCAACAATGGAATTCTTAGATGCAAATGAATAGATATTGAAATCCTTTGAGTAATTAGGGCAGGTTAAGACTGGGGTAGTAGAAATGGCTTCTTTTATCTTTTTAAAAGCTTCCATGTTTTTTGTTGTCCATTTTATTTCTCCAGTATTTTTAACCATGTCATTTATGGGTTTGGTCATCTCTGCAAAATTGGGAATGAATCTTCTAACAAAATTAATTTTGCCAAAGAATGACCTGACTCCTTTTATGTTTTTAGGAGGGGGAATTTTTGAGATAGCTTCTATTCTTTTTGGATCTATACTCACCCCTTTTTTTGACACTATGTGTCCTAGTAATTTCCCTTGTGTTGTTCCAAATATGCACTTTTTAGGATTTAGGGAAATTCCAAACTCTTTGCACCGGGAAAAGACTACAGCAAGATGTTCCAAATGGTCCTCTGGATTTTTAGAAAACATTGTTATATCATCCAGATACACCACTACTATTTTGAACATCAACCCTTTGAAGGTAAAATCCATTGCTCTCTGAAAGGTAGCACCTGCATTCATTAGACCAAAAGGTATTCTCAAATATTCAAAAGTGCCCCAGGGTGTGGTGAATGTTGTCTTATGTCTATCTTCTAGATTAATCTGTATCTGATTATATCCAGAAAATCCATCTAACAGGGACATTCTGGATGAACCAACTACTGCTTGCAATAGTTGTTCCATATTGGGCAATGGATAATTATCTTTTAGTGAGCTTTTATTCAAGTTTCTAAAGTCTACACAGAGTCTAATATCCCCATTTTTCTTTTTGATTGGTACCAAGTTGGATATCCAAGATGAAAATCTTACCTTTCTGATTATTTTGGAATCCAACAATTTTTGTACCTCTTTTTGCATTATTGGGTGCAGAGTAGGGTTATACTTCCTCTGTTTCTGTTTGAATGGCTTGGAATCTTCCTTCAGAGGTATTATATGTGACATTACATCTATTTTGAAGGTTTTAAGATCTTCATATGTCCAAGCAAAGTGTTCCTTATTTTTCTTTAAGAAATTGATATATCCAACTTTTTCCTTTTTTGGTAAAGTTGTGTCTATTTTTACTATTTTGGGCTCTTTAATTGTACCAATGTTAACATCTTCAGATATTGTTTCTTTGTGCAGAGGTTTGAATGCTTTATCAAAATCATCAAATAAACTTTCCAAAGAAACTAATCCTTTTGGTATTCTATTTGTTTTCAGTTGGATTACTTCTACTAGTTCACCTATTTGATCTTTTAACTTTTCTTCATCCTTTTCATCACAGATTATATCTGCATATTGATTTTGTAAAGTCATGAAGTCTTTGATGTCTACATCATCTTGGAAGACCTGTAAGTAAACAATGTTATCTGGTACAGAGGGCTTATAGACTGAAATGGTTGGGAACCTATCCATATATTCTGTAGTAATTTTTGGATGGTCCAGGCCTGATGCATTTACAGCTAAAAGGTCGACAATATGATTTTGTTCTCTAGGAATGTATGAAATATTGAAAGCTAAAAAATTTCAATCTCTTCCAATACTACAGTTTTGTATTATTTCAACCTAGGATGCTTGGTTTGATACTTCCCTCTTATCTGTTGGATAATTAATTCTGCATCTCCAATCATAGTTAAGTAATTTATACCTAACTCTTTAGCTTTTCTAAGTCCTAGTAACAAAGCTTCATACTCAGCTACATTGTTAGTGCAAGGAAATTCTAATCTGTAAGGAATACCAAGGTAATTTCCTTTTATATCAGTTAAATTGACTCCTACACCTACTCCAGACTGAGATTTGGCTCCATCAAAAGTCATGGTCCACATCTCTTGTGTTAATACTCTATCTGATTCAGCATCAACCATTTTCATAACTTTTGGATCCATGTTTTTGGCTTCTGGTACTTCTACAAGGAATGGGTTATGCCATATTGAATAAACTCCCATTCCTTTCTCTTCTATTGAATTTACTAAATTTATCATGGTATCATCTACCTTAATTAACTCTACAGAATATTTATTGAAAGGTTCTCTTCGTAGAGTTACATTTTCTTTATCTGACATTGGAATGGTAGCATAAGACCAATCCAATTGAATAGATCCTCCCAATTGTTCTGCCCAATGCCTACTTAGTAGTAGTGAAAAGAAAGGATCAACATCCACTACTGCAACATCCATCACTATACCTTTCTTGGGGTGTTGGTCTAGATATACCAATAATCTTGTTATCACTCCAACACAAGGTACTTGCCTACTGTCCATTACTGATACAGGGGCAGAATCTCTGGTATAGATTAATCCCATTTGGTCAGCTATCATCTTGGGCATGATATTGTGTGAAGCTCCACTATCCAACATACAATTATGAATTACATACCTCTCTCCTTCATCCAGAGTTATATCTTAATGACACATAGAAGGGTCTGACTAAGGATGGTGACCTTGTATCCTGCTGATTTTGTCTAGCAACATGGCAAGATGGATCTTCTTTTTGTTCAATAAGTCCAAATGCTCTACAGACTTGTTCTCTATACTACTGAACTTTCATAAGCTCACCAAATGTGATATTAACCTTCTGCTTATTGAGTTCTGACCCAACATCAAATTCTATATTTTTTATATCAAGTGGTTTATTGCATTCTTCTTTAGGTGCCTCTTCCTCTAACTCTACTAGCTCAGGGATTACCTTTTTGGGGGTTTTATCAGTTCTCTCTTTACTAATATTTTTGTTGGTGAAGGATTGTTTTCTTGTTTCACTAGTGGAAGCTTTCTCTGTTCTATCAGGGATTGTTCTGTTCCTTAAGTTCAGAGTATGAGTAGCTTCTAATTCTTCCACTTCTTTAGTAGTTGGGATTAATTTCCCCTACTTCATTTTATCATATCTTGACTCATGTGGTCTTTGTAATATTTTGGTACCTTCAACAACTAAGATCTGAGGATGATGATTTGAAGCATATTTATCCATGTTTTCTTCAAAGAGTCTTTCTCTTGACTCATCTTCTAGAGACCAACAGGCATTAATTCTTATATCATCTTCTGAATCATCATTAAGATCTATATTGTGTGGTGTACTTAAGTAAATTCCACATCCTTCTAGGTTATGGGGAGCATCACAGGTTGAGCAAAAATAAGGAAAACCCTCTACGAGATTAGCAGATGGTATGGGATTTGGAACACTATTCTGATCTCTATCAGTTTCTCTTTTCTTCCAATTATTGTTCCCATTGTTCCTATTTCTGTTTCCTTCATCAGAGCCATTGTTGTTTCCCCAATTCCTATTGAAATTTTTCTTGAAGGGAGGGTGATTATCAACATGTGGTCTTTTTGGTTGTGATGACTCACCATTATTACCATTATTTCCATTATTTCTTTCTATCCTTGCTAACCTATTGTTCATGGTATTAAACATCTCTATCAACTGATTAGTCAATTTCTCCATTGGATCTACTTCAAATCTTCTTTGTAAATCAAAGGCTACTCTTTTGGGCTTTCTATCAGGTTGATTTGTCTCTAGAGAATAAGGTTTCATTTTACCACTATCTAGCATATTTATTTCGATTTCAATCACTTTATCCATGCATTCATCGATAGTGGTGGCTTGTTCTTGCCTTAATTCATAATTGAATTCTCCTTGGAAAGCATTTTTATAGAAACAAATTGATTGGATGTCACTAGGCTTGAGGTTAACAGGGATTTTATTCCTAGTTTTGGAAAATCATCTATTAAAATCATTGACAACTTCATTTTCCTTTTTCTTCATAGTGGCCAACTCGGTTAACAAGGATTGTTCATTTTTCCTCTCTCCAAATTTTTTTAGGAACACAGTTTCCATCTTAGAAAAATCTGGAATGTCATTGGCTGGGAGGGAGTTAAACCACTCCCTAGCATCCTTTTCTAAAGTTTGCAAAAATAACCTTAGGACTACATCTTCATGTTCTACCTCTAAGCTATCCATAGCATATAGGAAACTTTTGATATGATCTTCTCCAGTTACTACATTATTTCCTAAAAACTTGGGAAGGTACTTGTGGGCTTTATTAGGTAGGGCATTCAAATTTATAGGTAAAGCAAAAGGTATGTACCTATTAGTTCTCCATAATTGAACATTATTTTGATTTGGTTGAGCCATTATGATTGTAGGTGTAATAGGATTTGGATACACAGTAGCACTGCCTACAAGAATATGGGGTTGGGTAACCTCAATATAATCTGTTGGATTATCTACCATAGTATTACTATTAATTGGGCAATGAGAATAATCGAATGTATCATCTACAACAAAATTTAACCTACTATTAACAACTATTTCTATAGCAGTAATATTTTGATTTTTATTTTTCTTTACGTACTTTCTACTAGTAGGACAAGATTTATTTTCATAAATAGTACTCTTAAGAAGTGGGACATTTTGATTATGGGTAAATACCTTAGGGTTCTCGAATTCTGGAAATAGCTCCTTACCGCTTCTCCTCGTGTGCGCCAACACGTTCTGCTCCTTCTTTCTTGATTTTTAGGTTTATACAGACAGAGTTGCTAGCATAGGTAGTGTAGAAAGAATAGAATGTATGATCAAGATTGCTTGATATTTTTACTCTCAACCTCACAAGAGATAGTTCTTGGGGAAATTTCAAGAAAATCAAGAAACATCAAAAACACTTCAAAAGATAATTGAAAATCATGGGCAAAAGAAAATAAAGAACATAAAAGACGTAAAAATTAAAACGCAGGTTCTTTATTCTAATTGGCCGCTTGTTGATTAAAATATAGTCATTGAAAGAAAACTTTTAAAAAGATAAAAATCAATTTAACAAGTCCTCCTCCAACACCAAAAAATATTTTACTAACTAAAAAAATAAATTTTATCCCTGAAAATGGTGCCAAAAAATTGTTGGAACAATTTCTTGCATCCATAGGGTTGAGTTGTCATGCTACAAGAAATCATTTGAAACCAATGAGCTATTACAGGCTCTAGTCAACCTGCCTCTTTATTCTGATAAAAGATATATTGCTAAGATTTAAAAGGAACCAAAATGGGTAAGGAAACCCTAGTGATAAACTTAAGATATTACAAGTTTAAGCACTCCATATTTTAGTTATACACTACTTATATTAAATTGACCAAGCAAGAATAACAATCTTAATTATACCTTATGTGTAGACCGGTGCCTAGATTCATTGGGTTGTTATAGCAATTTTAACAACGCTTCAAATTGAACAGAAAGAATGGGGAAAAGAAGAAATTGGCTCTATTAAACTCATTCGAATATCGTAATAAATCTAATAGTTTGACCAACGAAAGAAACATTCATAACACATTCAAATAATGTAATATGCTATGAAGTAACACACATAACTGAAGACATAATTGATAGAATTGACCCCCATAATTGTATTAATTTTCCAAATGAATTACATGCAGAGTTGGTAGAATGCCATTAAACTATGTTAAAAGCTCTTAATACAATGAAGAAATATTTGTTCAAATAATGTAACAAGACTTCTTCAACTTCTCCTATTCCAATCTGGTAACAGGAAAAATCTCTGAGTTTTAGGCTCAATAGATCTGGAAATAATCTCAGCTTCTTGAGCACTATTCTACCAAAACCTGCATAGCAAAGGGGAAGAATGAGGGATGAAAAAGAAAATAGACACAAAGGGGATACAACAACACAACTACAGGGCACTCAAGTATACCTCTTAGCAAGAATTTGCTATCTCTAAAGCTTGATGTCGATTTTGAACCTGGATGCTTCCTTTTATAGCTCCAGGTTCTTGAATCTGTTATTTTTGGCCTCATCTAGGCCTTACACTTGTCATTCTATAGTTTGATCTCTCAAAAATTTGTACAATTGTCTTCCATTATCTCCTTTTGCTATTATTGTACACTCTGTTAGGACCTTGTCTTATTCAACTATTTAACCGGTTATCTCGGTGCTTGAAGAGTACTCTTCCTCTGTTCCTACTTCATCCTCTGGTTGGCTCCCTACTTTTGAAGTTTCCCCTACTTGAGTAATATTTATTTCTTCCCCTGGAGGTGTATTTAGCTTCAGTTGTAGACCACATATTCTGGTTTCTTTCTCTTTCTTATTCTGTTGAAGCCTTCTGATTTGTTTTTCAATAAGCTCCCAAGCATCAGTATTAAAGGTTACTACAAACTTCACTACATTCATCTCTTGCAGGATTCTATTTTTCTGTATACTAATGAAAAATTTGTTCTTCTCATACTGAGAAACAAGAGAATCCACAGTATTGACCAAGATGGTAGTCTGTCTGGCCATTCCTTTGTCATCATCAGGTTCACAGTCAAACCCTTCAACCTTATTCATGAGGAGATCTTCTATGCTAGCAGTTTCCAAGAACTCTTCTAATGATAATCCAATATCTACCAGCTTTTCCTCTTATATCATCTATCAGAGCAAACATTTCTACAGCATCATTGTACCACCTTCCTCTATTTGTTTCAAATATTGCTACCTTCATGAATTCAATATTATTTTTGACCTCAGAGCCATCTCTTAAGATTACTTCTTTACTCTGCATTTCTTCAAAATATTCTGCCATCAAGTGGAGAGTGGGATGGATGACTTCCAAGTCTTGTTCTTTCTGATATAGCAAGCTTTCCATTTCTTTGGTAGTGAATTGGATCACTCTGATCTGTCTGAACATCTCTGTGATCCCATCAATCCTGTCATGTATCTTAAATGATATTTATTTTCTGATTTTAGATAAATAGTCTGCATAGTCTATTTCTTTCATAGCTAGAGGGGGTTGTACTGGTGTGGTGGTTGCCTTAGCTAACTATTCTTTTAGTCTTTGATCAATTAAGCTTGCATTTATGCTTTCTCCTTATCACTGGTCTCCAATTGGCTCCTCAATTCTTTAGTCATCTGATGCAGATGGTCTATAGTTTGTTCATTCATAGCTTTGTTCATCCTGACCATGTCATCTTCTTTCCCACGCATTGAAATCTTCCCTGTTTGATCATCAACTGTGAAAACCAATGGTTCCTATGGAGCAGGTATGGATATCTCTGCTATAGATGACCTGGACCTATTTTCCTCCATCCCTATAGTAGAAATTTCTCCTATGCCACCCATCCCTGCTACTATTTGTAGTTCTTTCTCACTGGCCACACTAAAAATTGTTTCTTCTTCTACCCTCTCTAGTGAAACTCTTGTTGAGGTTAGGGCCAGCTTAGACTTCTTTGCCTCAAGGGCAGACACAACTTCTTTCCATTTTACTCTGTGTTCTCTTAACAGGTCTCCAAAGCCACCTACTTTCCTCATATTCATTTGTACCACTGATGAAACCTGTATTTCTATGTTGTTGATTTTTAGTGAACTGGGGATGGCCCACGGGGCTAACTTTTTCACACTAGTAAGAGCTAGCAGTTGGTCAAAAATAGGGGCTACAACCTATTTTTCTAGAATTTCCAATTCCTGGGAAGATTCTATAACAATTTATTTTCCTTTCTCTGTATGAAGCCTTGTAGGATTTTCTTGTGAAGTACTAGGCGTTGCTTCTATACTGAGTTGATGGCTCTGGGGACTTGAATTTGGTGCTCCACTATATCTACTATACTCATTGTAACCTCTATTTGTTCAATGCCCTGTTCTTCTATAATTTCCAATATAGGATCTTCCTGGATTGCTTGAGTGGGTTCAAGTAAGAGAGGAGCTATAGAATCTACAAAAATTCTCCTTATTGCGTTCAACTCTGGGGGGTATTCATATGGTGTTTGAACTTGTGAATTACCCCTCATATCATAAGGGAAATTGTTCCATACTTTTTGCAAATCCTCTCCTTTCTCTATGGCTTCCAATAATGCTTCTTCATATTGGTCTTGTTTGTGCTCGACCTAGGCATACTCATGACTCATCATATCCTTGTATTTTCCAACAGGATCATAGGGTCTCCAAGTTATTTCTTCAAAATCCAGGCCTTCTAAATCATACATTCCTTTGAACAGGGTTGGATACCCTACAAATATGTAATATCCAAATTTGCAAGGGACGTTGAGCCAGGGGACTCGACCATGCTTCTTAGCTTGTCTCATCTTGGCTTCTTTCGCAACCTGTATTACCAGTTCCAGGGCAGCCAGAGAGAAGGGGTAATACATGGGTAACATTTTAGGGGGAATTTTGGCCCCATAAAGCCTAATATACGTGAAGCCTTTTGAGAAGAAGTAATCCCCTATATCTTTTTCTTTGATGAAAGCTTTTATCCTAGGGCCTAATCTCTCAGGCATGTCGCTTGTTAGGATCCAATGAATTTCCACCATGAAATTATCAAAACCAACCCAAATGAGTGCATCCTTCATGTATTCTCCAAAATCTAATTTGAACATAAGGACTCTCAGTGGCCCTTAGTATACTTTTACTATCGTCTCCCATTTGCCCAACCAACAGGTGCATGAGAATTGAGTAGTGGGAGAAATGGGGCATCTATTTCCTTTGCTCCAAAATTACCCTTTTTAGTTCTATCAATTATTTGTGCATTTGTTTGCTCAACTCTTCTTCCTAGGCATAAATGGGGGTGTTCACACTTCTATTACTTTGTGTTACTAGATACAATATATCCATCCATACCACATCGAGTTCTGGCACTCCTAAGAGGATATTAACCATATCACATAAATCCCTGACCCAGGGTTTGAAAACAATTTTTCTAATAGGGAATTCATATAGTACATGTTCATGTGATTTGAACAATGATTTGAAAACCTCTAAATCTGTTAATATTTGGGATTACCTTTCTATTACCTGATGAATTAGTTGCATGTTTTAAGGCATCAGTTTGAAGACTTGCTGGATATATTTGGCCATGATGCTGAAAACTAGTTTGTCCTTATTATCTTAGAATGTTCTATTTTTTTCATCGTAAGCCACTGCCAACCATGCTAGTAGATCTGAAGAGTAGTATACTCTAGGACATCAATTTCCCTAAGTTACTAGTCCATCTATTACTCCTAGGAAAACCCTTGTATTGTAACATCCTTGATTTATGGAATAAATTGGCTAAAATCCAAGGAGCCCTTTGCTAATTTTCCATTGTGGGTGCAAATATTTGAATGCAAGTGTTCTCAATTTTGTATTGTTGCACCGGCGTGAGCTTTTTGTCTAGTCCACACTTCTTGGTAAAATTATACATTGCACTCCAATGTACAACTTCTCTAGGGAGTTCGACATAAGGATTATGGTCTGTGACAATTTTCACAGCTTCTTCGGTATCTTTGGGCATGAAAGTGTTTCTCGAAGTGGCCATTTTGTTCTTTAGGAAATACTACAACTTATAGAACACTCATTCCAAATTTCATCCAATTCTCTACTCGTTGACGATAGTGCTTTGCTCTATAAGTCCTTCACTTGCAACAACTAGGGTGACTATGACACTCAGGAGTGGGGTTATAAGTACTCGAGGGTGGAGTGGCCTCATTGATTTCACATGAAGTGTTATTAATTTAGCTTCACCAACTGTATTTTGAAATTGGCCAATGGGTGCTTGCCATAGTGTCATTTCTAAAATTGAACAGTTATGGTAGGTGATTTTCTTTGGCCTGCACACCCACGAGGTCTTTGGTTCATGTACTTGCAATCATTCACAGTATTTCTATTGGTTATTTGTCTGTGATTTCTTCAGATGTGGAATTAAGAACATGGTGGTAGTAACCTTCATAGAAAAAATTCATAAATATTTCACCACCTTGGATCTGCAAAAGGGATTAGTTCAAGGACAAGTACATCGCTAATCATCTATCATCTTATTGAGAACTGGTCGTCAGATCTTTATCATTGATACGTGCGTCCTTCAAGATATGCCATCATGTAGGTTGCTTAGTCAACGAGAAAAGTATAAAAAACTATTTTATCTTATCCTAAGTCTGGTTATTAGAATTAATCATGTTTTTAGTCAACCCTTAAGGTATTTTACCCGTAACACTTACCTTTTAAAATTTTATTCACTGATCGTAACATCACTATTAGATCTGATCTGATTTGAGCACTATCATTGATGTCCAAGAACCTGTATGGTTGTTAGTCCATAATAACATAATGTACATACTCCAATTTATTCATGTGCATTAGGTAAAAAAACCTTGGTTAGCAGCAAGTTGATCACAAATACTTAAACCCAAAACCATATAATTATCGACTTGATATTAAACCAATGCATTAATCCTCATATAATCCCAATTTATCAATTTTAATATTGTGATTAAACATATTAATAAATTTTCATTAAAATATAATACTTTATAAACCAATCATATCTTTGTGTGCTCATCGTTGGATTAAATAATGGTTGTGCGTACTCATCCGATCTTCCAGATATGTGCAAAGTTTAACCAAGGAAAAGGGGGTCATTAACAACACAATAGACCCTCCCCGTGTGGATATTGGCTTTATTAACCTTAATTAATCATCCAACCAAAAGAGCTTGTCTATATTAACCTTTGGATGCCTTGGAAATATGTTGCCATTAGATTTGGATTGGATCAAGCACTATCGTCGGATCAAATGGAGATGTGCACTTCATATCCCAATGGGGAAACATTAATATGCACTTAGACCCTTGTTTAATCTTTATTAACATATATTTTGAGTCTTAATCACCTGATAACCTTTACTTTATTATATTTAAGTCACCTTGAGAGAGTGCCACCATTGGATCTAGGCGGAGACGAGTACTGTCATTAGATTTGGCTTTGGTTCTTGCTCCATTGTTGATAGTTTGGTTAACTTCCAACCACTTTGGAAGATATTCTACCGTTAGATCTGATGAGGATCAATGCTACCATTGGATATGAGGAAGATGTAAGATATCTATCTACATTTTATACTAGAGCTTTACTTGGTCAGCCAACTTTCCACGCGCACTATCGTCAGATCAACCCAAGCTTGAGCGCGACCATTGATCTCTCCTGATCTACAAGATTACTAACCAAAGGGGTGCATGCTTTTAATTTTCAATAATATTTGATTAAGCAAAGGGGGAAAGCTTATCAATGTATTAAGACCCTCGTTAATTATGCTTATCAAATATTTAAAATGATTTAATTAAAAATAATCTCTGGGTGTTTTAACCCTCCAATTTAAAGATCTGATGTTTTGAGTAGCACACAGCTGTTAGATCTCCTCGAGAGCAAGCGCAACTGTCGATATTTTTTAACCTTTGATTTTTTGGGGAAAGCACTACTATCAGATATAAATGGGATTAAGCACTACCATTGGATCGAAAAATGATGCATGTTTTTACATACCTTTTGTTTGACTTGTCTACGTCCGACCACTTCATAACAGTGCTACCGTTAGATCTGATTTGGAGCATGCATCACCATCAGATATTATTAAGGTGCAAGCCTTTTTATTTACCACTTAAAATATGCTTTATTCATTGGTCAACTTCCAACATGCATGATCATCATATTATCTCGGATTGTGCGTAGCCGTCCAGATCTTATCAACCTACTTGTTATTTACCCAAAGGGGGCACATGACCCTTACTTAAATTTAATCAATTAAGTTGTCTAATACCTTAGGTTATACAACTTAGACCATGGTCTTCTTTGACTTATCCTGTGGATTGATTATGTGGGTGCATCCATTCAGATTTTGGAGGGTGAAGCACTATCGTCTGGATCTTTGGACTTGCACAATATTTAATCACGAAGGGGGTGCATACCCTCATTTATCCATGTAATTTAATTTGAATATTAGGCTTAATAATTTTTACTTAGGTCCAAATGTTTTAATTAATTTCCTTAGGAACCTATGGAATTTAAAAAACCTTTGGTGTATATTCATTTCTTTGAATTTTATAAGCCTTTTATAATAAAACATCCTTAACAATCATTTTTAATGTTTAAAAGGTATTCAATTCAATTCAACGGTCAAGGCCATAGCTTTAACTTGGATTTATCCTTATTACTTAGGGAAAATGAAGCTTTTTTTTTTTATAATGGTTCTTTAAGGGCCAAAATTTAAAAATCACCTTTCAGAAGAGAATGCAACATGGACCAACAAATTGGGTGAAAATTATTGAAGCCAAAAGTTTAAAATTAGGGGTATCTGATGTTAAGTCAATTTTAGCTCCAACAGGTCTATGGAGCACCTTATTAGAACAAAAAAACCAATGGTCTATCTAGAGGTAGGATTAACATAGATGATTGATGGTATACATGATAGAATAGCTCAAATAAGGACGGAAAACCTGTTATCAATAAGTATAACTAAGCATATATGTTGATAAAGGAGTATTTTTATTAACATCAATACAATGATACAATACTTCTTCATGTATATAACATGGAAACCTTGTAGGAAATCCCATCCATTAAACTAATGGGATAGCAAAAAATCCTAAATAGTAACGAAAGATATTTTTACATAGTATTTCCTGACACATAATGTAATAAAATTATGTAATATGAGTAATAATTTAAATATTGAAATTATTGCCTAACATCCCCTCCTTATTACATTATTTGAGAGAGCAAATGATGTAATAACTATCCCCTTGAATCTGGAGATAAGCTAGAGTTCTCATCATCTCTAGGAATTACTTCTAGATCAAATTGATGGGCTTTATTTTGTAGTGTATATGAAACATCTCTTTTATATGATTCCATTCCATGATGTTCATCCATCCATAATTTAACTAGGTTTTTATGTAATTTCCTTTAGGAATGTTCCAATGTTTTTCTAATGTATATATGGATTTATGAAAATATGTACACCTATTGTTTGGAGAAGACATATATTATGTCATAAGATCAACCTATATTTTCTTTCTTGCTTGTTCAATATGACTACTACACTTGTTACAAATATGTACAATATAAGTGATACATCTTCTCTTTGCTCTAGTGATGTTTTCATGAACAATCTGTAAGTCATTTGTATCACAAATAAAGTCCTTTGCTTTAAACTATAAGTCATTAGTGTCACAACTAAAGTCCTTTGTATGTACATTACATGTATTACAAGCCAATTGTTTCTTTATGACAAGATCACTAGTATCACACATAACATTTTTCATCAATGGTTTATTCTTCATTTGTGCAATAATTTTATCTTGTCATGTATTCTTCTCTTTATATATATCAAGAGTGATAAGTGACACATATATAATCTTGATTAAATTAGTACAAAGTGTAAGATATTTATCTCTATTGTGAATGACTTTGTCAAGATGAAAACTTAAAGAGGTCTCAAGTGTTGTGAAGATATCAATTTTAGCCTCTTGAAAGATAAATTGTAAATATTTTGGACCATCATTTCTCTTGGAGACAATTTATAACCAAGATTTTTGAAGGGTTTTGGGCTTGAGAAAATTAATCATTATTCTAATATTAGGACCCACCTCTAAGATTAACTTATGCATCTTCAATTGTTAATTGATATTGTACTTAGACACATATTTCAAGAGTTTAATGAATCTTTTATAATATACCTCCACCATCAATGTACCCTATTGGAGCATAGAGAATTCCTCAAACTTCTCTACATAAAACTAATATGATAGGAATCTCTTCTTAAATGCCCTTACAAAACTATCCCATTTAAGATCCATGACTTGGATTCCTTTTCCTACTTTGAATGTGTTCCACCATTCTAAGGCTACATCCTAAAGATGAAGGGTTTCCCAAATTGTTTGGGTTTTGGGTGAGTAGTTCTTCATAGAAAAGTAAGTTTCCAACTCATTCAATCAAGACACTATCACATCACCCCCTTATCTTCCATTAAATTTAGATACCTTAAAATTTTTAAGGTCTTTAGCAAGCTCAACCTCGATTCAAGCTCCACCCTCAAGAATTCCTCTAGCAGGATTCTCTTCTTACCCACCCTCTGAATTTTTGTTACCTATTTTCTTATTAACAAGGTTTCCAAAAAAATTATTTCTACTCCATCTGCTCTTGGAGCAACTTGACTACTAAATAAAGGTTTTCCACCCTCATTGGAGTCCATTGTTCTTCTAGTTTTCTTGCTAGAGTCCATTGTTCTAGACTTCTTACTGGAGTTCATTGTTCTTCTAGTTTTCTTGTTGGATTCCATTGTTCTTCCAAAAAAATTTGGGGATGTACTACAACTTCCTCCTATGTAGATTACCTTGTCTTCTTGGATGATCCTCTTAAAAAAATGTGTCATCTCCCATCCACAAAAAGAAGTTAGGTAAGTTACAATTTCTCCCAAATTGTGCTTACAATCAGTTAGTTCATTTTCTCATGAACTAACTTGGACCATTATCACTCACTTGATAATTACCATGGTCACACTTGCCTTACTGCAAGGTTCAATTTCCAATAATAAACTATACTCCCTAGGACTTTTACTCCTTATTTTGATTGGTCTAAATTCCATGCAATACTTGTCTTATCCAAGATCACATTAAGGTCCCTAGAATTTTTTTTTGAAAGTAGCACATCAATTCAAGGCTCAACCTAGGTTCTCTCCATGGAAGCTTATAGTCCTATGGTCTAGAGCTCTAATACCAACTATAAACACCCACCAAACCAAACCAAGAGAGATACAATTTTTTTTCACAAGAAAGGTTCACAAATAAGTCCTAATATTCATCAACATTTATAAGGCATATCATCATCAATATTCATCAACATTTATAAGGCCCATAACACTTAAAGGGATACACCTATTCCAAAATTCTATATAAGTTCATCTATGTAGGATTAATCTGGCATAATGTCTTAGTTCTTAGTTACCACACCTCCACAGACTAACTATGGCCATTACCACTCACCTAGTTATGAGCATGGTCACTTGATCCTCATCATTCAAGATGCCACCACTATATTATCTTGTGAATTATTCCTAGACCTTAATAGTATAAATGCATCCAATCCTCATCGCTTAGGACTAACCAAAAGCATCACCACTTTGGGACACTCGAGTCTCATTGTTCAAGGTGTATCATTCTCAATTATCTAGTTATTTCATCACCTCAACTCCTCCCATTTATTCAAATACCTACTTATTGCACCACTGCAACTCCTCCTAGGATTGGGTTACCTTCTTGACTCAAGGATCCTAATATGGCTCTAAAATCATTCTACAAGGACCCTCAACCAAACCCCAAAGTCTAAGCACATGAAAATATCTCCCAATTTAATGTTATATTAGAACATGCTTAAATAGAATACTAACATCTTAAATAAATTCTAAACATAATGCTAGCATAAAAACATCTCTCCAATTAATTCTATATTGAAACATGCTTATATAGAACATGCTTAAATGAATTCCAAATATAATGCTAGCATATATTATTTCTTTTATTTTCAACAATGAAAGAAAACATCATACAATGAATTCATAATCTAATTCGTTCTTCCATTACTAAAAAACTAAGCATTCCATAAATTTTACATAAAGAATAATAACTTCCAAGCTCCATTAATTCAGGAGCAATTGCCAAGTATTACATAACATGACTTCCCTTTTCATAATAATTTTTCATTCCTAAATACATTAAAGCAAATTCACCTAAGTGGTCCCTACATCACCTTCTCTCCATGGTCCTCTTCATGAAATAAAATCTCTCATAAACTTTGAGAAGAAGATTAGGGATAAGGAAAAATCATGAATTGCTTATGCAAGACTAATATGCACTAAGCAATAAAACATGCAAGTATGCAAAAATATATACGTGCAAAACATTTCCACGTAACAGAGAGAGAATCACATACTTCTCTTAATAATGGTTTCATTATCTACTCAAGCCTTAGGAATACCATTATTTACCTTTACACAAAAATAATTACTTCTCTACCAACACTCACTCTTTCCATTACATTACTCTTTTCAAATTTCAACAATATAAAAAAATAATCTATGCAATGGAACACCATTAAAATTCAAGTACTCTCGATGGTTGCAAGCTTACTGTAGTGGTAAGGGCTTTGGCCTCTCTTTGAGAGGTCCAAGTTTCAAACCCCACTCAATATGAGGGGACCATGACCCCTCATAAAAACATATGTAAACTCATTAAAAAAACTCAAGTACTCTCTTTATTTTTCTTTTATAAATTTAACTTTCTTAATACTAATATTCAAAACCAAATAATTAAAAGCAAAGTCAGTTTTTTCAAAGAAAAAACATCCAACCATCAAAATTCAATTTCTTTCTTGATATAGCCCTTAATCCCAAAGGTTTTTAGATAAACAAAATAATACAATGCATAACATTCTTCCATACAAACATCAACTGAGCTAACTAGACCTTGGAAATGAACATACACTCTCAAAATGCACACAGGATGATTCTTTCTATCTTACAATATACAAGGGTTCAGTGCACTAACTCAAAAGGATGCAAACACTACCAAAGGCATCTTCTAGATAAAAATAAATAGACTCCACTCTACACCCACAACCTTAACTCCCTCGAGCACTAAGAAACAATAGTCATGGCCTCAACCCTAACAAACTTCCAACTCACTCTTACTAACTTAACAAGGAACTAGAACACAGAGGAGAACAAGGAGATCAGGACAAGGTGACTTAGCTCTACAAACCAATAGACTTTCCACATGGCTGAGAGGTGATCCATCCTACCACCCGCTTCAAGATTCCACTAGCTATGTAGGCCACAAAAATAATGAAACAAATTGATGCAAGGGTACCTCCCTAATAATGGTTAGGAAATACAAGGTTCCTGCTAAGGTTATCATGCAGAGAGGGCAAAACCAAACCAACTTAAGCCACACCAAAGTACAATATCTACTACTAAAAATAGAATCCCTTAACCACGGTCTTCTACAGAACGATAACCATCATTCTCAAGGACCAAAAGTAAAAGCAACAACAATCAATATACAACAAGAATGTACACTAAGCAACCAATAGCATGAATAATATTTTCCGAAAACTCAGGCACAAACAAGATAGCAATTACCTTTGAAAAATTGCTCCAGTGGCTCTTCTCTCTTCAATTGTTTGCTCCTAAATATTCTTGTCAAGTAACTCCCAAACAAGGTAATGTCTTCCTCATATATTATCAAAGAACCAAAAGAAGACCAATGAAAAAGCCATTCCTTCTTGCATGCAAAAGTAATGTCTCATCTCAACATTACAAGAAGGTTAATCACATTGACACCATCCAACACTATCAAAATAATTGCCACCCTTTTTTTAATTATTATGGATTAATTAATACTCTCTACTTGTTTACATAATTAAATAATTTAAACTAGAGCAAGCCTATTAATACTTAGTGGAAAAAATTAGAAAAACTATCCATTTAACTCTTGGACCAATACTATTACCTCCTATGTTAGTGTAAATTACTAAAAATGGGATAATATACTAATTATTATCAGATGTTAATATTATAACCATTAACATCAATGTTTAATAATCTAAGTATTAATAATATCCCTTATTATTAATACTAACTAAACAATTTCACACCTGAAAATATATGAATGCATCCAAAAGCAAATCAACAATATGCACAACATGTTTTCTCTTAAGTAGGAGGTTTTACAATAGTTACAATGCTATCACCCACCTACTAAGGATAGATATTTTGCTTGCATAGCAACCTCCTTGCCCAAAGGTATATCCAATCAAACATACATATATGCAATACACCTATATGAAGGGATCTCTTTTTACCCTTGAGCTATCAATGAGAATATCATCCATAATTTCCCATTTTCTCTCAACTTTGATGGTTGTCCCATACCAATCCATTTGTGAGAGTACCTAGTCCTATAACCATAATTTTCATCAACAATACCATATTTAAAAAGTAGTATAATCAAAGCATAAAGTGCATCTATCAACACAACATAAAATGATATTATGCATTAGATATCCACACATCAATACATAAATCAAATATCCAGAATAAGTCCTACCAAGGAGGGTTGTTATAACTAGCACCAAAAGGCCCAGAAAAGGATATGATGATATGGTTGTAAATAATACTTGGAGGTAGAGAATGTCATTGAGCTTGAAGAAGTAGTGTGATTGTGCATGAAAGGGAGAGGACATAACCTACCCCTTCAATATATTCTTTATGATCATAGCATTGAAATCCAAGGGTTGGAACACAGAGGAAGTATGATCATACCCCTATCACCTAGATGGAATCTAGTAGAAGAAATGAGGTTTTGTCCCTTAAATATTTGATTAAAACTTAGAACCTTGATAACCATTGGAAAGACTTCTTTATTGACTCCATAGTACTTGAACACACCTCTTAGCTCTGATCCAGGAAAGCTTTCTAGCTCTTTGACTACCTTGAAGTTCTCCTCCATTTTGCACTTGGGGATGATGGGAAATGAAAGAAATGTAAGCCTTAAATATACAATCAGCTATGGCTTACCTATCTTATGTAGGGATCATTTTTACCAAATTGGTTGAATAGGGGAGCTGACCCCTTTTTTTCTTGGGGTTACCTTGAATAGTGTGCCATTCTTTATGATAGATCCATTTTAAATTTTGTCACCTCTGATTGCCATGTCTTCAATTACCATCACAACTTCAACCATGGTGGTGTGGTCAAATAGTTGGATTCCACATTTCCTAATTAATGCTCCTGTCAAGAGGAGGACGTAGGATAGATGTCTATATAATATTTGAACACTAGAGGATTTTAAGACATGCTTAATGTTTCCCATGTTTTTATTAGTATATCCTTCTTCTCTCTTCTTTTTTTCTATTATTTATTTATAATACTTCTTCAAGCTCCCATTAATTAGGATTGAGAGTGGTCACCCATTTAGTTCAACAAGCTCTATAGCATTTTTGGCTTTTAAACTGATGATCACATAGGGCCTGCTCCACATTATGGCAAACTTGGTGTGCTTCCCCAATTTGTTCTAACCGTCATCCCATTTGATTACTAAGTCTCCAATTTGAAAATATTGCATGGTAGTCTTTTTTTTTTTACTAAGTCTCCAATTTGAAAATATTACATGGTAGTCTTTTTTTGAAACCACCTTTTCATATCCTGTTCTAACCTTCATCCCATTTGATTACTAAGTCTCCAATTTGAAAATATTGCATGGTAGTCTTTTTTTGAAACCACCTTTTCATATCCCCTGATGCTTGTTGTGAGCTTTGGCCTTCTCCCTCTATTCTTCTAAGTGTAACAAGTATTTTTGGCTTTTAAACCGATGATCACATAAGGCCCACTCCACATTGTGTCAAACTTGGTGTGCTTCGTCAGTTCGTTCTGGTCTTCGTCCCATTTGATCACTAAGTCTCCAATTTGAAAATATTGCATTGTAGTCTTTTTTTGAAACCACCTTTTTATATCCCCTGATGTTTGTTGTGAGCTCTGGTCTTCTCCCTCTATTCTTCCAAGCGTATCAAGCAATTTTGGCTTTTAAATCGATGATCACATAAGACCCGCTCCACATTGTGTCAAACTTGGTGTGCTTTCCCAATTAGAAAATATTACATGTTTGTTCAAGTGAGCTCTAGCCTTCTCCCTCTATTCTTCCAAGTGTATCAGTTCTTCTATTCTTAATGATATAGCATTGTATTCTTGTAGTTCAAGTTGGTGGAGCAACTATAGGACTCATAATTCTATGGAGATGGGTAATTGGGCTTATCGTCCATAGTCTACGGAAAAAGGAAAACAACCAATCCCATTTTTTAGAGTTATTCTATCCATCCAAATAGCTTGGAAAAAGAAAAACAACCAATCCCATTTTTGAGAGTTATTCTATTCACCCAAATAGCTTGGCAAACATGCTAATTCCATAATCTCTAGTTGTCAATTCCCATCAATTGGCTTACTTTAGTCCGAAGAAATGCGGGTGCGTTGTATTTTATAATTGTATGCGATACTTCGAACTAAGTAATAATCTCCTCCAAGAAGTTGATAATGACCTTCCTTGTAGCTTGTAGCTTGCTTGAGTGGTAATGCTTCTATCCACCTTGTAAATTTGTTGGTAGTTAGTGAGGATCCATCGGTACCATTCACTAGAAGGTGGATATATTGCTCCTATAAGGCGCTTGCTTGAGTGGTAATGCTTCTATCCACCTTGTAAAGTTGTTGGTAGTTAGTGAGGATCCATCGGTACCCTTCACTAGAAGGTGGATATATTGCTCCTATAAGGCTCATCAATGGATATGTACTTGAGAGGCATTTTGAATATTAAAAGAGTAGCAATATCATCTTGGTAGGCATTTTGATTATTAAAAGAGTAGTGGAGGTATACTCTTAAGTGCAAGTCATCCAAAAGCTAGAGCCAATGACAAGTGCAAATGCAAAAGTCGATGATTGTGATGAGTTCAAGGTAGAACACAAGTGCAAAAGTCGATGATTGTGATGAGTTCAAGGTAGAACACAAGTGCAAAAGTCGATGATTGTGTTGAGTTCAAGGTAGAACGTGAACTATGACAAGACTAAAGAGGACGCTGAAGAACAATCAATGATGATAATGATGATGATTTTAAAGAATAGAAACTAGACTAAAGGATCCTAGAAAGAATAGAAGAGCCATGATATTGAATCTAAAAGATAGAAGTGTAACGCATGAGAAAGCACACAAATCAGTGAACTAGCAATCTAAGAAGGCCAAGCCAAAGAACCTAGCAATCTAAGAAGGCAAAGCCAAAGAACCTAGAATAAAGAAAAAAAAACGAATACATATATCCTGCTATATTAAAGTAGAAGATATATTAAAGAGCTGCAAGCAAACATAAAAGAAGATTAAGAGCTAAGAAGGCCAAGCCAAAGAGCCTAGAATAGAGAAAAAAACAAATACGTGCTTAAAGTAGAAGATATATTAAAGAGCTACATTTATAGAGCTACTAGATAGTAGCATATAGCTGCCTATAGTAGAAGAGACGAAGAGCCTTGAGAGTGAAAGATTGTTCTAATAGTGTACCTGTGAACCGGTTATATAGACATATTAAAAAATTTTAGAAGCGCCACATGATAGGTGAAGCACCATTAAAGCCTAAGCTGTCATTGTAGCCATAGACGTCATTAAAGCACCAAGAAGGCATACTATAAAGCAGAAGACTAGGCACAAAAAGAAAAAAATTAAAGTGTATATTGGAGGCAACACCTATGAGAAAATAGAGAGCTAATGAATCTAAGCACTCATATTACCGTGAGTAAAATAAAGAAAAAGAAGTTAAAAGTACCAAGGCAAAAAATTTGCTTGTGAAAGCATGAAAAAGAGTGAAGCCATGTAAAACTACTTGAATCTAAACACATCCAAAATAAGACGAGGATAAGGAGGGAGACAATAACAAAGCTCCAAGGATGGACTCCAGCTGAAAAGAGCATTAAGAAGCAATTCAAACGTAAAAAATTAGAACAGACAGATATTACTCGGGCAATTCAGCAGAGAAAATTGGAGAATCTAGAAGCATCTAGAAGCAGACTACAAGCTTGCTAGAAACGAAAACACCTGACATTTGCAGCAAATCTCCATAATTCCTAGTAATTTCATAATGGCCATAACACTCAGTGCTTCGAATATTTACATCATATACTTTATAAATGGATGAGAAATAATTATTGGAGCACATTGCAAAAGCCTGAAGTTATTTTGAGAATTGCATGTCTAAAAAAGCATATAACAAAATATATTTTTAGAATATTTTATTCAGAGCTAAAGATAACGAGGAAGAAGCCTATAAGATGATTAATCAAAAGAAAATACGTGCACACAAAACGAAGCTACAGAAAGCAAAGGCCTCTGAAAGGGCCGGGAGGCTCGGGAAGGTCATTCCTCCCCGGAGAGAAATAAATTTCTTTTTATTAAGATTTCATGGCCTGCCTGCAAGCGCACCTGCAAAGGCAACGCCAAATAAACCCTATCGCTCTTCAAGCGGAACAATATTTATTATTCACCATTCTTCACTCTCTTTTTCTTCCTAAAAAGGACATAAGGCCAAATCGCCCCTAAATTCTCCAGAGTCCTAGCAAATTTTGGAGTATTTCCCCGCTTGACCTTACAAGGATCCACATCTAATAAACCTAATGGAAAATCCAAGTTAAAAATATATATATTACAACCCTGAAAGCAGCTAATTATCTTCACTGGCTGTGCTGGAGAAACGAATTCGCTTTCATCTCCCCCAAAAGGCATGCGTACACGAAAACGAACACGAAACCGTAAACTATAAGCCTGGTAAAAACCAGTTTTCAAAGGGCGCCGAGGAGAATCGAACCTGGGCAAACGAAAACAACAATAAATGAATGAGCATTTCAATCTCCTGCACCTGCAATTTAAAGATATTGAGGGTAGAAACGGACGGTTCAGAATCGAACCATCGACGCTAGTCAATCAGACACGTCATCCTCTACCTGCTTTGCATCCGTTGGAAATGTCGTGGTTGGTAAGGTTTTCGGCGTAAAACGACGACTAGGCTTTAAAGATTCTTTTTAGAAGATGACAAAAAGGAAAACAAGTGAATTATGAGAATTATTGTAAAGGTGCAGAATATGGTGTAGTTAGTATGTGTATGGTTATGTGTTTGGATTTTTTTATTATTTAGTTTAACTTTTACTTTATCAAAAGTTATGGTTGGGATTAGAATTGATTTTAGCAAAACCCATGGTTGGGTTAGGAATATCTAACCTTAAACATCGGTAGTAGGAATTTTTTACATAGCCTCAATAAAAAATGGAAAATTATTATAAACAAAAATTTATTTGGTGTTTTTTAAAAAAATCTTTTTTTTTTTTTTTTTGGTACTAGGTAAAGGTGGTTATAAGGTCCACAAACCTTTTACATAGTTAAAATGGGTTGGTTCTAGTTCCAAGCCCGTATAATCAAAATACAAAATGGATCTTTTCAAGACCCATATTAAGCTATACTTAGAGTCCGCAGTATTATACTTGTCGTTGGACTATTCAGGATAAAACAAAAACCAGACAACACCTAACACTTACTAAACATAACACTAGGCTATTGTACCGTACACTTGTCACTTCCCAGGCCTGCGCAAATGGGTTGCCTTTTGTTCCTCTATCAAATTCCATCTGTCGGATTACTCCTCATCAACCACTTTGATCTCCTGCTGCTCTAATAGGTTTGATCTTAGATCTTCTTTAGAAGCCAACACCAGTAATTCTTGAGGGAATTTATCCTTCCAAATTTGCATCTCCCCAAAAGAAACAACAATATTTACCATTAGATCCACCGTTGGTTCCCTTCTCTGAAGGTGTGTTGGATTCGAGCACTAAACAAATGGGATTTATGAATCTCTACTTCTAGGATAAGCTCCGAGATGGTCCAACTGGGGTCTTTATCCTCCTTAATTGCCTTGATTATATTAAGTGAATCCCCTTCAAAGATTACTTCCTTATAACTCTCTAGTCTGGCAATTCTCATTGCCTGCATTCAGGTTCGGGCTTCTACAAAATGATTTGTTTGAGTTCCCAAAGGCTCTGCAAAGGCAAGGACCACTTTTCCTTCCTCATTTCTCAGAACTCCTCCTGCTCCTACAGCCCCCAGATTTCCTTTGGCTGCCCTGTAAAAATTGAACTTAACCCACTTTTGTGTGGGGGGTATCCACTTGACACCATCCCGTGGGTTGGTTGTAATGATTGGGTCTGGAGGTTCCTCTCCCCAGTTTCGCAAAATCCTCCTTTCCCTAGGAGACGGGGTCTCATTTTTGAAGCAAAAGGTTTTCCAGTTTTCTTTCAGAGTTTGGATTATTTTATTACCACATAACCTGGGATCTTTCTTCCGTCCTTTAAATACTCTCTTATTTCTCTCATTCCATATCCCCATAAAAAATGGGGTAAGCTGAGCTTCCAGAGCCAAGTCAAAAGTTTCACCCGGAAGGGGGAAGCCCACTGTATGCAAAAGTCAAACATGCTATATGGGCGGACCCAATCTATATGAAATTTGGACATAATCATTTGGAAGACTACACAAGAAAATTCACAAGTTAGAATGATATGACTTATAGATGTTGTCGCTTTCTCACACAGGATACATCGATTGATGAATTGGAAACCTCCCTTCTACAGATTATCTGTTGTCAGAATCTTATTTTGAACTGCCAGACAAAAGAAGAAAGCTACTTTTGGGGTTAAATTCTTTAACCAAATAATAGAAGTCAGAGTCCAGCCATTAAATCCTAAGTGGATTAGTTTATAGGCAGTTTTTACTGAATAGATCCCACTTGTAGTTTTGCCCCAAATCATATTTTCTCTTCCTCCCCCTAGAATGATCGGGAACACACTTAAAGCATCATTGAGTTTGGTCAGGGCCACCTTCTCTTGCTCTAAAGGATTTTAAACTATGATTTTCTTCCAAGAGGAAGTTTCCTGTGCTACAACAAGAAAATCCCCTACTTTTCCTCCCATTTTCTCTGAAAGTTTGTGTTGGAGGACCCGAAGGTCTAATTTATCTTGCAGAGGACCTTCTTCCAATCATGGATCTTGCCAAAAGTCCACTTGTCTTCCATTACCAATTCTCCATCTGATGTATTTCCTAACTACCTCACGACATTCGAGCAAACAATTCCAGAAATATGATCCTCTAGGGAGATTAGCAGCTTTTAGAAAGTCTTGATTATTTTTTATATATTTTGCCTTAAGAAGTTTTACCCATCCCAATTGATCATTATTGATAAATCTCCATACCTATTTGCCAATTAGAGCTTGGTTCATTTCTTTCATTCTCTTCAACACCAGGTCCCCTTGATCTTTGCTTGCACACACCTGATTCCATGCTACCAACGAAATTCTCTTTCTCTCCTCCGAACCTGACCATAAGAAGTTGCGCTAAATTTGCTCTAGTGTAGCTTGGACCTTTGCAGACATTCTAAATAGAGACATGCAGTAGATTGGAATGCTCTGTAAAGTAGTTTGAACTAGTAAGGCTTTCCCTACGAAGCTGAGAAGGCTGCCCTTCCACCCTGCTAACTTTTTGGAGATCCTATCAATGACTGAGTTTCACAAAGTAGCCTTCATTCTTCCTTTGAACATAGGCATGCCTAGATAAGTCGTAGGTAAAAGATCATTTCCACATCCAAATAGGTTAGCTATTCTTTCATCCCTTCCACTAGGCATGTTAAAGAAATAAATGCTACTCTTCTTATAGTTTATGTACTGTATTGCTTCCGTCTCATACTTGGTTAGAATTCTCTTCAGCTTCCTAGCCTGAGGCATCGAGGCTTTGGACACAATGATCGTATCATCCACAAAATGTTGGTGAGACACTAGCTCTGTTGTTGAGGCTGGTTTGAAACCTCCCAATTGACCTTCTACCATAGCTACTGAAATGTTCCTATCCAATGCTTCCGCTAAAATAATAAACAAGTATGGAGATAAAGGATCTCCTTGTGCCCAACCCCATTTCACTCTTAAAGTATCCGGAGGGTGACCCATTCACCATGACAAAAAATATTGTGATAGAGATACAACTAAGAATCAACTTAATCCACTGGGGACATAAACCAAACTTACCCAAAATATTGGTGAGGAAACGCCATGAGACCCGGTCGTAGGCTTTATTCATGTCTAGATTTAGTAACATACCTGCTTCCTTACTAGCCACCATTGAATGAATAACTTCGTGAATTGTGATGATACCATCCATTATTTGTCGTCCTTTCACAAAACCTCCTTGGTTCATATCAATGATGAATGACAGGATAACCTTCAGCCTATTGGCGATTGTTTTCGTGAGAATCTTCATCAAAGTGTTACATAAACTGGAAAATTCCATTGCTCCCACTAGTTTAGGGATGAGGACTAAAAATGTAGCATTAACTCCTTCTGGGATTTCCATGTCCTTTTGAGCCTCAATATAGCTTCCACTACATCATTGCCTATGATATCCCAAAACTTTTGAAAGAAAGTAGCGGGGAAGCCATCCGGTCCTAGGGAGCTGTTACCATCCATGTCAAAAATTGCCTTCCTGATTTACTCTATAAAAGGGCTGAGTAAGAATCCATTAAGATTCTCAGTGACAAGGGGTGGAATTTCTGCCAACAAAGAGTCTTCTTCTTCAATAGTAGGATTTACATCTTCTAGCAATGATTTAAAGAACTCGACCACTTCCCTCCTTATGTCTTCCATATCTTTGGTGTTAGACCCATCGGCCATCTTGATCTCCTTAATTTTATTAGTACTCTTGTGGCGAAGAGTAGAGACATGGAAGAACTTTGTATTTCTGTCACCCTCCTTCAACCAACGCAGTCTGGATTTCTGCCTCCAGAAGGTTTATTCAAATCCCAACACCGTGTGGTATTCGGCTAACAACTCCCTCTCCTGGTTTCTCAGATCTTCTATAAGCTGATCTAACTTTAGCTTCTCCTGTAGTTCATTGATCTTGTCTTTTAGTTTTGCCTTTTTTGCGAAAATATTGCCAAAGGAAGTTTTGTTCCACTCTCTAATGTTAGCCTTCACATTCCTTAGTTTACACGCCACTTAAGCCAATTTCGAACCATTATACTTTTTGTCCCACCATTGGGCAACCAGATCCTTGAGATCTTGGTGTTGGAGCCACATAAGTTCGAATCAAAAGGGTCTGATGTATTTTTTCTTATAGTCCTCCCCAGTTCCCCATAAAATTGGGTTGTGGTCAGACCCAATTCTTGGTAGTGTTGTTAATGAAGAGTCCCCAAACCTCTCCAGGCATTCCTGAAAAAGAAGAAACCTATCTAATCTGATCTGAATTTGGTTTTACTTCAGTATTTTGTTAGACCATGTATAGGAGAATCTACATAGGTCCACATCCATCAACTCATGTTGATCAACAAAATATCTAAATTCGTAGATATCAACAGTTAATTTTTAAAAGAATCTTTTGAAGGGAAGAAAAAAATTAATTAATTAATTAAAATGGAAGATTTTGATTAGAAAGATTTTTAATTATTTAATGGGAGTTACAAGAAATAAAAAGAGTTTATTATGGGAGATTTAAAAGGAAAAAAATAATATTATATATAATCAGGAGATATAAGGAAAAAATATAAAGTAAAAAATATAAATAGAGGGAAATTTGAATTTGGAAAGATTAAAAGAAAAAATTATTTGGGAGTAATAAGGGTTTTCCCATAGAAGGTAATTGATTTATCAAAAGTAAGTTTTTCTAATGTGTAATTGATTACCTACTATGATAGGCACAAGGAATAGCATCAAGATTCAAGACAAGAGTTCGAAGGAGTGTCAAAGTCATAGTTGAAGAATGAGAACAAAAAAAAGAGATTGAAGACTAAAGTCTTAAAAAACCAGATAATGTAATATACAAGAGTGTTGGATATATTACATTATTTCTAACACTCTCGTATATTACATTATTTGGTGTTCGCATTTGTAGTGCAAGTGGAGAAGGTAAGCATAGCCCTGTTGAATGGGAGGTCCACAATTCGAACCTCTGCGATGCAAAGGGGGACACAAAAAAATCTCTTGTGGCTTCCCTCTAGATAGTGGTATACCCGAATGGGACGACATTATCAACCACCTAAGAGCAACTCTCAAGGTTTCTTTCTAACCTAAATTTTTTTGGCCCCTCAGGGCTAGGTGGATTGGTAAGTGCTTGTTTGGTCAGACACTTACCAAGAAGACACCCAAGTTCAAACCTCAGGGGTAGCCTGTTTACAAAGGTAGTAGTCTGATCTATGCTAGACCAATGATGATGGTATGAATTCTGAGTGATCGATGGTCCCCTTCACGCTAGACCAACAATAATGAGGTAGAATAGGTTTGGTGGGAGCAACCCCTGTGGTTTGAACCATGCGCTTGTCAGTTACTAAAAATAGTATGGTTGTGACCAACTCTCCTATGTAACCAAAAAAATATAACATTATTTGATCATGTAATAGTTTAGGGTGTGATTATTAGTTTAGGAAGTGTGTTAAATATTTAGCTAATGTATGTGTCAATATGTGAGGTGTGCACAAGTATCATGTAATAAAGTGTGCAAGTGTGTAATGTGTGAGAATGTGCACATGTGTCATGTAAGTTAGTCAAGAGTCATAGTATTAAGTGTCAAGTAGGCAAGTGTGTGTGAAAGAGAGAAGATCAAGAGTATAGCATGTGTGAAGTCATATACAATTATATCTCTATGACAAAGCATTATAATAAGTAATCAAACATGTATAACTTTATGCATGCATTAGTAGACCTTTGATCAATAATATTTTTGTATTTTATGTGTAATACTATGAACATCATTTTGCACATATTATTGTGAGATTTATTATTATGAGATATTGATATTATGTAAATGCACATTATTATGATTAATATTTTATCCTTTATTAAAGGACTTGTGAAATAATTTAGTTGGAAATTTAACATCAACCCCGATAGATGAAACACACTCACCAAAGAATTCTATAATGATAGAATGAGTTGCCTCAAGAGGCATTGTGGCTAATTGGTCTGTAATGACCTAGCATTTGATTTCCTTATGACTAATGAATTCTAGACAAAATTCACTAAGAGAATTAAACGATTTAGTAGTTCACCTTGAATGATGAGGCTTAGACGTGAGATATCATAAGGAATCAACCTTTGCAATAACAAAGGTTTTATGGCTCAACATATAATGTCATAATTTTTGGTATGCAAACATTATAGCTAGGCATAGCTTTCTAAAGGTGAATAGTGGGTTTCATCACTAATAAGGATTCTACTGATGTAATAGATTTCTCTTTCTTTATGTTGATCATCATATTGGGCTAGCATAGCTCCAAGGGCATGAACAATTGCAACAATGTATAATAGCAAAGGCCAAGAGGGCTCAGGAGGTATCAAGACAAGTGGAGATGTGAGATATGCCTTTATGGCACCAAATGCCACTTGCTACTCATTATCTCACCAAAACCCGACATCCTCGTGCAAAATTTGGTGTAGAATATTACATTATTTGGTACATGCTAATGTACCCCCACAATATTTATGGCACAATGCAAATATTCGAATAGAGTTTGAGTCTATAGTTTAGGAGTGTGATTTATGTTTCCCCTTTATGTAAGTGTCTATGTGCAAGATGTGCGCAATGTCATGTAAGTGTGTAATATGAGAAAATCCACAAGTGTCATGTATTAGGTGTGCTTGCATAAGTGTATAAGTGTCATTTAGTAAAGTTTGTAAGTATGCATGTAGGAGTGTGCAAGTAAATAGAGATCCAAGAGTCATGTATACAAATGAAAATATGAGAAGCCAAAAGGACATGTAAGATTTGTCTTATGTATAAAATAGGAAAGGTTGCAACTTCCAAATATGTGAGGAGTGCAATAGTTAAGTATTTTAAGAGTCACCTTTTTAAGGTTATATAATGGAGACAAAGTTCCATGAAATATATCTGGAATGTATCATTTATTGAAGATTATATTCAAGCATTAATATTGAAGGTTGTATGCATATTTTGAGCAATTCTACTGTAATTTTTCTTATGTTATTGCATGAATGACTTTAGCCATTAATATTCTTATTATTGTCATTGTTATGAATATTATTGTTAATTATTTTGGCCATTTTTTATCTTATATTTTATTTTACTCAAGATCCAAAATATTGGGACCTGAGATAATCTGGCTAAAAATCTAATAGTTGCATCAAAGCTACTTCGAGTAGACTCTATTGCTAGCATTGAAGAAAGTATTTGGTGTGAATTTATATTAAGAGTCATGTGAAGGAAACATAGACTCATATTGCTATAAATTTTAAATTTACAGATTGATATATGATAGGGAGCTATTGCAAAGCTTCCAATATTTGAAAATATTTAAGAGATATTTCATTGTATGTTGGTGTCTATCCATGATGAGTGAAGACTACGACTCTATTCAAAGGTAATTTTTTGAAGATCAACATCTATTATCACAAGCTTGGATGTTTGAAAATTTATTGAGGCGATAATCAAAGTCACCATTATATTAGTTGGATTCTCTATAAATAAAGAGAATCACATGAGGAGTGGTTTAAGCCAGCAAGAAATAGAAATTATTAAGTGGTCCAAACCACCAGAGAAAAAACTTTAAAAAATAAGAAAGCCTAAAGAAAAAGAGAACGTCCAAAGAAGATGTTGAAAATTAGAGATAAATCTTAGTGTAAATATCAAAGCACCAAAGCATTCAAATATGCATCCCTAGCCAATCAAATTGAAGGGAATTAGAGCACCAAAGCATTTAAAGGTGCATCCCTAGCCATTCACTTTGAAGGGAATTAAAGTATCAAAGTAAGGAAGATAAAATCTAGCAAGCCCTGGTTTCAAAGTGAGAGTTGCATATTTTAGTGATGAGACAAGATACTCTAGCTAGAGAGTACCATTATTTGTGATATTTTTTGGGTCTCTGTTGCTAAGGATGAAAAAACTTGCAATTGCATTTGTGAAAGTAGTGAGCTAAATGAAGACATAACATTTGAGTCTAGAAACATTTGCATGACAAAGCCAAATATTACACATTAGAGTAATGCTTAATAATTTCTAAGAGGAATAGTTATCAAGGTGTCATACTGAATGTTTCAAGGAGTAGAACGTCTTCAATTTCAACATGCCATGGTCAACGAGAATCTTATGACCTAATTTGCCATCTAGGAGAGGTAAGCAAGATTACCTTTGATTTTTAATAAATTATATTTTGTGCAAGATTAAAGTCCTAAGTTAAGTATTTAAATTTGAAGTATTGGAAACTTAGGGACTTTAGAATTAATTAAAGGTGGGAGTTAAAAGGAATTCAACTCCATTGAAATTATAAAAATTAAAGGAGGGAGTTAAAAGGACTTCAACTCCAATATTTTTGAAAATTGAAAAATATTGAAAATTTAATATTTTATATTTGCAAATAGATTTACAATTTTAATTTTTGATAAATTAATTACATTTTGGAGATATATGGTTTTCTACTCCAAAAAGGATTTAAAAAAATTGAAAATTTGAATTTTGAAGAATTTTAGAAAATTTGCAAATTTGATAAATTATTTGGGAGATAAAAGGTTTTCTACTTCAAAGACTTTGAAAACTTTAACAATTGAATTTGTAATTTTGTTTTTAAACTTTGGAAATACAAGGATTTCAACTTCAAGGAATATCATTATGGAAGAAATCAGTAAAAATGCATTCAATGGAGATAGTGAAGAAATGGTGAACAAGTTAAAATTTTACACACAAAATATGATAGATTTTTTTGATGAAAAGGAAGAAAATGTCAAATGAATTAAAGAAAAATTTCTTTATTTATCAAAAATGAAAAATATGAAAATTTCACAACACTTATAAGCTATCTTCATGAAAATCTATTTAGAACATGGTGGAATTCACAAAACACCATTATATTTTCTATAGAAGAAAGATTATATATATCCTTACTCAACATTGAGATTTATCAAGAGAAAAAAGATGTCAGTTGTGACACTTATGATTTGAATGAAGCATATGTTAGCTTCAATATGGAATCCTAAAATTCTAGAATGTATTATTGTGATGACTTACTAACTCATTGTTTAGAAGTCATATCACTAGTTATATCATAGTTGAAGATGAAGAAACGGAAGTCAAATAAGAAGAATAGAGGAAATCACAAAATAAAAGAGAACAAATGACATGAAGCAAACATTGAAGAAGAATCTCAAATAGATGATCAAAACAAGGGTCTAACAAAAATAGATTGAAGACTAAAGTATTCAATAACCAAATAATGTAATACAAGGGGTTTTGAAAAATATTACATTATTTGGTGCATGCTAATGCACCCCCATGTTACCAATGGTACAATGTAAATATTAGAATAGGGTTTGAGTCTATAGTTTAGGAGTGTGATTTATATTTCCCCTTTATGTAAATGTCTATGTGCAGGATGTGCACAAGTTTCATGTAAGCATGTAATGTGAGAAAATGCACAAGTGTCATATAATTAAGTGTGCAAATGTGTAATGTGAGAAAGAGCACAAGTATCATGTATTAGGTATGCATGTAGAAGTGTATAAGTGTCATCTGGTAAAGTGTGCAAGTGTGCATGTAGGAGTGTGCAGGTGTTACAAAGTTAAGTATGCAAGTAAATAGAGATTCGAGAGTCATGTATACAAGTGACAAGATAAGAAGCCAAAAGGACATGTGAGATTTGTCTTATATATGGAATAGAAAAGGTTTGCAACTCCTAGATATGTGAGGAGTGCAATAGTCAGATATTTGAAGAGTCACCTTTGTAAGGTTATAAGAGTCACCTTTATAAGGGTATATAATGGAGATAAAGCTCCATGAAATATATCTGGAATGTATCAAATATTGAAGATTATATTCAAGCATTAATATTAAATATTGTATGCATATTTTGAGCAATTCTACTATAAGTTTTCTTCATGTTATTGCATGAAAGCCTTTGGCCATTAATATTCATATTATTATCAATGTTATGAATATTATCGTTAATTATGGCCTTTTAATATATTGATTGCTCTTATAATTGAGTTTACTCAAGATCTAGAATATTGGGATCTAAGATAATCTAGCTAAAAAGCCAAAAAAATCTTAGAAAAGGGTTGGCACTTATCTATGAGTATAGAGATAAAATTCCTATTGACTTGAAGTTTACCTTGAAGGATATATAAATTAGTTAGGTTATGTGGGGGAGACATATTAGTAATGGCTAATATCTTATTAGGATATAATTCAATGCCTCATATAGGGATAATAAACCCTAATAGCTTGTCAGATGTTACTTTTAAGACACAATTAGATGGTTTAAAGTAAAATTTGTATTCTCTTAATATTTCAAAGATATACCTTAGATATCAAACATGATCTTCATGATGGATCGATCTACTGAGGATATTATCAACACAGTCTTCCACAATATCATGCATCATGTTGTCATGACCCACCTTGGAGGAAATTTATTACTATGCTATTTGTATTATGATAGCTGATTTTAATGCTTGATGTATTTGCATTATACCAGTTTTTGTCAAAAGAAAATGATGTTGTATGCATTGATTGATTGCAGGAACATGTATTCTCTTGAGTGGAAGATTGACCACCAAGAGATGAGAAGGGAAATGATGACAAAGACAACTCATTAGGTAAAGCTCTTTTTTCTGTCATCACTAGTTACCTCCCTGATGGTAGTGTTACCTGAGGAATTAATCTAAAATTTCCACCACCCAAAGGAAAAATGGTGATGGGAAACAATGAGCATATGCATGAATGTTTATATAACATTTGTGTGAAATATAGTTGGTTGCATAAATTTGCATAAAGAAATTCTACCTTGGAAATGCATAGTTATTAATGATTGGCATTTTACTATTTTTGAAGTATAAGATTTTATGCATACAACTTAAATATATTCTAGAGTAGAGATTGATTGTTTTGAACATGTTTATTTATTTTTGTTATTCTAATTTTGAAAAGAGATTAGGTGGTTTGTCTTTTATGAACATGTCCAAATTTTATTGGATCATAATATGAAAAGACTACCTTATAAATTAAATATTACATCTTTCCTACACATGGCAACTTTGGGATGGTTGTACTAAGGGATGAGACTCTCCTCTTATCTTTAATAGTTCCAAATCTGATCACCCATGCTCTCAATAGTATTAGTGCCCTTAGAGTGGGGGACACATGACATATAACTAGCCTATACCTTATCTCTAGGGAATCCCTTTTGTATTAAAATATTATATCCTGAAGAAACTTGCATATGAAGGAAAAGAAAGAAAAGTAATAAAATAATGTAGAGCATATTCCTGTGGGAAAAAAAAAAGTTATAAATAGACATGGGAGTTGAGGAAAAGGGGGTATGCTATATTTTGGTAAAAAGCTTAGAAGGAGGCTAGTTTGAAAATAGGAGAAAGACCTTCCGATGCTTTGGTGTTGTAGCTTTGCAAAAGCCCCAGGTGTGATTATTTTCTCTTTCCTTTGCTTGCATATAATGTTGAGCTTCCTTATTGTAATGTCATGATTAATGTGTTATAAGGACAGTTGGACTGATTTCCATTGAAAATATCAAAAGGATTGAAGTATATAGTTTGTTCTTTCATCTAGAAGAAATGTATGGTTAAGAACACTTTGCTTCAATAGCCACGTAAGCTTGATATGATTTTAGAGGTATTCAATATGTGTCACTTCCTTCTAATGAAAGAGTAGGGCCAAAACTTCCTGGAGATGCATATAAGTTTCATTTACCTTGAGTAGGATTCTATAAGCGGTATACCAAAGCTTTACTACTATACCATCTCCTTGAATATATTCGATGATTGCCACCATATTTTAGAAAAATAATTTTAACCGATACGGCCTAACAACCATCTAATATCGATGGATATGTGTGTCTTAGCCAAAAACTAGATGATGCCATCTATGTTGTATTACAATGTCGTGGGCCTTAAGTTAAAATGAAAAATGCTGGAAGGATCGTATGCTACATCGTCCAGAATTTGTCCCTCCATGGCTTCTTTAACTAGATTGTAGTATTAATATTTTATAGTGACCAATTAACTTACAGTTCATCCTATGACACCTGTAGTAGCAAATGAGCCAGATGTTGTTTCACGTCTCTAATTTTATTCTTGAAAGTTACACTCATCAATCACACATTAACCTCTAGTAAATTTAGAGGGTCTTACCATAAGAACAGATTAGAAATTATCTCTGCTCAATGGTAATCATTAGCTTACCAATATTTTATCGTCGACATTTTTGGATGTAAACATCTCCCAAGGCTTTCGATTAAAACAATATTGTTGGACGATTGAAGAATGGCACTCAAATATATGTTAGTCTGGTATTACTTAGATTCATGAATGAAAAACCACCTCTTTGATTTCATATCTCTCTGGCTTTGGTGTGTAGTTGAGTCTCCGGTGATTGTTGTCGCTGCCAGTTGAACGAGTCAAACTTTTAAATCAGAAACTGGACTGCTTATTGATTCCTAAGATGCGTGTTGATCAAAGTAGAAAGTTAAAATGTGGATAGGTTGGTAACGTTATCGTAATAAAATCCTTGGAGGTCTAACATTAAAATCAATAATATGATAGTTTGGAAACCAAGCAACTTTAATCTCTTAGGAATGGATTTAAATGTACCAAAGTGATCTTCTACCCAATGAAGCCATAGTAGGTTCAACCATCTCCACTATATTTTAGCTATTGTTGCCTATTAATTCCGTAGCGACGCCACCATTTCCTTTGAAAATAATAATGAATACTTTTATAATAAATGGAAATTCTTTGTATTGTTATTTTATAAATATAACATCATAGGAGTGACTTATGTTATAATAGATTAGACATAGGTAAGAGTCTATGATGTAAATGGGTATGGATGGTTATTATAAGATTATAAGTAATTTAATGGTTATACATTCCTTCTAGAATGTTGAATGACTTTGTGGAGATGTATATTTTATTGGTATTTAGATTGGTAGAATGATTTTATTATACATTGATTTAATTACCAAGATAGACTATATTAAATTGTATGTTTCTTATGAAAACATCAATTAGTGATTTATATTATTTTGAATTGAAGAAATAAAAAAACAAAACAGTGAGTTTTGGAAGGACCGGATTGGTGTCATTCCCTTGGGAAGAGGTATGGGAATCTTCCCTATGCTTGGAAATAAACCAAGTGATGATTTGAATTGTGCAACAATCCTTATTATGAATTCTATTAAATATGGTGAAATATTTGCTAAAGATGCCTTTAAACATGAATTATGCATATATGCATTTAAATATGAAAAAACATGGCTTGCTTGTGCTGCATTGGCATACTTTGCATTTGAGTTGTCATCATTCCTTACAAATATCTCCTTCACCTCATGAAGATGCAAGAAAACCAGAGAAGAACCAATCAACCATTGTTGAAGACTCTTTTACTATAGATTCTGCTTATACTAGTTTTGAGACACTTTCATTATAAAATTGAAGGGCTGAAATGATGAAGCCAAATTATGTAATATTAGATGTATTTCTCTTACTTGTTCTTGTATACCAGTAAGGAAGTATTTTAAATGATGTAATCATCACAATTAGATGGTGAAATATGTAAGTTTATGATCAAAAAAATGTATCTTATGAGAGCTTGTTAGCAATTGTAAATGAAAGTATCATGTGTAAAGCTTGCTAGAAATTGCCATTGGATGTTATTGAAAATTTTTGTAATTAGATATTACTTGTATGGTTGCTTAATTTAAGTTATGATAATATATGCATAGGAAAAATTATGAGTACTTTACACAATAATGGAAGTAAAACCAAGACTCAAAACATATGAACTAAAACCCACCACCACCAAAACTGTCAACACCTTGATGATAAGAAATTTTTATAATAATGCTTAAGATGAATAACCCAAATTGTATGTAAGTTTTCGTAATGAGCAATAGACTATTGGTTTCTCCTAAAACACTAGCCTTTACTAGCAGTAGGGAGAAATGGAGAAAATAAATTCCTTTGGTGAGGGATTAATCTTCTAATTGGTTGATTAAACCAAAATGATGACCCTTGCCATGTGGAAAATGTAAGAAGGGGGCATAGCCATTGTATGTTATTATTCATTTGCCATTATGGTATGGTAGGATGGTGTTGTAGGGGTTGGTGCTCCTACTTACAATTGGTTTAAAATAATTTGTAGAAGTTAGTGCGTATATTTACTTAGTATTTTGCCATTAGGATTACTTACTTCTTGATGGGAATATCTTGTCTTATATCATTATTATAATCATAACTTATCGAAATGGTGGACAAAAAGGAAATAATAATAATAATAATAGTAGACGTGTAGTGACAATTGGGGGTTGTTACAGTTGGTATCAAAGCCAAGGATAACTGATAGATTCTAGATAAATTTAGGTTAGTAAAAGATTTAGGGTATGGATCAAAACATTAACTCCCTAAATCTTGATGATGCATACTTGGTAAGGATTATGTCAGTTCTTGAGATCACTAGTGTTCGAGTTCCTTTCTCCCATGAATAGATCCACAATCATTCGAAAGTGGAAGAGCTAAGCAAACCCTCCTGTATGGGTTTTAAGCGGTGTACCTTAGAATCTTTTGGGAAACTGCTCGACATATGTGACTTTTGACTCACTTATTTCTTATTTAAAGTGTGTATAATCTACAACCAGAGTTAGAGGTAGAAAACAGGGAATAAACCTAGGAATAATAAACTATTTGGAAAACCATTTTAGTTATCTATTATTTTGACCTTGGAAAAGAGCAAATATTACTACAACTCTTTACTCTAGGTCAACATGGTAACAAGAATGAGAGGCAGGAAGAAAAAAACCTCACAATAAGCTAGTCCCGATACTCTTGAAGCCAGACAGATGGGAGAAAGTTTTTGAAATTCAAATAAAGAAGTAGAGAACCTTGTTGCTACCATTTTTGTTATACAAGATCAAATTCAACAGATTTTGCAAACCATAAGTTCTCAGCATAACCCCAAAAACAACCAGGAGATAAAAATTCTAGATGATGAGGTTGGGGAGGATGAAGATCCTGAAGAACGTGAAAATATGATCCATACAAATAAAGAAATCGAAAATGATCTAAAATATATTAAAGTGACTAAGTTCACAGGATAAAGGGGGAGAAAATGCAGCTGATGCATGGATAGAACTTGAACTTCACTTCACCATAAGACACTACTCCTCTATGAATAAAATGACATTTTATCTTTCTCATATGGGAGAAAGAGGAGTTGACTGGTGGAATGCTTATAGTAAGAAACTTAACATCTCCCCTAATAAGTTGAGGTGGGAAGTTTTCATGGAAGCTTTTAAGGACAGGTTCCTTACAAAACAATTCTATTTGAATAAGTACAAGGAGTTATTTGTATTTCAATAGGGTTCGCTATCCGTGGAAGAATATTATGAACAATATGTGAAACTCCTTAAGTATGTATCGTATCACAATTAGAACAATGATATGAAAATAGAAAAAAATTGTCCATGGACTTAAGCCTTGGATTAGAGATAGAGTAAGCATACATGTTCATAAAACTATAAAAAAAGCTTACAATATGGCTCGGAGAACAGAGGCTACTCAGGCTACTAATGGAACTCACAACAATTCCACGAAATGGTTAAACAAAGGACAAAAATTTCAGAAAAAGAGAAAGTGGGATAATGGGTAAAATCAGAAAAACAAAGGAAATCCAAAATTTGAGAAGCATATTAATGGTGGCAAGAAGGATTTCAAGAAAGAATTCCACCATAGGAATAATAAGTACTCCAACAACAATAATAGGAACTTCTAGACTCCTAAACAACCAGCTCCAGTACGAGCAGTGGACACAGGGAAGCAGGTTCAGGAAGGAAACTCAAATCCAAAGATAAAATGCTTTGATTGTGGAGGTCCATATTATGCTATTAATTGCCCAAAATATGCTAGCACTAGAAAAAATAGACCCACTCACAATATCTATGCAAGGACAAAATCACAAGACTTGGATGGTCAGGCTATTCCTCTACTTCTGAATGGTAATTTTTTTGATAGAAATGTTAAAATTCTAATTGATAGTGGGGCTACAAATAGTTTTATTTCAAGTAATTTATTAAGGGATATACCCAAAAATCCAGGATCCTTGGCACAAGGGTGGAAATTTGAGTATGGATTAGGACAAACTTATCATGTCAACCAATGTTTATCATCAACTCAAATTACCTTACCCGATGGCCTTACTAGGTGGTATTTATATGTAGCACCCCTACATGCATTTGACATCATCTTAGGAATAGATTGGTTGAAGGCTCATGAAGCCTTGGTAAATTTCCAAGAAAGATGGATTGAGTTTACTAATGAAAACAAGGATAGACAAAGGATATATAGTGAAGCAAGATAATTTCAACCTAAGCTAATCTCTGCTATGCAATCAAAGAAAATAATTAGAAAAGTATGAATGGTTTATGCAATGAAAATCAAAGCACAAGAGAATATTCCAAGGGAAGAAATTATTAAAAAAATTCCACTCTTGCAAGAATATTAGGATGTTTTTGTTGATGATATGTCGGGTTTACCATATAAACATGAATTTTATTTCACCATAGAACTGTTGCAAGGAATTGAGCCTATTCATAGATTTCCTTATAGAATGAATCCCATAGATATGCAAGAATTGAAGGTGCAACTTCAAGAGTTTCTTGATAAAGGATTAATAAAACCAAGTGTATCTCCTTGGGGAGAATCCATATTATTTGTTAAGAAGAAATATAAATAATTGAGGCTTTGCATAGATTATAGAATGTTGAACAAGGCAACAATCAAAAAAATATATCCATTTCCAAGGATTGAAGATCTATTTGATCAGCTAAAAAGTGCTTCAATTTTTACCAAAATTGATTTGAATTCAGGGTATCATCAACTAAGAATTCGAGAGGAAGACACACACAAAACCATGTTCAAGACTAGATATGGTCACTATGAATTCACAGTCTTACCATTCGGTTTGACCAATGCACCAGTAACTTTCATGAATTTGATGAACAATGTGTTCAAGAATTAGCTGGATAGGTTTGTATTGATATTCTTGGATGATATTTTGTTTTATTATCGTAGTCAAGAAGAGCATGATAAGAATTTAAGGATAGTATTAGAGTTGTTAAGGAAAAATCAACTCTATGGAAACTTGTCTAAATGTGAGTTTTATGTTTCTCAAGTATATTATTTGGGACACATAATATCAACATATGGAATTACTGTAGACCCAAAGAAAATAGAAGCTATTTTGAGTTGGCCACCTCCAAAAAATGTATCAAAAGTTAGAAGCTTCATGGGTTTATCAGGCTATTACAGGAGATTTCTGAAAGATTACTCCAAAATTGCTTATCCTATAACCAACCTTCAAAAGAAGGAAAAGGAATTTAAATGGACTAAAAAATGTGAAACAACGTTTAATTTGCTTAAACAAAAGCTTACCATAACTCCTATTCTGAAGATACCGGATCCATCTGGAATTTTTTTAGTTTGTGATAATGCTTCATTAGAAGTACTTGGAGGAGTCTTATCTTAGGATAACTCCGTAGTAGCATATGAGTCTAGGAAACTCAAAAAGCACAAAGTTAATTATGCTACTCATGATCTAGAGCTTGCTACAATTGTACATGCTTTGAAAATTTGGCGATATTATTTGGTGGGTAGACCATTTGAGTAAGAACTGATCACCAGAGTTTAAGATATATTTTCACTCAACCATTGCTAAATGATATACAAAGAAGATGGATATAATTTTTAGCCGAATATGAATTTAGTATATATTAAAGGGAAGGAGAACAAAGTCGTTGATGCTTTAAGTAGGAGAAGACATATAGCAGCATTGACTCGTAGTCATGTGGATCTAATGGATCGAGTCAGGAGAATGCAGTGCCAGGATCCAGAGTGTAGTGAAATTTGGATTAAAATAGAATAAAAACTGAATGAGAATCTAGATTATAGCATAAAGTATGGAATTTTATGATTTAAGGAAAGTGTGGTCATCCCTAAAATGGGCGATCTAAGAAGATTTATTATGCAAGAAGCTCATAACTCACCTTATTCTACTCATACTGGAGGAGCTAAGATGAGGGAAAATATGAAAAAGACATTTTATTGGTCTGGCATGAAGAAAGACATCATTGACTTTGTGGCACAATGTTTATAGTGTCAAAAGGTGAAAGTTGAACACCAACATCCAACAAGAAAATTGTTTTCTCATCACATTCCTACTCAGAAACGACAAGTAATTTTGATAGACTTTATTGTTGATTTACCTAAAACCAAATATCATCATGATTTAATTTTTGTGATAGTAGATAAACTCACTAAGGTTGCACACTTTATAGCAATTAGTACTACAGATAATGCTATAGTTGTTACCAACAAATTTGCTAAAGAAATTTTTAGGTTGTATGTATTTCTAGAGATGATAATCTCAGACAAGGACTCTAGGTTTACTTCTGAGTTCTGGCAGACTCTCCATCATGCAATTGGCACCACTTTAAATATTAGTTCTACGTATCATCCAAAAATGGATGGACAAACTAAAAGGGTATACCAAGTTCTAGAAGATATGTTGCACATATATTGCATGGACCAGAAGTCTCATTGTAAAGACTATTTGTATCTGGTTGAGTTTACTTATAATAATAGCTATCATTCTTCTTTAAAAATGGCCCCTTTCAAAGCCTTGTATGGTAGACAATGCGGAACACCATTATCGTGGAGAAATCCCAAGGATCAGGTTGTCATTGGACCAAAAATGATTAAAATCATGGAAGAGCAGCTAGAACTAATCCGAAAAGGCTCAAGGAAGCCTCAGATAGGCAGAAGAGTTATGCAAATTTGAAAATAACTCCTAGAGAATTCTCTATGGATGACAAGGTGTTTTTGAGGGTAAAGCCTAAAAAGAGTGCCATTAAATCAACCAAATTGGATCCTATATTTGTTGGTCCATTTAAGATTGTAAAAAAAAAAGTCTTGTAGCCTACTGGCTTGAATTACCGCCTAACCTATCAAAGATCCATAACACTTTTTATGTATCCCTACTTAGGATATATATTGCTAATCCTGATCATGTTTTAGATGTTTCTAATTTGTAGATGGCAGATCCGACAACCTTTGAGGTTAAACCTATGAAAATCTTGGAATTTTGTTCCAATACTATGAGGAAAAGAAATATTGAGTAGTGCAAGGTCCAATGGGACCAATATTATGAGAAGAATTCCACTTGGGAAAAAGTGGAGGACATGAAAAAACATTTTCCTTATTTATTTGATGATGCTATGTAATAATACAGGTTGAAATATTCACCACTTATGAAAGTGGAAACTAAAAAACCTTATGTTTTAATGTCTGATATGTAATATTGCAGGAAAACATAGAAGATTGTGTTTAATCTAAGGGGGGAGTATGTCACGACCCACATTGGAGGAAATTTATTACTATGCTATTTGTATTATGATAGCTGATTTTAATGCTTGATGTATTTGCATTATACTAGTTTCTGTCAAAAGAAAATTATGTTGCGTGCATTGATTGGTTGCAAGAACAAGTATTATCTTAAGTGGAAGATTGACCATAAAGAGATGAGAAGGGAAATTATGACAAAGAAAACTCATCAGGTAAAGCTCTTGTTTCTGTCATCACTAGTTACCTCCCTGATGGCGGTGTTACCTGAGGAATTACTCTAAAATTCCCGCCACTCAAAGGAAAAACGGTGATGGGAAACAAACAGCATATGCATCGAATGTTTGTATGCCATTGTGTGAAATATAGTTGGTTGCGTAAATTTGCATAAAGAAATTCTACCTTGAAAATGCATAGTTATTAATGATTGACATTTTACTATTTTTGAATTATAAGATTTTATGCATACAACTTAAATATTCTCTAGAGTAGAGATTAATTGTTTTGAACATGTTTATTTATTTTCATTATTATAATTTTTAAAAGAGATTAGGTGGTTTGTCTTTTATGAACCTATCCAAATTTTATTGGACCAAAATATGAAAAGACTACCTTATAAATTAAATATTACATATTTCCTACACATGGCAACTTTGGGATGGTTGTACTAAGGGATGAGACTCTCCTCTTATCTTTAATAGTTCCAAATATTATCACCCATGCTCTCAATAGTATTAGTGCCCTTAGAGTGGGGGACATTGGACATATAACCAACCTATACCTTATCTCTAGGGAATCCCTTTTGTATTAAAATATTATATCCTGAAGAAACTTGCATGTGAAGGGAAAAGAAAGAAAAGTAATAAAATAATGTAGAGCATATTCCTGTGGGAAAAATAAAATGTTATAAATAGCCATGGGAGCTGAGGAAAAGGGGGTATGCTATATTTTGGTAAAAATATTAGAAGGAGGCTAGTTCAAAAATAGGAGAAAGACCTTCCAATGCTTTGGTGTTGTAGCTTTGCAAAATCCCCAGGTGTGATTATTTCCTCTTTTCATTGCTTGCATATAATGTTGAGCTTCCTTATTTTAATGTCTTGATTAATTTGTTCTAAGTACAGTTAGACTGATTTTCATTGAAAATATCAGAAGGATTGAAGTATACAGTTTATTATTTCATCTAAAAGAAATGTATGGTTAAGAACACTTTGCTTCACTAGCCACGTAAGCTTAATACGATTTTAGAGGTATTCAATATTGTCGCTTCCTTCTAACGAAAGAGTAGGGCCAAAACTTCTTGGAGATGCATCTGAGTTTCATTTACCTTGAGTAGGCTTCTATAAGCAGTATACCAAAGCTTTACTACTATACCATATCCTTGATGGTATTCGATGATTACCATCGTATTTTAGAAAAAGAATTTTGACCTAGATGGCCTAACAACCATCTACTATCGATGGATACGTTTATCTTAGCCAAAAATTGGACGATGCCATCTCTACTGTATTACAATGTCATGGGCCTTAAGGTGAAACAAAAAACGCTGGAACGATCGTATGCTATGCCATCCAGAATTTGCCCCTCCATGGCTTGTTTAACTAGACTACAGTATTAATATTTTACAGTGACCAGTTAACTTATAGTTCATCCTACGACACCTGTAGTAGCAAATGAGCCAAATGTTGTTTCACGTCTCTAATTTCCTTCTTGAAAGTTACACTCATCAATCATGCATTAACCTCTTGTAAATTTAGATGGTCTTACCATAAGAAAAAATTAGGAATTATCTCTACTCAATGGGAATCATTAGCTTACCAATATTTTATCATCAAAATATTTGTATATAAACATCTCCCAAGGTTTTCGGTTAAAATAGTATTATTGGATGATTGAAGAATGGCACTCAAATCTAGGTTAACTTGGCATTGTTTAGATCCACAGATTAAAAACCACCTCTCTGATTTCATATCTCTCTAGATTTGGTGTGTAGTTGAGTCTCTGGTGATTGTTCTCGCTTCCAGTTGAACGAGTCAAAATTTTAAATCAGAAACTGGACTGCTTACTGATTCCTAAGATGCATGTTGATCAAAGTAGAAAGCTAAAATATGGATAGGTTGGTAACATTATCATCATAAACTCCTTGGAGGTCTAACATTAAAATCAGCAATATGATAGTTTGAAAATTGAGCAACTTTAATATCTAGGAATGGATTTAAATATACCAAAGTGATCTTCTACCCAATGAAGCCATAGTAGGTTCAACCATCTCCACTACGTTTTAGCCATTGTTGCCTATTAATTTCATAGTGACATCACCGTTTCCTTTGAAAATAATAATGAATACTTTTATAACAAATGGAAATGCTTTGGATTGTTATTTTATAAACATAACATCATAGGAGTGACTTATGTTATAATATATTAGACATAGGTAAGAGACTATGATGTAAAGGGGTATGGGTGGTTATTATAAGATTATAAGTAATTTAATGACTATACATTCCTTCTAGAATGTTGAATGACTTTGTGGAGATGTAGATTTTATTGGTATTTAGATTGGTAGAATGATTTTATTATACATTGATTTAATTACCAAGATAGACTATATTAAATTATATGTTTCTTATGAAAACATCAATTAGTGATTTGTATTATTTTGAATTGAAGAAATAAAAAAATAAAACTGTGAGTTTTGGAAGGACTGGATTGGTGTCCTTTCCTTGGGAAGAGGTATGGGAATCTTCCCTATGTTTGGAAATAAACCAACAAGTGATTATTTGAATTGTGCAATAATCCTTACTATGCATGCTATTAAATATGGTGAAATATTTTCTAAAGATGCTTTTAAACATGAATTATGCATGTATGCATTTAAATATGAAAAAGCATGGCTTGCTTGTGCTACATTGGCATACTTTGCATTTGAGTTGCCCTGATACCTTACAAAAATATCCTTCACCTCATGAAGATGCAAGAAAACCAGAGAAGAACCAGACAACCATTGTTGAAGACTATTTTACTATACATTCTGCTTATACTAGTTTTGAGACACTTTCATTGTAAAATTGAAGGGCTGAAATGATGAATCCAAATTATGTAATATTTTATGTATTTCTCTTACTTGTTATTGTATACCAATAAGGAAGTATTTTAAATGATGTAATCATCATAATTAGATGGTAGAAGATGTAAGTTTATGATCAAAATAATGTATCTTATGAGAGCTTGTTAGAAATTGTAAATGAAAGTATCATGTGTAAAGCTTGCTAGCAATTGCCATTGAATGTTATTGAACTTTTTTGTAATTAGAGATTACTTGTATGGTTGCTTAATTTAAGTTATGATAATATATGCATAGTGATATTTGTAGTGTAGAGGAAACATTATGAGTACTCTACACAATAATGGAAGTAAAACCAAGACTCAAAACATATGAACTAAAACCCACCACCACCAAAACTGTTAACACCTTGATGATAAGTAATTTTTATAATAACGCTTAAGTCGAATGACACAAATTGTATGTAAGGTTCCATAATAAGAAATAGACTATTGGTTTCTCCTAAGACACTAGCATTTACTAGCAGTATTGAGAAATGAAGAAAATAAATTCCTTTGGTGAGGGATTAATCTCCTAATTGGTTTATTAAACCAAAATGATGACCCTTTCCATGTGGTAAATGTAAGAAGAGGGCATAGACATTATATGTTATTATTCATTTAACATTATGGGATGGTAGGATGGTGTTGTAGGGGTTGGTGATCCTATTTACAATTGGCTTAAAAGAATTTGTAGAAGTTGGTGCTTCTATTTACTTAGTCTTTTGCCATTCAAATTACTTACTTCTTGATGGGAATATCTTGTCTTAGATTATTATTATAATCATAACTTATCGAAAGGGTGGACAAAAAGGAAAAAATAATAATAATAGTAGATGTGTAGTGACAACTAGGGGTTGTTACACATGTTGTGGAAGATATAGGTCATGGTCCTTTAATAGGTGGTGCCTATGATTTCCAATCCAAATGGTATGACTTGATAGTAGGATGTGCCCTAGGGGGTGATAAAGGTAGTTTTTATATGATCTTCAGGGGCTATCTTAATTTAATTGTATCTTGAAAATCCATCCATCAAGGATAGCATACGATATTTGGTAGTGAAGTCTATGATCATATCGATATTAGGCAAAAGGAAATCATCTTTGGAATAGGCCTTATTGATATCCCAAAATTTAATACACATTATAACAATTTGTTCTTTCTTAGCTACAAGAACAATGTTGAAAATCCAATCAAAATAATCAATAGCTTTGATAAATCCAACATCAAGGAGCTTTTAAATCTCTTCTTTGATTAAAAAGTGACTTTAGAATGTATCTTATAAAGCTTTTGTTTAACCGAATTTACATCTAGTCAAACTACAAGATGATGGACAACTAGAAAAGGATCCAATCCTAGCATGTTGGCATAAGACTAAGCAAATATATCCTAGAATTCAATTAAAAATTTAATGAATTTATTACATTCTTCTAAGGTCAAAGTTTTATGCAATTTGAGGGTTTTAGATGAATCAATTATTCCAATGTTGACATCAATGATTTTTTCTATGAGCATGTGGGATTCCTTCTCCAATTGAGGGGGAGTCGATAAGATCCCTAATTGCTCAATATCCACAAAAAAAGGGGCACTTGATCACCTTCCTAAAGGTTAGTGGTTTCAATATTAGGCATGTGAGGAAAGGTTCCATCAAAGAAAAGTTTATTTTGAAATATCTCTTCAAGGGAATTGTTGTAAGAAATATCCCCTTGTACACAACCTTCCTAAGTGGCAATTAGTCTAGGATGAACAAAGGTTATAAGGTTTACAAAAAAATATGTTGATCGTAAGAGAGAAGACTCTTCATCATTCTTTCCCCATTCTAATTTATCATAGGATTTTGTTGGGCAAAACATTGGTTACAACTACAGTTAATTTATTGCCTCCATTTAAATTGTCAAACCTAGGAAAGCTCGTAAACTTTGTGAAGTACCATGCATAGTTTATGCATGTAAACCAACAAGATGAATCCACTATGTCCTAAGGTTTGGGGGGTGGTTTATGGTGTCGTTTTATTCTTTTCCAAACCATTAATTTATCCTAAATTATCAAACACATGACTGGAAATAAACTACAGAAAGTAAAAACACACACTTGCTGGAATATATACAAAAACTAGAAAAATTACAATTATTATGTAAACTGCAGAAAAGGTAGAAAACAAAGAATAAACAGTGCATAAATAAATTACAAAAAAATAGGAAAGGGGAGGAATAATGTTGAGAGTGGACCCAGACTTCTAGTAGATTCCTCCTAGATTAATTTGGACACACCGGACGCTTGGAAATGGAAATATGAACACTCGAATGAATTTTAACTTCATAAATGATTTACAAAATAATTGTCTAGGGATCTCTTTTCAGGGGTGGTCTATGCATTTATATAGTGTAAAACCATCCCTGATTACAAGATTAGGAAATTCTATTTCAGACTTGTTGTTACAACAAACACGCAAAAAATAATCTTAGACAATGAACACACGCTAATTTTATCCTTTGCAGGATAAATTAGGCGTGTTCTATTTATCGAATAGAATATCTAAAATTACACTTCAATAAATATCCATAGTTTTGTACAATAAATTTGCGTGTTTTATTAATCATTAATGAGAAATAAATAGTTTTTTTGGTTCATTATGTTGTCCTTCATTTGCATATATTGCTAGAAACTGTTATTATGTTTCTTATAAAAATAGGATTCTTGTTGTACTCTGTCTCAATGGGAGTCAAACATTGCCCAACCTATCGTTAGAAATCAGCTACTATTGATTTCGAAGTTGGGAGTTAGGTGCCATCGACCCCGAAGTTGGGAGTTAGGTGCCTTTGATCCTAAATTTCGGAGTCAGGCGCCTTTGATATTGAAATTGAGAGTCATGCACTTTTATTTCGAAAGACAAGAGTTAGGCACCTTCCAGATTTTGGTCGAAAGTTAGGTGCCTTAACTCAGTATACATAACTCTTTGTTGCAGTCCTCTTTTGTCCTTAGTTATCCACCATAAAACATGAAGTGCCAGGTCCAAATGGGACCTTGACGTAAATATGTAAAAAAGTGGTAAAATCATTGAATCTATACACAAATCACACTCAAAACATATATTAGATAATATACACAATTTTCTATTAAATATATATAAAACTTTCATAAAAATTACATTCTATAAAAATAATGTCGCACAATATGTTATTAATCCATACAAAAATATGAGCATTTTTGGTGCTCATCATCCCCCCATGCCTAACTGTTGCCACGCCCTCATGGCACTTTTTGTTTGTAGTCCCCTGTTTGGTCAACAACTTGCTAGTATGCTTTATTTCTACGTTTTCTTTCCCTGGTTGTGGCTTTGTCTCTTTCCTTATTATGTTTTTATTTACCACCCTGTTTCGATTGGTTGGGACCTGTTTCAGTTGTCTTCTTTCATGGACTGCGCCGTAGGGGTTGACTCGGTCCTACTTCTATATGTGGCCTTGTTTTTCTCCATGTATTTTTGCTTGCTGCTTCATCTACGTAGAATCCTGTAAATGTAGTGGCATCCTTTTGGAATGTAGGCTCAGCTTACTTCCAATACTGATGGTTTGGGGGAAGCTGGACTACCACTGGAAAGTTAGGCTTGTCCCATGGTGGATAGTGAGATATATCATATACTCAAGCCCTTTATTTAACTATTTCAATATCAAGCATTCATATTCTACAATATTATTTTTTACATCATTTTCTTTTGCATCATTAGCCTCTACATCTTCAGAGGGTAGAGACTCAGGCTTTCAAACTAAAGGAGGAATTATTGGCTCTTTGTTGAATATGCCCATCTTGTCCAGATATTCCCTCATACATGAGGGATTGCCATATTTTGAACCATATAGGTTCCAAAACTATTTTTGTTGTGCAGGGGTAATAGAAATACCTGGCTCTTGAGCCATTCTTCTATAAGACTTTCGCTCCTTTTAAGCCTCCTTCAGGATTTTTTGGAGCTCTTGGAACTGCTCCTTCTAATTGGTGAAGGCTTTCATGGATGCAACCAACTCTTCATTTGAGTTTAGATCTTGCTGCACCTTCAATTTTTATTGGGTGGCCTTCTTTTTTTGCTGCCTTGCTATTCTGTCCCTTGTCTTTGGCCTTTTATGCAATGCTCTTAACTTTTCTTTTCAGCCATAATTTCCTTGATGGTCTAAGTGTTGTTGCCTCAACTATGGATGCTGAAGGACCAACCTCCTCTTCCTTATGTAGGGGTGCTATTACCTAGACCTCATAGGGCTCTACATCTTGATTTTCTAGTCCCTAGTGTGTTCCTAATTGGTCCAATCATGGTCTATTCGTCCAACTATTTAGCCTTGGTTTGGTCAAAAAATGGCTGAACAGTTGACTGTGCAACCTCTATGGTATTGGCTAACCCTTGTGGGTGATAATTTTCATAGTATTTACCTTACCATACTTATTTCTAAAGAGCAAGATCAAATTTTTATGTATTGTCAATCAACTGCGTGGCATCCAACTATGCTTCAGATTTTCCAATTGACTGTGCCACTCCTATTTTGTCATATGGTGGCTAGCCATCGGACTAGGCAGCATCAGGTGTTCCGATTGACTCCTCTGCCACATTGTCATAAATTTATATGATAGGGAGTTCTTGTTACACAACAAGGCTCCCCTATTCTTCACCAATTATTTTAGTAGAGGCCTTAGAAAGGTCCCCTACTTCATTTTCTATGTGGGCTTCTTTTCTAGCATCTGACCTAATCTGGCAAATAGAAGTAATCTTCTTCTCATATTCTAGGGAAGTTGTGGGCACCTTCATTGCCTAGTTTTTTTGGACTGCAAAATCAACCTTGGTTGGCTAACCAACCTCTATTTGTTGCATCTATGATTTCAATAATTATAATATGTCTTGCAACTAGCATATGGTGTTATACATCTCCAACTGCTTTTTTGTAGCAGCCTTTCTAGAAACCTCAAAGAGAGTGCTATATTTTGTACTTAATTTGCCACATGAAGGCTTACTCCTTTAATGTCTGCACCTATTTTTGTAGATCCACTCCTTGTAATTCTAGGTGAGAAGATTCACCGTTGACCATGTTCTACAAAACTTGGGCAACAAATTCATCCTCAGTCATGCCAATGACTTATTCATCACTAGACGAATTGAAGACAATCAAGGATGCTCTCTTTGTCCTACTTTGGGTCCTTGGGTAGGTCGTCATATAAGCAGGGATTGACATGTTTGGCCATATTTCCTCATTAAAATGTTGATAAATAGGGGATGAAGGTTACCCTACTTCCCCTATTAATTGATCATGATAGGAGGTAGGCACTGACTCGATTGGCCTTGATGCCCCTTTAGTCGAGTGACTACGGGATTCATGTGCCTCTACCATCTCATACTACTCTGGAATAGTAGTGTCTTCTTCAATTGGTACCTCTTTATGTGCCTCTACGTGCCTGATTAGGGTTGAAATCAACCCATGGTGCACTAGGGTAGTAGTTGTCCCTCCTTGATACTGTCTGACCTCATCCTTTAGGGTACATGCTAAGTAATACGATATGTTGATCTTATCCCCATGTAATAGATGATTCAAAAAATAAAAATTATTTGCATTGAGCCATGAGTACCTACCCGTGTAGGTGCATAATTAGGCCACTTGCTCAAACACTTGGCTCCAGAGATCTGGGAGGTACTATATTGGTAGTCCAAGTTGTGTTAGATACATCATTTGTTTCTCAAAAAACCTTTGTACACAATTCGTAGAGTTATCATATTTATATACACGATCCCTTGTTTGAGGGAGATCGGTGATTGTAGCAATATGGGCCTCTATGATTGGAATTTCCAATTCATACATTCAGACGACCTCATCCCTCAAGGATTCTGCAAATTCTTTGGTTGCTTTAGCATCCTGGTTCTGACTAACCAGAAGATAATAATCCATCCATATGGTAGCTTTGAATTGACTCTGAATATCTTCATTGATTCTCGAAAGATATCTGGGCTCGTTCTTTTTAAGCAAATAATTTGTTGATTTTCCTCCCATATTGAATTACTCTTTGTTTTTTGTCTGCAAATTATTTTTTGATTCTATGGATTTCTCTGTAACTTACCTTGGATCAAAGGTTATTTTAACATATCATTTCAATTCAATCGTATCCATTCAATCAGGCGCTTCATCACCATAATTAGAAATAATTATAGTGATGTGTGCAAAATATCATTAAAATCATATGCCAAATTTCTAATGGATGATTGTTATAATTATTTACCCAACTGATCATTGACATGTGGATAAATGCAAAATTGGATATGATGATTATATGGATGTCTATGGATAATGTGATGACACTATTTATATAAATGTATTTTCCATGAATATTACATACATATAAAACAAAAAATTGAGTACATACTTCAATAGTGTTTCACACGTGCATGATGTGTAGATGCTTGTGGTGCATACGGATTGGTTGTCTCATGATGATTGTGATTACCAAAAAAAATAATGTCGTGCATATTTCCCATGTGAAGAAATTATTCTTAGGTGTTGCAATTTTCTTTTCATTCGAGGTTCCTTGCTAAAAAACATGTAAGAAAATATTAAACTAATACTTTTCCATGGGATGACACACATCCCTCCTTGGAAGTTGTTTGTTGATTGTCTTGGAACATGTAGAAATATCCAACAAAAAAATGTTTTTATCTGTAAGAAGTTTGACTTTGATCACGTGGATAAAATTTTGACGTGGCTTTGGCCGCTTCTCAAATGCCAAAGATTTATTTTATATATTGGAAATTGGTGCTTATTAGAACGGAAGTCAGACGCATTCTTACTAGAAGTTAGGGGCCTTCAACATACAAGATATAGGCACACGTTAGAATGGAATTTAGACACATTTTTGCTGGAAATTAGGCACCTTACTCTAATACACGAGAAACAGGCACCGTTAGAACAAAATTTAGGCACATTTTTGCTAAAAATAAATTACCCGTTAGAATGGAAGACAAGCACAATTTCGCTAGAAATTAGGCACCTTAATTCAATACACAGGAAACAAGTTCCTGCTCATTGAATATCAAGAATTTTTTTTATGGACTCTCCAGTAATGGGAGTCAGGCACCTCCCCATAATTAAAAAGTCAACTTTTGCTGATGTATCCGCAGTTGAGTGCTTCTAGTTGATAAGAATTTTGATGTTCTCCTTTCAAGAACATAATCAACATCCATCAACTAAATTAGCATGTGGGCATTTCTCACCATGAAGATGTAAACACTCGCACATGTGTCTAAGCATGGTTATCCCCCTCTGGATGGGGATGAGCGTACTCTATGGAAAGTAAACCTCCTAGAAAGCTGGAAATAAGAAAGTTCATGGATCCTATGCATGATAGACCTAGGTTTCCAAAGATACCTTCAAAGTGCATTCAGGGCGTCATTCCTACAAAACAAAAACACAACTAAAGAAAGAAAATGTGAGACTTTAAAAAAAAAAATTATTTTTGTTTCATGTGGAAAAATATGTGTCCACATATTACTAATTTTTTTTTAAATTTAAATCAAGTGGGGTCTCCCCTATGCCTATTCTAGACTAATCACATAATTCTCAAGTGCATGATATGGCTGCAATCGATGACCATTGAATGTCAACACAGTGTTTCTACCATCAATAGTTTTGACATGCACATCACCATTTTTGATCAGTTCAATCACCTCATATGGCCCCATCCAGCACTGCATGAGTTTCCCCTTTCATTCCTTAAATCGAGTATCATACAAAAATGCCCATTCTCCCACCTTGAACTACTTTGGCTGAATACAATGATCATGCCATCAGATTCTCTATTTTTGAATAACTTTTATTTGATGAAAAACATCATGCTGGTATTTATCCAACTGATTAAACTACTTAATCCATTCTTTCTATGTTTCATCTAGATTCAAATTTAGTTCTGCTATAGTTCTGAGAGTTCTAATTTCAAATTCTATAGGCATCATAGCATTCTTTCCATATACCAACTAGAATGGGATAAAACCAATGGTAGTTTTCCAGGTGGTTTTGTAAGCCTAGACTACTTCTGGTAATCTCATAGCCCAGTCTTTCCTATGTTGTTGCATAATTTTTGTCAAAATGTTTTCCAATTCACGGTTAGTGACTTCTACTTGCCCATTTGCTTGGGGATGGTAAGGAGTGGTCTTATTGTGCCTGATTTTGTACTACTGCATTATTTCTTGGATCAGATTTAAAGTGAATTAGGGTCCCTAATCAGTAGTGATTTCTCTTGGAATGCTAAATCATGTGAAGATGAATACAAATAGGAAATTCGCTACAGTATTTTCCTTGGAATCAAATAATACCTATACCTCAACCCATTTAGTCATATAGTACAAACTAGAATATATCTCTTACCTACTGATTGTGGATTAATGGGCGCTACAAAATCCATTCCCCATTTATCAAATGGCTCAATGTGCACATATGGTTAGAGTGGCATTTCATCTTGGAGAGTTGGTCTGTCCATCCTCTGACACTGGTCACATTAAATCACATGTTTGGCTACATCCTTAAATAGTGCAGGCCAAAAATATCTAGTCTAGAATACTTTAAACATAATCCTTTTACCTACAAAATGGCCACCACAGGGTTCATCATGACATGCTTTAATTATTTTTGCAATGTCATTTTCAGCAACACACCTTCTCATGAATTGATCAGGCCCAATTTTAAACAAGCGACCATCAATCCATAAATACCCCACTCTTCTCTATTAATGTTTGTTTTTCATGAGGTGAGAGTGCAAGGGATACTTTACCCATGGCTAAATAATTAGCCATATCTGCATACCATAATATTTGTTCATCAAGAGCAAAGAGATGCTCATCTAGAAATTCTAGAGGTATCAACCTGAAAAGAAAATTTGCAACCACATTGTCTTTACTTGGTTTATCAAAAATTGTAATATTAAATTCTTGTAAAAGTAACAACCATATAATAATTCTACCACTATTTGTAGGTTTTTTCATCAGGTATCTTATGGCTGAATGATCAGTATGCACAAAAACCTTGTAACCTGTAATAAATGACAGAATTTGTTAATAGCATGAACGACTGCAAGAAAATATTTTTTCTGACAGTGTAATTAAAATCAACACCTATAAGATGTTTACTGACATAATAAATGGCATAAAATTATTCACCATATTTTTATCCCAGTACTACCCCTATCGCATTATTAGATGCATCCACGTATATGTGAAAGTGAATGGTCTAATTTGGACCTCTCAATACTAGAGCAGTGGTCAGTCTCTCTTTCAAAGTTTGAAATATCCATTCACGTTCAACTATCCAAAAAAACTTTACATATTTTGACAATAATGTATTCATAGGTTTAGAAATTCTGTTTAAAATCTGATATAAACCTTCTATAGTATCCAGCCGAGCCAAGGAAACTTTGGACATATTTCTGAGTTTTAGGAGTGGGCGGATTTTTGATTACCTCAATTTTATTTTTATCTACCTTTATTCCATATCCAAAATATGATGTCCTAATACTATCCCCTCCTGCATTAACATAAAATATTTTTCATGACTTAGGGACAAATTAATTTCCTTACACCTTTGAAACACTCTTTCCAAATGTGTTGTGGCTTCCTCAAAAGTCTCACCATAAACTATGAAGTCATCCATATATACTTCCACAATTTCTCCAATCATATCATAGAAGATACTCAATATTACCCTTTGAAAAGTGGTAGGTGCATTACACAAACTAAAAGGTAAGACTCGGTAAGCGAAGGTTCCCCATGGACAAGTAAACATTGTTTTATCCTGATATCCTTTCCCTATTTGTATTTGGTTGTATCCACTAAACCCATCCAAGAAAGAAAAGTACTTTATTCCTGCTAAGGTGTCAAGGACCTGATCTATAAAGGGTAAGGAAAAGTGGTCTTTATTTTTTGCCTTATTAAGTATTTTGTAATCAACACAGATACGCCACTTTCTATTTTATTGGGCACCACCACCAAAGGTGATATCCACTCACTATCTGATATAGGGTAGATAAATCCAATTGTTAGGAGTTTTTGTAATTCAATTTTAACAATTTCCTTCATGGATAGATTCATCCGATATTGTGGTTGTCTTACCGGTATTACTTGTTCTTCCAAATATATATGATGAGTACAGAATTCAGGAGCAATTCCTCTCATGTCTGAATAGTCCCGAGCAAAAATATTTTGGTGTTTGACTAATATCTTTTTCAAGGTGTCCTATTAAACAAGTGTCATCTTGTTATTTACATTCAATGTCCTCCCAGGTTCAACCTCAATTTGTTTGATCTGGTGATATTTACTTCCAACAAGTGGCGATTCTAGAGGAGGGCAAGCAGATTCTCCTTGGAAAAAGTTTGTTATAACTCTTTCTTCATCATTTTCATCCTCAAGCCCATCTAGTGCCATTATTGGTTGAATCATTGATAAATCACTAGTATTCTAATTTACACAGTCAGGTTCTCCCAAAAAGTCAATGGATTGTGCAGGTGGATGAATAATAAGATTTTTAACATTCTAACCATTAGAAATGATCATTTTTCCATTCTTGCAACTTATGTAGGCATCAATTTTTGCCAGCCAGGGTCTACCTAAGATGAGTGGATAACTACCCAACCCATAATTTGATTGCAACACCAAGAAATCTATTGGATATTCCCTGTGAGACAAGCAAAGTCTCCCCAAGTTCGAAGAATTCTCCACAAGATCAATCACACACAAAAGAGAAAAATCCACAACACTAATATTAAGTGGTAAAACCCTACTTCAAATGAAGAAGGGAAACATCCACTATGAAGCTCACTATATTACTCAATGATTCAACAATACAAGAATGCTTCAATGTTATGCAACAATATACATCAACATGATATGACAAAATGTAGTAGACAACACCCCTATTTAAAAAGAAACTTTTCTACTACAACCCTAAAATTGCCCTAATCTTATCACAATCTTATCTTGAGATGTATGACAAATCTTATCACAATCTTATCTTGATATGTGTGACAAGTGGCATCTATCAAATATTAAAAAGTGATTGGTTAATTTTTAATATTTGCTAGAAAATGGGAGATAACTTTTTTAATAAAAAATAGTCATTTAATAAAAAAACAGTCATTTAATATAAAAAGTCATTTTTTATTCTATTTTTTAATATAAAAAAAACAGTCATTTAATTAAAAAAACAATCATTTTTTATTATTCTATTTTTTAATAAAAAAAAGTCATTTAATAAAAAAAACAGTCATTTATTTTATTTTAAGACCTAATAGTCATTTTTTTTGCATAAATTGAAATGCATTTTTTATTATTGTATAATGCAACTAGAATCCTTTTATGCAATTTTTGGCAAATTTTTAGTCAAATTGTCAAATAATTTAGACCTTATAGTCATTTTTTTGCTCACATTAACAATGGTTGTTTGCGAGTTTGCTTGTTTTGCAAGGTTATCCAAGTATGTTTTGGAGTATACAAGGCAATTTCGGATCAACTTTTTCACTCTCTTCCCCCTATTTTTATTAATTTCTTCTAACTCACTCAAGAATTTGCTTGAAGCATAATGTAAATTAATGTAACTTGTATCTCTCATAATGAAAGTAAAAGTGAATGAAAGAGAAAGAGAGTGTGTGTATTTGTGTTTTGCCTATTTTGCATCTTAACTAATATAACTACTAACTTACTAAATTGCTACTAAACAATCTCCTAACCAACTAACTTGCAATTTACTAATTTTCATATTAATCAAGAAGGTTAAAAATGAATCAACTTACTAACCACAACTTTAGTATTTTATTAAAATTTACTTAATCTTGCAACACAGTTTATATTTGCTAAACACCTATTGAATCCAAAAGAATTCGCTCTATCGGTAGCAAGTCCTTTTCGGGTCCTCGTACCCGTACCCTTTTGGGTAACTTGGTTGACCTTGGATGAGATGAATTGGCAATTCATTAGGCTATAGCAAAACCTTAAAATGAACACTAACTTACTAACTTATTGACTATCTAACATTTAACAAATGTTTTATGGTTCAATTCAAGTTAGTTTATTTTGTTGCAAGATGATTTTTATGGTTAGTTACCTTCTTATTGCAAGTTAATCTATTGCAAGTTGATCTTGGTTTATTTCCTTTATTCAATTGCAATATGGTTATAGTTGTTTATTGCAAGATGGTTATAGTAGTTCATGATGATTTTGATTATCTTTCATGATGATTATCTTTGATGATTGAAAAGTAGATTACTTGAAAGTTATATTTTTTTATATATGCAAGTGTGTTTATCTACTTTCTTATTGCATCATTTATTTCCTTTGTCAATGCATCTTATGTTTTGATTTTGTTCACTTTCTAGAATGGTTGATCATGGAATCTCCTTCACACCTAAGCACATACTTGATGGATCAAATTTTAGAATATGGGAACCAAGGATGAAGGCTGAATTTCAAACAAGAAAGTTATGGCCCATTGTGAATGGATATGAAGCAATCCCAATCCAGGCAAGGGCACTTGAGACATACAAAAAAAAGAGTCACCTTGCACTTTCCATGATTATCAATAGTGTGAGTGATGAGATATTTCTCACTATAAGACATTGTGAGCATGCTAAAGATGCATGTGATTTGCTAAAACAAGTCCATCTAGGGTCCAACACATCAAGGAAATTCACTTTATTGTCCAAAATTCTTAGCACTATGCAATGTGAAGAAGAAAGTGCCTTGATCTTCCTCTCAAAGATGAAATACACGAGAACTCAACTATTGGCTTGTAATTGTGATTGGATAAGTAAGAAGCTCTTAAGCTTTATCATTTTGAGGAACTTGTCAATCAAGTTCAAGAATTTTGTCACCATTATTGAGACTAGGCTAGAGCAATAAGAGGATGACATTCCTCTCAACACTCTTTCACAATTATTGATTCAACATGAAGAGTCTCTTAATAGAGACAAAGTGAATGGTCAAGTTGTCAAGGAGAAGAATGTTGCCTTGAGTGCCACTAAGGCTTCCTTCAAGAAGAAATACAAGGGAAGAAAAAATCAAAATTTCCAACCCAACAAGCCTAGAGTTGATTTCACTTGCAACTTTTGTGATAAGAAAGGCCACAAGGAACAAAATTGTTTCAAGAAGAAGAATATTGCAGAAAAGGAAGAGCGAGAAAAGGCTAAGGGACAAGGACCTAAGAAATGGTTTGGAAAGGGAAAAAAAAAGAACAACAATGTAAAGCAAAATTCTAATAAAAATGCCTTTGTTTGTGCCCTCTACTCCATTGACTCATCTAATTATAATGAATGGGTGTTAGATTCTGGATGCACTAACCATATGTGTTTTGAAAAGGACAATTTTATGGACTTTTATAAGCACTCTTCAGATTCAGTTGTCATTGGTGATAATACTAGACTTCAAGTAGAAGTTTTTGACAATGTTGTAATTGAAGGGAAATTACTTGATAATGTCCTATATGTGCCTAACCTTAGGAGAAATTTAATTTTAGTTTTACAAGTTGCTAGAAGTGGTCACACTATTGAGTTCAATGCAACTTCATGGAGCATTAGGAAAGGCATGCTACCAATCATTACAGGTTATGTGAAGAATAATATTTATGTGTTAGGTGATGCTCCTCCTAAAGTGTGTTTAGCAACTAATGTTTCTCCTAGTAGCAAGCTTTGGCACTTAATGTTAGGACATACAAACTATAAAAATATTCAAATTATGAAGTCCAAAACTTTGGTTGAAGGCTTGTCTAACATTTCACCTATTCATGGTTTGTGTGAAACATGAATCTTAGGCAAGATGAGCAAACAAAATTTTGCAAAGGACAAGTCAACAAGGGCCACACAAATTCTTCAACTCATTTATACAGATATTATGGGCCCATTACATGTTATATCACTTGGTGGTGCATCTTATATTATCACCTTTATAGATGATTATTCAAGAATGATCTTTGGGTATCTACTTAAGAATAAATCAAATTATTTTGAGACATTCAAGGAGTTCAAAGCTTTGGTAGAAAATCAAAAGGGAGCAAAGATCAAAATGATTAGAAGTGACAATGGAGGGGAGTACAATAGCAATGATTTCAATGAGTTTTGTTCTTCTCATGGGATCAAAATGCAGTTTACTTGTCCATACACTCCTCAAAAAAATGGTGTTGCAGAGAGAAAAAATAGGATAATCATGGAGATGGTAAGATGCATGCTTGGTGACCACTTACCTCAATTTCTTTGGGGTGAAGTAGCTAGTACAACAATCTACATTCTTAACAGGTGTCCTTCAAAATCAGTTGAGGGGAAGACTCCTTATGAGGTTTGGAATGGTAAGAAGTCGAATTTGTCACACTTAAGAGTGTTTGGATGTGATGCATTTTCATATATTCCTTCAGAAAAGAGGAAGAAATTGGATAAAAAGTCTCAAAAATGCATCTTTGTTGGCTATGATGCAGAACATAGGGGCTATAGGTTATACTCACCTTCTTCACGCATTGTATTTATTTCAAGAGATGTCAAATTCAATGAAGACCTTCTTGAGTTAGAAAAGGGTGGGCCTTGTGTCAAAAGGACCAAGTGGTTAGATCATTCTAGGGGTCCTAAAGAGCAGAATTTAGTTAGCCAAAGGATAACTAGAAGTATGACCCTTAACATGTCTCTTCTAGCTAATATAGAGAATGATCATGAGCCTACTTCTTACCAAGAAGCTTCACAACACTCTTTTTGGGTTGATGCCATGAAGGTTGAGATGGATTCTCTTATAAAGAATAAAAATTGGGATCTAGTGCCTTATCCTAATAAGAGAAATGTTATTGGGAACAAGTGGGTCTATAAAATCAAGTACAATTCTAATGGAGAGATAGAAAAATATAAGGCTAGATTGGTTGCTAAGGGTTATGCTAAAAAACATGGCATTTACTATGATGAAACCTTTGCACCAGTTGCAAAAATGCCCACCATTCAACTTCTCATTATTATTGTTGCTGCTCAAGGTTGGTAGATTTTTTAGCTTGATGTGAAAAGTGCCTTTCTAAATGGTGATTTGGATGTGGATATCTACATGAGTCAACCACAAGGATTTGTTGTACAAGGTAAGGAAAAATTTGTGTGTAAACTAAAGAAAACCTTGTACGGTCTAAAGCAAGCACCTAGAGCATGGTACATGAAGATTTTAGGTTACTTCTTGTCTCTTGGTTTTGATAAATACTATTCAGATACAGATCTCTATATGCTTAGGAAGGATAACTTGGTCATTATAATTGCTCTATTTTTTGATGACCTTGTTATGATTGGAAATGAGAATGAGGCCATTTTTTATTTCATCTCCAAATTAAAGTCAGAGTATGAAATGACTGACCTTGGTCTTCTACACTACTATCTTGGCATGCAAGTTTATTAGCATGAGGATTGTACCTTTTTGAGTCAATCCAAGTATATTGAAGATCTTCTTAAGAGGTTTTATTTAGATGATGGCAATCCTACTTCCATTCCTATTTCTATAGGGGTTAAGTTGGAAGTAAGTAAAAAATCTCAGTTGGCTGATGCTACATTGTATAGGCAACTCATTGGTAGTCTTCTTTATGTTACCATCACAAGGCCAAATATTGCTTTTGTAGTTGGTATTATGGATAGGTTCATGCAGAAACCTTATATTAAGCATTTACAAGCTACCAAGAATATTTTGAAGTACCTTTCAGGTACTAGAGATTTGGCACTCATGTATTCTAGGCTTCCTTCCTTTGCTCTTTTTGACTATGCTAATTCTGATTTTGGAGGGGATAGAATAGATAGAAAGTCTACCATAGCATATGTTTTAAGTATTGGGTCTATAGATATCTCTTGGTCTTCCAATAAGCAAGATACAATTGCTCTTTCTACAATGGAAGCGAAGTATAAGGCTACTATAGTAGCTACAAAAGAAGCGGTTTGGCTTCGTACCCTCATGAAGTAAATTGGCTTTGAGAAATTTGGTCCTTCACGTTTGCTCTTTGATAATCAATCAGCTATTGCATTGGCTAAAAATCTTGTAATGCATCAAAGGACAAAGCATGTTGAAATCCAAGCCCACTTTATCAGAGAGAAGGTATTGGATGGGACTATTCAGTTGGAGTATTGCCCATCATCTTCTAATTCTGCTGATTTGTTCACAAAAACTCTTCCCAAAGAGTAGTTTTGTAAGCTGAGGGACTCACTTGGTTTGGTGAAGTTATCCTCAAGGGGGAATGAAGTATAATTACACTTGTGTGATGACAAATGCATCCTTATGAGGTGTTTTGTGCTATATATATGAGTTGATATTTGGTGGTATAATTGATTTTTGCATCTCTTTTGAACATGGTACTTTCTTGTTTGCCTTGTGCAATTTTTGTACATGTTACTTTGTAGATGACATTGTGCAATTATGGTATATGATACAATTGATTTATGCGACTCTTTTACATGGTACTTTCTTGTTGCCTTGTGCAACTTTGTACATGTTTTTATGTAGTTGGAATTATGCAATTGGTTTATCATGGTACTTTCTTATTAGCATTTATGCTACTTTTGTACATGATATTTTATGGTTGGCTTTATGCAACTGATGTGCACACTTTATTATTTTCATATACATTATGCAAATCTTGTACATGGTACTTTTTTGTTAGCCTTGTGTTACTTTTGTACATGGTAGTTTAGAGTTTGCATTATCATGGTACTCCTTGTTTGCTTTCTGCAACTTTGTACATGATATTTTTTGATCAACTATATAGCACGTGACTATAACTATGGCTTGACATATTTTTGTGATGACTTATAGTTCACTATTTGTTAGATCAATTTTGTTATAATCTTTGGATATTCATATATGTTGTGGTAAATATATTTATGATGATGTATCTAATTGATCTTATGTTGAGTTGCTTGTAGCTTGCAGGTACTTCCATTTAGGGTTTTGCAGGATTACTGAAGACACCCTTGTGATATTTTCTGCTTGTCATTTTCAACCACTTGTGGTTGATGGATGACTTTGTAAGCTGCTTGTATCTGAAGCTACTCCATTGGGGGATTGTAGTCTTATTTTGGCCCATTTTGTATTGGTGCCTTATTGTAGACCATTCTTGGTCATAGAAGCTCATTGTAACTATATTACTCATTTGATTCTCATCCCCATTTGTATCTTTAGGGGGATAATGTTTCTTTGTTTCATAATTCCTTTCCCTAATATTGCATTAAGGGGGAGTGTTGGAATATGTAATGCAACATTGTGTAAATTATTCTTAGACTAAAATATAAAGTCTAAAGAATAATATTTGAATTAGAAAATAATTCTATTTTATATAAAAATATTCCCACCCAATTAATAAATAAAATAAGGGTGTTAGGAATATTTAATTTGTTGGAAAAATTTATTTTCTCTTTTCTAGCAAATATTAAAAAGTAACCAATCATTTTTTAATATTTGATAGATGCCACTTGTCACACATCTCAAGATAAAATTATGATAAGATTTGTCACACATCTCAAGATAATATTGTGATAAATCTGATCACAATCTTATCTTGAGATGTGTGACAAGTGGCATCTACCAAATATTAAAAAGTGATTGGTTACTTTTTAATATTTGCTAGAAAAGAGAAAATAACTTTTTTCCACAAATTAAATATTCCTAGCACTCTTATTTTATTTATTAATTGGGTGGGAATATTTTTACATAAAATAGAATTATTTTCTAATTCAAATATTATTCTTTAGACTTTATATTTTAGTTTAAGAATAATTTACACAATGTTGCATTACATATTCTAACATTCCCATGCATCAAATGTAACTATAATATTCTCCAGAGTCCCTTCAGGGAGTATTGTAGATATGTCAACCAATTGCAGAACATTATTAGTTGGCTTTAGATTTGTGATTTTAATTTTTAGCATAGTATCCTTGGGTATGACATTAATGGCTACCCGTAGATCTACTAGTGTATTGGGTTATGGATAGCCTTCAATTTTGACAATTAAAACAAGACTTCCTGGGTCAGAATATTTTTGGTGGTAGGTGTTTTCCAGTATGAGATCAACTAGCTACCCTATCACATTAATTGCTTTTATTGGCTTTCGACCTGGTTTTCTAAAAAATAATTCTTGTATGGCTTTTTTGTAAATTGGAACATCTCTTATAGCTAGAAAAGAGGAATTATGACTATTAATTTTTTTAGACTAGATAAAATATCAAAATCAGGCTGCACTGACATTCTTGGTTCCTGTAACCTTTTTGGAAAAGGTGGAACTTCTTATTTATCATTTTCAATAATTGGTTCTTCCTCTAATTCATTTATAAGAGGTGATTCCTCATTTTCTACCAAAGGAGCTACTTCTACTCCTACTTGTCTACCTAACCTTAACTGTACAGGATTGTAGCCTGCTCTAATATTGTACATTGGAAACATCTTGTTTTCCACTTGGTATGCTGGCTAATTTGATTTGTTGTTGTTGGGATTTGATGTGGGCTATGTAGGAAGTTGAGTAGGTATCAAAATAGGGGGAGTTGAAAAACTTTGCTATAGTGGGACTTGTGTTGCATTCTATGGATTTGAATTCCACGCATTATAGTTTCTCCATTGAGGTCCAAGCTACTGATATGACATCCATGGGTATGGATTATAAGGAGTGGTTCCTTGGGGGGTGTTTTTCCAAGGTGGTTATCCCCACAAACCCATATTAGGTGGCTGAACTTGACCTTGATTCATGTAATTACCTCCTCCATAGGATGGCATTCCATATGGCATGTTGTTTTCCATAGGATACTGTTGCTAGTTTCTCCTATTTCCTATGAAATATACTTCCTCTACTCTAGGATCTTCTCTAGCTTTTGAAAAATTATGGGTATAACTTTATCTTATGGTATTTATAACAAACAACACATACTCTAATATTGTTTTTGGACATTCATTTTTGGGGTACTTCCCTCTATATTTGGGACAGAAATAGGCTAATGTTGCCTCATTATCCTAATTCTTTTTTGAAGTAGAAGAGTATCCATATCAAGTGCAAGAGATGACAAAATATCATTTTTTAGGTCTTCTAGCATGTTACCTATTTCTGTTTTGGTGAATGTGGCTATTGATTTGATATTTCGAGAGGTTGGTTTACCTTTCATTCATGAATAATTATGATATAAAAGTTGAATATATGTCATATGATGCTATCAAATATCTCCTCTTGATATCATGTTCAGTGCTTCAAGAGACTCATTGGTGAGTCCTTTTAAGAAGACACTTCTTAAGGACCTATCACTCAGTTTTGCATGGGGAGATCTTTGCAGATTAAAGATAAATCTATCCCAATATTCTTCTAATGATTCATATTCCTTCTGAGTCATATCAAATATTTCCTCTCTAGAATCCTATGCCCTACCAAAGTTTTGATATTGGTCTAGGAAGAGTCTTTTCATATCTTCCCAGGTAGTAATCTATTTATTTCCTAAACTAATAAACCAACACGAGGCTACATCATCTAAGGTTGAGGTAAACCATTTTAGTTTTTGGGCATGAGTCTTGTAATCTAATGACCTACATAAAACATCATACTTAAAAAGGAACAGGTCAGGATCTTCAATCTAAAATACTCTAAAAATAGGAAGGTGGGTAGGAGAGATGTATTTCATTTTTGTATCTCCTATTGCCTCTTCTATTGGAAAGTTAAAACTAGTAGATGTATCTTTAGTTTAGCCATGTTTTCATAAAATGGAGTATCTACACCCGCTTCTCTCAAAGTAGTCTCTAAGGCTCTTTTGTCGTTTTGAGTATTTTGCACAAAAATATCTAAGTCAACTGCTGATATGGTTTTGTCCTCTATAAATTTCCAACATTGGTTGTATAGCAAATCCTCCTCAGATTGGATTCTTCTAAAGTTATTGTTATCTATCATAATTATTCATTAGGATTTGATTGTTTTGGTAAAGAAAAACTTTGTACAAATTGGATGTTGACTCCAATGCACTGGTGGAGGTGATGAAATATTGATTTCAAAATATGGTACAACTAATTTAGAAGCTTCTTGTGAAACAATATTTTTACTCTTGAGAAAACGATCATTTGGTCCTATGGTTCATGGTGGACTCATACAAGATTAGGTGGAAAAAATTCTGTAGATAAGTTAAGCTGAAATTTTAAATTCACTTGCTACAAAACAACTTTTTACAGTTGGTACTTCCTCGATAATGGTGCCAAAATGTTGGGAAAAAAAATTGGTTACAACAATAGTTAATTTATTTCCTCCATTTAAATTGTCAAACCTGAGAAAGCTCATAAACTTTGTGAAGTACCATGCATAGTTTATGCCTGTAAGCCAACAAGATGAATCTACTATGTCCTAAGGTTTGGGGGGTTGGTTTGTGGTGTCATTATGTTCTTGTCTAAACTATTAATTTATTCTACATTATCAAATACATGACTGGAAATAAACTACAAAAATTAAAAACACACACTTGCTAGAAAATACAAAAAAATAGGAAAAAAAATAGTAATCAAGTAAACTACAGAAAAGATATAAAACAGAGAATAAATAGTGCATAAATAAATTACAAAAAATAGGAAAAGGAAGGAATACTATTGAGAGTGGGTCTAGGCTTCCAACATATTCTGCCCATATTAATTCACACACACTGAATGCTTGGAAATAGAAATATGAACACTCGAATACATTTTATTACAACTTTATAAATGATTTACAAAAGAATTACTAGGGATCCTTTTTAGCGGTGGTCTATGCATTTATATAGTGTACAACCATCCTCGATTACAAGCTGAGGCAATTCTATTTCATACTTTTTGTTACAACAAACATGCAAAAAATAATCTTAGACAACAAACACACGCTAATTTTATCCTTCATAGGATAAATTAGGTGTGTTCTATTTATCAAACAAAATATCTAAAATTACACTTCAATCGATAGCCATAGTTTTGTACAATCGATTTACGTGTTTTCTTAATCATTAATGAGAAATAAATAATTTTATGGTTCATTCTATTGTCCTTCATCCACATATATCGTTGGAAACCGCTATTCAGTTTCTTTTGAAAACATGGTTCTTATTGTACTCTACCTCAACAGGAGTCAGGCACTGTCTAACCTATCACTAGAAATCAGGCACTATTGATTCCAAAGTTGGAATTAAGGCACCATCGATCCCAAAGTAGGAAGTTAAGTGAATTTGATCCTGAAGTCAGGAGTCATGCACCTTTGACCCTGAATTTGGGAGTCAGGAGCTTTTATTTTGAAAGATAGGAGTTAGGTGTCTTCCAACTTTTGGCTGGAAGTTAAGGCACCTTAACTCAATGTACGTAACTCTTTGTTGCGGTCCTCTTTTGTCCTTAGTTCTCCACCATAAAACATGAAGTGCCAGGTCCAAATGGGACCTTGACGTAAATATGCATAAAAGTGGCAAAATCATTGAATCTACACAAATCACACTCAAAACACATATTAGAGAATATACATAATTTTCTATTATATATATATATATATATATATATATATATATATATATAACTTTCATAAAAAGTACATTCTATAAAAATAATGCTGCAAAATATGTTATTAATCCATACAAAAATATGAGCATTTTTAGTGCTCATCATAGTTGAATACTTTATAGGTGATGATATTATTATCATCAATCTCTAGTGGTTGATTTTTGTAGAGGTAACCTATTCCACAATGGTCGAGCTAAAATTTGACGTCTAAGTGATCTTAAATTTTTCTTCATGATGTCCTAATCCCTTTCCTTGATATCCAATATCGACAAGTATTTTTTTAGGTAAGGGGTATGATTTGGACAAATAATATGTTGTATATTATTTTTCTATAGGGTAAGGATTGTACCATGCATTTTCTTTTCATGGGAAGTTCCAACATAAGTGAATGTACATATACCTATATGAGTCATTTCTCCTTTTTTATGGGGAATACCCAAGGATCTAGGTGAAAGTGACAACTTAGCAAGGTCTATTAATGGTTTCTTGTAAACTAAGTTATTTATTTGGGCTTGGTTGTTTAAATTTTTTTGATCATTAATTTTATCTTTAGGTTGGTCATTAATGGTTAAATATTATAATACTTTGATGATATGAGATGAAGATGAAGGGATAGAAGAAGAAGAGATAATATTTAAAGGAATATGATTCAAAGAGGGACACAGATTGATTTTGGTGATATTTACCTCATCAATATACAATGGGTGAAAGATTGAGGATCAGTAATGACATAAACAAGCTTACCCTTGTACTCGTATTTAAGGTATTGATGAAGGGCTGAAGTGATGACCTTCAATGCATGAATCCAAGAACATATTAGAATAAGGTTGTAGGTGAGTTCACAATGTATGACATAGAAAAGAGTGTTGAGGATTAAGGGCTCAACTTTTATGGGTAAAGTTACAATTATGCTAGATTCTTAAGTTCTTTTCTTAAAGTCTCTTACAATGAGATCAAATATTTCATGGTATTATTTCCCCATTTCCAGTATTTGAATGAATTGAAGGCTACAAATATTTAAGGTGAGTCCATTGTCAATAATAATTATTTTAATAAAGAAGTCACCTATGTAGCCTATGATATAGAGGGGAAGTTCCCCTTGCATAGATGGTAGAAGGTTATATTCATAGAAGGCTATGATTGCTTGATTTAATCCAAGGGATATAACAACATAGGTAAGATAATTTGGTTGGATGTCTTGAGGTATAATTTTTCATTTAATAATTTAAGCAAGGCTTCCTTATGAGGAGAAGAAATTTGGAGAAGTTTGAGAAGAGAAATTTTAGCAGGAGTATTAGGTAATTATAGTTTAAGGTTGAATGTATCCTTAGAATGACTTTGAGGTTTTAGAACAAGAGGTGGCTTTTCAAATGGAGGAATTTTACTGGTGTGAAGTACTATAATCCCTATGGGCCATGTGATATAAGGGTTGAATTTAAACGATTAAAATTATGATTAATGTAATGACCCACCTTGGTAGGACTTTTCCTTGTTGATTTAAGTATTGATGTGTGGATATCAAATGCATGATCCTATTTTATTTTATCAAAATGAGTTGATAGTTGCATTTTATACTTGGATTATGCTACTTTTGGAATATGGTACTACTCACAAAATTTGTGGTTGTAGGACCAGGTACTCTCATGAGTGGATTGGTTTGGTACAACCATGAGACTTGAGAGAAAAGGGAAATTATGGATGAATTCTTATCGATAACTCAAGCTTCAAAACCCTCATGTAGAGTCATTCTTGGTAAGTGGGTGATAACGTTGCAATTATTGTAAATATGGAGCTTAAGAAAATTGTTTGTGCATATTATTGATGGTATATTAGACTTACAAATTATTATTGGGATGCATTCATGCATGTGTTTTGAAGTATGAAAATTGTTTGGTTAATAATTTTATCAAGTTAGGTACTAATAATTAATACTTAAAAATAATATTGATGTTAACGGTTTTTTTCAATTGGTTATATGGGATTTAAATGGGTCGCACTCATATTGCATCATAACTACATAGTGGTATTACACCAAAGCTTGGATATTATCCATGTATCGTTGGGTAAGATTTGAACCTTGGTCTCCTCCTTAGATGTTGAGGAATCTAATTGGTTGAGCTAATGCCAATTGATATATTGATGTTAATGGTTAATAATTTTTTTTAAGCAAAAAACCCCTTGGGGGGCCGCATTGGTATGAGAGACCATGAACAAGGGGTTCTACACCGTCAAAGTCACCCGAGAGTCGCACCCGACCCTACCCATACCAACATTATCAATTGGATTTTGGATACCCAATTCAACTTTTTTGGTAGGATGGATATTTGAACCTGGGACCTCCCTTGGAGGATTTTTCTCTCCTCTCCAACTCACCTACAACACATGGGTTAATGGTTAATATTAACATTCGATATTAATTAAATCAATTCTAGGAGGTGAGTAATTGATTTAATCCTAATGTTAGTAAATAACATTGGAATTAGAAAAAATAATTGAATTAATAAGATAGTGATTTAATTATTAAATTTGGACCTAAGGGTATTAGTGAATTAAGGTAAGAATTAATAAGTTAAAAGAGCAAGGAGAAGTTCATTAAATAAATAAAGTTCATAATGTTGGCAAATTGGAAAGTTAGAAACGTTGGAATAGTTGGCAATATTAGAAATATTTTTGTAACATAGAATTGGAATGTTATTCTTGCGCATAACATGTTGGTATGAAAAAAAGAAATCACTTCCTTCTTTGATATTTCTTTTTGGTTCCTCTAGGAATATATGTTGTGGGGATTGCTAAGTTTTGTGAGGCTAGATAGAGGAAGATTTAGAGGGTGAATTTTTTGAGAAGGAAGAATTAACCAAAGTAGCTATTATAGAGGTTTTTGCCCTCTTGGTTTTTCTTTGAAATATGAATGCTTTGTATGATTGATATGCTGGAAATGATGTATATATGCCAAGTGCATTGTTGTTATTTAATGAATTTTTTATGTTGCATAACATACGTAGCTGCATATATTGATGATTGCTATTGTAATTGTTTATATTTTGGGTATAGATGGGAATAGAATTTTTATTCTTTAGGAGGACTTAGCTTATGGCAATCCTTATCTTCCATTTAATTAATTGAGCCATAGAGCTTTGGTATTGCTTAAGGTTCAGTCTAGATCAGTTTTGCTCTTACCACTTAAGAAACTTACTTTGATGTTCTAGTATGTGATATCTTAGTCCTTCTAGTGGAGATATTCTTATCTTATTCTGAATTGTTACTCCTAAGAATCCATCCATATAGTAGAAGATTGAAGCTCAAGGTCAGTGTGGGGAAATTCACCACCTTGCTGATCAGTAACATTGTAAACCAAATTTTTAAGCACCTAGAAGTCAATCTTTGATATCTTGGTTTCTTTCTCTCTTGCCAATATTTGTTACTTTCTTTCATCTTCTAGTATCTCTTAGCATGACATTCTATAGGTTATGTTATCTATAACATTCTTTTGTGGGTTTTAGAAGATAGAATAGGAGAGCAATGTTTATTTTGTTATAGGGGTACGTTTATCACCATATTCATGTGTTATTAACCATTATCCTTTGTTATCATAGTATGTACTTCAAGGATGTTAAAAGATATTATGGACTCCTACTTGTTATTTTATCTAAGTATTAGAATGGTATAGATATTTCTAGAGAGCAAGGAAGTGTCTTCATCAAAGTGATAGGCTATAGGTGGTCATCTTGAGTCATGTATGCTTTAACGCATTTAAGAGATAATCTTTGGATTTATTATGTCTCTTCTAAGCCATAGGTACCCAAAACCCTAATAAGATGTAGGAAAAGAAAGAGTCATCAGTGTGGTTGAGTAGTATCAGTTTCTTAATCCAAGGACCATATTAAATTTTGGTAAAATTGAATGTTGAAGATGAAATATGGTGTTTATATTTAATTTATAACTTATGATTATTTAATAGATTTAATAAAGCATGGACATGAAATTATTAATGAATGTTGAATACCTTTTTTTATTATGTGTCAATATTAATATCCTTTATCAATTGTTTTATTGAGTTATTAGAATATAAAATTTAGAAGGAATATTTTTACCTTTATTATATTGATTTAATATTGTTATTAAGTTGGAGGGTTGAAATTATTGAATAATGTTAAAGTATTCTGTAATTTTTTTATTAAATACAATGGTTAAAAAAAGGATTTAAGAATAGGAAAAGGAATTGAGTATATCTTAAGGAGAAATATTTATTTGAATTTTTTAATTTCTTCAAAGAATAGATGAGGCTTGAGTAGCTAAGGAGTCCATTTGAGAGAAGTATTATGCATTATGCTTTGTATTATGCATGTGTTTGCATTGTTATATATTTTCTTGCATAGTGTATATTAGGCTTGCATATGCATGTAAGAGTTGTCTTGATACCTGAAATTACTTCCAATGTTCAATGGAGAAGACCCAACAAGTGGAAGGCCTTAAGGGAAAGATGATACTAGAGATTATTTATGTATATAAAATATTAAAATGTAATATTTTGGATGAGGATTATTATCATTATCATGATTATGAAGAAGGAATAAATATTTTGTGTATAATAAATCTGTTATATTATTTGAAACTTGCTCAAAGAATGGAAAATTAATTATTGTTATTCTTCTATGCTATTGGAAAAAGTTAGTTTTCTTTTTATTGGTTGAAAAGGAGGTTTTGAAAGGGTCCCCAAACCTTTTACAAGTGAGATAGGAAGAGGATATTTGCAGGGATATGGTCTCCACAAAGAGAAAAATAGTCCAGGAGATGATCCCAGAAGGACCATCTCTAAAAAATTCAAAATGAAAAATGAGATCATCCCACGTGACAAACCACAAAGTATGAAGAACCCAACTTGTGGGAGCCCAAGATAAATATTTAGCAAATGAAACCCTTATAGAAATGGAACAAGAGAGCTAAAACAAATTAAAAAAAAATAAATGCAAATCCCACCCAAGAGGGGTCCGGGATAGAAGTACAATCGATAAATTTGAAAAACCCAGCTAAAATTTCAATAGATGAATCCTGTTCAGAATGGGAATGGGAGAGCTAAAATCAACAACAAAAATTTTAAAAGCACAATCCCACCCAAGGGGCCTAGGAAAGAAAGTACAATTGGCAAAAAATTGAATCATGGCATCCTGCCAAATAGGTAACCTGGGAAGCTAGAAAATAAATGATGAAAAAGCCACAAAATAGTGGTAGTCTAGAAAATGAAACAACAACAAGATGATATCTCTTTAGGCAATGAGGTCTTCCTACAACGAAGATGAACATAATAGTTGGAATGCAAAAAAACCTTGAAAATTCAATCCACCATGGCACCTATTGGAAAAAGTTAGTTATTTGAAAAATGGAAAGGGTGTTTTAATGAAGGGATGTTAAAAATATATTGATGGATTATGGTTATTATTTCTTAAATGTTTCTTTCATCCTTCCACTGTAAATAAGGAAAATCTAAATTCTATATTTGAGACTGAAGAAGCATTTAAAAATTTGTAGTTTTTAGCAATGTGTTTTGTTAATTATGATAGCACTTTATTTCCTTTTTAGAGAGATGTTTATAAATGTTAATACTCTTGGGTGGAAAGTGGTTTCTAGGCACGATATAGAACCATATTAGTAATCATTAAGTCAAGATACCCAATCCTAGTTGAGTTGCAATGAGGAAAGAACTAGGTATTTGTGAATGATACACCCTAAGTAGTGAGGCTTGGGTAATTTAAAGCAGTGAGGATTGGACTAGATCTAAGTGGTGAGGCTTGGAAATATTCTTAGTAGTGAGGCTTAGCAATCTTAATAGTGGGTTGGTATGGGACAATCCATTGGATAATTTATAAGACAATATAGTGGTGGCACCTTAAAGTGAGGCAAGAGTGACCATGATCATTATCAGGTGAGTGGTAATGGTCTTAGTTAGTTCATGGTGAGGTGAAGATAACTAATCACTAAGGAATCAAACCATAAGAATCCTATATAGAAAAAATTATTTAGGGTTAGGGAATATGCATCCCCTTTTAAGTATTATGGGCCTTAAAGTATAATTCCTATGTCATGGTCAAGTTGTTCTATACATGTGAGTGTCTAGAATAAGTGGGGATATCGCTGATGACATCTTTATAAATAGCAAGTTTTAGAAAAGTGAACCATAGAAGTATAGGTTGTTGGCCACTCATGTCCACTTGAGTGTTGTTTGTAGAAATATTGAACTCAAAAGTGGTTATGCCTTAATACTGATAAAAAAATATTGGGTCTTATTTGTGAGTCATTCCTTGTGAAAAAAATATATCTCTCTTCCTTGGGTCAAGTTTATGGGTTGTTATAGTTGGCATCAGAGCCTAGGTCATAGGACTCAAAGATTCTATGAGTGAATCTAGGTTGAAACTTGAATTTATGTGCTAATTTTGAGAGTATTTATTCTTCTAAGGACATTCAGTTAATTTGGGAAAAGGTAGGTATTGCACGTCATCTTGATCGGTCATACCAAAATATAAAAATTCTATAAAGTACAACTTATTATTGGGGATGGCACCTTACGGGTAAGCAAGTGTGACCATGATCATTATCAAGTGAGTTATAATGGTCTTATAAGATATGGAACCTTGTGGGTAGGCAAGTATGACCATGATCATTATCAGGTGAATAATAATGGTCTAAGTTAGTTCATGGGGAGATGAAAGTAGCTAATATTAGAAAATATAGTTTTGGAGAAACTGTAACTCATCCAACTCCTTTTTGTGGGTAGGAGATAACACCTATTTTGAGAGGAGGATCTTCCAAGAAATTAGGGTCATCTACATAGGAAGAAGCTATAGCTCATCCGTAGAAGAATTTTGGAAGGATAGTGGACTCCAGTAAGAGGATGAAAAACCTTACTTCTATAGTTAATTTACTTTAAGAGCAGATGGAGCAGCAACAAAAAAAGTTGGAAATAATTGTTAACAAGGAATTCAATAATAGGAATCAAGAGGATAAACAAAAAGAAAATCTTGCTAGAGGATTCCATGAGGGTAAAACTCAAATTGAGGTTGAGCTTTTCAAGGATCTAAAGAATGTCAAGGTACCCAAATTTAATGGAAGAGAAGGGGGTGATGTAGCAAAATATTGGTTGAATGAATTGGAAAATTACTTTTCCATGAAGAATTACTCACCAAAAACCCAAACTATCTAGCCAACCTTCCATCTTTAAGATGCAGCCTTGGAATGGTGGAACACATTCAAGGTAGGTAGAGGAATCCAAGTGGTGGACCTTAAATGGGATAGTTTTGTATGGACATTTAAGAATATATTCCTAACGGATCAGTTTTATGTAGAGAAATTTGAGGAATTCTATATGCTCCAAAAAGGAACCTTGATTATGGAGGTATATTATCCAAAATTCATCAAGCTTTTGAAATATATTCCTCAGTATGATACTAAGGAAAATTTTAAGGTACAAAAGTTCATCTTGGGTGTGGACCCTAAGATTTGAACAATAATTAATTTGCTTAAGCCTAAAACTCTATAGAAAGCATATGATTTGGCTCGACAAGAAGAGATAAATTAACACACCAAGAAGACCTTATTCAACTATGGCATGATGAAAAAAGGAGAGATGTAGGAACTTAGGAAGAGGAAGAGTGTTGGGTTTACAAGATGGGACAATTATCAAAATAAGAAAATCAAAGGAAACACAAAGTTCAAAAATAGGAACAAGGATAAGTATAAGAACTTTTAGAGGAAGGACAATCCAAAACCCCAACATTAGAAGTAGAATGATTCAATTCAGAAGGAGGTTATAGAAGATAGAAGACAAGAGAGGTATCATGCAACTAGGACAAGTTGTTTTATTTGTGAGGGTCCTCATTATGAAAACAAGTGTTTCCAATGGCCAGACCTAAGTAGCAGAGCAAAGGAACAACCTCATCGAATCTATGAAACTATAGGAAGTCATAACTTAGATGGTCAGGAACTATCATGTTGTTAAATGGTAAGTTTTTTAATATAAATGTAAAAGTTTTAATTAATTGTGGAGCCACAAATAGTTTTATTTCCACTAGTATTATTGGGGATATGCTAGAAAAATCTAGATTTTTGGGACAAGGGTAGAAATTTGAGTATGGATCTAAACAAACTTAGTGGATCAATTCTTACCTACTAATGATATTTCCTTACCCAATGGATCAACTATTTGGAACTTATATGTAGCACCACTACATGCCTTTGATATTATATTAGGGATGAATTGGCTAAAAGCTTATGGAACCCTATTCAATTTTAAAGAAATATGGATGGACTATACTAACAAGAATAAATGAAGATTAAGGGTTCAAAGAAAGCAAGGGTCTTTTCAACCATATTTGTTGTTAGATATGTAGCTAAAGAAGGCAATCAAAAGAGGTGGAATGTTGTATGTAGTTAAGATAAATGGCAAGGAAGGAAGTAATGGAGATGCGAAAATATTTAAGAAACATCCAATTCTGCATGAATTTAGGGATGTATTTTTGGAATATCTCCTAGGCCTTCCACCTTGACGTGAATTTGATATCATAATTTAATCAATTCCTAGAGTTGAACCTATTTATAGGATACCTTATAGAATGACTCCTATCGAGTTTCAAGAGCTAAAGGTAAAACTCTAATATTTATTGAAGAAAGGTTTGATTAAGCCTAGTGTGTCACCCTAGGGTGATCCAATGTTGTTTATTAAGAAGAATTATGGTTTCTTAAGATTATATATTGACTACAAGATGTTGAATAAGGTTATCATCAATAATAGGTATCCGTTGACAATAATTGATGATCTCTTTGATCAATTAAAGGATACCATTATATTTTCAAAAATTGACCTAAGATCAAGATATCATGTCGATAATTCATGAGGAGAACACTAAAAAATAGCCTTAAAGACTAGATATGGACACTATGAGTTCATAGTGCTACTGTTTGGGTTGACAAATGCACCAATGAACTTCATGAACCTGATGAAAAATGTGTTCAAGAAATATCTAGATTATTTTATTTTGATATTTCTATATGATATATTGATATATTCCCATACCAGAGAAGAACATGAACAACACTTGAGGTTGGTCTTAGAGGTGTTGAGGAAGAATAAACTTTATGGAAAGTTGTCAAAATATGAATTATATGCTTCACAAGTTTAGTATTTGGGGCATATTATATTTGTAGAAGGGATTGTATTATATTTGTAGAAGGGATTGTTATGGATCCCAAGAAAATTGAATTCATATTAAGCCGGCCTATACCTACTAATGCGTCCAAAGTTATAAGCTTCATGGGAATTACTGATTATTATAGGTTATTTGTGAAAGACTACTCAAGAATTTCCTACTATATTACCAACCTTCAAAGAAAAGAAAAATAGTTCAAATGGATGGATAAGTGTTAGGATACATTTGAAACTCTAAAGAATAAGCTAACTATAACACCAATTCTCAAAATACTTGATCCTTTTAAGAATTTTACAATATGCACAAATGTTTCCTTAGAAGGTTTGGGAGGGGTGTTATCCTAAAATGAAGCTACAATAGCATATGAATCCAAGAAAATCAAGAAGCATGAGTTAAAATATACTACACATGACCTAGAGTTAGCAACACTTGTACATGCTCTTAAGGTTTGGAGGCATTATTTGTTGAAAAACCTTTCAAGCTAAAGAAAAATCACTAAAACCTAAGGTATATATTTACCCAACCAATATTGAATGCAAGGAAAAGAAGGTGGATAGAGTTCCTAGTTGAGTATGACTTTGGTATAGAGTATATCAAAGGAAAGGAAAACAAGGTTGTTGACACCTTGAGTAGGAGGAGGTATATAGTAGCATTAACCCAGAGTCATGTAGATTTGATTGATAAAATCAAGGAAATGCAATTATAGGATCAGTATTGCATTGAAATTCAAGCTAAAATTGAGGTAAATCCTAAGGAAAATGGGGATTTTAACATAAAATATGGGATTTTATGTTTCAAGGATAGGGTTATCATACCCAATATTGGTGATTTAAGGAGAATTATTATTCAAGAGGTGCATAGTTATCCATATTTTACTCATCTAAGAGGTGTAAAGATGAGAGAAAATATGAAAAAGGTACTTTTTTAGCTTAGAATGAAACATGATGTTAATAGTTTCATTGCTATATGTTTGGAATGCCAGAAGGTAAAGGTAGAACATCAACATCCAACAGGAAAATTATACCCACACTTCTTAGAAGTGGTAGGCTATATCCATAGATTTTATTGTGGGTTTACCTAAAATAAGGTACAAACATGATGTAATACTTATGGTGGTAGTTAAGTTGACTAAGTTTACATATTTTATACTGGGGAACATTAGGGATGATGCACTAATTTTGGCAAGTAAGTTTTCTGAGGAAATAATCAAGTTATATGATTTTCATGAGGTGATCATATAAGATAGAGATTCTAAATTTATGTAAAAATTCTAGTAGTCTCTCCATAGTGCATTGGGCACTAAATTGAATATCGATTTTTCTTACCATCCAAAAATAGATGGGCAAATAGAAATTATTAACCAAGTCCTTGAATAAATGCTTCACATGTATTGCATGGATCAAAAGCCTAAGTGGAAAGACTAGTTTCATCTAGTTGAGTTTGCATATAATAGTGGATACCATGCATCCTTGGGAATGACTTTTTTTAATGCCTTGTATGGAAGAAAGTGCATAACACCTATATCTTGGGATAATATAGAAGATTTTCTAGTGATCATACCAGAAACTCTCAAGGAGATGGAGGAAAAACTAAGGATGATTTAGCAAAGGCTTAATGAAGCAACCAATTGCGAGAAGAGCTATGTTGATATGAAAATATCACCAAGAGAATTATCTATGGGAGATGGAGTCTTCTTAAGAGTGAGACCCATGAAAATTTCTATCAATTCAACTAAGTTGGATCCTCATTTATTGGGTCTTTTGAAATCATTTATAAGATTAGTCTAGTAGCCTATAGACTTGCCTTACCGCCCAACCTATTAAATATCCATGATACTTTCCATATATCCCTGCTTAATAAGTATAATGTTGATCCTTCTCATGTTTGGAATGTGTCAAAATTGTAGATGGTAGATCCCTCAACCATTGAGGTGTGACCTATTAAGATTCTAGAGTCTCATTCCAAAATTTTGAGAAAATGAACCCTAGATCAATATAAGGTCAATTGGACCATTATTCTGCAAATTGTGCAACTTGGGAAGATGGTGAGAAAATGAGGAAGCAATTTTCATTCTTGTTTGAATAGAATATGTATTTATTTTTAAAAAACACAAGGGACTATATTTAATCCTAGGGGGGGAGTATGTAATGACCCACCTCGAAAGGACTTTTCCTTGTTCTTGATTTAAGTATTGATGTGTGGATCAAATGCATGATCCTATTTTATTTTATCAAAATAATTTGATAGTTGCACTTTATGCTTGGATTATGCTACTTTTAGAATATGGTACTACTGATGAAATTTTTGGTTGTAGGACTAGGTACTCTCACGACTGGATTGGTATGGGATAACCACCAAAGTTGAGAGAAAAGGGAAATAATGGATGAATGATCATCAAAAACTCAAGGGTAAAAATACTCATGTAGATGCATTTGCATATGTTTGATTTAAATGCATCATTGGACAAGGAGGTTGCTATTAAAGCAAAAGAGCCATCCTTAGTAGGTGGGTGATAACATTGTAGTTATCGTAAAGCCTCCTACTTAAGGAAATTTTTGTGCATATTATTGATGATATATTAGACTTGCAAATTATTATTGGGATGCATTCATGCATGTGTTTTGAAGTATGAAAATTGTTTGGTTAATAATTTTATTAAGTTAGGTATTAATAATTAATACTTAAAAATAATATCGATGTTAATGGTTAATATTAACATTTGATATTAATTAAATCAATTCTAGAAGGTGAGTAATTGATTTAATCCTAATGTTAGTAAATAACACTAGAATTAGAAAAATAATTGAATTAATGAAATAGTTATTTAATTATTAAATATGGACCTAAGGGTATTAGTGAATTAAGGTAAGCTTTAATAAGTTAAAAATTTAAGGGGATGTTTTAACTTAGTAAGCTTAAAGCTTTAGGACCATGTGCTTTATACTTTGGCTCTGCTCTTTGGGTTTGAAGTGGTGGTTCTTGGAGGTTTTCAGTTCCTTTCGTGGCTTCAGGGATGGGCCTCTGTTCTTCTTGCTGTTGATTCCTTTTAGGACTTCCTCCATCTCCTTGAAGCTATTTTTTGGCGAGTCTGAGGAATTTTGGATTCATGAGCAGTTTTACACAACATCCTTTTGGTTTTGGAGGAGATCATGTCCTTTCTACTATGACTCTACTCTTTGGGTTCATGGCATTGGTTCTTTCAGGTTTTCAATTACTTTCGTGGCTTCTGAGGATGGGCCTCTACTTTTCTTGCTATTGAATCCTTACAGGTTTTCCTTTTCTACGTCCTTGAAGCTTTGGTGTTGAAGGTTTTCTGGGATGCCTGGTTGCTTCCTTTCATTTTGGGATCTTATGTCTGTAGTCATGCATCCTCATGACTCCTTATTCTTGGATTTCTATGGCACTTTCCTACCTTTCCTTCTGATGTGTTGTTCCACTGTTGTTGTTTCCTATGTTGGGTCATTGTTTCTCGAAGACTTCCTTTTTCCTTCTTGAGGACTTCATAGCCTAGGAAGTTCCTCTTGTTCCTATTCCACTGATGCTCCATCCTCCAGGTTGTTGTTCCACTGCATGAGGATTTCATAGCCTATGATTTTCCTCTTTATGCTGATTCATTTTTTAAGGCTTTCAGGGAATGGTCTTTTTAGTTTTCTTAATCTTGCACTTTCCTTGTATGTTTCATTCTACTTCACTGATCCACCTTTTTGTTCATGGTGGATTTTATGTTTCTTTCTGGTTTTCCCCTATGTGGGAAGGTGTTTTCTCTCAGGCCTGTTTCCCAATGGTGGTTTCTGGTTTTCCCGCCATTGGGTTGATTCAAAATTTAAAATCCTGGCTTTGTTTCCTTTTCCCGCCCTTGGAAAAGTTTCAAATTGGTTTTTAGTGGATGGGGTGGTTTGGCGCTTTCTCCCACCCTTGGTTTTCTTGAAATTCTTGTTTTGCACCCTTTGATTCAAATTTGATTCTCTGGCGGGATTTCCCTTCCTGCCCATGTTTCCTTTGGTGCTTAGGAAGTAGTCTTCCTCTGGCGCAAAGGATTGCGCCTTCCTCTGGCGTTTAGGATGGCGCATCCCTTTTCTTGTCTATGTTCCTCTAGTGTTTCCTTGTGTTACAATCTGATGTATTGTGTTGCATTTTGATCCTTTGTAATCAGGTTTTGGGATCCTTGATAAAAACCCACTTTTAATATATAACTTACCAAAAAAAACTTTAAGGGAAAGTTCATTAAATAAAAAAAGTTCATAATGTTGGTAAGTTGAAACGATGGAAATGTTGGAAATATTTTTGTAACATAGAATTGGAATGTTACTCTTGTGGATAACGAACTGACATGCAAGAAAAAAATCACTTCCTTCTTTGATATTTATTTTTGGTTTCTCTAGGAATATATGTTTTGGGGATTGTGAAGTTTTGTGAGGCTAGCTAGAGGAAGATTTGGAGGATGAAGGTTTTAAGAAGGAATAATTAACTAAAGTAGATATTACAAAGGTATTTTCCATCCTGGTTTTTTATTTTAAGATGAATGCTTTGTATGATTGATATGTTGGAAATTATATATATATGATAAGTGCATTATTGTTATTCAATGAATTGTTTATGTTGCATAGCATACATAGTTGCACATATTGATGATTATTGTTGTAATTGTTTATATAATGGGGATAGATGAGAATATTGTTTCTATTATTTAGAAGTACTTAGCTTATGGAAATTATTATCTTCCATTTAATTAATCAAGTCATAGATCTTTGATATTGGTTAAGGTTTGGTCTAGATCGATTTTTCTCTTATCATTTGAAGAAACTTACTTTGATGTTCTAGCCTATAATACCCTAGTCCTTCTAGTGGATACATTCTTACCTTATTCTAAGTTTTTGCTCCTAAGGATCCATCCAACTAGTAGAATATTGAAGATCAGTGTGAGTGTGGGGAGAATTCACTACCTTGCTGATCGATAGCACTTTAATCTAATTATTTAAGTACCTTGAAGTTGGTATTCAATGTCTTGGTATTTTTATCTGTTGCTAATATTTGTTGGTTTATTTTATATTTTAGTATCTCTCAACATGATATTCTATAGGTTATGTTATCAGTAGCTTTCTTTCACAAGTTTTAGAAGATAGAATAGGAGAGAAATGTTCATTTTGTTATAGGGGTTGTGTTTGTCATCATATTCATGTGTTATTAACCATTATCCTTTGTTATCATAGTACATCATTCAAGGATGTCAAAAGCTATTATGAACTCCTACTTATGATTTTATCTAATTATTAGAATGGTATAGATATTTCTAGAGAGCAAGTAAGTGCCTTAATCAGAGTGATGGGCTATAGGTGGTTGTCTTGAGTCATGCATGCTTTAGCTCCTTTAAGAGATGATCTTTGGATTTATCATGTCTCTTTTGAGCCACAACTGCCCAAAACCCTAATTGGACATAGGAAAATAAATTCATCAGTGTGGTTTAGTAGTATCAGTTTCTTAATCCAAGGATCATATTAAGTTTTGGTAAAATTGAATATTGAAGATGAAATATGGTGTTTATATTTAATTTATAACTTACAAGTATTTAATGGCTTTAATAAAGCATGGACATGAAATTATTAATTAATGTTGAATAAATTAATATCCTTTATCAATAGTTTTATTGATTTATTGGAATATAACTTTTAAAAAGGAGACTTTTACCTTTGTTATATTGATTTAATATTGTTATTAAGTTGGAGTATTGAAATTTTTGAATAATGTTGAAGTATTCCATATTTTTTTGATTAAATACAAGGTTAAAAAAAGGGTTTAACAATAGGAAAATAAATTGAGTATAATTTAAGGAGAAATATTTATTTAAATGTTTTAAGTTCTTCAAAGAATGAATGAGGCTTGAGTAGCTAAGGAATCCATTTGAGAGAAGTATGGGATTCTATATATGTTCTTTCTTAGGTTTACTTTGCATGATGCATGTGTTTGCATTGTTATATATTTTATTGCATAGTGCATGTTAGGATTGCATGTAAGAGCTGTCATGATCCCTGAACTTACTTCCAATTTTCATTGGAGAAGACCCAACAAGTGGAAGTCCTTGAGGGAAATATGAGACTAGAGATTATTTATGTATCTAAAATATTGAAATGTAATATTTTGGGATGAGGATTATTATGAGTATCATGATTATGAAGAAGGAATAAATATTTTGTGAATAATATTCTTGTTATATTATTTGAGACTTGCTCAAAGAATGGAAAATTAATTATTGTTATTCTTTTATGTTATTGGAAAAAGGTAGTTATTTGAAAATTGGAAAGGATGTGTTAATGAAGGGATGTTAGAATCTATTGATGGATTATGGTTATGATTTATTAAATGTTGCTTTCATCCTTCCATTATAAATAATGAAATGCTAAATTCTAGATTTGAGATTGGAATGTGTTATATTAACTATGATAGCACTTTATTTCCTTTTTGGAAAGATGTTTATAAATGTTAAGACTCTTGGGTGGAAAGGGGTTTTTGGGAATTATCTAGAGCCATATTAGTAATCCTTGAGTCAAGATAACCAATCCTAATTGATTTACAGATAGGCAATGACTAGGTATTTGTGAGTGATACATCCTAAGTAGTGAGGCTTGGGTGGCCCAAAGCAATGAGGCTTGGGTATTCCAAAGTGATGAGTCTTGGACAATTCCTAAGTGGTGAGTCTTGTACCTATTCCTAATGGTGAGGCTAAGGAATATTAATGGTTTGTTTGTATGGAATAATCCATCAGATCATTCACAAGATAATGCAATGGTGGTACCTTGTAGTGAGGTAAGAGTGAGCATGATCATTACCAAGTAAGTGGTAATGGTCTTAGTTAGATCATAGTGAGGCAAATCTAACTAATTACTAAGGCATCATGCTATATTAATCCTACATAGATAAAATTATGCAGGTTTAGGGAATAGGTCCCCCTTTAAGTATTATGGGCCTTAAAGGATAATCCCTATGTTGTGGTCAAGTTGTCCTATATAGGTGAGTGTATAGAAAAAGTGGGGGGACCATTGATGGTATCTTTTCTAAATGGTGAGGTTTATAAAAGTGAACCCCAAAAGTATGGGAATTTGACCACTCCTGTCCACTTGAGTGTTGCTTGTAGTGACATTGAACTCAAAAGTGGTTATCCCTCACTATTGATAAAAATATTGGGTCTTATTTGTGAGTTATTCCTTGTGAATACATATATATATATATATATATATATATATATATATATATATATATAGATAGATAGATAGATAGATAGATATTTTTTTAAAACCATAATATCTTGCTCAATGTCAAGGAGAGAGAAGAAAAATTGAAGATGATAGGTAAAATTAAAGAGGGTAGGAAAGAAGTAAAAAGGAAGAAGAGAAGGCTCTCCAAAAACAATGATAGACAATGAAAGTGCAAAGCATCAAAATATGAAATCATGGAAGGAATAAAATGAATAAGAGAAGGTCGGATAAGCAAACCAGGTGTCTATAATGGTAGTAAACCCTTTAGGAAATCACCTCGAAGAATCAGCAAGATTTTAGGGGGGAATAGAGAAGAGAATGGGAAGGAGTCTGGAGAGCGAGCGCACACTAAATTAGCTGGAAAATAATTATTCTAAGCTAACAAAATTTATAGGTAGACTCATTTTGAATTTATTTTAGTTCTTTGTGTGATGTTGAGTAGCTTCTGGTGCATGTTATGTGTATATGTTTTAGTGGAAACAAAATATCACTTCAATTAAAGAGAAAAATACACAGAGTGGTATTCTTTGATATGCAAAGATTCCCCATCGAGGGCAATAAAGGTGAGCACAATCGTGCTAGGGCAATGAAGTAAAAATATTTTAACAATGCCACAATAGTGCTAGGGCAATGAAGACGAGTGTAGTAGTGCTAGTACAGTGAAGTAAAAATATTTTTACAGTGCCACAACAATGTAAGGGCAGGAAAGTAAAAATATTTTAATAGTGTCAAGTAGTGTTAGTGTAGCGAAGGTGAGTGCAGTAGTTCTAGGGAAGTGAAGTAAAAATATTTAGGGCAGCAAAGGTGAGTGCAGTAGTGCTAGGATAGTGAAGAAATTTTTTGAACAGTGTCGTAGTAGTGCTAGGGTAACGAAGGCAAGTGTAGCAATGATAGGACAACGAAGTAAAAATATTTTAATAGTGCCACAGTAGTGCTAGGGAAACAAATACGAGTGCAGTAGTGCTTATGAAAGTGAAGTAAAAATATTTTAATAGTGCTACAATAGTATTAGGGTAGCGAAGGCTAGTACAACACTGCTAGGGCAACAAAGTTAAAATATTTTTTATTTGGAATTTTTAAAATGGTAGTCTAATTTAGAAAGTTGGTTTCTTGTTTTTGATGGATAATGAATAGGAATGTTTGGACTTCTCAGAGGACCCCTTTGAGGGGAAACACGTATTTTCAACTCCAAGGTCCAAGGTTCCCATTTCTAGACAAGATTTAGAAGTTGATAACTAGGGGTTCTTGGGTTTTTTGAGTGACCAGAATAATACTACAAGTTATCAGACTTTAGTGGATATAGAAGAGTCTATATCAAAAATTTCATATCAAGTTCATTATTCTATTGACTGCTCACTCTCAGGTGTCTCATAATACTCTACTCAAATTATGGATCTAGTGAATGAGCAAGTATTTCATTACGAGGAAGAAAAACTTGAGCAAAATCCAAACAATCCAAACTCACTTTGTCTGCTAGAGTTTCCTTTGTTTGGTTCTGGTTTTATTGGTAAAAGTGTTGATTTAGAGGCCCTAAGTGGAGTGGGTCCAAAATTACAATCAATACAGTCTACAACTCTAGTTACTTACCAATCTTAGGATATGGGCAAATTTTTCACTTACTTGCCAAAGGATGGATAAGTTTTCTTTTTTGATCTAAGGAAGATGAAAAAAATTATGGGAGGTCATTGGTATTGAGGGTCTTCTTTTTTGGCTTTGAAGGCTTGAATGGCTTACTTTGATCCTAGGATTGAAGTTTCTAGGAGAATCCTAATATGGGTAAAACTTTTAGGTCTACCAATGGAGTTATAGAAACAAATTTGAAAGTGATTGGAAATTCATTACATAAAACCTTGGATATAGATATTTCTTTCAAATCTAGTGTTTTTTGGTTTGTAGCTCAACTTTTGGTTGATATGGATATCATTGAAGGCTTACCAAAATGTATGGAGATAGTTGTGTGGAATACATTTTATACTCAAATATTGGATTATTTGAAGATTCCTTTTAGATGTGTTCATTGTCATGTTTATGGACATATTGCTAAGGAATATTCTCAATATTTCACACATTAAGTATAAAGGAGAAAATAAATGACTAGTGGGGATTTCAAGTTAGCTAACAACAATCAAGAGATACCTATTTTTTAGAGCTCAATAATGCTCCCTGATTTAGCACAAATAAGCAAAAAAAATATTGTTGAAACTAGAACCAAAAATCTGGAGGAGGAAGAAATTTTGGGCCTAGATTTATCTCCATTTCACTATTCACAAGTTATTAGAGAAGGAGAAAAATTCATAAAGAAAACTATAAAAGGATTGGAACCTGATACTATTAAGTTTGTTGGTCAGACATCTAAGCCTTATGACAATTGTTGTCCAATATAGGAGAATAATATGAACTTAGATAATAAAGAACTTTGTAAACTTATGAATGTTCAAAGAGAAGTCCCAAGGACAAGGAATTTTCTAAGATTTTGGACAACGGGACGGCAACCTGAAATGCATTGAATAGAGATTGTGATCCAAATATTTCTACTATTGGGGGAAGTCTTTGTGACCTATCGGGTGAATCTTCTAGGGAGGTATCTATTTTAGGGGATGGTTTGGAGATAGGTTCCTCTTGTAGATATTTGTTATGTTCTAGGAAAATGGAATCCGAGATGAGAACTTGTGTAGTTATTGGAAGGTTAGGGTTAGGTCTGGACTATATAAATGAATCTTCCACTACTTCAATAGGTAGGAAATCATTTTTGTTTCATGCAAAGGAGAATACTTTGAGGGAAATTCACTAGGGTAAAAATAAATCTATCAAAAGGATCCTTAGAGTGGGATAAAACCCTCTAAGATGTTTAAATTATCTTGTTATCCCTTAATATCCGAGGTCTTGGCAGTCCCTCTAAAAGACTTACCTTAGCCAGGCTAGTGGAAATTCATAATTTGGATGTTATCCTTCTACAAGAAACCATGGGGGCAAGTACAAAAGTCATTGAAGGGTTAAGTAAATTGCTTAAGGACTAGGAGTTCTTGGTTCTAGATGCTACTAAAAATTTAGGGGACGTTTTGACTGGCTGGAAGAACTCAATATCCTTAATTAATTCTTCATTTATGGTTTCAAGCTTGTGGAAAAAAATATTTTTTAAAGACTTGGGTTTGAGGTTATTGTTTATTAATTGGTATGGTCATTATGAAGATAGGTAGGTATTCTAGGATGATGTTTTCTCCCAAAGGTGTGTTAGGGATGTAAGAATTATCATTGGTGGGGACTTAAATTTTACTCTGAATAGAAGTGAGGTCTAGGGAGAATCTACAAGACTTGTAGATTACTTCAAGTAGAATATTGAAGAATCTGGTTTAAATGATTTGGAACCAATAAAATTAATGCCTACGTGGAGAAATAATAGAGTTGGGGAAACTAGGATCTCAAAGAGGTTGGATAAATTTTTTATCTCAGAGATATTATACAATGAAATAGATAGAAAACGATCATGGATTGATACTAGAGGTAGCTTAGATCATTCTCCCATTTTTCTTCAATTATAAAGTCAAGAGGCAAAACCCACCGGTCCTTTTAAGCTCAATCCAATTTGGTTGGAGGAAGAAGATTTTTAACAACTGATTAAAAAATAATGGATTGTTTATGACCAAAGTTCCAGGTCATCAACGCGTTTTTAATTTACTACCACTCTAAAAAAATTAAAAGGAGTTGTGTCATATTGGATTGTAGATAAAAAGGAGAGTATGGATAGAGATATTAAGTTGGTGGAGAAGGAAATTTTAGAAATTCATAAAAATAATGAGACTTGTTTGTTTAAAGAGGAGGAGAAAACAAGACTGGTTGAACTAGAAATTAAGAAGAACAAATTCTTAGAGTGGAGAGAAGCTAAATGGAGAATGAAAAATAGAATTGTATGGTTAAAAAAAAGGATGAAAATACTAAGTTTTTTTATAATTTTGCTAATCACGAAAAGAAGGTTAACACTATATGGGAGATGCCAAATGAAGAAGGGGTCCTCATTAGGAGTTTTTTTGAGTTAGCAGATTTGGAAGTAAAAAATTTTCAATCTATCTATAAAGAACTTGAGAGAGTCAATATTGGAAAAAAATTAAATTTAACTACTTTCTTCCTTATTTTTTTGACATAGGAGGACAATAGGTTAATTATAAAGGAGGTCACAAAGGAAGAAGTAAAAACTGTCCTGAATTATTTCAAAAACGATAAAAGTCCAGGGCCTGATGGATGTCTTGTGGAGTTTTTCCTAGTTTTCTATGATCTAGTTGAGGAGGATTTTCTTAGAGTAATGGAGGAAGTTAGGTTGAGTGGTCAAGTTTTGAGGGCTTTTAAATCCACTTTTTTAGATTTGATTCCAAAAAAGGAGAAGCCTAAAATGTTTGATGAATTTAGACCTATTTCGTTGTGTAATTATATCTATAAAATCAATGCAAAGATTGTGGTTGTTATATTGAAGAAAATTTTCTTTGAATTTATTTCCTAGGAGTAGTTTAGGTTTTTAGTAGGTAGACATATTTTTGAAGCCATAGTAGCTACACAAGAGAACCTTCACTCTATTAAAATAAAAAATATTCCTACAATGGTCCTTAAACTAGATATATCTAAAGCTTATGATAGAACTAGTTGGTTGTATCTCAGATTGATGCTCTTACATGTGGGTTTTAGCTATCTAGTAGTAAAGTAGATTATGGTATGTATTTCTTCTATATATTTTGTTTTTCTTAATAATGGATCAGCTTTCAAATTATCTAGGCCCTCAAGAAGACTGAGATAGGGATGTCCTTTATCTCCTTTACTTTTTTTACCGATTCTTTGAAGGATTGAGTAGAGTTGTTTTGGATGCAAAGAGGGTAGGATCCTTATCTGAGATCAAATTGAGGGTCCTTTATTTATCTAATTTATTGTTTAGTGATGAAATATTGTTGTTCACAAATGGTAGTTTAAGATAAGCTAGAAATTTGAAGGAAATATTGGACACTTATAGTATTGCTACTGGCATGGAGATAATTTTTTAAAAATTCTCTATTTGCTTTAATGGTCTAGAGCAGGAGAGTAAACAAGATCTAATAAATTTTTTTCCTTTTAATCTCTTAGATTTCAAGGAAGGCTTTAAGTATCTGGGGTTTGTATTGAAGCAAAATACTTACAGGAAGAGATTGGGGATGGCTTTTAGAGAATATTGAATTTAGGATTAACCATTGGTGTAATAGATGGTTGTATATTGGTGGGATATTAACACTTGTAAATTTGGTTCTTGAGGCAATTCCTTGTGTTTTGGCACTCCTTGACCTTCATTCCCAAAGGAGTTCTAGAGAAAATAAGAAAACTCTACTTCAAATTTCTTTGGACTAGATGTAAGGAATATGAAGTAATTATTTTAGTTAAGTGGTACAATATTGCTAGGCCAAAGGAGGAAGGTGGATGGGGCCTTAAAAATATCCATGTTTTTGGTTATTCTTTGGAAACAAAAAGTTTATGGAGGATTTTGACTAGAGAAGGATTATGGAAGAAGATTATTGAATAGAAGTATATTTGTCTAGGGACCTTTATGGATTGGATCAAAAGTCCACAGAAAAGCATTAAAAATATTTCCATTCAATGGAAGGCACTAGTACAGGCCTTTCCTATGATTGGAAAATATTTGGCTTGGAAAGTGAGCAACGATTAACAAGTTAGAATAGGTACTGATTCAATTTTGGGTTGTGGAGAAAACATTTTGTTGCTAGAAGCTATGATAAGTTCTTTACAAGATAAGGGTTTTAATTTTCTTCATCAGGTGGGGGAATCAAATTCTTCTAGTCTTTGAACCCAAGTTTGGAAGTAGGATCAGGTCTTGGGTTTTTCTGATGAGCAGGTTTTTTTGTGGAAGGATTACACTGATAGTCTTAATAAGAGTCATATCAAGCTGAGAGCTAAACCAAATACTATTACTTGGGCATACAACAAATCTGGGGGTCAATATATGGTTAAACTTGGTTAAAAATCAAGTTTTGATCCTCATCCTCAAGGACCTACTTGGTGGTGGAAGCAGATTTGGAAATTGTATTCCCCAAAAAATATAATTATTTTCATGTGGTTAGCTTTGAGAAATAAGTCTTTGACTTGGGAAGTTTTACAGAGGAGAAGCACAAAAAGGTCCAAGTATTTGTATCCTGTGTTAGTTAGAGGAGGAAAACATCACACATTTGTTAATAAAATGCTCTTTTTCTCAACAGGTTTGGTTAGAAGCTAAATAGATAAGTGGAGTACAAAATATTTTGGAAGGAGAAGCAATGGAGGTATGCTTAAGACAGTGGTTTTTGAAAAAAGAGTTGAAACAATTTCTTTCTTTACCATGTCTTATATGTTGGGGTATATAGTTGGCACAAAATACAACTATTTTTGAAGGGAAGTTAATTTCCCCATTTCAAGTCATATTTCAGGTGAGGACTTTGGTATCAATCAACAAAGGGCCTAACAAACATAAGAAACCTTGACAAGTAGACAATTTGTTCATTCAAAAAACTCGACCATGAGGTTTTTTTGATGGGGCTAGTTAGAGACAATCATATTTTAGCAGTGCGGGAGGCATTATGTACTTCTAAGATACCCAATATATAAAATTTAAAGCAAGTTTTGGAATAGGTTCCAACAATTTTATGGAGTTTCAGGCGTTGATATTGCTAATGAAGTGTGTTGTGGAGAGATACATGAAAAAATTACAAATTTTTGGAGATTCCACTCTATTTATCAATTGGATGAATAGATCTACTCAATTAAAAAATAATTTGCTTAGACCAATGGGAGATGAACTACTGGAGGTGATTTTTCTTTTTAAAAATATATTTTACATTATAGGGAATTAAATCAAGAAACAAATAGGTTATCAAAAGAAGATCAACAGGTTCCAAAAGGTTTCTTGCAAATGGAAGAGAACAAGGATGGAGTTTCTTCTTTCACCCACATATCATATCCATAGTTTCTATGCTAGCTTTGGATTTTTTATTGTGGTCCTGTTTCATTTGATTAGAGCTTTATGGCAGTTTCTAATTGTTTCTTTTTCTATTCCGCTAGTTTATTTTTCACTGATTTCTATCCAGGTTTTGGTCATGGAGGTTGTTTGGATGATTAAGTATTGATATATAAGGATATTTATCCTTATTATCCCCATGTTATTTTGAATATGGGATTTTTTCCTCTTTTATTTGCCCGACTATAATTATATCTTGAATCCGAGTAATCTACTTTTATCTAGGTTTTTGTTTGTGCTAAGGAACCTGCGAAGTGTAATTTTCTTTCGCTCTTGAAATAAAATTACATTTTTTTCTTTAAATAAATAAATAAATATATATATATATCCCTTAGGTCAAGTTGATGGGTTGTTACAATTAAGGATATATCCTACTAATATACCTTATAAGGGTCTCATGATATACCTAAACCTATCTGATATACCTGCTCTTTCAATATACCCATTGGTATGTGGAAGGAGCTTGATCCCCTCAATATATGTGTTCATACGTGAGGGTAGACCTTGAGGTACATATACGAGGAATATAAGGATCAACTGCACCCAACTACATAGCCAAGGATAATATGAGAGATAAAAGGTACTCATTGTTAATCTTGATTAAGTGAGCTAATCTACACAAACAATATTAAGTGGTCTTATTTAAGTTTGGACCAATTTTATATTTTAATTAGGTTAATGTTTCAAATAGGTAAGGAGGTGTTTCACATTGTGTTCAAAAAATATATAGACCTATCACAATAGATCAAGGATTTGTGAGACTAAATATCATGTGAGGACGGTCTACACTCAACATTGAGATTCTTTTTCAAGTGTAAATGTTTGAATTTAATGGATTATTTAGAAAACAACTTAGTTTATTTTGGAAACTAAGTGCTAAAACATTAAATTACTTTAAATTTGAAATACATAAAACAAGATCTAACCTAGGTATGATTCTCTCTCTTGATGAAAACTATTCATAAAATACAAGAAATATAAATCCTTTATCCTTTTGAGGCAAGGGTGCAAGGAAAATGTACAAATAAGATTAGCCTAAATGCATACTACATGCAATTTCACTTTTATACCTAAGTTAACATAGGAGATAAACAAATCAAAATAAGACTAACCTAAATTTACTTAATTTCCTTTTCTTCTTTAGTGTTCTTAAAATAAAATAAGGGGCTAGCCTAAGGATTCCTCAATTCTCCTATTAATTATGTTAAAAACAAATAATAGGACCTAAATATCAAGCAACAAGCTCATGAAAATAATTGAATAAAAATTGCAAGGAAGGTTACCTGATCTGGCACTTGAGTTAGAACAATGCTCTTTATCTGCAACTCGTGATTCTATGATATTACATCCATCTAATTCAAGCTACAATTCCATGATGCCTACAAAAATAGAGGGAATTTTGATAAGGTGGTTAGGTTCTATAAGGTCTACTTAGTTAAGAGGAACTATAAACTTTAATAGCCCGAATTCAGACCTTAACGTCCCTTTAGCTAACCAAAATGTATGTATAAAAAGTTGAAAAAACATGTATGTAGAGCATAATCATACTAGAATGAGGAAGGGAATGGTTTAATTCTAATAATAGAGCATATAAGAATAGACTGTTGTTTTGTGAAAGTGGAGAGGTGATAGAATTTTTGGAAGGAAGAATCACATCTTATAGGGATAAGTCATGGCTTTGCCTACATGTAGGTTATAAATGATAAACATACTAGAATAGAGATATGATCCTTTGATTATGAGCTAAGGATAGGTGAAAAAAACTAGGGTTGTTTTCAAGAGTGACTATGTGTAGATAGAGGGGACTATGTAGGTATGATAGTTGAAACCACACCTTGGATAGGATGGCATATTTTTGCCTATGAAGAAAGAATGAATAAGAAGTAGGAAAACATGAAGTCTTAACATAGAAAGGGGAATACTAGGGGTTAATATAGATAGAAAATATAGGTGGTAGTGGCTAAAAAAGAGAATAGAGAGTGATATTTATCATCGAAACCTCTAGTAATGGAATCATGCCTTGATATAACAAGACATAGGTCTACTATAGAAACCTACCCAAGAAAGAAAAGGCCTAAGTACTGATTCCAATCTTGGTCGAGTAGAGTAATAGGGCTTGATAAAACATTAACTATAACTATAAGAAGAGGAACAAGTTAAGGTAACAAATTTTTAAATTCATAAAAGCATAAGATAAAGGAAAGGAGATGTTAGTTGATCAAAATAAAATTATAATATGCTAAAATGAAGTGAGAGAGGAAGAATAAAAACCAAGAAGAGAGATTTATCTCCTATTTTTTCAAGATCTCCTCCAATCCTTCAATCAAGAGCACCATGCAAACAAGATATCAAGTTGAGAAAATAAAGAGCCATAGTTTCTTTAGCTAGAGAGTTATTTCTTGGGATGATATCCCAAGGCCTTAATTTATATATTTTTAAGCCTTAGGAGAGGAAGCTTGGAGCATTTATGGTTGATGGGATAGGTAGAAAAGGGTTGTTGAAATTGAATCTCCAAATTTAAAATGGTCAACATAGGAAGATAAGTGTAGGTGGTAGGTACCTAAGGGGAATGGTGACATAAATGGACCAAAGCTTAATGGGGACAAAGGATATAATATTTTTAGTCCTTGGCCTTGAATCATAGAATCACAAGTTGACTTTTGATACCATGATTTTGTGGAATTAATCACTAGGAATCATTTGGGTAGGGAAAAAGTTTTTCTTTAAAATACATGTGAGAATATTTTGGGAATGGAATTGTTTCTTAATTTAGGACACCATGATTTTACCTAAATAGATAAAACCATTGGTAACTAAGGTTGGAATGGCTAAATTGCACCTTTTGCAGGTTTGATGGGAAATTGGGATAAATTGAACACATTGGATGGTCTAATTTTTGGTGTCTACAACTATAAGTATGGCTTGTTATTTGATTAATAGATCTACTACATCATATCTTATGGATAAGAAACCTAAGGATGCTTGGCTGAGAAATAAGCCTTCACTATAGCATATCATGGTTTTTAGTTATGGGGAATATATACATGTGCGTAAGGAGAAGTGATCTAAGTTAAATTTTAAAGAGAAGAAATGTATCTTCATTATATACAATAATGGAGTCAAAGGATACTAGATTTGAAATCCTAAGACTAGAAATATAATGTATAATGTGATCTTCAAAGATATTAGATCTTCTCCTAAACCCTTACAACCTTAATATGAAAAGAGAATGGTTTACCTAAATCCAAAGGCTAAGGATCCTAGACCTAAGAATAAACTAGAGGTTTAGGATGGACCTAAAGAGGAGATTTATTCAAATAGTTTAGAGGAAGAATAATAACAACCTCAATACTCACTCTTAAGGGTGTCCACTTGATAGAGAATCCAATTTTATAGTATAGCCCACCTAATTTTAGATGCATTTTTCCTTTTTCTACTAATGATGATGAGGCCAGGACTATAAAGGAGGTAATGAAGCCTATAAACAAGAAGTATTGTAAGAATTCCATGGATGAAGAGATGGTAGCATAAGAGAAGAGCAACATATGGGGCTTGGTCAAGTTTCTTATGGATAGAAAATATATTGGTTACGAATGGGTTTTTAATAATTTTAATTTTTATGACAAGATAGAATATTACAAGGTAAGGTTAGTGGCTAAGGGATATTCCCAAGTAGATGCAATAAATTTAGTGATATATTATTTCCTATTGTGAATCTAACATATATTAGATTTTTTAATTTGTTGCTACTGTATTTGACCTTGATGTTAAATAGATGGATATGAAGATAATAGTTCTATATGAGGATTTGGAGGAGAAGATTTGCATGACACATTAAGAGCACTTCATGGTAAAGGATAAAGAAGATTTGGTTTACCAGATAAAGAAGTATTTTTATGGTCCAACATAGTCCCTAAAGATCTGGTATCAAATTTTTGATTCATATTTTTTGAATTTAGATTATATTAGAGCTAAGTGTGATCACTAAATATACTTCAAACAAGATGGTGATCAATTTATTATTGTTTCACTTTATGTCAATAACATGTTTTTTACTACTAATAATAGGGCTATGAAAATATAGCTTTTTTATTGAAATTAGTACAAAGGACTTTAACATAGCTGAGTTTATCTTAAGGATGGAGATTAGGAGGGATAGAACTAACATAAAACTTTGGGTTAGTTATAGCAAGTATATTAACTTTATTTTACATCAACTTAAGATGTATGATTATAAACCAAAGAATGTTCTCATTTCTATAAGATAAAAAATTCTATTCATTAATGCCCTTTGACACTAGGTGAGATATAGAAAATGATCCATACCCCTTATGCAAGTTTAGTTGATAGCTTGATGTATGTTGTTGTTTACACCATACTAAACATTGCCCAAGCAATGGGAGTTGTAAGAAGGTATATGTACTATAATGAAGAGACTTTAAATTTCTTCATGGTACTTTATATTATTCTATTTGCTAGCAAGGAGGATAGAATTTTAGTAGGATAGTGAATATTCTTGGATTCCTAGACTCGAATTATGGATAGTAGATAGCCTATCAATGGATATGTCTTTACCTTATCTGGTGGTGCATTAAGTTGGATGAGCAAAAGACACACTATGGTTACTCTTTTTATGATAGAGGTAATGTATATGGAATCTAATTATGCCTATAAGGAGGTAATCTAGCTTTAAGGATTATGTTCACTTATTAGGATGAAGTAGAATGCACTTTTAATTCAGTGTGATAGTTAAAATGCCATAAAATTGGCAAAGAGGCCTACCTTTCATGCATGGAAAATGCACATTGATGTGCAGTATCACTTTGTTTACGATATGGTGGAGGAAAAGAGGGCTATGATCAATAATATATACACTTCTACAAATGTTACTTAGGCATTGATGAACCCCATGAGTATAGATAAGTTTAGATGGTGTTGATTGGCTATGGGGGTGATCCACTAGATTCTAATTTCATGATTTTACACCTTATTCAATGTATACAAATACTAGGAGATTGTTGTGAATGTGTTGTACACCTCGCATAATTAATTTCTATTATTCTAGTAGGTTACCTAGGCATTATAGGAGACCCTTTTTAGTTAATTTACCAAGTTGGTGATTTGTAACTATGTAAAAATGACTCGTAAGAGTATCCCACTTTGATAAGGAAATCTTACGATACTAGAAATGTTTCATGGAGTGATAATAATATGGTTAAATTGGATAATAATGATTTTAGTCCCTCATATTGGATAAGTTATTGAGGATGTAAATACATAAGATCTCCTATTTTTGAGGAAGTTGTTGGGATATGCAACCAACAACCTTATCACATCTTGAAGGAGGATGAAAAAGAGTTTTTGGGACTTTTTTTATCCCATTGATATAGATATGGGATAACACATAGTTTTGGAAACCACTAGCGATTTTCATGTTTACTTCTAGCCTCTATAAAAGAGTCTTGGGTTATTGGATTGTATATCCTTGGTCATCCTAATTTTGGAGCATTGCAAGTTGGAGTTGGAGACAAGTTGTTGGATTCTTCATGTGTGTAGAAGATTACATGTGCATGGTTATGCTATTGGATTATTTTATGTATGTTTAATCCTAGATATTTTCTAAAAGGAGTTAATATCTAAAGTGTATTGTAACCTATTTGTTGCTAATGATACATTAAGATGCTTTTCTTTCTAGGATTTTCCCCCTCCATGGGTTTTCCTAGGGTATATATTGTGTTCTATTCTTCTTTTATATTATGAATTTCATTCTAAGTGCTATTACTATGATGTAATAATTTTATATTTGGTTAACTAACACAACTTTTCTCATTGGACTAAGTAGGAAATTATTGCATTTTGATGCATTATTTCCATTAAATGATTAAGGATCATCTTTACATTCAAAATGGGTATCTAGTAATTATTAATAAGATTATTATAATAAATAAATTAAAATATTTAGAACATGAAGTACTAAAATTACCTTCCCCTCAAAAAATAAAAATCTTTATCCTCATAGCTGAATATGAGGGAACTATTTCTAGAGTTGATGTAGCAGTTTCTAAGTTGTATCTTTAGGGTGTAATCCATTCCATTATACCAAGATATTTATAATATTTTGGTCATGTAGTTGACATGATCATTGCTCCAAAAAATCCTATGGTTCTAGACTGACTAAACCTTCATCATTTAGTTTAGTTGGTATTGATTGAATTTAAGTGTGTTATATCAAGGTATTCTTCAAGCAAAATACATGGAAGACAAGATGTATTTTGGAAGGTGGTAAATCTAACCTATATGTAATAGTTCCAATCTACTGCAAGACCTTGTAGATCTCGTAGAACTTGTTCTATCTTGTGACTACCTTTTATATTTAAATATGTATATTTGTAAGGATATAATCTAGACCAAGTATCCTTCAAAAAAACCTCATTTAGACCCATGTAGATATACATATTCATATGATTCTAATCCATTGTCAAATTATCCTTGAGTGATCAAAGTAGGGCCTCCCAAGTTTTTTGAGTAGAATCAACAACCTCTGTATGAGAACTACCTAGAATATATGAGGTGAGAAATGGTGGTTAATGGCCATATATAGATTTATATGGGGCCATATTTGTTATTGTATAATAAATGGTATTGTCCCACCATTTCTATAATAATATCCATTTGGTCCAATGCATCTTATGATCTAAAGGAAAGCACTATAAGTGATACTCCAAGCATTTATTAATAATTTTAGTCTAACCATTTGTTTGTGTATGGTATACTAAGCCCATACTCAGTAGGGTTCTATATAGCTTGAAGAGTTTATTCAAACAATTATTGGTGAATGTCAGATCATGGTCATAGACTATAGAGGAAAGCACATCATAAAGTCAAAAATATGTCAAGGAATATTTGGGAAATGGTAGATGCTATGTAAAGATGTGCAAGAGCACAAAATAATAGAAATATAGATATGATCCACAACAACCAAAATAATAGACTTGGCTACTAACTTTGTGAATCCCCTAATAAATCCCTAGAAATATAAATCCATATTACCATTATAACAAGTAATGGTTGAAGCATGTCTATATCTAGAACCATTTACCCTTTGTAATTCTAAGAAATATTATATTCTTGAATAAACCATTTCATATCCTACTTTGTTTCCTTCTATAAGAATCTCTTGTTCATGGGTTGATCAGTCTTTAAGAAATTAGAATTTTGAGGTAAAGGTGATGTATATAATTCTTAAAATAGTTTGTCATGCATATCAAAATTTATATAAAGGACTATGACCCTTGTGGCATAAGTATTGGCCATCCCATGAATATGTTGACTTAGTTATGGAGTGTGCAAATAAAATTTGAATTAATTTTTGTATGTGTGGATCCTCTTACTAATATTTTTGGACTTTAGTAACCAATCTAGATTTGGTAGGACAATGCACATATTGTCACTTGGTCATCAAATATGCATGATAGGGCATTTGCTACAACAATGTATTTTTCTATTTTATACAAGATCTCATAATCAAATCCCAATACCTTAATCACCTATGTTTGTTATTTATAAGAAGAGAATGAGGATATGATAATTGGTCTTGATGTAGAAGTATCAACCAACAATATATGGTCATCAATGTGCCATTGCATGAAGGATTACCCTCATTTCGTTCTCAATATTAAATTTTATAAATACTTGTGAAAGCTAATGGTTACCATTGTTGCATGAGTATCCCTCTAATTCCATTCCCTTATACATTACATTTAATTATAAATGGTTGAAAGAAGCCTAGCATAACAAGTAAAAGAGTGGATATTAAAGTGTACTTGAGAATTCCAAAATTTCATCCTACTATCTTAGTATAGGTGAAGCTACAATATTGTCATAATCTTTGTTAAACTTATGAAAGTAGCTAATGAGACCCATAAATCCTTATAGGATTTTAAGGGTCTTGGGTGTAGGTTAATTTTTGATATCCTAAATTTTGTAGGGTCTACCTTAATCCCTTCTTCTAATACAATATGTCCTAATGCTTAACCACCATTTGAGATAGAGATCACTCCAAATGCTTGGTATATAGATGAATTTTGAGAAATAGTTTTAGAGATTTATCCAACTGAGTTAAATACTCTTGCCAAGTCTTGTTGCAAATGAGAATATCATTAAAAAACACTAAAACAAATATTTATAGGAAAGGCCAAAAAAATTGATTCATTGTACTTTAGAATGTGGATGGAGCATTTTATAACCCAAAAGGTATGACTAAAAAATTATAGTGTCCATCATGTGTCATAAAAACTATATTAGGAACATTCTTGTCACAAATATAGATTTAGTGGCATATTGACATCAAATCTAGCTCAAAGAAAAAATGGGTGCCATGTAATTTGTCTAGAGCTCATTTATGACTAGAAGTAGAAATTTATCCCTAATAGTGATTTTGTTAAATACGTAAAAATCCATACACAATATTCATGAACCATCATTTTTGTACTAAAATTATGGGTGATTATAAGGACTGGTCATCATTCAAATTACCTCTACATTTAATAGATCCTATACTAACTCTTTAATTTATGCATCGAAATAACTCTAAGGGTGCATGTTGGATGGTAGATTTTATATAATTATTTGGATGGTATTGTTATATTCATATTATGGTGGAATTCCACGAGGTTCCTCAAGAATAAGAGAATACTATTAAGGAGTACTTGTAACTTTAGGGATTAATTTAAATTATCAAATTCTATGAACTACACTACAAATTTTTGAGCCATGACTCCATGAGACCCATTTTAAGTAATTTTTACATGTGATGAGAATTAATTACCCTTGTTAGACCAACTAAGATCTCCTTTAGGGTGTACTATTGGTCATATACTATTATTCATATCCATATTTCTAAAATGTCTTGCAAGATAGGGCCCAATATGTGTAATTACTAAGTTTCTAAAACTATCTCACACCCTACTAATGAAAGCACAAACATGTTAGATTTTAAGTTGTCTCCCATAGTAATATAAATATTATGACATTTATGTTTATAGGGGAGAGTGGATTCATTGGCTATCATAACTTCAAAGATATTGCTTACTTGTTTAGCCGTCTTGAGATTAATAAATTTATGAGTGCTACCTGTGTTGATGAATGGTTAGAGGATATTTTTTGAAATAACCTATACCCTCATAGTTTGAGGTGTAGTAATAACTAATAAGGTCTATAAGGATATCTTAAGGGTGGGTTATTTGATAGTATCAATGTCCTCTTATTGTTCACCATATTAATTATCATTTATTACATTAGGCTCAAGAGATGTAGTAATTGACTCAACATCTAGTACCTATGACTATGTTTAGTGTATTTATGGCCCATACTATATTTTTTCATTACAACTATAACAAAGGTCCTTATCTTGACAAGATTCCATATCTTACTTAATAATTTTATAGGAATGACCTTGTTCCCTGCACCAAGGGAGATAGAAAGCTTTGAAATTTTTCTAAAATGGGATGGCTTATATATACAACATCATGTTATCATTTTTTATTTAAAAAACCTTGTTTACCTAATGTATTCCAACATATTTTTGGATTGTAACATATTTACCTTTATTTTAATGAAGCATCTTGTAAAAAAATTTAAAAATCATATAATAATTTCATTTAAAAATCATGCATAAATAATACAGTATTGGCCATGATTAGCCAATAATAGATTAGTCCTATTTTGGATCTAATATGATATATTCCAAATTTAACATTATGCACGTTGGCTTCTAGAATGCCAACTAATTAAACATTAACTTAACTAAATAATGTAATAATATATTTTTCTAACATCCTCCCTTATTACATTATTTAGTACAACATTTATTACTATCCCCCTTAATGTAGAGGAGAGAACAATAAAAGTTGGCTCCTAGCTTTGGCTCTAGCTCTTGGCTCTAGGTTTTCCTCTAGGTTACTACCTTTGGGTCTACATTTGGATCTACCTCTAGGTAACTACCTCTAGGTTTACCTTTGGATTTGCCTCTAGGTCACTTCCTCTAGGTATACCACTCGATCTATCATTAGGTCTACCATTGGGTCTACCACTGGGTTAACCACTTCTATATAATCCATGCAACATTTCTTTCATTTTGTTCCATTGTATTAGGTTTGTCCATCCATAATCAAAATGAATATTGTTGGTCATTTTCTCTTTGTATCAACAATATTTAGGGGAGTGATTAGTACAACCACATATGTCATAAGGATGTAGGTTCTAACACCTAGTTGTTACATGTCTAGTTCTTCCACAATGACTGCAATAGTTGATTCTAGTTGTATGGGATTTTGGTTTTACAAACATGGTCTTATTGCTTCCTGCTTGACCATCATAGCCAAGGCCTTCATTCTTTGGCCTAACATTTGGTATTATGGGCTTTCTAATGCCTTGCCCATTTTTACCCAATCCTACACCATTGTATCCCATTATTTTTATTAGTTTTGAACCAATTCCTTTGGTGTATTTTTTAAAACACCCAAGTTCTTCATCATCAATGCTTTTAACAATATTGCATTTGTCATAATTGACAAGATCATGGTGCTCATTTTTAGGACTATTAGTTTTTAAGTCACTAGTGTCATAGGTAAAGTCTATCCTTGTGATAGATGGAAATTTGAGTTAATTTGAGGTATTTTATGTTGTCATTGATGTCACATGGATCACATTTGGTTTTGGTGGCCAAAATATTTCATAAATAAGCATTTATGATATTTTGGAAAGCATGGCTATTTACTGAGGTTTTTATGAAAACCAAGGCAGGCAAAATAAAAGGTTTTATTTAAAACCATGGTGGGCTTATGTGGAAAGGTATTTTCTTAAAAGCCAAGGTGGAATTTTGTTTCATCGAAAAAGGACCTCCGGTGATGAAGATATTAAAGTTTAAAGTTTAAGTTTAAATTAATGGAGGGCCGACCTATGTGCAATTAATGGAGGTTGGCATATATATATGTAAAGGTTTCAATTTATTTCAAAAAGGGGGCATATTATATATCATAAAAAAGATTATTTCGAGGGTTATTTGAATAACTTATTTATAAGGAGAAATAAGGTGTGTGTAAAGAGATATTTCTGATTTTACAAAGGGGTTCCAAAAGTGAAGTTTGCCTTGTTCTTTTTCAAGAGGATTAATTCTTTCATGAGGTGACAAGGTATGCAATATTGTGATTTATTTTATTTTATGGTATAAGTGGTTTTGGGAGTGAAAAGGTTATGCAATATTTTGATTTATTTTATTTTATGGTACAAGTGGTTTTAGGAGAGATAAGGAAGTTGTGCAATTAAAGGACTTGGTGATGATTATTGAAAAGTGGAGTAATTTTGATTATTTTATGATCTACTAACCCTTGTGAAGATTGGAAAAAGAATTTTGTGATTGTGGCAGATTTACAAGAGGTTTTTTCATCTTCATAAAAGGTATGGGCACATTCTCCTATTTATTGTTTATGGTGGTTGATTTCTGAAATATCATTGGAGGGAAAATGATTGTTTGTGGTTTCCTTTTCTAAAGTGGTTGGTTGAATGCTTCAAGATTTTTTGAATTGAGAGTTGTGTTTAAACCTTGTGTTATAAGCATAATGGTTGAAGCCCATTGGTTGTGAAATAAATTGAGTTAGAAAAGAATATGAGTATCATTGTTATGTGATATTTGTGGTTGAACATTGTTGGAAATATTTGAGTTGGTTGATACATACTTGGACTAGGGTTGTGTGAGAAAGAGTTGTCGCTTGTGATGATTGGTTGAGTTGAGATTAAGGTTAGAACATATTGAGTATCTAACAATTCTCTTTATGGTTCTATAAGACTTGAGTTGAGTTGAGGTTGACTTGAATTGAGTTGAGGTTGATTTGAGTTGATATTGAGATTAGAACATATTGAGTCTCTAACAATTCTCTTTATGCTTCTATGAGTTGATTTGAGTTGAAATTGATATTAGAACATATTGAGTCTCTAAAAATTCTCTTTATGCTTCTATGAGTTGATTTGAGTTAAGTTGAGTTGAGATTGATATTAGAACATATTGATTCTCTAACAATTCTCTTTATGCTTCTATGAGTTGATTTGAGTTGAGAGCATTGTGGATCATTGTTGTCATTCATTGAAGAGTACATTACCATTCATTTTTGAGTTCATCATTGAGCTTTGCCTTGATATATTTATGGATGATATTTGAGTGCTACTTGAGCATGATTGGTTGAGACTTTGAGAAGGCATTTGGGACAATTTTGTGGGCAGATTTATGGATAGATTTGGGATAGTTTTGGACAAGTTCTTAGTGAGCTTGTTGGAGCAGATTTGAGCAAGTTCTTGGTGATATTGCTAGAGCATATTTGGACAAGTTCTTAGTGAGCTTTTTGGATCAGATTTGGGCAAGTTCTTGGTGAGCTTGCTATAGCAGTTTTGGGCAATTTCTTGGTGAGCTTACTATAGCAATTTTGGGAAAGTTCTTGGTAAGCTTGCTGGAGCAGTTTTAGACAAGTTATGTGTGAGCTTGTTAAGAAGGTTCTGTGTGATCCTATTGAGTAGGTTCTTAGTAAGCCTATTAACAGACCTTTGGAGGTGACAGAGTACAGAGGATAAAGTCCTAATGGATATAGATCCATCAGCCAACATAGTTGAAGATAGATCTGAGTGAGGAGTCTTCAAGTGGAGAGAGGTACACCAGTAAGTACGGTAGAGAGACAGAGTATTCTAGAAGATCACATAGAAAAATTAGAAGGGGAAAGAGTTCTCCTGTGGAAGATATACATGAACTTGAGATTAGGGTATCAACATCTCCTTTGGACAGAGATCCATAAATTTTGTAATTGGGAGTGATTCCCAAAGATATTGATTGAGAAAGTTTTAGTAAAATATTTTCTCCATGGAGTAGCCCACATTGGGTGAACCACGTAAATTGTGGTGTCTCTATTGTGTATGGTTTCGGTGCATTGCTTTGATTACTGCTATCTTTACACAACATAATATTGAATTGGAAGAAAAAGTAAAAAGTGGTCTTATACTGTTCACCCCCCTATCAGTATAAGCTTGTGTTCTTCAGTGATAAGGTCACCTGTGTCACAACTGATATCTACCTTTATAGGCATGAGGTTGCTTGTGTCACAACAAGCATTGGACACCATGGGCTTAAGGTCGCTTATATCACAAGCATTGGCCACTTGGGGCATGATCTTTTATTCCTCATTTAGTTCCTCTTTATTTTTATGCTTATAGATGTCAAGTGTTATTAATACCATGTATATTGTCCTTACAACATCTATAGGAAATATAGCACCATTTGTTTGAAGATCTTCACAATCATCAACATATTTGAGAATTGCTCACACACAACTCCTTAGTGTGAGGAATTTTCCATCCTCATAAAGATCCTTCCCTTCTAGGAAATAGAGACCTTTATTTGGTGTGGCAGACTTGGCAAGTTATTTTGTGACTTGCTTTTTCTTGGATTTTCTAAAGAGAAGCATTGATGCTAGCTAGTTATTTCAACACCCTACTCTATCCATCTGAAAAATATGAAGGTAACCTTATTTTTATAAGGTGTTATGAAGACTTTTTTGAGTTCGTCAATGAAAATGAACTAATGGACATCCAGTTAAGAGGAGCTAAATATACATGGACCAATAGAAGGATTGGTAGCCAACATATACAATTGAGACTTGATAGGTTTCTAATTTCTAAAGAAGCTATCAATCTATTCGATGATGCCACTCTATGTGCTCGACCTAGAATAGGTTTGGATCATAATCCATTGATCTTGGAAGGGTTGTGCTCTGCTATGATATTTAAAACTCCATTTAAATTTGAATCAACGTGGCTATAACACCTAGATATTCAATGCAAAATTGAGGAATAGTGGACCAAATATTTTCTTGGAACATTAATGCTTCAAATCTCCTAAAAACTTCACTTTATCAAAGCAAATCTCAAGGTGTGGAATAGAGAAGTGTTTGGAAATATATTTGAATGCAAACAAGGTATTTCTTGGCAGATTGAAGATATTGAAAGTTAAATCCAACAAGGAAATCTAGATGTAGCCATAAGAGAGAAGGAAAAAGCCTCACAATCAAGTATCATAATATTCTATCTAAGGAGGAGATCTTCTAGAGATAAAATATCTAGGGTGTTATGGCCGAAGGATGGGGATGCCAACACAAAGTACTTTCATGCTTCGACTCTTAGATGTTGAAGTACAAATAAAATATGAGAGTTGACTAAAAGTGATGGAACCATTACCAGTGACATCCATGAGATTAGAAGTGAGGTGATCGAGCATTTTCAAAATATCCTCAGGCCATATCAACTAGGTTTATACCATGATTTCAATATTCTTCTTCAAAATATCCCTTGTCTGGTTTCCTAAGATTATAATGCTCATTTGTTGAAGCCCTTTACTAATGAAGAAATCAAGGAGGTTGTTTTTTCTATCACCTGATAAGGCCCTTGGACCGGATGTATTTTCCCAATGCTTCTTCCAACAATTTTGGGACATCATTGGCAATGATATAATCAAAGTTCAGAAGTCTAAAATATTTCTTAGAGACACCAATTCCACCCTTATTGCCCTCATCCCTAAATCCTAGCAATATCAATCTACATTTTATTTTAGGCCCATCAGTCTCTGTAATGTTATCTATAGGATTTTTTCCAAAACCATAGCTAATAGAATGAAAAATTTATTGCCAAGCATCATTGACAATTGCGAAGTCAGTTTTGTTCAGAGGATACTCATTATAGATGGTATTATTACGATTCATAAGCTCATCCACTCTGTAACTAGAAGCAAAAATCTAAGTATTTTTCTAAAACTTGACATGAATAAATCCTTTGATCGTACTTCACGGGATTTTCTCTTTGTTGTTTTAGCTAAATTTGGCTTTCATTTAGATTGGATTACCCTGATTAAGAAATGTTTCTCTTTCACTTGGTTCTTCATGCTAGTAAATGGCTTTGAAATTGGGTATTTTAAGAGCGATAGAGGTCTATGGTAGGGTGACCCAATGTCACCATTTTTTCATCATATTGGAAAAATATTTAGGTAGATCACTAAAGGTGGCATGTTCAATAGGAGTGATTTTTGGAATAAGAGCTTCCTCCATTTCCAATCCCATAACGCATCAATAGTTTGTTGATGACACTATTTTGGTGACATGTGCTTCCATTCCTGAGGCCAAGACCATTAAATCCATTCTTAACCTATATGAGGAAGTCGTGGGGCAAAATATCAACTTTCAAAAAAGTAAAATTTATTTTTTAAATACACCCATAGACAGATAAATTAGAATTTCCAAAATCATGGGGTGTTCCATATCAAATCTTCCATCCATGTATCTTGGTCTTCCACTATTTCAAGGAAACCCTAATGTTGGGATGTGGAATAATATCATTGATCAAATACTTAAGAAGCTCACTGGATGGAAAGGGGTATTGTTAAGCCAAGTGGCCAAAGCAACGCTTGTTTAGGCCTATCTCCAAAGTATCCTTGTTTTTTTTTATGTCCATTTTCAAAGCAATGATATCCATTTGCAAGAGAATAGAGCAAATCCAGAAGAAATTTATATGGTTCAGAGCTGAATATCGTAGGTAATATACTCTAGTTGCTTGGGATAGGGTTTGTACGAAGAAAAATCATGGAGGATTGGGCTTTCGCAAAGTCAAAAAAATGAATTTAGCTCTTATAGCTAAACAAGGATGGAGGATTATAAATAATTATCAAGCAACCTGGATCGATATCATCAAAGGTAAATACTTACAACAAATATCCTTCTTGGATGATCATCCCCTTCCTCATGGATCTTGGTTTTGGAATTCTATCATCCAAACCAGAAACCTCTTAAAGGAAGGAGTAAGATGGAACCTTGGCTATGGAAGAAATATCAAAATTTGGGAAGAAACTTAGCTCAATGACTGACCACTGATCAATGATCCAAACCTTGTTGTTCTAAAGCATCACACTAATTATATTTTAGTGAGAAGGTGGATAAATTCATCCTCAGGTGGTCACAATGTGTAGCATGAGAATATATTTCGATAACCAACCTCAGTAATGAAGGAAAATTAGTTACATCTAAAATCAATAATATTCTCAAAACTTGCATCATCCCTACCAATTTACCTAGAGATACGCCTATATGGAGGTTCTGTGAAGATGGTCATTTTTTTGTAAAAACTACCTATTACCTTCAAGACCATCCTATTGATTATTGGCCTACCTTCAAACGGGTTTGGATCACTAAACTTGTTCCTAAAATCACCTTTTTCTTTTGGTTGGTGGTCTAGAACAAGGTTCTTACAATATACAATATTCTCATTAGAGGTTTGACTATTCCTAACCAATGTTATCTATGCAAATCCAATTGGGAGTCAGTGAGTCATTTATTCCTTGAATGTCCTTTTTTGTGCTTTATTTTTACTCTCTATTTTAGTTGGTCAGCTTAGCCTGGGTAAAATTGAGAACCATTTTGGAGTTATGTGAGCAATGGTCTAATCCATTCTCCAACATGTGCCTTAGAGCATTCTGGTCATTTTGCCTTCCCCACTGCTTGTGGCAGCTTTGGTTAGAAAGAAATTGTAGAGCCTTCTGTGATAGATCCAATGACTGTCAAACTATATTCATTTGTGTTGTCACCTTTACCATGGAGAATGCTTGATTAATCCCATCCTTGAAAGTCCCCAAAAGAATATTGGAGTCCAGGTTGTATGAATATCTTAAACTTTATTTTGAACCTCATGGTCCTACTACACCCAAGATTGATAGGTCCATGGTCAAATGGTCTCCTTCGTCGGATGGATGGCTTAAAATCAACTTTGATGGAGCTACCAAAGGTAACCCAGGTAGAGCTAGAGGTGGGGGCATAGTCAGGGACTATCAAGGAAAAATAATATTAGCTTATGCCAAAAATATGGGTATTCAATCCAATAATGTTGCTAAAGCAAGAGCTCTGTATGTGGGACTCTCCATCCTTGAAGACCTTGGCATTGAGAATTTAATCATTGAAGGGGACTCAATGAACATTATCAATTATATAACTTAGTATCAAGTCCTTGCCTGAAGCGTAAGCAACATCATCAATGAGTGTAAAGATACATGACCAAATTTAACTCTTGTCCAACATGTTTACAGAGAAGGCAATCAGGCTGCAAATATCCTGGAAAATTTAGGGGTGTTGGAAGGAAATCTGCATATTTGGCATAATAACTTTCCTTTAAACCTTAGTGTTCATATAAATTCTGATGGAAAGCTCTTTCTTTGATGGTTGGATGTGGTTGTGGAGGTTAGTTGTTTTCCTTTGGGCTTGTGCTCAGGTGCGGTGGTGTTACTTTACTAGGAAAATTCATCATTTCAAGTGCAGATGGCAATCCATTTACAATATTGAGATCATTGAAAATAGGACAAGCTTTTCAATTGATGCAAACAATACCATTGTGGTGCGATTAAATGTGTTGGTAGCAGATCCTGGTATTGTGTGTTTAGTGTCCTGTATGTTCAATGTCTTCCTGAGTTCTTGTTGTTTTGATTTTCTTTTTTTCCTTTCGTTTGGTGCTTCAGTTGTGTTGTTTTTTCTTCTTTGTTGCATGTGGCTTCTGTTTAGCTATTGTTCTAGTTTGGTTGTTGTTCAAGGTAATCCCATGTGGATTACCTATTTCTAATTAGCTCTATAAAATATTTCGGGATCCTTTCAAAACCCCTTTACCAATCCAAAAAAAAAACTTAAAATCGCAACATACTTGACTCATATAACCCATTAAAAAAATTGTTTAAGCTATTTAGTTGTTGCTTTCAGTATAATACTTGGGAAAAAAAAAAACTCTAAATTTTTTCTTTCTTAATCTTATAAAATATTAGTTCTCAACATTTAAATTTGAAAACCCATATAACCCATTTAAAAAATATTTTAGCTATTTAGTTGTTGCTTTCTTCTGTAGTATAATTGGAAAACAAAAAAACTCTAAATTTATTCTTTCTTAATCTTATAAAATATTAGTTCTCAACATGTAAAATTTTCAAATGAAAATTTTTATTATAATTTTATAATTTTAATTCTCATTAAAATTTTCAAATCTATAAACTTTTTAAAATATGTAATTTATATTTCATTATTTGATAATTTTGTTTTAAAATATATAGTTTATATTTCATTCCTTTCTTGTATAAAGTAGTTGACAAACAAAAAGCTTTAAATATATGAATATTTTTATTATAAGAAACATTGATTTTTTAATATATTTTTAAAATAAAAATTTTATTTAAAAAAAATTAAAAAATGCATTAAACCAGCTGAGTTCAACCATAGAAAATATTTAACTTTTAAGAAAATCAAGATCAATTATAAATTATGTTAAACTATATATCCATACTCACCAAACTAATATAATACTATTATTGATTGTTTTCATTCCTTTCTTGTACAAAGTAGTTGTCAAACAAAAAGTTTTAAATATATAAATATTTTTATTATAAAAAACATTGATTTTTTAATATATTTTTAAAATAAAAAATACATTAAACTAGATGAGTTCAACCATAAACTCTTTAACTTTTAAGAAACTCAAGATCAAGTCTAAATTATGTTAAACTATATATCCATAATCACCAAACTAATATAATACTATTATTGATTGTTTTCATTCCTTTCTTGTACAAAGTAGTTGTCAAACAAAAAGCTTTAAATATATGACTATTTTTATTATAAGAAACATTGATTTTTTAATATTTTTTTAAAATAAAAAAATTATTTAAAAAAAAATTACATTAAACCATATGAGTTCAACCATATAAACTCCAAACTAATATAATACTATTATATATATATATATATATATACCCTACCAAATGCACATTGGGTACAAAAAATCCAATTGAAAATGTTGTGTGGTCGGGGCAAACAAGTGTTTATATATATATATATATATATATATATATATATATATATATATATATATATATATATATAACACTTGTTTGCCCCGACCACACAACATTTTCAATTGGATTTTCTGTACCCAATATGCATTTGGTAGGGTAAATATTCGAACCAAGAACTTCCTTTGGAGGGTTGCCCTACCCTTTCCAACTCACCTACAACACGTGGGTATATATATCACACTTGTTAACTTTAAGTACATTTGAGAAAACAAATAAAACTTAAAATCACAACACACTTGACCCATATTACCCATTTATAAAAAAAAATTGCTTTAGCTATTTAGTTGTTGCTTTATTGTGTAGTATAATTGGAAAACAAAAAATCTCTAAATTTATTCTTTCTTAATCTTATAAAATATTAGTTCTCAACATGTAAAATTTTCAAATGAAATTTTTTATTATAATTTATAATTTTAATTCTCGTTAAAATTTTCAAAGATATAAACTTGTTTTAAATTATGTCATTTATAGGTCTGAGGTGTAGACCAATTGGTTCGACCAAATCCCGAGGGCAGAGGTCCAAGGTTCAAATCTTAAGTTTCATCAGACTGAACACTTGTCCCTTTCTTGGTGTTTTAAGCAGTGTAAAAGGTGTAAAATGATTGTAACATGATGGTTATAAGGACAGACTGTACGAAGATCTATGTGGCAATTTATGGGGTAGACAACACAAAATAATGTGGTGGCCATAAAATCCAGACAACCTGGCCGATTCGTGGCGGCTATCGATTCCACCATGTAAATTAAAAAAAAAAAAATTATGTAATTTATATTTCATTCTTTGATCAATTTATTTTAAAATATATATTTTATATGTAATTTTCAAACAAAAAGCTTTAAATATATGAATATTTTTATTATGATAAACATTGATTTTTTTAATATTTTTTAAAATAAAATAATAATTAATTAAAAAAAGAAAAAATAGATTAAACCATGAGTTCAACCATATAAACTTTTTAAATTATAAGAAACTCAAGATCTAGTCTAAATAATGTTAAACTATATATCCATAATCACCAAACTAATATAATACCATTATTGATTGTTTTTAAAAATATATATACGTTAACTTGTTAACTTTAAGCACGTTTGAGAAAATAATTAAAACTTAAAATCACAACATACTTGACCCATATAACCCATTAAAAAAATAAAAATTGTTTTAGCTATTTAGTTGTTGTTTTCTTCTTAAAACAAAAAAAACTTTAATCTTATAAAATATTAGTTCTCAACATGTAAAATTTTCAAATGTAAAATTTTATTATAATTTTATAATTTTAATTCTCATAAAAATTTTCAAATATATAAATTTGTTTTAAATATGTAATTTATATTTTTTATTGATAAAGGGGTTTTGAAAAGACCCAAAACCTTTTACAAGGAAAAACAGGGTGAATTCAATTGGGATCAATACCGAAAACCGAACAATACAAATAAACATCAAGGAAAATCCAACCAAACCATCCGAAAAGACAAAAAGGGAAACCTAGAAATTCCCAAAAAAACCCAAAAAATGAATAGGAGAAATCATCAAAACAAGCAAACCATGAACAGGAACCACTTAAACCAAAATAGGAAACCATACTTGAGCTGACATTGAATTGCATCTCAGAATTCTTATGAGGAATCAAAATACCACACGAGAAGTGATTACTCCCAGACTAGAGGTACAAGAGCCTCATTTGGGATCCAATAGGCTTACTTGGACCACCATACTTGCTAAAGTAAATAAATTTCATCACCATGGTTTACCTCCACAAGTCCCACTGGGAAGTCAGATCGCCAAATGTGAAGGGATTCTTCTAGAACTCCTTTGTTTACAAGTAAATTTGCTACTTTATTTCCTTCTCTATTTGGATAATGATGTTTGAATACCTGCCTAGTAATATTTTGCATTCATTAATCATATTGTGAACACTTCACAACCTAGCAAGCTTTTGCATTTATTAATCATATTGTGAACACTTCACAGCAGGACTTGATTTCCTTTGAGCCAATTGATAGCAAGTATGAAATCACCTTCAACTATGATGTGGTCACAATCAAATTCCTGTATAATTATGGACCTTGGTACATGGTTCTCACTTCTACAAGGTTGTTAGACTAACGTGCCATCAAAATTTAGTTTTAACCAAACGACCATAGGAAAAATCCACTCATAGATCTATATTTCAAAATTTATATTTCATTATTTGATAAATTTATTTGAAAATATATAATCTATATTTCATTCCTTTTACAAAAGTAGTTGTCAAACAAAAAGCTTTAAATATATGAATATTTTTATATTTCAAAATTTATATTTCATTCTTTGATAAATTTATTTGAAAATATATAGTCTATATTTCATTCCTTTTAAAAAAAGTAGTTGTCAAACAAAAAGCTTTAAATATTTGAATATTTTTATTATAAGAAACATGGATTTTTTTAATATCTTTTTAAATAAAAAATTAATTAAAAAAAAATACATTAAACCAGATGAGTTCAACCATATAAACTCTTTAAATTTTAAGAAACTCAAGATCAAGTCTAAATTATGTTAAACTATATATTCATATTCACCAAACTAATATAATACTATTATTGATTGTTTTTTAAATATATATATCACACTTAACTTTAAGTACATTTGGAAAAAAAATGTAACTTAAAATCACAACACCCATATAACCCATTAGAAAATAATAAAAATTGTTTTAACTATTTAGTTGTTGCTTTCTTCTCTAGTTAGAAAACAAAAAAAAACTTTTAATTTGTTCTTTCTTAATATTATAAAATATGAGTACTAATATGTAAAATTTTTGAATGAAATTTTTTATTATAATTTTAATTCTCATTAAAATTTTCAAATATATAAACTTTTTTAAAATATGTAATTTATATTTTATTTTTTGATAATTTTTTTTAAAATATATAGTTTATATTTCATTCCTTTTCTGAACAAAGTAGTTGTCAAACAAAAAGCCTTAAATATATGAATATTTTTATTATAAGAAACATTGATTTTTTAAATATTTAAAAAAAAAATTAATTAAAAAAAGAAAAAATCTCATTAAACTAGATGAGTTCAACCATGTAAAATATTTAAATTTTAAGAAACTCATCAAGTCTAAATTATGTTAAACTATATATCCATAATCACCAAACTAATATAATACTATAATTGATTGTTTATATATATATATATATATATATATATATATATATATATATATCACACTTGTTAAATAGGAATATCTCAACCTTTACATCAACTCCCCCATGGGAGACAGACCATAAAACATAGTTGTGCAAAACAACCATCCTAGCTTAAAAGAAAGGACACAAAAGACAAACATAAACACCACATGGAAACATTGCTAGCACAAAAAACAAGAAGGTGGATCCACAAACCAAACAGGCAAAGCAGAGGTAAGATCAACGATGAGATAGCTTTGGATTTTCACCAAGGAGTATTTGAAACCCGACTACCATGAAGGATAGAATCAAAATGGACGTCATTCTTCCAATTTGAATTTGAACAAGAAGTATAGAATCAAAATGGACGTCATTCTTCCAATTTGAATTTGAACAAGAGCAATTATTGAAGGATGTGAACGACACAGCTATCGCTATCCATAATAGATGCTATGGAGAATTATTATCCTCGAGCAGAAGCTAGGCCACCAACGGATGAGATGAATATCACAATCACAGAGTACGACATTCCAATAATTCAAATTATCATAAGTAATAGCACTTTTAAAATAAAGGTGATGTAACATACATAAATGCCATTCATCAGATTCCTGACAAACTTTAAGAAAGTTATGCATTAAGAAGATTTAGGTTCCACATTGTAAAACCAAGAAGGTTGGTTCCAATATTGGCCAAACAATCAGTAAGCGAATTACCCTCCCTCAAAATATGTGCCACCTGAATTGATTTAAACCTTGGAGGTACCTTCTCGACTCCCACATCATATTTACGATATTCCATCTCGGATCAGTAGTGGAATTAAGAATATTAATCACATTCTTTGAGTCCCCTTCAATCTCAACATTCGGATATCCCAAATCAGCCAAGAGTTTAATGCCTTGGAAAGCGGCTTGAGCCTTTGAAAAGTGGGAAGTTTGGGATGATAAATGCTCACAATATATTGTAATAACTTCACCCATGTTGTTCCTAATGATGCCACCTGCCCCAAGGATCATGAAATTACTTTTTAATATCCCATGGAAGTTCAATTTAAGCCAACCAATGGAGGGTGACCATCTCACATTATTCCTTGGACTTGACATAGGAGACCCAAATTCAAACCTCGAAAAGCCCAGCTTAGATTCCAATAGAACTTCAGTAAGATAACTCTTATAAAAAAATAAAATATTTACCATAAACTTTATAACCGAAATAAAATATTTAAATATGTTTACCAATCAGTATTCTTTGCCAGCCGTGATTCAAAACAATATTTAGCAGAAACAATAGATACATTTAAGTTAATGCTCCGTGAATTCTAAAAACAAATAAATAAAAGAGAATGGTCAAAAACATTAGATACTTAAGTTAATGTTCTATAAATTGTAAAAACGAAGAATAGGCTGCGTAAACAAATAACATAAAAAAACTTTGTAACTAAAACAAAATATTTACCATATAACCAAAATAAAACATTTAAATGTGCGTATTAATCAGTATTCTTTGCAACCCCCGATCCAAAACAATATTTAGCAGAAACAATACATACATTTACGTTAATGTTCCATGAATTGTAAAAACAAGTAAATGAAAGAGAATGGGCAAAAACATTAGATGCATAAGTTAATCTTCTATAAATTATAAAAACTAGTAATTGTAGGGTAGTTTAATAGTTAGGTTTTAGAATCTACACTAAGATGTATATATGAACCAAACGAAAAGAAATGAAGTTAAAAACAAATAAATGGCACAATAAATCCGTAAGTTAATATTCCATGAATTGTTAAAAACAAACAAATGGTGCAGAATGAACACAAATAACACATTTTCAATAGTAAAAGTTTGCCCTATTCACATGAATATTATCAATACATATGTCAGTCAAAACAAATAAATGGCACAATAGATGCGTAAGATAATGTTCCTTGAATTGTTAAAAACAAACAAATGGTGCAGAATGGACACAAATAACACGTTTCAATAGTAAAAGTTTAAAAGTTTGCCCTATTCACATGAATATCATCCATACATATGTCAGTCATTTTCCTGTCCTTAGATAGTAATAGTAAGGTCCAAGCCAAAATCAATACTAAAAATATAAATACATATGTCAATCATTTTTTGTCCTTAGATAGTAAGGTCCAGATATCAGTGCCAAAATCTTTCTTGGGACTCTCTAGCAGAGCTTCCAACTGATCACCCTCGTTCACATTGACATCACCCACATTACCAGTCTGCTCTCCATGGGGTAATCCTTCCTGCCCTCCAACACCAGAAGCACTAGGGCCAGCAATATCAGCAGTAGAAGTACTAGGACCTCCAATATCAACAGGAGCCTTCCCATGATTTCCTCCACCCACAGTCATGGGTAAGCTTGCATGCAAAAATTCTTGCCCAGAGACATCAACATTAATTTGTGAAGGTGGTGAAAATTCTTGAGGCCTCGTTACTTGCCCAGAGACATCACCATACCCAAGGGGAGTAACATTAACGTCAATCTGTGAAGGTGGTGGATACTGAAAATTCAATGGCATGGAAAAAGTAGCACTAACATAAACCTGTGAAGAAGGTGGGTATTGTAAATGCAGTGGCATTTCTGCTATGGCAGAAGCTGATTCTTCTGCCATGGTCATCTGGAGACTTCTGGACCAATCCAATGAGAGAGCAATATTACTAATGCCTGCAGCAGAAACCATTGTACCCTCAGGTAGAGCAGGAAGCAAAAACTGTTGTTGTTCAAACTGGGGAATTTGATGTTGTTCAACATCAGCAATTTGTTGTTGTTCAAATTGGGATCTGGTTCGTTTACTTCTTCTGGAGGGCTGTGTGATACTGCTACGGCTTTGATCTTTTGCATACCGTTTCCCTCCCAGAGTGAAAGAACCCTGGCAAGAATCACACCTATACCTGGCCTGTAGAGAAACGGAATTTTTGTTGTTGAAGTATCTGAATTTTGTGTTGGGCTGATTACAGTGAGGACAGATTGGCTTCTGGTCGGATTCCTTGAGAGCTTTCTTTAGATCTTCATATCCATCCATCTTGGTTACAGGGCGTGGGAGACCGATCCTGTATGTTCTGGGCCCCTCGGAGGATTGCTCGATCTGAGCTTCGGGGAAATGGGCTTGAATGATGTCTAAAATGTTTTGTTCCATAATGATTATGGAAAAAAACTCTGGGAAAAATGATAGGCTTTATGGGTTGGGTTATTTTATTTTATAAGAAATAAATAAAAATGATAGGCTGTATAAGTTAGGTTGCTTTAAAGCCATAAAAAGCAATCTCAGATTCCATTAAAATGTGTTTTTTTTTTTAAATAATATACGTAGACAAAGAGGAATGTTTTCTATCTTTAGATGAGCTCTGCTTTCTCAGTTTTTTTCCTTAATGTGGATAAGATGAGATCTCAATTCCTAAACCTCAGACTCTAATTGAAGAATTGCTGTTGCTGCTGCGTATTTACGTAAGCAAGCTTTTATTTGTTACACTTTGTATAATTATTTGAATGAAATTTGTTAGGATTGGGTTTTATTTGTTACATTTTGTATAATTATTTGAATGAAATTTGTTAGGATTGGGTTTTAAAGGTTAGGTGGATTGGTAAGTGTTTGTTTGGTTAAGAAGACACTTGGGTTCAAACTTTGGGGTGCCATTTAGCAAAGTAGTCTGAGTGCGGGCCAGACCAACAATGGTACTAACCCCAAACTATTGGTGGTCTCCATCTCACGCAGGCTCAACAACAACGAGACGAATAGGGATTATAAGAGGCAGCCGCAAGATTTAAACCCTTAGTAGAAGAGGACTGTGAATGTAACCCATTATTTGGTAGGAAAAGAAGACTGTGGATGTAACCGATTTCCATGTATATAAAAAAAAATGATAGAACTGACCCTGGTTCTAGGACTTTTGAAAGCATTTGATATCTGTCTGTTTTGGACTCTGCTTCACAACTAAAAGCAATGATTTGATAGTACCGATTCCATTGAACAAAGGATTCTCTAAGATCACAGTGGTGCAACTCCAACTTTGGCTAATTCCTCCTCATGCACGTACAAGTGTGTTATTGTAAAATATTTTGGATGCTTTTCTGTACAAGAATTTCTGTTCGATTAGATCTATTTTCTCTGAACAACAAGGATGACTAAAGCAAAGTTAGAACAAACAAGCCAAAATAATAAGTCTAAATTTTGATATCTTAACTTCAATTTCCAAATACTTAAGCAACTAGCAGACGTCACTGCTTCTTTCTGCGTGGCTGAAAGCTTATGTTCAAGGCCATCAGTTACCTGCAATCGTTGTCCTTCCCATCTCTTTTCAATTCATATGTCAGTTTTTTTAATTTGTCGCCGTTCTTGTGTGGCTTGACGTTCTTTTTTGGTTTTCTTGTTTTGTAATAGATTCATGTAATGTTGACTTTTAAATTATTTATTTTTAATAACATAAAATTTTGTTCACATTAATACCTTCTCATCTTTATACAAACTAACCGTTGTTTCTATTCTAGAATTTTATTGATGGTGGTTTGTGGCCAACATCTGCCAGCTTCTGTTTTAGAACGTTGTCATAGGTTATCATTGCACCACCAGCACCAGCACAAGAGATCCCTAATATCTATCACAATTATCTATGAATTAATAAGGATTAAAAATGTTGTGGAGCAACTATTCAAAATCAGATTTAACTCTTTAGAGGCACTAAAGAACTTGTTTGACATTTTCAAGCTGGGACAGATATGAGAGTTAGTTCATTCTCCATTTCTTCGTCGGGATATTCCTCTTCTATGGACATCTTTTGGCCAATTTCACCATTTGAATGAAAAACATACCGGTTAAACGATATGAGTGTGATGCATTCCTTACACAACAAGGCTGATGTAACCTAGCCAATTTCACCACTTGAATGAAAAAATTGTCCACATTATGAATCCTGATAACATTTTGTCATAGTGCATATTCTTCTTGGTTTATGAAGATATTACCAATAATTATTTCTGTTATGAGTTATCCTTGCTGAAGTAATAGACTAACTCCTGGAAGGCATAACCATCCGTGCTTGCAGCATTATCTATACAAAGCATCAAACTTTACTAAATCTATCAAACTTTAAATTACACTCATATATAGTACAAGGAAGTGAAAGATTCTTTATCGATGGGTTTTCTTCCTCCTCTAAGGGGTATGAATTTGCAATCGGCTTGCAAGGCCCCAAAAACTAAAACCTAACCAGCAATTACAAAGCAAAACAACCTTAGTGGCTAGAAACCTTTCCTTCTGTAGATTTACACGTTATCTGCTCGGCCATTGTTAATCCGTTAAGTTTAAAAATATATACATTTAAAAAAAAAACAGATTTACAATACAATGACCCAAAAAACAAATCCAATGAAGATATTCTAACGAGAACTATCTAAATATGTTAAAGTTCAAAGAGATATTTCAAAGCTCTATAATTACATTGATTAGTAAAATAATTACATTGATTAGTAAAATGAAGATCAAATGGAGATCAAGATTACTCTGGATGAATATCATATCGAGGATTACATTTTATTTTTTTTGATAATCATTAATTTTATTATTTCATACTTTATATATATATATATATATATATATATATATATATATATATATATATATATATATTATTTCCATTATTAACTTTTATAAATACATTCAATTTTTATCTATGGAGTTGATATAGTTAAAAAACTGAATACAAATATTTCAAAATTCAGTATTCTTGATATTTTTCTACAACAACCTTCACAATATTTTTCTACAACAACTTTTACAATACCAAAACTCCACCTCTACCATCTATACATTGCATCTTTTAATAATATATTTAATACAATATATTATGAATATAATTAATTTTTTAATATTTATAATAATAAATATATTATAACCAATGTATTTTATTATTTCATACTTTTTAATATTATTTAATAAAATATTTAATGTAGTATATGTATGTTTTGTATATTAAAGTTAGTGTGAGACATCCCATCCCAACCATGACCTCGGATGAGGGTGAGAGTTGAACTTATCTATAGGTCCCAAAAGCACAACCATACACACCCAACACTCACCCACGTTACTGTTTGAAGCTTGAAGCTTGGACCGGACCTTCTGAAGAAGAGCCAAAGGTCAAACCCTTGCGTTGTCCCCCCACCCCAAATGTAGTATATGTATGTTATTAATGTAATTAATTTTTATATAAAAGATATAAATAACCTTGTATTTTTTTAATCCGGGTAGTTCAGCTAATGTCATTTGATGGTATAGCCTACGATATTCTTTAAGTATTGTATAAAATATAATATAGGGAATTTTTTCTTAAATAAAATAGTATTCTAATGTCATTTGATATAGTCTACAATCTTCTTTAAGTATTGTATAAAATATAATATAGGGAATTTTTCTTAAATAAAATAGTATTTTTTTGTACTTAGGTCCTCCACCCTTGATAAATTATAACTTTCTTCTTTAAGGTTGAGAGATTAAAAATACATTTAATTTTTGTTATAGCTAGAAACCTACATCATTTTATATAAAATATTTAAATTTTTTATTTTTATTTTATGTGTGAATACAAATATTCCATCATTTTTGACATTTTCTTATAGCATCCTTCACAATACCAAAACTTCACCCCAAATATCTATGCATTGCATCTTAGTAGAGTAATATTTCCAAAATACTACACTATCATAGTCCACTTTACCAAATTGGAATTGCTAGTTTCCTTCCTTAAGCACAAATGCAACCACAAAAACTACAATAAATAGTTTGTATAAAAACACATTAATTTTATAAAATGATGTAGATATTACCAATAAATAAAAATATTAAAGTAAATATTAGTCATTATTTGAATCAAGCAGTCAACATTTTCTTATCAACTTCAACTAAACTTACTACTTCTTCTAACCATGTAAAATAAAAATTAACTTCATGATCCTCAATTAAAACCTTTCTATTGTCTAGCCTATTTGCACTTTTTTTCCTTCCCTTAACGTATTTGTAAACCTAATTTCTTCAAACCCTATAGCAAGGTCTTGAATTTCCACAATTATCTCTTATGTTCCATGGAGCCTTTGCTTTTCTCAAAGTTGCATTTATTACTATGAGTGAATCACCTTCCATCCATACTTTGTTCCATTTCATTTGTTTTTATATTTTTAACCCTATCCATACTCTGTTCCATTTCATTTGTTTGTATATTTTTAACACTTCTAAATCGGCTTGAGTTTCAACTTCATTATTTGTCTTAAATACACTATTGAAAATGTAATAAGAAAAAATTTCTTCTCTATTATTTCTAATTATTCCTCCTCCTCCTTGGCAGCGTAAAAGGTTTAAAATTATTGTGGCATGGTGGTTATAGGGGTGGACTGTACGAAGATTTGTGTGGTGGCTTCTAGGGTGGACAACGCAGAATACTGTGGCGGCCTTAAAAATTTGGATAGCCTACCTGAATTCGTGGCGGCTACCGATTCCACCATGTAAATTCAAAAAAAAAAATTATTCCTCCTCCTCTTGCTGGTTCTAGTATTCCTTTAGATGCTCCATCAAAATTCAATTTGACCAACTCCACATCTGGGGGTTTTCACTTTATATTCTTTGCTTTCTTTTTGTTTGTCCTATACCCATCATATTCCATTTGATGAATTGATTCCATTTATTAAGACTCTCTAGTTCTAAATTAGGGACTGGGTGAGTTGATAAGGTTGGTTTAGACTCCTCTATGGCTAAAAAATCTTCCTTTTCATTACCTCTAAACTAATTTCCTTTCCTTTAAATATTCTTGTATTCCTTTTTAGCCATACAATCCAAAGTATTGTATATTTTCATATATTCTAAATTATCTGTAAAGATTTACTTTTAAAAGTGTCTTGCCATTGCTTTAACCTTTCTTGAATTCTTCAATTCATCACCATGAATTTACCAAATATATTAAGAATCAATTGTCATAGTTTCTAGACTATTGAGTTGTGTTCCAAGAGATGGTCTACACTCTCCTCCTTTTTACAAAGAACACATTGTGAGGGGCCATGAAAACCCCTTTTCATAAGTTTATCCTAGAATAAAATTCTTCTATGACCTCTTAGCCAAAAAAATATTTTGACTTTAGGAATGCTTGGGCTATCTAAAATATCTCCCCATATTCTTGCGATGTTCCTATATTGTTGGTGCTTTACATTATATCCACTTCTTGTTGTGTATTCTCATAAGCTATTCAAATCCCAAATAAACTTATCCTTGGTTCTGGTCAGAATAATCATTGTTGTTATATTTCTACTCAACTACCTCCTAGCATCGATTTCTTGTATACTTGTAATAACATCTTATTTTCATTTGTATCTTCCTTCCTAATCCTTGTACAAAATATTTGAAACCCTATCACCATAATTATCTTGAAGTAATATCATCCATGGTTTCAAAATTGGATATAGATTGAGCAATTTTTTATCACACCAAGTATCCATCCAAATAGAATTTTTTTCTCTAGTTCCCAACATCCATATTAAACCTTTAATCACTAAATTAATTAATTTTTTAACTTGTTCAATAGTGAAAAACAATTGGGTCCGAGGTGTGGATCAATTGGTTCTCCAAACCCTTAGGGGGGCGGAGGTCCAAGGTTCAAACCTCGGGCTCCATCGGACTGAACGCCTGTCCCTGTCCTGGTGCTTTCAGTGGCATAAAAGGTTCAAATGATTGCGGCTTGGTGGTTATAGGAGTGGTTTGCTAGGAAACTGGACGCTGGCGGTTTGATCGGATTCTTCTGGAAACCAACGGTTTGATCGGAGACGTGGTAGCTACTGATTCCACCATGTAAATCAAAAAAAAAAAAAATAGTGAAAAACCATTTGATAAAAAGAATAGTAAGTATTAAGCTTGGGTCATTGGCTCAACATACTTATTTAGAATAATTATTCCCTATTGTCTTTGACTCTCTTTGTACAATCTCCAAATTAATTTTCCCTTAAGAGCTATGTTTGCATATGTAAGAACTCTTAAATCGATACCTCTCCTAGTTTTATCATCACACACCTTACTCCATTTTACCAAAGGAAATTTTCTTTTATCATGTGATCTTGACTACAAAAATGACTGCATAATATAGATTAAACTTTTTTCTATTGATTAAAGTATGGTATACAAGGACATATAATATGTTGGAATAACCTATGAGACGGGTTTAATTAGGTGTACTCTTCCTGCTAACAATAACCATCTACCACTATAATGGTAAGTGCTTTGGCTTCTCTTTGGAGGTCCAAGGTTCAAAATCCACTCGGTATGAGGAGACCAAGATCCCTCATAAAAAATTGTGTAAACACATTGATAAAAACAATAACCATTTACTTTTCCATGTGATTAATTTATTCTAAACTTTAAAATAAAATAATATATACTAAAAATTATTATTATTATTTTATTTGGTTAGTGTGAGAAACCCTACGACTTGGCTGGGTAGTCTCCTCCCAATCATGACCCCTCATAAAGTCGAGATCTATGCTTATCAATAGAGAACTTAACACATATCCACCACACACCCACCCCCTCACACACTCGCCCACACCGCGGTTTGAACCTTGGACCTTCAAAAAAAGAGTCAAAGCCCAAACCGTTGCGCTGTCCCCAGTGGGACATAAAATTATTTATTTTAACCAATATGAATAAAAAATGTTTTAATTTACTTATAATTACAAAACTTATATATATTTAAATATAAATAACAAAATTTATTCTTAATTCTATCTCAAACATTCATAGTTATTTAACAAGACCAAAATAATTGTTTAATAGTTTTAGACCTTTTATATATAATGCACTTATTATCAATGATACCAGAATTGGAAACCATTATTTTGGGCAGAAGTTAAATGTAAAATCCTCTAGGCTAATAAGTTATATGCCTATTTAGACCCTACCTTCCAAAAATTTTAAACTAAGTAATCTCCAAGATTCCTTAGGTAATGAAACCCTCAATATTTTATTAAATATTTGGTGCAATAACAAAAATAATATTAAATCCATGTGTAGATTCTTTACCAATGTGAAGCTAATCATTCTACCATCAAAGCACCTATACTTTTTGGATCTACTTTACTTTTGAACTCCTATACCTATTAACAAATATAAACAAAATTTATAAATTCTCCAAAAAATTATACATAAAAGAAACTAGGTCTCATAGATAAGTATTGATTCCTTTTTTGGTTAAAACATAACCCTTTAAATGTAGTGCAAAATCCAAAGGATTTTCATTATGCAACACTAGCATATTCCACAAAAAAAAAAAAAAGGAGGTGCAAAATTTTAATTCATGCCTTAAAGAAGAACCAAGACTTAACTAATCCTCTAACTAATGAGGACCTCTTAATACTTAAAAAAATTCCATGCCTTTTATAATCCTCTAACTAATGAGGACCTCTTAATACTTAAAAAATTAAAATTCACAATTTTACCAAACATTGAGACAGAAGACCAAGCTCCCTAATTGGTGAGAATTTTCAATATGAAAGAGGACATAGGCTTTTCCAATATTCATTTCCTAATAATATTTTATCACCCATTTAGACATAAGACTAATTACTTAAGCATATGGATCTATGAGGCCTAGCCTTCCTTTCTTTTTTGGATGGGTACTAAGCCCATGGAATGGTAACTCTCATCTTTGATTCATTTCATTTTCTCTATTAGATCTTCTAATAATTCTAGTGAATTACAAGTATTGTCTTTTGCAATGTATCCAAAATAAACAGTAAAATATGTGAGTTGCAATGAAAATTATTTCAATAATTTGAATCCTACCAACAAGGGATAGATATTAGGTTATCCAATTATCCAACTTTTTCTAAAACATAGCTAAAATATTTTTATATGTTAGAGCTACTTTAAAACCAAAAGGAATGCTCAAATACCTTATTACTTCCCCATGCCTAATGTATCTTCATTATTGAGGAGTTTGGATATATTTATCCCCATCCTAAAATAAAATGAGTTCAGTCTTAGATAGATTCAAATTATCCTAGATAAGTAACAAAAGTATCAATCAAAGTCAAGGTATTCTTAATCTTCATTTTATCATTTCTCAAGAACTATTTAAAATAATCTTTAATATACAAATTCACTATACATCCTTGGTCAAAAAGATAATTTCTTTAATCAAGTGTACTTCAAAAACATGTTTAAAAAGATAACCAAGCACATTAGCAATAGCAACAAAAAATAGACAATTAAATAATTCTGTCTAATATATTATAAATAAATTGGATCAACTAATGCCCTATTAATAGTGAACCAAACCAAAGCATAAAAAAACAATAAGGATACTTTGCTTCCATTTTTAGGACTAAATCTAATCTAGTTTATCATTTCAATATGAAACGCTACCTAGTCCTTTCATAAGCCTTGTCAAAATCTAATTTTACAAAGAAAACATCTTGACTAGACTCAACCAACTATACAAGCCCTTCCCAAGAAAAATAAAATTATCTAAGATTACTCTTTCCCTCAAAAAATAAGTTCATTCTATCCTTACATTTTGTTGATTATTAGGACTTAATTTATGTGTTAAGTATTTAACAATAAATAGATATTCAACATTTAGCAAAGTAAATAATATTTACACGCCAACCCTATCTCTTTTAATCCATTTGGAAATAAACTTCATGAACCCCAAATTCATATTAATTCTAAAAAAATACTAACCTATAAACCTCTAAATACATCATATAAAAATCTCATTCAATCAAATACTATGGCTTCTTGAAGAACTTAGTTGGAAGCCCATCTATACTAGAAGCCTTCCCTTAGGTATGAAAAATCACATCAATAATTTATTTAAATAACAAGGGCATATCTAATTAGACATTGAGTTTCTTTGACAATATATAATAATACAATTGGTAAATATATATACCATGATAGCATCAAGATCAACATTATCTTCTTTAAGAAGTTTTTTTAAGTGACATAAGAAAATTTGAGAAATACCATCATTATCAACAAAAATATTACTAAAAGCATCTCTTATCTTAGTGATATATTCCCTTTTATAATCGTGGTTGATAAAATAAAAAATACAGATCCTTTATCTCTTGATTTATCCTTTGAATATTGGACCTAACCCTAACACCATACAACCTATATTATTCTAGGCTAAGAAGTTTAGCCTCACTAGCAAAATATTCAATATGAATACTTAAATCAAACTTGTTTGGCCTTAGAGAGCATTAGAATTGCAACCTTATCTTCCCTTATACAATATTTGGCATTTTATTTATCTTAATTTCTAAGAAAAGAAATAGAACAACAGATAGTCCTTAGAGACTACTCAATCCAACCCTCATTTGCTTTTGGTATATCTTCCTCACACCATGTTAGCTTGAGATGTTGAATACAATCCTAATCCTCAAGCAATTATACATTCAACTTATAAGTAGACCATCTACATTTTGCCAAGATCCCTCCAAATTTAGTACAACTACAATTGTAAAATGGTCTAAATTGCAAAACTATAATCATAAAGAATCATATGACCAAAGTAAAAAAATGATAGGAGTAAAAATTTCAATTACATGGTCTGCGCTTATTTCTCGTCAACCATCCCTTCTTGGAATACCAATGCAAATCTTAGCACCATATTTAATCATATCTTGTTCGATTTTCTTGGATTGTGTTATTTGGCTCTTTCAAGAATCATCCTCCACCGAATTTCTTTTCGCTTTGTTTCGAGGATCATTTTGTGGGGGTTTCCAATATTTCATGTCTCCTGTGCCAGTTTACTCTTTTGGCTCCATTTTTTGGGCATCCCAAAGAGTCAACACTATCCCCGCATATTGCACTTCCCAATCACTTGTTGCAGTTTCCAATGTCAAAAAATCCTCTCTGTTCCTAGACCTAGCCAATCTCCTTCCAATAAGTGGGCCTTTTCCTTTTTGAGGTATTTTCATTGGTTTTCTTGTCAGTTTCGGATCTGCAACCTTGCCTTCTATTTATACTATTTCATGCATGATCCTTTCATTTATCTTCTCATTTCCCTGTGGCTATTCCCATCTATTGTTTCCCCTTTATGTTCCTTCCTTTCTACTCTTCTTTGGTTATCAATCATGAAAGAAGAGAAACCTAAGTTTACAGAGCTTGAGATATTTGAAATTGAGACCATTTTTTATGACATATTGAAGGATAAAGGTGGCCTCATCAACTTTTTCAAAATGTTCTTCGTCGTCGATTGGGAAGCGACTATTGTGTTTGTTGAGACTTGGGATAATCGCATCGTCACCATGCATGACATGGAGTTCTAGATAATGACGAGCTTACGGGACAAATCATGGAGGGCAAGGTGATATGGAGGAACAAAAACTATTGGGAGGTTGAATTGACCTACTTTGAACAAACATCCGTGATCCGCAAGCTCCATAAAAAATGTTTGTTTCGCCATCACCTTTCCACCCCTTGGAAAGAAATACTTAAACCTATTATGCAATACTTGACTGTTGATAATCCCGATTCTCAGTTGTGTAGTTTTCATTTAGCTTTTTTAACCATTTTCAAGAGGCCAAAATGATGAACATCCCTGCTACTCTTTATTGGTCTATGGACTATGCAATAACTTCAACCTGAGGCAAAAAATATGATAGTTGGTCCTCTCACTAGGGGTTATTCAAGATTATTTATAGGTTTTTACTTCTTAAGTTCCCCAAAGGTAATATCCCCAACCCTGATTCTGCTGAAGAAAACTCGTCCTCTACTCCTAGCCCCAAGGCCTCTAGGTCCAAGAGAAAGAACAAGATTGAGAAGTCTCAAGTTGTGTCCAACATCAAGAAAAAAATCAAAATTGATAAAATGCCTGTTCATTGTTCACAAAGGCTTAAATTTAAGGAGGCTGCTAAAACTCCCACTCCTTCCTTTGAGAGGGCCAAGAAAGAACTTTCTAATTCTCTTGACATTGTGGAAAAATACCTTCATAAGCTTGCTATCCAAGTCACGTCTACTACCATCAATCACCTGGAAACTACTCATGTTGCCATTGGGAAATCTATTACGCAGCTTAAAGAACAATGTCAAGCACTTAGCTTGTTGTTCTTCTGCGACTCTTTTGAGGATGTTTCGGCTACTTCTATTGTGGGGGAACTTTTTGATATAAAATATAGTGCCAAGGATGAGGAGGTTGTGGAGATCGCCAAGGAAGCTTGCAAGGAAGCCCCAAAGGATACGCCAAAGGATGATGTTAAGGACATTGACCTGGAGATTGTGGTTGCATCACCAATGCAGACTGATATTCCCAACTAACGTGTCTATTGTTTCTGCTACTAAAAGCTTGGTCTTAGCTTTCACTTTTTTGTAATGCTCCGTATTTTGGTGATTCAGGTCCTTTTTGGTTCTACTGGTTGAATGCCTTTTGTTCCTTTGGTGTTTCCTTTTTCGCATCCTCTATTGTTTCCTATTTTCTATTCTCGGTTTTGCTGATGTACAAGGCATTGGGATGCCTTTCAAATACCCTTTTTTAATGAATTCCATTAACTTACCAAAAAAAAATTAATTACATGAAACCTATCAAGTCTACTAAATTTAGAGTTATACCCCTATATTTTCTATGGTATCTAGGAATAGGTATATAGAGATGTGGTACTATATTGTATATGGGTATTATAGACAATTGACATAGGCTATACTTAACTCAAGATCTATTGTTATAATAATGAGTTGGATAAGGTTTTAGGAGTTAGCTAGGGTTGTGTTATACCCTTCATGAAGTAGGATTAGATGATAGATATATAAAGAAGGAAGATTATTATTATTATAAAGAATCATTGATCATGTGAAGTATTGCCTTATAGTCATATTTTCCATGAACTTATGAGAGTTTTTTTCTCTTTGTGACACTCTCATGTTGGGAGTTATTCTTCCTTAAGAAATTTCTGTTGGAAATATTAAAGTAGTGTGTTGTCATTGATGTCAAAAAATGCATAAGGCGGAAATATTTTATGTTCAAGGTTTGATGATAAAAAGAGCATGCTACAAGGTTGGCAAAAAGAAAGGCAAATAGAATATCCTTCAAAAGGGATAAAGTTACAAGGTTGGCAATTAAGAAAAGAAGGAAAATATGTTAAGAAGTATAATATTAAAATATGAAAAAGATAATTTAAAAAATACAAATGGACCAAGATTTTAAAATAAATATTATAATATTTTTAAATATTATAATGCAAACTTTCAAAAAGGAGGATGGTGCCAAAATTCACATAGAGGAAATAAATTTGAATTGTTTCTAGATGTAGTCCAAGGTAAAGGTGGAAAATAAAATTGAAATGTTTCTAGCACTGACGTAGACCAAGGCAAAGGAGGGCACATATATTTATACCCAAGATTTTACCTTAGGAAATCACCACTCGAATTGCGCATTGATTCCAATTCGTGAAGTGAGCAAGCAAACGGTAGAGATAGTGAATATTTCGAGGTGCAGTATTTGGAAGATATTCGTGGGAGCATTGATTTATGTTACACCTGCTAGCGCAGTGCAGTTGGTCGTTGGTCATGTGTTAAGCACTGGGCAGAGAGAGGTCTTGGGGTTGAGTCCCCAAGATGATGGTTTTGGGTAGAAGAGTTTTAGTTGTTTTCGAGGTATACATGAATTAAGTTACGCGGGCCACCTTTTTGTGTCACCAAGCCATGATAGCACACCCAGTAATTGAGTGCCTTAGAGAGCGTTATCCTACGTGTTGACAGAGTTCGAGTCATGGAAGCATAAGAGGTATTTGTTTTTTATAGCGCAAAAATTAGGAGGCGTAAGGTTTAATTTATTTAATTTTTGCAAGGTGTAAAGGTGGTTGGATAGCAAGTTGTTCTAAGAACCTTGTTAGAGTAAAGTGTTGTTGAGAAATGTGTGTCCAGAAGGTATAAGGGTTAGGCAAGTATTTTAGAATTGTTGAAAGTTTAGAAGGGAGTCGTAAGGTGCATTAAAATTGTTTTATTTATGTAATGCTTGCATGAAATAAATTAAATTTAAGATGCTTTGGGTATTGTATGAGGATCTTGCATTATTAGAAAGGAGAGAAAAGGGTGTACTTGTGATCATTGTATCTTGTAATTTGTGCACATCATAAGAAAAAGGTTTAAGGGTTCTACATGTTGTATTCTTGTGAAGACAAGAAAATAATAGATTATTATTTTTAGGTTTTATTATGCTCATATTTTGACATGTTGATGACTTGAAAAGTGTTTTGCTATCTAACCCTTGAAGTGGCACAAGAAAGATAAGTTGTTTTTGAGAAAGGTTTTTTTGGGCACATTTTCATCAAAGCAATTTTGAGGTATGGTGATATAACTCCCTCTCTAAGTGGTTATACTTTGAGGAAATATTTTTAAGGTGGAGATAAAAGGTTTTTATTAGTGTGTATTTTTGGAAATATTTGAGCTAGGGTTTGAGAATAAATTGTGTTTCATTGTTGAATGAAATTGGAGACACATGTGCTAGGGTTTGAGAACAAATTATGCATCATTGATTAGTAAAATTGGAAACACTTGTGTTAGGGTTCAAAACAAGTTTATGCATCAATGTGAAGCATTTGGGCATTAATTTGAGTGACATTGAAAGTCATTGTAAAAGTGTTTGAAATCAATTTTAGTGAAATAATTTGTGCATTGGACCTTGAGTTACTTTGGAAGAAAACATATTAAGCATTTGCATTGCATATTATTCTTTATTTGTTCTTCAAAGAATTTTGGGTAGAATATGCTTGAATTGCCTACTTGAAGAAAGCATTTTTGAAAGAGATGCAAGAATTATTTTAAATATCATTTGTGTGCAAGATTTTGGATTGCTTGAGTATTTGTTATGAGTTTTTTTTAGCATGAGTGATGATCAGTCTTGAGCAGAGTTGAGAACAGGTTTGTGAGCTATTTTGAGCAGGCCTCTTGAGAAGGCTTGTGAGTAGTTTTGTGCAGGGATAGTAAGCATATTTGAGAAAGCTTGTGAGCAGCTTTGTGAAGGGTGTATGAGTAGATTTGAGGTAGATTTGAGCAAGTCTTATGAGAAGACTTAAAGTAGATTTTGGACAGATATTAGACATATTTGTGCATGTAATGTGTGTAGATTTGGGATAGATTTGGGATAGATTTGTGCATATAATGTGTGCATATTTAGGATGAATTTGAGATAGATTTGTGCATGTAATATGTGTAGATTTGGGACAGAGTTGAGATAGATTTGGGATAGATTTGAGACACATTTTTATGTAATGTGTGCATATTCAGGATTGAGTTGAGATAGATTTGTACATGTAATATGTGCATATTTGGGATAGATTTGAGATAGATTTATGCATGTAGTGTGTGCAGATTTGGGGTAGATTTGAGAGCATATTTGTGAGCAGACTTGAGCAAGTCTTGTGAGAAGACTTGAAGTAGGTTTTAGATATATTTGTGAGTAAAAATGAGTAAGCCTTGTAAGTAGGCTTGGATCAGAGTTAAACATAGGTGTATACCAGCTTTGGAGGTGATCCAAGCAGAGGGAATAGAGTTCTCCTATGGATAGAGTTCCACGTACAAGAGTTGAGGGGATAGAGTTCTACTATGGATAGAGTTCCACAAACTAGAGTTGAGGGGATAGAGTTCTCTTGTGGATAGAGTTCCACAAACCAGAGTTTATGGGATAGAGTTTTCCTATGGATAGAGGTCCATTAACTAGACTTGAGGAGATAAAGTTCTCTTGTGGATAGAGATCCACAAACTTGAGCATAGGGGATTGGTTTCTCCTTTGTAAGGAGGTCCATAAACATTGTAATAGGGATTTAGTTCCCAATATATTTGTTGAGAAATTTTATAAGAAATATTTTCTCTGTGGACATAGCCTACATTGGGTGAACCACGTTAAAATTGTGTCTCTTATTGTGTGTAATGATATATGCATTGATTTGCTACTGCTATTGAAATTTTATGTTATACTATTCACCCCTCCTCTTAGTATAAGCTTGTGTTCTTTAGTTTCATTATTGTTTTCCTACCATAAGGGTTGTTGAAATAGTTGTAATATAACCTTATTAGGCCAAGGCCAATAGTGGTGAAGTACTTATAGGTGATCTTGATGTGATCCTAGAGGCATTATCATGTAATCATATAGAAAAGTGCTATGTAATCCTTCGAGCATCTTTATGTAAGCTTATAGGCATCTTCATATAAGCCTATGAGCATCTTTCTATGAAATACTATGACCATTATTCTATGTAGCCTATGGGCATGTACTGATGTAAGCCTATGGGTATTCATAATTTATGTAAGCCTATGGGTCCCTTTGATATTTAACCTTTAATGGTATTAATTAATTCACCTTTTTGGATAACCTTATTTAAAAGGGTAATTTATTATTATTTTACCATAAGATGTTAGGACCCTATCCTAACACAACTATTTTTATGTACATATCTAGTGTTAGAGTATGCTTACACCTTTGGCACCTTGTGTGTCTGGGCCCATTAAGATTTAATTTTTAATTTTACTATAAGTAGAAATTAGTAGCTCAGGTCCTCTCTTTCATTTGGTCTAACCCTTAAGCATTAGGGTTAGGGTAAATAAGAGTCTATAAAAGGATATGAGTTTGGATTAGAATACATCTCATATTTTTCTCAAATTCTATTAGAGCTATACTTCCAAGGAAGTTGACCCTTAAATAAGCCTATGATTTTTTTTCCTACTTGATTAATATGGTTTTGTTGTATTTTCAGACATTTTTTTCGTAAGCACTTCTATTATTTTATTTTCATGGTCATTTAGCTTAAAAATATTTCGATAAATTCCAACATTGCTATTTTTGTTAAGTTTACTTTTATCTTAAGGATCCTAACAAGATGTATCAGAGCTCTTTCTAGGGCTATGTTTTATTGTAATAGAAACAGTTCTTGTCCTTTTTTCTATTATGTATTTTTTTCATTTTTCTCATTTTCCATTAAGGCATATTTCCAAAAAACACCATTTTTTTGTGTGGATTAGGTTAGAAACATTTTACCAATGATTTTAAAATATCTAGGCCATATAGTTTTAGGATAAGGGGTCAAGGTGAATTCTAAAAATATTATTTCCATACAAGAATGGCCCAACCCACACACTCTCAAAACTCCTCAGGGTTTCCTACACCTCACTGGTTATTATTGAGAAATTTTCCATGATTATGAAATATTGCATCTCCTTTGATGGATATGTTGTGTAAGAACTCATTTCTATGGTCAAAATTACCAAATATACCTTTTTTGACTCAAACAAGCTATGTTATTTACTCTCATGTTGGTTATGCCTAATAAATCTATGCTCGAACAACAAAAATAGGTTACTGGACTACTAGGGTATGACTATGAAATCATTTATAATAAGGACACATCAAATGTAGTTCTTGATGCACTATCCCACCAATATGAATATTAGGGTATGTTATGTGCCATCTCTACTCTACTTCCTCAATGGGCCCACTAGATTCAAGGAGAAGTTACCCAAGATTTTACCTTGAAATCATAATTTGAGCAAATTCAAACTAATATTGATTCTCTCCCAAGATATATATAGGATGGACAACATCTGCAATACCGGGGTCACCTTGTTATCCTTAAAAATTTACCACTTTATGATTTTCTAATATAGGAAATGCATACGCTCCTTTAGCCTGTCTAGATTATGTCTCCTTTCGAAAAGGAAAATCTATTGGAGCCTCTCTTGGTCCTATTAATCATGGGTAGGCTAGAAAAGGAAGACCTCCTTATTCTAGATTTGAGGCTGAGAAAAAGATATCCCAAGCCCTCCATCCCAGAAGCCTAGAGGTGGAAGATGATGCAAAATCATTTGAGGTGGTTTTCTAGTTCAATGGGTGGGAATTCAGACGGTTTTCCTTTGGCCCATTTTTAAATTTCTAGTAGTATGAATTATCTTTTTTATTAGTGTACGACTTGATTAATTGTTTTGATCTACCCTTTTGTTTTTGCAAGTTTTCTGGCCTCTTTATTTTTTATGTTTTGGTTGTTTGAATTTTGAATCTCGCCTTAATTTCGATGTCTTTTCCTGCCTCTCTTGGCCATTTAAAATTTATTTATGCCTTTTTTAGGCTGCTTTGTAAGTTCATCCTGATGGCCCATCTCTTTTGGCTATGTTGGTTGTGGTTGGTAGCCAATTTTTCTCCTAGATTGATCCTTGCTAGCTCTTTTCTTTTTTAGTTCTTGAGTTTAGTTGTGGGTTCTATTTGTAAAAGGTTTGGAGATACCTTTCAAAACCCTTTTTTTCACCTAATCAAAAATATATATAGTAAATGTATGCTTCTTTGACTATGATAAATTTAGACTTCTTAAATATATATGAACATGCTAAAAACATATTTTTGAGGTAGGGATGAAAAAAATGTCAAGTCCTTTGTTGTAGAATGTGACACTTGTTACCGTGTTAAGGGTGAAACTATTCACATGCTGGACAAACTCTAGTCTCTTCCTATTTTTAATACTTGGACAAATATTTCTATGAATTTTATTAAAGGACTCCTAAAATTTGGAGGTAAAATAGTCATTCTCATGGTGATGGATCATATCTCTAAGTATGCTTATTTTTGTATTCTAGCCCACCCTTACAAGGCCTCAATTGTTGCTCAAATATCTCTTGATTTCATTTTTTGCGTTCATGGCATACTCTAGTCCATCATATCTGTTAGTCAAAAATTTGACACCGAGGGTAGGGACGGACCTGCACCAACATTGAATGGTTGTCAGGCCTAGGTAGGACGGTTGATCTTCAGAGGAGACTGGTTCCTTAACAATGGTCCTCGCTACCTATGTCGCTTACCAGGGAGAGGAAATAGGAAGGAAGAAACAATAGATAAAGTGAATGCAAGGACAAGTTATAACCGCATAAAGATACATGCATTCCCATCATCGCTCTTAGTGAATGCAAGAATACTACATAACATGTTACCCAACCAGGTTCCACTCAGTGATTGGCATGATAGGCTGAAAGTGAATTCAAAGACTATTGGATGAGTGCATGAAATCTAGAGTTTAGAATTAGAGTGCTCCTGTTCAAACAACTTGTTGCAGAAATAGACCCTAGCCCAATTGTAAATCCAAATTCCAAAAACTACCTAATGATCCCCATGAAATCCAGTTTAGCAAAATTAAATAAGGAACAATAAATCAATGATAGCAAAAATAAAAATTCATGCTTAACAAAATATGAGAACAAGATTGGAAACCATACAGTACTATTCTTGTATTCATACAGTAAACGAAAGTATTACATGAGAATTGTAATGGCCAAAGGGCCACCCTTGGGAATGACCAACATTCCACTATTTATAGATAAAATACAATAAATTCAAAATTCAAACATTAATGGTGCTAGGCAGGAAGATGGAGTTGATGTGATCTACTGGTTTAGCCGATACACTACTCCTTGGGATGGTGGTGATCTTCTAGAAAGGAAAGGCACTTTTCCATCTACCTAGGCCTTTGATCTTTCTACACCTCTACCCAAATCATTAATTTTCAATATAATCTACCCCTTCAAGTAGTCAGTGGTCTTTTTGTTGGTGATGAATGATCAGAATTAATCACCTTGGGAGCAATATATTTCAAATTAGTCACTTCTATATATGAACACTTGGTACCAAGCAGCTGCAACAATGAATAGCTCTTTTGTTTGAATTTTTAGGAAATGGTGGGAGTTCAAATATTGGGTGGCCACTTAGATTTTTGCCCTTAGGAACTCTATGAAAGGGAGTGGATATTTCCAAGGATTCCAACCATTCTTGTGCTTCATAGTCCCACCCAACAATGGGTGGGATATTATATCTCCCTTGTGGGAAGGGATCTTTGAAATTCCTGCCCCTTCTAGTTGAAATATTTGCCCATCAAGTGAGCGAGTCTTTAGTTTTTCACCACCCAAAGTTAGGGGCTTAAATGTTGACCCTCTTCCATCATCCACCCTGCCTTCAGTAATGTTTCACCTACCTATCACTTGCATTTTCCAACCATTGATGTTGGTGCCTCTATCTTCCACCCGACTACTAATGCTTTAAAAAATTGGTGAATCTTTGAAAGAGCATCATCTTTCAAGAAAAAGAGTGGGTGAAGGGTGCAAAATTTCACCCGCACTCTTGGTGACTCATAGGTATTTTCCATCTCATGGAGAAGGAACCCAGAAGGATTAAAACTTATAACTTAAAACAAAGATATAAGGAAGAAGAAGAAATAGTGGAGAGGAAAGAAATACGCACAGATAAGAGCACTTAGAGAAGTATGTGGGACACAAGTGTATGTTAGAGGAAGTGGTACATTTAACATGATGAAAGGTAGAGCGGATTAAAAGGAATAGGGATGTAGAAAGTAGGGTCAAAGGGGAAGGACGAGGAAAAGGGAGCCAAAAGAACAAGGTGGAAACGATGAACATAAAGAGTACTATGGTGAACAAGAGCAATACAAATATAAATGGTGGAAACAAAAATAAAAATAAAGAAATGAATATAGGAAGACACAAGAGGAAAATCAAGATACCAAGAAATATTTGAGACATAAGGACAAATGCCAACAACTTGAAGAGTTGCAGATAACACAAGGGAAGAGAAGACGAAAGAAAAGAGGGGCAAAGAATGGGGAAGACACGAAGGGAAAAGTAACCTAAAGCTTATCAAGTGAAAATGATAGGGTATATACCCTTATCCATGAGGCACTCTTAAGGAAATAATACCCTTAAAAGTAGCCCACCAAGGATATGAGATATTCCAAGAGCAGAAATATCACCATTGATATTCACTTCTCTTACTCCAGACCTTCTTTTTCACACAATCCAACAATGATCCTCTTTTACTAGACTACTATCGACTAGGAGGTCATTCTACTTCTATACCGCCTGGTGATTTATACTTCTTGGCCACACCTACATTTACCTCTAGGTACTATTTATAATGTGTTTCCCTACTTAGTTCTCATGATCTTCTACTTGTATCAAGGGTAAATCTATTTATGTGAGTTCCAATATTTCTTCATGTAGCTCCCGAGGGTAAAATAAGAGACCTTGATAATTTTTGGATGGATCCATTGGTCTATGAGGTCACAACAACAAAGAACAAAAGAAAAGAAAACTAGAAAAGAAACACAGAGATAGAGGGAGAATGTTATTTTTCCAAGATAAGTCCTAGGGAATCCTCTTCCACTCTCTAATGTTATCTGGTGCCTAGCCAGATGGTAATTTCTTATAGGAGCCCCTTTCTTGATAAGTCACGAGAAAAATGATGATATTGCAGGAGTTGCCATGTTTATCACATGGTTTTTATTTACTTGCCATGTATCTACACAAAACTATGGTGTGCCAGGCATGCTTCATTCAGGGACTCACTGTTTCACCCTATGAATCTATAGTGGCTAGACCAAATTACATTGTATTTGAATTGCTACTTATACTCCACCTGGAACCATCTATGTTGGCTCATAATTGCGATAAAATCATAATTCTTCTTTCTTTGCCTGAGTACCTTGGTGCTTAGGCCTTAAAAATTTAATATGGCAATCAATTTTACCATATTATTTTACCTTTTGAATGAAAACCTATCAGGGAACATATTTTCATGTTGTTCCTTCTCAATATTGGTCTACTGCACCAATCCTGCAGCTAGTTCATTTACCATTTTTGGGACCTAGTTTTGGCTACATCCATCCAAGTACTCATCCCGTAAGTCCACTTGCACTTGAGGTTGATCTACTGAGTTGTCCTAGAGTACGTGGATGCCATGGTGCTCCTTCTCTTGAGGTGGCCCTAATTTTTTATCAAGCATAAGCTTCATTGAAGGATCACTTGTACCCAATTGTGATATCCATATCATATCTATCAGCATCCATTTAGCTTTAACAACTTCCCCATAATATTGGGGAAATCTCTTTTCCCCATATTGACACAGGAGGATAGTGATATCAGGATTGAAGTCCTAGATGTAGAATAGATACACTTGGATGGAGGATGAGAGGAGTTGAATTAGAGTTCTTATCCAAATTATTTCAAAGCGTACATTAAAATCCATCACACTTTCAAGAGGGTTCCTCTTGATGAATGTGAATTGATTCAAGAGTTGGAATATGTTCTCAAATATACCAAACATATCCAAGAGAGGTTGTACCAAATCTACCAATGTGGAGATGCTCCCATGCTGCAAGGTATTATACCAGAGCCATGCTCTGCCTTCAAGAGAAGTAACAAGCAACCTGACCTTTACATCCTTGTGCATGATATTGTGAAGGGTGGCTAGGGAAGCCACATTTTCAAGGTGCTCCTTCACAACTCATCTAATGCCATCATATTTTGTTAAAGCATCGAGTGAAACTTCTAGTATATCATTCAAGTCAAAGATATTGAGAGTACCAACATCATTCCAGTGTAGGAATTTTAGTGAAATTATAATAGCACTGGACCTCAAGAATCATGCTTCATGTATCAAAGTCAGATTCAGAGCCATTATATGAATATACTATCTCTGCTAGTGAGGTTAAGGCTGCTCATCAAACCTTGAGTCCTCTAGGGTGTTTGGATCTTTCAGCATAGAAAGGCAACTAATCTCATGATCTAGATGTACCATTTAATCGAAGTCACTAGGTGATTTTGAGAAGATATGAGCAAATCAAAGTATCACCAACCTCTGATTTCCTAAAACATGGAAACTCAATGAGCTCCCTAGCAGAGTAACCAAAAAATATTGGTCAAAAATCTGGCATCGAGGGTGGGGGTGAACCTATACCAACATTGAACTATTGCTAGGCCGATGTGACATGGTTGATCTCTGGAGGATACCGGTTCCTTAACGGTGGTCCTAGCTACCTATGTTGCTTAATAGGGAGAGGGAAAAGGGGGGAAGGAAAGAATAGACAAAGGGAGGTCATAGCAAGAACTGATAAGGATGGGGTATGACCACATCAAGACACATGCATTCCTATCATCGCTCTTAGTGAACATAAGGATACTACCTAATAGGTTACCCAACCAGGTTCCACTCAATGATTAGCATGGCGAGTTGAAAGTGAATTCCAGGACGGTTGGGCAGGTGCATGAAATCCAGAGTTCAAAATTAGAGCACTCTCGTCCGAAGATCTTGTTGTAGAAATAGACCCTAGCCTAATTGTAAATCCAAATTCTAAAAACTACCTAGTGATCCCTATGAAATTCATTTTAGCAGAATTAAATAAGGAACAATTAAGTAGCGATAGCAAAAATAATAATTTATGCTTAACAAAATATGAGAACAAGATTGGAAACCAAACAATAGTATTATTGTATTCAAACAATAAATGAAAGTATTACATGAGAATTGTAATGGCCAAAGAGATGCCCTTGGGAATGACCAACATTCCACTATTTATAGATAAAATACAATAGATTCAAAATTCAATTATTAATGGTGCTAGACAGGAAGATGGAGCTGATGTGATTTGCTAGTTCAACTAGTACTCTGCTCCTTGGGATGGTGGTGATATTCCATAAGGGAAATGCACTTTTCCATGTACTTGGTACTTTGATATTTCTACCACATCTGCCTAGATCATTAATTTTTAATCTACTTTACCCCTTCAAGCAATTAGTGTTCGTCCAATTGGTGATGAATGACTGGAGTTAATCACCTTGCGAGTAGTGCATTTCAAATCAGTCATTGGTACTTATGAATGCCTGATACCAAGCAACTACAGTAATGAATACCTCTTTTTTTTTAATTTTCAAGTGATGGTGGGAGTTCATATGTTGGACGACCACTTAGATTTTTGCCCGTAAGGACTCTATGAAAGGAGGTGGATATTTCCCAAGGTTTCACCCATTTTTATGCTTTAAAGTCCTATCCAATGATGGGTGGGAGCTTCATTCTTCCTTGTGGGTGGGGATATTTGATATTTCCACCCCTTCTGTCCAGTTGAAATATCCATCTATTAGGTGGGCGGGTCTTTAGATTATCACCACCTAAAGTTAGGGGCTTAAATGTCCACCCTCTTCTATCATTTGCCCCACCTTTAACAATGCTTCATCCACCTATCTCTTGCATTTACCAACCATTGATGATGTTGCCTCTATCTTCCACCCAACTACTAATGCTTCAAAATTTGGTAAATATTTGAAAAGCATAATCTTTCGAGAAAAAGAGTGGGTGAAGGGTGTAAAATTTTACCCACAATATCTAACCATGACCCCACATTCACTAATCATTTTTGGTAGGAACTATTCAAGCTACATGACATATATTGGTATACCATCCCTAGACCAATGGGTAAACTAAAATTATCAACAAGTGCTTGGAAACATATCTTTGTTGCTTTGCATCTGAGCAATTGACTGATTGGGTCAAATGGGTTTCTTTAAATGAGTAGCGGTATAATACTTCTTATCACTCCTCCACTAATATGGCACCATATGAATTAATTTATAGAGACCCTCCACTATCACTTTTGTCACACATTCTAGGTAGTTCCAAGGTTCAAGAGTGGATTCCACTCTCATAAAGCATGCACAACTACTCCAATATCTCAAATATGATTGGTCATGACATAGATTTTTATGTGACTAGAAGCATATCAACATCATTCTAAGCATAGTTTTAACATCAAAGACATGGTTTTCCTATGCTTGTAGTCCTATAAGAATTCATCTTTGAAAATCTATGTCAATCAAAAGATAGCACAAAAATTCTATGGACCATATAAAGTGCTCTAAAATATTGGACTTGTGGCCTACAAGTTAGAATTTTTCCTTCTTCCATGATATGTTTAGTTTTCCATGTCTTATATTTAAAGAAGGTCCTTGGCAACCATATATAGGTCCAATCCATACTACCTCATTTGGATGAGGAAGACTCAATCATCCTAGAACCCATGAGTATTCTATATTAGCATACATGCACACTTTAAAACCACACACTCATTGATGTTCTAGTATAGTGTCATGGACTATAGCCAGAAGATACTACCTAGGAGCTACTCCATAAACTACAATAAAAAAAAATTCACCTTGAATTTTAAGGATAATATTCTTGAAGGGGAAGGGCATTCTAGGACCCTATCCTAACACAACCATTGTTGTGTACTTGTCTAGTGTTGGTGTATGTTTCCACCTTGGGTGCCTAGTATGTATAGGCCTAATATGATGTAAGCTTTACTTTTATTATAATTAGGAAGTAGTATCTTGGGTATCCCATTTCATGTGGTCCAAACCCTTGAGCGTTATGATTAGGAGAAATAAAAGTCTATATAAGGACATGGGTTTAGAGTAGAATGTAGCTCATATTTTTTCAAAATCTAATGGATCTCTCAATCCAAGGTGGTTTCCCCTTGAAGAGTCTTGTGATATTTGTTTTTCTTGATTAATATAAGTTTATATTTCCAATCAATTGTTTTCTTAAGCACTTATGCTACTTCATTTTCATGTTCATTTAGTTTATAATAATTTCCAATAATTCATGCATTGCTATTGCGGTTATGCTTACTTTTATCTAAAGGTTCTTGACATAAATTTAACCTCAAGGTTAACATTATGTTGGCCTGAGGTTAAGCTCTCATTTAGAATTTAGATTATTATAAATACCCCTCAATGAGGATCCATTTGTATCATAAGTATGAGTAAATTATGATATATTAGGGTTCCCATAGGCACCCACCCTATACTTCTTATCATCTTCCTTCATTTTCTTCATATTGTTATTATTTATATCTTCTCATTGCATTATATTCTATTTGGCATATTATTATGGTGAATGAATGTTTTGTAATGGTTCTAGAAAATATTGCAAATATTAACATCATATCAGATCAAGATCTAAATCAATTTCACTCATCAGCAAAAGGAAAATGTCTCTATTATGAATGGAATCATCATTTAGATCATATTTTTTAAGATTCTTTCATTTGATTTTTTGAAAATTTAAATTATTTTTTGGCATCATTCACATATATAAATTTGCATACACATGATTCATGTGAGCTATTTTTACATGGCCATGCAATTCAGGGCAAAAGTGGCATACTAGCATGGAGCAATGGCTAGGTCATGCACCCTAGAGCTGAAATATTAGATGCTCAAATATTGATCCCTTTTCCAATCTCACATCAATATTTATTTGATTCATCTATTATCTTGCTCACCAACCAATAGAGTGGTATTGTGTTAGAAATATTATTTAGTTTGAAGGACATCATAGGGTGAAATCCTTATGGCCTTTTATTTATATTTCTCTTTGAAAACCATATAAAATAATGGTTCACTCCCTTTCTTCCATCACATGTAATAGAGTAGCGTATTGGTAATATTGCTTGGTTGCAGCAAGGGGTTGATAGGTTGATTAATGTAAATGATCATTTTTTAAAAATCTCCTTTAACAACAAGATGGTGTGTGTACTATGTTGAAGGTAATCCTCTTATACTACAACTGAATATGTGGCACAGTGGTTGGAAACTTAGCTTGTGAAATGGTGGTATCAAATTCAAACCATGGTACTAACATCTTGTTTGTTAATGCAAGTAAAATATCACATGCATAATTTCATATGGATCAAGCTTATATCTTATCCTAATGAATATGCATGGCACATTAGTTATTGCTCTTGCTCACACATAGGACGTCTTGGGTTCAAGGCCTGTAAACCTATAAAAAAATAACTTATATATATATATATATATATATATGAAGAAAAATATATCCAATCACAAAATGCAAAGTGTCAAACATAGATTCACTAGTGCAATATCTAATTCAATAGTGGTAGATGGTCATTGTGATTAAGCAAAAACAATTCTACATTTGACATTTGATTAAGTTTTGATTTGAGCATTATACTTAAACTTTCAAAGGCCATAACTTTTACATATAAAAGTGTTTTGGGCTTTTTTTTTCAAAACACATAGTTTTCAAGCTCTAAAAATTGGTGATATTAGTTCAAGGACCTGTTAAAATTTTCTATGGGATTTTTACTATGTAATTTCTTCATATCAAGATCATATATAATCCTTCTCTTTTTTATAATGGATGTTTGCTCTAACTCTAAAAACCCTATAGTGTGGTTACTGGTAATATTTTGGGTTGTAAGAGGAGTAAATTTTGGATGATCAAAATAAGGCTCACCTTGTGTATGGTCCATTTCTAACCATTGGGATTGACTGTTTAGATAACTACCTATTGCTTCATGATTTAGTTGTCTTCTCTTGATATTGGAGTATATATTATGGTCACTATAGTGCATGTTGAAGATCTTATCATGGGAAGCTCAATATCTTGATCTAGAAGGTGGAGTTATAGCTTCATGTTTAGGAGAGGTTGATCTAGTTTATGTACCTTTGACAAAGAGAAGATAGTAGGATCTAGTGGTCCATATGAGCATTCATTTTTGGAGGGAAATTAATCATCTCTAATGTATTTTCTTCTTGGTCCCTTAGTTTGGAATATAGGGGTGTTGAAATAGCTATAATCTAACCTCATTAGGCCAAATCCAATTGGTGAAGTACCTATAGGTGCTCTTGATGTAATATTGTAGGTGTTTTCTTGTAAGCTTATGGGTAAATACTATGTAAGCCTTCAAGCATCATGGTGTAATCCTATGAGCATCTTCATGTAATCCTATTGGCATCTTTCTATGTAAGCTTACAAGCATTCTTCTATGTAGTGTATGGACATGTGTTTATTTAAGCCTATGTGCATTCATCATTTATGTAAGCCTTTGGACCCCTTTCATATTCATCATTAGTGGTATTTGTTAGTCCACATTTTTGGATAACCTTAATTAAAATGGTAATTTATTATTATTTTATTGTAAGGTGAACCTTAAATTTTTTTTTGAATAAATGCTACTTATATTACTAAAATTCATAATACATCGCAGATACAAAGATTACAAAAACCTACTCAAGGACATCCAACAATTGGATTTGTCCTGAGCAAAACAATCTTTAATGTCTTTCATCATCAGCATCTTAAATGCTCTACATTGACCAAGCGAGATTATGTTAGCTTGATTGGATATTTAATAGACCTTGTTGGGAGTCTCTTGATCGGTCGGATTTAATAACCCGTTAAAATTAATTTTGTTAGCCTAAGGTTAATCTCTCGTTAGGGATTTGATATCAATATAAATATCCCTCAATGAGGATACATACATATAATAAGTGATTAAATTATGATATATTGGGGTTTCCACAGTCACCCACTCTATACTTCTTGTCATCTCCCTTTTTTTTCTTCATATCATTTCTTATTGATATCTTCTAATCGTCTTCACTTCTTTTTAGCATATGATTGTTGTGAATGAATATTTACGAATGGTTCTGAAAAATATTGTAAATTTGAACAAGGTTATTTTCTATATTTGTGTCATTATGTGGATTATTGCATTGTGGAATATTTTTTGGATGAATTATTTGATATTTTAGTATAATTATAGAGGTTTTATATTTATGAGAATATTTTTTTTAACAATTGTTATCAAAGCAAAGATTCTAGCAAAGTAGAATTTTTTTTGGATTATAGAATTTGGGAAAAAATAAATTTTAAAAAATAACTCATTTTCTTGGAATCATATCTATGTTTGGAGTTATTCAATTCAAATAGTTCTTATACCATTTTGTTTAAAAAATTTACAATATTTGAAACAAGCGGTCATATGAAGTAATTTGAGTAGTATTGAGGAAAATATGACCTTGTGAAGTCAAGTATTTGAAATGGGAATAGTGACATTTTTCAAGCCATATTTTTTCAAAACTACGAAATAAGACATATTTTAGTCTAGGTTCATGGATGCATTCACAAGGAAATAATTTTGGATAATAGAGTGAAGAAATTTAAGCATGGAGCCAAAGGAAAACTAATGGATATTAGAGTGGCATAGTAGTATCTTGGCATCATCAAATACCATCACCAATTAAGATTTCACTTGTATGGGTAGATGATCAAGGTCAATAATAGTTGACAACAATTCTTAGATGATCATATTTTTTTGCATGTTTTAAGGATGAGATATTTTTATGGGGGATGGAATGTTATGGTACCTTAAGATAGGTATATGGAAATATTATAATGTATTATATATAGTTGGCATGGTCCACACATAACCCAAGGTCTATCGTGTTAGAAAAATATGTTTTAATAATAATTTGATAAGGGTTTAGGATTTGAGTAGAGTTAATATTATATCCTTCCCAAAGTAGAATTAGATGATGGGTATATAAGAATTGATCTTCTCATTGTAAGAAATCAATAATAATATCAAGTTTTTCCTTGTAATTATCTTTCCCACAAAGTGACTTATGATACATTGACCTCTTTAAGTAGTGCTCTCATATTGGGATATCTTATCGAGTTATTTATTTAGATCATTATTGGTGTTTCTCTATCATGAGGGTATTATCTATATTTGTTTAATTTTATGGATTATTGTATCATTGATTGTTATTTGTGGATGAATTAGTTAATAGCATAGTATATAATGAATTATTCATATTTATGAGAATAATACCTTGTAAAAATATCCTATTGAATCATTTATACCAATAAGTGCTATCAATCTTAGAAGGAGACTTTAACACATAAAAAATCATAGGTTGTTTCTATATACAACCCATTTGTTGAGTCATTCATAGATAGAGGAATAATAGAGGAGTTACAAATACTATCCTTGGTATATTTTACCATGTTCAAATTACCCACGAGAACTCACCATGTACTAGGTATATTGGGTTGCAACCATTCTCACAACTATGCATGATCAATCACTAAATTAGATGCATAAATTATACAAAATTCCAAAACATGTCCCTATGCTAAATAATAACCCATAATTCTCTATGACAAGGATTTTCTCTAGAACTTATCATATGTTTTTAAATCTATTGTAGGATAAAAAATATAGCTCCTCTTCTACCCTCCTAGTATAAAGTACTCAACCAAAAATCCTCCTTCCAAATACCATATAAATCCATATTTGAATGTCAATCAACACACTTTATCTCTTGAAAACAAAGGTAGTCTAATTTGTTGTTTCTAATGGATTTTTCAACCCTATACTTTCTATCCCTATGATTCAAACCCCTAACATTCCATGACATGAGTAAAACCCATAAATATTCAATAAAGAAGGTGGGGTTTTTGGATAAAACTCCAAAAAAATTACCATTCATAGGTTCCCAGATTGGTCTCAAGATGACTTTGAGCATGCTCTAGGAATTCTTTACCCATCCATCAATACCTACAATAAGAAATTCATAGATTCATAATCATTATAAAAATAAACCCTAGCCCTAATATGACATTTTATAGATCTAAGGATGATAAATAGTTTGTAGTATTTCTCTATATATTTCTCCAAAAAATTTATAGCATAGTTTCTTTAAATTATTGACTACCTACAACTTCCTTAAGATAGGGACAATAGGAACTTTTCCTTTTAAGGTCCTTCACATAAAAATAAAAGGTCTAGGCCTATAAATAATAGAATTAGATACATATCACCAAGGTATCAAATTATTGGACAACTTACTTGGACTCTACATAAGTAAATTAACAAATGATGCAACCCTTCTTAAGCCTCTATGTTTTCTTAATAAATCAACCTCTAGACTTTGAATTACTCGTCATCCATTAATAAAATCCTAGTTCTATAAGCAGCCCCTTAAGAAAAATGAAGTACAATTCTTTTATTTAAGTTACTAATCTTAGAGACAATCTTGCCAAGGATAAATTTATAAGTTTTATATTTTGATATCATAAATTTAAGCATGGTTACCATTAAGAATGGATTCTTGTTGGGTCTATCCATCTTCAACCCTTCATTGTTTGCAAGATGGAATTTCAACATTATTATTTTTTTAAAGAAAAAAATTATAATTTTATTTCAATAATGAAACAAAACTACACTTCTCATGTGCCTTGGCACAAACAAAAATCTAGATAAAAGCATATTACTAGGAGTTAAAATATAATTACAGTCAAACATATTAGAGAGAAAAAAATCCATATTCAAAATAGCATGGGTATAATAAGGATAAATATCCTTATATATCAATACTTAATCATCCAAATAACCTCCATGTCCAAAACCTAGATAGAAATTAATGAAAAGGAAACCAACAGAAAGAAAAGAAACAGTTAAAATATGCCATAAATCTCTAATCAAATGAATAGACCCACAGTAAAAACCCAGAGCTAGCATAGAAACTAGGGGTATGATAAATGGGTGAAATAATAAACTCCATACTTATCCTCTTCCATTTGCAGGAAATATTCTAGAACATGTTGACCTTCTTTTGATAACATATCTGCTTCTTGATTTAATTCCCTATAAACATGAGTAAAAGAGATATTTTCAAAAAGTAAAATTACCTCCAACAGTTCATCTCCCACTGGTTTAAGCAGATAATTTTTTAATTGAGTATATTTATTCATCCAGTTGATGACTAGAGTAGAATATCCAAAAATTTATAATTGTTCACATTTATCTCTACAACACACTTCAACAGTAATATCAACACTTGAAACTCGGCAAAATTTTTGGAACCTATCCCAAGACCTAATTTAAATTTTATATAGTGGGTATTTGAGAAGTACATGATGCCTCCCACACTACTAAATGTTGATTGTATTTGACTGGCCCCATAAAAAAAATCCCATGGTTGAGACTTTTCAATGAACAAATTTTCTACTTGTCAAGATTTCTTATGTTTGCTAGGCTCATTATTAATTGAGACCAAATTCCTCACATGAAATATGACTTGAAATAGGGGTATTAACTTCCCTTCAAAAATAGTTGCATTTCATGCCAACCATATACCCCAACATATAAGACATGGTAAAGAAAGAAACTATTTCAGATCTTTTTTCAAAAACCACTATCTTAAGCATACCTCCACTGTTTCTCCTTTCCAAATATTTTGTACTCCAGTTATTTGTTTAGCTTCTAACTAAACTTGTTGAGAAAAAAGGTATTTTCATTAAAAAATGTGTGATGTTTTCCTCCTCTAACTGACATAGCATACAAATACTTGGACCTTGTTTGCTTCTCCTTCCTAAGTTAAAACCTTATTTCTCAAAGCTAACCACATGCAAATAGTTATCTTTTTTGGGGCAAATTATTTCCAAATCTGCTTCCACCACCAAGTAGACCCATGAGGATGAGGGTCAAAACTTTCTTTATAATCAATCCTAGTCGTATACTAACCCCCAAATTTTTTGTATTTCCAAGCAATAGTATATGGTTAAGATTTTAGCTTGATATGACTCTTAATAATATTATTAGTGTAAGCCTTCCATAAAATAGCTTGCTCATCAAAAAGACCTAAGACCTAATCCTACTTCCAACTTTGGGTCCAAAAGTAAAAACCTTTGTCTTGTAAAGAACTTATCGTAACTTTCCGTAAAAAAATATTTTCTCCATAAACCAAAATAGAATCAACCCCTATTCTAACTTGTTCATCGTTTCCCACTTTCCAAACCAAATATTTTCCAATCATAGGAAAGGCTTCTACTAGTGCCTTCCATTGAATGGAAATATTTTTAATGCTTTTAAGTGGCTTTCTGATCCAATCTATAAAAGTCCCTGGATGAATGTACTTATATTCAATAATCTTCTTATGTAATCCTTCTTTGTTCAAAATCCTCCATAGACTTTTTTTTTCCAAAGAAGAACCAAAAATATGGATATTTTTAAGTATCTAACGACCTTCCTCCTTTGGCCTAGAAATACTCTACTACTTGACTAAAGGAATACCTTCATGTTCCTTACATCCAATCCAAAGAAAGTTGAAGTAATGTTTTCTTATTTTCTCTAGAACTCCTTTGGTAATGAAGGTCAAGGAGTGCTAAAATACAGGATTTGCCTCAAGAACTAACTTTACAAGTGTTAATATCCCACCAATAGACAACCATCTATTACACCAATGGTTAATCCTAACTTCAATCTTCTCTAAAATCCATTCCCAATCTCTCTTCGTATAAGTATTTGGCTTCGATACAAAAACCAAATATTTAAAGCCTTCCTAGAAATATAAGAGATTAAAAGGAAAAAGGTTTATTAGACCCTTTTTAGTCTCCTACTCTAGACAATTAAAGCAAATAGAGGATTTTTAAAAATTATCTCCATGTTGGTATTAATACTGTAAGTGTCCAACCTTCAAATTTCTAGCTTCCCTTAAACTATCATTTGTAAACAACAATACATCATCAAAAAATAATAAATGAGATAAATAAAGGACCCCCACTTTGATCCCGGACAAGGATCTTGCCCTCTTTGCATCCAAAATAGCTCTACTCAATCCTTTAGCAACCAACAAAAAAAGTAAAGGAGATAAAGGACATTCCTATCTTAGTCCTCTCGTGGGTCTAAATAATTTTGAATATGATCCATTTATAAGAACAATAAAATACACAGAAGAAATGCATCCCATAATTCACTTTACTATCAGATAGCTAAAACCCACATGCAAGAGCATCAATTTGAGATACAACCAAAAATTTCTATCAAGCTTTAGATAGATCTAGTTTAAGGACCATTGTGGGAAGATTTTTAGTTTTAATAGAGTGAAGGCCCTCTTTTGCAGCTCCTATGTATTCAAAAATCTATCTACTTGATATAAACCCAAACTACTCTTCGGAAATAACTTCATAGAAAATATTCTTCAATCTAACAATCAAAATATTTGCAATGATTTTTTAGATACAATTACACAATAAAATAGGTATTCTCCTTTTTGGGAATCAAAGCTAAAAAAGTGGAGCTAAAATCCCCCAAAACCTGACCACTCAATCTAATTTTATCCATTACTCTGAGAAGATCCTCCTCAACAAGATCATAGAAAACTAGGAAAAATCCCACAGTCCATCCATCAGGCCCTAGATATTTATCCTTTTTGGAAGAATTCGGGACATATTTCAGTTCTTCCTTTATGACCTCCTTAATAAGTAACTAATTGTCCTCCTCTATCACAAAACTAGGGAAGAAAGTAGTTAACTTTAAAATTTCCCCAATATTGACCCTATCAGGTTTTTAATAGATAGATTGAAAATTTTTTACTCTCAAATCTGCTAACTCATAAGAACTCCTAATTAGGACCCCTTCTTCATTATGCATCTCCCAAATAGTGTTAACATTCTTCCTATGATTAGTAAAATTATGAAAAAACTTAGTATTTTCATCCCCCTTTTTTAACCATACAACTCTACTTTTCATTCTCCATTCAACTTCCCTCCACTCCAAGAATTTTGTTCTTCTTAATTTCTAGTTCAACTAGTCTTGTTTTCTCCTCCTCTTTAAACAAACCAAATGAATTTTTGAAATTTCCTTCTCCACAAACTTAATATCTCTATCCATACTCTCCTTTTTAACTACAATCCAATATGACACAACTCCTTTTAATTTTTTAAAGCAGTAGCAAATTGAAAACTCACTAATGACCTAGAAATTTGGTCATAGCCAATCCATTCTTTTTAAATTAATTGTTGAAATTCTTCTTCCTCCAACCAAATTGGATTGATCTTAAAATTTTTGGTAGGTTTTTCCTCTTGAATTTCTAATTGAAGAAGTATGGGATAATTATTTGAGCCACCTCCAATCTCAACCTATGACCGTTTTCTATCTATTTCATTGTATAATGACTCTAAGATTAAAAAAACCAATCCAACCACTTTGAGATCCCACCTTCCCCAACTCTATTATTTCTCCATGTAGGCATTAATTTTACTGGTTCTAAATAAATTAAATCAACTTCTTCAATCTTATGTCTAAAGTAATCTATAAGTCTATCAAGTCTTGTAGATTATCCCCATCCCTCACTTATATTCATAGTAAAATTAAATTCCCTACCAATGATTGCTCTTTCATTCCTAACACACATTTGGGAGAAAAAATCATCCTAGAAGACCTGCCTATCTTCATAGGGACCATAACAATTAATAACTGACAACCTCAAATCCAAGTCTTTAAAAAAGAATTTTATCCACAAGCCTAAAACCATAAAGAAAGCCTATGATCCACCTAGAACTTCTAGGTTAGATTTATTTTGTTTGATTGAATCTTCATAGTTATATGGATCATCCCAGAGACTCTATCCCAGGTACCTTTGGTTTGGTTGGCTTTCAGCTAGCCCAGTTTGGGGGTTGTGGCTTTTGGAAGAGGGTTTGGTATTCTTTTATTTATTCTTGGTGCTTGGGATCCCTATCTAAATTTTTCATTGCTTCAGGCAGCCCCGTGTTTATCCTCTATATATGGTCATCCCTTCCATCTCTAGATCAGGTTTTGTAGTACCTTTGGGATCTCTTTGCAGATCTAGCATTTGTTCACTTGAGAATTTTTTGATGGAGCTTATTGCTACAATCAATATTTTTGGTATTAGGGTGGGACCTTATGCTTCTTCGTGCATTTGTGGCTTTGTCTTCCAAGGTTCCATCCCTTAGTAGACTTGGTGGGATTATGTGCTTCTCTAAAATAGGTGTTTATCTATTGGCTCAACTTTACAGTTTTTTAATATCTTAGGGTAGGGACCTCATGCTTCTTCACTTGTAGTTGTTGGGCCACTATTGACAATCCCTGTGTTCATTTTTGCTTAATTCATGGGTCATCATGGTGGCAAGTATCTTTGGACTTTCTCCCTATAGCTTGCATATTCAGTCTCCTTTGTAGGGAGATATTCTGGCCTATCGAGATCTTTGGTGCCTACTGATCCACTTTCTAGGCCATGTTTTCATTTTAAATATTCATGGTATTCTTCTTTTTGTAGTTGGGGTTTTAGATTTACCTGATAGTATGATTGGAGAACATTGCTTACTTCAAAGGGTAATCCTATTCTAAAGTTGAGTGGGATGGGTGTTTCACTCAATGCCCTACTTTATTGGCCCATGTTGGGTGGGTCTATGGTTTTTTTGTACCTTTTTGGATGGGTTCCCTTTGTTGGACCAAATTGTGGTTTTCCTAAACCTTTTTTGATAGGATTCTCTTTGTTGGGCCAATCTGTGATGGCCCTGTGCCTTCCAATATGGGATTCTTCTTTTTTGTAGTTGCTTTCAAATTTACCTGTTGGTTTAATCTATGATGGGATTACTCTATTCTTGTTGCTTTTTACCAGGCTTCCATTCGATGGGTTTATCTTTTCCAAGTAGTTTTTGACTTCCTATTTCTCCTAGTAAGGAAATAGAGTTCAAATTTTTTACCCTTGGGCATAATTTTTTATTTTAAATTTTATCGTTGGTTTCTCCTGTCCTGGGCCCCCGAGGAGAGATTATCCATTTTAAATCCTAGGCCCATTGGGAAGTATTTTTATTGAAATTTGTTTCATATAGGATGATCCTGCGTCCTGAGTCCCTTGGGAAGGATTCTCCATTTTAAATCCTAGGCCCGTTGGGAAGAATTTTTATTTAAATTTATTTCATACGGGATGATCTTGTGTCCCAATTTTGTAAGGCCTGAATATGGTCCCTCTGGGACTGTCTTCCTTTGCACTTCTTTAATTAAAGTTTTTATCTATTGTAAAAAAAATTAGGGCCCCTTTCAAAACCCACTTTTCAATTCAAACTACCACAAAAACCATAAAGGAAGAATTAATTAAGGATACTGAGTTCTTCCAGCCAATCAAAACATCCCCTAAAATTTTGGTCACATCTAAAGCCAAGAACTCCCAGTCCCTAAGCAATTTACTTAACCTTTCAATGACTTTTTTACTTTCCCCCATGATTTTTTATAGAAGGATAACATTCTAATAATGAATTTCCACCATCCTGGCTAAGGCAAGTCTTTTAGAGGGACTGCTAAGACCTCAAATATTAAGGGATAACAAGATCATTTAAATATTTTAGAGGGGTTTTATCCCACTCTAAGGACCCCTTTGATAGATTTTTGTTTACCCTACTAAATTTTCCTCAAAGTCTTATCTTGTGCATGAAACAAAAAATATTTCCTACTTTTTGAAGAAGTGGAAGATTTCTTTATAAGGTTTAGATCTAACCCTAACCTTCTAGCAACTGTACAAGTTCTCAACTCATATTCCATTTTCCTAGAACATAACATATATCTACAAGATGAGACCATATCCAAACCATTCCCTGAAATAGATACCTCCATAGAAGATTTACCTGATAGGTCAAAAATACTTTCTCGAGAAGCAAAAATATTTGGATCATAATACCTATTCAATATTTTTGAGGTTGTCGACCCATTGTCCAAAATACTATAAAATTCCTTGTCCCCAGGACTTCTCTTTGAATATTGATAAGGAAGTGTACAAACTTATTTATTACCTAAGTCCATATTATTATCCATATGTATTGGATAGTAATTATCACAAGGCTTAGATAATTGACCAAAAAAATAAAATATATTGGGTTTCAATCCTTTCATAGTTTTCTTTAACTTTGTCTCCTTCTCTAACAACCTGTGAATAGTCAAATGGATAAAAATATAGGTCCAAATTTTCTTTCTCCTCCATAGTTTTGGTTCTAGGTTCAACACATTATTTTTGCTTATTTGTGCCAAATCAGGGAGCATTATTGAGCTCTAAAAAATAGGTCTCTTGATTTTTGTTAGCTGACTTGAAATCCTCACTAGTCATTTGTTTTCTCCTCCATATTTTATATGTGAAATATTGAGAACATTCCTTAGTAATATGTCCATAAGCATGACAATGAACACATCTAAAAGGAATCTTAAAATAGTCCAATATTTGTTTATGAATTGTATTCCCACAACTATATCCATATAGTCTAGTAAGCCTTCATTGATATCCAACCAAAACCTAAGCTACAGATAGTAGTGTGCATTAATAACTCATATAGTAGTAGTAATAAAAATCACAAGTCACCACACACAATTGAGACACAAGATTTAACGTGGTTCCCCCAATGTGAGGTACTCCACGGAGAAAATATTTTACTAAAACCTTATCAATAAATATCTTTGGGAATCACTCCCAATTACAATGTTTATGGATCTTTGTCCAAAGGAGGTGTTGATCCCCTAATCTCAAGTTCATTGATATCTTCCATAGGAGAACTCTTTCTCCTTCTGCTCTGGCTATGTAATCTTCTAGAAGACTATATCTCTCTACTGCATTGACTGGTGGACCTCTCTCCACTTGAAGACTCCTCACTCAGATATGTCTTCAACTATGCTGGCTATTGGATCTCTATCCACTGAGACTTTTTCCTCTGTACTCTATCACCTCCAAATATTTTTCAATAGGCTCACTAAGAACCTGCTCAATAGGCTCATACAAAACATGCTTAACAAGCTCACACATAACTTGTCAAATCTGCTTAACAAGATCACACAAAACTTGTCCAAATATGCTCAAGTAATCTCACCAAGAACTTGCCCAAATATGCTCTAGCAAGCTCACCAAGAACTTGCCCAATTATGCTCTAGCAAGCTCACCAAGAACTTTCCCAAATCTACTCTAGCAAGCTCACCAAGAACTTGCCCAAATCTGCTCTAAACTCTATCCACAAATCTGTCCACAAATATGTCCATAAAATTATCCCAAAACTGTCCATAAATTTATCCCAAAAATTTCCACAAAGCTTTCTCAAAACTGTCCACAAATGCCTTCTCAAAGGCTCAATCAATCATGCTCAAGTAGCACTCAAATCTCATCCACAAATCTATCAAGGCAAATCTCAAATATGAACTCAACAATGAATGGAAATTTACTCTTCAATGGATGACAACAATGATCCACAATGATCTCAACTCAACTCAACTCATATAAGCATAAATAGAATTGTTAGAGACTCAATATGTTCTAATATCACTCTCAACCCAAATCAATCTCAACTCAACTCAACTCAAATCAACTCATAGAAGCATAAAGAGAATTGTTAGAGACTCAATATGTTCTAATATCAATCTCAACTCAACTCAACTCAAATCACCACAAGGGATAACTCTCTCTCACACAACCCTAGTCCAAGTATGTATCAACCAACTCAAATTTTTCCAACAATGCTCAACCACAAATCTCACATAACAATGATACTCATGTTCTTTTCTAACTCAAGTTCTTTCACAACCAATGGGCTTCAACAACTATGCTTATACAACAAATTTTAAACACAACTCTCAACTTATAAAACCTTGAAGCATTCAATCAACCACTTTTGAAAAGGAAACCACAAACAATCCTTTTCCCTCCAATGATATTTCAGAAATAAACCACCATAAACAATCAATAGGAGAATGTGCCCATACCTTTTATGAAGATGAAAAAACCTCTTTGTAAATCTGCCACAATCACAAAATTCTTTTGCCAATCTTCACAAGGGTTAGTAGATCACAAAATAATCAACATTACTCCACTTTTCAATAATCACACCAAGGCCTTTAATTGCACAACTTCCTTATCTCTCCTAAAACCACTTGTACCATAAAATAAAATAAATCAAAACATTGCATAACCTTTTCACTCCCAAAACCACTTATACCATAAAATAAAATAAATCACAACATTGCATAACCTTTTCACTCCCAAAACCACTTATACCATAAAATAAAATAAATCAAAATATTGCATACCTTGTCACCTCATGAAAGAATTAATCCTCTTGAAAAAGAACAAGTCAAACTTCACTTTTGGAACCCCTTTGTAAAATCATAAATATCTCTTTACACACACCTTATTTCTCCTTCTAAATAAGTTAGTCAAATAGCCCTCGAAATAAGCTTTTCGATGATATATAATATGCCCCATTTCCAAAATAAATTGAAACCTTTACATATATATATATATATATATATATATATATATATATATATATATATATATATATATATATATATATATATATGCCAACCTCCATTAATTACACATAGGTCGGCCCTTCATTAATTTAAAATTAAACTTTAAACTTTAATATCTTCATCACCGGAGGTCCTTTTTCAATGAAACAAAATTCCACATTGGATTTTAAGAAAAGCCCTTTCCACATAAGCCCACCATGGTTTTAAATAAAACCTTTTATTTTGTATGCCTTGGTTTTCATAAAAACCCTGTATACATCCATGCTCTCCAAACTATCATAGATGATTATCTATGAAGTGCTTTTGCCACCAAAAATCATTGTGACATCAATGATCCATGTGACATCAATGACAACATAAAATAACTCAAATTTCCAAAACTTACACTTCTACTTGCACTCCTAATCTAGGACACGTGTGCACATCTTTACATTACATATTTGCACTCTTACATACAAGACACTTGTGCACATTCACTCAACCTACACTTGCACTCTGACTTACATGACACTTGTGCATTTCCTGCACATTACATATTTACATGACACATGCATTTCCTACACATTTACACTTACATAAAAGGGAAAATATAACTCACACTCTAAACTATAGACTCAACCCTAATCTATTACATATTTACAAATGTACCATGAAGGTACCATGGGGGTATATTAGCATGTACCAAATAATATAATATTCTATAATAATACATCTCTACCCATCCATTGTATTTAAACCTTGGACCTTCTATTTATATTCTAAAACCTTTACTATTAGGCCCACTCAAACTGTATAAACCCTATGAAAACTAAACTTGTATGAGTATATTTTTGGTGAGCAAAGCAGGATTAAATGCTAAAACCACAATATCTTTAGTATAAGACCCTATTTCTTTATTTGAAGTTATTTTTGGTCTATATATTTGATTGAAGGAGAGAGAGCATTGAATATGGTGGGAAACCTTAAACCAATTGCATACAAACCCTATATTGGTCACCTCATGGACATTTTCTATCTCGGGCAGTTTATTGATTTGGGAAGAGCATCAATTTTAGATGAGGGATTTATATTTAAATTTTTCCCTATCCATGATGGAGACACAATGATGATGATGATGACCATATGGGAATTAATAGAAGAAAATCCTTATACTCAAGGTAGTTTTGAAGGTTATCCGCTCATGTAGAGGATTTGGAGAGCAAGTGGGTAGTTAAAATTCTCCAGTTGAAATTGAGAGGCCCAAGTTCAAATATCTCCCCTCACATGTTGCAGATATGCTATGTAATGGTTATATCGTGACCACATAATAAATATTTACCCCCTTTAAAAAAAAAAAAGGTAGTTTTGAAGGTTAAAATGCAAATCTAGAAGGTAGAAACAAAAAAATTCCAAAGGGGATAACCACCACAAGGTTCTACAATATCAACTTGTTCATACTCAATTTGTGAGAGAAATTGGGTCATATGCCCATTTGACCCTTTTCTTCAGCTAACAATTTTGTCACAAAATCCAAGTGCCCTCTTAAATTTATGGTTTGCATACTTTGGAAAATTTATATAGTAGTGGGTTACAAGTTTTCTATTTAAAATTTTGGGACTTCCTTATGCCAATGAGAGTGGGTGAAGATTTGGTTTGTGCCTAAGATCTCTTTGTGCTTGCTTGAAAAGAACATCACATAATATTTTTCATAATTTTATTTATTTGATTGATTTATTCTAACGTGTGTAGAGACAAATCATAACTATACTAGTTACTTATTTAGACATTGACTTGGTGTATTCTTGAAATAAATTTTATTTAGCTAATTCTTCAAATGCTTGTTGATTTGAACTTGATAATTGTGTTCTTTTAATGGCCCTCACTAAATGTGGTGATGTGGGTTAAATGGGAAATATTTTGCTTAAGTGAAGGATCTGAGTAATAGATCTAGATTAAAGAGAAGACCACTTGAGAGTAATTAAAAAAATAGAGAAGGTTATTAAGAGACTTAAATCATAGTATGTTCTAACCTTTGTAAGGTCAAAATTGTTTTGAGCCTTAACAACACTATCAAAATGGTTGTAAGGGAAAACTAAAAGGAACCTATATTTTACTATTGTACCAGTAGAAGTTCATCCTAATATTCTAGGGGATACTATCTTGTTTGTAAGTGTGACTAGAATGGAGACAATAAATGGCTATAGCATAATTTATCTTTGTATGAGTTCAACATGGTATTCCTTGATGTGTTCTTGCCTATTTTCATGTTTGGAATTGGTTAAGTGTTGTCTTTATACCATGAGTGCTTCTACCCAATTTGTTTTTAACATGACTATTGCATCTTGTGCATCATTTTGAATTTCTTTTTTTATGCCATAAGATGGTAGGATGTTGCATTATGGTATATTATTATAGTCAAACACCCTAGATGAAGTTCAGTAACAAAATGGGATAGGGGTAAATTATGTGTATCTTCTAAAGTGAGGTAGGAAGTAGTGTTTAAAATAGAAATAATACACACTTTTCTCAATGTTTGAGTTGCCTAGACTCAACTATAGTCGCTAATACTCCAAATATCCATATCTAAGATGCTAAGACCCCTAGTCAATAAAAATAATAGCATGTTCTAAGGAGTTGCTTGGTAAAGAGATTTTGTAATTCCAAAATAAATTTGCATGAAAAGCTAATTTTTTTAAAATATGTTCTACATGGAAACTTGTTATTTACGAAGTTGAATACATGATATTCTTATATCTTGGACTTGTTATCCCTTAAAAATTGTTGCCTTAGGTAGAAGGTTTTACACTTAAAATTACTATACAAGAAGAGGAGTTATTATATACATAATCTTGATGTACCTTAAAATTGTTCTTATAAGAGTTTTATTAGAGTATTTTGAGCTTAAAGCATTATATACAAAGGATCTATTATATACATAAATTATTGTACTTAGAATTTGTATTAACCTCAAGTTATGATTTATCACTATACTATATGGAATATAAATTGTGTCTTATTTCAAACTTAGGGAATGATAAAAAATATTGTTGGATAGATGACAATAACTATGGATAGGGTAGATACCTAGCATAAGGCTTGGAGCCCTTCATTAGCTCTTAGGAGTTTGAATTTTTTACTATCTTGCAAGAGAACAAGTGTTTCCTCTAGTAAGTACTAAGGACACTCATAGTTTATATTTTATGATTCCAATATTGCTTTTATGGGATAATATTTTGCTTATTGAATTGACTTTTTCTATTGCATGATTTTATTGATTGATTATGACTTATTGAGCTAATTGTGGTATTTATGTACAAAGGTGTCTTGTTCCACATTTTTTCCTATACAAAGTGGACAACTATGTGTATGTTACTTGGTGCTTGAATAATGTGCATATATCCCCTTAACATATTTAGATTGAGTGACTTTCTTAGTTTGTGTCTATTGCATTGCTAAGATATGGGATAACTCTTTATAGCCATAATGAGGTATAAGAAAACTTAACCTGGTAATATGGAAGGAATTATGGGTCTAATTTATAACCACATTGCATCATTATCTCATATATCTTCAAAATTGGCTAAGCACTTTAAAGTTATCAAAGATAGCACAGGACCTCTCAAAGCCAAGAATACAAAAAAAGGTTGCATTGCCATGAGAACACATAAAAGTTCATCACGCAGTTCAAAAATCATTCAAGACAGGAAAAATCTTGACATCATAAGAAAGTGGTGATAAAAATACCCATAGTCAGGAATAAAGGAAGTTACTTGCCAACAGATGTCCAAATTTACGACATCTTAATCCCATAATCTCCAAAATAATTATGTCAACCAAAGAGGTTGATAGCCTAGGTCTTCTTATTCAATCTTGTAGATTTTTTTAGGCCAATGATGCTTGAAGTCGCAAAGTCCAATGATGCTTGAAGTCGCAAAGTCCAAGACTGAGCAACTCTTAATGATGATGTCACCAATGTAAAAAAAAACCTGGAATCGTACCAATAAGGTAAATTTTTCCAAATTTAGGATGAAAATATGCCAAGTCAAAAGTGCTTGAGAGCATACCAAAGGATTCGATGACATCACCAACTTCAAGCTTGAACCCAAGGCTGCACAAATCAAAGAATAAAGTAACTCAAAAGGAAATTGCTTGAAGCTAGAGTGAATCAAAACCATGATTTTACTGGAAAGATATCTGCAAGCAAAGGAAGATCCCAACTCTAAGTGACTCTTAGTTAGAAGTCATTTTCATGTCTACAACTACCATGGTGCTCACCATATTTTCTCAATTGATCAATAATACAACCACTTGTGGGATTCCATTACATATCAATGAACCAAATTTAAATTTAGACACAAAATAAGATCTAGACTAACCGCATCTACTTCTATAAATTTATTTCTAGCTATCTATAATGGTTTTCTATAATCAAATGTAAATATTACACAACAAGATTCAAATAAGTAGCTTGTAAATAAGAGCAAATACCTCATAATAAGGGTTGGCTCTATAGTCCTTGCCTAGTATTGCATTGTAATCACTTTGCTAATCAATGAAGTAATAATTGTTTGGTCTCCATTACTTTGTATTTATAGGTTTTATGTGAATTCCTCTAAGTCATTTATGTTACACTTTGATGTTAGTTTATTTTGTTAAAGTAATTTCATCTAAATTACCTATTGGATTGCTAGAATTTAAAGTCCTTGGAATGATTAGAGCCTTTATGCATTTATTTTAAGTCATTTTTGTTACATTCTATAATTGGTGTATTCTATTAAAGTGCATAGCACCTATTGTATTGCTAATTATCTAGATTCTTGGAATGATTATGGTGAATGTAGTGAGCTTAATGAACCTGTGAATGCAATAATTAATAGCTAATATGTTCACTATCATGTAAGAGATTGGACAATGTGTTATTTTGTGAGATCCAATGTTGTTACACTATATTTTGGCCATGTTTTATTTGTCTTCCTAACCCTTACTCTTTTTCTATCCTTTTTCCTAGAACAATCAATCCTAAGGAGTCGACCTTATATGAAGGTTGAAGCATAGGATAACCTTATTTCATCCAATTGCTATACTTTGGCTAAAATCGATGGGTGCAACATCTTTCCACAACAATGGCATATTTTAGTTCAACAATATAGTTAGTTTTTGGCATGCCCAATGGGACAATCAATAAAATCATCTCACCTTTCTTGAAGGAATCAATATTTGGTGAGTAGTCTTGACCTCATTTACATAGAATGTATGTTCATATGGCAACTCCCATTTAAAAGAAAAGAACCTAGAATGATATTGAGGTTAACTTTCAGTTCCATTTCTTGACATTTCATCAATCTATGTATAATTATTCTATTTTTACAAGATTACAAGGTTTATGATAAGAAAAATTGAATATTTTTTGCACTATCAATATTTTGATGTTTCTATTATAAATATCAAACTTAAAATTACCTAAGTTATGATGTCCCAATGCCTCAAAAATATTGTCCACAATGGCATGATACTAGTCCTCTCAATGTTTCTATTCTTCATAAAATACCGAAGGTTGCCTTAAAATACTTACCTAGCTATGAAGGCAAAGAAAAAATTGCATATGAGCATTATCAAGAAATAGCTTCTTCTTTTGTTGTGTATATTAATATCTTTGAAGATGTGATTATTAGGTTACTCATTCTTTCTTTCAAAGGAAAATTATTTCTATGGTATAGATCTCTAGAAGACAAGAGCATTAGTACATGGGTTGAGTTAGATGAAGCCCTTATTGATGAATTTGATAGCCCCAAAGATCCCTTCCTATTTATTAATAAAATTCATTTATCTTGAAAATTCCCTATGAGAGCATATTTGATTTTAATATTTATTTTAAAAGGACTTGGAGAAGAATCCCTTGAGAATTTCAACCTTCTCTTGCCCAAGTTTATCTATGTTATATTCATGTCTTTCATCCCGACCTTAGTATTCTCATCTATAAATCTAAAGAGAAGATATTCCCTCATATCTTTCAATAAGTCATACTAACTAAGAATATGCTAATTACAACTGGAAAAGTCCTACCTAGGAAATTTATATATCCACTTGACATTTTTCCAAGTACTTCTTATACACTATATCATGAAGAGTCTAAGTCATATCCATCCCAAGTCCCCAAAGTCATTGAAATATAAACATCCCCAAGATGATCAACTTCAAATAGAGAAATAATTGAGATTAATGATTCAAAATTTGACTAAAATATTAAAAGTATGGAAGAGCGGTTCTCTCAGGCTAGAATGGATGACTTTGATGATTTTGGGGTTATCTTTCAATAGCCACATCTACATACTAGCTCTTGGGACTTTACTGGCATAAAGTATATCTTCAATAAGAAGATAGAGTGATATCATGATGATAATGGAGAAAAGACAATTGATATTTTGACTACATGCAAATCTTCATCACATAATGAATATTGTCTTAAATAAAAAGGCCATCATCTAGTATGCCTACAAAGATCTTTACTAGTGGAAAATATGATGGCCTTCACCACAACTCCCACTGGAAAACAAAGATAAGATATGCATAATTATGATAATGCTCAATTTATAGTTACACAAAAAATATCATCTCAATGCTCAAATAACCATTCTAGAAATAAAATCAGTAAATCAGCAAAGAATTGACTTGTATAAGAAGTTGTTTTTCCTAGCCATGACTTAGAGACAAATGATACAAGTAGTCAATTAGTTTCAAGGTTTGTTCAAAACCCCTACTCTGACACAAAAGAACTTAAGGATATATCTATTAGTGGCTAAAGGAGTAGACTTAGTTGGGTTATCTCTTAAATAATCAAAATAAAATAGCATCCTAACATCAAAAAAGACATATTTGGATGTATACAAAGATAAGCTTACTTCATTCTATTTGTCCCTATCTCTACAAGGATGCATACTGCACAATTGTCCAGTAGATCCAAAAGTTAAAATCACATTCATGCCACTGGAGATATGCAAAAACATGGGATTGAACATCAACTCTATGAAGCCTAAGATGTTGCGATTCAAAGGAAAGTCTGTAAAAATAGTTAGGATTTTAAAATATTTTCTAGTGATGATATATGGATGCCTAAATCTTGTGGTGATATAGGACATCGTGGTTGTTGATGCACCTCCCTTTTTCTGCATGTGCTTGTCAATATTTTTTGGAACAAATTGGAGGATATATGGTCCAAGACTTATGCCACATAGTTATCCCCTGTATCTGTAAGATAGTTAGAATATTCAATCGGGGTATATACCCCTTCCACATTGAACAATATGAAGAGCAAAAAGCACTACTACTAAGGAAGGATGCTTTATATAAAGATATAAATAAATTATTGGCTAGAAGAAGAGTCAGGGCAACTTTGGAAAAAGCCACAACATTGTGATCTTGATCAATGCTATTTTTATCAAAAATAATAGTCAAGACCATTGACCAATTATACTTATTCTCAAGGCATGAAATATTATGGGTATTTTTGGTCATTTAATCAAAATGGATTCATAATAAGGTAGCATAGATGAAAAAGGATAAACATAATGCAACCTAAGTCAATTATAGACATGCTTATGGGCACTGTGCAATATACATTTGATAAAATAACATTCGTTAATATGGAGCCTCATCCAGGAAAATTATTTATAGTTACTATGCATATCCAAGATCACAAGATTCCTAAGGATGAAATTCAGTCAGAATGGACTATGGAAGCATCTAAATATATTTGCAAAGATATGGGAGTCAATCATGAAGAAAAGTTAAAATTTAGTACAATTTGATCTAGACCTTGCTGATTCAAAGGATAAGTTGCAAGAAATCGTTATGGCTAGGCATGGACAAGCACACCACATTTTTGTGTACATAGTTGGCAAGTAAATAAAATTTGATTACATATTTACTAAATAAAGTAGACTGCCAAAATTCATCATTGGTTTCTCATATGTAGCATAATGCTCTATGAAGAGGGCACTCAAGTGGCCAAATAGATCACCTTCAACTTGATCAAACAAAAGAGTATAACATAGTAGAACATAAAAGAGAAAAATATGTTATAAAAGGCTTGCATAGTTTACATGCTTAGACAATATCACTTCTTTCATATTTCTCATCCATTTTTCCCTCCCACGTTCTTTTTTTGACTCCTTAACCCAATGGACAAGGCTAGAAACCAACATGTGGAAAAAAATGAGTATGTAAAATCATGATATGACATAAGTCGAGTTGGCAGAACTCATGCGAATAGAGTCATATGATAATTCACCTTACGCATGACAAATGCAAAACCTCAAACAACCAAAATGAAGAATTTGAGCTAGCATATATTTGACAAAAGAGGCATGTGAGCAGATAATTTGTACAAATCCTAGATTTTTTGAAAAACATTTTGAATCAAAAGGTATAAATGTATAATTATTATGGAAAGGGCCAGCTAGTAAGAGCTTGGACTCTATATAAAGCATAATATGCTTCATAATTTAAAATTTAAAATTCAGAAATAATATGCTCTCTAGTGCAGAGATGGGTCTGAGGATAGAATTGAAGCACTATGTTGTTGCAAGTGATAGAAAAAATAGGTTCTTTCTCGACTATGTGAAGAAGAGATAGAAAAATGGTAGACTTTGACCTAAGGTATCTTGCCTAGATTTGAAGCAATTCTTGGCTATAGTGAAATATTCTCATGGAGGTACAATTTTTTGGGGGTGTCCCATGTTACAGGTATCCCCTTGCACCATCTCTCTCTCTTTTATTCTTTCCTCTTATTTATTTTATTTTTTCTTTTACCATTCACTTGTCTATCACTTCATCTTCCTTGCATTTTATATTTTCACTAGTTCATACTTATTCCTCTTCCTACAAGTATTATTGTATATAATACCATGTCCTCCTTTTCTTCAGTAATTCCTCTTAGTACCACTATTTTTCCTCCTTTTTGCATGTATATCTCTTCATCATCTTCCATATTCTATTTTTTGCACTCAATAATCACTCCTTTTCCTATAGTAGATATCGAACGTAATTTCTTTTTCTTCTTCTCGCTCATCAGCTTATTTATAGATCCCTTCCAATCCTCCTCTTCTGCATAAGTCCATAATTTTGAAATAAGGCTTATCTGGGTCTTTAATTTCCATGAGTGGAAATCCCCTGGGAGGCACCAAAAATGTGGGTCTAATCTTTGACTACCTTGCATCATGAAATAAATATCTCCTGAATATTCAAAATTTGCTAAGAATTGCAAAGTTATCAAAGATAGCACAAGACCATTCAAATCCAAGAATACAAAAAAAAAGGTTTTATTAATGCGAGAACACAAAATTTTTTATCACGTAGTTTAAAAATCATCCAAGACCAGATAAAGTCTGACATTATGAACAAGTGGTGATTAAAATAGTCGTATCCATGAATAAAAGAAGTCGTTTGCTAGAATACATCCAAAGCCATGATATCTCAATCTCACAACCTCCAAAATGATGGTGTCAACCAAAGAGGTTGATGGCCCAAGTTTGCGCAAGTTCAATCTTGTAGACCACCTAAGGTTGATGATACCTGAAGTCATAGAGTTCAAGACCAAGCAACTCCTAGTGATAATGTCATAAATGTCAAAACAAACCCAAAATCATACCAAGAAGGTAAAGTTTCCCAAAGCCAGGATGAAAATGCATTAAGTCAAAAGTTCTTGAGACCATTTTGAAGGATTTTATCACATCACCAACTTCAATATTGAACCTAGGGACACACAAATAAAATAATAAAACAACTCAAAATGAAATTGCCTAAATTTAGGATGAATCAAAACTATGACTTTGCTGGAAAGAGATCTACAAGCAAAGGAAGAGCTTGACTCTAAGTGACTTTCAGTTAGAATTCATTTTCACTCCCACAAATGCCAGGGTGCTCACCAACTATTCTTAATTGAGCTTAAATAATATAGCCACTTGTAGGAGGTCATTGCATATTGATGAACAAAATTCAAATTTAAACACAAAACGAGATCTAAACTGACCACGTTTGCTTCTAGAATGTTCTATCCAATTGTCTATAAAAAAATTCTATAACCAAATGTAAATCTTATGCTACAAGATTCAAATAATCAACTTATAAATAAGAGCAAAGACCTCATAATAAGGTTCAGCTATGTAGTCCTTTCCTGGTATTATAGTTTTTTAGTATCCATTACTTTGTGTTTATAGTTTTTATGTGAATTTTTCTAAGTCATTTTTGTTATATTTTTATGTTAGTTTATTTTGTTAAAGTAACTTCATCTGAATTACCTATTGTACTGCTAATTGTGTGGATCCTTAGAATGATTAAGGTGAATATAGTGAGCTTAATGAATCTATGAATGTGATCAGTAATGATTGATCTATTAAGTATCATGTAAGAGATTTGGCAGTGTGTTATTTTGTGAGATCCAATGTTGTTACACTATATCTCAACCATGTTTTATTTGTCTTCCTAACCCTTACTCCTTCCTAAACCTTACTCTTTTCCTATCCCTTTTTCTAAAACAATCAATCCTAAGGATTCAACCTTCTTTAGAGGTTGAAGCATAAGATAACATTGTTTCATCCTATAGCTATACTCTGGCTAAAATCGATATTTCATCCTATTGCTATACTATGGCTAAAATCAACAAGTGCAACGTCTTTCCACAGCAATGGCAGATTTTAGTCCAACAAGAATGTAATATATAGAGGCAAAATGGAACTTATAAATTATAGATAGTACTTTTAATTTAGGTCCTATGTGGGTGAACATAGGGTTTCCATGCCTAAGGATGACTATTGATATGTGCTTGAATAATTAATAATAAATTATACCCCAAGAAATATATTAGTTGGATTCTTCATAGTATTTTGTTGGAATATATAACATTATTTGGTATATGCTAATGTACCACATTAGGTAAATCTTTATATTAGGAGTGTGTCTTAGATTAGGGTTTGAGTATTTAATTTATGCAATGCAATAAATGCATAAGTAATAGTAGAATGTGCAAAGTATTCAATAATGTAAATGTGCATCATAGGCCATGTTCACATGAGTCCATAGAATAGGAAAGTGAAGAGTCATAGGAAGATGTAAGGCCAAGATTCACATCCCATTATATATTGGCCTTTATGTGAGCATAATAAATATATCACATTGTCATTTAATAGCACAATGTAGAGTAGAGTAGAGTACAATTTAGATACAATGTAGAACTTGTATGAAGCATGGAGTATTTGAGATCTCCACATTTTGTATGAAGATACTATTTTCATGAGCTTTCATTAATGGGAGTTTTATGAGTAGTTACAAAAGTTTCTTATGAGTTTTACATGTTTTGTATATTTCTATTTTCTCATATTTTATATAGCATGCTTATTCTTGATCTTGTGGTTGTTTTCCATTAAGTATTTAGTATCAAAATCTAACATATACATGATTGAATTTATGTAGATAGGATGCGAGATAATTACATGATTTATGTGTAGACTTTATGCTATTAGAATGCATCCTCTATATATTAAATTACATGATTTGCATGATCTCAAATAGATATAGTAACACATCCATAAGTTATTTTCTCAAATGATGGTGCTTTATATATGATCTCCTAGTTGAAGGGTTGGTTTTCTCAAGTAGGGACCAAATTGAGAGGGAATTCTTCATGAGAATTCTTTGGTTGAGAAGTAAATCACTTTTATGATTCTCTCCCTTCTCTCATATCAACAAGTAATAAGGAATAATTTTTATTAGCAACACTAGATGACTCATGAACACCTTACCCATGAGATTTGAATCTATTGACAATCAGCATTTGTTGATACCACTATGGATCAATCAAAACAAGGATTGATTGTCAATATTGTAAATCCAACTAGAATGGAAAAACTAGACTATACGTTACACATATTTTTAACATCACTAAACCTTCATTGTTTAGAATTTTGATAGTATGATGGAAGGCTAAGTCTTTCAAAGATCAAAGAGTAATGTATTTTTTTTTTAATATTTATCACCATAATTATGTGCAAGTTTCTAACGATTTTATAAATATATTAAATAGATTTATCTACCAAGTGAAATATAGCTTGTTTTTGTTGATGAATCTAGTGTTGTATTTCCCTATCTAGAACTATCATGAAAATGTTTTTCTATTTGTAATAGAATAACTTAGAAAACTAAGTGGTGTTAGATGGACATATTATGTCAATATATTCAATGCCTTGTGATAGTCTTGAAATTCTTAGAACCAATTGGAATATATATGTGTATTTTTGTTCCATGGGGAATGTAACATAATACTTGGTTTGTATAGTGTAAATATGGTTTTATGTGTCCCATTGTAATGAAGCACTTGATTATGATTTTTATTGGTTTAAACTTTCCATTAAAGGATGATGTAACTACATGATGTATCCATTTCTTTAATCGATATTGATATGGCTCAATTTTAAAAACATATACGATCTATGTTTGTTTTATGAGACAATATGAATTATTGTCTTCTTAAGTCATAATGGATATATCATAACTAAAGAAAATTCTATTGTTATTTTTACACATGCATTTTAGTTCAAAAGTGGGAGATGACTAATTTTATATATTCAATATTATGCACAAAATCTATATGTTGTAGTAATGTCATTTATAAAGCTTGATTTCATTTCTCTAGAACATGATTTTCTGTTTGTCTTTTGTTACAAGTAATTATTTAAGGAATAGGTATGGATTATATTATGTTGTTAAGATATGTCTGAGAAATTTTTCTCTATTATTGTCAAGATATGACATAGTTAAATATCTAGACTATACCTATAGACATTATTGGAAAAACCAATTACTCTATGTTGGTTGAATAAATTTATATCTATGTTTATAAGACAAATTGAATTATTGAAAGTGTTCACATGTGATTCCACACTTATGCTTATAATACCTATATGGTTGTTTGATAGTGCATGTATGAAGAGTGGTTGAATCTTCTTGCTCAATATTTTCTAGTAGTACTAATGACTTAGACTATTAACTTGTTGTTTGGGAAAAATGTCTTGTTGTAAAGTAGGTTAACCATGGTCATGCATATATTATTCTTGTTATCTTCACATCTAGGAAAGCGTAGATTCTAATAATAAGAAAGTATATAGGTGCCAGGAAGTCATATCATATGGGTAAAAAAATTAGTTACATAAAAATATTCTTTAATAGTCAAGGTATCCCAAATTTAACTTATGTATATTTGTACCATCTTACCAATATCGAACCAAAATAGAAGTGTGATAGATGGTCCAATCAAGTCATATAAAAGTACTCCTCAAGGATGAATTGATGAAATGAGTGAGTTGATATAAACACAAAAAGGACATCCAAACTTATATGGTATGAATATCCAAGAGATGTAAGGTAGTATCTCATAAGTAATCAATATGACTTGGAAGAGGTTCAACTCTACTTTGGTAAGAAGCATATTCACTAGTTCTTGTGGAATTTATTGTGACAAATATTTGGCTAGACATGGATGGATATTATAGCTTTCATTGTAGAGGTTAAACTAACGTGTTATTTTCTAGTGTGATAAACTATACCTAAGTCTTCAAAGATGACAAATTATTGATTAATAGTTGACATTAATTAATATCATTATAATTATTTTGTGGTTCAACTTCTTGCTACAAAATGTATGAGGATTTGACTTAGGTAGGTGGGAAGTTATATATGAGATGAGATGATGTTTAATTATATGTTATTTTTGGCCAACTTGAGGAAGGAGGTTCTAATAGAATTTTGCTTCAGATTTCCAACCAAAGGTATGTTGAGGTCTTAGGAAGGGCCTCAATTGACCAAATATTTTTCAAAGGGAAATCCTTAAGAGTAGGAAATTATGATTGCTCCATACATTTATAGCCCACATTGATGAAAAATACATCATTGTTTGATAGATTCCAAACTAATTCATTTTTTCTCATAAAAATGAAAATTTATAACTTTTGAAGCATTTTTTGGAGGTCATTCATTGCTTTCTTATAGTCCTCCCAAGAAGTTCTAATAGAACTCTGAGATCCAAAAAAAATTTAATGGGTTATATTAGATTGAAATGGGCCCCATCCATATTACATCCTAATAACATAATGGTATTAATTTGAAAATAATAAATGTATCACTTGACAATATTTGAACATAGGTCTCCTCAAAAGTTGAGGAATATAATCAATTGAGCTAATGTCATTTAATAACCCAAGATCTAGAATTATTTTTTTTGTTGGAGAACAAGGGGTTGTACTCGGTTCTCCCACCCTTGAACAATCATAGCTCTCTTTTTTAGAGCATGAGAGTTTACAAACAAATTCAATTCTCATCTCAATTGAGTTGCTATATCATTTTACATAAAATGTTTGAATTCTTGATTTTCATTTTCTAGAACTTTTACAATTTTTGTGTGAATACAAATATTCCAAAATTTAGCATCCTTCTTGATATTTTCTATGAAAACCTTCAAAATACCAAAAATTCACCTCTACTATCTATGCATTGCATCTTAGTAGAGTAATATTTCCAAAACATCGCACTATCATGGCCTACTTTACCAGAATTAGATTGCTAGTTTCGTTCCTGAAGCATAAGTGCAACCACAAAATTTGTAATAAATAGTCTATATGAAAGCACATTAATGTTAAATCTTGTATCTCTACATTTTATTGTGTAGTGTTGTTCAATGGGTTAGTAATATAATATTTTAAATCCAAGAGAGGCCTTAGACAAGGAGATCCTCTATGTCCTTATTTGTTCTTTATTATGGTAGAGGTTTTGAGTAGGAACATAAAGAAGGATTACAAATATGGGATTATAAGTGGAATTAAGGTTAGTAACATCACCTATTAACAATTTGTAGATGATACAATCATTTTTGGAAGGACAAGGACAAATGAGGCCAGAGCTTTGAATAAATTTTTAAAATAGTACGAAAGAGCTTCAGGGAAAAAATTTAATAGGATTAAATCCAAAATTATTTTCTTAACACTTCTGCTAATATAGGTCTAATATGTAGACCAATTGGTTCTCCTAAACCCCATCTGGGCGGCAAAGGTCCAAGGTTCAAATCTCAGGCCTTGTCAAACTGAACGCTTTTCCCTTTCCTAGTGCTTTCAATGGCGTAAAATGTTTAACATGATTATGGGATGGTGGTTATAGGGATGGACTACACGAAGATCTGTGTGGTAGCTTTCAGGGTGGATAATGCAGAATATTGTGGCAGCTATAAAAATTTGGACATCCTAGATTCATGGCGGTTACCAATTCCACCATGTAAAATAAAATAATAAATACTCCTGCTAATATCAAATCAAGAAATTACAGGTTGCTTCAAATGGAGGAGGCAGATTTACTTATAACTTATCTAGGGATGCCTTTATTTGAGATGAGAATGAGGATATATTTATGGAATCTAGCTATTAATAAAATTTAGAATAAACTTTCATCTTGGAAATGTAGATGGTTATCATTAGCAAGAAAAGTGCAGTTAATTAAGTCAGTATTACAATCCATTCCAACATATTATATATCATTATATTCTATACCAAAATTAGTTGAAAAAATTTTAATCTATATTATGCAATTCTTTTTATGGTCATATGTACATGATAAAAAGATATTTTATTTGGTGAAATGGAGCAAGTTGTGTGATGATAAAACTAGGGGAGGTCTTGGTTTAAGAGTTCTTATAGATGCAAACTTAGCTCTTAGGGGAAAAGTAATCTAGATATTATACAAAGAGATTCAAATACAATGGGCAAGAATTCTTCTAAGTAAGTATGTTGATCCCAATGACCCAAGTTTAATATTTACTATATTTTCTCTACCAAATGGTTCTACTCTTTGGAATGGTTTAAAAAATCTATTGATCTTATGACTAGTTTAAGATGGGTGGTGGGAACTAGAGAAAAAAACTTATTTGGATGGATACTTGCTGTGATAAAAATCACATAATTTAGACTCAATTTTGAAACCTTGGATGGGATTGCTTCAAGACAAATATGGTGATAAGGTTTCAAATATTTTGCACAAGGATCAGGAAAGAAGATATAAATGGAAAGAATTTTTTTTGACAAGTATAGAAGATATTGATGCTAGGAGGCAATTGAGTAGAAATATAACAACTGTGACTATTCCAAGGGGAGCCAAGGATAAATTGATTTGGAATTTTAATAGCTCAAGAGAATACACAACTAGAAATTTATATAATGTACAACACCAACAAAATAATAATATCACTAGAATATGGAGAGATATTTGGGATAGCCCAAGCATTCCTAAAGTTAAAATATTTTTTTGGCTTGTAGGTCATAGAAGAATTTTATCTTGGGATAAACTTATGAATAAGGGTTTTCATGGCCCCTCTCAATGTATTTTTTGTAAAAATAAGGAGATTATAGACAATATCTTGGGATATTTCTCAATAGTTTTGAGTCTATGACAATGGATTCTTAATATGTTTCATAAATGCATGGTGATGAATAGCAAAATTGAAGATTGGTTAAAGCAATGGCAGAACACTTACAAAAGTGGGGTTTTATAGACAATATGGGATATATCAAAATATAAAATACTTTAGACTATATAGCTAGAAATAAATAGAAGAATATTTAAAGGAAAGGAATGTAGTTTAAAGGTAAGGAAAAAGAAGACATGTTTAGCCATAGAGGAGTCTAAACCAACCCTATCAACTCACCCAATCCCTAATATAGAAGCAAAGAGCCTTGATAGATTTAGTCAAGTCATTAAATGGAATTATGATGTTGGGTACAATAGAAGCAAAAATAATGCAAAGAATATAAAGTGGAAACCACCAGATGTGGAGTGGGTTAAATTGAGTTTTTATGGAGCATCTAAAAAAAATACAGGACCAGTAGGAGGAGGAGGAATAATTAGAAATAATATAGAAGAGATTTTGTCTCATTACACTTCAGAAGTGAATTTAAGACAAATAATGAAGTTGAAGCTTGGGCGGCTTTAGAAGGGTTAAAAATATGCAAACAAATGAAATGGAATAGAATATGGATGGAAGGTGATTCTCTCATAGTAATAAATGCAATTTTGAGGAAAGCTAAGGCTCCATGGAACATACAAGAGATAATTGTGGAAATTCAATATCTTGCTAAAGAGTTTGAAAAAATCAGATTTACACATACATTAAGGGAAGGAAATAAATGTGCAAATAGGCTAGCCAATAGAGGATTTTTAATTAAGGATCGTGAAGTTAAATTATCCTTTCCATGGTTAGAGGAAGTAGTAAGTTTAGTTGAAGCTGACAAAAAAATGTTGATTGCCTGAATCAATTAATGATTAAGATTTACTTTAATGTTTTCCATTGGTAATATATGCTTTATTTTGTAACAATAATGTGTTTTCATATATACTATTTATTATATTTTTTTTGGTTGCACTTGTGTTTTAATAAGGAAACTAGAAATCTAGATCTACAAAGTGGACTATGATAGTACGATGTTTTGGAAATATTACTCTACTAAGATGCAATGCATAGATAGTAGAGGTGAAGTTTTGTATTTTTAAGGCTGCTATAAGAAAATGTCAAGAAGGATGTTGAATTCTAGAATATTTGTATTCATATAGAAAATTGAAAAGATCCAGAAAATGAAAATCAAGAATTCAAACATTTTATGTAAAATGATGTAGGTTTCTAGCTATAGCATCTCAATTGAGATGAGAAGTGTATTTATTTATAAACTCTTCTTTTTGGTAGATAAGATACTATAGCATTAATACCGAGTTTTACAGGTTGACCCAAAACCTTTTACAAAAATCAGCCCAGGGTTGTTGATGAACATATCCTTACTAAGGATCCTATATATGTAAAATCTACATGCCGCCAAAGCCATTACATCCGGTAAAGAACATAGCCTGTTATCAAAAAGAAACTTCCCATACAACATTTTGGATATACCCTAAGAAAACACACATGCATCATAATTATAAAAAAAATAGACACGGATCCCTTCCTTGAGACAATGGAGAAACAAAAAGTTGCAGACACACATAGTAGAGTACTAAAAAAAACTCCCACAAGCTCTGTATTGACAGTTACTCTTAATAATTCTTTGGTAATTACTTTCTTCCATATATGACATGCTTTGGTACCACATACTATCTTAGCCAATCAGCCTTAGATAAGTGAACCTGCTGGCTAGATTTATGGTGGTGGCTATCTGGTGGTCCACGTGGCTTTGGTTCGAAGTCTTATATTGTCATTTCTTTCCTTCCCTGTGATTATCAACCAACCTCAAATTACTAAGATGACTAGGAGCCATGTTATATGACATGTGACTGTCCCCATTAGTCTTTGTGGTATTTCCAAGCAGCATCCATGAATATTGATAGCTCAGATAATTTTTATTGTGAGTCCAATTCAAAAAAGATACGGGAATACTCCTAGCCTTCAAACTTACAGTGCCTTCCCTGTTGGTAAATTTGACTATCATTCTTGGCATTCTTGTTGAATAAGCTCCTCTACTTCACTCGGGACACCATGTTCCCATTTGAAAAGTCTGTCACCATTGACACCCAAATTGGCCAGTTTATCAGCAATTTTGTTAGCTTCCTGAAATACATGTTGGGATTTTTTGTCTTGTCTTCCCTGGAAAAGGATCCTAGCCTCTTCAACAATTGTTTTAATCCTCCAAGGAAGTGTTTTCCAATTATTGAGGAGATTTATAACATGCATAGAGTCTCCTTCTACGATCAAATTGCCTTCTAAGTCTTGAGTCATTTGAAGGCCTCTCCACATAGCTCTAGCTTCAACTTCATTGTTCATCCTTGTTCCCAAATATTCAAAAAGCACAAGCATCATATTCCCATTATGATCTCGCACAATTCCACGAGCGCCTACTCTGCCAAGATTTTCCTTAGTTGCTCCATCAAAATTAAGCTTAAACCAACCCGTAGGAGGTGGATACCACTTAACATTGGCTCTGGGGTTGACTACCCTAGGCACAGACTCATCTAACAAGGTTAAGCTTAAATATTGAGCAATCGTGGTCTCCTGTAGATGATATTTACAGCTATCAAAAGGGATAAGGTTCACATTCTCGTTGGCAAAGGATAGTATCCTAGCAATGATAGTTTGATGATCATGGATAGACTCATTAAAGACTCTATGGTTCCTTTCTAACCACACCTACCAAAGATAGTGATTGAGACAAATTTTCCACATGTATCTATATTTACTTATAAAATCTTAAGCTAAATAAGAGAGTTGTAATTTTTCAAGGGTGGGGTACCCTAGTACAACCCCTTATTATCCAACCAAAAAATTCACATTAATGTTATAAAATAAAGCAAATATTACCAATGGAAAACATTAAAGTAAATCTTAATCATTATTTAATTTAGGTAGTCAACATTTTCTTTTAAACTTTAGGTAAACTTACTATTTCCTCTAACCAAATAAAATGGAATTTAACTTCACAATCCTCAATTAAACACCATCTATTGACTAGCCTATATGCACATTTATTTCATTTCCTTAATGTATGTATATTTCTTCAAACTCTACAACAAGGTCTTGAATTTTAACAATTATCTCTTGTATGTTCATGAAGCCTTTGCTTCCCTCAAAATACCATTTATTACTGAGTGAATCACCTTCCATCTATACTTTGTTCCATTTCATTTGTTTGCATATTTTTAACCCTTCCAAAGCTACCCAAGCTTTAGCTTCATTATTTGTCTTAAATCCACTATTGAAAGTGTAATGAAACAAAATCTCTCTATTATTTCTAATTATTCCTCCTTCTATTGGTCCTAGATTTCCTTTATATGCTCCATAAAAATTCAATTTTATCAACTCCACATATAGTGGTTTCTACTTTATATTATTTTCCTTCTTTTTATTTCTCTTATCCCCAACATCATAATTCCATTTGATGACTTGACTCCATATATCAAGGCTCTTTGCTTTCAAATTAGGGATTGGGTGAGTTGATAGTGTTTGTCTAGAATCCTCTATGGCTAAACACATATTCCTTTTCATTACCTCTAAACTACTTTTCTTTCCTCTAAATATTATTTTACTCCTTTCTAGCCATACAGTCCAAAGTATTGTATATTTTAGTTATCTTGGCATTGAGAAAATATTTAGAGAGTTAACTAAGAGGAAAATTATGAGGGATGTTTTTTGCAAGACTGCCCAAACTTATGAACTTGTCTCGATCATATTTCATTCATCCAAATTTGGATTGAGCTAAAATTTTAAGGGTAGATGCCTGAAAAACCCTATAATGTATCCATATTTTTTTAGATTATTTGGAGTAACACATATCCTAGCGCATTCCTATGTGTGAACAATATTTTTGGTAAGCAATTATGCAAGGGTTTCATATGGGTTAAGTGCAAGCAGCTCTAAAGTGAATTAGGATAGAAATGGCATCTACGAGTATGACTAGAGGTAGGAAAGCAAATAATATGAATCAGGGTGGAACTCCCACAACGGTCAAGGGTGGTACATTTTTTGTCGATACTGAATGTGTTGAGTCAAATTCTAATAGTTTTAGGAATGCGAAGATCATTGAGGGTAAGGATCCTCTCGATAAGGGAAACATGCTTAATGGATCCCTCACTCAAGATATCAAGTTCTCTTTATGATCTTATGCTGAGAAATTGAAAGGGTCTGTGAAACCTCCCTTAGGCAGTGGAACCCTCTTACTCCTAGTGGGTGAATATCTAGTAATCCCTGAAAACCTAATGGTGGATTACATTTATGTTGAATCCCACAATCTAGTGGGAAAATTTATTATATTATGGTTGGATATGAAATCTATTTGGCAGTGGGCCTATACCAAATAGAAAACCCTAGGCAATATGGATTCGGTTGCCTTTTCAAAGGATTTTTTCCTCATTCGTCTCAACAATGAAGAAGATGCCTCGCAAATTCTTCCCAAGGATCCTTGGTTCTTTGGTCGAAAGAGTCTCTTTCTACAAAAGTGGGGCAAATATTTCAATCTTGATATGTAGAGCATAAATTTTGTACTAATCCAGGTTCAATTGCCAAATATGTTTACCTAGTTTTGGCACGAAGATATCTTACAAGGCATTGAAAAATATATAGGTGAGTTGGTTGCAATTGACCCGATGACCCAAGCATGCACTCGCATGGTTCATGCTAGAATTTGTGTCAACATCAATCTAGATTCCCAGCTTCCCACTCAGATTAATCTATTTTACGACTCCTACCATAGATACTAAGCCATAGAATATGAGAACAATTCTATATTCTACATTTAATTCAAGGCTTTGGGCTATCTCAAAACCCAATACCCATTGCTAAGAAACTAAAATGAGATGAAACTCCCTAATACCTCTCGAAGCAGGTTGCAGATCGAGCAGTAGCAAGGTAGACCCCTACAGGGCAAGCAACAAAGTAGCCACTATCGGAAGAAGAGATAAATTCCAAAATATACCAAAGGAAAGGAGATTGAAATCCAAGATTTGAAGGATAATCATCCAAAGGTGAGTTCCATTTTTGCCTTCCAAAATTATTTTGATATTTTAAAAGAAACTCTTATTCATGGGTCTGAACCTAGTGAGGATGATATTACCCCAAATCCAACTAAAACCCTAGTTTCTGATCAAGAGGAACCCCAATCCCTAACTAGATATGGGCCACCTAATATTTTTTCAAAACCATCACCTACCCCCGAGGGGCATACAAAAATTGGTAGTCCTATCTCAAACAAAGTGGAGAAAGAAGACAAATATGATTTCAGTCCCATTAAAACTAGATGTATCAAGAAAGCTTCTATTGATATTGATAGTGAAAAGAAAAAAAGGAAGACTCTTTATCAATGATCAAAAGAAAAAAAATGATATTGCAAATGGTACCTAAAAAACCTTATTCCAAGATCTTCTCGGTTAGGAGAAGGATGAATCAAAAAGGCTCAAACCTCCATTACAACAAACTAAGGGAGGTTGAAAACTTTCAAAAATTCTAAATGAGGATCCTCTCATGGAATGTGAGGGGCCTCAACAGTGTTGTTAAGAAAAGGCTTGTTTGCGCTCTAAGGAAAGAACACAGACCCACTATCACAGTTCAATAAGAACTGAATATTGATCAAAATAAAATCCATAAAATCACAATTTCTATTTAGAAAATAGTGATTTTGCTTTTTGCCCTACTCAAGGTACATCTAGTAGTATTCTTTGTATTTGGGACTCAAACAGGTTGGAAAGGACTCTCTTCTCTCAAGCAACCAAAGCCACCCTAAAAATGGCTTGTCTCCAAAGTGTTCATGTTTATTTCATGTTTGTATTCAAATTTCTTGTTGGGACAATGTGTGATCCCCAAAAGTCAGGGGGGCTTGGAGCTCCGAAGATTTTGTAATATGAACACAACCTTGTTAGCCAAGCAAGCATGGAAGGTTTTCACCAACAACAACCTTGAATGGGTCTCAATTGTAAACAAAAAATATCTTCAAAATTGTTGTTTCATAGATGATGATATACCCATAGAGGGCTCCACTTTCTGTAAATTGATCATCCAAACCATATCTCTAATTCAGAAGGGAATAATGTGGTAATCAGGCACAAGGAGTAAAATTATCTTTTGGACTGACGGGTGGATCTTTAATCAACCAATTTTAGAGAACAATGAAATTTTTGTTTTACAACCTTTCTTGGACACTTTAATTGGTAGCAAGGTTGAATATTTCATTGACATTTCATCTAATTCCAAGCGTTGGAAAAAAATTCATATTCCAAATGCTAATGGCAACATCTCTGATTCTTCAACGGTTCTCAAAACCATCCTAAATGCTATAGTCATCCCCACAAGTAATTCCCCTGACTCCCATTTTTGGAAAGAGATTGATTATGGGTTGTTCACGATTAAATTTTCTCATGGTCTGACTATTGATTATCAAGTGGTTCAAATACCTTAATATCGAGTGTGGATTAAATATATCATTCTGAAAGTTGCTCATTTTAGATGGTTGGCCATCCAAAATAATATTCTAACGATTGATAATCTTATGAAAAGGGTTATGATTATCCCTAAAATATGCTATTTGTGCATGAACACCTAGGAATCTATCAATCACCTCTTTCTGGAGTGCTCTTTCTCCAAGACATCTTTGGATCACCTTATGTCCACTTTTCATATCTCATGGGTTCCTCCTAATTCGTTGAGTCACCTTTTCATCCAATGGCCAAATCCTTTCAAAAACCTCATATTATCTTCTTTATGGAAAGTGACCCTTCATCATATCTTATGGCAAGTGTGGCTTGAAAGAAACAACAAGGTTTTTTCTTCCTCCTCTAAGGATCCCATCTCTATTTCCAATAAAACTATTGCCTTTGCTGTCAAAAATTCCTAGCTCTTCCATTGTCCCAGATCTCTTGATTCTAGATTGGAGTCTATTTTGTTCTCTTTCTTAAAAATTCCCTACAAATCTAGTTCTAGTTTTCTAGCCCCCCATCCCATAGTGGATACCCATTGGATTTCTCTCCCAAGTGAGTGGCTGAAACTTAACTTTGATGGTGCCTCAAAAGAAAATCCAAGGGATGTAGGTGCAGGTGGTCTTGTTAGAGATCACAGTGGTCAAGTTATTATGGCTTATGTTGAGTATCTGGGATGTCAAACTAATTATTTTGCTGAAGGTCGTGCACTATAGAGAGGGCTAGATCTTCTCAATTATTATAAAGATAACCTTTTTATTGAGGGAGATTCTTTGAATATTATAATTGCTCTAAAAAACATTAGGGTGTCCTCTTGGAATGTCAGAACCATTGTTCAAGAAGCTAATAAGTTGTCCCAAAATTTTAATGATATCTTTATCAATAATGTGTACCGCGAAGCTAACAATCCTGCAGATATTCTTGCCAATTAGAGAGTTATAAATAAATCACTATCCATTTGGAAATAAAGCTTTCCCAAAGAAATTTAAAATGCTACTAATAATTATTTGGTTTGAAATATGTGGTCACAAGTTTTGGTGGGTTAGCTTCTCCAATGATGACATATTTTTTCCACCATGATTTGTTTCTTTGGTTCCAATTCTTATGGCAAAATTTTTCTGATTAGTGTGACTTTCAATCTTGTTATCAATACTGGTGGTTGGTTCTCTCGTTTTCTTTTCATGAAGTATGATATGTCCCGAGGTAGGCCCTATCATTGGGTTTGTCTCATGGTGGTCTTCTCCAAGCATGTCAAGTCCCTTAGTAGGTCTAGGCAGTGTAATTGGATGTTGTCAAACAAGGTCAATATGCGTCAAGTCTTGAGATCCTCTTTTTTTCATCTTATAAATTTTGAGAATCATTTTTTTAGTCAATTGGCACTCCTAATATTATCCTAGTCCTATCCTTTGCGTAGTCTGTCTTGTGCCATATTTGTATTTTCCAATGTCTATTCCCTATGAAGAATTACTAAGTGGTCCACAAATCACTCCAACTCAGCTTTCGAAAAGGTCGTTTATTGTGCCAAAAATTTCTATATTTACAACCCTAGTTTGTGTCAATCCATTATTGTCTAGTTTTATCCGCTATTGGGTGTCCTAGGTAGTAATAAGCGTAGTATCTAGTTTTGGTGGTCTTCCTTTTTCCTCAGTCTTACTAACATGGCCCTACTTGAGCCATATAGCCTTCATCTTGATCCCCTGACTTAGACATTTCTGGAAGCTCATGGTCTCATTCCTTTCCTCAGCAAGTTCAAAAGGTTTGAGAAAGGTATCACTAAAGCCTTTACCAATTCATGGAATAATGGTTATGTTGTTATGCGTAACCTCTATTTTAGAGTTACTGTTAATCTGATGGCTAAGGTGAAAAAACTTTTGATGAAAGGATGAGCAGTGCGAAGAGATCATCATAACTGGGAACTTGAGCTCCAGGGCTTCCCATTACTATTTCTAAGTTCTTTATTGTGATTGCATGGGTCTTTTTGAATACTATGTTTCTTCCTGTTCAAGTATCTATTATAGTTTTTGTTGATATTTTGTGAGCATCCCCTGTCTGGGTTTTTGTTATAGCTCCTTTATAAGGTTTACAGGTAGTTACCTCTCTTAAGAAACCCCTACGTGGGTATTACTTGGGCTGTATTTTTGTGTTTATGATGTCAGGCACCCACTCAACCTTCTCTTCTATTATTTGGTCCTTTTTTTTTAGGTTACAGTTTACCAATGTGTAGGCCTGTGTCATATTATGCTATTATTTTAGCTACCAATTTATGTACTTGGGTTCGGGACCCATTTAAACCCCGCACTTAAGCAATTTTACCTACCAAAAAAAAAATTGTATCTTTTGATATATCCCATATTGTCTGTAAGGAGTCACTTTTAAAAGTTTTCTTCCATTGCTTTAACCATTCTTCAATTCTACCATTCATCACCATGCATATACCAAACATATTAAGAATCTATTTCCATAGTTTATAGACTATTAAGCAGTTTTCCAAGAGATGGTCTATACTCTCCTTCATTTTACAAAGAATACATTTTGAGGGGCCATGAAAACCCCTTTTCATAAGGTTATCCCAAGATAAAATTCTTCTATGACCTACTAGCCAAACAAACATTTTTACTTTAGGAATGCTTGGGTTATCCCAAATATCTCTCTATATTCTTGTGATATTCCTATTTTGATGGTACTTTATATTATATCCACTTCTTATTGTGTATTATCCTAAGCTATTCAAATCCCATATCAACTTATCCTTGGCTCCTCTCAAAATAAATCAATGTTGTTATCTTTCTACTCAACTGCCTCCTAGAATCAATGTCTTGTATACTTGTAAAAAAAAAAAAAATCCATTTGTATCTTCCTTTTTTTATTCTTGTACAAGATGTTTGAAATCCTATCACCATATTTATATTGAAGTAATCTCATCCATGGTTTCAAAATTGGATCTATATTGAGTGGTTTTTTATCACACCAAGTATCCATAGAAATAGATTTTTTTCTTTAGTTCCTACCACCCATCTTAAACCTTTAATCATTATATAAATTGATTTTTTTAAACCATTCCATGGTGCAAAACCATTTGGTAGAGAGAATACAATAAATATTAAGTGTGGGTTATTGGGCTTAACATAATTACTTTTGGTAGAGAACAATTTGGTCGAGAGAATAATTCTTACCCATTATCTGACTCTCTTTGTACAATCTCCAAATTTTCATTTCTCCTAAAAGCTGAGTTTGTATTTGTAAGAACTTTTAAACTGAGACCTCCCCTAGTTTTATCATCATACACTTTCTCCAAAAGGAAATTTGTTTTTATCATGTAATCTTGACCACAAAAATGATTGCATAATAAAGATTACAGTTTTTTCTATCGATTTTGACATAGTATACAAGGACATATAATATGTTGGAATGGCCTATAAGACTGATTTAATTAGCTACACTCTTCCTACTAATGATAACCATCTACATTTCTATGTCGGTAGTTTATTCTGAACTTTACTTATAACTAGATTTCATAATTCTATCCTCATTCTCCCCTTAAATAAGAGCATCCCTATATAAGTTATTTGTAAATTTACCTCTCCCATTTGTAGTAACCTGCATATCACTGCTTTGATTGTTGTTGGGGTTTTTAGAAAGTAAATTTTGAATTTTATCCTATTAACTTTATTTCCTAATGCTCTTTCATATTTCTTTAATAATTTATTCAAATATTTGGCCTTATTTATCCTTTTCCTCCCAAAAAGGGTTGTATCATCTACAAATTGTTGATGGGTGATGTTATCGATGTTATTACTAGCCTGAAGTTCACTTATAAGCCCATATTTGTAAGCCTTCTTCAAGTTCCTACCCAAAACCTCTACCATAATAATGAATAAATATGGTGATAGAGGATCTCCCCGTCTAAGGCCTATCTTGGCTTTAAATGATTTTGTTACAAAACCATTGACGAGCACTGAATATGACACTGTAAAGACACAAGCTTTAATCCATTTGATCAATTTCTTCCCAACTATAAAATTTTCTAATACTGCAAAAATAAAATCCCATTTAACCCTATCATAGACCTTACTCATATCAAGTTTTAAGATCATTACTTTATATTTTCTCAAAGTTTTTGAATGCATAACTTCATGAGCTACTATGATCCTGTCTAGAATGTCTCCCTTTCACAAATCTTGCTTGCTCTTATAAAATATTTTTTTCTAACAATGGTCTTAGCCGATTTTCCATCACTTTGGAAATAATATTGTATACCATATTACATCGGTTTATGGGTCAAAATGAATCAAACAATTCTACATCCTTCTTTTTTGGAATTAGGGTAAGATATGTTATATTTATTTTATAAGGTATGTATTATTTTACCCTAGATTGTTCCATTGCCACCAATAAAGAATTCTTCACTATATCCTAATTATGTTGATAGAATGTTGCAAAGAGACCATTCAAACCTGGGTATTTATCCTTATTAAAATATAAAAGATCTAGATGAACTTCTTCCAGAGTAATAGGCTCCATCAATTTCCTATTGTCTTCATCTATTATAACTGAAGGAACTTATTGTAGAAGTTTATAATTAAGAACTTCAAACTCCTCTGATCCTAGAATATTTTGATAAAAATACCTAGCCTCTTTTTTGATATCACTTTGGTCTTCAATCCAAGCCCCTTATACTGATTTAATTCTACTATTGTCATCCTATGGAAAAAATATGTTTTTATCTCCTTTTAACCAAGTCTGTCTTGATTTTAATCTCCAAAATTTATCTTCCTTACTCAAAATATTATGATATTCACTAACTCCCTTTCCTCTAAGATTGGATTATTATGATCATATTTTTGGAATTTTGAAAGTTTATCTTTTAGTTATTTCTTCTAAAAAATGTTTCTAAAAGTGTTCTTATTCCATTCTTTTAATTTAGATGTCATTGATTTAATTTGTTTTTAAAGTGTATACAACCCATTGTTTCTTGAAGAATTCCACATTTGTTCCATCAAATCAAAAAATTGAGGATGGTCTTCTCACATGTGCTCGTATTAAATATGATATTTTTTTTAATACCACCATTTTAATTTTTGTTGGCTAGTTATTTGAACCAATCCTTGTCAAGGTATTAATTTTAGCACAAGTTCCTTCATCTAGAAAATGATCTGAGAGAATGCATCTATCTAATTTTTTTTCTATTAGGTTTTGTCCTCTCCTATTTTTGGTCCATGTATAGTTATCATCTTCAAAATCAACCTCCCATAGATTATTGTTTTGAATAAAAGCTAAGAAATCTCTCATACTTTGGGTTAGTTTCATAATTCCCCTAATTTTTTCATCCAAATTGGTTATGGCATTAAAATATCCTATGATCATGAATCTGGTTTCTTTGTCTTTACTTCTCATAAAGACTTCAATCCCACTCCAAAATTCTAATCTTGCTTACTAAGTCGTAGGTATGTAGACATTGACAAGGATGAAACAAATATTTGCAAAGAAGCATGTGACTAAAGAGGCTATGCAATGCCTAGTTTTAAGAATGGTTACACAAGAGTTTCTAATAGAATTCCAACAAGTTAGAATTTCCCATATCACTTCTTAAAAATATATAGCATCCCATTCACATCTCGTTCATACTACATTTATAGTTTTATAAACTTCTTTGTCATTTTAGTTCCCTAGATACAAAGAATATCAAGCTTATTACTTAAAAAAATGTCCCTAATACACTTATGATTTGAGGGGAATTAGCATCCCTCATATTCCATGAGATAGTGATTATGTCTCATTAGGGGCTATTTGTCGTGCCTGTAAATTATCAATATCATTTTGTTGTTTGGTAAAGAGAATTTCAACCAACTTAGTTTGTGTTTCTTTCTCTATATTTGCTCTTGCTTCCCTGGATCTTGCTTGATAATTTGAGGGTTTTCCCCTTTTGGCCTTACTTGTATCAGGAGTACGTCTTATTATTCTATTCCTCAATATTTGTTCACAGCTTTTTTTTTCTCAGGTTTACCCTTCTCTCTTGGCTCTACTATGGAAGCTTTTGACTTGTCCTGCCCATTTTCTAGTATTTCCTTATTAATGGTACATGTATTAACATCTAACACTGCATTTTTTCTACCATTTTTTTCTCCTAAATGATGTGTGGTACTTCAAGAGAGTCTTCAAAATCTAATTTGACACATTCCTTAGATTCATCGAGAATATTTATCCCTAAATCAAGATCATACTGAATACACAGTTCCTTGTTAATATGTTGAACCTACTATAATGTGTCCTCTAAGATTTGATCTATTTTTTCTTCATAGGCTAAAGCCTAAAAAGAGTTGGTATTTCTTCCAGTATCCTTCCTTACTAGTCTCCACTATTTATTTTCTTTCATTTGTCTATTTCTATTTTTTTTAAGTTGAAAACCATCCTCATCCATATCCATTTATAAGTTTCTCTTGCGATTTTCTACATATGATTATGTTGGACTCTTCTTAGGGCACTATAACACCCCTCCTTGGTAGAACGTTTGTGGATAATAAACTATGTATTGATGTGTTTATGTAATGACATAGTTTTTCAAGTTGATTTAATAATAGAATGATTATTTTCTTTAAGCATGGAACATGGTACTGCTAATGTATCTAGGGATGCAGGATCAAGTACCTTCTCCTTAGTGGGACTATGGGTAAACCACCTACCATGAAGGATACCTAGGGAAATGATGATGATGGCTTGTTCATAGATAGCTTAGGTTAACAAGAAAAAATACTTTACATATGGAAGCATTGTATTTTTTTTCTCATGATTCACACCATTGGGCCAGGAAGTTGCTTGCAATGATCCTCCTTAAAATGGGTTGATGATAACATTAGTCTATATTAAAGTAGATCATCCATTTGAAGATAAAACAATGGTGGGAAGCATTTATGAATGTATTCCTATGTTTTTCCATGTTTTACTTAAGCTTTGTTTGGTATTCTTATAGTTTGGTTTAACTAATGTGCTCGATTGATGGATTTAATGCTTTAGGTAAGAAAAAGTATTATATAACCTACTAATAGTAAGGTTTTAAGGAGAAATTAATCCTTTAAATTAAATCAAGAGGTAAATGGTTTTATAAACATGTTGGTTGCTCATTAAGGAGTGCACCACCCTAAGGGTGATAAGGGTGGCAAAGATATTTTACGTAATGCCTTATTGGACGTTACAATGGGAAATCCTCCATGCACATTGGGGAGGCTTCACCCTTATTTCTAAGCTAGTAGGGAATCAAATATTTGGGTTGGAAAGAGAAGAGGAAGCTCGAAGGCAACGAGAGAGAAGGAATTCCAAAGCAAATAGGTGTTTGTTAACCAAGTGCTTCTCTAATTTTTATGTTTGGAGGAAAGCTTTCTTGGTTTATTCTCTTTAGCTTGTTGTTTCTACCCTTTGTTGTTTGATTTGGACCTACGTGACATGTTGGCTTGATGTTGTGAAACCTCCCTATTGATCTCCTTGTTGTGGCATTGATGGTGTGGATCTACGTTGATCTCTTGGTTGTGCTTGGCCTAATTTTAACTTACCTTTCTCTTTACAAGTTGTGGTGTTGTGGGTCATCCTTCCTGCATGTTGGTAGTGTTCCTTGTGTACTTCATGTTTTCTCATGCTTCATATTTTGTTATGCACCTCTGGTTTGTTTGGTTGTTTGGTTGACCTGCATCAAATCAACATTAGTAAATCTTCCCTAACCCTACATGTTGGTTGATCTACGTCTACCTTGTTTCATGTGCACCGATTTTAGGATTGTGTGAGCCATAGCCTAGGTGTTCCTACACGTTCATTTGCTTGAATCTAGTTTTAAGAGTTTTTCTATTTTTAGCATTGGTAGTTTAAGCTTGGTTGAGGTTTATTCAAAGTCTTGTTCTTCCTTGCGCTCATTTGTTAAGCTTGTTAATGTGCTTTATAATGTTTTATTAATGTACTTTGGATTAATATTATTAATGCTTGGATTATTATTGTGGTAATAATGCATTAGGGTTGGAGTAATATTATTAATACTTTGACTATTATTGTTGTAATAAAGCATTAGGTTTGTATTAATAAATAATGCTTTGTCTTATTATTGTGGTAATCAAGGCATTAGGTTTGGATTAATATTAATAGTGCTTTGATTTTTATGTTTGATTGAAGCAATTGATTTGAATAATAGTAAAGAAAACACGTTGATTCAAGTGAATGTTAAAAGTATGTATGTTTACTAGGCTTTTAACTGGGTGCTTGTGTTTTAAATAATGGTAGTAGTGTGCTTCAATTATTTGATTAAATGTTGTTTTGGTTGGAAAGAAAATATTTATAATGATTCCTAAGATCTATGTGGGTTAAGGGATCATTGTAAAATAGAAGTATGGGCTTATGTTGGTTTGATTAAATGTTTTTTTGGTTGGAAATAAAATGTTTATAATGATTCCTAAGATCTATGTGGATTAAGGGATCATTGTAAAAGAGAAGTATGGGCTTATCTTGGTTTGATTAAATGTTGTTTTGGTTGGAAAGAAAATGTTTATAATGATTTCTAAGATCTTTGTGGATTAAGGGATCATTGTAAAAGAGAAGTATGGGCTTCTCTTGGATTGTTTAATGTTGTTTTGGTTGATAAGAAAATATTTATAATGATTCCTGAGATCTATGTGGATTAAGGGATCATTGTAAAAGATAAGTATGACCTTCTCCTAGATTGCTATGGAATGATTTAACTTTGGATGGCTTAAAAAGAGATGCTTGTTTCTTATAGCTCACTTTATGTGTATGGTTTTTTGCATAATATAGTAAGGCATAAGCTAAGTTGCATTGCATATAAATTTGTTTTGATCCCTAAGTAAACTTCATAATTGGTGGGTGGTTTTCCATCAAAGAAGCTTGCAAACTTAGTTGGTAGAAGACATTGGAAGATGATCATAAACTCTACCAATTAATATTGTTGTAAAATAGCAAAAACTTGTTTTGCTTGAAAGAATTGTAATCTTGACTCTTGTATCCAAAGTTGGTTTATGATGATTCCTTTATGTAATGAAGATATGCTTTAATATTGTTGAATATTGTTGTTTTAAGTGTGGGACTTTGAGATCTTGTGTTGTTTAAGTTAAGCATTTGAATGTTGTACAAATGATATTGTTTTAATTTGGAGTTGCACTCCTGAGTAACCTTTGGAGATGGTTATTAAGGTGTTCCATTAACTATTTGAAATGTATGCTGATGTCAAATATATTGGTTATCTTGTAATGCATATATGTTGATGGAAAGATTTTAAGATTCAAGTTTTGTTAAGAGCATAATTTGGTTTATGGTTAAGAGGAATCTTCTTTTTATAATTCTTTACCTTTGAGATGAATATTACAATGTGCTTAATGCTTTGGTTTAGCTTTATGGTGATTAGTGGTTGTTATCTATCTTTGGATTGGGTAGAATTTCCTCTTATAAACCATGAAATCCAATCCTGGAAGGAGTTGTGTGAATGCAACAGGTAGTGAAGAATCCTAGGAGTTGCAAGAATGCAATAGCTAGGATCTCATGAACCTCGAAGGAGTTGTGTGTATACAATAGCTAGGTTACTTTTGAGTATTTGTACCTTGATCAAGTAGGATCAAGTGTGTGAGAAAACCTATTCACAAGACAATAGTGGTAACTCCTTGATCAAGTAGGATCCACAGATCATGTTAGTTGTCATCGAAGTGACAATAACCTTAGTTAGCCCATGGAGGCATGGTAACTAAGCACCAAGGCTCTATATCGAATAACCTGTCTAGGAGTATCTAGAATTAGGTTAGGGAATTGGCATCCTCCTTTAATTGTTATGGGCCTTAAACAGTAATCCCTACATCATGGTCGCATGGTCCTATATTGATAAGGGTATAGGAAAGGTGGGGGGACCATTTAAGGCATCCTTCTAAACACATAGGTTTAGTAAGGTGAACCCTAGAAGTTATGAAATTTGGACTTTCCTATCCACTGACTATTGTATGCAATAAATTGGAACTCAAATATGGTAAAACCTTGTATGCTGAATTAATTATTACTTGAGAGCCTGTGTTTTGTAAGTGCTCTTAAAAAAAAAATGGGTTGGTAATTTTGGGTTGTTACAGGCATGATCTCTCAATATGCCCCACCTCATGACACCTTATACATATAAAATATATGTTTTCCTAATTTATGGTTCGAGTCTACATCTTATCCCCATACTTAAGAATGATTAATTCTAGTAAAGGTTTACTTATATCAATCATGACCAATATCTGAGCATAAATAGCCTATAATCCATCTTTTGTAGTTTTTGAAATCTTTAGGAATTATTGCAGAGTGTTTCCTATTGCCTTGAAGGTATCCATTTCCCAAAACTCAATGGGCAACTCATACATCCTAATCCAAACTAGTACTAGAAATAGCTTTACATTTTCAGGTGAAAAGCCTTCATACCAGTGGGTAAGGAAGAGTCCTACTCTTCCCATTAACCAAGGACCCCATTCTAGGATTCTATCTCTTTCTTCCTTAGAACAAAAAATGGCTAGGAAGAAATGATAGAAACACTCCTGGAGACTTCCAACTCCTAGCAATCAATTTTCTCAAGGCTAAAGCCCTTGGCCAATACCCATTAAATTTACCAAAAACTACCCTATCTTTGAGCAACAAGGATAAATCCTCTGTGGTTTTCTCACTAACCTCTACTACTAGAGATTATTCTAAGGTTATTTATATATATGTCCATGGGAAGAAAACTAAAACTCAAAATTTACTGAAATTTACCAGAATATCCTATAGCAAATATAATATTTGATAAAAAAATAATAAATTGCAAGCAAAATTTCTAAGATAAAGAAGAGAAAAAAAAACTTAGCTTAAAAATTCTATGACCAAATAAAATGTCGTCTCACTAAATCCCTAGCCCTACATGGCTCCTCCCATCATTCAAACCTTGGTTGACGGATATTTGTAATTTCAATTTTCGCGACTTGAAAAATCATCACTGCCCTTATTCCGGATGGCTGACTTCACAAGGTCATATCTCTCTCAATATTGTTTAAATTTTTTCATATGACCACCATTTAAAATCTCTTCAAATTTTGCACAATGTGTTTTAAGAATAAGCTTAATTAGACAACCCTTCACGAAAATATGGCTTCTAAAAGATGAAATGTTTTTCAAAAAAAAATTGCCTTAATCCTTCGCAAAGTATGAACACATAGCTTGGCAGAATGAAAATATATTTCAATTGAGGGGGATCCAAGATCTAAAATTATTGCTTATATCAATATAATTTTTTATTTTTGAACCTCTAGAAGCCACACAAGCCTCTGTCATGGTTGCCATTTTGGAATAAGAAATATGAGCATAAGGCTTCAACCAGGCATTGTACCAAAAATTATAACAGTTCTTGATTAATCGATCACCTAATATGTTTTTTGATCAATTGCAAACTCTTTGATATGAAGTTTTGTGTCCTCAAACACTTAGACGAGGTTTGTTTCCTTAAGGATTTTATTACATTGCTAGGACCTATATCATTTCGAAGTAATATTTTTACCCAACTCTTTTCTTGACCTTTGAATAATCTTTAAGCAAGTTTTGTCCATAATGTCAAACTCATAATTCTATGATTTTGAGAGCATGTCCATCTAATATTCTTTCCTCTACAACCCCATCCCACTTATTAAGAGGAAACCTAAATTTTTTCAAACTCTTTCAATATTGTGAAACTTAGATGTTATATCTATTGGTTATCTTGAAATTGGCATCATATATAAAGGGATAGATTGATAAATAATCCGAGTTGTAATTTCTAAATATAGTTAAAGACTTACATTTCTCAAATTGCTAGATAAAATTTTATTTTATTTAAAATTTGAGTCTTAAAGCTCATTTCTTTTATTAGACAAAGGAATGCTTAGATATGTTGATGACAAATTTTAAATTTTTTTTTTATATATAATAATTTGTTATAATTTTATTGTATTAACCATTGTCCAACAACCTTCTCTGTATGTGACAATATAGAATAAAAATTCATAACCTTATTAATTGAAGGATGATTGAAAAAAAAAAGTATATATATATATAATCAACAAGTTTGAAATGAGATTCCAAGGCACCATTCATTACAACCTAAATACCTTTCAATTTATCTTTTAATCTTGCCTTTAAGAAAGTTCTTCCTCTTGTCTTTACCAGAAGAAGGGAAGAAAAAAAAAAAAAAAAGTAGATAAAGGGTTATTCTAGTGGAGTTCATAAAATTAAATGAATCATGATATCTAAGAATTCATTGTTGTCAAATGACATTAGTTTACCTGGTTATATTCTCAACTTTGAAGGACACCTCTTCAAATTTATCTAAGTGATACATGCATAATGTTAAATTGTTATAGTACCTGCATTTTTAACTCAAATTTAAGTCTTGCGAGGGATGTAGTAGTAGTAAGTCCTTGAATTTTCATTCAGAAGACCTAAGTTTAAACCTTGATACGAGGGAACTTGAACCCCTTATACAAACCGATGTTTTTAAATCAACATTTTTGTTTTAGAAGGGATATCGTAGTGGTAAATCCTTGGGTTTTCATTTAGTGGACCCAAGTTCAAACCCCAGTATGAGGGAACCAAGATCCCTTATAAAAACCCATATTTTTAATTCAAATTTTTACCCTTAGAGGGATACTATACTGGTAAGTCCTTTGGGTTTTCATTCAAGACCCAAGTTCAAACCCCGATATGAGGGGACTAGGACCCCTCATAAATTAACTCAAATTTTAAGTCTTGAGAGGGATACTATAGTGGTAAGTTCTTGGGTTTCCATTTCAAACCTCGATACAAGGAGACGAGACCTTTGGGTTTTCATTTCAAACCAAGGTATAAGGAGATCGAGACCCTCATAAAAACTTGTTTTTAACTCAACATTTTGTTTTCATCCAAGATACCCAAGACCAAACCTCGGTACAAGAGGACCAAGACCCTTTATAAAAACCTGTGTTTTTAACTCAACATTTTTTGGTAAGTCCTTGTGTTTTCATTTCAAACCTCGATACGAGGATACCAAGACCCTCATAAAAACTTACTTTTAACTCAAAATTTTGGTAAGTCATTGTGTTTTCATTTCAAACCTCAATACGAGGATACTAAGACCCTCATAAAAACTTACTTTTAACTCAACATTTTGTTTTCATCTAGAAGACCCAAGTTCAAACCTCGATACAAGGGGACCAAAACCCTTTATAAAAACCCATATTTTTAACTCAATATTTTTATCCCAGGAGAGATACCATAGTGGTAAGTCCTTAGATTTTCATTTAGGAGATCCAAGTTCAACCCCAATACGAGGAGACTAAAACCCCTTATAAAAACCCGTATTGTTAACTCAACATTTGACCCGAGAGGGATACCATAGTGGTAAGTACTTGGGTTTTCATTCAAGAGACCCAAGTTTAAATCCTGGTATGAGAGGATGAGACCTCTCATAAAAACCTACATTTTTAACTCGATATTTTTTTGTCTCGAAGGGATACTGTAGCAGTAAGTCCTTGGGTTTTCATCCAGGAGACCCAAGTTCAAACCCCAATATGAGGGAATCAAAATTCCTCATAAAAACCTGTGTTTTACTCAATTTTTTTTAGAAATAATACCCTGGTAATAAGTCCTTAGGTTTTCTTTCAGGAGACCCACATTCAAACCCTAGTACAAGGGAACCGAGACCTCTTATAAAAATAATCAGGAAGGATACCATAGTGGTAAGTCTTTGGGTTTTCATTCAAGAGACCCACGTTTAAACATCGGTACAAAAGGACTGACACCTTGTAAAAATTTGTGTTTTGTTATTTAACATTTTGTTTCAAGAGGAACACCATAGTGGTAAGTCCTTAAGTTTTCATTCAGGACCCCGTTGTAAAAACCTGTCTTTGAGTTTTCATCCAAGAGACCCAAGTTTAAACCTCGGTATGAAAGGACCAACCCTTCATAAAAAATTGTGTTTTTAACTCAACATTTTATCCTAGGAGGGATACCATAGTGGTGAGTCCTTGAGTTTTCATTCAAAGACCCCTTGTAAAAACCCGTACTTTTAACTCAAACATTTTGTCAATAAGTCCATGATTCAAATGGTTGAGACATTTGGATGATTTAGTTGACACAATTTTTTTTTGGTTACATAGGGAAGTTGGTTACAACCACTATTTTTAGTAATTGGTAAGTGCAAGGTTTAAACCACAAGGACTGTTCCCAACAAGCCTAGCCGTCTCGTTGTTGGTTGGTTACAACCACTATTTTTAGTAACTGGTAAGTGCAGGGTTCAAACCACAGGGACTGTTCCCAATAAGCCTAGTCGTCTCGTTGTTGTTGACTCGACATGAGATGGAGAAGGGTTCAAACCATAGAGACTGCTTCCAACAAGCCTAGTCGAGACTGTTCCCAACAAGCCTAGTCGTCTCGTTGTTGTTGACCCGGTGTGAGATGGAGAAGGGTTCAAACCACAAAGACTGCTTCCAACAAGCCTAGTCGTCTCGTTGTTGTTGACCTGGTGTGAGATGGAGACCATCGATCACTCAGAGTTTGTACTATTGTCATCGGTCTAGAGACTGCTCCCAACAAGCCTAGTCATCTCATTGTTGTTGACCTGGTGTGAGATGGAGACCACCGATCACTTAGCAATCACTTAGAGTTCGTACCATTATTGTCGGTCTAGCCCCAACAAGCCTAGTCGTATCGTTGTTGTTGACCCGATGTGAGATGGAGAAGGGTTCAAACCATAGAGACTGCTTCCAACAAGCCTAGTCGAGACTATTCCCAACAAGCCTAGTTGTCTCGTTGTTGTTGACCCGGCGTGAGATGGAGAAGGGTTCAAACCACAAAGACTGCTTCCAACAAGCCTAGTCGTCTTGTTGTTGTTGACCTGGCGTGAGATGAAGACCACCGATCACTCAGAGTTCGTACTATTGTCATCGGTCTAGAGACTGCTCCCAACAAGCCTAGTCGTCTCATTGTTGTTGACCTGGTGTGAGATGGAGACCACCGATCACTTAGCAATCACTTAGAGTTCGTACCATTATTGTCGGTCTAGCGTGCACTCAAAAGATTCAGACCATACTACTTCCTTTGCTAAATGACACCCCCAAGGTTTGAACCTAGGTCTCTTCTTGGTAAGTGCCCAACCACACTAGCACTTGCCAATCCACCTAACCCTTGGGGGCACTTAACTCACACAAATAGACAATATAGCTCAATTAAATTGATGTAAAATAGAAAGGGCAATCCTTTCAAAATTGATTTTTTTTTTAATAATTATTATAATACCACTATGGTTACTTAGGGCTTTGACTTCTCTTTGGAGGTCCAAGGTTCAAACCTTAAAGTATATGTGTTATCATCTTTATTGATAAGCTTAACTCTGGAATAGAGTAAGCATTCATTGTAGGAATTTCTCACCAGTCAAAATTATATATATAAACAAGGAAGGTAACACTTCTATATAACCAATTAAAAATAAATAAAAAATACATAAATTAAAATAAAATATTTTAAAATGATATAATAACACACCTCGTTTGAAGCCCATACGCCCAATTGGATTCGCATTCGAACAGATGCCGATAAAATCTAGACCAAACGACAAGAACACATGATCCTCGACCTATAAAATGTTATACATTTGTCTTGTAAGTAATTTTAAAGTCCAGAGCTTTAAAGTCCAGAGAAGGCGCTGTTTCAGAACGGTTATCTTTTAAAAAAATGTCATTTGCACAGCTTAATCACATGCTTGCGTTTGTTTTAGGCTTGAATGGTAGTTGTGGGGAGAGCCATCACATTGCCGGCAGTGCACCCTTAATCATAATTTTTTCCGTCCGACTCATTCCCCAATATAAATCTACAAACTTAACTATTATAGAAGTTCGATTCCCAAAATATGAAGGTTTTAAATACGAAAGAAACAGTCAATGGAATCTTATCATCTTGCATTGGATTACAAATTTATTCATGCCCAACAGTCTGGCAATGGAATCTTATCAATCTTCCATCAGCAGATGATTACAATTTTATCGGATGCTTTGTTAGTTCTGATTTATCGGATGCTTTGTTAATACTGATTTCGTGTATAAAAGGTAAAGCAGACAGCAACCAACAGCATGAATGCCGATTCAGTGAAATTTTGTGAGTACCAATTTTCAAAAAGCTCAAGCAGAAAGAAGTAAAATTCGAATCCCAGAATTGCAGACATGAGAAATTTGTGCATATGGATCATGAGAATTGCAGTACTGGTATTAATTGTAGATGCCAATGGCGACTTCGCATGCGATCCTCGGAGGGCGTCGACGGGATCATACGCCTTCTGCAATAAATCGCTGCCGATCAAAGAGCGGGTGGAGGACATTTTAGGGCGGCTGACCTTAAGGGAGAAGGTAGGTCAGTTATGCAATACGGCCAAGGCGATTCCCAGGCTGGGAATGCCCGCCTACGAGTGGTGGTCGGAGTCGCTTCACGGCATTGCGCCCAACGGGCCGGGTGTCCGCTTCAATGGCACCGTGAAGGCGGCGACCTCGTTCCCGCAGGTGATTCTGACGGCGGCTTCTTTCAATGAGACGCTGTGGGCTCTCATTGCGCGAGCCGTGGCGGTGGAGGCGCGCGCCATGTACAATGAGGGCCAGGCTGGGCTCACTTTCTGGGCGCCGAATATAAATATATTCAGAGATCCGCGCTGGGGCCGCGGGCAGGAGACGCCCGGGGAGGATCCCCTCGCCACCAGCGTCTATGCCGTTGCTTATGTGACGGCGTTCCAGGGGGAGGAGAAGCAACGGGGTGCTGAACCCAGCCGCCTCATGCTGTCGGCCTGCTGTAAGCATTTTACGGCTTATGATTTGGAGCAATGGAATAACTTTTCACGCTATTCTTTCAATGCTGTGGTAAGTGCACTACTTGGTTGGTTTTTGGGTGTGGCTTAGAAATTTTAAGTGTTGCGTATTTGCAGCTGCTGTTTGATTGAATCGATATTTTGAAGAAATGAGTTGAACCATATTGAATTTTTTTTTCGGCATTTATAGAAGCTGAAGCTTGGTCTCATCGAGAACGGTGGCTTTTTAAGATTCAAACCCTTTTTGTTTTTTAACCCTAAATCAGGGATTGAAAGAGTCTTTGAATTATATAATTGATTATAACAGTGTAAGAAAAAAAAATCTAAAATTTAATATATTATTTGATTTTAATTTTCAACCAGTTAAACTAAGACCCTTAAATTTAATTTGATTTTAATTTTCAGCCAATTAAACTAATACTCTTAATTTTATGTTTCAAACCTTTTGGTTGCTGATGGTAGGCATGCATAAGCTTTAGAGAGATTTAAAAGAGACAAAGAACAGATAATGCGTTGGTGAAGCTCATTGCTAAGTGCTGACTTTCGTCTACAGAGAACCTTTGATCAAGAGCACAGCCTCATTCGATCATCTGTTTAGAGTATAATAGAAGAGGTAACCTTTGTGAGTCCAAAACAGCTCAGGCAACTATAAAGACATAGTATCACTTATAGCTGGAAATTGCGGGTTGTGATTTTTTTTTTTTAATTAATTTGGCGTCAAGAAAATTATTGACTCATGACGGCATTTGCGTGTGGAAACTCAGTAATATGGCTGCAAATTTCAGTTTTTAAAGTGGTTTTGCCCTCATTTTACCATATTTTCTTTTGCCCCTGTAAACTTTACACCATGTTTATAGATTAAATAGACAGAGGATGGGGGAATTTAGTATAAGAGATATATTATGATGATCTCATACTTGAGTTTTTAATTCAGCTACCTGTCGTTCGAAGACGAAGAAAGGAAAACAAGGAACAGTTTAGAAACTGCTTTATATTTTAAAATAAAAATTCTGATAGACATATTTTGTTAGATTTCATGATCAAGAACTGTGATTTTATTTTTTTATATGAATATTTAATATAAAAATAGTTTTTTGGTTTATTAATTATTATATATTTTTGTTAGTTATATATGATTGAAATGGACTTAAACTTATATTATATCATGACAGTTTGGTGGTAATTATGTATGCATCTTTGGTAAAATTTAAAATTGAAAATGTAAACAATTAAACTAATACATTTGATTCTAGCTCTTAAATTATTATTTAAAATATTATTTTTTAATTGAAAAGTTTTCTAAGTTATTGTTTGTCGAGTTTTCCAAGTTGTTGATAGAATCTTCAAAATTAAAGTGCCGAGTTCATCCCAAGTTGCTGTATTATCACCAATCAAAATATATTATTTTGTTTTTTTTATAAATAAGAAACAAGATTATGTGAACTATTTTTGTACTCAAAATGGTTTTGACAATAAATTTTACCACTTACTTTATCTTCGTTTTTCAAACAATTCATGTATAAAATTCACTGTCAAAGTATCAACAGAACTAGCCCATATTTAATTAGAGGCTTTGCATTTCGAAATAAAATGCCTTTCTGGTTCAGTTGCCCTCAAGTAAAAAGATACATATCTGCTTTCCTATTTTTCTTATATGTACATGCCAATATCATATCCATATTGAAACATTGTTTACAGCTCTGCACAAAATCATTATTCACATATATGCATACAGCATTCTTTGCATCTAGCATGCACGTTTTAGCAGGGCAGGCTCACCTACCCATAAGGTCTAGTCAATGCCAGCCAAAAGGATTTGAACTGCCCTCCTTTGTTAGCCCATTAGAATGAACCATTAATCTCTTAGCTTTCAATAGGACAAAAGGTTTTTTAGTAAGATAAATGGATAATTGGAAAAGGTGATTTTTTAAGGTTATAATCCAGACAACAAATTTTCCCCTCCTTAAGTCATCAAGGAATTTTTTTTCTGTACCTTACCTCGTATCAGCTCAAATGTGCATGTCTATCAATCCTAACCCATTAACCAAGTTCATGGTAAATATTTGAGAATTAACAATCCCTAAAACGAAGGCCCTGCCAATGCACCCACACATATTTTTCTGAAGATATTTTACCCCTCAGTGTCTGCACAAGTATGTAGCAGATTTTCATCATTGCTTCTACTGAATCTTACTTTGATACCTCTCCCAAATTACCCTCACCTGATAGCTTCTGCAACCACACTCAGGGTAATTTGGTGTATAAAATTTCTAGCAAAATTTCAAAATCAGTTCTCTTTTTAAGTTGGTGGGGACAGCAGCCATACCCTATAATGGCTGTCAATGTGGGCATTCTGTTTCCTAAATTGCCATGTACTCTTAATGTTTACAGATGATCTCATCTTTTTTCCCTCCTTTAATGCTGTCTGATACTCCCCAACTTTTCCTCTTATAGAGCTAAATTGAATCTCAACAAAGAGTTAACTTTGTCTTTGTCCCAACTACGTCAAAAGAGGCCTACTGAGGAAAGGTAGTGTTGTAGACGAAAAAAATGTTGATTGTAAACCTTAAGACAATAAACTTTAACATAGTAACAGCATAAGCCTCATTGCCTGTCTTATAAAAAAGAGCTGGGTTAAGACAAAGTCTGAAAGGTTCTGTTCTTTGTAAAAAGGGGAAGATGTTTTACAAGAATTGACCCATTGTGTTTTACATTTTATGGAGACAAACTTCTAGCTTTATGGCTTAATGTGTACATAAATTTTGTGTTTGGTGTTTGTCCTTTAGATTTAGGAAACTTAAACATTTAACAGCAAACCTGTTTAGCTTTAGTCTTGAACTAAATGATAGATGTTCACAAGCTTCAAATAATCTGTGCTTTATTGTAATTGCTTTGAGGTCATGAATTTGATTTGAATTCTAATTGTCATTTTGTAAATTTGGTATAAATCCATAGAACTGTATTAATGTTGGAAAAGGAATAAAGTGCAAAAATCCGTTCAATGGGTTCACTAAATTTATGTTATTTTTTTTGGCACAAACGATAAATTTTGCCTGATCTTAATGTCATAGAGCTAAATATGATGTCATAGTGGAAGGCAAGCATACAATATTTCTCAGTGTTCTCATCCAATCTTACACTTAATCCTCTTTGAACCAACTTTTCTTGCAGGTTACTCAACAAGACTTAGAAGACACATTCCAACCACCCTTCAAGAGCTGTGTGGAACAAGGCCATGCAAGTTGTGTCATGTGTTCTTACAATCAAGTAAATGGAGTCCCAGCTTGTGCTAGTTATGATTTTCTTTCCAAAACAGTAAGATCTAAATGGCAATTTCAAGGGTGAGTTGCTCTTATTGCATCTTATTTATCATTGGACAGAAACTCAATATCTTGGACCATATATTCTGAGATAAGAATTGCATAGATTGTAGACTGCTTTTATATTCATTATGAAAATTGTTCTTAGGAGCAGAAGCACTTAATATGGTCACACATTCATTCAGGTATATCACATCCGACTGTGATGCTGTTGCAGTCATTAAAGAGAATCAGTTTTATGTGAAGACTCCCGAAGATGCAGTTGCAGATGTTCTGAAAGCAGGTAGTCTCACCAGTTGTTAAGCCTTATTATCTTGCTAACCATAGGACTATCATGTTGCTGTACACCACACACAGATTATTGCTTTCATAATTTTAGTTTGTTTTGGAACCTTTTTCCCAAGCCTCTGGTGAAAACGATGGATTCTGCACTGTTCTTTTTGTTTGCAGGAATGGATATTAACTGTGGGACGTATATGCTTCGATACACATTACGAGCAATTGACAAGGGGAAGCTTCATGAATCATCTATTGATAGAGCCCTTTTCAATTTATTCTCAGTGCAAATGCGTCTTGGCCTTTTTGATGGGGACCTTAGGCATAAAAAATATTCTCATCTAGGGCCCCAAGATGTGTGTTCTGATAAGCATCGAAGCCTGGCCTTAGAAGCTGCAAGACAGGGTATAGTGCTTTTGAAGAACAGGGGCAATACTTTACCATTATCAAAGTCAAAAATTGCCTCTCTAGCACTAGTAGGCCCTAATGCAAATGCTGCAAATACATCACTTGGAAATTATGCAGGTTTGTTACAGAAGTTTATACTTGCCTTCCAGGATTGAATTTTAGTTTTTAGTATTCATAGAGAGAAAAAGAAAACAAAAAAAAAAAGAAAATCGTAAAAGTAAACATCTCCTTACTGATGACTAATGCCCTCTCCTTGTTGGATCTAAGAGCCTTTCAGGATTCAGCTTCACAACGTTCAAAATGCATGAGTGTTTTTTTCATCACAATTTGAGATGGTAGAGTTATTTACTATGCTGTTGCCCGTTGGTCATGTAGGTACTCCTTGCAAACTCATGACTCCCTTTATGGGCCTTAAGAATTACATCAATACAATATCATACTCCGCAGGATGTCAGGATGTGAATTGTTCTTCCACGGATGGCTTTGGTGAAGCAGTAAGGATTGCAGCAAAAGCTGATGCTGTAATCGTGATTGTTGGATTGGATAACTCACAGGAAAGAGAAGACCATGATCGCATGGATCTAACTCTCCCTGGAAAACAGCAAAAACTAGTATCTAAAGTTGCAAAGGCTTCCAAAGGACCAGTCGTCCTTGTCCTCATGTGTGGAGGACCAGTGGATGTCTCATTTGCAAAAGAAGATCCTCATATTTCTAGTATTTTGTGGGTTGGCTATCCAGGAGAAGCTGGTGGCCAAGCACTGGCAGAAGTTGTCTTTGGAGATTACAATCCAGGTTATGCCCTAAACCGCCTATGCTTATTCAATTTTGCCTATATGTTGCATAGAACTTGGAAGTAAGCAACCAAACGTGGGATTAAAGAGTAGTTTTTTTTTTTTTGAAGTTTATTTTGTACACCCTTTTTTTGGTAGAATGCGTGAGAGATTTTGATTCTGAGGATTTTTGGGAGCTGCTTCCCAGATCTGTTTTCTGTTATGATGAGTGAAAAAGCTCACCCAAACATCAGAACTAAACTTGAAAAGTGTTAATAGGTTGGAAAAACTTAAATAATAAATAGGAATGGAGAGTTTGCCTACAATAGTATTTCTTCCTTCTTTTACATCAACCCTTACCATCATATATCATCATATTTGATCCATAACAGAAACTGAAATTCTGGGTGTGATATGAAACTGACTTTGAAAATATTGCAGGTGGGAGGTTGCCGGTGACATGGTACCCTCAAGAATTCACCAAAGTCCCCATGAATATTATGAATATGCGACCAGATCCTTCTACTGGATATCCCGGCCGAACATACAGATTCTATAAAGGGAAAACTGTCTTCCCATTTGGATATGGACTGAGTTATTCAACCTATTCTTATGAATTTGCATCAAGAAGTAACCAGATTGTTTTGCCTAGTGTTTTTGACGACCAACTCTCAGAGGTGGTTCCATCAGTCAGGAAAGTTGCATCCCACTACATTCATATTGATGAGTATCAAACAGCCTGTGAAAAAACCAAAATTGGATTGCAGGTTTTGGTTCATAACCATGGAAACATAGGGGGAAGTCATGTTGTGCTACTGTTTGCAAAACCTCCTGGGACACACAGAGGTGTGCCACAAAAACAACTGATTGGTTTTAGACGCGTCTATGTGGCATCTGGAGAATCTAGTAAAGTTGACTTCGTTGTGAAGCCATGTGAGCATCTATCCACTGTGGCAGAGGATGGGAGAAGGATCCTCTCTCTTGGACATCACACATTGATGACAGGAGATGTTCAACTCCCTCTGTCTCTTACAACTCAAAATGTCAACCAATAACAACCATTTACCGAAAATTATTTTTTGAAGAGCAAAATATCTGTATCTTGAATGACACAACCGATCAATGCTGTAACTTAATGAGCCACACTTGTCAGGAAGGCAATCTTTAAATGAAAAAGATCTTTAGGCTTACTGTGACTCATTTGCATACATATGTCGTAAGAATGACATTTCATTCTGCATGGCCATATCAGTACACTTCCTAATTGAATTCAAGTTACAAAATTTGTAATAAAGAAAATATAAGTTTTAAAGTGGTTTCTTACAATAACTTGCAATTTGCAAGGTTTAATTTGACATGGACTTCGTGAAGGGAAAATAAAAACAACTACTAAGTTCATGGTTAATATACAATTTCTATCCATGTTAACCATGGTTCAGAGGGGAAAAAGAAAACCCTTTTCTAATCAATGATAAAATAGTGTGAACGTATTCTTATGAGTAACTAGTGGGAACAACGTATCGGTTTAAGGTTTGTTTTTTTAGGAAATTTAAGGTTTAAATCGTGGTATATGTAACTGTATGTTAATCCTTTATTAATAAACCTTAAATAAATGAATGTTCAAATTTCAATAAAGACATAAAAAACCATGTGAACGAAAAGTTTAGATGTGGAATGTGGAAAAATGCAAACAAGAAAAGACAATATTATATTGCAAAGTTTAACCTATCGTATGACCACAAAGAAAAAGCATATATAGGCGCTGAAATTAAGTAGAGAGAAAAAATTCTCATTGCTCATATGAGGACTATAGCTCTCATAGGCTTAGATGTGAAACAGGGAGATGGACAACATTCAACGAACAATGGGAAGAAAGGATATGTACTCTATGCAGCACAGGGGCAATAGAGACAGAGAAACATTTCATCTATGAATGCTCGAGTTTTTCGAACATCCGTGGCAAATACAAAGAAACACTTGGAAAAGGGTCTATGACAAAGTTATTTGAAAACAGTAAAATAAAAAAAAGTTAGAGAGTTGGCTAACCCAAATCAGTAGGAGAAGGAACAACCTTCTCAAGGATATTAATGGTCATATGATTTGAATAACCACGTTTCCATATTTGAAAGTCCCATAGACCATATAGTAAATCTCACTGATGTAATTAAAATCTTTCATGTCATTTCATTGGTCTTAAAACTCCATAGAGGACTATTTTTAAACAAAGATGTAATAGAGGACTATTTTTAAACAAAGATATAGGAAGTCTGTAATGTCCCAAAAATAAATATTTTTTGTAAATGTCTCCTACACTTAATTATAAAAGTGAAAAAGGGGTTCATGTGACTAGGAGACATAACTTAAGTTGTGTTTATTTATGTTTTATGTTTTTATGTTGTAATAAGGCACTTTAAGTTATTTTAGGGTTGAGAGATGTCAACTCCAAATTAGAACCACCCTATATAAGGGAGTGAGACGTCCCATTTTGGGCATGTTATGTTGATATTATAATTGAATATTGAAACCCTAGAGGTTTCATGAGTTGAGATTGCAGGTCTTGCTCATTCACATAGTGCATTGGAGGTGCATGGTTGGGGTCTTGGCAATATCATTACAGGTGTTATTGCCCTAAAATATCAAAAATACAAAAAGAGGCATCCGTGAGGAGTTCGTGGCATTTTTGGGAGCATTTGTGTCATGTGTTTCGGATCCGTTGGCAGCCCCAAACCCTACGCTTGTATTTGGGGTCATTTTTGAGGAGTTTTTGCATATGTTCAGCCTTGGGGTTAGTTCATCCCACTTGTGGGAGTTTGTATCTGCATTTTGAGTTCCTTGAGGACCCATTTGTCCATTCCAACTGTTGTATTGGTTTGGTAATATTTAATATATGATACTGGCTGATTTCTCCTCATACTTGTGTTATTTTATGAGCAATTTCTGAGTTATTTCCTTGCTGTACTTAATTTCTGCATTTTCGTAGTAAGGGTTTGCTGTTTCTAAAAAAAGGACATTACAAGTGGTATCAGAGCTGAAATCTTGCCAGCCTGTGGTTAGTTTTAGCATTTTCAGTGTTTTTTCAGTTGTGGGTATTTCAGTTTTTGAGTTTTCAAAATTAGGGTTTTCAAAAAAATCAGGGCTTTCAAAAAAAATTTTGTGTGGGTATTTCAGATTCATGGTGATAAGTGTGTTTTTGTGATGAAAAATTGTGCCCTAGTGAAAATCGCGGATTTTTAGGGGATTCGCGAATTTTTAGGGATTTTTTTCAGAAAATAAAAATTGCAGATTTGGATACCCTTTTGACCAATTTGCAGTTTTGTGGTTTCAGAAAATTTTTTTGGTGGTCGGAATTTTCAGAATTTCGGATTTCCATATTTTTAGGGTTTGATAGGGTTTTATGCATCGTTCTCCTGTTCATCAGTATTTTACTAGGAGAAACAGACTCGCTTTGGAAATGTCAAACAGGGAAGAGGTTGAGGAGCCCCAAAGGCCAGTTGATAGGACTGAGCAAAAGTTTGATGCCCTACTTGACATGCTACAAAGAATGGTGTCCTTCCAAGAGACAAATCAGCAAGAATTGAGGGTAGCTTTGGGCAACCCAAATGGCACAAGGAGGGAAGGAGAAAGGGGAGGCAACAACAATGGGCATGAGTCATCATCTAACTCACACACTCCATTGCCTAGGCCGTCCAAGCCTATGTTCCTTGTTCCACCACCTCCACGGGAGGATGAGGTAACTGACGAATTAGATGAATGGTTTGCTGTTTATAGTAATAAATCTGAGTGTTTTAGGGCAGCAGTTTCTTTTGATAAATATTTGAAGATTGTGGGTAAATCTGTTGTTGAGGCTAAAAAAGAGAAAAAAAAGCCCTTTTTGCATCAAAAGGTGACCATTCCCTCATTTAATGGTCAAGATGGTCTTATAGCTAGGGCATGGCTTCAAAAATTGCAGACTTATCTTACCTTGGAGCCTATTTCTGAAGCTAATGCAGTTCAGATTGCTACACTCCACCTTGAGGGTAGTGCTTACTCATGGTGGCATCATGGGTTAGTAACCCAAGGGCATGGTGATATTGATACATTTGATGAATTTTGTACCAGTGTTTTGAATAGGTTTGAAAGGAGGAATGTGGAAGAGTATTTCAAGGAGCTTGCCACTTTGAAGCAAACTTCATCCATTCATGCCTATGTGGAGGAGTTTGAACAACTTTCAGTTTAGGTACAAAATATTTCACCCAAGAGGGTAATTTTTCTTTTTATGGATGGTTTGTTGGAACCCGTGAAGGGATTAGTTAAAGCTTTTGAACCAACCACTCTTGAAGATGCCATTAAGAGAGCTTTAAGCTTAGAATTTGTTTTACCTCCTAGACAAAAATATTTTGCACATAATCCACCTGCTAGACCACCTTTTGTAGCCAGAAAAACAGTTTTTGGATAGCAGTATGGGCAGCAAGGAAACCTCACGCAACAAGGTGGAAATGAGAGAAATTTTTATGGCAGGAATCCCATGCATGGAGAAGGTTTCAGATCTGGTTTTCAGCCACCTAATAAGCCCCCAAATGGCCCACGCTTGACACAAGAAGAGAAATATGAGCTAAGGAAACAAAACTAGTGTTTCATTTGCAAGTCTCCTTGGCAAAGAGGTCATAAATGCAGAGGAGGTATGAAAATCATTGAATTACATTCTGATTTTGATTCTGATAATCTTTATTTTTATGAGGCAGATGAGACACCCTTGGAAGAGGAAGCACAAAGGGAGTATGAGGAAGTTCCTGAAGGTTCCCTAGCCACTTTAAGTGGGTTGAATCGCTTCGCACTATTAAGGTACCAGGTAGATCTTTTGATGAAAAGGTTATTGTTTTAATAGAAGGTGGTGCTACTTACAATTTTGTTGATGAGAAGTTTGCCACTAGAAAGAATCTTCCTACAACTATCATTCCTGGTTTTAGTGTTGCTATTGGCAATGGTGATCTTATCACATGCAACAAAGTGGTAAGAAACATAAAAATTAATTTTGGCAACATGGAAGTAGAGCAATTCTTTGTTTTGCCCTTAGGAGGTATTCCACATATGGTTTTGGGTGTGCAATGGTTGTATTCACTTGGTGATTATGTTACTAATTATCAGAAATTAGAACTGAAATTTGTGCTTGAAGGGAAAGATGTGGTGTTGCAAGGAATCAAGGAAAATGGGTCAAATGATTCTTGCAAAATTTTGGAGGTTTCATACAAAAGAATGGAGAAGATGATAAGGCATAAGGACGTTGAGTGGGCAGCTGTAATTTTCAGTTCAGAAGGGAAAAAATCAGCCACCTATCATCCTCAAATTCAAGGTTTACTACAAAAACATCTTAAGGTATTTCTTGACCTACCTAAAGGTTTGCCACCTAGTAGAGGTTTTCAGCATGTTATTGAATTGGAAGAAAATAGTAAACCTGTCATCATTAAACCTTATAGGCATCCAAAAGTTTTCAAAGATGAAATAGAAAAGACCATTATTGAATTACTTAAGAGGGGGCACATTATCTGCAAAGATGGGGTGAAGGTTGATCAAACTAAAGTTTCAGCTGTACAAAGATGGCCTATACCATCCAACATAATGGAATTGAGGGGTTTTGTGGGTTTATGCAGTTATTACAGGAGGTTCATTAAGGGGTTTTCTTCTTTGGCTGCCCCCTTACTGAATTAACTAAGAAAAGGGTCTCTTCATGGTCTAATGAGGCTCTTTTAGCTTTTCTAAAGTTGAAAGATATAATGACTTCCACTCCTTTACTTGCTATTCCTGATTTTTCTGTTGCTTTTACTATTGCTTGTGATGCTTCATGTGTTGGAGTTGGAGCTATACTTATGCAATAAGGACGCCCCATTGCTTATGAGAGTAGAAAGCTCTCAAATGTGGAGAAAACTTTCAGCATCTATGATAAAGAGATGCTAGTTATCATGCATGCCTTGACCAAATTCAAGCAATACTTAGTGTGTGTAAATTTTGTGGTCAAAACTTATCATAACAGTTTGAAATACTTCTTGGGGCAAGTTGAATTGAATGAAAGACAGCAAAAATGGGTAACAAAGTTGCAATCATATGATTTTGAAATTGAGTTTGTAAAGGGTAAGAAGAATTTAGCTGCTGATGCACTTTCTAGGCACCCTACTTTTCATTCTCTTTCCATTATTTCTGCTGATTGGAAGGTGAAAATTATGGCTGAATATGCAAAGAATGATTTTTGTTCTAAACTAATAAATGGGCAAGTTGAAGATGACAGGTTCAGCCATAAAGAAGGACTGATTTTTTGCAAGGGAAAAGTGTTTTTAGTATCTGAATCAAAGCTGAAACAAGCTTTAATTACAACCATGCATGATGCTCCACTTGTAGGCCATCCAAGTTTCTACAAGACTTAAAAATAGGTTAGAGAAAGATTCTATTGGAAGGGTTTGAAAAGGGATGTCTTCTTGCATGTTCAGGAATGTGTTATTTGCCAAGAAAACAAGGGGGAACATGAATTTGTAGCTGGTTTACTTCAACCACTTCCTATTCCCAATAAAAAATGGGAAAGTATCTCCATGGACTTCATTACTGGTTTGCCCAAGGTATACATGAATGATTTCATATTTGTTGTTGTTGATAGATTGACAAAATTTGCTCATTTCTATGCCATTTCAACAACTTGTACAACCATACAAGTTGCTGATTTGTTTTTTAAAGAAGTTTTTAGATTGCATGGTTTGCCTAAATCCATTGTGAGTGATAGGGACAACATATTTTTGAGCATGTTTTGGCAAGAATTGTTTAAGCTATGTGGTACTAAATTGATTCCTAGTACTAGCTACCATCCCCAAACTGATGGGCAAACTGAAATTGTTAACAAATGACTTGAAGGATATTTGAGAAATTATGTTTTAGGTCAACAAAAGGCATGGGTTAAATGGCTGCACCTTGGTGAATATTGCTACAATTCTACTTATCGTATGTCCATAAAAATGTCTCCATTCAAGGCACTTTATGGTTATGATGCCCCACACTTTTCAGATCTGATTTTTGGTGATTCAAGGGTCCAAAAATCTAGAGACTTTGCAGTAGTAAATCAAGATATTCTTAATGCTTTGAAGGACAATATTCTTACGGCACAAAATCAGCAGAAGAAGTATGCAGATCAGCAGCATAGTGAGCACTCATTTGAGGTGGGAGACTTGGTTTATGTTAGGTTGCAGCCCTACAAACAATCTACATTGAAAAGAAGTGGAGCAGAAAAACTCAAACCCAAATTTTATGGACCTTACAAGGTGTTGAGTAAGGTTGGAAAGGTTGCATATGCTTTGGAACTTCCAAGTGGAAGTAAAATACATAATGTCTTCCATGTTTCTTGTTTGAAGAAGGCCTTGGGCCAACATATTCAACCATATTCAGATTTGCCACCCCTTGATGATGAAGGAAAGCTCATTCTTGAACCTGAATTGATCCTTGAGACAAGGGAGAGAAAGCTTAGGAGTAGGACTGTCAAAGAATATATTGTGAAGTGGAAGGACTTGCCTATGGAGGATGCTACTTGGGAAGGTGCAAAAATTTTAGATGCTCCAGCTTTGACTTTGCTTGAGGACAAGCAATTTGAGGAGGGTGGACTTGTAATGTCCCAAAAATAAATATTTTTTGTAAATGTCTCCTACACTTAATTATAAAAGTGAAAAAGAGGTTCATGTGACTAGGAGACATAACTTAAGTTGTGTTTATTTATGTTTTATGTTGTAATAAGGCACTTTAAGTGATTTTAGGGTTGGGAGATGTCAACTCCAAATTAGAACCTCACCCTATATAAGGGAGTGAGACATCCCATTTTGGGCATGTTATGTTGATATCAGAATTGAATATTGAAACCCTAGAGGTTCCATGAGTTGAGATTGCAGGTCTTGCTCATTCCCATAGTGCATTGGAGGTGCATGGTTGGGGTCTTGGCAATATCATTGCAGGTGTTATTGCCCTAAAATATCAAAAATACAAAAAGAGGCATTTGTGAGGAGTTCGTGGCATTTTTGGGAGCATTTGTGTCATGTGTTTTAGATCTGTTGGCAGCCCCAAACCCTACGCTTGTATTTGGGGTCATTTTTGAGGAGTTTTTGCATCCTGTTCAGCCTTGGGGTTAGTTCATCCCACTTGTGGGAGTTTGTATCTGCATTTTGAGTTCCTTGAGGACCCATTTGTCCATTCTAGCTGTTGTATTGGTTTGGAAATATTTAATATATGATACTGGCTGATTTCTCCTCATACTTGTGTTATTTTATGAGCAATTTCTAAGTTATTCCCTTGCTGTACTTAATTTCTGCATTTTCATAGTAAGGGATTGCTATTTCTGAAAAAAAGACATTACAAAGCCCTATTTAATTTCCTTTTCAAAGGCTAGTTTTTGTTGCAGAGAGTTATTTTTGTAGCAGCTATTGACCTAACAGACCGAGGAAAAATAAAACATCAAATTGATACAGTTGAAAATATTATTATGTTATTTTTGGTGAATATTATTATTTATTAAAAGTATTATAATCAAAATTTATAAAAAAAAATTAATTATATAAGATTAAAATAAATTTCATCTAAAATATCAAGAATGGTATCTATTATAAAATTTTAACTAATTTTATTTTGTATTGTATTTAGAAAATATAAAAATTAAAATTAGTCCCGATAGGAACACCACAATGGCAAAAAGTCATTTCAACTTGTATTACCATAACATCGGAGAATTAAGCATTGGTGGAATCTTCAATGCTACTAGTAAATATAAAAATTAAAATTGCTTATAATAATAGTCTCTATAGGGAGACCACAATGGAAAAAAATCATTGGGCTTTCCTAGCAAAGACCCAAGTTTGGTTCACAAGGAAGGTGGCCTTTAATGTGCCCTAGCTTTTCAACCTATCCAAAAAGAAATTGTTTATAATAGTTTTGTATATTGTGTCACCAAAACAATGAAAAGGATATGGATGTTTTCTTTTTTGTAGATAGATTTAACTAATAAAAGTATTATTTAATATATATTTTTTTATGTTTTAATAATTGGGTAGTTGTTGGTGTCTTCATCCATGACCAACAAATTTTGGTTATGGACTTTAACAACTTTTTCAGGTTTGAGTGGATGTATGAGGATAGGCTTGAGCTTGTTAAATAATAGCATTCTACAAATAATAACAATAGTGAGAAGGTTAATTTTATTGCCTAGCCTTGGATGGTGGAAGGAGGAGGAGGATTCACTAGGAACAAGATTGATATGCAACATAAGCTAGAGGTGGACTCCAAGAAGGGCCAAAATAACATGAGCACATGCAGGTGGAATAAATAATACAAGCTAGTGATCAAATCCCATTCCAACAAGAGAAATCTAAAGATTTATTCAAATTCACAACAACCAATCTTAAACAAGGGAAGAACCAAGGGCACAAACATATGAGAGGCAAAGGACCGACTTTAAAACAACAAGCTAGGGTTATATTGCAACAAGTGGAAATGTCTGAAAAGGGGAATAACCTTGGACTAGTGGAAAATAATCAAGCAAGGGCTAATGTTGTTGATCATAGCAAGGAAAATGAGTTGATCCCCAATATGGGAAGAGATTCTGGTGATAAATTTCCAAAGATGACCTTTCGGGATGCCTTGCGAGGAGGACAATCACAAACAACTACAATTAATAACTCTAGGGCTTCTCGTAGACCTTTGAGAATGCCTAAAATGGATCCTAGGAAAATAACCTCAGGGTGCATGAAAGCGGCGGATGGCTCTCCTATATTCCAACTTCAGATGTCAGACATACAAACTAGGATCGATGTTATGGAACATAGAGGATTAATCTATCGATTTTTAGGTCTTCGTCCAAGCCTCCTTGCTTTCAAGATGTGGGTTGCTAGACAATGGAAAACTAGAGGTGAATTAAATATTTCTGCTTACCCCAATGGTTATTTTCTAGTTCTTTTTGCTAATGAGGAGGATAGAGAACAAGTTTTCCAAGGGGATCCTTGGTTTTTAGGTAGGGCAAGGCTTTTCATGAAGCCTTGGCATACCAAGTTCAAGGCAGAAGAGGAAATGCCCTCAGTAGCCCCAGTCTAGGTGAGACTTTTTGGGTTGCCAACAGAGTTTTGGAACCAAGTTATTTTCATGGCAATAAGCAATACTCTAGGATCTTATATGATGACAACATATAGTACAAGCCAATTTGAAAAAATTATCTATGCTAGAATTTGTGTTCTCATTGATCTTGAAAAGCCCTTGCAAAAAATATTAGCCTATAATTTTGGGAGGATACCTGGGAACAAGATGTGGACTATGAGAGCATCCCCTTCAGGTGCAAGATTTATCATTAATATGGTCACCTAGCTAGGGATTATAAACATCGGATACCAAAGTAGGCAGAAGAGGAAATGGTCCTTGGAGGTTTTGAATTGCCTAAACAAAAGAATATCCAGAGAAAACAAACATCTAAAGAGCAGGTAGTCATCTCCACCAATACGTTTTCTAACCTCCCAATGGATGATGAGGAGAACATCATGGAGATGGAGATCCTAGAAACTCCTCTTCAATCCCTAAGAAAGGAACCAATAGTTGAAGAAATAAATCACAACATTAAGCCAATTCTAGATCTACTAAGTAGCCTACAAGAGAACCCACCCCAAAAGTTGAAGAGATCCCAAAGGAAAAATAGAAGCCAAGAGAAAAACAATGACTCTAACCAATCAAATGGAGGAACTCATAAAGGAATAAATAGTGGAGGTGACACCTAAGAATATTCTGATAGGGCCATGGTGGTATTCTCACCAATGCCAGGTTTGGAGTCCATCCCAAAACCAACATGAGTGAGTCATGAGTCTACTAAAAAGATGAAGCTAGATACATACCAAAGAGCAAGTAGGAAGACTACTCAACATCAAATAGGAAAAGAAGGTGCAAAGCTGATAGAAATGGATAAGGTCAAGGATCTTACCCTCATTTTCAATCCCCGTGCTTGATGAAGTGCATCACCTAGAATATTCTAGGGCTTAAGGGTAGCCCAGTAAAGCATAATGAAGTAAAATGAATGATTCAACAACATCATCCATAGATTGTATTCAATCAATAAAAGTATTGGTTTCAACAAGATAGGTGCATATTTTTTCCAAAAATATTTGGCCTGCATGTAGGGTTGAAGCCCTAAGCTCCCAAGGAGCTTCTAGAGGAGTGGCTTGTCTTTGGGATCCAAAAGAGATAGTGATACACCAAACAATGGGAAGTTGGGGGATTCTGGCTTTACTGGCCCAAAGTAGATATTCTTCTCAGCATTGGTTATGTCTCAATGTATACTCTCCTATCATCCTAGATGAAAAACGAAAACAATGGAGGAATGCAACTTATATTATTGGTCATTTTTCTAGAGCTTGGCTACTTGTAGGTGGTGATTTTAACACCATCCTCTCATTAGAAGAGAAGATAGAGGGAAATCACACTCTAGATAGTAGTACTGACCTCATGATAGAGCATATTAGATCTCTTCATATGGTAGATATCAAACCAGAAAATGGTATGATGACCTGGTCTAATAAAAGGTAGGGCCCAACATGCATTCTCGAAAGACTAGATAGGTTTCTGTTATCAGAGGAGTTTTTGAGCAATGGATATATTCCAAGAGCACAAACATTGAATAATGCAAGATCAGATCATTGGCTGGTGTTGGTGGAAGTGTGGAAGACTAGACCCAATCATGCTCCTTTTAGATTCCATCTAATGTGGTTTCGAGATAGTAGTTTTTGAGATAAGGTTCAACAATGGTGGCAGGAGGGTAAACCCAAGCATGGTACGAAGATGTATAGTTTTGTTAGGAGGCTTCAATACCTCAAGTCCAAATTGAGAACATGGAACTGGGAGGATTTTGGTGACATAAAGGAAAATAAATGACATATCTTAACCAAACTTGAGGACCTCAATGAGCAAATACAAATGAATGGCACTACTGAGATCCAAAGCAAGGAGGAGGCTAGGCTTACTACTCAGCTAGAGGAATGGGATAAAAGAGAAGATATACTGTGGAAATAGAAATCTAGGATCCAATGGCTCCAGGAGGGAGATAGGAACACTAGTTTCTTCCATAAATCTCTCCTAGCAAGGTGATCACACAATTTCATCTCTTCCCTAAAAACAGTTGCAAGTGATTCAATACACACATGGGATGGGATGAAAGATATAGCAAGAGATTACTTTGCCCAACTCTTTAAGGCAGAACCATTGAATCAAGAGGCACAACAGGAAGTACTCCAAGATATTCCTTCTCTCATCACAGAGGAAGATAATGTAACTTTGACTGCTCTAATTACTACAAAAGGACTACAATAAGTAGTTTTCAAGATGTAGAAAGGAAAAACTCTAGGTCCAAATGGATTTCCCATAGAATTCTACAAAGAATTTTGGGATATCCTTAAGGAAGAACTATTGGAAGTAGTAGAAGAGGCTAGGATAGCCAAAGTGGTTCTAAAAGAGGTGAACAAGACATATATAGCGTTGGTTTCAAAAACCCAAGAGTCTGAACATGCCTCTAGTTATCGACCAATTGCCCTTTGTAATGTCCTATATAAAATTATCACTAAGATCATGGTAGAAAGGGTCAAACCTCTTCTTCACAAAATTATTTCTCTAAAATAGGGTGGTTTTATGGAAGGAAGACAAATCTTGGATGAGATAGTCTTAGCTCAGGAGGCCATCCACTCTATGCAGGTTTAGAAAATACCCTCCATGTTTATTAGGTTAGACCTATTTAAAGCATATGATATAGTTGATTGGCACTTCCTCCTAAAGGTGATGAGATAATTTGGATTCTTGTATGATTGGGTAGAATGGATCAAGGGATGTATTTCCTTGATATCCTATTTGGTTCTAGTAAATGGAGCTCCTACTCAGCTATTTACAACTTCCAGAGGTATCAAGCAGGGAGACCCCTTATCCCCATACTTGTTCATCATATTGGCTAAATGTTTGGGAAAAATATTAGCTAAGGATAGGGACACCAGAGCTTTAGAGGGAATAATAATAACTGAAGCTAAACCAATTACTCATATACAATTTTTTGATGACTCTATATTATTAGGAAAAACAACAACAAGGGAGACCTTCAGATTTAAAATGATTCTAGGACGGTTTACAAAAGTGACTAGACAACTTATAAATGAAGAAAATTCCAAGCTCATATTTTTCACCTAGGCAGGAGATAATATTGTTGGATAAATTGAGATACAAGAAGATATCTCTTCCAATCACCTACCTAGGAATTCCACTTAAAATTGGGAGGCAAAAAAAAGGAGGAATGAACTTGGCTATCAGAGAGAGTGAAAGCCAAATTGGAAAAATGGACTAATAGGTGGATTTCTATAGGAGGACAAATGACCCTGATAAAAAAAATCCTCAATGTCATACCTATTTATGTCTCCTTGTGCTAGCTATCCCCAAGGTAGTTTTAAAAAACTTGGATCAAATAAGTTATAAGTTTTTCTAGAATGGAGTCAAGGAAGAACAAAAATGGGCACTGGTGAAATGGGATACTTTATATTTACAAAAAATGAGGGAGGACTAGGAATCAGATCAATTATCAAGAATAACAAGGTACTAGTGGCTAAGTTATATTGGAGATTGCTAAAATTCCCTAAGGAATTATGGGCTCAAATTTTGAGGGTCAAATATGAAGAGAATAAAACCTCAACAGAGCTTATCCTATTTTTGCTTCCTAGAAAAGGATCTCCCATCTTAATGGGACTTAGAATAGGAGAGTATATGATCAAGGAAATATTATTTTAAATTATCCATAATGGATAAAAGGCTAACTTTTGGACAGATTCATGGGATGGTCATCCTCCTCTAATAAATCAATCCCAAAATTGGATACCATTGATGGAGAATCTTCATAGACACAATTGGGTTAAGGTAACCAATTATTGTAAGACTCAAAGCAGTAGCTAGGAGGTAGGAAGGTAATGGATCCTAATAGAGGAGTGACCAATCCAAATCCGAGAGGATCAAATAAAAGAAATCTATAGGACCATCCAAACGAGATCACTCTTGTGGTCTTAAGAGGAGGATACCCTTATTTGGGGTAGAAAAATCAGAGTGAATATATAATTGCCTCTAGATATTTAGCCCTCTGTTAGAGTACCTCGAGCCCGTTAAGTGATATATTCATGCAACTTTGGGTACAAAATATTTGGCCCAAAGTTAGGTTCTTTATTTTTCTTCTACTTCATAGAAGGGTGCTAATAGGAGAACATTTGATGAAAAGAGGGATGCATGGACCTTTTAGATGTGAGATGTGCTGGAAGAATGAGGAAATAATCTCTCACATTTTTATAGAATGCCCCATCACAATAAAACTATGGAAACAGATGGTAACTTTGTGAGGCATGGAGAAAAATAATACCTTGATAAACAAATTCGAGAAAAGCAGTAAGTGTAGAATTAAAGAAAAAATAGAGAAGAAGAAACACATTACACAAGAGTTTATCCTAGGAAATCCTTTTAGAAAAAAAAACCCAGCAAGAATATTTCCTTATTGTATAAACTTGACCATGTCTAATACAATAATATCCTTATCCATGTTTCTCTTGTGATTACATTGCTTGTGCATTTCACACTCACACCAAACCCTCATTCAAGTGTTTTTTTATATACCAACAACACAAGAAGGGGAATTACAATACCATGAGAGCAAATCCATGGACCATATATACATTAACCCAAAACTTCCCATATGAGTTTAAAAAATAGCTTAAACCCTCAAAAACATTTCTCTAGGGGTTACCGTCCGCATACCCCCACTCGAGGCTTAGCCTAGCCTTGAACCTCAACGAGTATAGGGGCAGAGTGTCTAGTCCTCTCAGAGTTAACCCCACCCGAATAACATGGAAAATATTCAACACAATTACGATATTTTCCCACTTGTTGAATACTTTCCATAGGGGCTAAAAACTACTATTGTCAACTATTAAGGGCAACAATGCCCATAGATATTCTACACCAAGAAATGTTTTGAGCAGGTGCAATCTTTGTTAACAAATCAACAATATTCTTCTCTATATCAACTTTCTCCAACATCACTCGGATCTCTTCAACCATCTCTCTCACAAAATGGTACTTGATATCAATATGTTTTGACCGATCATGAAAACCAATATTGTTTGCCAGAAATATTGCACTCTGACTATCATTGTCAATTCTCATAGTTTTTTGCTTAAGACCAATTTTTGAACATAACCTCTATAGCCACACTGCTTCTTTATAGGTATGAGTTGCTACAATGTATTTTGATTATATAGTGGACAAAGCAACTACTGATTGCTTTTTAATCATCCAAATTACTACCCCTTCAAACAAATTGAACACATAAGCACTCGTGGATCTTCTCTTGTCAAGATTTCTCCAAATTTTTCTTTGTAACAAATAGCATAATCTGTGGTTCCACGTAGGTATCTGAAGATCCTCTTCACAACAATCCAATGTTCCTTTCCTAGATTGGACATATATCTGTTAACTACTCCCACTACATAAGCAATATTAGATCTAATACATATCATTGCATACATTAAACTACCAACAACATTGGTATAAGAAACATGATGCATTTCTTCAATTTCCTCATTTGTTTTAGGACATAGTTCAACATATAACTTTTGACCAACAAGATATGGAGTACATATTGGTTTACAATCATGCATCCTAAACTTCTATAGTATCAAATCAATATATTTCCTTTGATTTAACCATAACTTTCTATTTGCATAATCCCTTATTATTTCCATACCCAAAATAAATTTTGCAACACCCAAATCCTTCATGTCAAATTCAAAAGATAACTGAGATTTTAGTAACTTTATCATCTCCTTATTGTTACCAATTAACAACATGTCATTCACATACAAAACAATGATAACAAAATTTTCACCTTCCTTTTTGAAATAAACACACGGATTTGCTTTGATTTTTCTAAGCCCAAGTGTCAAAACAAACTTATCAAATTTTTGGTTCCACATTCTTGGAGATTGCTTTAATCTATAAAGAGACTTCTTCAACTTGCATACCAAGTCCTCCTTACCTTTTACCCTAAAGCATTCTAGTTGTGATATATATATATATATATATATATATATATATATATATATATATATATATATATATATATATATATATATATATATATATATATATATATGTCTTCATCAATTTCACCATGTAGAAAAGTTATCTTTACATCCATCTATTCTATTTTAAAATAAAAAACAACATAAATAGCCAATAGAACTCTAATTGATGTTAGTTTAGCCATAGGAGAAAAAATCTCACCAAAGTCAATTCCCTCAACTTGAGAAAATCCTTTTGCTACTAGGCGAACTTTGTACTTCTCCAAATTTCCTTCTACATTGTACTTTTTCTTGAATAACCACTTACAACCAACAAGTTTTCTTCCAAGGGGTAGTTTCACCAAGTCCCATGTCTTATTTTTATCCAAGGACTTCATTTCTTTCTCCATAGCCCTTTTCCAAGACTTATTCTCACTTGATTGAAGTGCATCCTTTATAGTCTTGGGTTCTTCATCATTAACTAATAAATTAAATGCAAAACATAAATTTGAAAGGCTATACCTTTCTAGTTTTTGCATCTTCAACTTCCTCCACACCTTCTTCCTCTAAATATTCCTCTTTAGACTCTCTACAATTCATATTATTTTGTAGCATCAGGTTCTACCATAGGTTCTTCCTCCTATTCTAATTTTACCTGAACCATTTTAGGTTATTTGCTTGGTAATTTTTTATTTGAGAAATTATGATACTGGGCAGCATGGGAGGATCGAATAATGGACCCTAGAATTAACATGGGGCCCATGAGGGAAAACAACCAATGAAAACCACACATGGAGAAAATTCCACACTCACCACCATTGAGTGATGCTCCCACGGGAGAGGATGGAGCATATTGTTGGGCCATGATTCGCTCATTTGAGGGGTTGGGTCATGGTTTGCGTGCTTCCACTTGGGCATTTCACCTAAAATCCTGCTTCTCGATTTGCAAAGCTCTATGTGGGTGTTGTGCTTTATATACCACCATAAGGGCCATTGTGGGATAAATGTGGGATAATGGCTCAAGACTCTCGCAACGTTACTCAAGTTCTTTTTTAATAATTTTTTATTTGAGAAATTATGAGACTGGGCAGTACAACAGGAGCGAATAATAGACCCTAGAATTAACATGGGGCCCATGAGGGAAAACAACCAAAAAAACCCACACATGGGGAAAATTCCACACTCACCACCATTGAGTGATGCTCCCACGGGAGAGGATGGAGCATATTGATGGGCCATGGTTCGCTCGTTTGAGGGGTTGGGTCATGATTCACGTGCTTCCACTTGGGCATTTCACCCAAAATTTTGCTTCCCGATTTGCAAAGCTCTATGTGGATGTTGTGCTTTATATACCACCATGAGGGCCATCATGGGATAAATGTGGGATAATGGCTCAAGACTCTCGCAACGTTGCTCAAGTTATTTTTTAATAATTTTTTATTTGAGAAATTATGAGATTGGGCAATACGGGAGGAGCGAATAATGGACCCTAGAATTAACATGGGGCCCATGAGGGAAAATAGCTAATGGAAACCATACATGGAGAAAATTCCACACTCACCACCATTGAGCGATGCTCCCATGGGAGAGGATGGAGCATATTGTTGGGCCATGATTTGCTCGTTTGAGGGGTTGGGTCATGGTTCGCGTGCTTCCACTTGGGAATTTCACCCAAAAACTTGCTTCCTGATTTTTAAAGCTCTATGTGGGTATTGTGCTTTATATACCACCATGAGGGTCATCGTGGGATAAATGTGGGATAATGGCTCAAGACTCTCGCAACATTGCTCAAATTATTTTTTAATAATTTTTTATTTGAGAAATTATGAGACTGGGCAGTATGGGAGGAGTGAATAATGGACCCTAGAATTAACATTTGGCCCATGAGGGAAAAAATCCAACGAAAACCACACATGGGGAAAATTCCACACTTACCACCATTGAGCGATGCTCCCACGGGAGAGGATGGAGCATATTTTTGGGCCATTATTCGCTCGTTTGAGGTGCTGGGTCATGGTTCGTGTGCTTCCACTTGGGCATTTCACCCAAAAGCTTACTTATCAATTTGCAAAGCTCTATGTGGGTGTTGTGCTTTATATACCACCATAAGGGCCATCGTGGGATAAATGTGGGATAATGGATCAAGACTCTCGCAATGTTACTCAAGTTATTTTTTAATAATTTTTTATTTGAGAAATTATGAGACTGGGTAGTACGGGAGGATCGAATAATGAACCCTGGAATTAACATGGGGCCCATGAGGGAAAACAACCAACGAAAACCACACATGGGGAAAATTCCACACTCACCACCATTGAGTGATGCTCCCACGGGAGAGGATGGAGCATATTTTTGGGCCATGATTCACTCGTTTGAGGGGTTGGGTCATGGTTCATGTGCTTCCACTTGGGCATTTCACCCAAAATCCTGCTTCCCGATTTGCAAATCTCTATGTGGGTGTTGTGCTTTATATACCACCATGAGGGCCATCGTGGGATAAATGTGGGATAATGGATCAAGACTCTCACAGCGTTGCTCAAGTTATTTTTTAATAATTTTTTATTTGAGAAATTATGAGACTGGGTAGTACGGGAGGAGCAAATAATGGACCCTAGAATTAACATGGGACCCATTAGGGAAAACAACCAATAGATTCCACACATAGGGAAAATTCCACACTCACCACCATTAAGCGAAGCTTCCACAAGAGAGGATGGAGCATATTGTTGGGCTATGATTCGCTCGTTTGAGGGGCTGGGTCATGGTTCGCATGCTTCCACTTGGGCATTTCACCCAAAATCCTACTTTCCAATTTGCAAAGCTCTATGTGGGTGTTGTGCTTTATATACCACCATGAGGGCCATAATTGGATAAATGTGGGATAATGGCTCAAGACTCTCACAGCGTTGCTCAAGTTATTTTTTAATAATTTTTTATTTGAGAAATTATGAGACTTGGTAGTACGGGAGGAGCAAATAATGGACCCTAGAGTTAACATGGGGCCCATGAGGGAAAACAACCAATGGAAAATACACATGGGGAAAATTCCACACTCACCACCATTAAGCGATGCTCTCATGGGAGAGGATGGACATATTGCTAGGCCATGATTCACTCTTTTGAGGGGTTGGGTCATGGTTCGCATGCTTCCACTTGGGCATTTCATCCAAAAGCCGGCTTCCCAATTTGCAAATCTCTATGTGGGTGTTGTGCTTCATATACCACCATGAGGGTCATCGTGGGATAAATGTGGGATGATGGCTCAAGACTCTCGCAGCGTTGCTCAAGTTATTTTTTAATAATTTTTTACTTGATAAATTATGAGACTGGGTAGTACGAGAGGAGCGAATAATGGACCCTAGAATTAAATGGGGCCCATGAGGGAAAACACCCAAAGGAAACCACACATGGAGAAAATTCCACACTCACCACCATTGAGCGATGCTCCCACGGGAGAGGATGGAGCATATTGTTGGGCCATGATTCGCTCGTTTGAGGGGTTGGGTCATGGTTCACATGCTTCCACTTGGGTATTTCACCCAAAATCCTGCTTCTCGATTTGTAAATCTCTATGTGGGTGTTGTGCTTTATATACCACCATGAGGGCCATCATGGGATAAATATGGGATAATGGCTCAAGACTCTCGCAGTATTGCTCAAGTTATTTTTTAATAATTTTTTATTTGAGAAATTATGAGACTGGGTAGTACGGGAGGAGCGAATAATGGACCCTAGAATTAACATGGGGCCCATAAGATAAAAAAACCAATGGAAACCACACATGGGGAAAATTCTACACTCACCACCATTGAGTGATGCTCCCACGGGAGAGGATGGAGCATATTGTTGGGCCATGATTCGCTTGTTTGAGGGGTTGGGTCATGGTTCACGTGCTTCCACTTGGGCATTTCACCCAAAATTTTGCTTCCCGATTTGCAAAGCTCTATGTGGATGTTGTGCTTTATATACCACCATGAGGGCCATCATGGGATAAATGTGGGATAATGGCTCAAGACTCTCACAAGGTTGCTCAAGTTATTTTTTAATAATTTTTTATTTGAGAAATTATGAGACTAGGTAGTACGAGAGGAGCGAAAAATGGATCCTAGAATTAACATGGGGCCCATGAGGGAAAACAACCAATAAAAACCACACATGGGGAAAATTCCATACTCACCACCATTGAGCGATGCTCCCACGGGAGAGGATGGAGATATTACTAGGCCATGATTTGCTTGTTTGAGGGGCTGGGTCATGGTTCGCATGCTTCCACTTGGGCATTCCACCCAAAATCCTGCTTCCCGATTTGCAAAGCTCTATGTGGGTGTTGTGCTTTATATACCACCATGAGGGCCATCGTGGGATAAATGTGAGATAATGGCTCAAAACTCTCACAGCGTTGCTCAAGTTATTTTTTAATAATTTTTTATTTGAGAAATTATGAGACTGGGCAATATGGGAGGAGAGAATAATGGATCCTAGAATTAACATGGGACCCATGAGGGAAAACAACCAATGAAAACCACACATGGGGAAAATTCCACACTCACCACCATTGAGTGATGCTCCCACGGGAGAGGATGTAACATATCGTTGGACCATGATTCGCTCATTTGAGGGGTTGGATCATGGTTCGCGTGCTTCCACTTGGGAATTTCACCCAAAAGCTTGCTTCCCAATTTGCAAAGCTCTATGTGGGTATTGTGCTTTATATACCACCATGAGGGCCATTGTGGGATAAATGTGGGATAATGGCTCAAGACTCTCGCAGCGTTGCTCAAGTTATTTTTTAATAATTTTTTATTTGAAGGCCCTAAAGTTTGGTTTAAAATGCCAAAGTCCATTTAATTATTAAATCATAATAATTAAATTCTTAAAAGAATTTAATTTATTATATTTAATAAATAATGGCCAAAGTCAAATGTTGGGCATCGACATCATCGCGTGCATTGTCGACATCTTCCTCTGCCAACGTAGGAACACATTGGAGGCATATGGCATATATATACCATAGCCTTTCCAAAGGTAAAATGATCCACCCAATTCGCTAAAGACTATCACATGCTATTTCGTGCGCATTCCTCATGGTAGTAACTTCGTGCAACGTGTTTCATAGAGCGTGGGTGAAGGAGCCATATTTTGGCTTATGTGTTTTATAATTTCAAAGCGCTAAAGGCGCTTGGAGGCTCCAAGAGGAGCACGTGGCTCCACGATGTGGAAGCCCCAGTCAAGGTTCTAGTGGGAGAGATGTGCTCTGTTCGACTTATGCGCATGCCAAAGTGGTAAAGCTTTTTAATTATTAAATTTTATTTTTGCTTAGGCTAAAGTTTGTCTTAGGAGAAATAAGGGGAATATTTTTTTGGATTTTAGCCTAAGTTAAAGAGAATTTTTATGAGTTATATGAAAGGTGTTTGCTGAGATTAATTTGTGGGTAAAAATATTTTTACCTTAGAGGAAAGGAAAATTATTTAATGCATTATTTTTCAAAAAAAATATTTTTAAATTCAATATTAAAGTAGGGAGTTATAAGTAGAAATTGGGTTAATTTTTTAGGATATTTTTTTGAAGTAGCTTATGCCAAATTTGTATGGTTGAGATGAAATTGTGATGAGTAAGGTTTTGAGAAGTGAATATTTAAACTATTGTGGTGTTGGATATTATTTTAAGAATGGGGTAATAAGGTGTATTTGTGAGTTATTATATGCTTTGTATTGTTATCTAACTTCTTTGAGCTTGGAAAAGAAGTGTTTGTGGTTGTGGCAGATGTTTGAGGTTCCTTCATCATCAAGAAAAAGGTACAAGCACATTCTTCCATAGTTGAGTTGATTGGTTGGTTTTATGGAAAATAAGTTTGGAGTGAAAAGGACTTAATTAGGGTTTCCTTATTGAGTGTGTTGAGTTAATGCTTCAAGGTTTTCTGTAATAAAGAGTTGTTAAAACCTTGTTTTATAAGCATTGTTGTTGAAGCCATTGGTTGAGTGAAGAAATTGAACTAGGGTTTGAAAAAAACATGAGTATCATTGTTATGTGAGATTTTTTTATAAGCATTATTGTTGAAGCCATTGGTTGAGTGAAGAACTTGAACTAGGGGCTGAAAAGAACATGAGTATCATTGTCATGTGAGATTTGTTGATAAGCATTGTTGAAACATTTTGAGTGAAGGTTTATATGCTTGGACTAGGGTTTGAAAGCAAATATTTTTTCATTGAGTGATTTGTTGAGTAGAGTTGGTTGAGCCTATTCAAGTGGATGTCTGAAGTGATTGTTCAAGTTCCATAAAATAAACTATTCTATGTTCTAAATTGATTTGAGAAAGTGATTGAGTATTGAGTTGAACTTGAAGCATATTGAGTCTCTAACAATTCTCTGTATGTTTCTGAAAGAGTCATTGGAAGTGATTGAGTATTGAGGTGAATGTGAAGCATATTGAGTCTCTAACAATTCTTTGTATGTTTCTAAAAGAGTGATTGAAAGTGATTGAGCATTGTGATGAGTATAGAGCATATTGAGTCTCTAACAATTCTCTTTATGTTTCTATGAGATTGGACAAGATTCTAGTGTGGACTTGTTGAGCAGATTTGAGGTAAGTCTTTGATAATACTTGTGGATAGTTTTGGGTAAGCTTTTGTGGAAGCTTACAATATAGATTGAGAGCATATTTGGATAAGTTCTTGTGAGGACTTATTGATCAGATTTGGAAAATTTCTAGAGAGGACTTGAGGATAGATTGGTGTGAGCTTTTGTGGAAGCTTACAAGGCAGATTTGAGACAAGTATTTGAGAAGACTTGAGAGTAGAGTTGATTGATTGATTTGTGCCAACCTTGAGTTAAGGTTTGGGGTATATTTAGCAGAGTTGACTTGAGATTGAGTCAAGAATTAAGTTAAGGCTTGAGGACAGATATTGAGGATAGATTTGTGCTAGACCAAAGTACTATGTTTAGTATAGATTTGAGGACAAATTTTGGTGCAGATTTTAGGACAGGTTTGTGCCAGACCAAAGATAGAGATTGAGGATAAATTTGTGCTAGACAAAAGGACTGTGTTTAGTATATATTTGAGAAAGAGCTTTGGAGGTGATAGAGTTGAGGACAAATATATCTAGCCAGAGCAAGGAGAACATGTGTCTTCTATGGATAGAGTTCCATTTGCTAAGGGTAGTGGAGGTAGAGGTCTTCTAGAGGATCACCAACTAGAGTAGAGTTAGGAGATTGGTGTCTCTTGTGGATAGAGATCCATGAACTTGATTTAGGGGATTGGTGTCTTGTTTGGACAAAGGTCCATAAACATTGTAATAGAGAAAGGATTCCCAAGAGATTTATTGAGAAAAAAATAGTGAAATATGTTTTCTATGGAGTAGCCCACATTGGGTGAACCAGATTAAATTTATGTCTATATTGTGTGTGATGATTTGTGCTTTACTTTGGTTACTGGTGTTGATATTGCTATATTTACATTGCATAATATTGATTGGAAATAAAAGTAAAAAGTTCTTATACTAGTTCACCTCCCCTCTCAGTATAAGCTTGTGTTCTTCAATTGGTATCAAAGCTGGTTCTTTCGAAAAAGTTTTAACAACTTGAACGAAGATCTTACAAGAACACAAATGGCAAAGAAAGGCAAAGGCAAGACCATGAGACACAAAAATAAAAGAACACACATGGTCATGAAAGAAAAGGAATATGAGTTTGATATTGTTGTGTTAGGAGGAAAAATGGAAATAGATTCAAAAGATGAATCAAGCTGTGGAGAAAAGATCAGATTGATAAAGTTTTGTACCAGATATAGGAATATAGGTCACCATGTTGGCAATTTTGGGTATGTTGCCTAGCTTCATGTTTGTGAGTTTGTAGGAGGAACGAACTAATATTGTATTGAAATGTAGATTATAAATAATACATTGAATGCCTGAATAAGCCCGGAGGTTACGGAATCACCCGAGGCTGAAATAGAACTTGTTATAACAAATAACAAGTAATGCCTAAAATATAATAAGCACTAAATATAATGTAATAACAAAGATACGCTAACATCCCCCCTTATTACATTATTTGGGTAATAAGATAACTACTAGCTATACTAACATCCCCCTGATTACATCATTTAGCAATACAAAGAGAGCTGCGAAACAATTCAAATTTGACACGTGCAAGTGCCTTAGTGAAAATGTCTGCAACTTGAGCATTTGTGGGAATGTACTGAAGCTGAATTCGGTGCCTTGGAACTTCGTCTCGAATGAAGTGACATTGTGTGTCAATGTGCTTGGTTCTTTCATGATGTACTGGATTCTTGACAAGGTTCAGAACACCCTGGTTGTCGCAAAACAAGTGAATTGGAGATTTGGATGGAAGACCCATACTTGTCAAAATGCGATGCAACCATATCACTTCGCACACAGCTTCACGTGCGGTGCGATACTCTGCCTCTGTAGATGAGATAGCAACCACCTGTTGCTTCTTGTTGTGCCATGAGACAGGACCGGATCCAAGATGAAAAATATATCCTGAAGTTGACTTGCGATCATCAAACGACCCGACATAGTCGGAGTCCGTGTATCCTTGCAAGAAGAATTTACCATTCCTCTTGTATTCTAGGCCATATTCCATAGTACCACGGACATAGTGAAGAACACGTTTTGCTGCTTTCCAGTGAGTAGTCTTAGGTTCCTGCATGAACCTCGAAAGATAGTTAACAACAAACACGATATCTGGCCTAGTGTTTGTTAGATATATGAGACTCCCAATCAATCGGTCGATAGAGAGTACCATCTACCTGAGGTGAATCATCATACCATGATAACTGAAGCCCTGATTCCATCGGAGTTGCCATTGGCTTGCAATCAGTCATGCGATATTTTTCTAACAATGTCTTGGCATATTTTTTCTGAGACACCTTGATGTAGTGCTCCTTCTGGCTTACTTCCAGACCAAGACAATAATGGAGAAGTCCGAGATCTGTCATCTCAAAATATTTACATAAGTCACTTTTGACAGTAGAGATCATAGTTTCTGAACTCCCTGTAATGAGCAGATCATCAACATAGAGTACAAGCAACACTATCTCAGAACCTTTTTTCTTGAAATAGAGGTTTGCATCTGATGGACATCTCTTAAATCCATGTTGTAGGAGGTGATTATCCATTTTTATATACCAAGCTCGAGGAGCTTGTTTCAAACCATACAAGGATTTGACCAACTTGCAAACTTTCTGCTCTTGGCCTTCCACTTCAAATCCTTCAGGTTGAGTCATGTAGACTTCCTCTTGGAGATCACCATTCAGAAAAGCACTCTTGACATCCATTTGGTGAACTTTCCACCCATATTGTGCTGCCATAGCACAAAGAACTCGAATGGTGGTCATCCGAGCAGTAGGTGCAAAAGTTTCCTCATAGTCAATGCCTTCCTTTTGAGCATAGCCCTTTGCAACAAGATGGGCCTTATGCTTATCAATTGTCCCATCTGCCTTGTACTTGACTTTGTACACCCATTTGCAGCCTATGGGCTTCTTTCCGTATGGCAGATTGACAAGCTTCCAAGTTTTGTTTTTCATCAGAGACTGATACTCAGCATCCATAGCAGCCTTCCATTGTGGCTCACTAAGGGCATCTTGCACCGAAACAGGTTCATGTTCATTCATTGAAGACATAAACACCCTGTCCTCATCTATATCCATATCCTCTGTTGGTCTCTCTGGATCAACAGAAAGTCCCTCAAAATATTGACAAAGATCATCAACCCCAGTAGTCTCTGCTGCTGCTCTCTCCTGTCGAGCCATGTTGCGAGTACGAGGCCTATCCAAAGTCAAATCAGGTGGAGTAGATAGCTTGGAGTCTCTGATTGTACTTGTATACCATTTTGGATTCTTATTCTATGATTTTGAAGAAGATGGAGAAGAACCTCCAATCTTTGATGATGAAGGAGACTTCTCAACTTTAGATTCCACAAGATCTAGGTATACATCTGATGTGCTTTGTGATGTGAAAGCCTCATCAAAAACAACATCTCTACTGACATGAATCTTCTTGGTCAAGGGATCAATCAAACGATAACCCTTAGAGTGCTCATCATAGCCAAGAAGAATACACTTCAATGTCTTCTCATCTAGCTTCTTCCTTTTCTCTTTTGGTATGTGCATGAAAGCTTTACACCCAAAAATGCGTAGATGAGAAATGGAGGGTTTCCTACCACTCCATGCTTCCTGTGGAGTCATTCCTTGTAGGGCCTTTGTGGGTGCCCTATTCAACAGATATACTGCTGTGGTGACAGCTTCTGCCCAATATTGTTGCCCAAGACTAGCTCCTGTGAGCATGCAACGAACCATTTCCATGATGGAACGGTTCCTCCTTTCAGCAACTCCATTTTTCTGAGGAGTATAAGCAGTAGTTAACTGTCTCGTGATCCCATGTGCAGCCAAGAATGCAAAAAATTCTTTAGAGGTAAACTCCCCCCCTCGATCTGAGCGGAGAGTCTTTATAGAAGCCCCTGACTCCTTCTCAACAGATTTCTTGAATTGCTGAAAGAAACCAAATGCCTCAGATTTCAGAGTAAGAAAGAACACCCACATTTTTCATGAGTAATCATCTACAAATAACTGAAAATACCTCTTCCCCCCACAACTGATGGGTGTGAAAGGACCGCACAGATCGGTGTGAATCAACTCTAGAGGTTTCTTTGCTCTTGTAGAGCTTTTCTCAAAAGGTACTCTATGTTGCTTTCCTGCCAAGCAGTCAGAGCACACTGGCAATGTGGTAGAAAGGGAAGGAAGACCCTTTACCATCTCATACTTACTTAGCTCAAGTAAGTAACCAGAACTAAGATGCCCATATCTCTTGTGCCATAGGGAAGTTGCCTCCTTTGTAGAGACTGTCATGGCGACATGTGGAGTAGAGATAGCATCTAAGGCAAATAAGCCATGCTTAAATGAAGCGGTTGCAATGTTCTTACCCCTCCTGGTAATAGAACAACACTTCTTGCCTCCCTCAACACTAAAGTTCACAACCATATCTTTGTCCAGAATTTGTGTGATGGACAACAAATTGTTCGCCAATCCTGGAACATAGAGGACTTTTTCAATCTGACACTTGCCATCAGAAAGAGTGACTAAAATAGTACCTTCTCCCTGAACCTTGTAGGTTTTATCATCAACAATAGTGACAGGTTTGCCCTCTTTGGCCTCAAAAGACTCAAACCATGATTTGTCGCCAGTCATATGCTTACTAGCGCCAGAATCGACATACCATACAGGATCCGTCTGCTTGGAGGCTGTGGTAGTCATGAGCACCTTGTGTGCCCACTCAGAATCTGAGTCAGATTCTTCAACAACAACATTCACCTTGGGTTGCTTGTTCTTGTTGTGTGGTTTGTTCTGGCCTTTCTATTTAGGTTGTTTATTCTTATGCCAACATCTGTTTGTATCATGACCCTCTTTGTCACAGATCTTGCAATATATTTTTGTTTGTTGAGGTTGTTTCCCTTTTGAATCCTTTTGAGAACTACCTCCTTTCTAAAAATTACCCTTCTTCTTGTTTGGCCCCTTTCTGTTGGTGTAGAGGGCAGTGTTAGAAGAATCATCTCATTGTAGTTGGCGTGCCTCCTCTTCTTGAAGCATATTAACCAACTCTACAAAGGTAACTTTCCATTGGGACACCTGAAGGGAAGTGATCAACACCCTATAAGAATCAGGTAAAGCTCTCAATACAATTGAGGTAAGGAGCTTGTCATCAACTGGTTCTCCCAAAGAATTCAACTTTGCTTTCAATTCAGACACTCTGCAAAGAAAGAGTTCAACTGTCTCCCCCTGCTTCATGCTTAGACTGTGTAATTGAGATTGAAGAAATAGAATAGTGGAATCATTCTTTCCCTCATATATAGTGTTAAGGGCATCCCATGCCTCTTTACTATTTTCATAATCAACAATATGGGGTTGAACTTCATCAGACACAACAAGCAAGATGAGCACTTTTGCTTTGCTGTCTTTCTTGTCAAAGTCTTTCTGATCAGCAGATGGAGCTGTAGCTCCAGCAATAGATGAAGGTCTTGTTGTTGCTCCAGATACAACATCCCATAAGTCATCCATTGCTAGGATTGCCTTCATCTTGTTTTTCCATGGTGTGTAGTTAGGACCTTTCAACAACTGATGAGAATCAGTCATTAATTTTGCAGACATTGTGAAGGTTCCTTATAACACCAATTGGTCCCCCTTTCGATATACCTTTTGCTAGGCCGTTATACCATACAAAATACCCGCCCTTACATGAGGGAGACTATAGGTATTTAGAAAGATCAAAAAAAAATCACCCGCCCTTACGTGAGGGAAACTATAGGTAATTTTTAGAGATCATACGATACGTGGTACTTAAGCAATACTGAAAGGGAATAGTCTCGTTGATGGCACCTACCATAGAAAGTCTTCAATCCTCATGCGTGGGGCGTAACTTCCCCTAAACACTTCGGATTTCAGAACTTTCGTCAGGATTTACGCCTAAACACAAGAACTATTAGGGTAATGGATGGAGTAAAAAAATGCAAAAGATGGCAAACTTATCTCTCCCCGATGATTTATAGAGAACAAGCTCAGACGTCATTTTGGCAGCTATATTAGGCGGCGGATACAGTAGCGCAATCACGACAGCTTTACCTGTAAGTGCTGGCCAGAGGTATCACAAATACCGAACGCTGTAGTGCAATAAATTGCACGGATGGGTTTTAATTATTTCGGGGACTTAGGGAGTGAATTTGATTTTAACTTTTAATGATGTAGTGCAAAGCAAGAAAAAAATGCAACATACAACATAAAAGTGCCCACAGAAAATAAACCACTAGGTGTCGGGCGCTGTCGAAAATGCACCTTTACAATAATGCCAAAAATTGCTTTTTCAAAAAAATACTCTCTATCCCCCCTTGATTTTTGAAAAAATACTCCCCCTTAGATTTTTCCAAAAAAAATGGACTCCCCCCTTTAAAATTTTTCTTTATAAAGCATTTTAAAACATTCTTTTAGAACTAAAGTTAAAAAAAATAACTTTATCTTATATAGTAAAAAATTATTTTTTAAAATAATAACTTTAAACTATTATAAAATAAATTAAAATGTTATTAATTTTAATTTTAATTAAAGAATATTAAAAAAAAACTTAAATAAAAAATTTTATACCTTTGTTTTGGGGGGGTCGACGGGACTCGAACCCGCGACCTCAGGGCTCCTGGAGCCCTACCGCTCAACCCACGACCAGGTGGGCTAGCGGGCTGATCCGATTGGATCAGGGGACCCCCTCGTATTTGAGGAGTCTCCCCGAGCCTGTCCGCTGCTCGACCGCCACTCCTCCGCTCAGCGACGGCTCCCGTGGTGGTTGCGGCTTGTCTCAAGTGACAGTGCAATCAGAGTTTTGGTTCGACGATGGCCACTTCACGGATCTTCACCAGCACAACGATGCTTAGATCTCTTGCGCACATATGGGTTTGTAGTGTTCTAAAAAATTTCTCTTGGAAATTTCTATAGATAAGCTTCTTTGCATTATTTTTGCATCGTCGAAGTTAGCAGATAGGGGAGCATCCACAAGAAAACTTCATTTCACGAAACAAAAAAAAAATTCATGCAATCGATCTCAGCAACTGTGTTTTTTTTTTATAGATCCAAATTAGGCGAGAGTCCATTGAAAGTTGTCTGCAATCATCCAATGACGCTTTGGCAGAACAAATCAACAAGCTAGAAAATGTAACGGTTGATTGCGTTGCCTCTATAACTCGTAAATCACTATCAATGGGCTGTCACGGGCAAAAGCGATTGCATATTGGAGGTTTGCTAGCTATCCATGGTATATTATCCCACATCGGGGATGCAATGAGCAAATAGTGGTTTAAAAACAAACAAACTCACATAGACATTTGATTGCCTTCGGGAAATCTCTCCTTTGGTCACGGTTTTGCCATGCGCTCTGATTCGATCAGTCATTATTCACCTTTAGGTCCTCCACGCTTAGGTCTATTATGTCCAAATGCCATTTTTCAGTCCACCCAGTTGGCCTTTAGGCTTGTCCGCCTACCCAGTCAGGTGTTCGTGTTCAAGGTTCGACCAATGCCCATCAAACCATGTGTCCTCCTAGGCTATCTCACTCGGCTATCTCCAGGATGCTGATTCAAATCAAACCATTAGGAGTCAGTCCCACGATGGATTGGATGCAATGCGATCCAGGCCATAGGGATCGATCAACCAACTCATCCAACATATTTGACTTCCACCCAGTTGAGGCTACCAGAGCTCCGACAAGTCTACCTTTGATACCATGTAAGAAGAACAATTGAAATTGTATTGAAATGTAGATTATAAATAATACATTGAATGCCCGGATAAGCCCGGAGGTTATGGAATCACCCAAGGCTAAAATAGAACTTGTTATAACAAATAAAAAGTAATACCTAAAATATAATAAGCACTAAATATAATTTAATAACAAAGATATGCTAACAGAGTTGTCATTGATGTCAAAAGGAGTTTGTGTTGATGTCAAAAGGAATTTGTGCTGATGTCAAAAAGAGTTTGGTGATAAAAATATCTTGAAAGTTCCATGATGTTTGTTTATGGGTTTTTAATTAAAACCATGGTGACAAGGTTAAAGGTTTTTCTTAAAACCATCTAGACTCATTAAGGGTTTTTATTAAAACCATCTTGGCTTAATGAAAAGGTTTTGCTCCTTAAAAAAACCTTAAAAGTCCATTTTGATTATTAATAAATAAATTAACTCAAACGTTTGAAAATATTTTAAGTTAAGTTTATTATTAATAAAATAATAATTATTAATTTAATAATTGTTATTGAAAGGGTTTCTAAACCCTTAGCGGCGCTCATGTAAAAGACTTACATTGTCGACGTCAACTTGCATGGGATGAAAAACACAATGTTTGCAAGGAGCTTCGATGTCAACTTGCATGAGATGCAAAAGACTATTAAAGGGCATTAATTCCTAAGGTTCAATGCACCTCCGATTTGCGTGATTACCTTCAAATTTGTATTGCTTTGTGACCTTTGATTTTAGATTGCTCTATGATTTTTGATTTTTGTATTGCTCTATGTTTAAGTTTCGATTTCGTACGCCTGTGAGGAAGACAAATCTGTTTGTCTTTAATATCTACAAGCAAAGGGAAGGTAAAATGACGAGTGGCGCTTGAGAGTTTCGTTGGGCACTTGTGCTCCAACGGAAGAGGCAGTGGAGCGAAGGCGCTCAATAGGCAGAGGTGTCGAGATCGATTTGCGTCGGGCATGTTTCATTTTTGGTCACGAATTATTGTGCACGTGGTATAGCAGTTACTTTGGGCCACGAGTTTGGAGGAGGAAGCGCTTTTGCGCTTATGTTGGTGTCTCCACACTTCTCCTAAGGTTGGAGAATTTATTTTTGGCCAAGGTAAATCTTTTTTTGATAATGTGGAATATTTGATTTGACTTGGCAATTATTGTTGGTAATTGGATGGAGGTATAAGGTTAAATAGAAATATTGCTTTGACATTGTTATTATTGATGCTTAATGTTTATGTGGTAAATGCATTTAGAAGTAAATGTATTTTAGGAGTTATAAGGGTTTAAGGAATAATTGTGCTTAATGTCATATTGGGGCTAGAGAGCCTTTGGAGTTATTGAATGGATATTCTCTTGTAATTATTTTTTGAGGCTGAAGTTATTTTGTGATATATTAAGTAGAAGTTATAAGGTGTAAAGGAATATTGTTGATATGTATATTTGTGTGTTTTGATTATTGATGAGTTGGAGTGATAAGGTGTTATTAGGACTCTTATCATTGTGCATTATTCCATTGTTGCTAACTCTAATTTGTGGCAAATTGAGATTTAGTGTTGTGACAGATTTTGAGTTCTCCTTCTTCATCAAAGTAAAGGTATGGGCACATTCTTCCATGGTTATTATTGATTTATGGTTTTCTAAAAATAAGTTTGGAGTGAAAAAGATTAAATTAAGTTTCCTTATTTGGAGTGGATCTTATTTTTTGAAAGTGAAAGTATTGATTATGCATTATGATATCATGATGAGTTTATGAGTTATTGCATAATTCTGGTTTATGAGAGTGGAAGCATTTGAAGTTTGCTTTAGGGTTTTTGAGTGAGAAGTGTATGCCATTGCTATAAGTTGTTGAAACCCTAATTGAGTTATTTGGTTGTTGAGAGTTTGGTTTTGAGATTGCTTCTGTTGAGATTGAGTTGATCAAGTTATGCTTTACTTAATACATGAGTTGGGCTTTGCTCATTTGAGATTTGATTTTATCAAGTTGTACTTTGCTTGATAAACTTGGTTGTGTGGTTAAGTTGAGCATTCCCATTTGAGAGAATTTGGAAATATCTTGAACCCCTTTTTGATGCTTAGAGAGAGATTGATTTAAGTTCTTGAAAACTAACTTGGTTAGGGATTGATAGCAAGTTATGGTTCTATGTTGGAGGATTTGATTTCTTGATATTGCATTATTGGAAATTGTTGGGTTGTGGTTCAAGATCTTGTGAAAGTATACTACTTCTATGAGATTGATTTGAGTTGAGATTGAGAGTTGAAGGATAGAACATATTGAGTCTCTAACAATTCTATTTATGCTTCTATGAGATTGATTTGATATGATTGGATGAAACACATTGGGCAAGTTTCTTGGTAAACTTGCTTGAGCTGATTTGGGCAAGTTCTTGGTGAGCTTGCTAGGAAAGATTTGGACAAGTTCTTGTGGAGAACTTGTGGACTGATTTGGATAGGTTCTTGTGGAGAACTTGTGGACTGATTTGGACAAGTTCTTGTGGACAACTTGTGGACTGATTTGGAAAGGTTCTTGTTGAAGATCTTGTGGACAGATTTGATGAAGTCTTGGTGAAGACTTGTGAGAAGTTGTGATTGATTTGTTCAAGCTTTTGGATTAATATTGGGACAGATCTGATAGATATTTGAGAGCATATTTGTGCTAGACTAGAGGACTGAGTTTGGTGTAGATTTGTGACAGAGTTTGAGAGGACTTATGCTGGACCAAATGATTGTGTTTAGTACAAGTTTTGATGAGCAGCTATTGAGGTGATCAGTGAGGACATAAGTCTTTAGATCTAGATTAAGGATGACATGACGTCTTCTGTGGAAAGGAGTTCCACCTGCTAGCGGCAGAAGAGGCAGTGATCTTCTGAAGTATCATTTCTAGAGCTTTGGGGCATAGAACATCTCCTTTGGGCAGGAGGCTCATAAATACTTCTTTGGGGGATAAAACATCTCCTTTGGGCATGAGGCTCATAAATATTTGATTAGGGGAAGGATTATCGTTTGGATAGGAATTCCATAAATATTGTAATTGGGAAGGATACCCAAAGGATTTGATTGAGAAAATTTAGTGAAATATTTTATGTATGGAGTAGCCCACCTTGGGTGAACCACATTATATTGGTGTCTCAATTGTGTGATGACTTGTACATTGGTTTGATTATTTCTTTGATTTTTTTATTGGTTCATTGCATTGCTTTCTAAAGTAAAAGGAAAAAGTCAAAAAGTGGTCTTATACTGTTCAACCCCCTCAGTATAAGCTTGTGTTCTTCAATTGGCATCAGAGCGAGTTCCTTCGGAAGAGTTTCACAACTTGAAGGAAAAGCTTGAAAAGAACACAATGGATTTTACAAGTGGTAATTCAACACCTATTCTTGATGGGATAAATTTTGGTCTATGGAGCATAAAGATGAAGGTTCATATAATGGCTCTTGGAAATGAAGTTTGGGGAAGCAGTTGAGTTTGGGTACACTATTTCAAAGCTCCCTCATACTACTAAATATGAGAAACTTCTACATCACAACAATTCAAGGGCAATGAATGCAATTTTGAAAGGTCTACAAAAGGCAGATCTTACAAATGTGATTCATTGTAATACAACAAAGGAAATATGGGATCAATTGCAAGTGGTTCAACAGGTGATGCAAATTTTAGAAAAGCAAAATTGAGATATTACAAAGGTATGTTTGAACAACTCAAGATGAATGATGAAGAAAATATTAGTGACTATATGCTTCGTATGGATGAGATTGTTAATTCCATGAAGGAACTAGGTCTTGAGCTTGCTGAAAATGATGTTTGTGATAGAATTTTGAGGTCTCTTCCAAATAGATTTAGTGAAAATATTTCAACTATTGAGGAAGCCAATGATTTGGATAAATTGAAAAAAGGATGAGCTTCATAGTATACTTGCAGCTTTTGAGTTAAGAACTAAAGTGGTACCTAATTCTAAGGAGGTAAATTTCAAAGCTACCAAAAATTCCAAGGGTAAATAGCAAGAAGACAGTGATGAGTCTTCTAGTGATGAAGAAGTAAACTACAGTAGGAAAGGTAAGTTATCAAGAAAGCACAAAGGTATGAAATCTGTTAAATATTTCAATTGTGGATAGTTTGGTCACTATGCTACTGACTATCCGGAACCCAAGGATGATTGTGATGAAGAAAAATATGATTATAAGCACAAGGAATCTGAGAAGCACATATATCAAAGAAAGAACATAAATGAGAAAAACAGTCAAGGGAAGAGGTACTTCCAAAAACACAAGATAAGTTTCTACATAGACAAAGCAAGTAAGTGTTCTAGTAGTGATGATGGAAGTTCTTAAAGTGATGATAGAAATGAGATGTTGTTTCTAATAGAAAAGGAAAGAAAATAAAATAGGAATAGATTTGTTGTGCTTAAGTGTTTTAGATGTGGAAATTTTGGTCACCTTGAGGATTATTGTACAAATAATGGTTTGAATTTTGGTAATACTATGTATGAGGATGCTTCAAAAAATTATGAGGAAGATCTTCTTATGGCTTTAGATGAAGGTAGCACCTCTAGTGGTAAGAAACTAGAAAAGGATATTGATGTTTCAAAAGGTAAACAAATAGAGGATGTTTCAGAAAAGTGAGAAGTAGATCTTGAGGCTGAACTTGTTAATGCTCTTGATGTGTTAAACAAATAAAGAAATATGCTAGACTCATTGATAGGTTTGATGAATGTTGTTATGAAAGAGTTGAGATTATAGGGAATCTTGATATCTCTATAGCAAAGACACAGGAACTCAAATAAGAGTTGGCAGCTAGGTCTCTTGAGTGTAAAGAGTTAAAACATGAAGTAGCTTCCTTGAAAAAGGAAACTAAAGAGTACAAGGAGAAGCTTTACAGGTTTGAAGAAAGTTCTAAGAAGGTAAAATCAATCATCAAGGATCAAAGAAGGACAATAGATAAAACAAGTCTTGGTTTTGGAAAGAAACAAAAGGAACAGGTTGAGGAATCTAGTATGATCTCCCAAGAAGAAGATGGTTCAGATGAAGAGAGTACTTCAGAGAGTAAGTTTTTAGATGGTAATTCAGATAGCACAGAATCAAAAAATAGGAATCAACATAAGGGGAGAAATTCTAAAGGACCTATGAGGTCAAGGTAAGGAAAGTTCAATGGAAGATGTTTTGCATGTCACAGGTTTGGACACATGGCTTCACAAGTCAGGGGCTCAAGCAAGACAGAGTTAATGGAAATTTTAAAAATGGTAATTTATTTTAAGGGTATTGCTACTCTTGTAATCAGTTTGGGCACAAGGCAGTTAATTGTAGGGTTAACAACAGGAACAGGTTTGGTCCAACAGAGAGGATTCAAAAAATAGGTACATCTCAAAGGAATAACATTGTCAAATGTTATAAGTGCAATAATGAAGGACATACAACCAGATGGTGTAGAGAAAAAGTTCCAAGGTACAAGTTCAGGGCTATGAACAAGAACATGAATAATGGCAGGAACAAGAATAATGATAGGAATAGGAATAATGGCTTGGACAGAAACATGGATGAGAACATGAACAGGAACATGGTTTTGAACAGGAACAAGAACAAGGATATGAACAAGAACATGAAAAGGAACATGGACAAGGATATCAGGAAAAATCATGGAAAGGCAGCTATGGATACTAGTGATCATTAGTGCCTAATGGGAGTTTTACTCATACCCAAAAATTAATCACCTCAACAGGAGGTGGGGGAGGGGCTAATCTAAGAGGCTCATTCTTAGCCCTGAGCCCCAAAGGTGACCCTTTGCCATTGATGAGAAAGGGGAGAGATTTTAGTAAGGGGGAGAGCCTTGAGTCAGGGGGAGCAAAGCTTCAGAGGATGGTTTTCAGTTTGTTTTAGTTTTGACAGTTGGCAGTTGCTTGAAAGTTTTTTTTTTCAGCAGTGGTTTTAGTAGTGGTTTGCCATCAATGACAAAGGGGGAGATTGTTGGCAATTTGGGGTATGTTGCTGAGCTGCATGTTTGTGAGTTGTCATTGATGTCAAAAGGAGTTTGTGTTGATGTCAAAAGGAATTTGTGCTGATGTCAAAAAGAGTTTGGTGACAAAAAAATCTTGAAAGTTACATGATGTTTGTTTATGTTTTTTTAATTAAAACCATGGTGACAAGGTTAAAGGTTTTTCTTAAAACCATCTAGACTCATTAAGGGTTTTTATTAAAACCATCTTGTCTTAATGAAAAGGTTTTGCTCCTTGAAAAAACCTTAAAAGTCCATTTTGATTATTAATAAATAAATTAACTCAAACCTTTGAAAAGGTTTTAAGTTAAGTTTATTATTAATAAAATAATAATTATTAATTTAATAATTATTATTGAAATGGTTTCTAAACCCTTAGCGGTGCTCATGTAAAAGACTTACCTCACCGATGTCAACTTGCATGGGATGAAAAATGCAATGTTTGAAAGGAGCATCAACGTCAACTTGCATGGGATGCAAAAGACTATTAAAGGGCATTAATTCCTAGGATTCAATGCACCTCCAATTTGCGCGATTACCTTCAAATTTGTATTGCTCTGTGACCTTCGATTTCAGATTGCTCTATGATTTTTGAGTTTCATATTGCTCTATGTTTAAGTTTTGATTTTGTACACTTGTGAGGAAGACAAATCTATTTGTCTTTAATCTCTACAAGCAAAGGAAGGTAAAATGACGAGTGGTGCTTGAGAGTTTTGTTGGGCACTTGTGCTCCAACGAAAGAGGCAGTGGAGCGAAGGCGCTCGCTAGGTAGAGGTGTTGAGATCGATTTGCATCGGGCGTGTTTGATTTTTGGTCATGAATTATTGTGCATGTGGTATAGCAGTTGCTTTGGGCCACGAGTTTGGAGGAGGAAGCACTTTGGCGCTTATGTTGGTGTCTCCACACTTCTCCTAAGGTTGGAGAATTTATTTTTTGCCAAGGTAAATATTTTGTTGATAATGTGGAATATTTGATTTGACTTGGCAATTATTGTTGGTAATTGGATGGAGGTATAAGGTTAAATAGAAATATTGCTTTGACATTGTTATTATTGATGCTTAATGTTTATGTGGTAAATGCATTTAGAAGTAAATGTATTTTAGGAGTTATAAGGGATTAAGGAATAATTGTGCTTAATGTCATATTGGGGTTAGAGAGCCTTTGGAGTTATTGAGTGGATATTCTTGTAATTATTTTTTGAGGTTGAAGTTATTTTGTGATATATTAAGTAGGAGTTATAAGGTGTAAAGGAATATTATTGATATGTATATTTGTCAGTTTTGATTATTGATGAGTTGGATTGATAAGGTGTTATTAGGACTCTTAACATTGTGCATTATTCCATTGTTGCTAACTCTAATTTGTGGCAAATTGAGAGTTATTGTTGTGACAGATTTTGAGTTCTCCTTCTTCATCAAAGTAAAGGTATGGGCACATTCTTCCTAGTTATTATTGATTGATGGTTTTATGAAAATAAGTTTGGAGCGAAAATGATTAAATTAAGTTTCCTTATTTGGAGTGGATCTTATTTTCTGAAAGTGGAAGTATTTATTATGCATTATGAGATCATGATGATTTTATGAGTTATTGCATAATTCTGGTTTATGAGAGTGGAAGCATTTGAAGTTTGCTTTAGGGTTTTTGAGTGAGAAGTGTATGCCATTGCTATAAGTTGTTGAAACCCTAATTGAGATATTTGGTTGTTGAGAGTTTGGTTTTGAGATTGCTTCCATTGAGATTGAGTTGATTAATTTATGCTTTAATGGATACATGAGTTGGGCTTGCTCCTTTGAGATTTGATTTTATCAAGTTGTACTTTGCTTGATAAACTTGGTTTTGTGGTTAAGTTGAGCATTCCCATTTGAGAGAAGTTGGAAATATATTGAACCCCATTTTGATTCTTAGAAAGAGATTGCTTTGAGTTCTTGAAAAATAACTTGGTTAGGGTTTGATAGCAAGTTATGGTTCTATGTTGGAGTTAATTTCTTGATATTGCATTATTGGTAATTGTTGGGTTGTGGTTCAAGATATTGTGAAAGTATACTACTTCTATGAGATTGATTTGAGTTGAGATTGAGAGTTGAAGGATAGAACATATTGAGTCTCTAACAATTATTTTTATGCTTCTATGATATTGATTTGATATGATTGGATGAAACACATTGGGTCTCTAACAATTCTCTTTGTGTGTTCACATTGGGTAAGTTTCTTGGTAAACTTGCTTGAGCTAATTTGGGCAAGTTCTTGGTGAGCTTGCTAGGACATATTTGGACAGGTTCTTGTGGAGAACTTGTGGACTGATTTGGATAGGTTCTTGTGGAGAACTTGTGGATTGATTTGGACAGGTTCTTGTGGAGAAATTGTGGACTGATTTGGACAAGTTCTTGTTGAAGAACTTGTGGAAAGATTTGATGAAGTCTTGGTGAAGACTTATGAGTAGTTGTGATTGATTTTTTCAAGCTTTTGGCTTAAGCTTGGGATAGATCTAACAGAGATTTGAGAGCAGATTTGTGCTGGACCAAAGGACTGAGTTTGGTGCAGATTTGTGACAGAGTTTGAGAGGACTTGTGCTAGACCGACTGATTGTGTTTAGTACATGTTTTGATGAGCAATTATGGAGGTGATCAGTGAGGACAGAAGTCTCTAGATCTAGAGCAAGGAGGATAGGACATCTATGGAAAAAATTTCCACCTGCTAGCGACAGAAGAGGTAGTGATCTTCTGAAGTATCATTTCGAGATCTTTGGGGATAGGACATCTCATTTGGGTAGGAGGCTCATAAATACTTATTTGGGGGATAGGACATCTCCTTTGGGCATGAGGCTCATAAATATTTGATTAGGGGAAGGATTATCCTTTGGACAAGAAGTCCATAAACATTGTAATTGGGAAGGATTCCCAAAGGATTTGATTGAGAAAATTTAGTGAAATATTTTCTTTGTGGAGTAGCCCACCTTGGGTGAACCACGTTATATTGGTGTCTCAATTGTGTGATGACTTGTACACTGGTTTGATTACTACTTTTATTTTGCTATTGGTTCATTGCATTGCTTTTTGAAGTAAAAGGAAAATTTTAAAAAGTGGTCTTATACTATTCACCCCCCCTCTAAGTATAAGCTTGTGTTCTTCATACCATGCATAATAATGTGAATAATGCTTTGTGTGTGGTCAACTCGGTCATGATGTAAGATATTATCATGGCTTTAGTAGTAGTGTAGATGAAATGGATCTAAATGATACCAGGGACTGCCAAAAAATGTATGAAGAAGAAACTCTACTTGTAATAATAAAAGAAAAAGGAGATGCTCCTATAGAAGATCAAAGAAAGAAATAAGATGAAGATTCAGAAAAAGAAAAATATGAAGCCACTCTTAAGGAACTTGTTGAATTGAAAAGAGAGAATTTAGAATTGAAGGCTCAAATACAAGAAGATGAGAAATGTAAGACAATGCGTCTACAAGATCTCTCTGGCTTGAGAGATAAGGTTGATAAGGCAAGGAGAGCTTAAAAGGATATGGTTGAATAGTCAAAGGTAAAAATAGCAAGAATGTAAAAGAATTAGTTTTGATCTTAAATATTAAAAAAGGAAGAAATCAGGATTAAGGATTCAAGTTAAGGAAGATGAGAAAACAAAAACAAAGTTTTTACTAGAACTCACCAACTTCAAAATCAAAGTTGAAGAGGCAAGGAAAATTGAAGAAGGTATGACCGAAAAATTAAAGACAAAAGATCTAGAGTGTGAAATATTAGAGCATGAGATAGTTTCACTAAGTATGGAAGTAAAAGGTTCTAAGGACAAGCTACACAAGTTTGAGGAAAATTCAAAGATCTTGGATAGGATTATCAATGCACAAAGATCATCAGTCACCAAAATATGACTTATTTCTGAAGAAGAACAAGGGAAAAAAGAAGCAAAAAAAAGAGAGTCAAGCTCAAGCACCAAAAGGGAAGAAGCTTCAGAAAAGAAGAATGAAAGAGAAAGTGAGACTTATAAGGATAAGTTGGAAAATAGAAAGATCAATAGGGAAAGGAACAATGCACAAATGAGAAATAGATGGAACAAGAAACAACATAGGGAAGAAGAGACTAAGAGACCAATGGAGTCAAGGCGATATTTCTTCAATGGATGATGCTTCTCATGTCACAGGTTTGGGTACAACTTTTCACAGTGCAAGACACATGGAAGACAAGCATATGGAAATTTCATAAATAGACATCTCTTTCAAGGGTATTGTTACTCTTGTAATTAGTTTGGTCATAAGGTAGTTAATTGTAGGGTTCATGATAGAAGAGGATATGACTTCACTAGGAGAAATACTAAGAAATTTGCACCTCCAAAAAAATTATGACATTAAGTGCTATAAGTGCAATAATTATGGACACATAACAAAGTGGTGTAGAGCAGACATTCCATAATCAAGTATGAACAGGAACAGGAATAGGAACATGAACAAGAACATGGATATAAACAGGAACAAGAACAAGAATAGGAACAGGAACATGAACAAAAATAGGAATAGAAATGTGGACATGGACAAGAACAAGAATATGGATATGAACAGGAATATGGACATGGAAAGGAACAGTCAGAGGAATCATAAGTATCAGATAAGAAGAAAAGAGGATAAAGGTAAAAACCAGTGCTTGTTAGGAGTAGAAATACTCCCACCCTAGAATTAACCACCTCAAGAGGAGGTGGGGGAGGGGCTAAGCTAAGAGGCTCATTCTTAGCCCTAAGCCCCAAAGGTGACCCTTTTCCATTGATGTCAAAGAGAGAGAGATTTGAGTAAGGGGGAGAGATTTGGTATTTGAAAAGAGCATTGAGCCAGGGGGAGCAATGTCCTAGGGGGAGAAAAACAAATAAAAGGTTAAGTTTATGGTAAAAAGAATTTGGGTTGCCATCAATGACAAAGGGGGAGATTGTTGGACATTTTGAGTCAAAGTTGTCATTGATGTCAAGGAATAAGCTACCATTGATGTAAAAAGGTCAAAAGGAACAATGCAAAGGTTAATGGCAAAGAGCTTCATAATATTTTTAATATTATGTGGAAGCATAAGTTTAAAGGTTTTTATTAAAACCATTTTTTGGAAAAATAAAAGGTTTTTCTTAAAACCAATGATGGCAAAAATAAAAGTTTTTTTCATTAAAACCATGTGGGCAAGTTATAAGGTTTTTCTAAAAACCAAGGAGGCCCTAAAGTTTGGTTTAAAAGGCCAAAGTCCATTTAATTATTAAATCATAATAATTAAATTCTTAAAATAATTTAATTTATTATATTTAATAAATAATGGCCAAAGTCTAATGTTGGGCGCCGACTTCATCGCGTGCATTGTCGACGTCTTCCTCCGTCGACGTGGGAGCACATTGGAAGGCATATGACATATATATACCATAGCCTTTCCAAAGGTAAAATGATCCACTTGATTCACTAAAGACTATCACATGCTATTTCGTGTGCATTCCTTGCTTTAGTAACTTCGTGCAACGCATTTCATAGAGCGTGGGTGAAGAAGCCATCTTTTGGTTCATGTGTTTTAGAAGGTCAAAGCGCTGAAGGTGCTTGGAGGCTCCAAGAGGAGAACGTGGCTCCATGATGTGGAAGCCATGATCAAGGTTCTAGTGGGAGAGATGCGCTCGGTTCGACTTACGCGCATGCCAAAGTGGTAAAGCTTTTTAATTATTAAATTTTATTTTTGCTTAGGCTAAAGTTTGTCTTAGGAGAAATAAGGGGAATATTTTTTTGGAGTTTAGCCTAAGTTAAAGAGAATTTTTATGAGTTATATGAAAGGCGTTTGCTGAGATTAATTTGTGGGTAAAAATATTTTTACCTTAGAGGAAAGGAAAATTATTTATTGCATTAATTTTCAAAAGAATTATTTTTAAATGCAATATTAAAGTAGGGAGTTATAAGTAGAAATTGGATTAATTTTTTAGGATTATTTTCTGAAGTAGCTTATGTCAAATTTGAATGGTTGAGATGAAATTGTGATGAGTTAGGGTTTTGAGAAGTGATAATTTAAACTATTGTGGTGTTGGATATTATTTTAAGAATGGAGTAATAAGGTGTATTTGTGAGTTATTATATGCTTTGTATTGTTATATAACTTCTTTGAGCTTGGCAAAGAAGTGTTTGTGGTTGTGGAATATTTTTGAGGTTCCTTCATCATAAAGAAAAAGGTATGAGCACATTCTTCCATAGTTGAGTTGATTGGTTGGTTTTATAGAAAATAAGTTTGGAGTGAAAAAGACCTAATTAGGGTTTCCTTATTGAGTGTATTGAGTAAATGCTTCAAGGTTTTATGGAATAAAGAGTTGTTAAAATTTTGTTTTATAAGCATTGTTTTTGAAGCCATTGGTTGAGTGAAGAACTTGAACTAGGGGTTAAAAAGAACATGAGTATCATTGTTATGTGAGATTTGTTGATAAACATTGTTGAAACATTTTGAGTGAAGGTTTATATGCTTAGACTAGGGTTTGCAAGCAAGGATTGTTTCATTGAGTGATTGGTTGAGTAGAGTTGATTGATCCTAGTCAAGTGGATGTGTGAAGTGATTGTTCAAGCTCCATAAAACAAACTATTCTATATTATAAATTGATTTGAGAAAGTGATTGAACATTGATTTGAATTTAAAGCATATTGAGTCTCTAACAAATCTCTGTATGTTTTTGAAAGAGTGATTGGAAGTGATTGATTATTTAGGTGAATGTGAAGCATATTGAGTCTCTAACAATTCTCTGTATGTTTCTAAAAGAGTGATTGAAAGTGATTGAGCATTGTGATGAGTATAGAGCATATTGAGTCTCTAAAAATTCTCTTTATGTTTCTATGAGATTGGACAAGATTCTAGTGTGGACTTGAGAAAATTTTGAGGTAAGTCTTTGAGAGGACTTGTGGATAGTTTTGGGTAAGCTTTTGTGGAATCTTACAATATATATTGAGAGCAGATTTGGATAAGTTATTGTGAGGACTTATTGAGCAGATTTGGACAAGTGCTAGAGAGGACGTGAGGACAGATTGGCATGAACTTTTGTGGAAGCTTACAAGGAAGATTTGAGATAAGTCTTTGAGGAGACTTGATAGCAGAGTTGATTGATTGATTTGTTCAAACCTTGAGTTAAGGTTTAGGGCAGATCTAGTAGATTTAACTTGAGATTGAGTCAAGCCTTGAGTTAAGGCTTGAGGACAGATATTGAGGATAGATTTGTGCTAGACCAAAGGACTGTGTTTAGTATAAATTTGAGGATAAAGTTTGGTGTAGATTTGAGGATAGGTTTGTGCCAGACCAGAGACATATATTGAGGATAGATTTGTGCTAGAATGAAGGACTATGTTTAGTATAGATTTGAGATAGAGCTTTGGAGGTGACAGAGTTGAGGACAAAGATATCCAACCATAGCAAGGAGGACAAGTATCTTATGTGGATAGATTTCCATTTGCTAAGGGCATTAGAGGCATAGTTCTTCTAGAGGATCACTAGCCAGAGAAGAGTTAGGAGATTGGTGTCTCTTGTGGATAGAGATCCATGAACTTGATTTAGGGGCTTGGTGTCTCCTTTTGAAAAAGGTCCATAAATATTGTAATAGGGAAAGGATTCCCAAGATATTTATTCAAAAAAAATTAGTGAAATATTTTCTCTATGGAGTAGCTCACATTGGGTGAACCACGTTAAATTGGTGTCTCTATTGTGTGTGATGATTTATGCATTGCTTTGGTTATTGCTGTTGATATTGCTATATTTACATTGCATAATATTTATTGGAAATAAAAGTAAAAAGTGGTCTTATACTGTTCACCTCCCCTCTTAGTATAATATTGTGTTCTTCAATTGGTATCAGAACTGGTTCCTTAAAAAAAGGTTTAACAACTTGAAGGAAGATCTTACAAGAACACAAATGGCAAAGAAAAGCAAAGGCAAAACCATGAGGCACAAGAAGGAAAGAACACACATGGTCATGAAATAAAAGAAATATGAGTTTGATATTGATGTGTTGGGAGGAAAAATAGAAATAGATTCAAAACATGAATCAAGTAGTGGAGAAAATATTAGATTGATAAAGTTTTGTACCGGATGTAAGAATACAGGTCACCATGCAACTTATTATCCATAAGAAGGTGAAGAATGCTTTGTGTGTGGTCAAATCGGTCATGATACAAGATATTGTCATGGGTTCAGTAGTAGTGAAGATGAAATGGATCTAAATGATAACAGGGACAATCAAAATAGGTATGAAGAAGAAACTTTACTTTCAATAGTAGAAGAAAAAGGAGATGCTCCTATAGAAGATCAAAGAAAGAAAGAAGAGGAAGATTCTGAAAAAGAAATAGAGGAAGCCACTCTTAAGGAACTTGTTGAATTGAAAAGAGAGAATTTAGAATTGAAGGCTCAAATACAAGAATATGAGAATTGTAAGACAAAGCTTCTATAAGGTCTCTCTGACTTGAGAGATAAGGTTGAAAAGGCAAGGAGAGCTGAAAAGGATATGGTTGAAAAGTCAAAGGTAAACGAGTAAGAATGTAAAAGACTTAGTGTTGATATTAAAGAATTAAAAAGGAAGAACTCGAGATTAAGGATTCAAGTTCAAGAATATGAGAAAACAAAAACAAAGTTTTTACAGGAACTCACCAACTTCAAAATCAAAGTTGAAGAGGCAAGGAAAATTGAAGAAGGTATGATAAAAAAATTAAAGAATTAACCACCCCAAGAGGAGGTGGGAGAGGGGCTAAGCTAAGAGGCTCATTCTTAGCCCTAAGACCCAAAGGTGACCCTTTGCCATTGATGTCAAAGAGGGAGATATTTGAGTAAGGGGGAGAGATTTGGTATTTGAAAAGAGCATTGAGCCAGGGGGAGCAGAACAAAGAAAATGTTAAGTTTCTGGTAAAAAGAATTTGGGTTGCCATCAATGACAAAGGGGGAGATTGTTGGACATTTTGAGTCAAAGTTGTCATTGATGTCAAGAAACAAAGTTGTCATTGATGTCAAGAAACAAAGTTGTCATTGATGTCAAGGAATAAGCTACCGTGGATGTAAAAATTTCAAAAGGAACAATGCAAGGGTTAATGGAAATAGAGCTTCATAATATTTTTAATATTATGTGGAAGCATAATTTTAAAGGTTTTTATTAAAACCATGTTTTGGAAAAATAAAAGGTTTTCCTTATAACCAATGATAGCAAAAATTAAAGGTTTTTTCATTAAAACCTGTGGGCAAGTTGTAAGGTTTTTCTAAAAACCAAGGAACCCTAAAGTTTGGTTTAAAAGGCCAAAGTCCATTTAATTATTAAATCATAATAATTAAATTCTTAAAATAATTTAATTTATTATATTTAATAAATAATGGCCAAAGTCTAATGTTGGGTGTCGAATTCATCATGTGCATTTTTTATGTCTTCCTCCGCCGACGTGGGAGCACATTGGAATACATATGGTATATATACCATAGCCTTTCCAAAGGTAAAATGATCCACCCAATTCGCTAAATACTATCACATGCTATTTCGTGTGCATTCCTCGTGGTAGTAACTTCATGCAATGCATTTCGCAGAGCCTGGGTGAAGGAGCCAACTTTTGGTTCATGTGTTTTAGAAGGTCAAAGTGTTGAAGGAGCTTGGAGTCTCCAAGAGGAGCACATGGATCTACGTCGTGGAAGCTACGGTCAAGGTGCTAGTAGGAGAGATGCACTCGATTCGACTTACACGCATGCCAAAGTGGTAAAGCTTTTTAATTATTAAATTTGATTTTTTCTTAGGCTAAAGTTTGTCTTAGGAGAAATAAGGGGAATATTTTTTTGGAGTTTAGCCTAAGTTAAAGAGAATTTTTATGAGTTATATGAAAGGTGTTTGCTGAGATTAATTTGTGGGTAGAAATATTTTTACCTTAGAGGAAAGGAAAATTATTTATTGCATTAGTTTTCAAAAGAATTATTTTTAAATGCAATATTAAAGTAGGGAGTTATAAGTAGAAATTTGGAACCCAGTGTTGTAGGTGAGTTGGAGAGGAGAGGGCAATCCTCCAAGGGAGGTCCCAAATTCGAATCTCCACTCTACCAAAAAGTTGAATTGGGTATCAAAAATCCAATTGATAATGTTGGTGTGGGCAGGGCCGGGCGTGACTCCCAGGTGACTTTGACGGTGTAGAACCCCCTATTCATGGTTTCTCAGACCAAGATGGCCCCGTAAGAGGTTTTTCGCTTAAAAAAAAAAAAAAGTAGAAATTGGGTTAATTTTTTAGGATAATTTTCTGAAGTAGCTTATATCAAATTTGAATGGTTGAAATGAAATTGTGATGAGTTAGGGTTTTGAGAAGTGAATATTTAAACTATTGTGGTGTTGGATATTATTTTAAGAATGGAGTAATAAGGTGTATTTGTGAGTTATTATATGCTTTGTATTGTTATCTAACTTCTTTGAGCTTGGCAAAGAAGTGTTTGTGGTTGTGGTAGATGTTTGAGGTTCCTTCATCATCAAGAAAAAGGTATGAGCACATTCTTCCATAGTTGAGTTGATTGGTTGGTTCTTTAGAAAATAAGTTTGGAGTTAAAAGGACTTAATTAGGGTTTCCTTATTGAGTGTGTTGAGTTAATGCTTCAAGGTTTTATGGAATAAAGAGTTGTTAAAACCTTGTTTTATAAGCATTGTTCAAGCCATTGGTTGAGAGAAGAACTTGAACTAGGGGTTGAAAAGAAAATGAGTATCATTGTTATGTGAGATTTTTTTAAAAGTATTGTTGTTGAAGCCATTGGTTGAGTGAATAACTTGAACTAGGGGTTGAAAATAACATGAGTATCATTGTTATGTGAGATTGGTTGATAAGCATTGTTGAAATATTTTGAGTGAAGGTTTATATGCTTGGACTAGGGTTTGCAAGCAAGGATTGTTTCATTGAGTGATTGGTTGAGTAGAGTTGGTTGAGCCTAGTCAAGTGGATGTGTGAAGTGATTGTTCAAGTTCCATAAAAAAAACTATTCTATATTATGAATTGATTTGAGAAAGTGATTGAACATTGAGTTGAATTTAAAGCATATTGAGTCTCTAACAAATCTCTGTATGTTTTTGAAAGAGTGATTGGAAGTGATTGATTATTTAGGTGAATGTGAAGCATATTGAGTCTCTAACAATTCTTTGTATGTTTCTAAAAGAGTGATTGAAAGTGATTGAGCATTGTGATGACTATAGAGCATATTGAGTCTCTAACAATTCTCTTTATGTTTCTATGAGATTGGACAAGATTCTAGTGTGGACTTGTTGAGCAGATTTGAGGTAAGTCTTTGATAATACTTGTGGATAGTTTTGGGTAAGCTTTTGTGGAAGCTTACAATATAGATTGAGATCATATTTGGATAAGTTCTTGTGAGGACTTATTGAGCAGATTTGGAAAATTTCTAGAGAGGACTTGAGGATAGATTGGTGTGAGCTTTTGTGGAAGCTTACAAGGCAGATTTGAGACAAGTATTTGAGAAGACTTGAGAGTAGAGTTGATTGATTGATTTGTGCCAACCTTGAGTTAAGGTTTGGGGTATATTTAGCAGAGTTGACTTGAGATTGAGTCAAGAATTAAGTTAAGGCTTGAGGACAGATATTGAGGATAGATTTGTGCTAGACCAAAGTACTATGTTTAGTATAGATTTGAGGACAAATTTTGGTGCAGATTTTAGGATAGGTTTGTGCCAGACCAAAGATAGAGATTGAGGATAAATTTGTGCTAGACAAAAGGACTATGTTTAGTATATATTTGAGAAAGAGCTTTGGAGGTGATAGAGTTGAGGACAAATATCTCTAGCCAGAGCAAGGAGAACATGTGTCTTCTATGGATAGAGTTCCATTTGCTAAGGGTAGTGGAGGTAGAGGTCTTCTAGAGGATCACCAACTAGAGTAGAGTTAGGAGATTGGTGTCTCCTGTGGATAGAGATCCATGAACTTGATTTATGGGATTGGTGTCTCGTTTGGACAAAGGTCCATAAACATTGTAATAGAGAAAGGATTCCCAAGAGATTTATTGAGAAAAAAATAGTGAAATATGTTTTCTATGGAGTAGCCCACATTGGGTGAACCAGATTAAATTGATGTCTATATTGTGTGTGATGATTTGTGCATTACTTTTGTTACTGGTGTTGATATTGCTATCTTTACATTGCATAATATTGATTGGAAATAAAAGTAAAAAGTTCTTATACTAGTTCACCTCCCCTCTCAGTATAAGCTTGTGTTCTTCAATTGGTATCAAAGCTGGTTCTTTCGAAAAAGTTTTAACAACTTGAACGAAGATCTTACAAGAACACAAATGGCAAAGAAAGGAAAAGGCAAGACCATGAGACACAAAAAGAAAAGAACACACATGGTCATGAAAGAAAAGGAATATGAGTTTGATATTGTTGTGTTAGGAGGAAAAATGGAAATAGATTCAAAAGATGAATCAAGCTGTGGAGAAAAGATCAGATTGATAAATTTTTGTACCAGATATAGGAATATAGGTCACCATGTTGGAAATTTTGGGTATGTTGCCTAGCTTCATGTTTGTGAGTTTGTAGGAAGAACAATTGAAATTGTATTGAAATTTAGATTATAAATAATACATTGAATGCCTGGATAAGCCCGAAGGTTATGGAATCACCCGAGGCTGAAATAGAACTTGTTATAACAAATAACAAGTAATGCCTAAAATATAATAAGCACTAAATATAATGTAATAACAAAGATATGCTAACATCCCCCCTTATTACATTATTTGGGTAATAGGATAACTACTAGCTATACTAACATCCCCCTGATTACATCATTCAACGATACAAAGAGAGCTGTCAAATAATTCAAATTTGACACTTGCAAGTGCCTTAGTGAAAATATCTACAACTTGAGCATTTGTGAGAGTGTACTGAAGCTGAATTCGATGCCTTGGAACTTCGTCTCGAATGAAGTGACATTGTGTGTCAATGTGCTTGGTTCTTTCATGATGTACTAGATTCTTGACAAGGTTTAGAACACCCTAGTTGTCACAAAATAAGTGAATTGGAGATTTGGATGGAAGACCCATACTTGTCAAAATGTGATGCAACCATATCACTTCGCACATAGCTTCACGTATGGTGCGATACTCTACCTCTGTAGATGAGATATCAACCACCTGTTGCTTCCACTTGGGAACTTCACCCAAAACCCTACTTCCCAATTTACAAAGCTCTATGTGGGTGTTGTGCTTTATATACCACCATGAGGGTCATCATGGGATAAATGTGGGATAATGGCTCAAGACTCTCGCAACATTGCTCAAGTTATTTTTTAATAATTTTTTATTTGAGAAATTATGAGACTGGGCAGTATGGGAGGAGAAAATAATAGACCCTAGAATTAATGTGGTGCCCATGAGGGAAAAAAACCAACAAAAACCACATATGAAGAAAATTCTACACTCACCACCATTGAGTGATGCTCCCACGAGAGAGCATGGATCATATTTTTGGGCCATGATTCACTTGTTTGAGGGGTTTGGTCATGGTTCACATGCTTCCACTTGGGAATTTCACCCAAAATTCTACTTTCTGATTTGCAAAGCTCTATGTGGGTGTTGTACTTTATATACCATCATGAGGGCCATCATGGGATAAATGTGGGATAATGGCTCAAGAATATCGTAGCGTTGCTCAAGTTATTTTTTAATAATTTTTTATTTGAGAAATTATGAGACTTGGATGTACGAGAGGAGCGAATAATGGACCCTAGAATTGACATGAATTCCATGAGGGAAAATAAGCAATAAAAACCACACATGGGGAAAATTCCACACTCACCAACATTGAGCGATGCTCCCATGTGAGAGGATGGATCATATTGTTGGGCTATGATTCACTCATTTGAGGGGCTGGGTCATGGTTCGCGTGCTTACACTTGGGCATTTCATCCAAAATCATGCTTTCCAATTTGCGAAGCTCTATACAAAGCACAAAAAATGTAGATTACAAAGCATAACACCCACATAGAGCTTATTATAAAGCACATAATCTAGATTACTTGTACATGATGTGGGGTTACCCTATTTGTGTTGTGCTTTATAATATTGGCAATTTAAGTTATTTTGTGTTGGGATCACATTGAGTTTTTGTGGCAAAAGCACTTCATAAATAATCATTTATGATATTTTGGAGAGCATGGATATTTATAGGGTTTTGTGGCACAAGAGGTATATAATATTTAATTTTTTAAATATTATATTAATGGTTTTTATTAAAACCAATGGTAAAGGTTTTTATTAAAACCAATGGCAAGGGTTTTTTATTAAAACTAACATAAAGGTTTTTTATTAAAACCAATGGAAAGGGTTTTCATTAAAACCATTGGAAAGGGTTTTTCATTAAAACCACTATGCTAAGACTTCTCCAAATTATGATGGATGAAAAGGTTTTCCAATAAAACCTAGGTGCAAAAAGTTTTATGGTGAAATTCAAAAGAATGAAGGAGATATCCCAATTCAAAGTTAAGAGGTGAACTATTAAATTTTTATTTAATAATTCTAAGGTCTAATGTTGTATTATATTATCCACCGACGTGCAAAGGTTGGGGAGATAAATAAATATTCACCGACGTCATTTGAAGGTATGGAGGTGCATATAAATAAAAGGGAAAAACCTTTGATTAGAAAAGACTTGACATAGCGTATGAGAGAGAGTCATCGAAAGGGGAGCAACGAAGAAAGAAGGATAAATAACTTTTAATTTGAGAGCAAGGTCAAGTAAACAACACGAGAAAGTGACATCACGTAGGAGCCTATAGCAAAGTTGGTGGCGCATGAACTTTGCACAATGCAGGTTCACTATTTGAATCCCGCCAAGGGCAAAATGTTTTGCTAAGAAAGTAAAATCAAGCTTCAGATTTGAGCGCAGGTTAAAGTTGGGTGTTTGGGATTAAAATCCCAATGTGGGCTAGTGCCCATGTGTAAGCGCTTCACAACGCTAAGTGAGAGGAACGGAGTTAGACTCCTGTGAAGGTGTGAAGGTGCATTAATTTTGGCAAGGCATTTTGGCAAAGATGATTTCTAAGGTTACGAAGGCAACGAATTTCATATAAAGGTATTTATCTCTAGCGCATGGTAATATTTGTTATTACCAAAGTTTTGGTGCATTGAAAATAATTTCTATTATAACTAGGGAGTCATAAGGTATTTAGTGAAAATAAATGATTGTTGTATGTGCTTAGGGAGTTATAAGGTGTGAAGTTAAATATTTGTGTTTGTTGTATATGGAGTTATAAGGTGTGAAAACAAATAAATAAAAGCATAGGTGCTTGTTGTTTATGTTAATGAAATTAGGGAGTCATAAGGTTGAAAAGTGTTGAACCTGTATATGTCCTAGTGCATGATTTGATTATGAAGTTAAACTAGGAACTTGAGACCTAGTTAATTGCTATCTTGAGTTAGAAGACATGCACATGAGTTAGGGTTTGAAGTTGAAGACAAATTGCTTGATTAATGTGCCTTGGCTATTGAGAGAAAGTGGATGGATTAGAAAATCAATTTTATGGATAAAATTGATGCTTGAGTTCATAATTGCTTTAGTGGAGTTCATTGAGAGTATTACCATTATTAAGGAGGTTTTTGCTATTGCTTTGAGGAGATTATTGTTGGTTACTTTTTGAGTACATTGCCACTATTTGAGACCACTGAGGAGATCATTTGATAGTCACTTGTGGATACATTTACCTTTCATTTGAGATCATTGTTGGCTATTTGAGAGCTCTTTGCTTGAGGGAGTTGTGCTTGTTTCTTGAGAGCTTATTGAAATTGCATGAGGAAGATATTATTGAGAACCTATTGCTATCACTTGTGGAGAGTGTCCTTGGTTGGTTAAAGTACTCATTTTTATTGCTTGGAGAGGTTTCCATTTTAGAGATTATTTGTCATCAATTTGAGAGTACCTTGTTGAGCATTATTGTCATCCATTTGAGAGTACATTGTTGAGCATTGTTGTCATCCATTTAAGAGTACATTGTTGAGCATTGTTGTCATCCATTTGAGAGATAATTTGTCATACATTGTTGAGATCATTATGGATCATTGTTTTCATCCATTTAAGAGTACATTTCCATTCATTTTTTAGCACATTGTTGAGTATTGTCATCATTTATTTGTTATCCATTGTTGATTTCATCATTGAGCCTTACCTTCGTTGATTTGTGGTTGAGATTTTAGTACCAATTGAGAGTCATTGGTTGAGCCTTTAGGAAGGATTTTGGGATAGATTTTTTGGATAGATTTGAGACAACTTTTGTGCATTATTGGTTGAGCCTTTGAGAAGGATTGTTAGAGCCTTTTGTGAAGGCTTTGAGGGAAAATTTGAGGATAGATTTGGGACAACATATGAGTAGGATTGTGTGAGCCTTGTGATAAGGCATTGAGGTAGATTTATGAGCAGTGAAATAGATAGGACATAAAATAAAAACACATCAACACCAGTTGCCTAGATGAGCAGATCAGTGGATAGCCTAGCTAAGCAGATCAGTGGAAAGCCTAGCTAAGCAGATCAATGGAGACCCTAGCTGAGCAGATTAGTGGATAGCCTATCTAGAAGATCAATGGATATCCTAGCTAAACATATCAGTGGATAGCCTAGCTGAAAAAATCAGTGGATAGCCTAGTTGAGAAAATTAGTGGATAGCCTAGCTGAGCAGATCAATGGAGCTCACCTGAGCAAATCAGGATAGCCTAGCTTTGAGAAAATCAAAGTAATAATTTGTACTGTGATAAAGATCCCTATTTATTTATGAAATATTATAAGGATATTATTTTGTGGACTACCCCACATTGAGGGAACCACGTTAAATCTTGTGTCTCAATTGTGTGTGGTGATTTGTGCACTTGCTTACTATTACTATCTATGTTATTAATGCATACTGCTATGCAATTGAGGACACTAATTGATATTGGTTTGGAAAGAAAGTAAAAAGTGGGTTCTATATTGTTCACCCCCCTCTTATTATAAGCTTGTGTTCTTCATATAATAAATAACAAATTCTCACAGTATACAATCTCACTTTTTTATTATTTGAAAAATCAGAGAGTATTACATTTTATGGATATTTATCTCCGTAATATAGCTTCACAAGATAACTCTTCACATTATTTATTTTTTCTGTATATATGACTTTTAGATTCTTAACTTACCACTTGGATAGAATATCTTAACTTTCTTCCATGCCACATGTACATATCTTGCATATCCTAATTTATCAAATAATGTAATATCATCTAACATCCCCCATATTACATTATTTGATATATACTTCTCGTGATGTACATAGTATATTTTGAAATATTTGAAATTTATTTCGACCAAGTGCTTTTGTAAAAATATATGTAATCTGATCTTTAGTAGAAATATGCTTTAACTAAATATGATGATTTTGAACATGATATCTGATAAAATGGCATTGAGCTTCAATATGTTTTGTTCTTTCATGAATAATTGAATTTTTGATTAAATTTAGTACTCCTTGACTATCACAATTTATTTGTATAGGAGCTATTTTGATGCGCATATGTGATAATATATATTGTAACCATATACTTTATGGACTAAATTATTTGCATGCACGATACTCTTCTTCTATAGATGAGAGTGCAAATGCATGTTGTTTTTTACTATACCTTGAAATAAGTCTAGAACCAAGATAGAAAACATTAGATTTTCTATCATCTATAGATTTTGCATATTTTGAAACTGAATATCCCTATAAATAGAAATTTTCATCATCCTTTTTATATGTTAGCCCATATTCTATAGTTTTACTAACATATTGTAGTATTATTTTTGTAGATTTCCAATGGTTTTCCTTGGGTTCTTGCATAAATCTCGAAATATAATTTACATCAAAAACTATATATGGTATGGTATTTGTTAGATATAGAAGACTTTTGATTAATTGATGATAAATAGTGGCTGAGACCAGAGGTGTCTCATCATATCTAGATAATTGTAGCCCTTGTTCCATAGGAGTATCCTTGGTTTTACATGCTTGCATCCTATATTTTTCAAGTAATATTTTTACATATTTTGTCTATGTTATTGTGATGTTTTCATTTTGATGTATTCCTAAACCAAGACAATAATGAAGAAGTCTCAAATATGTCATCTCAAAATATTTTTCTAGATATTTTGAACTTCATTTATCAAAATTTTTGAGCTTCCTATAATTACTATATCATCTATGTATACTACAACTATTATTATGTCACATTCAACCTTTTTGTATAGATATTTGGATTTGATAAGCTTCTTTTAAAATTATGTTGTAGTAAATGATTATTAATATACCATGCTCTTGGTGCTTGCTTTAGACCATACAAGGATTTTTTCAATTTATAAACTTTATGTTCTTATCCTTTAATCACAAATCCTTCTGGTTGTAACATATATACTTCTTCAAGATAACTATTAAGAAATGCACTTTTTACATCCATTTAATGTAGTTTCCATCCATGATGTGCTGCTAAAGCACAAATTATTCAAATAGTAGTCATTCTTGTTGTTGGTGCAAAATTTTCTTCATAATCTATTCCTTTTGTTTGTGTATATCCTTTTGCAACCAATCAAGCTTTTTATTTTTCAAGTGAACCATCTACTTTAATCCTGTAGATCCATTTACATCCAACTATTATCTTTCCTTGAGGTAAATCAACTAGATTTCATATTTTATTTTTCCATCAATGTTTCATATTCTGATTCTATAGTTGCTTTCTACTTTATATAATTTAAAGGATTTAGTGTCATTGTAGTTTTACTATAAAACTTATCAACCCCCTATTCATTCTCGTTAAACTACGAGTTTGGGGTCTTGTAGTTGTATGATCTGGAATTTGCTCTAGTTTTGAATCCTTAAGTGTATCTCTAAGTCATATTGGCTCTTTTCTTTGTACAATTGTAGCAATCTTTGAGTTCTCAACATGTTCATCATGTATATCTGATTTTGAATCTTCACTTAATGAGTCTTCTTCTAAGAAACTTAGAATTGCTTCTAAATCAATTTTTTTTTATTTGATAACATTTTTGTTTCCTTTATCAAATACTACATCTTTGCTTATGTAGATTTTCTTTGTTATTGGATCAATTATTATGTAACCTATAGAATCATTGTCATAACCAAAACATATTCCATGCATATTTTTTCCATCTAGTTTAGTTCTTATTTACTTTGGAATATGCATATATGATTTACAACCAAAGATTTTAATTGTTCTATTGTCAATTTTTATCCTATCCATACTTCTTCAATAGCCACATTTTTCAATATTCTTGTAGGTGATCTATTGTATAGATATACCATTGTTTTGACTCCTGCCCAATATTGATGATCAAGATGAGCTTATTTTAACATACTACAAACCATTTCCATAATTGATCTATTTTTTCTTTCTACAATACCATTTTGTTGTGGTGAATATGTTGTAGTAAGTTGTATTTTTATACCATTGGTTTCTAGGAATAGATTAAATTATTTTGACAAGAATTCACCTCCTCTATCTGATCGAATATTCTTGATTATTTTTCCTATTTCCTTTTCTACTAGTAATTTGAATTTTTTGAAACATATGAATGCTTCATATTTAAACTTCATAAAATACACCCATATTTTTTTGGAGTAATCATTAACAAATGGTTGAAAATATCTATATACTCCAATACTGGTAATGTTCATTGGAACATATAATTCAGTGTATACTAATTCCAATGGTTCTTGAGTCCTATGTTGACTAAGTTCAAAAGAAATTTTGTGTTATTTCCTTGCTAGAAATTCTAGAAATACAATAGATTCCCAAGAAAGTTTAAGAAATCCTTTAACCATTTTATTTTTACTCATTTCATTTAATGAAGATGCACTGATATGTCCTAGTATTTTGTGCTAAATTTCTCTAGTTTTTGAAATCCCCACTGATAGAGCCTTGTTGGAAAATGTGTTTAGAGTAAATAAACTATATTTATATAAACTAGAAGTTATGACCCTTCATTTTTTGGTAGTAAGATATATTTTTGTCTTTGATAGTTTTGAATTCAACTACTAGATTTTGATCCATAAAATGAGATATTGATAGAAGATTAGTACTTAATCCAGGTACATATAGTACATCTCTAATTATTCTTTTCAATTTGATAGATAAATTAAAACATTTACTACTCCTTTGACCTAGTATGCCATACTATCTGCTATAACAACCAGTCTTTCATATTTCTAACTATTTTTAAACAAAGATGTAGGAAGTCCTATTTGATTTCCTTTTCAAATGCTAGTTTTTGTTGTTGAGAGTTATTATTGTAGAAGTTGTTGACCTGACAGACCAAGGAAAATATAAAACATAAAATTCATACAGTTGAGAATATTATTATCTTATTTATCTTTGGTGAATATTATTATTGATTAAAAGTATTACAATCAAAAATTTATTTAAAAAAATTGATTATATAAGATTGAAATAGATTTCACCTAAAATACCATGAATGTTATTTATTATGATATTATAAATAATTATTTTATTCTATATTATAATATTGTATTTCAACAAGTTGTATTACCATAACATCTAGGAGAATTAAGCCTTGGTGGACTCTTTGATGCTACTAGAAAATATAAAAATTAAAATTGCTTATAATAGTAATCTCGATAAAGACACCACAATGGCAAAAAGGCATGGACTCTCTTAACAGAGACCCAAGTTTGGTTCTCGGGAAGGTTGGCCCTTGATGTGCCCCAAATTTTCAACCTATCCAAAAAAAATTGCTTATAATAGTTTTCTACATTGTGTCACCAAAACAATGAAAAAGATATGGATGTTTTCTTTTCATATATAGATTTAATTATAGAATTGTCATTTTATATTATTTTTTTTATGTTTTAATAATTGGGTAGTTGGTGGTGTCTTCATTCATGACCAACAAATTTTGGTTATGGACTTGTAACAAATTTTTTAGGTTTGAGTGGATGTATGAGGATCAACTTGAGCTTGTTAAATAATAGCATTCTACAAATAATAACAATAGTGAGAAGGTTAATTTTATTACCTAGCCTTGCATGGTGGAATGAGGAGGATTCAATGGGAACAGGATTGATATGCAACATAAGCTAGAGGTGGATTCCAAGAAGGGCCAAAATAACTATGAGCACATGCAGGTGGAACAAATAATACAAGAAAGTGATCAAATCCCATTCCAACAAGAGAAATCTAAATATTTATTTGAATTCACAACAACCAATATTAAACAAGGGTAAAACCAAGGGCACAAACACATAAGAGGCAAAGGACCAAATTTAAAACAACAAGCTAGGGTTATATTGCAACAAGTCAAAATGTCTAAAAGGGGGAATAACCTTGGACTAATTAGAAATGTCTGAAAAGGGGAATAACCTTGGACTAGTGGAAAGTAATCAAGCAAGGGCCAATGTTGTTGATCATAGCAAGGAAAATGAGTTGATCCCTAGTATGAAAAGAGATTTTGGTGATAAATTTCCAAATATGACCTTTTGGGATGCCTCACAAGAAGGGCAACTGCAAACAACTACAATTAATAACTCTAGGGCTTCTCATAGACCTTTGAGAATGCCTAAAACGGATCTTAGGAAAACAACCTCAAAGTGCATGAAAGTGATGGATGGCTCTCTTATAATCCAACTTTAGATGTCAAAAATAGCAACTAGGATCGATGCTATGGAACGTAGAGGATTAATCTATCGATTTTTAGTTCTTCATCTAGGCCTCCTTGCTTTCAAGATGTGGGCTAGTAGACAAGAGAAAACTAGAGGTAAGTTAAATATTTTTGCTTACCCCAATGGTTATTTTCTAGTTCTTTTTACCAATGAGGAGGATAGAGAGCAAGTTTTCAAGGGGGTCCTTGTTTTTTAGGTAGGGCAGGGTTTTTAATGAAGCCTTAGCATACCAAGTTCAAGGTAGAAGAGGAAATACCCTCAGTATCCCCAATATAGGTAAGACTTTTTAGGTTTCCAACTGAGTTTTGGAACCAAGTTGTTTTCATGGCAATAGATAATACTCTAGGATCTTATATGATAAAAATAAATAGTACAAGTCGGTTTGAACAAATTATCTATGTTAGAATTTGTGTTCTCATCGATCTTGAAAAGCCTTTGCAAAAAAGATTACACTGCAATTTGGGGAGGATATTTGGGAACAAGATGTGGACTATGAGAGAATCCCCTTCAAGTGCAAGATTTATCATAAATATGGTCACCTAGCTAGGTATTGTAAACATTGGATACCAGAGCAGGCACAAGAGGAAACAATCCCTAAAGGTTTTGAACTACCTAAATAAAAGAACATACAAAGAAAACAAACATCTAAAGAGAAAGTAGTCATATCCACCAATAATTTTTCTAACCTCCCAATGGATGATGATGAGAACTCATGGAGAAGGAGATCCGAGAAACACCTCTTCAAGACCTAATAAAGGAACCAATAGTTGAAGAAATAAATCACAAAATTGAGCCAATTCTAGATATAAAAATTAGTCTAGAAGATAACCCACCCCAAAAGTTGAAGAGATCCGAAAGCAAAAATAAAATCCAAGAGAAAAAGAATAACTCTAACCAATCAAGTGAAGGAAATCATAAAGGAATAAATAGAGTTGACACCCATGAGTCTTCTAATAGGGCCATGGTGGTATTCTCACCAATGCCAAGTTTGGAGCCCATACCAGAACCAACAAGAGTGAGTTAGGAGTATACTAAAAAGATGAAGCTAGATACATACCAAAGAATAGGTAGGAAGACTAATCAAAATCAAATAGGAAAATAAGGTGTAAATATAATAGCAATGGGTAAGGTCAAGGATATTACCCACATTTTCAATCCCCATGCTTGATGAAGTGCATTACCAAGAATATTTGAGGGCTTAAGGGTAGCCCAATAAAGCATAATGAAGTAAAACAAATGATTCAACAACATCCTCCATAGATGATCTTCATTTAAGAAATAAAAGTATCAATAGAAGAGATGTAAATTTTTGCCAAAAAGAGTTGGCTTGCATGTAGGGTTGAAGCCCTAGGATCCTAAGGAGATTTTTGAGGAGTGGCTTATATTTGGGATCTGAAATAGATAGTGATATATCAAATAATGGGAAGTTGGGAGATTCTGGATTTACTAGCCTAGAGTATACATTCTTCTTAGCATTAGTTATGGATCAATATATACTCTCCTATCGGTCTAGATGGAAAACAAAAACATTGAAGGAATGTAGCTTATATTATCGATCCTTTTATCGGATCTTGGTTTCTTGTAGGTGGTAATTTTAACACCATCCTCTCATTGGAAGAGAAGATAGGAGGAAATCACTCTAGACAATAATACTAACCTCATGACAAAGCATATTAGATCTCTTCATATGGTAGATATCAAACTAGACAATGGTATGATGACCTGGTCTAATAAAAGGTAAGGTCCAACATGCATTATTGAAAGACTAGATAGGTTTATGTTATCATAGGAGTTTTTAAGCAATGGATATATTCCAAGAGCACAAACATTGAATAATTTAGGATCAGATCATTGGTTGATGTTGGTGGAAGTGTGGAAGACTAGACCCAATCATGCTCCTTTTAGATTCCAACTAATGTGGTTTCAAGATAGTAGTTTTCAAGATAAGGTTCAACAATGGTGGTAGGAGGGTAAACCCGGGCATGGTACATAGATGTACAATTTTGTTAGAAGGCTTCAGTACCTCATTTCTAAATTGAGAACATGGAACTAGGAGGAAATTAGTGACATAAAGGAAAAAAAATGACATATCTTAACCAAAATTGAGAACCTCAATGAGCAAATACAAATGAATGACACTATTGATATCTAAAGGAAGGCAGAGGCTAGGCTTACTGCTCACCTAGAGGAATGGGACAAAAGAGAAGAGATCTTGTGAAAACAAAAATTTAGGATCTAGTGGCTCCAAGAGGGAGAGAGGAACATTATCTTCTTCCATAAATCTCTCCTAGCAAGGTAATCACACAATTTCATCTCTTCCCTAAAAATTGTTGCAAGTGATTCAATACACACATGGGATGGAATGAAAGATATAGCAAGATATTACTTTGCCCAACTCTTTAAGGCAATATATTGACTCAAGAGGTACAATAAGAAGTACTCCAAGAGATTCCTTCTCTCATCACAGAGGAAGATAATGTAACTTTGACTGCCCTAATTACTACTAAAGAACTACAATAAATAGTTTTCAAGATGGAAAAAGGTAAAACTCCAAGCCTAGATGGATTTCCCATAGAATTTTACCAAGAATTCTAGGATATCCTTAAGGAAGAACTGTTGGACATAGTATAAGAGGCTATGATAGCCAAAGTGATGCTCAAGGAGGTGAACAATACATATATAGCATTGGTTCCAAAAACCCAGGAGTCTGAACACACCTATAGTTACCGACCAATTACCCTTTGTAATGTCCTATATAAAATTATCACTAAGATCATGGTAAAAAGTTCTAAACCTCTTCATAAAATTATTTTTTTGAAATAGGGTAGTTTTAGGGATGGAAGACGGATCTTGCATAAGATATTATTAGCTTAGGAGGCCATCCAATCTATGCAAGTTTAGAAAATACCCTCCATGTTTATTAGGTTAGACCTATATAAAATATATGATAGATTTTACTGGGACTTCCTCATAAAGGTGATGAGACAATTTGGATTCTCGTATGATTGGGTAGAATGGATCAAGGGATGCATTTCCTCAATATCCTATTCAGTTCTAGTAAATGGAGTTCCTACTTGGCTATTTACAACTTATAGAGGTATCAGTAAGGGAGACCTTTTATCCCCATACTTTTTCATCATATTGGTTGAATGTTTGGAAAGAACATTAGATAAGGATAGGGACACCAAAGCTTTGGAGGGAATAATAATAACAACTAGAGCTAAATAAATTACTCACCAATAATTTTTTGATGAATCTACATTATTAGGAAAAGCAATAGCAAGGGAGACCTCCAAATTTAAAATTATTCTAGGATGATTTACAAAAGTGACTGGACAACTTATAAATGAAGAAAAGTCCAATGTCATATTTTTCCATTGCTCACTTAGGTAGGAGATAATGTTTTTGGATAAATTGAGATACAAGAAGATATATCTTCCAATCACCTACCTAGGATTTCCACTTATAGTTGGGAGGCAAAAAAGTAGGAATGGACTTGGATATCAGAGAGAGTGAATTTTTTTTTGGAAAAATGAACTAATAGATGGATTTATATAAGAGGATGAATGACCTTGATAAAAAAGTCCTCAATGGCATACCTATTTATGTCTCCTCAGTGCTAGCTATCCCCAAGGTAATTCTAAAAAAATTGGATCAAATAAGTTATAGGATCTTCTAGAATTGAGTAAAGGAAGAACGAAAATGGGCACTAGAATATATTTTGTATTAAATTTTTGATTAAATTTATTACTCCTTGATTATCATAATTTATCTATATAGGAGTTCTTCTGATGCCCATATCTAATAATATATATTGTAACCATAGTGCTTCATAGACTACATCCTTTGTTGCATGATATTATGCTTCTATAGATGAGAGTGCCATTACATGTTGTTTTTTACTATACCATGAAATAGGTCCAGAACCAAGATAGAAAACATAGCCTGATGTAGATTTTTTGTCATCTATAGATCCTACATAATTTGAATTTGAATATCCCTATAAACAAAATTTTTCATCATCCTTTTTATATGTTAGTCCATATTCTGTAGTTTTGCTAACATATTGTAGTATTATTTTTGTAGCTTTCCAATGACTTTCCCTGGGTTCTTGCATAAATATCAAAAGATAATTTACAACAAAAACTATATATGGTCTAGTATTTGTTAGATATAGAAGACTTCCAATTAATTGACGATAAATAGTGGTTGAGACCAGAGGTGTCTCATCATATCTAGATAATTGTAACCCTTGTTCCATAGGAGTATCCTTGGATTTACATGCTTGCATCCTGTATTTTTCAAGTAATGTTTTTGCATATTTTGTTTGTGTTATTGTGATATTGTTTTCATTTTGATGTATTTCTAAACCAAGAAAATAATGAAGAAGTCCCAAATCTATCATCTCAAAATCCTTCTCTAGATCTTTTTTAACTTTATTTATCAAATTTTTTGAGCTTCCTATAATTACTATATCATCAACATATACTACAAGTATTATTATGTCATGTCCAACCTTTTTTGTATAGAGATTTGGATCTGATAAACTTCTTTTAAAATTATGTTGTAGTAAATGATTATTAATCTTTATATACCATGCTCTTGGTGCTTGCTTTAGACCATACAAGGATTTATTCAATTTGTAAACTTTATGTTCTTGTCCTTTAATCACAAACCCTTCTAGTTGTGACATATATACTTCTTCAAGATCACCATTAAGAAATGTACTTTTTACATCCATTTGATGTAGTTTCCATCCATGATGTGCTGCTAAAGCACAAATTGTTCGAATAGTAGTCATTCTTGTTGTTGGTGCAAAAGTTTATTCATAATCAATTCCTTCTATTTGAGTATATCCTTTTGCAACTAATCGAGCTTTGTATTTTTCAAGTGAACCATTTGCTTTATATTTGATCTTGTAGATCCATTTACATCCAACTATTTTCTTTCCTTGAGGTAAATCAACTAGATTCCATGTTTTATTTTTCATCAATGTTTCATATTCTGATTCCATAGTTGCCTTCCATTTTGGATGATTTAAAGCATTTAGTGTCATTGTAGGTTCTACTACAAAACTTATCAATCCCCTATTCATTCTCGTTAAACTACGAGTTTGGGGTCTTGTAGTAGTAAGATCTAGCATTTGCTCTAGTTTTGAATCCTTAAGTGTATCTCTAAGCCATATTGGTTCTTTTCTTTGTAGAATTGTAGCAGTCTCTGAGTTCTCAATTTGTTCATCATGTATATCTGATTCTGAATCTTCACTTAATGAGTCTTCTTTTGAGAAACTTAGGATTGATTTTGAATCAACTTTTTTTTCTTTAATAACATTTTTGTTTCCTTCATCAAATACTACATCTTTGCTTATGTATATTTTCTTTGTTATTGGATCAATTATTTTGTAACCTATTGAATCATCATCATAACCAAGAAATATTCCACACATAGTTTTGTCATCTAGTTTAGTTCTTCTTTGCTTTGGAATATGCATATATGCTTTACAACCAAATATTCTTAATTGTTCTACTATCAATTTTTATCTTGTCCATACTTCTTCAAGAGTGACATTTTTCAATATTCTTGTAGGTGATCTATTTTGTAGATATATAGCTATTTTGACTGCTTTTGCCCAATATTGATGATCAAGATGAGCTTATTTTAACATATTGTGAACCATTTCCATAATTGATCTATTTTTTCTTTCTACAATACCATTTTGTTGTGGTGAATATGTTGTAGTAAGTTGTCTTTTTATACCATTGGTTTCTAGGAATAGATTAAATTCTTTTGACAAGAATTCACCTCCTCTATCTAATCAAAGATTCTTGATTGTTTTTCCTATTTCTTTTTCTACTAGTAATTTGAATTGTTTGAAACAACTGAATGCTTCATATTTGAATTTCATAAAATACACCCACATTTTTTTGGAGTAATCATCAACAAATAGTTGAAAATATCTATATCCTCCAATACTAATGTTCATTGGACCACATAAGTCAGTGTATACTAATTCCAATGGTTCTTGAGTTCTATGTTGACTGAGTTCAAAAGGAATTCTATGTTGTTTCCCTGCTAGACATTCTGGACATATAGTAGATTCCCAAGAAAGTTTAGGCAATCCTTTAACCATTTGATGTTTACTCATTTCATTTAATGAAGATGCACTTATATGTCCTAGTATTTTGTGCCAAAGTTCTCTAGTTTTTGAAATCCCCACTGATAGAGCCTTGTTGGACAATGTATCTAGAGTAAATAAACTATCTTTATATGAACCAGAAGCTATAACTTTTCCTTGTTTGGTAATAAGACATATTTTTGTCTTTAATAGTTTTGAATTCAATTGCTAGATTTTGATCCATAAGCTGAGATACTGAAAGAAGATTAGTAGTTAATCCAGGTACATATAGTACATCTCTAATTATTATTTTTCCATTTGATAGATCAATTAAAACATTTCCTACTCCTTTAACCTCATAAGTCATACTATCTGCTATAACAATTGGTTTTTCATATTTCTCTTGAAGAGTATTAAACCATTGTTTATTTCTAGTCATATGTCTACTTGCTCCAGAGTCAATGTACCAATAATCCATTGAATAAATTTTACAAATTATAATTTTCTAATCCTTTGGTGTATATAACCTTTTAACTCCCTAATTTAATTTGCAATATTTCAAAAAATTTAAAAATCTAAAAACTTCAAATTTTCAAAAATCCCAAAGTCTTTAAAGTTTTCAAAATTTCAAATAACTTTAAAACTTAATAACTCAAAAATCAAATAACCACTAACACCTTCTATCTCCAAACTTTAAAAACTTCTACCAAATCAAAAAACTATTATCTCCTTATATCTCCATACCTTACAAAATTAAGAATTAAAAACTTTCAATCAAAACCTTATTTCTCTTACCTCCAAATCCTTTTGAAGCTTCATTAGGCTAGTCATTAAACTTACCTCTCACTGATGGCCTCAATCATCCTCAAGTCTGTCCTAGAACCATGATCACATGGACCCCACCCCCCCTAGGGTGGATTAAGTTAAATTTTTATGGGGCATCTAGGGGCAACCCAGGTGAAGCTGGGGCTGGTGGCTTACTTAGAGACCACAAGGGTGAGGTGCTTGTAGCTTTTGCTGAACATCTTGGAGCTCAAACTAACAATGTGGCTGAAGCGAGGGCAGTTTGGAGGAGCCTCAAGGTGGCAGAGAATTATCCAGGGAAACTGTTGGTGGAAGGTGATTCTCTTATTATTATAAATCTTCTAAAGAACACTAAGAGAGCTCCTTGGAGATTTGATGACTACATCCACGAAGCAAGGGCTCTAATTCATGATCGACCTGAGGCCATAATTTTGCATACCTTCCGGGAAGCAAACATGGCAACTGATAGGCTGGCAAATGAAGGCATTGTAGCAGCAAATTTGATCACGTGGACTGAAAATCTTCCTCATGCAGTCTCAATGGTGATAGATAATGAAAAATTTTAGATTGGAAGGCTCAAAGTGGATCAATGACAGAAAATGGGGGCATTTTTAAAAAATATTTTTTTGAACCTTATAATGGCTTTTGTCATATTTGTTTTTTTTGTTCATGTGACTAGTGTTTTTTGCAACTGGTGGGGCACTGATATAGGTTTTTTATCTACAAATTCATGCATGGGAAACATCCACTTTGGCCTCAAGTATTTCCCAAGGTGTGTTTGGATTCGATGTCGCAAAAAGGCCCTAGCAAGAAATAACAAAGTGTTGGTAATAGTCTTGGAGAAGATGACAATTTCATCAGCCTCCAACAGTATCAACCAGTTGAAGAGTCTGTCTGGCCTCATCAGTGCAACTGTTGATTTGTGTGATTCTCTAAATCTTCTATTTTATAGCCAGCAGTTCCAGGGGCACAAGGAGTCGAAGGCAAAATCTAAAGATGATGGCAAGGAGGATGATAAGAAGTTAGATGAGGACTACAAGGAAGACTGCTTGGCCTCTTGGCTATCCATTCTATGGGATGTTTTTTTGACCATATTCTATTATTTTTATATGGGCACTAGCTACTCTGCATGGTGCTTGCATGATTAGTTTTTGTCTTTGTTAGTTCTATTTTGCATCTTTCTTTTTTGATGGCCATAATATTAGGCTTCCATAGTTTAGTTTGGCTGTATTCTGTTGGAAGAGTAGGTCTTGGCCATTTTTGTTGTCAGTTTAAACTTTTAGGGCTTGGCCTTTGTCCAGTTGGTCAGTGGACCCTATTTTGTAAAATGGTTTTGGGTCAACCAGTTAAAACCCGGTGTTAATTATAATATTCTCTTACTTACCAAAAAAAAAAAAACCTTATTTCTCTTGAAAATTAAATCAAGGCGCAATATTCAAATTCCTTCCAATTATATAACACATTGTTATGATATTACTTGGCGGTAATGTTACGAGTTGGTAGGAAGCATATTCTGCACTCTTCATTGATTCAGGTGTAACGTCTCAACGTTACACATTTCTTTTTTGCATTGGTGACTATGCTACCTCATTCACATTAATATTAGAAATCTGGTCCACCTACTTGTTTTTTCCTAGTACGCCTTACCTCTAGTTCTTAAACCATATATATTTCACCTTTCTTCTAGTTCTTTTTACTAGATATCATTCACATTTCCTTTGGTGCTTTTCCTATGGATGATATTTACTTTTTTTCTAGTTTGTTTCAACTAGATGATGTTCACCTTTCCTTTGGTGCATTTTATCTGGATGTAGTTCACCTTTCCTATGGTTATTTTAACCATATGATATTTGCCTTTCTTCAAATGTTTTTCATGTTAAGAATGTTGATCCACTTGCTCTAGCTAGATCTTGTTAACTAGTCTACCTACTGGCTAAATAGCAGTAGCTAGTTCGTTGCTTTCTTGGTTCACTTTTATCTGATGCTACTAACTGGTTTGTCTTCTTTTGATGTTCCATAGGAGAACCACAATGCACTGATGTTAGATTCGGGTTGAGTGTTCAATCTCTGAAAACTTCAATGTTCACTTTCTTTTTATGCTCAATCGAATGACTAAAACTTTTTAACGTTGGTCATATGGCCTCTCCTTCTCTTACGTTGATTTTTGGTAATGGCTAAATGGCTTGTTCTACTTCTATCTGGTCATATGGTATCTTATGCTCTTCTCCTTTAATTAGACAAATAGGCCTGCTCTTCTACTATTTTGGATTCTAGGGCCTCTTCTTCTTAACCTTTTGGGCTTTTCTCTTCAATATTGGTCTCTGAAGCCTTTATCTTCTATATGGGCCTTATAGGCCTTCCCCTATTCTCCTTTCTTGATTTCTTCAATGTCTTAGGTTTCACCTAAGAAATCAATATGATTTTTCTCCTTATTAGAGAACCCAATATCAATGTCAAGTTGGCACTATCCCTGAATGATCAACTATCTTTAAAATTAATTCTGCCTCAATATTCAATCTATAAATTCTTCAAATCAATGTGAGGGTACCTCTTTCTCTGAATTACCAGCTTCCTTTTGGGTTGGTTCAGCCTATCAATATAGCTAAGTTCGAGTCTTCACTAGTTTTTCTTCAACTTAGTGGAAAGAACCTAGACTACTCTACTCAATAAGACCTTTAAAAATAGAGTCTAATTCTTCATTACTTTTAAAGTGGATAGACTCTAAATTAGCTTTATCAAAATTGGATAAAGCTAATTAATAATTATGGTTAATAAAATGAACTCTATCAAATTGGGTAGAGTTTGAAGGTAGCTTTGATACCACTATTGGATTCTTAAGCTTTACTACCATAAAATATCATAGGTTATATGAAAATATCACATATATCTCAAATATAAAATAGCCACAATATTAAAGGTCAAAATAATATTATAATAAAACTAATCTTAAATAAAAAGAAAAAAATAAATACTGACAAAATATATTCTCACATTTTTCTTATTTGAAAAATTAGAGAGCATTACACTTTTTGGAATTTTGTGTCCATAATATAGCTTTACAAGATAGCTCTTCATATTCTTTATTGTTGCCTTCCATATGACTTTTAGATTCTTAACATGTTACTTGCATAGAAGACTCTTAACCTTGTTCTATGACACACATGCATGCATAAGAATGTGGGTCCCATTGGAGAGCCAAGCAAGTGACTCAGTCCAAAAATGGATGCAGGCTCCTCACACACACATACACTTAATAACACATATTATTCAACCAAACAGATACACATACACAACAACGGGTCTATAGGCTATGCCAAAAAATAGACATAGTCTCCCATGTATATATATATGCAAGCAAAATATTACTTAGTCATGGGTTCGACATTACCCACAAGCTACTCAAGAACCACAACTATTTTTACAGAGATAAATGAAAGGAAATCCTACAAATGCATACAATTGCAAACTCGTCAATCCTTTACAAAGCTTAGACTACTACTATTTATATTACAATAGAGAAATTTTCCCTCCAAAATTTGCAAGATGATCTAACCTTTTATCTACATTTTTTTAGGAATTCTAAATATTTAATGAAGTAGCCCTTGATCATTATTGTTTTCAGTTTGTAGCTATTGTGGTTTCATTTATCTATTCTTTAATATTTAATGGTACACCTACCTTCACTTTGACATTCAGAGTTGAGGTGTTCATGGTAGATAACCCATATTTTCTCAATAATGGCATATTGTCTTTCTTTTTCCTAGGAATTCATTCACTCACATACCTCTCCCTTGGTATTGGTGCATTTGGTTTCTTCCAAAGATATCTGTTATGTCGAAAAAAAAATTAGCACCTTCTATCCACTTAATCGTGATTTCTCTCATTCATGTAGTTAGGACTTTTGCTTAGTCATTCCTTCAAGACTTTATAAGTTTTTATAAGTCATTGCATCAGATATTTTTATTAGATATTTCTTATTCTCCAAGTTTTATAAAAATTCTTGATCACTTTTATGCTTTTCTTGCTTCTACCTTTGTTCTAGTTTACGATCCTTTCTCCTTCCTTATTCATACCAACCTTTGTCTTAGGATGTTTTCATGTGTGCCAATCTACTAGTAATTCAGTTGGTTCTTTTATTGTTGCAAAGAGGCTTTCACATTAGTGGTCCTTTTTATGAATGCAGGGAAGTATATGCATTTTTACTTCCATTATTATAGAGTGATCACAAGGATCCCTCTTCTTCCCCTAATTTTTTATTTTCTCTTTGTCTCCCCCATCAATAAGGATATCCTTGAATGTCTAGTGGTGAGATGATGCATGAGGTACTAGAGATCACTTACCCAAAATAATTCATATGATGATGAGATTTACTGATTTTTCCATGGATGATGTTTGGGTTTATCCTCCTCCCATAATGGAGTCTTTTTAGTTATCACTAAAAAAGCTCGTCAAATTTTATCAGGAGCAAGGCCAGACTCAAATATCATCACAAAGGCTTTAGATTGCTCACTGTGGATCACTTTATTATCATATGATCAACTTACCCACACAAAGTAAGGGTTTTCACACCTATATTTACCCTTTGGAGATATTTTTTATGGTGAAATTTTATATGAAATCCTTTTAGGTTGACATGGATTGCACCCCTACTTTTAGGCTTAGACTCTTCATCTTCTTCTAGGGTGAAATCTAACAAGGTTGTATTGATTTATCACTACATTTTTTGCAGCTCTCAAGGGACCTTCTGCTTGCAAAAGGAAACAAAATTAGAAGCTAAAAGGCCTATTTACATTGGACATGAAGTTTCTAAGGCACAACCTTCTAGAGGATGCTAGTCTTATGTTATATCCTTTATTTGGGGTTGGTATAGTTCGTTCTCCTTTGTTTAACCTTGCTTAGATCAGCACCTTCTATCACTTCTCATTTTTTCATGGGGGTGAGATTTTCATTTTATGCCAAAGGTTGCGTGGTGAATTTTTTGGATTGTTTTCATCTTATGCATAATTATTTAGCTAATGCAAGTCTGCCACCCACCTATTTTGATCTAAAAATTTCAATTCCAATTTTTATAACAACCCCATCAATGGCTCTTATGGCTATATCCCTTTTGGAAAAATAACCTACAAAATAAAAGAGAATCAAGGATTTTTTTTTTAAATACATAACCTGAGAGTTGGATCTCATCTCAAACTATCCCTACCCTATGCCTATTTTGTTAGATTTTGATGATATATATTAAAGGAAATGCAACCACAAGATGTAAAATGAGCAAGCAATGATAACTATATGATAATGACACTATAATATGTAGGAAAATTATATAAGAAACTTCTGCAATAACTCAAAAATATGCCATTAATGAAAGCTCACGAAAATAGTACAATGTAATATAATGGAGGACATGAACACTCCATAAATACATGAAGGATCTACATTGTACTCACTCTAACTACTAATGCAACTAGTCACTATTGTATCTTCTATCACCTCTCTCTCTCTTCTACCTCAAAGGCATATATATAGGGAGATAAGTCCCTTGGCCTTTCATCTACCCATGACTCTTCATCTACCTAACCTATGACTCATGTACATGTGGACTACATGCACATTTACATCATTGCACATTCTAACACTTGTGCATTTATTACATTGCATGAAGTAACTACTCAAACCTTACTCTAAGGTAAAATCCTACTCTAGTTATGTACCCAAGGTGGTACATTAGCATGTACCAAATAATGTAATATACTCCAACACCCCCTGTATTACATTATTTGGGTATTGAAGACTTTAGTCTTCAATATGGATCTTCGTCTTTCGAATATTCTTCAGCTTGATCAGGTCCTTCCTCTTCTTCTTTAGTTTGTATATGGCCAAGTAGTCCATAGTTTTGTTGTCCTCTCATATTTTTAATTTTGAATCTTCTATTCCCTTGTCTGCTTTTATGATATATAGGTTCTTCATTTTTTGCAATTTGTTCCTCAAAAAATGCATTAGTATTATTTTGAAATACAACAATATCTTGTGAAGTCTTAATCGAATCTAGAGCATATATATCTTTATGGATTGATCCAGTAGCTTCTATCTCATTTTGATTTATGATGAGACACATATTGACTCCATTTAAGTATCTAAAATCAACCATCCTTTTGCTCTCCACTAGCTTGGCTACTGAAATAAGATTAGATGTTAATCCAGGAACATACATCACATTATGTAACAAAAAATTTGGAAATGATTTACTAGGTGTTACACACCCATATCCATGTATAAGATAGGTTTTTCCATATGCAATTTTCAACCTATAATTATTAGTGATTTCAAGACAATCAAACCATTGTAAATTTCCTATCATGTGATGACTAGCACCAGAATCAATATACCAAATGTTCTTTTCAATTTGACTTGTAGAATTATTTGTGCTAGAAGTAATTTTACATCTTTGATATGGTATATTGTATGTATCTTGATCTTGAATCCTTTTGTAGTGTGCCTTGTGATGATATGTCCCTCTTGCTAATTTATCCATTATCTTAAGAAATTGTAGTATTTCTTATGTCTTCCAATCCTTTTAACTTCTAGATTCTAACCTTCAACTCTTGTAGTATATGATCAATCAATAGAATTATTTTAGCTCTTTAGTATTTTGAGAATACTTTTGATAGAACTTTTGAAGTAGTCTACCTTATGACTCCCTAGTTTAGAATATGTGAACTAACTTGATAAAACCTTATCAAATCTTAGGTTTTGTAGTATCCCTTATATCTCCCAAGTGATTAGAGTATGCTATGGTCTTGATAAAGTGCTTAGCATCTATTAGATTTCCTTTTGAGTTGATTCCCTAATGTTTTGAAGATAATGTTAATATAATGATCAACTCCTATTTCACCTTATTTCTCCCTATTGAAATATGCACTTTTCAATTTGATGAAGTTCTCTATCTTCAAGACTCTATGGTTGGATTCCTTTTGTCCCTTTAATTTGTATATGAGACAAGTATAAGCAATAAATTCCAACTCTTAAAGCAATTCAATGTTTTTGCTTCCTTTATCCTTAATTTTCAATGGTTCAATTTTCTAAATTCCAATGATCTAAAGTTTGATGTAGTACTCCTTATATCTCCCTAATTTGGAATTTTAGAAAATGATAATATTTGCAAAAGAATAATGTTTTAATTTTTCCAAGGTAGAAAACCTTATATCTCCTATTTTAATTATTTGCAAATATTATGATATTTGTATTTCAACTAATGCACTTTTGAAATATCACTTAAGGATATAAACTCCTTGTTTTGATTTGCTTTCTAATTCACTAAGGTTGGTATTTGCTTATATCTCCAATGCAATAATAAATAAACTCAACCTTATATAATGCACCTTATAACTCCTTGCACTTAAAGAAAGCAAATATTAAATCATGTAAAACTATACCTTCCTTGTAATGTTGTATGTTGCGAGATGATTGGCTTCTATTTTGACTCCTCTATCCAAGCTTTGGGTGTTGTATTTGTTGGTCTTCAACGTATGACAGTGAGCATTGAATGCTCTACATTCAATGGGTGCCTTATGACAGTCTTCTCCTCCTTCAATGCACTTTGACCTCTCTATGTTGGATATGCACGCTCTTCTTGTACAGGGCTATTAATACCTCTTGTCTCCCTTTGAAATGTATGCCAAGTGGTGCTTACGTTGCCTAAGAATGTATGTCTTCTTGTTAGGTGGCGTTGGGAGGTTACAATCTTTGGAGGCATTAATTTAGGTGGCATAGACCTTATGTTATGTGTTGGGTGTTGAAACAATGATTATTGATTCCTCTTTGGCTTGAATGGAGCGTTACTCCAACCTGGGCGCTCTTCTCCCTTAGTGCAAGCGTTATGTCATTGAAGATATGCAGGCACTCTTTCTTCCTTTGTGCCAAGTGGCACAAGATTCCTTACGTTGATATGGCAAGTGGAGGCTCCTTCCCTTGCATGCAACCAAACTCTTCAACGTACCTTTTCTTATCAATGCTCTTCGTTCTCTTATCACCTATTCTTGCCAACTTTATTTGCAAGTTTGTTTGGCTTCTTTTGTAACAACAAGCTTTCTTGATTGTCCAACATGTGGTGGCTCCTCTCCAACGTAGGTGGCTCCTCTCAACGAAGGTGGTCATTCATCCAAGCTTATTTATATTGCTTGGGTAACTGATGACATTATTCTCCTTTCTTCTTGCGTTAATCTCCTTATTGTTTGCACTATGTTGTCCTTAATATTTGTTCCTTGGTGCAGGTGTCTTTCACTATGGGTGTTGCTTTCGTGAGACTGTGGCACCGAACTTGGTGTCTTAGAACACCTAGAATGGGATGATATTGAGCCCCTTAGATGGCTCTATCTTCTTTGCACCGTAGCTTGTGCTTAAACCTAGTTTATGCTGTTGCTTGATGACTGTAATTTTGTGCTACGTTGGTGTCTTAAGACACTTGAACCTTGTCTTCCTTTTACTGCTTTGAGAAGATAAATATGAAGCTATTAAACCCTGAATTAAATCTGCAATAGACTAAGATAGAATACCTTAGTTGCACTTGGATTTTTGAGACATTTTGTAGCTTGCTTATTTATCTTGATATGGTGGCTTCTTCCCTATTCCTTGGTGGTTATAATGCTCATTTTTGGTGGCTTCTCTTCACCAAGATATGCTGCAGTTTTCCTGCGCTCAATAGTGTCTTTTGACACTCCAACTTAATCCCGTTTTGTGCACTAATATTTCTTCCTTTGCTAAATACTTAATGCACTTTAATAACTCTTGGAGATAATTTGTATTAAGCACTAAAGTCTATTCAACCTTCACTTTAGAATAATATCTTCTTTGCTTTCAATAGAAGGTAGGATGTTGATATTTTTCTTTCTTTTGAAATATATCTAACTCCTCTTTCTTATGTGCAGGTTTTAACCCTTGTAGAAACTATCTTCTACACTTCCTTGAAGACTTTAAATATGAAACCTTCTCCTTTGCAACTTTAAACTCTAATTTGGTGCTTAATGAAACTTAATAATGAACTTAATATAAGTGTTCAAATAATGAACCTTTTGCACCTAAGTTGCATACCTTTTTAACCTTCATAGATGATGTATTTCTTGGTGATTTGGATCACCTAATTGCTGCCCTATGTTAGATGAAATTGCAGCTCTTTCTTTGCTGTCCAAAATAACTCTTTAACTCACCAATTTGCAACTTTGAAACTCCTCTAACTTGCTACCTGAAAATGTAGTTTGGTGGCTTTAACTCTCCTTCAAGATGCTCCCTTAAACTCTAAAAATTAGCAGCTATTAATGCTGCCTAAATTGCTTCTCGTAACTCTAAAATTTTCAGATTCTAACGTAGCTAATTTCTCCTCCGAAATGTTATCCTTGAATCTCCAAATTTGGTAGGAAACTTCCTCCAAATTGCAACTAAAACTTTCCTTCTAGAAACCTTCAACTTTCTGTTGTAAAACCAACAATCTCCTTTCTTCGAAATAGCCTTCAATGGTAATCTCTAAATCTCTCAGATTTGGTGGCTTCTTCTAACTCCTTTCTCCTTCAACCTCCTTGTCGAATTCTGACTTTGACCTTGGCCTATCTAGTGGCCTTCTTCTCAAGAATCTGAATGTCTTGAGGTCTTCACTATTCTCCTCCAAAATTTGGCAAACTCCTTACCAAATCCTTCTCCTTTTGGGCTTGTTTTCGAATGGTGATAATTGTCCCAAAACCTCCTTTATCAAGAACCTCTTCTTGCTAGCAATCTACTCCAATGAGTTCTCCTAAAATCTTCTCCAATGGCCTTCTCCAAATCTCCTTCAATGGCCTTCTTTAAAATCTGCAATGAGGCTTTCCTAACCTTCTCCTTCTTTCTCCTTTCAAGTCTTCCTTGAGACCTCTTCTCCTAGAGTCTCTAAATCCTACAACTTCTCTAGTCTTCTCAAAACTTCAATGAGACCTTCCTTGATCTCTCCAATCTTCAACTATGGAAGTTTTGCAATGAGATCTCTTTCTTGGATCTCTAAAATCTGTTGCTTCTAAAATTTAGAATAGGACCTTTGCTAGTCCTTCTCTATCTTCAATCTTCCAAATATGGAAGTTCTTCAATGGGACCTCTTGTGGGTCTCTTCAGCTTCTTGAGTTGCTTTCTTCTTCTTTCACTCTGCAATTTGTATTATTCAATCTTCAATGGAGATCTCCAATCTCTAATCTTCTTTAGGACTCTTTTCTGGAGTCTCTACTTCCTTCAATTTGCAATAAGGCTCCTTTGGCCTTTTTCTCTCTCTACAATCTACAAGTCTACAACTCTTGCAATGGGACCTTTTCCTTAGGCCTCCAAATATTCAATATTTCATTTGTTGCTTCAGGTACTGGATTGATTCCAAAGAAGATATTCTTCCTAGCTCTTGTAGGAAGCTTCCCAAATTTCTTTGAATCTCCTTTTTCTGCAACAAAGTATTAGAGAAACTGTAATGGAAGAAATTCTAAATCTTGAGATAATGAATCTTCACTAGTTGATTTGTCAATCTAGTGGAATCAATGTTGAGTCCTAGTCTTCACAAGTTTTTCTGTAACTCTATGGAAAGACTCTAGCCAAATATAATTTTTAAAAATTCTGAAAATGAACTCTCCCTATCTCCTCTCAATATCTCTTGTGGCTCTCCCTATTTCCTATCGATCTACCGTGTGCTCTGATACCACTGTTAGCTTTTGATGATATATATTAAAGGAAATGCAACCACAAGATGTAAAATGAGCAAGCAATGATAACTATATGATAATGGCACTATAATATGCAAGAAAATTATATAAGAAACTTCTGCAATAACTCAAAAATATGCCATTAATGAAAGCTCACGAAAATAGTACAATGTAATATAATGGAGGACATGAACACTCCATAAATACATGAAGGATCTACATTGTACTCACTATAACTACTAATGCAACTAGTCACTATTGTATCTTCTATCACCTTCTCTCTTCTCTTCTACCTCAAAGGCATATATATAGGGAGATAAGTCCCTTGGCCTTTCATCTACCCATGAATCTTCATCTACCTAACCTATGACTCATGTACATGTGGACTACATGCACATTTACATCATTGCACATTCTAACACTTGTGCATTTATTACATTGCATGAAGTAACTACTCAAACCTTACTCTAAGGTAAACTCCTACTCTAGTTATGTACCCAAGGTGGTACATTAGCATGTACCAAATAATGTAATATACTCCAACATATTTGTCCATATTTCTTTAGGGGATTGGAATCCCATATTTCTATTGTCCCTTGTCCCATAAGATCTTCTAGAATTGGCCATGATTCCTCATTCATTTCATATAGATTTGGCCATTCTTTTTTGGCTACCAAGATCTAATCATTGCTCCATTTGAATGGTGGTAACATTTCTATGTGATGAGGATGTAGCGGTTCACATAGAACTTTGATCCTAGGCTCTTATACTATCATTAGCACCATTAAAATACAATTCATATATATACCCTCCCATTTTTGTAGTGAAATATTTAGATAGGTAGATGTCAAAAGGAGGAATATCGATTATCGATACATCCTACATAAATTTTTTTATTTGGGTAAGCATATGGAGAAAGCAAATTTTTTTTACAACCCCCAATATTTGGACTGGGATATTGTCCAACTACACAACTCTTTTGTTTGTTTACTGATATCTTAATCACAATGCATCTGATATTTCTTTTGTCATAATGGATGTGTTGGCCTTAGAGTCTATAATACAATTATGGATTAATTTATCTTGATAGACTAGGGTTAGATAGAAAGGGGGGTTTGGGTCTATTAGGACCTAGGGATAATATTTACAATATAGTCATAACTTGTGGTTGCCTCCTTTTTCTTCTTCCTTTAGGGCCTTTTGAAAATGTTCTTTCTATCCTAGAATAGTTAACATTTCCCAAAATAGGACTAGAATAGTGGATTTTTTTAAGTGATTCACTATGTTGAAATATCCTAAAGGTATCACTTTCTGAGGAACAAAGTGTGGTCTCTCTTAGATTGGTCAAATATTCCTAGCTAGTTCTGGTAGTGTCAATTATTGCCTTGGGATTGTCAGGGTATTCTACTTTGTAAATGTTGATGATTTTGAGTCATTATTTATTGCTCTATTTTGTTTGCCTAGAGCCATTAGGTCATTTGGTTGAGGTATGGAAAGAAGCACACAAATTATTGATCGTTGAGGTGTGATAGTCAAAGGTTGTTATTTTGACCATGTTGACTTGTGCTGACTACTAGGGATCGATGACTTGTTTGCATCCTTTTCCTCCATTGCTTGCTTCTAGGATCTCATCAGATAATCTAACTAGACCTAAGGTATTTTGCCCATTATATTTCTCATATGGTCAGATACTACATAGACCTCTTCCTCATCCCATGTTGTTAGAATTTGGTCTTGAGAAACATAACCAAGTTGTGTGGTGGTGGTCCAGGAGTTATGTTTTGGCATCTATTTTTTATCTTCTAAATATGAGTTGGGTGGTATCACTACTTGTGTTGAAGTGGCCAAAAGTTGTGATGCTTCACCTAAGTTAACTTGGCTAAGGGGATTTTTAAGAGGTTGGTAGTACCATGTAGTGGGATCCTCTTTATAATAATTTTGTATAGGGGCTAATTCCCTAGCATGGTTGGGAACTTTTATTCGTAGAGGGGTTACCACCAGGACTATTTGCTTATGATGGGCTTGAGATTGACCATTTTACCAAGTAATTTGGAACTGGGACTTGAAATACCTGATGGAAGGGTTCCTATATCCCTAGTTTCCTTGTAAAAAGGGGGATTTGTAGTTGTTCTGATATAGATATCTTAGGGTATTTTTATCCCTTCTCATAGCTAACATTTGATTAGCTATAAATATAAGTAGCTTGTGGGATGAGTCTTTCTCAAGGTCCTTGGTAGTTTATGGATTTGGAGTTTGTGAGGATACAATGACTGAGGATGAGTGAGGGGATGATTGAGATATTGTTGGTTGAGAAACAAGAATTAGAGATTTTACATTAGGACATAGAGGCATGGGAGGCCTAGGGACTAGTATTCCAATATGAATTAAATCATACTTAGCATGGATGGCTAACTTATGCTTTTGATAAGGAGTTTCCTGCTCTAGCTTTAATCATCATTGAAATCTCAAAATCCAAGGCTTTAAGTAGTATATAAGTGCTATACCTAATGGGGGACACATGTCCTCTAGTATTCTGTGCCATAATTTATGAAATTTAAGGTTGAAATCCTCTACTACCTCCATGGAAGCTCTTATGATTGTTTTCGGTTGTTTTAGGAATGATACCCCATCCAAATTTTCCCTAAATATTTCAATGAAAACATTGCCAAGCTGGTCCCAACACTTTATTAATTCTAGTTGTAGCATGATGTACCATTCTCAGAATTTTCCTCTAAAGGATGTTGCCAGTAACCTTAGAGCTATGTTTTGCTTTGATATGTTGTGGATCATACACAAGCTCACCACATAGTTAAGGTGCTCAATAGGGGTAGTGAGATATTCACCAGTGAAATAGGTGAGAGACTTTAGAGCAGACTAGGGTATTTCTTTCCATATATATATATTTTTTTTGTGCTAGTGGATATTTGTCATTCCAAGTGGAAAATGTTCTAAGGGGTGGTAGTTAGGGTGGATGTGATCTTCAAGGCATTGGTTTCTCAATAAAGGAAAAGGGGTGTGAGAAAGTAAAAAATAAAAATAAACTCAAAAAAATAAAGGGGGCAATGCACCAAGATATCTGCTAAGATCTTCCTACAAAAATATGTCTGAATGCTATGTTCCAGTGGTGAAAAATTCCTCTCCTCAACGTAGTGAAGTACAAATGAGAGTTACTAGTTACACACATGAATAAGAAGGTAGGTATTGTTGGAGAGCCAAGGAAGTGACTCAATCTAAAAATAGATGTAGGCCCCTCACACACACACATACACTTAATAACACCCATTATTTAGGAAAAATATCACAAAAAAATACACATACACAACAATGGGTCTACAAGCTATATCGACAAATAAACACAAACTTCCATGTGTATATGCAAGAAAACTCTTACTTAGATTATGCCAAAAGCAGGGGTTTGATATTACCCATAAGCCACTCAAAAAACACAACTATTTTTACAGAAATAAATGAAAGGAGATCTTACAAATTCATACAATTGTAAACTCGTTGATCCTTTACAAAGCTAAGACTAGTACTATTTATAGATTTCAATAGGGAAATTTTCCCTAAAAATTTTGTAGGATGATTTGACCTTCTATCTACTTTTTTTTCTAGGAATTCTAAATATTTAATGAAGTAGCCCTTGGCAATTATTGTTTTTAGTCCATAGTTTTTGTGGTTGTAGGTCCCCATTATTTTATCTTTAATGATTTACCTACCTTCTCTTTGACTTCTAGAGCTAAGGTGTTCTTGGTAGATAACCCATATTTTCTCAATAATGGCATATTATCTTTATTTTTCTTAGGAATCTGCACATTCACCTACCTTACCCTTGGTATTGGTGTATTTGTTTTCTTGCAAAGCTATCCGCTATCTCAAAAAAAATTCAACACCTTTTGTCTTCCTGATCGATATTTCTCTCATTCATGTAGTTGGGACTTTTGCTTGGTTGTTTCCTTCAATACGTTAGAAGTTTTGACAAGTCATTGCATCAAACCCTTTATCAGATCTTCTTTCTCCATCGAGTCTTATCAAAATTTCCAATTGCTTTTATGCTTTTTCTGCTTCTACCTTTGTTCTAGTTTATGATATTTTCTCCTTCCTTGTTCATACCAACCTTTGTCTTTGGATGTTTCCATGTGTGCCAATCTGCTAGTAATTCAATTGGTTATTTTATTATTGTAGAGAGGTTTTCACCTTAGTGGCTCTTTTTATGAATGCAAGAAAGTATATATTTTGACTTTCATTATTATAGAGTGATCACAAGGATCCCTATTCTTTCCCTAATTATTGGTTTTCTCTTTGTCGCCCCCCATCATTAAGGATATCCTTGAATGTATGGTGGTGAGATGATGCATGAGGTACCAAAGGTTGCTTACCCAAACTAATGCAGACGATGACGAGTTCTACTAATTCTGCCATGGATGACATTTGGGTTGATCCTCCTCCCACAATGGAGCCTTTTCAGTTATCACTGAAAAGGCTTGACAACTTTTATCAAGAGTAAGACCAGGCTCAACTACCACTACAAAGGCTTTAGTTTGCTCATTGTGGATCACTTTCTTATCAGGTTATAAACTTTCCCATATATATTAAGTGTTTTTACACCTATCTTTACCCTTTGGAGATACTTGTTTGGTGAAATCTAACATGAAATCCTTTTAGGCTGGCATGGATTGCACCTCTAGTTTTAGGCTCATGCTCTTCATCTTCTTTTGGGGTGCAATCTAACAAGTTTGTAGTGAGTTATCACTACAACTAACTAGTCTCTTGATTGAGGAGACTTAAATTGCTGTGGATATCCTCCCAGATGGTGGCCTTAGCAAACCAAGGGAACTCTTTTTTTTTCATTCTTACCATTGATGATAGTATCACTTGTTATATAATATTATATATCCTTGCTTTACATGGCTACTTTTTTTTGTATAGATAGCTAGTAGATTAGGTGTGAGGGAGAATAGTCCCACATCCTCTATTAAAACTCGCCTTAAAAGCCTCCTTCAATCCTGGAAAGGTAAGAGATGTAATCTGATTTTCAACTAATTTAAAATTTTAATCTTTTTTTATGTATTTATTTTTATTGCTTAGCAAAAAAGGTTAATAATGACATTGTTGATTATAATTTTTAAAGGTTAATAATGACATTGTTGATTATCATATTTAACTCTTTGTCTTATGTAATTTGACATAAACTTTATCACTAAACACATTTAATTGTTTAAATAATTGAACTTTTTAACTAGCTAATATGCACCTAATGTTGCACCCAATAAGGTTGTATGATAAATATTCACAATGGAAGTTGGGAAAGTGAACTATATATGACACAGACTAAAATTGAGAACATTTATATTAAAATAATAAAATATATTTTACAAATTCATAGAATGGAATCAAATTTTTTAACATCTACTTATGATATTATAACGATACATAGCCCATTATTATTGTTGTTTTTTTTTAATAAAAAGTGTTGATATTTTATGTTATTTTAATTGTTTTTTTGGAATTGAAATAGATTTTACCCATATTACATCATGACCACATAGTGGTATTGTATCAGCTTGGCAATATGCATAAATTGTTTGATAAGATTCAATCCTAGGTCTCCTTAAAAGTTAAGGACTTTAGGTAGTTAAATTTATGCCATTTGATTAAAGTGTTGATGTTTTGCTACTAATTTTGATTATAAATTCTCGTATTCTCTTCATTCCTAGATTTCTAAATAATTCAACAGTAGAGTCCCTAGAGTATCAATAAAACTAACCCCTATATTATTATAGGCTTTGCATTCCAAAATGAGATGCTTTGTTGTTTCCACTACCCTTGATGTACAAAAGGTACATATCCTCTATTCCTATTTATCCTTTTTTCTCTTTCATTTTCTTGTTTCACATTTGAGTGAGTTAATGTATGCTATGGTCCTTCTATTTTTTGTAAAATAAAATAGAAACTTGTAGATAAAAGATACAACTAAAAGAGAAGATAAAAAATCCTTAATTCAAAATGAAAGTGTATATATTCTATAAATTACAATATATGTTTCATCTTTCTATACACTTTGGTATGCTTCTTTAACTTTAGCTAGTTGCTTCTACCCTCTTGATTTGACTTCTCTTACATAGTTCTTGTCTCTAGAAAAACTAGTTGCTTTTGCCTCTACCTCTAGCTTCTATGGCACAACCATTAGTTCTAGGAAAACTAATTGCATTTGCACTTTGGATTTGAGTTTTGTGGCACAAATTATTCCCTTTGTCCTTTGGCTCCAATTTTTCTTACACAACCATTAGCTCTAATTAAACTAATTACTTTTAGACTTTGGATTCAACTACTATGGATAACCATTGGCTCTAACAAAATTAGATGCTTCAATGGTGCAACCATGGGGTCTAGAAGAAGTAGTTGCTTCTATCTCTAGAGAGGAGCTCTCTCTTTATGCTCCTCATATTTTATGTAGTTATGGACCCCCTTATCCATAGCCATACCACTTTTTATTCATATAAAAGTTTCACAACAAAATTAGAAGTTGCACAACCATAGTGACTATTTCTACTCTAGAATAAATATGAAGGGTTTCTAATTAATTTTACCACCTAACATATAGGTTAAACCTAACTTGTTTTTGGTTTTTTGGGTCTCTAACAACTTTTTCCTCTTCTTCTCTTAGTCATCTAGCATAAATTTTTTTTTTTTAAAATATCCTCATTTCTTTATTTGTTCATTTTATTTGGGTAAGGAAGAAATATCCTCCATCCTAGTCATGGCCATATCTTTGTAAACAATAGAAAAAATGTCTTGTATGGCCAATTGGAATCACCAATTTTATATGCTTTCCAAAATAGCCAAAACATGAGGCCCATATATGAAAACCATTGTAGTACCTATGAACTAATGATTAAGACAAAAGCCAAATTTTGGATTTGAAGAGATATTGGTAAATGAAGAGTCACAATAAAATAAGGTGAATAAAATCAAGTATGCATGTTGACCTTCCATACCCTTCTTTCCATTTTTATTTATAAAAATCCAAAATTGAAGATGTTGGATTTTATTGCCAAGATAGGAGCTTTTAGGAGTTCTGAGTGTGTACTAATAATATAGTAGAGATGAAATATTATTTGAACTCTTTAAAATATTTTTTAATTTATTATATAAAACTCTTCCCAAAAAACTGGAAGCTTACTGCAGTGGTAATGGATTTGGCCTCTCTTTGAGAGGTCCAAGATTCAAACCCCACTCAGTATGAGGGGACCAGGACCCCTCATAAAAACCTGTGTAAACTCATTAAAAAAAACTCTTCCCAAACATCCTTACAAATTTATAAATACATCCACATAACTTAGAAGGATAAACACCAAATATTATAGTAGATTTAAATATCCTAATAAAATCAAGTAATTAGATGTTTTCCTTAAGCATCTATATCAAATAAATATAAAATAATATGAAATGAAACCTTCAAGAGCACATGCTAGTCTCCTCTCTTGCTATAGATTTTTTCTATTCCTCTTCCTTTTCTTTTCTATTTTTTCAAATTAATAAATAATGTCCTCATTTTTTCATTTTAATGTTTTAATGGATGTAACATCCATTTGTAGGGTTCCTATAAGGGGAAGTATGACTCTTTCTATCCCTCTAATTTAGTGGAAAAAAGTTCTTTGAATTTTATTTATTTATAGTCACGTCTAATTAATAAACTTTAATTGTAAAGAAACATAGATATATTTATTAAATGCACATTATATTTTTAGTTTTGAAATCAATCATCATAGTTAATCTTTGCTTTATAGATATTATGTTTAAAACCATATGTTTTTTTAATTAGATACAAGAAGGGTTTTTGAAAGGATCCTCAAATATTTTACAAAGAGCAAATCAAAATAGTTCCTAGTCCAAAACCAAGGAACACAACCCAAAGCCAACAAGAAAGACCATCCTGCAACCAACATGTAGGATCACCAACACAAACCTAAAGAAACTAGGAATTTGACTCAGGACCTTTACCTAGATTCACTGAGAGACACAACAAAAAAGGAGGACGAAAAAAACCAGTAGAAAAAAAACTTTAGACCCAAAATATCCCCATACCAAGATGCTAAGTAAATTAGGCTTCAAATGGACCATGTTCCCTATACTTCATAACCAGATCCAAGATATTTGGCACTTCTTGGTTCCACTGCAACATAATTTTGATCTTTTCAATGCAGGCCATGACAATTTTTAGAGATCGAATGAGAGTATTTTGATAATCCATAATCATATTATTATACAACTTGGGGTATTAGGGATACTGGGAATATCCTACCACCTAGGAGGAACCTTTTCTTTATGGAGAGAGGACCTTAATATTAGTTTAAATTTATTTTTTAGGGAGGAAAATCCTATGAATCCTAATTATCCACTGAGATCGGGGTTATTTCTTCCTTAGACAACTTAGAAACTAGCCTCTTGGATCTTCTTGCTTTCTCCACCCCACTTTTGGACCCGATTAGGGAATCCAAATAATCTCCAAAAAAATTAGAAATTTTCTTGACCTTCATTCTAGCAAAACTTGGACTAATTAAATTCTCCTCGGCTCCCACATAAGTCTTAGATTTTGAATGAGACAAAGCTATAGAGTCCTCTTGGTTTGCAACAATTAAGGGTTTGGAAGGCACAACATCAGTTGAAACGCCCCTATATTTCACCACATGCTAAAAAATAAGGAGAATCAACCCTTGATGGATGGGATCCATTAATTTTCCATATTTGACCTAGATGAAAGACTTCACCAATGAATTAAAGAGGAAATATAGGATATTCATATTTTTTTGTGATGAATTTGATTCAAGAACATCACTTGGTAGCTTCACAGGATGTCCTTGGACTCATACAATGTAAAATAATCCATAATTACCTTCACCACCCTACCCTAGAGATCCTTCAACAACTTCACTTGAAAACCATTTTGTAACTTGGGTAGCGTCTCATCTTCACCCAAGAAAAATTCTATTTCCCTTTCCAAGGAACGCTTCTCTCTATTATGGAAGGTACCATCCATAGGCATACTTATCACCTCAACAATCAATAAAACATTGATCTCAAAATCTAGGCCATCCACCTTCACTATCCCTTGCTTCCAAGAATGGACCATCTACTTCAAAAACTCTCTGTTGAACCCATGAAACTTCATCAATCATTTCAAAATCCCCCATTTCTTCAATATCTTTCTAATATCCTCATCAATCACCAAGATGTTGGAATCCAAAATTAACCCTTCTATAATAGTAAAGCTAACCCATAGATGAGGAACATTACTCGAACAAGAAACTAGACACCTAAGAAGACACAATAGAGCAGAATTCAATTTCAATAAAAATCCTTGAAGCTCGACAAGGGCCAAACAACATCCTCTTCGAGTTTTAGGAAATTCAGTCTCACTTTCCAACCCAAAATTTTGCCAGGACTCAAGAACCTCAGTTGAGACCATGACACCTTCTGGATACTTTGCCCAAGAATAAGATAAGACAATAAATACATTTAGGTTATGGAACCATATTTTGAGCATGAACAATCTTGGAACCCTTTCCTAAGATAATTAAAATCTATTACCAATGTCACCTATGGACTCTTCAGATTTTTCATACACCAAGGAATGTTTTCTCGCTTGCACCACCACCTCATTACATGCATGCTAAAAAATTGGCAATATTGATAATTTCTAAAGAAGTTCAGGCTCCACAATAGCCCATGATTACATCACTTAATGATCACCAACCAATAGCACAATGACCTCACTCGTGTCCTTGAGCCAATATTAAAGTGCCACTAGGGACCCTCTCTTCTAGACATGATGAGTCTTGTACTATCATTTTGCTAACTAGAGAAATTTTGCCATAATACAAGCCACATCATCCAATATGTGATCCATCCAGTTTGAATATCATTAAGCACACAATCCAAAATTGACATCATAAGTTGCTTGTCAAGTTGAGAAGTTCCTTTGGTCAAATTGGTGCCAAGACCACTAAATTTAAATTCAAACTTGGTCCAACTAAAAATTAATGTTCATGCTATCACCAACCCACTAAGAACACAAAATTTAAATTTGAATTTGACCAAAAGCAAGAATGACATCCTTACTACCAAGAACTTGCTAAAGAAACTCGGGTATATCCAACCAAAAATTCCCAAAAAACAAACCTCCAAGGGTGACATTATAAGAATAAAGTAACACTCAGTCCCCTCCACCCAACTACATAAGATCATGAGGAAAGTTACTCCTCCAAATAGAGATAGCATATTGAGATAGACCTAGGTTCACCATTAAATTTGCCATCTTATTACCTTCTTTGAAGGTATGTTGGATTTGAACTTCCTCCTTGGACTACAAAATTCTCTTGGATTTTGAAATCAGATTCAAAATGTTCCAACTTGGTGCTTGAGAGCCTTTAATTAAATTAATCAAATTTAGGGAATCTTCTTCTTTGATCACCTTTTTACAATCCAAATGCTCAATTAGGACCAAACCCTAGAAAATGGCTCTAGATTCTATGAAGTGGGAAGTATAGGTATTAAGAAAATTAGCAAATGCCAACACAAATTCTTCCCTCTTGTTTCTCAACACACCTCCAACACCAACCAAACTAGGATTACCTTTTGAGGCCTCATCAAAGTTAAGTTTAAACCAGCCAGTGGGAGGAGGGACCCATTTAACAAATACTCTAGGATTAGATGATGGGGCTCCAACTAGCTAAAAAATGGGAAGAAAACCAAGTTTTAATTCTAGAGCTATCTCATTTGAACTTCCAACAACCCCTTCCAACTGAAAATAGGAAATATTTTCAACCGCACTCGAGATTGCCCTAGATCAAACACCAACATCATCCCTTTTAATGTTTTTGAAGGTTCGTTTCTCTCCCATATAATGCTCCAAAATAGATGAGGTAACACAAACCATTAAAATAAATTGAGTCTAGAAAATAAAAAGGGGGAAAATTATTGAGAACACACATAAAATAGGAAGTTTAGAATAATACAACAAACACCCAAAACACTCAAAAAAGCGTAAAAGGATTCAAAAGAGAAGGGGCACTGAAAAAATTGATGGTTCAAAAATTCATCATAGTACTCACACAAGTAGCACCTATTTGGTATAGCCATACATTTCTTTCTCAAATTTTATAATGTCAAAATCTTATATTGGATAGCCAACCAGAAAAAAATATGTATTTTTGAGGTGAGACCCTTGAACCAAACTTTAAAAGGAGGGAGCCATTAAAGAGAGTTGACATCAAGCAAAGCATACAACTATCTAACCAAAAAGGAACTATCACTCTCTCCTTTCCAAAATAAAACATTCTCTTCATTCATGTTCTTAAGGACTTGAAACTTAAGCATGTTAAGAATAGATTCCTAGGATAATATCTTGGACATACTAAGGTTAGAGTTATCTAGGGATTTCCAAACATTTTTACCATTTCTCTATTCAATTAAATCCACAACTTTGACTCTACCAATACGTCTGTAGATAGGTTCCAAACATCCTAAGAAGGGAACTTGATACAAGGGCCCATCTAGAATCTAGGGATAATTCCAAAAATTAATCCTTTCACCATTACCCATATTCCATTTGCTAGAACTCATATCTCAAAGAAATCAATGGGTCAGTAAGAAAGCAACCTCTTTGATTTAGGTATTTAGCAAAAATAATCTAAACCCAACCCACATCTTCTTGTTTCAATAGCTTCCAGCCCTACTTAGCCACCATAGCTTTATTCATAAGCTAAATATTTCTAAGTCCCAAATCCCCACAAGCTTTCTTACTGCATACCTGATCCCAAAAAACCAGGTAAAATTTCTTTCTATCTTCTATGCCTAACCATAAAAAATATTTCTATACCTACTCAATTTTTAGAAAAAATTTAACAGGCAACTTGAAAATGGACATGAAGAATGTATTAATACTATAGAGTGTGGCTTTAACAACAACAACCTTCCCAACTTGACTAAGGAGGACCTCATTCCATCCAAAAATATTCCTCTACACCCTTTCAATAACAAGATACCATATATTTTCAACCATCCTTTGAAGAATAAGGGCATTCCAATATACACATCCAAAAAAGTAGCCACTTCATAGCCTAGGATATTAGCAATATTTCTTTGTCTATTTATTGAGGTATTCCAAAAATAAAGCCTACTCTTGGAATAATTTATTTTTTGGCCTACTACCTTCTTAAAAATGTTCAAGACTTTCTTTATAGCTCTTTCCTAGACAACCGAGGCCAAAAATGAGAGGAGAGTATCATCAATGAACTAATTATGAGAGATCATCTCAACCGATAAGACTGGTCTAAGACCATGAAAAATAGTCTTTGAGATGATATACCTTCCAAGTGCTTTAGCCATAAAGATAAATATATATATATACATAAAGAGTCACCTTGATAGATACCTCTACAACTAGAGAAATATCCAACAGGGGATTCATAAAAATTAAAAATTTAGCTAAGGATATACAAGCCTTAATCATGTCAATCTAGATTTGACTAAACCTAAACTTAGCTAAGACCTCTAGAATGAAGTTCCAAGAAACTTTATCATAGGCATTATTCATATCCAGCTTAAGGAACAATCCCAACCTACCACTTTTTTTTACCAAGTGGATAAATTCATGGATAGCTATGATCCCATATAAGATTTACCTTCCAGCCACAAATCCACTCTAAGCCTTATCAATAATGGAGGGGAGAAGAGGTTTCATTTTATTAGCCAAAACCTTTGTTAATATTTTGTAAATTGTGCTACACAGGCTGATAGGTCTGAAGTCACAAAAGTCTATCACTCATCAACTTAGGGATGAGCATAAGGAAAGTAGAATTCACCCTAAAAGGAATACACTTTGATCTTTGAACTTCTCTCAAGTCCTCACAAATATCCTTGCACACAATGTGCCAAAATTAAAAAAAAATGGAAGGGAAACCATCAGGTCCAAGCGCTTTCAAGCCCTCCATAGAAAAAATTGTTGCCTTGATCTCATCATCTCTAAAGGAAAAATCAAGGTTGATGTTCATGTCTTCAGAAACCAAGTAGAGGATATTTCTAAGGAGCTTACCTTTAGCCTCCTGATCCCTAACATATATTGTACCAATAAGGGATCCAAAATATGAAATAACTTTAGCTATTATTCCTTGTATCTTCACTAGCCTAGGACCATTCTCTTTGGAGATTTCCTTAATCTCGTTAGCACTCCTTTGCCTTAGCATTAAAACATGGAAAAACTTAGTAGTTTTTCATCTTCCTTGATCCAAAGAGCCTTTGATTTTTATCTCCACATTATTTCCTCACTTGCTAAAGTGTTGTGAAAATCATAAAGCACCTCCTTCTCCTTCAGTATAGCTTCCAAGGAAATACCTCCAACTCTACTCTTGATCTAGTTTAAAACCATATGTTTATACCTTTAAGCTGTTGGGTTTTAAGCCAAACTATCTCAAGTCCTAGTATACTTAATCCATAATAATATCTCAGGTCTAAAAATAATTAATCAAGAGTAGAATTAAATATAAGAACAATCAAAATATATAATGACCAATATAAATTATAATAACATTCACTATAACATCAAATATGAATGTAAATGGCCAAAATCATTCATGTAATAACATGAAATATACTATAATAAAATTTTTGTAAATCTATCTGCAAGCTTCAATATAAATGTGTGCTATGGTGATTGTTTACAGACCATTTTCCCCATATATTGTATGGAGCTTTATCTCCATAATATAGACATAGAAAGCTAACTCTCCAATACTTAACTATTGCACTCCTCACATATCCAAGAGTTAAAACCTTTCCTATTCTTTACATAACACAAGACTCTCATATCCTTTGCCTTCTCATATTTCCACTTGTATACAATACTCTTCACTCTCTACTTACATGCACACTTAAATCTATGACACTTGCACACTTCTACATGAAACTTACTCTCCTACATGCACTCCTAATACATGAAACTTGTGCACATCCTCACATTACATATTTTCACACTTACATACATGATACTTGTGCACTTTTTCTCATTACACACTTGCTTGCTAACATGCATGACACTTGTGCATATCCTCACTTTACACACTTACATGATACATGTGTATATTTTGCACATAGACACTTACATAAATGAGAAAATATAAATCACTCTCTTAAACTATAGACTCAAACCCTAATCTATTACATATTTATGTTTGTACCATAAAGGTACCATGGGGATACATTTGCATGTACCAAATAATATAATATTCTCCAACATACCCTTCTTTTACATTATTTGGTTATTGAAGACTTTAGTGTTTCAATGTTCATAATATAACTTTGCATTGTGCATGATATTTTGTTGCTCTAAATTCTTCTTCATATTTTTTTTTTGGTTCTTAAGTTTTTTCTTATTTGCTATCTTGTTCTTGAATTTCTTGAGCTTCTTCATTGTTCTCGACTTCTTCTTTGGCCTCTGGTTCATGTGCTTCTTTTACTCCTATAATATCTAAACATTCTTTTATAGCATCATAATAATTTCTTGAATTTTATGAGCTTGGAATGTCAATATTACATGAAGAATGCAACATTTATTTTAGGGATGATTCACTTGACTCACTTGTATTATGATCAATCACTATTTTCCTTTTTATAGTTTCAATCAACTCTTTTTTATTTTGATTTTCATTTTTATGATTTTTAAGTGAAAGCAATGCCATATACATTATACTACCTATATTGATAGGTATATAATATCATATTTCGAATTATCAATTGCTTCAACAAGATTTGAATGTAAATAATATTCAAATGTTTAAAAATTTTCATTCACTGCTTCTTTGTAGATAATTGCATTGCTATATCTAGCTTACCATCAAACTTTTCAATCAATTTGCCTATGCAAAATTTTATAACTTCCAATATTTTATTTCTTATTATGAAATTTAAATATTCTTCCATTATAATAAAATTTTGCAATTCAATGATTCAATTCCTTTGAAGTTGAAATCCTTTTTACTCCAAAATTGCAATTTCAAAAACTTTTCAAAAATTTTCAAATAACCTCTCAAACAATAAATTTGCAAATTCAAATCTTTCAAATTTTTCAAATCCTTTGAAATAGCAAACCTTTTATCTCCCTACTTAAAAATTTGCAAATCCAAAAATCTTCAAATTTTAAATCTTCAAAAAACTAAAACTTTAAATCTTCAAATCTCTAAATCTTAAATTTCAACATTTTCTTTAAATTTCAAAATTTTCTTCAAATTTCAAAATTTTCTTCAAATTTAAAATTCTTCTAAATTCAAAACTTAACTCTTCAAATTTCAAATTCAAAAATTTTAAATCCTATTTGAAGTAGAAAACCTTATCACTCCAAAATTAAAAATTCAAAAATTAAAAATTGAAATATCAATTTCAATATATTGTAGAAGTCCTTTTAACTCCCTCTTAATAATTAAAGTTCCAAAGTATTTCAATTATTTAACTTAGAAATTTAATAAATATCAAATAATTTGACAACCTTTTAACTCCCTCATAATTATTAAAGTTTCTAAGGTTCAAAACTTTAAATACCTTACTTAGGACTTTAATTAATCAAATCAATACAGGTAAGGACACTTACCTTTTCCACCTGGTAGAATATTTCCAATGCATAGATAGCACTTCTAGATTGATAAAAATTGTAGGACATGAGTGTCATGGTTGTAAATTAATGCTCGTTACTATGATGACATATGTGCAGGTATATTGGTATGCGACAAAGATTCTTCTATTTGATCACACTCATTCAAAATATGAGACGCCTCTTTGAAAAATGATTCATCTTCCAAATTTGAATAGATGCATTCCTTTAAGTTGATTTTTCTGACTATGATGACTTCTCAGGTAGCTGTTAGCTTCTGGGTTTCTATGTTGGAACACATCAACTTCGCTTTGTTTCTCTACTGGTAGACATTGGCTTGGTTTGATTTCTTTGCTAGTAGACATCGAATTGTCTTGATTTCTCTGTTGGTACATTGAATTCAGCTAGCTTTGCTAGTGAACTTTACCATTGTTATTTAGATACACTTTAGTGGTTGACCACTTCTTAATTATTATCCTCTTAGATTGAATTTACTACAACCCTTATATATTAATTAGCCACTTCAGTCAACTTCAATATGCTTCCAATGTTTGTGCTCTTTGGCCTGCTTAGGCTATTACTTTACTTTGCTTGCCTAGGTACACTTTACTTGAATGTTAGCTTGAGAATTTTCCTTTATTGAATAAAAATACTACTCAATAGTAAATTTTTAAAATATCATGTAGCAAACTTCAATAGTATTCTTTTTCTTTCTACTATGGGTTTTATCCGAGTTTTATTATCTCTTCTACACTCTCTCTTTCTCGAATTCTAATCTAAGTGCATTCAATTTTCTATCTTCTCTTCTTCTTAGGTCCTAGATTAAGTGCATTCAAGACCCTTTCTTCTCTTGTATCTATCTTCTCTTTCTCTTAGGTTCTAGCCTGAGTGCATTCAATATTCTTATATGATTCTCCTATTTTCTAGAGAATCCAAATTCAATATCAGAGTGATTTTGAATGTCCCCTCAAGTCCAAATTTCTTTCGAGTTCACTCTTAATCTATTTTGGCTAAGTTATTTATCTTAATTAGTTTTCCTTGAACCAAGTAGATAGACCCTAGCATCCAAATCAACATAACTTTTAATTCTTCCTCTCAATATCTACTCTTTCAGGCCTTTAAAATAGAGTCCAAGTCTTCACTACTTTTAAAATGGACAGACTCCAAATATGAGGGTGGCTCAAAATATAACTCTATCAAAAATAAATAGAGTTAAGCAGTAGCTTTGATACCATTGTTGGATTTTAAGCCAAACTATCTCAAGTCCTAGTATAATTAAGCCATAATATCTCAGGTCCAAATATAATTAATCAAGAGTAGAATTAAATATAAGAGCAATAAAAATATATATTGACCAATATAAATAATAGCATTCACTATAATATCAAATATGAATGTAAATGCCCAAAACATGAAATATATTTACAATAAAATTGCTCAAAATTGGCATACAGGCTTCAATATCAATGCTTGTTATGGTGATCGTTTATAGATCATTTTCCCAATATATTATATAGAGCTTTATCTCCATAATATATACATAGAAAGGTGAATCTCCAATACTTTCCTATTGCACTCCTCACATATCCGAGAGTTGCAATATTTCCTATTCTTTATATAATACAAGACTCTCATGTCCTTTGGCTTCTCATCTTACCACTTGTATACAAGACTCTTCACTCTCTACTTACATGCATACTTAACTCTATGACACTTGCACATTTCTATATGACACTTACTCTCCTACATGAACTCCTAATACATGACGCTTGTGCACTTTATCTCATTACACACTTTCTCACTAACATGCATGACACTTGTGCATATCCTCACATTATACACTTGCTTGTTAACATGCATGACACTTGTGCATATCCTCACATTACACACTTAGATTACACTTATGCATATATTGCACATAGACACTTACATAAAAGAGGAAATATAAATCACTCTCCTAAACTATAGAATCAAACTCCAATCTATTACATATTTACATTTGTACCATAAAGGTATCATGGGGGTACATTTGCATGTAATAAATAATGTAATATTCTCCAACACCCCTTTCTATTAAATTATTTGGATATTGAAGACTTAAGTCTTCAATCTTCATAAAGTAACTTTTCATTGGGAATTATCTTTTGCTACTCTAAATTCTTCTTCATCTTCCTTCTTTGGTTCTTCAATTTTTGCTTCTTTACTATCTTGTTCTTGAATTTCTTGAGCTTCTTCATTGTTCTTGACTTCTTCTTTGGCCTCTGGTTCATGTGCTTCTTTTACTTCTATAATATCTGAACATTCACTTAGAGCATCATAATAATTTCCTAAATTTGATAAGCTTGGAATATAAATATTAATTGAAGAATGAAATATTTCTTTTAAGAATGATTTACTTGACTCACTTGTATCATGATCAATCACTATTTTCCTTTTTAGAGTTTCAATCAACTCTTTTTGCTTTTGATTTTCATTTTTATGAATTTCAAGTGAAAGCAATGTCATATACATTATACTACCTATATCAATAGGTATTGTAATATCATCTTTTGAATTATCAATTGCTTTAGCAAGATTTAAATGTAAATAATATTTAATTGTTTCAAAACTCTCATTCATTGATTCTCTATATATGAATTACATTGCTATATCTATCTTACCATCACACTTTTCAATCAATTTGCCTATGCCAAATTTTATAACTTCCAATCTTCTCTTTCTTATTATGAACTTCAAATCTTCTTCCATGATAATCAAATTTTGTAATTCAAATATTCAATTCCTTTAAGTTGAAATCCTTTTCACCCCAAAATTGTAATTTCAAAAACTTTTCAAAAATTTCAAATAACCTCTCAAACAATTTGCAAATTCAAAATTTTCAAATTTTTCAAATCCTTTGAAGTAACAAACCTTTTATCTCCCTGCTTAAAAAATTGCAAATCCAAAAATATTCAAACCTTCAAATCTTCTAAATATCAAATTTCAAAATTTTCTTCAAATTTCAAATTCTTCTAAATTCAAAACTACTAACTCTTCAAATTTTAAAAACCAAATTTCAAATTCAAAATTTTTAAATCCTATTTTAAGTATAAAACCTTATCACTCCAAAATTGAAATATCAATTTCAATATAAGTCCTTATAACTCCAACTTAATAATTAAAGTTCCTAAGTAGTGCAATTATTTATTTTTAAACTTTAATAAATATCAACTAAGTTGACAACCTTTTAACTCCCTCATAATTATTGAAGTTCCTAAGGTTCAAAATTTTAAATAATACCTCAGTAATAGGTTATTATATTCGTGAAGCATTAGGGTTTTGTTTTTTTTTTTTAAATATCTCATCTTTTAGGAGCCATATCTTTGCGAAAGGTTATCTGATTCAGTTGATTCTTGGACCAACTTGTGTAGAATTTGAATAGATTTAAAATGAGTGGTCATATGAAAGAATCTAAGAAATATTGAAGAAGATACAAACCTATGAATTCAACCATCCAAAACAAGGGTAGTGATAATTTTTCAAGTTGTGAAAAACAAAATTGTAAATAATTGTCAGCTAGGATTTGGATGACGGGAAGAGCAATGAAGGGCTAGGACTTCAGTGAGGTAAGACATTCTATCTAGAAAAAAAAATTTCATCTAAGGTTTTTTTCTCTTTCTTTATCTTAGAAATTGTGCATGCAAATTATTATTAGGTTTTTATCAAATATTATATTTGCTATAGGATATTTTGATAAATTTCAATAAATTTTGAGTTTTAGATTCCTTTCCATAGACTAATTTATAGTTAAATTCTTAGAATCATATCTAGTTTTAGAGGTTAGTGAGCGCACATCAAAGAGATCCTCATTGCTCCAAGATAGGGTAATTTTTGGTAAATTTAATGGGTATTGGCCAAGGGCTTTAGCCTTGATAAAATGGATTGAGAGGAGTTGGAAGTCTCCAAGAGTGATTACATCCTTTCTTCCCAAAGGTTTCTTTCTAGATATTTTTTTTTCTAGTGAAGAAAGAGAAAAAATCCTAAAAGGGGGCCTTTGGCTTATGGGAAGAGCATGACTCTTCCTTACCCATTGGTATGAAGGTTTTTCACCTAAAAATATAAATCTATCCCTAGTACCAGTCTGGGTTAGGATGTTTGGGTTACCCATTTAATTTTAGGAAATAGATACCTTCAAGGAAATAGGAAACACTCTAGGAGAATTCCTTGAGATTTCAAATACAACTAAAGATGGATTCTTGGTTGTTTATGCTCGAATATTGGTCATGATTGATATAAGTAAACCTTTACCAAAATAAATCATTCTTAAGTATGGGTATAAGATATGGATCTAAACCATAGATTATGAAAATATATATTTTAGATGTAGAAGATGTCATAAGGTGGGGCATATTGAGAGATCGTGCCCTAATAAAAGCCCAATAAAATCACATGTAGAAAACCGCAAGAGAAACTTACAAATGGTTATGGATGAAGATGGTTTTCAACTTCCAAAAAATAGATCTAGAAAAATGAAAGAAAATAAATAGTGGAGACTAGTAAGGAAGGATATTGGAATAAATACCAAATCTTTTGAGGCTTTAGCCTATGAAGAAAAAGTAGATCAAATCTTAGAGGACACAATACAACAGTTTCAACATATTAACAAGGAATCGTCTATTCAATATGATCCTAATTTAAGGAAGAAATTTGTTTATGAACTTAAGGAATGTGCCTCATAAAATTTTGAATACTCTCTTGAAGTACCATGCACCATTCAAGAAAAAAATAGATAAATAAAATGTAATTTTAGGAGTTAATACCTCTGCCATTAATAAGGAAATACTAGAAAATGAGCAGGACAAGTCAAAATCTTCTATAATAGAGCTAGGAGAGGATAGATATGATGAAAAAAATTATGAAATAATATTGAGGAATAGAATAATAAAACTTCAAAAGCCTCAAATTATCAAGAAAGATCCAGGGAAGCAAGAGCAAACATAGAGAAAGGAACACAAACTAAGTTGGTTGAACTTCTTTTTACCAAACAACAAAATGATATTAGTAATACACAAGCAGGGATAAAAGCCCCTAATGAGACATGATTATCATCTCATGGAATATAAGGGGTGCTAATTCCCCCTCAAATCATAGGTGTATTAGGGACCTATGTTTAAGTAATAAGCCTAATATTCTTTGTATCCAAGAAACTAAAATGATAAAAGAAGAAGTTTCAAAAACTATGAAAGCAGTATGGGCAAGATGTGAATGGGATGCTATGTATTCTAAAGGATTATCAAGGGGAATTCTAACTTGTTAGAATCCTTCTAGAACCTCCTGTGTAACCATTCATAAAACTAGGCATTGGTTAGCCTCTTTTATCACTTTCTACTTTACAGATTTTTGTTTTATCCTTATAAATGTCTATGGATCTACAACTCAATTAGGTAGATTAAGATTCTAGAGTGGGATTGAATCCTTCATGAGAAGTAAAGACCAAGAAACTCGATTCATGATCATAGAAGATTTTAATACCATAACCAAGTTGGTGAAAAATTTAGTGGAATTAGGAAATTAACCCAAAGTATAAAATATTTCTCAGCTTTTATTCAAAAAAATAATCTATGGGAGGTTGAGTTTGAAGAAGACAACTATACTTGGGCCAACAACAGGAGATTCCAGAACCTAATAGCAAAAAAATTTAGACAAATGCATTCTCTCAAATCATTGGCTAGATAAAGGAACTTATGCTAAACTTAATACCTTAACAAGGATTGGTTCAGATCACTAGCCAATAAGAGTGAAAATGGTAGTTAGTGAATTCAAAAAATATCATATTTTAAATATGAGCAGATGTGGGAAGGTCATCCTCAATTTTATAATATGGTAGCTCAATTGTGAAATTCTTCAGGTAATGGTGGGTTGTATGCTCTTCCAAATAAAATTAAATCTATGACATCTAGATTAAAATAATGGAACAAGAACACTTATGGAAATATTTTTTAGAAGAAAGAAGAACTAAAAAATAAAATTTCAAAAAGGTGAACATAATAATCCAAGCTCAGAGGAAAGGGAGTTTCTTAGTTAATATCATAATATTTTGAGTACGAAAGAGAAATTTTGGCGATTAAAATCAAGATAAATTTGGTTAAAAGGAGATAAAAATACAAAGTTTTTCATAGAATGGCTATAGTACAGAGATCAACATCTAGACTTAGTAGAATTAAATCAATAAAAGGGGTTTGGATTGAAGACCAGAGTGAAATTAGAAAATAGGTTAGGCATTTCCATCAAAAAATTCTAGGATCAGAGGAGACTAAAATTTTTAATGATAAACTTCTTGAAGATATTCCTTCAGTTATAACAGATAAAGACAACAGGAAACTGATGGAGCCTATTACTCTAGAAGAAGTTCATTTAGCTCTTTTCTCTTTTAATAAGGATAAATCCTCGGGTCTAGATGGGCTCTTTGTAGCTTTTTACCAACATAATTAGGATATAGTAAAGTATTCTTTATTGGTGGCAGTGGAATAGTCTAGGGTAAAAAAATACATACCTTTTAAAATAAATGCAACATATCTTATCATAATTCCAAAAAAGAAGCATGCTAAATTGTTTGATTCTTTTATACCCATAAGCCTATGTAATATAGCTTATAAAATTATCTCCAAAGTGATGGTAAATCGATTAAGGCCATTGTTAGATAAAATTATTTCATAAGGATGTTATAGAGAAATATCATGGTGAACTCTGTAGTAGGTGGAAATTTTGAAATTCTTGAGCACGAGAACCTGGCGAAAGATGATCCCAAATATGGAGGTGAGGCCTCTAATGCTGATGGAGGATTATTTGAGTCCCATCATCCCCCTAAAAAAGCCTTGATGTCATGGGTATTGGGATTCCCTATAATTATCCTAACAAGAATACTGGAAGTACGGTAAGTGACGCCCCCCCATCGAGATGTCCTCAACTTGGACCTTTCTCCCCTAACAAGACATGAAAAATTTGATGTTTGTGGGAATTCCCCATCTTCCTTTGCTGATAAAGTCCAAAATAGCTACAACTTCAACATCTCTTCTTCCCAAAGTGAGCTATCGATCCCTAAAGGTAAAGATATCGTCATCCCTGAAAGCCTTATGGTAAACTTTGTTTCCATGGAATCTTTGCCATTGATCGGTAAATTTGTTAAAGGGAGGCCAGACATGGAATCCATTTGAAAATGGGATTGTACCAAATGGCACCCAAAAGACAACATGGAACTTATAGCCTAGCCCAAAGGTTTCTTCCAGTTACGTCTCAACAACATGGATGATTCTGACCTCATTTTAACAAGAGGTCCATGGTTTTTTGAAAGGAGTCTCTTATTAATGAAATGGGAAGAGGATTCTGACCCTAAAAATCAGTCCATTAATATAGCACCCATCTGGGTGCACCTCCCTAGACTCCCTTCCTAGTTCTGCCATGAACCTATCTTCTGAGGGGTTGCTCATACCATTGGTGAAATTTTTACCATTGATCTGACAACCAAAGCTAGAAGCAGAATGGTCTACGCTCATATTTGTGTCAATTTCAACCCCAACTCAAAGCTTCCCACTCATGTCAACCTTATTTATAGCTCTTACCATAGGTTCTAGGCTATTGAGTATGAGAACAAACCAATATTCTGTATCAAAAGCCATACTCAAGGTCACCTAAAGACCCAATGCCCCAATATCAAACCTCAAAAGGAGATCCCAAAGAGGGATTTTGGTCACCCCAAGAATCAAGGTTTTGGGCCTCCTAAGTTCACCCCTACTTTGCCAAGGAGTAAATTGACTAGCTTCAACCCCTCTCAGAGACCTTTTGTTGAGCGCAAGCAACCCTTCATCCCTCCCACCTCTGATAAAGGAAATAAAATTGCAACTCCCTCTCAAGAGTGCTTTCAAGACTAGGTATGCTCCCTCTTTGATTTCCCTAACTATTTTGATATTATGTCTGATTCAAATGATCTTGACCCTTTTTATCATGACTCGAAGGCTAGTCTTGCCCTCTCCTTCCAAATCCTACTCCCCACCATATTCATGATGTCCTCCGACCCCCATACCCATCTAGGTCAGGACCTTCCTCTCCCCCTCCTCACCATTCCATACCTAATATCCATGGGTTTATCATCCCCCATACTATCACACCCATCTCACTCCCCCCACACTCCCTAGCCCCCAACCAGCTAAGTCTAATTTTCCTAGTCCCTCCAAGTCTAAGGGCTTTATTTCCCCCATAGCTCTCAATCCCAAAGCATACCAGAAGCTACAAAAAAATCCTCTCTATGTTGGAAGATACAAGAATAGGGGAATGCCTTACATCAATTATCAAAGAAGGTAGAGCATTTAGGATGATATAGCAAATGACATTAAAATAACCCTCTTACCATCCCTAAATGAGAAGATTAAGGATGAAGCAAAAATAACCAAAACCCCCTTGCAACAAGGCAGAGTGGAGAAAAAATCAGCTAACAAGACCCAAAAATGAAGATCCTCTCATGGAATGTGAGAGGCCTTAATGGACTAGCTAAGCAAAGGCTAGTAGCTACCTTGAGGAAAGAAATTAAATCCACCATTATCATGCTCTAAGAAACCAAGCTTGATGGAAGTAGCAGTGATAAAACAACAAGAATTATCTAGAGAAATAAAAATTTTATTGCCATCACAACTCGTAGCATAGCAAGAGGACTGTTATGTCTATGGGATCCCACCAAGATTGAAGGAAGACTCCTTTCATCCTCTGATAGGATCATAAATATTCTATTTTATAATAAAGAGCACAAAGTCAATTGGGTCCTATCAAACATTTATGCCCCTAATACTCTCCAAGGGTGGAATGGTCTCTAGGAAACCCTCACCCAAATGAGAAACATCTTCTCAAGTCATCCCTAGATCCTTGATGAAGACTTCAACCCCCCTCTATACCCATTAGATAAAATAGGAGGAACTATCATTTACACCAAGAATTATGAAGATTTCAATGAGTTTGTGAACACTAATGAACTCATGGATGTTCAGCTTAAGGGAGCCCAATTCACCTAGAGCAACATAAGGATTGGAAATCAACATATTCAAATTAGGATTAATAGATTCCTTCTATCCAAGTTAGTGGTTCACTGGTTTGGGGATGCTACTCTCCATTACCTATCCAAAATTGGATATGATAATAACCCCTAGTCTTCGAAGGCTTTAACCAAACTCCTGGTTTTAAAAATCCTTTTATATTTGAAGCTATGTGGACCCATCATCCTGACCTAAGAGTGCATTAATTAGTGGTGGAACCATCTCTTATCAAGACCTCCCATCACTCAAATTGCAAAAAAAATCCACTTTATTAAGAACAACCTCAAATTTTGGAACAAGGAGATATTTGGTAACATATTTGAAAATAAGTAATCTATAAAATAAAGGTTGCAGATCATAGAAAACAACATTCAACAAGGAACCATAGACAACAAAATAAAGGATGAGGAAATAACACTCCTAGTTGACTATCATAACATCATTGCCAAGGAAGAGATCTTATAGAGACAAAAATATAGGGCATTATAGCTTAAATAAGGGGATGCAAACATCAAATTATTTCGCACTACTACCCTCAGGTACCGTAGCACCAACATAATTAAAAAATTGGTTAAGAGCAACAACTCCATTACTTCTAACATCCAGGAGATAAGGAATGAAGTGGTCAACCATTTCCAATCATTTCTTTCCCCCTATCACCCAAGCCCCAACCAATCGCATCATGCCATCATCCACCACATCCCTACTATCATCCCCCCTGAGTTGAATATTTTCCTTCTCCATCCCTTATCTCTTGAAGAAATTAAGTCTACCCTTTTCTCCATGCATCCCGATAAGGCCCCCAAACCATACAACCTTTCCCCTCATTTATTCCAATACTACTAGGACACTATGGTAAGGGATGGTTGCTCAAATCTCCAAGATGTCCATAAATATCTCATCACCCCCAAGAACATCAAATCTACTTTCATTTCCCTCATCTGCAAGCCTGATGATTGTAGACTAGTCTTTGACTACCACCCCATCAGTTTGTGCAATGTTCTTTACAAAATCTCAACTAAAGCCATGACCTCCAGAATGAAGGAGGCTATTCACCTCATCATTGACCCCTATCAGAGTAGCATTGTCCAAGGCAGATCCATCACAAATGGGATCATCACTATCCTTGAACTTTTGCACTTTGTCTCTCAGCCAAAAGTCTATATTTCTCCTCAAAATCTATTTGAATAAAGTCTTTGATAGGTTTTCATGGGATTTCATTTTTGTTATCCTCCTTAAGTTTGGATTCCACTCTCAATGGGGTATCCTCATCAAATCTTGTATTTCTTCTATGTGGTTTTCCATCATTATCAATGGATCCACTACTAGCTACTTCAGAAGTGCTAGAGGTCTTAGACAAGGGGACCCACTGTCACCTTGCTTGTTCATCATCTTGGTTGAATCCTTGGGAAGAACTCTCAAATATGACTGCTCTCTCAGGGCCATTTCAAGTATTAAACATGCTTCCCTGTTATGAACCATCATCCACCAACAATTTTTTAACCTTCCATATTCCTACCTAGACTTCCTCTTTTCACCAACATCCCAATAGATAGCATGTGGAATAACGTCATAGACAAACTCCTCAAGAAATTGGTTGGATGGAAAGGAGCCCTCATTAGCCAATCCTCTAAAGCCATCCTTATCCACACCTAAATCTAAAGCATAAATATTTATTCCTATTTATATTCAAAGTTCATGCTTCTATCTACACCAAAATCAAACAAATACAAAAGAGGCTCCTATGGTCAAGCCTTGATAACAAGAAAAAGTTTCACTTGGTGGCTTTGGATAAATTTTGCATCCCCAAAGCTCATGGATTTATTGGTTTTAGATGGATTGGAAAGATGAATTTTTCCCTCATTGCTAAGCAAGGTTGGAAGATCTTAACCAATGCTAATTTTGAATGGGTCTCCATTATTAAAAGGAAGTATCTTCAAAACCATAGTATCTTGGATTATGGCATCCCCCATTATGGTTCTATGTTTTGGAATTCTATCATTAAAACTAAGGACATCATAAAAAATTGCTTCAGGTGGCAGCTTAGAAATGGTAAAACCATTTATTTTTGGAATGACCCTTGGGTTTGTGACTACCCCCTTATTGATGACCCCACCCTTGCCACACTAAATCCCACCACCGACTAGATTTTTGATTCCAAGGTTTCCTATTTTTTCACCCTTTCCCATGGTCACCTATTTTGTAATCCCATCCCCGTCAACCTCCTTCCTAGAGAGCTCACCTTAGCCACAAACTCCCTCACTACCATCCTCAACCAATGCATCATTTTTGTCATTGATTTGCTCGACGTTCCCCTATGGAAGCTATGTTATGACACACTTTTCTCTATTAAGTCTATGTACTTGCTTCAAGTCAACTCCCCATTTGCATGATCCTAGTCAACCACATCTGGATAAAATACCTTATGTCCAAAGTTGGCATTTTTTCTTGGCTACTTGTCCAAAACAAAATCCTGACCATTGATAATATCATGACTAGAGGGGTGATGATTCCTAACCATTGCTATCTCTACAAATCTACCTGGGAGTCTACCTACCATATCTTCATGGATTGTCCTTTCATCGAAGCTATCCTAAGTCTCATCTTTATCACTTTCACCATTTCTTAGGCCTGGAATCACTCCTTAGTTGATATTTTCACCCAATAGCCCAAACATTTTTGCAATAGCAAAATCAAATCCCTGTGGTCCCTTTGCCTTCACCATTTCCTTTGGTAGGTTTTGTTTGAGCATAACAATAGAGCCTTTTTTAACCTATCCAAATATCCTATCTCTTGGGTAATAGAGTGCTTTGTTTTGCCAGTGAAAATGCCCAACTTTTCCCCTAATCAAGACCCCATGATCTCGAAATCAAATCCATCATTACTTCCACCCTCAATCTATCTATGGATATCTCCTTGACCCCTATGCCTACCAATACCTGATCCAATGCTTTTTGGACCCCTCCCCTTGAAGAATGGTTTAAGATCAACTTTTATGGATCTTCCAAAGGTAATATGGGAAGGGCTAGAGTTGGAGGTATTTTTAGAGATCATAATGGAAACATTATTGTTACCTTTTCCAAAGACCTGAGCATCCAATCCAATCACATAGCTAAATCCAGAGCTCTCTACCTCAGAATCTCAATTATTAGCAATCTCCAATGTAAGTTGATCGTTGAAGGTGACTCCCTGAATATCATCAACTATTTTAAAAGCAACAAAGCACCAAACTGAAGAATAAGTAACATTATTTTAGAAGCCAAAAGTCTCCTCCAAAATTGACCCCTGTCCATTTTTCAACATATCTTTAGAGAAACCAACTGTGCGACAGATTCTTTGGCCAACCTTGGCCCTCATAAACATCCCCTAAGTGTGTGGTACAATGGTTTTCCTCAGAATCTTATCCATGTTTCTACTACTGTTTGGGCCAAATCCCATTGAGTCTTTCCATTTTCTTCGTATCTATGGTCAACATATTTGTGGAACTATCTTAATATTTGACCCGAAGCTCCTTGTTGGTCATCTCACTGTGTGTCTTGATCCCACATCCTCCACCCAACCATTACCCCTCCCTGCCCCCTTCCACCTCATCCTATCCATCCATGTCATCCCTGTAAACCCCTACTTCACCACCTCACCTCCTTCCACCTCATCATCATTATCTCACTTTCCTTTCACGTTCCCCTATGTTCCTACACCCCCCTCACCAATCATATACCCTTCTCTTTTCTCATTGTTTTTATTGGTCACATATCAATTGCCTTTCACCTATTGGAGTTGTGGGTTGAGTTTTCCAACTTGGGCTTCCTTGCTACCTTAGTTTTTGTTGGTCGAAGATCATGTGCCACCACCATCATAATCCTTATAGGGATTTTGATTGCTAGTTTGTTGCACTCACCTCTTTCCCATGCTCAAAATGTCTATCATCCATGGGCACACGTCCTAATCATATTAGAATATCGAAGGGAGCATTGGACGTGCAGATTCCTCGACATGCAAACAAAGTGCACCTTTAAGTTCAACCAGGATGTGCATCATCTCCATTTCTTCTACCCCTCCCTTGGCTAGTACTTCAAAAACCCTAATTTTCATCCCTGCTTCACCATGGCTCTGCTCAAACCTGACTCCCTCATCATCGACCCTTTGGTCAAAGAGATTTTAGGTAGCCATGGGTTTTTACCCTTCCTAAATAAGTTCTCTAATAGTGACGATTAGGTGACTGAGGAGATCATGGATATATAAAACAATGACAACATCACTATTTGAGGCCTTGAGTTCTAGATTAACATCCAGCTAATGGCAGAAGTGATTGAGTTTCCAATTGATGGTCGTGTAGTCAGATGCGACAAGCATTAAATGGTTCTAGAAATGGATAGTTTTATAGAGAAAGGTAAGGATTTAGTTATTGAGAATGGTAGAATTGTTAGGACTTCCCTACCTACCCCTTGGAATCAAGTCATGATCCCCATCATATAGTTTATCACCATAGACAAAGTTGACAACCCCCTTTGTAGCTTTCATATTGCCTTCCTTAATCACCTCTGAGACATCAAGAAAATTAACATTCCTAACTACCTTTTTATATCCATCAAACTTTCCATCACCAACATTAGGAAAATAATCAGCCCATTCACAAAGTTCTCCACCTCATCCTCTACAAGCATGCTCTTGATGCCTTCACTAAAAAGGTAATGGTCTCCAGTAGTCTCCACCCATCCAATCCCACTGAGAATCCCAGCCAGGAAACCCCTATCCAAGATGTCCCAAGTGATGAAGAAGACCCTAAATTTATTTCTCCCTCTACCAAAAAGAACACTTCGATTTACAATAAAAATAAAACATCCCCTTATGCATAGTATGAGTTTAGACGATGATCCCTTAGAAACACCATGCATGCCAAGAGCTCTACATTTGGAAAATAAGTTCCCACTTCTACCACATCCAAGACCTCCCCCTACCCCAAGAAGTAGAAGGTTTAAGACCGCCTTCCTAAGGCCTCCACTAATGAAATACCTCCCATGGACTCAAAAACTTATCCTAATTTGAACCCCCCTACAAATTCAAGAATTATGTTATCAGTCAGCTTGCCAACACTGTTATTAACCTGTTTGCTACTGCCGATGCATCTAAATTGGTATGGGCCATTTATCAACAAGTCACAAAAGTATTGTATGATATTCACAGTCACCTTAAGAATGTATAAGAATATTTGAATACCAAAATTATTGGAAAAGCCAACAATGAGGAGTAACAGTGGTGTGTGCTCGCTTTGGTTTGTTGGGGTCTTACTCTATTTTACCAGTTTTGGGTCAGGACTATCTTATCGGGATCATCCTATTGGGATTCCCTTATCTATTTTGGTCTATAGTGGTTACAATCCCTTGATTGTAATCTTTGTACTATTTGACTTGGTCAATATGGCCATTGACTTTTTATAAAAGTTTTTGGGCCCCTTTCAAAGCCTATTTGTTAATACAATCTACTTATCAAAAAAAATTATTTCAAAAGAGCAATAAGGAATTGTGAAAGGGAGACAAATTTTGGATGAGATCATAGTATCTCATGAAGTTATACATTCAATAGCTTCAAGAAAAGAGAAAGCAATGATCTTAAAATTTGATATGAGTAAAGCCTATGATAGGGTTAAATGGGATTTTTTTTTTGTAGTTTTAGAAAAGTTTGGATTCAAGAAGAAATGGGTTAGATGGATTAAATATTGTGTCTCTATAGTTTCTTATTCAATGTTGGTCAATAGGTTAGTAATAGAATATTTTAAATACAAGAGAGGCCTTAGACAAGGAGATACTATATCTCTTTATTTGTTCATTATTATGGTAGAGGTTTTGAGTAAGAACTTAAAGAAGGCTTACAAATATGGGCTTATAAGTGGAATTAAGGTTAGTAATAACATTGACAACATCACCCATAAATAGTTTGTAGATGATACAACCCTTTTTGGAAGGGCAAGGATTAATGAGGCTAGAGCTTTGAATAACTTTTTAAAGGAATATGAAAGAGCATCAGGGCAAAAATTTAATAGGATAAAATCCAAAATTTACTTCCTTAATACTTATGCTAATATCAAAGCAAGAATTTCTAGTTTGCTTCAACTGGAGGAGGAAAATTTACCTGCAATTTATTTAGGGATGCCTTTATTTGAGGGGAGAATGAGGAGAGAATTATAGAATCTAGTTATTACTAAAGTTTAGAATAAAATTCTAGCTTGGAAAGGTATATGGTTATCATTGGCAGGAAGAGTGCAGTTAATTAATTCAATCTTTCAGGCTATCCTAACATATTATATGTCATTGTATTCTATGCCAAAATCATTTGAAAATATTTAATCCATATTATGTGATCCTTTTTGTGGTCAGGTTTACATGATAAAATAATATTTCCTTTTGTGAAATGGAGTAAGGTGTGTGATGATAAAACTAGGGGAGGTCTTGGTTTAAGAGTTATTACAGATGCAAACTCAGCTCTTAGGGGAAACATTATCTAGAGATTGTACAAAGAGAGTCAAAGACAATGGGCAAGAATTATTCTAAGTATGTTGATCCCAATAACCCAAGTTTAATATTTACTGCTTTCTCTCTACCAAATGGTTTTGCTCTTTGGAATGGTTAAAAAAATCCATTGATATTATGATTAAAGGTTTAATATGGGTGGTGGGAACTAGAGAAAAAAAAAGTATTTGGATGGATACTTGGTGTGATAAAAAACCACACAATTTAGATCCAATTTTGAAACCTTGGATGAGATCGCTTCAAGATAAATATGGTGATAGGGTTTCAAATATTTTGTACAAAAATCAAGGAAGATACAAATGGAAAGAAGATTTTTTACGAGTATACAAGACATTGATCCTAGGAGACATTTGAGTAGAAAGATAATAACTGTGATTATTTCAAGGGTAGCCAAGGATAAATTTATTTGGGAGTTCAATAGCTCAGGATAATACACAATAAGAAGTGAATATAATGTACAATAGCAACAAAATAATGATATCATTAGAATATGGAGAGATATTTGGGATAGCCCAAGCATTCCTAAATTTAAAATGTTTGTTTGTCTAGTAGGTCATAGAAGAATTGTATCCTAGTATAACCTTATGAAAAGGGGTTTTCATGGCCCCTATCAATGTATTTTTTGTAAAAATGAGGAGTATAGATCATCTATTGGGACACTTCTCAATAGTCTGGAATCTATGGCAATGTATTCTTAATATTTTTTGTAAATGCATGGTGATGAATAGTAGAATTGAAGATTGGTTAAAGTAATGGCAGAGCACTTATAAAAGTGAGGCTTTACAGAAAATTTGGGATATATCAAAAGATACAATACTTTGGATTGTATGGCTAGAAAGGAATATAAGAATATTTAAAGGAAATAAAAATAGTTTAGAGGTAATGAAAAGGAAGATATGTTTAGCCATAGAGGATTCTAAACCAACCCTATCAACTCACCCAATCCCTAATATAGAAGTAGAGAGCCTTGATAGATGGAGTCAAGTCATTAAATGGAATTATGATGTTGGGTACAAGAGAAGCAAAAAGAAGGCAAAGAATATAAAGTGGAAATCACAAGATGTAGAGGGAGTTAAATTGAATTTTTATGGAGGTTCTAAAGGAAATCCAGGACCAACAGGAGGAGGAGGAATAATTAGAAATAATAGAGGAGATATTTTGTCTCATTACGCTTTCAATAGTGGATTTAAGACAAATAATGAAGTTGAATCTTGGGTGACTTTAGAAGGGTTAAAAATATGCAAATAAATGAAATGGAACAAAGTATGGATGGAAGGTGATTCTCTCATAGTAATAAATGCAGTTGAGGAAAGCAAAGTCTCCATGGAACATACAAGAGATAATTGTGGAAAATCAAGATCTTGCTAAAGAGTTTGAAGAAATCAGGTTTACACATACATTAAGGGAAGGTAAAAAATGTGTATATAGGCTAGCCAATAGAGGGTTTTTGATTGAGGATCATGAAGTTAAATTCTCCTTTCCATGGTTAAAGGAATTAGTAAGTTTAGTTGAAGCTGACAAAAAATGTTGATTACCTAAATCAATAAATGATTAAGTTTGGCTTTAATTTTATTTTGTAATAGTAATGTGTTTTCATAAAGGCTATTTATTATAATTCTTTTGGTTGCACTTGTGTTTCAAGAAGGAAACTAGCAATCCAGATTTGGTAAATCGGACTATGATAATGCGATGTTTTGGAAATATTACTCTACTAAAATGCAAGGCATAGATATTAGAGGTGAAGTTTTCCTATTGTGAAGACTTCTATAGGAAAATATCAAGAAGGATGCTAAATTTTGGAATATTTGTATTCATACAAAAAATTGAAAAGATCCAAAAAATAAAAAATAAAAATTCAGACATTTTATATAAAATGATGTAGATTTCTAGCTATAGCATCTCAATTGAGATGAGAAGTGTATCTATTTGTAAACTCTCAAGATCTAAAGAAGATATTTGTAATTTTTCAAGGGTGGGGGACCTGAGTACAACCCCTTATTATTCAGCAAAAAACAAAAACTTTAAATAATACCTCACTTAGGACTTTAATTAATCAAATCAATAAAGGTAATGTCACTTACCTTTTTCACTTGGAAGAATATTTCAAATGCACAAATAGTGCTTCCATATTGATAAATTTTATAGAACATGAGTGTTATGGTTGTAGAGTAACACTCATTACTATGATGGTATATGTGGAGTATGCAGATATACAAGGAAGATTCTTCCCATTGATCATGCTATTTCAAAATATGAGATACATCTTTGAAAAATAATTCATATTTAGGCTTTGAACAAATGCATTCCTTCATATTGCTTTTGCTATTTGTGATGACTACTTATATAGGTATTAGCTTCGTTATGTTTCTTTACTGATAGACGTCATCTTTGCTTGGTTTCTCTACTAGTATATATTGGCTTGGCTTGATTTCTCTACTGGTAGTTGTTAGCTTGGCTTGATATCTCTGTTGGTATGTTGGCTTTATCTGGCTTTGATAGTGCACTTCACCACTATTCTTTAGATACACTTTAGTGTTTGGTTGATTCTTAATCATTGTCCTCTTAGGTTGACTTTACTACAATACTTCCAAATCAATTAGCCACTTCAGTTGGCTTCAATATGCTTCCAATGTTTGTGCTCTCTGGTCCGCTTATGCTATTGTTTTACTTTGCTTGCCTAGTTACACTTTACTTGAACATTTACCTTATTTGAATAAAAAAACTACTCAATAATAAGCTTTCAATATATCATATATAAGGCTTCAATAGTATTTTTTTATTTCTACTATACTCTATATTTTATCCAAGTTCTATTCAATATTTTGTACTCTCTCTTTCCCATATTCTAATCTAAGTGAATTTAATGTTCTATCTTATCTTCTTCTAAGGTTCTAGCTTGAGTGCATTCAATATTTTTTCTATCTTATCTTTCTCTCAAGTTCTAGCCTAAGTGCATTCAATATTCTTATACGATTCTCCTCTTTTCTAGAGTCCAAATTAAATATCAAAGTGGCTTTGAATGTCTCCTCAAGTCCAACTTTCTTTTGAGTTTGCTCTTAATATATTATGTCTAAGTTCTTTATCTTCATTTATTTTTCGTGAATTAAGTGGATAGACCCTAATATCCAAATCAGAGTGACTTTTAATTGTTCCGCTCAATATCTACTATTTCATACCTTTAAAATAGAGTCCAAGTATTCACTACTTTTAAAGTGGACAGACTCCATATATTAAGGTGGCTCAAAATATGAATCTATCAAAAATGAATGGAGTTAAACAATAGCTTTGATACCATTATTGGATTTTAAGCCAAACTATCTCAAGTCCCAGTATAATTAAGCCATAATATCTTAGGTCCAAATATAATTAATCAAGAGTATAATTAAATATAAGAGAAATCAAAATATATATTGGCCAATATAAATTATAACATTCACTATAACATCAAAAATGAATGTAAATGGTCAAAATTATTCATGTAATAACATATAATATACTTACAATAAAATTGATCAAAATTGGTATACAAGCTTCAATATCAATGCTTGTTATGGTGATAATTTACAAAATATTTTCCCAATACATTGTATGGAGCTTTGCCTCCATAATATAGACATAGAAAGGTGACTCTCCAATACTTGACTATTGCGCTCCTCATGTATCCAAGAGTTGAAACCATTCCTATTCTTTACATAATATAAGACTCTCATATCCTTTGCCTTCTCATATTTGCACTTGTATACAAGACTCTTCACTCTCTATTTATATGCACACTTAACTCTATGACACTTGCACACTTCTACATGAAACTTCCCTACATGCACTCCTATTACATGACACTTGTGCACATTCTCACAATACATATTTGCACACTTATATACATAACACTTGTGCACTTTCTCTCATTACACACTTGCTCGCTAACATGCATGAAACTTATGCAAATCCTCACATTACACACTTACATGACACTTGTGCATATCCTGCACATAGACACTTACATAAAAGGGAAAATATAAATCATTCTTCTAAAATATAGACTCAAAATATAATTTATTACGTATTTTTATTTGTACCATACAGGAACCATGGGGGTACATTTGCATGTACCAAATAATTTAATATTCTCCCACACCCCCTCTATTAAATGATTTGGTTATTGAAGACTTTAGTCTTCAGTCTTCATCAGGTAACTTTACATTGTGCATGATCTTCTACTACTCTGAATTCTTCTTCATCTTCTTTCTTTGGTTCTTCAATTTTTGTTTATTTGTTATCTTGTTCTTGAACTAATTGAGCTTGTAACGGTCCTCCCAAGACATGCTTTATGATATTGTTATTTATAATTATGAGCATGTCTTTTCGTAATTTCTATTTTAATATGCTTTATTATTTGTAGGATATGGTACTACTGATAGTTTTTATTTTGCAGGTACAGGTCCTCAAGAAATAAAAAGAGAAATGATGGCGATGTGAAATATCACTGCGATGAGGTATTCACAATGATAAGGATGAAAAAAAGTCTTATCGATGATACACTCGCTAGTGGCTCCCAAGTAAATGGAAGCTTGGATAATTGCATTTCATATAGGTGCATTATGAATGTGTGTTTTGCATTAAAAATGATTGCTTGTATGTTTGTTGTTTTTCATATATACTATTTTGTTATTTAATTATGAAAGAAGTTGTTATATATATATATATATATATATATATATATATATATATATATATATATAACTAATAAAGTAATTGTCATTTATATTGTATAAAAGAAAAAAAGAAAAAAGAGAGAAGTAAATATCATAATATATATATATATATATATATATATATATATATATATATATATATATATATATATATATAATAGAAAGAAATGATAATATATAATAATAAATGTTATTTATAAGTAAACAAGTTAATTGGATAAGACATTATTTTTTAAATGTATAAAGACACATATACATAAATATAAGTATATGCCTTCATTCGCTTAAGTTTCTGTCCTCTAGCAAGTGAAACTTGGAAGTAGGTTGGTGTATCCATATAGCAGGATGTGGAGAAGGTGAGCTGGTTGTTTTTCATGCATTTTATCACCCTTTCGCCCTATAAAATATTTAGTAGGATAGTTGGGAAGGGGGTATGTTTCCAAGGGAACTGTAGAAGGAAAGACAAGGACTGAGTTTAAGGAGTTATGAGAGTTGGCCACCCTATGATATTTCAAGTCTTCCTCTATCTTGAACTTTTGTATGCATTTGTGAATTATTGTTAGATTGAAATTATAGAACCTCTTTGTTGCTTTATTATTCAAAGATGATCTGTTGTATATATATATATATTATGTGAGTGCTCAGTCATGGAATAAATATTGGCAGAAATTTGAAGAGAAATATTAACCTCCATAGATGTCCAAAGTCTGTGTAACCCGATAAATTTTCGCAATTATATAATAATAATGTGTTTTTTTCATGTTCGGAATTAAGACTTTAAAATCAAAAGTAAAAATTTTGTGAACTATATAGATTATGTGTGTAGTGACTGATAAATGCATCTGTGTTGTTCATATTCTAAATTAAGACTTTAGAATTATAAATATTGTGAATTATATTGACTATGTGTGTAGTGGTTGAGAAACACATCTGTGTTGTTCATGTTCAAAATTAAAACTTTAAAATTAAACTAAAAGAATTGTGAATTATATATAGATTATGTGTGTAGTGGTTGAGAATTGCATAAGAATATAATAATAACCTACAGTGCTAAAGACTTCAAAAAATTAAACTAAAAAGACTATGAATTGTATAGACTATGTGTAGTGGTTGAGAATTCCTTAAGAATAGATGATATGGACTGTGATAAAATAGACTATGTTATAGAAAAGACAACCTATGATGTGTGCAGAAGAAAATTGAGATGTGTGTATAACATGTGATACATGCTTGAATGAATGAAATAGAATAAAATGTGAGCATGGACTATAATGAGAGTATTCTCTTAAGAATAAAGTATTCTCTATGAATAAAAGAAGTGGATTATGGTGCATGCATGGCCTATGATATGAACATTCTTTAAAAATTAAATAAGGAGATTTGTGATCTATGGATTGTGATAGTATGATGTGTGCATGGACTGTATTAGGTGCATGTTGTTATGAGTAGTTGTAGTAGTTGAGTAGACTATAATATGAACACCTTAGGAATAATGGTATTTGAAGTCGTTGAAATTTTATTGAAAAGTGTGTGTGCAATTATGGTGAAATGAATACATACTGGTTGCAACTTGATTAAATGCTATATTGCACTACATAGAAAAAGGTAGTAATCGTATTATTAATTTAGAATAAATCATGTTAAACTCGAACAACTTTGATCCCACATCAAGCAAGCATGAATCATGTGAAGAGAGGGTCCATTAAATTTTACGATGCTAACGACCGAACAGACAGTTAGGAACCCATGCAAGAGCAAGTCGTGGGCGTAATTTGGTGGTTTCAAAAAATTGTGCAAATGATCTTGAGGACACGTTATGGTGTTGATCCGGGAAGCAACACTTTCAATAATTTTTTTAAGACTTTTACCTTTATGTATATACCTAGATATCACTTACTGGAATTTGTATGTAACTATGGATAAATTGGGTCTTAATTGAGCACCTCCATATAAACTATAAGTAGATAGGGATTACATATATTGAGCTCAACTTTGTACTCCCAAATGAGGAGGATTTCACCAATTCCCATTGATGGTAAACATATTTTTAGAGGTCTCTTATAAATATTTTATCTTATCTCTTTTAATGAACATAGTTAGCTTATTAAAAGTAAGTAAAATTATTTTTAGAATCAAAGTAAAAATTATTCTGTGGAGTTCACCGAATTAATCTTCATTCACTAGAATAGTTTTCAAATGATTTGTGACCTCTCTAATTAGAAGTGTTCTAAAGTTGAAAGGAGAATTTAGAAGTGTGTTTGTGACTAAGTGTTATTTATTAATAATAAAATAAATCCTCACTTCGAGCTTGATATGACCATTTAACTTGAGATATTAAAAACTCCTTTGGCCAAATGCAGGATTTACCTATTTAATGACCTAATTCAATTTTTGGAAATTAGAAACTTATCATGACTCCCTTAAACAATGTGAAAATATTAAGTGATGCCCTTTGAAAGGAGTTATCTTGGTCATGGAAAATATTAAAATATTGACATCGAATTGGGTAGATTAGAATTCAATATTATAAAAGATGCTTATTTTCAAGGTATTAGATCTCCCTTTACTTATGTAACTTATTTAGTTATTTTAGGCTCTTTTAAGTTGTTTAAAATATTTTTAGTTTTAGTTTTAGATGAATTGTTATTTTACTTCTATAGAAACTCTAATTAAAAGAAAAGAAGAGAAAACATCAAATATTAATGCAAATATTATCAAGAGTTTATAGTAGGGAGCTTTAATTAGATATATATATATATATATATATATATATATATATATATATATATATATATATATATATATATATATATATATATATATATATATATATATATATATAAACTTTTTAGTCAATATTTTACTTTGATATTGAATATTGCTGCCTAGAGTTTATAGTTGTAATGAGGTTTGAAACTGCTAGATGGCCCATCGATTGGGCAGGTCAACACTATGTATGGGTCTATTATCTTTAAACTTCGATTTCCATGAAAATCTATAGGTTTTATCAATTTTGATTGATGGATTTAATGCTTAGTAAGGTCTAGTTTCGTTATTGAATCTATTCGTATTCAATAATGAAACCTCTAAAATCATTGAATGGGTTTATAATCCTTTTGAGGTTGTGATTAAAACTTTTGACCTACGTACTTTTTAAACTTTTATTTTTATAGTTAATTTTATCATTTGATAAGGTTGTATTAAGAGAAATTCTTTTAGGAGTTTAAAAGCACCACATAATTCATTTGTATTATGTAAGTTAGTTCATGAATAAATATATTCATAGATGAGATGAAATAGTTCTTGATATATTAGGATTCTTTTTAGAAGTTCCTTCTATTTGAAAATAGCTTACTTTTAGCTTACCTCATCTTTTAATAAATTGCTTAGTAATTTCTAAGTTGATTGATATTTCTTTGTAGCGGTTGGTTTCATAGACATTAAAGGATAATTGCATAGTTAATATCATCAAGTTTATTTGATTAATTTTATAGAATAAATTTATTTTCAGGTATTCCATAAAGTTACTTACTTTTATAAAGTTCATTTCATGCATTTATTAAAGTAGCTTATATTTTATTAAACAACATATAAATTAGCTTAAATAATTCATAAAGTTGGCTTATAAGAAAGTAGCATATATGTATTTCATAAGGTAGTAGCTCATGGTGAAATAAAGTAAATTGTTTTGAATTAAGTATTACATGATTAATGTAATTATTCATGGCATTTCATAAGGTTTTTTAATAATTTCTAATAATAAAATTAGGAATGAACACATGCCTTAGCATCAGATAGTGGGCCAAAACTTATTTATGACAGTGTGACAAGTATATCGATTGTTGATGTGGTTAAGCGACCCTACCTTTAATAAATCTAAAAGAATTAATATGATTATGTTTTAATATTTGTTTATAACTTTTCATTCCTTAAAAGATAGGTTCATAGTATCAATAAGCTTAGAATACGACAAAAAGGAAGCTAAGTTTTTTTAGAATTCATTATTAAGTTTATTTGAGTTCATCAAAGTAGGGATCTTTTAAAATTTGTTTGTTGACTTTTGATAAAATTAGATATAGCTATTCAAAAAAATTATTCTTTAGAAAGTAATTAATATTTAACCTTTATCGTTTCTTAATTTATAATCTTTATCGTTTCTAAATTGGTAATGCTTATAAAGAAAATATATTTTTATTTAGTTTTTGTCTTCTAAAGTATGATATGAAATTAGTATAGTTCCATTGATCAGAAAAATAACCATTTTTTTAATTATAAAAATAAGTGAGGACAATGAAATATTTATATACTTTATTGTTAGTCTTTGGGGAAGGAAGTGACTATCTGAATACTTGAATGATTTTATAAATACTATAATCTCTTGCTTGCGTAAGAGAGTATGCCCATTAGAACTTTGGCATAATATGTATTCTTTGGATGTTTAAACGTTAAGGAAAACTTTGGTCTTAAATAGATAGCATGTAGTTAGTAAAATTAAATATTCATTTATATTTTAAAGTTTTATGGAATATTTTTTTCAATAAATGAAGGGATTTCTTAGTAGGTGAAATCAAATATTTATTGGAATCTGTTTAATAATTATTGCATGCTAGTATTTTAGGTCTTGTTCATTATGATATTGTATACCTTCAACTCACAATTTATTACCTCTTCCTTTAGAGAATTTAGGAAACCTTAAGTCAAAGATTAAAACCTTACCCTTAATAATTGATGAGGATGTTAGTAAAACTAAGACACCCTCTACCATTGGAATTACGGGTATGTAATCAATGTGATTCAGGAATGATCGCTTTCTAACAAATTAGACCAAGTAACAAGGGATGGTATAGGACGTCTCATCTAGATCATTGTACAAGCAGTACGAGGGTGGACCTCATGTGGGATTGTCAAATAAGAGGGTCCTTGAAGAAAGAACTATATCTTCAGATATGATTATCGATGAGGGGAAATCTTTGTGGTAGATATGAAACACTTGGATAAGATTTCCTCAGTGATATTGTATGGGATGTATCACTATATCTACAATATCATCAAGGATACCATGATCAGAGTCAAGTGAATGACTTAACCTTAGTTGCCCATGGTGAACCATGGTCTCCAGTTAAGCACCACAACTTTCATGCTAAAACCCTTTCATGCTTAGTAACATATAAGTTATACTATACTCGGGGTTACCATTAAACATGTAAGGATGGGAGTTATGCATCTCCCTCTAGGTGTTATGGGCCCTAGAGGATAACCCATGTTGTGATTCTTGTTTCACCAAGAAATAATGGTGAGAGATAAGACCACTAAATGGCACATTCTATGAGACCTAACCAATCTCATCCACTTGGGAGGCCATCTACAGTGATCAAAACCTCAAAAGTGGATTTTCATGCTACGTACTAATACAAAATGCTGCAAAACTAAACCTCAAAAATGAAAAAAAAAATTACCTCTATCAACCATCTTCTAGTTTGTCAAATCTTTAAGAAAGTTTGAATGTTACAACTAGTGTGTCTTTTATTGCGTTATCATAGAGATTTTTCATTGTTCTTGACTTCTTCTTTGACCTCTAGTTCATATGCTTCATTTACTCTTGTAATCTCTAAATATTCACTTAGAGCATCATAATAATTTCCTAAATTTGATGAGCTTGGAATGTCAATATTACATGAAGAATGAAACATTGCTTTTAGGGATGATTCACTTGACTCACTTGTATCATGATCAATCACTATTTTTCTTTTTAGAGTTTCAATCAACTCTTTTTGCTTTTGATTTTCATTTTTATGAATTTCAAGTGAAAGTAATATTATATACATTATACTACCTATATCAATAGGTATTGTAATATCATCTTTTGAATTATCAATTGCTTCAATAAGCTTTGAATGTAAATAATATTCAAATGTTTCAAAATTTTCATTCATTGCTTCTCTATAGATGAATTGCATTGCCATATCTAGCTTACCATCATACTTTTCAATCAATTTGCCTATGCCAGATTTTATAACTTCTAATATTGTTTTTCTTATTATGAACTTCAAATATTCTTTTATAATAATCAAAGTTTGCAATTCAATGATTCAATTACTTTGAAGTTGATATCCTTTTTACTCCAAAATTGCAATTTCAAAAAAAATTCAAAATATTCCAAAGAACCTTTTAAACAATAAATTTGCAAATTCAAATATTTCAAATTTTTAAATCCTTTGAAGCAGCCTACCTTTTATCTCCCTAATTAAAAATTTGCAAATCCAAAACTCTTCAAAATTTAAATCTTCTAAATTTCAAATCTTCACAAATTTAAAACTTCAAACCCTCAAATCTTCTAAATACTCAAATTTCAAATTCTTCTAAATTCAAAACTACTAACTCTTCAAAATTCAAAAATCAAATTTAATATTCAAAAATTTTAAATCCTATTTAAAGTAAAAAAATCTTATCACTCTAAAATTAAAAATTAAAAAATAAAAGAATAAAAAATTGAAATATCAATTTCAATATATTGTAGAAGTCCTTAAAACTCCATATTAATAATTAAAGTTTCTAATTATTAAAAATATTTAACTTATAACTTTAATAAATATCAACTAAGTTGACAACCTTTTAACTACCTCATAATTATTAAATTTCCTAAGATTCAAAACTTTAAATAATGCATCACTTAGGACTTTAATTAATCAATCAATAAAGGTAATGTTACCTACCTTTTCCACCTAGATTGATAATTGCTGCAAGAAATGAGCATTATTGTTGTAGAGTAACACTCATTACTATGACGGCAGATGTGCAGGTATGCTTGTATGCAGGGAAGATTCTTCCCTTTGATCACACTCTTTCAAAATATGAGATGACTCCTTGAAAAATGGTTCGTATTTAGGCTCTAGATAGATGCATTCCTTAAAATTTATATTGTTGGCTTTGATGGTTGCTCAAGTAGGTATTACCTTTGTTGGGTTTCTCTACTGGTAGATGTCAGCTTCGCTTGGTTTCTTTGTTGGTAGACATTGGCTTGGCTTGATTTATCTGTTGGTATACATTGGCTTGGCTTGATTTCTTTGTTGGTATATTGGCTTCAGCTGGCTTTGATAGTGCACTTCATACTGTTCTTTAGATACACTTTAGTGCCTGGTTACTTCTTAGTTGTTGTTCTCTCAGGTTGACTTTACTACAACCCTTTCGAATCTATTAGCCACTTCATTTGAGTTCAATCTACTTCCAATGCTTGTGCTCTCTAGTCTACTTAGGCTATTGCTTTATTTTGCTTGCCTAGTTGCTCTTTACTTGAACATTAGCTTGAAAATTTGCCTTCCTTGAATAAAAACACTACTCAATAAGAAGATTTCAATATATCATATAGAAGGCTTCAATACTATTGTTTTCTTTCTATTATACTTTGGATTTTATTGGAGCTCTATTTTCTATTTTGCACTCTCTTTCTTAGGTTCTAATATGAGTGCATGTTCTATCTTCTCTTCTTATTAGGTCCTAGCCTGAGTGTATTTAATATGCTTTCTTCTCTTGTATGTATCTTCTCTTTCTCTCAAGTTTGAGCTTGAGTGCATTCAATATTCTTATATTATTCTCATATTTTCTAGAGAATCCAAATTCAATATGAGGGTGACTTTGAATGTCCCCTTAAATTTAACTTTCTTCTTAGTTGGATTTTAATTTATACTTGTTGAGCCCTGTATCTTCATTGGTTTTCCTTGAACCAAGTGGATAGACCCTAGCATCCAAATCAGGGTGACTTTTAATTTGTCCCCTCAATATCTACTCTTTTAGATATTTAAAATAGAGTCCAGGTATTCACTAATTTTAATGTGGATAGACTCCAAATATGAAGGTGGCTCAAAATATGACTATAAAAAAATGGATAGAGTTAAGCAGTAGCTTTGATACCATTTTTGTATTTTAAACAAAACTATCTCAAGTTCCAGTATAATTAAGCCACAATATCTCAGGTCCAAATATAATTAATCAAGAGTAGAATTAAATATAAGATCGATCAAAATATATACTTGCTAATATAAATTATAATAAAATTCATTATAACATCAAATATGAATGTAAATGGCCAAAATAATTTATGTAATAACATAAAAAATACTTACAATAAAATTGCTCAAAATTTGTATACAAGCTTCAATATAAATGCTTGCTATGGTGATCGTTTATAGATTGTTTTCCCAATATATCATTTAGAGAATTGTCTCTATAATATAGACATAGAAAGGTGAATATCCAATACTTGACCATTGCATTCCTCATATATCTAGGAGTTGCAACCTTTCCTATTATTTACATAACATAATACTCTCATATACTTTGGCTTCTCATCTTGCCACTTGTATACAAGACTCTTCACTCTCTACTTACATGCACACTTAACTCTATGAAGCTTGTACACTTCTACATGACACTTACTACCCTACATGCACTTCTAATACATGACGCTTGTGCACATCCTCACATTACATATTTGCAAACTTACATACATGACACTTGTGCACTTTCTCTCATGACACACTTCCTCGCTAACATGCATGAAACTTGTGCATATCCTCACATTACACACTTAACACTTGTGCATATCCTATACATAGACACTTACATAAAAGGAGAAAAAAATTACTCTCCTAAACTATAGACTCAAACCCTTATCTATTACATATTTACATTTGTACCATAAAGGCGCCGTGGGGGTACATTTTCATATAACAACTAATGTAATATCCTCCAACATCCCCCTCTATTATATTATTTGGTAATTTAAGAATTTAGTCTTCAATATTCATAAGGTAACTTTACATTGGGCATTATCTTCTACTGCTATGAATTCTTCTTCATCTTCTTTCTTTGGTTCTTTAGTTTTTGCTATCTTTTTATTGAACCACTTGAGCTTCCTCATTGTTCTTGACTTCTTCTTTGGCCTCATGTGCTTCGTTTACTCCTATAATCTCTAAATATTCACTTAGAGCATCATAATAATTTCCTAAATTTGATAAACTTGGAATGAAAATATTACATGAAGAATGAAACATTGCTTTTAAGGATTATTCACTTGACTCACGTGTATCATGATCAATCACTATTTTTCTTTTTAGAGTTTCAATCAACTCTTTTTTATTTTGATTTTGATTTTTATTAATTTCAAGTGAAAGCAATATCATATACATTGTAATACATATGTCAATAGGTATTGTAATATCATATTTTGAATTATCATTTGCTTCAAAAATATTTGAGTTTAAATAATATTCAAATATTTTAAAACTTGTATTCATTGCTTCTCTATAGATAAATAGCATTGCTATATCTAGCTTCCAATTAAAATTTTCAATCAATTTGCCTATGCCAAATTTTATAACTTCCAATATTTTATTTCTTATTATGAACTTCAAATTTTCTTCCATGATAATCAAAGTTTGCAATTCAATGATTCAATTACTTTGAAGTTGAAATCCTTTTTACTCCAAAATTACAATTTAAAAAACTTTTCAAAATATTTCAAATAACCTCTCAAACAATAAATTTGCAAATTCAAATATTTCAAAATTTTCAAATCCTTTGAAGTAGCAAATATTTTATCTCCCTACTTAAAAACTTACAAATCCAAATATCTTCAAACCTTCAAATCTTCTAAAGACTCAAATTTCATTTTTTTCTTCAACTTTCAAATTCTTCTAAATTCAAAACTACTAAATCTTCAAATTTCAAATTCAAAAATTTTAAATCCTATTTGAAGTAGAAAACCTTATCACTCCAAAATTTAAAATACAAAAATAAAAAATTGAAATATCAATTTCAATATATTGTAGAGTCCTTATAACTCCCACTTAATAATTAAAATTCCTAAATATTGTAATTCTTTAACTTAGAATTTTAATAATTATCAACTAAGTTGACAGCTTTTTAACTCCCTCACAATTATTAAAGTTCCACATATTCAAAACTTTAAATAATACCTCACTTAGGACTTTAATTAATCAAATAAATAAAGGAAATGTTACTTACCTTTTCCACCTTGCAAGATTTATTTCAAATGCACAAACAATGCTTCCAAATTGATAAATATTGCAAGACATGAGTGTTATGGCTATAGAGCAATGTTTTTAACTATGATGGTATATGTGTAGGTATGCAAGTATGTGGGTAATATTCTTCCCTTTGATCACACTCTTTCAAAATATGAGACGCCTCTTTGAAAAATAATTTGTATTCTATATTTGAACAAATGTATTCCTTTAGATTTATTTTGTTGGCTATGATGACTACTTAGGTAGGCATTAGTTTCATTGGGTTTCTCTACTAGTTGACATCATCTTAATTTTGTTTCTCTACTAGTATACGTCAGCTTGGCTTGATTTACCTGCTGGTAGATGTCAACTTTACTTGTTTTCTGGATGGTACATTGGCTTCAATTAACTTTGCTAGTGCACTTCACCATTGTTCTTTAGATACACTTTAGTTTCTAGCTGCCTTAATTATTGTCCTCTGAGATCCTTCTAGATCAATTAGTCACTTTAGTTGGCTTCAATATGCTTCTAATGTCTATGCTCTCTGGTCTACTTAGGCTATTAATTTACTTTGCTTGCCTAGCTGCACGTTTTTTGAATGTTAGTTTTAATTTTTAACTTCCTTGAGTAAAAACACTATTCAATAATAAATTGTCAATATATAATGTAGAAATATTCAATACTATAATTTTTATTTCTACTATACTCTAGATTTTATTCGAGTTATATTTTCTTTTTTGCACTCTCTCTTTTTTAGATTCTAATCTGAGTGCATTCAATGTTCTATCTTCTTCTCAGGTCCTAGCCTAAGTGTACTCAATATTCTTTCTTCTCTTATACTATATTTTGTTTCTCTTAGGTTCCAACCTAAGTGCATTCAATATTCTTATATGATTCTCCTCTTTTCTAGTGAATCCAAATTTAATATTAGGGTGACTTTGAATGTCATATCAAGTCCAACTTTCTTCTGAGTTCACTCTTAATCTATTATGGTTTATTCCTTTATCTTCACTGGTTTTCCTTGAACCAAGTGGATAGACCCTAGCATCCAAATTAGGGTGACTTTTAATTTATCCCATCCATATATACTCTTTCAAACCTTTAAAATAGAGTCCAATTCTTCACTAATTTTAAAGTAGATAGATTTCAAATATGAAGGTGGCTCAAAATACAACGCTATCAAAAATAAAAATTTAAGCAATAGATTTGATATCATTGTTGGTTTTAAATCCAAACTATCTCAAGTCCCAGTATAATTAGCCCATAATATCTCAAATCTATATATAATTAATCAAGAGTATAATTAAATATAAGAGCAATCAAAATATATATTGGCCAATATAAATTATAATAACATTCACTATAACATCAAATATGAATGTAAATGGTCAAAATCATTCATGTAATAACATGAAATATACTTACAATAAAATTTCTCAAAATTTGTATACAAGCTTCAATATCAATGCTTGCTATGGTGATCGTTTACAAACCATTTTCCCAATACATTGTATGGAGCTTTGTCTCCATAATATAGACATAGAAATGTGACTCTTCAATACTTGACTATTGCACTCCTCACATATTTGAGAGTTGAAACCTTTCATATTATTTATGTAACACAATACTCCCATGTCCTTTTCCTTCTCATCTTACCACTTGTATACAAGACTCTTCACTCTCTACTTACATGCACACTTAACTCTATGACACTTGCACACTTCTACATGACACTTACTCTCCTACATGCACTCCTAATACATGACACTTGTGCACATCCTCACATTACATATTTGCACACTTACATACATGACACTTGTGCACTTTCTCTCATTACACACTTGCTCACTAACATGCATGACACTTGTGCATATCCTCACATTATACACTTTCTAGCTAACATGCATACCACTTGTGCATATCCTCATATTACACACTTACATGACACTTGTGAATATCCTCATATTACACACTTACATGACACTTGTACATATCCTGCACATAGGCAATTACATAAAAGGGAAAATATAAATCACTCTCCTAAACTATAGAATCAAACCCTAATCTATTACATATTTACATTTGTACCATAAAGGTACCATGGGGGTACATTTGCATGTACCAAATAATGTAATATTTTCCAACACACCCCTCTATTATATTATTTTGTTATTGAAGACTTTAGTCTTCAATATTCATAAGGTAACTTTGCATTTTGCATGATATTTTACTACTCTAAATTATTCTTCATCTTCTTTCATTGGTTCTTTAGTTTTTACTTCTTTGTTATCTTGTTCGTGAACTGCTTGAGCTTCTTCATTGTTCTTGAATTCTTATTTGGCCTTTGGTTCATGTACTTATTTTACTCTTGTCATCTCTAAACATTAGCTTAGAGCATCATAATAATTTCCTAAATTTGATGAGCTTGGAATGTCATATTACATGAATAATGAAACATTTCTTTTAGGGATGATTCACTTGACTCACTTGTATCACGATCAATCACTATTTCTCTTTTTAAATTTTCAATCAACTCTTTTTACTTTTGATTCTAATTTTTATGAATTTCAAGTGAAATCAATGCCATAATTATTATACTACTTATATCAATAGGTATTGTAATATCATCTTTTGAATTATCAATTGCTTCAACAAGATATTAATGTAAATAATATTCAAATGTTTCAAAAAAATTATTCATTGCTTCTTTGTAGATGAATTTTGTTTGCTACATCTAGCTTACCATTAGAATTTTCAATCAATTTGCCTATGCCAGATTTTATAACTTTCAATATTTTCTTTCTTATTATGAACTTTAAATATTCTTCCATGATAATCAAAGTTTGCAATTCAATGATTCAATTCCTTTGAAGTTGAAATCCTTTTTACTCTCAAATTTTATTTTCCAAAATAATAAATTTGCAAATTCATATCTTTCAAAATTTTCAAATCCTTTGAAGTAGCAAACCTTTGATCTCCCTACTTAAAAATTTTCAAATCCAAAAATCTTCAAATATCATATCTTCAAAAATTTAAAACTTCAAATCTTCAAACCTTCAAATCTTCTAAAAACTCAAATTTCAAAATTTTCTTCAAATTTCAAATTCTTCAAGATTCAAAACTGTGAATGCTTCAAATTTAAAATTAAAAAATCTTAAATCCTATTTGAAGTAGAAAACCTTATCACTCCAAAATTCAAAATTCAAGAATTTAAATATCAATTTCAAAATATTGTAGAAGTCCTTATAACTCCCACTTAATAATTAAAGTTCCTAAGTATTGCAATTCTTTATCTTAGAACTTTAATAAATATCAAATATGTTGACAACCTTTTAACTCCCTTATAATTATTAAAGTTCCTAAGGTTCAAAACTTTAAATAATACCTCACTTAGAACTTTAATTAATAAAATAAAAAAAGGTAATATTACGTACCTTTTCCACTTGGCAAAATATTTCAAATGCACAAATAGCACTTCTAGATTGATAAACACTACACAAGATGAGTGTTATGGTTTTAGAGTAATACTCATTTCTATGATGGTAGGTATGCAGGTATGCAAGTATGTAGGGAATATTCTTCCATTTTATCATGCTCTTTCAAAATATGAGATGACTATTTGAAAAAAGGTTCGTATTCAAGCTTCGAATAGACTCATTCCTTCATATCAATTTTGTTGGTTCTAATAATTACTCAAGTAGGTATTAACTTTATTGGGTTTCTCTATTGGTAGATGTCAGCTTCACTTGGTTTCTCTATTGGTAGATGTCATCTTGGCATGATTTCTCTAGTAGTAGATGTTAGCTTGGCTTGATTTATTTGTTGGTACATTAGATTCAATTGGATTTACAAGTGGAATTCACCATTATTATTTAGATGCACTTTAGTGCTTGGTCACTTCTTAATTGTTGTCCTCTTAGGTTGACTTTATTGCAACCCTTTTGGATCAATTAGTCACTTCAGTCAACTTCAATCTGCTTCTAATGCCTATGATATCTAGTCTACTTAGGATATTTCTTTACTTTTCTTACATCACTACACTTTACTTGAATGTTAGCTTGAATGTTTTATTTCCTTGATTAAAAACACTGCTCAATAATAAACTTTCAATATATCATGTAGAAAGCTTCAATACTATTATTTTTCTTTCTACTATACTCTGGACTCTATCCAATTTCTATTTTCTTTTGCACACTCTCTTTATCCAATTCTAATTTGAGTGCATTCAATATTCTATCTTTTCTTATTCTTAGGTCTTCGCCTAAGTGCATTCAATATTCTTTCTTCTCTTGTATCTATCTTCTCTTTCTCTTAGGTTCTAGCCTGAGTGCATTCAATATTCTTATATGATTCTCCTCTTTTCTAGAGAATACAAATTTAAAATTAGTATGACTTTGAATGTCCCCTCAAGTCCAACTTTCTTCTAAGTTCGCTATTAATCTATTTTTGTTGAGTCCTTTATCTTCATTGATTTTTCTTGAACCAAGTGGATAGACCCTAGCATCCAAATCATGGTGACTTTTAATTTATCCCCTCAATATCTACTCTTTCAAAAATTCAAAATATATTTCAAGTCTTTAGTACTTTTAAAGTGGATAGACTCCAAATATGAGGGTGGCTCAAAATATGAATCTATCAAAAATGGATATAATTAAGCAATAGATTTGATACCATTGTTAGATTTTAATCCAAACTATCTCAAGTCCTAGTATAATTAAACCACAATATATCAAGTCTAAATATAATTAATCAAAATTAGAATTAAATATAAGAGCAATCAAAATATAATGGCCAATATAAATTATAATAACATTCACTATAATATCAAATATGAATGTAAATGACCAAAATAATTCATGTAATAACATGAAATATACTTACAATAAAATTGCTCAAAATCTATATACAAGCTTCAATATCAATGCTTGCTATGGTGATCATTTACAAACCATTTTTCCAATACATTGTACAAAGCTTTATCTCCATAGTATAGACATAGAAAAGTGACTCCAATGCTTGACTATTGCACTCCTCATATATTTGGGAGTTGCAACCTTTTCTATTCTTTACATAATATAAGACTCTCATGTCCTTTGGCTTCTCATATTTCCACTTGTATAGGAGACTCTTCACTCTCTAATTACATGCATGCTTAACTCTATGACACTTACACACTTCTACATAACACTTACTCTCCTACATTCACTCCTAACACATGACACTGGTGCACATTCCCACATTATTTACACACTTACATACATGATACTTGTGCACTTTTTCTCATTACAAACTTGCTCACTAACATGCATGACACTTGTTCATATCCTCACATTACACACTTACATGACACTTGTACATATCTTGCACATAGACACTTACATAAAATGAGAAATATAAATCACTTTCATAAACTATAGACTCAAACTCTCATCTATTACATATTTACATTTGTACCATAAATATACCATGGGGGTATATTTGCATGTACCAAATAATGTAATATTATCCAAAATAATTTATACATATGTCTAACTCAAAAATAAAAATATTAGTCAAATTTTTGCTTGCCTTTGAATTAACTAGTTAAGATAAAAAGACATTTAAATGCATTAAACCTTGACCTTATCACCTTCCTATGAACATTTTGATTATCAAATTAAAAAAATGCACTTATATATTCATGAAATAAGAATAATTTATGTTCCTCCATGTTGGTCCATATCATCAATAAAAATATCATCATTATAATAGAATCCATAAAAAATCGATCACTTGTCTAGAATCCAAAATCTACAAACTATTAGAGAATAACAATAATCAATGTTGAAAGGGTGGGGGTCCAAGTACAACCTCTTTTCTCAAGAAATAATAATAATAATAATAAATTTTGAGATCAATATTTTATAATAAAACCTATCATATCTATATATAAAATAGAAGTAACCATAACTCTTAAGGAGTAGTAAAAATATTACATGACATCCTCCCCCAAAAGGACACTTCCTCTTAGAATTTTATTAAAAAGGGTAGGAGTATCTATTATTGATCTCAACCATATCCTCCATATGGTATAATTCTCACTATACCAATCTTAGAGAACTCTAACTTAGTCAATTATCTTACATCTCAATTGCTTGATACTCATATGGACTCCATGTGTATGATTCTATTTGGTGCAAATTGTGATCTAGTCCAATGTAGGATGTGAGATGGGTTTGAGATACAACTTGTTAGCATTGACCATGGAATACATAATGGTATCATGTCAATATTGGTGTCAACACTGATATGTAGGTCAATAGCCCAATCTTCTCAATAATATTAATGGGCCATATAAATTAAGGTTTCAACTTCAAACCCATGTTGAACCAAATATGACTCTTGTCGAGCCTCATATTTAGGAAGGCATTATTTTCTATTACTTAAATTCAATTCACATGCTTTAAACCAACCAATCTATCTTATTGATCATATACATCTTGAATGGAATGGTTGATTAAGGCTACCTACTTCTCCATCTATCTTAATATATTTAGTTTGATCATCACTCTATCATCTAGTATGTCCTAGCTCAACAGAGTCTGATAGGGACATTTATATAGGGCCCCATAAAATTCCATACTAATCAAATTGTGATAGTTGGTATTTTAGGTAAACTCTACCAAATAGATATACTCCTCCTATAAAATTTAGAAAATCATCATATATCCCATGACCATACCATCCAATACTTGATAAACCCTCTCACTTTATTTATTTTTTTAAATGTGATATATAGTATAATATTGATTGGATCCCTAATCCTTTCTAACAAGTCTAGAGTTGTGAGGTAAAGAGAAAGTCTTTATTTGATATTATGGACTTTGACATCCCATGCAATATCATAATATGGTAAAGGCATTGTCTTTGGTAAGATTGGAAAAAACTTTAAGGTGCCTTAGTCAACTTATTGATGGCCACCATGATGGCTCATGAAGATAAGAACATGTAGTAACCTAGCTATAAAATTGATGAAAAAAAATATCCCAATTTCACACATGAGTATTGTATAGGTATAACTACCCTGCATGAAGATAGTGTCTTGCCTTCGTACTCTAACATTTCAAGTAGTTGAAAATATACTTCATAAATATACTATAAAAATGTAACTATTTCAATTTGGCATAAATCTTCTTTACTCCAAGATGTTCCAAACACAAGACCTAATGCTTATCTTATATGATCAACTATCTACAGTACCATGGACATAGATTCACTGATAAAAAATAAAGCACACCATCACTTTAAAAACCATATCCATTTAATTATTTCCATTTATTTTGTTATAAGATATCATTTATTGCATTTGTTGTACCATTTATCACATAGTAATTTCTCCAAGATGCAACTCCTTAGATCTATCTAGATTTTTATAGTAAAATAAGCATGTCTCATACAATTGAGTGCATCAAAAACTCTATTTTTATTTCCCTTGATATATAATGTATTAAAATTATACTTAAACAAAAACTCCATCAATCATATTTATCAAGCATTAAAGTTTGGTTGCATGAAAATGTAACAAAGGCTTTGGTGTTATATTCCTAGCATAAATTATCAAACAAAAAAAATGATATTGCATCTTATGGTCATGAATCATAATTACAAACTCAAGATGATTGGTAGGGTAATTAAGTTTATGATTCTTGAACTTTAAACTCTTATAATTAATAAATCGTCCATTGAGCACAAGGACTTCTCCAAGTCCCTATATGAAAACATATACACAAATAAAAATATCTCTATTTAGAGTTGGCACTGCTAGCATTGGTGCACTTGTGATTAGATCCTTTATCCTATGAAGTATTTCCTCATATCTATCTGTCTACTCAAACTTATTTCCTTTTCTCTAGAGGGAAGTAATGGGATGAACTACTCTAAAAAGATTCATATATAAATATCTTGTAATACTTTTTTAATACCATAAAACTTTGATCCTTAATAATATTGTTAGGACTTAACCACTTCGCCATGGATTTGATCTTGGAAAGGTTCACAAAATTACCATCACTTGAAAAAGTGTGTTTCGTGTATTAAATTTCTAAATGAAAGAATAATTACTTTGAGATTTTGCCATAAATTTCATGAATCCACTATCATTAAACTACAAACCGTAAGCATTCCTCATGCTTCTCAAAAGTGTGAGAATAGATTAGAAGTCATTTGGAAGAGAAACATATCCACATATTGTTAGAACACACTATTCATTAGCCTTATCAATACTTTTGGGGCATTAGTTAATTCAAAGTACACCATTATAAAATAATGTTCATATCTAGTCTTATAAAAATTCATCTTTTGGATGTGGGATTGATGATATATATATCTCAAATCTATCTTGTATAATACTCTAGATTACCTCACCTAATTAAATAAGTCATTAATATATGTGAAAGGCACCAATTAGTGATAGCTAGCTTACTTAGATATTCATAATCAATCCAAACTTCTAAAATGGTCCTTCTTTCCCATAAATATTATTAGAGATATCCAATTACAAACACTCAAGTGGATCAATCCTCAAGCCAAAATATTCTATAACTATAATCTAAAATTAAAGTATTTAGGTGTGGTCATATGATAAGATATTTTGGAGACTATTTTGGTACTTTAAACAAGCTCAATGGTGAAATTTTTCTCTCTTTTGGGAGGTAATATTGATAAGTATCCTTAAGAAAAACATCATCAAACTCTCTAACTGTTGTATAAGTATCCAAAAAATACTTTTTTCTCTCCTCTTCCTTTGTATTTTCATCCTCCAAGTTGATGAATAGAGATGGAAATATTATTTGAAACGTTTATTTATCTCCACTCAAGAGGAACTAGACTCCATAATTATCTCTACATCATATTTTAATAGCATTTTCATTGATCAATAATAAAATAATTCATCCCCAAGACAACATTGTAAGACCCTAAAGTAAGCACATTGAGATATATGCTATTGATAAATCTTTATAAATGTAAAGAACAATCTCTAACAAAAGACTATATAGACTACTTGGCTACTATGGCCATATTGACTCTCCATGAATAATCATGTCTAATTTTCACTAGCCCATATTTATCTATTATAGAAGGTCAAACAAAGGAATATGTAGCCCTAATATCAAAGAAGATGCAAATGATAAAACCATGGATTTTACCTTGAATCTCTATTATAATGCATTAATACTATGTTTGTTAGTAATAAATTATGATATAGATACGATGAACTACCTCTATGCCATCCACTAAGATAGAAGAATATTATAGCCTCTAGTTCATTGAGACTTACTCTCTCTATTGATACTTATGTTGGTAATGTGATCTACCATAGATGAAACATCTTGATATTAATATTTGTGCTTTTGGAGGTTTGCTCTGGCATTATGTAAATTGTCCTATCCGTCAAGATATATCCAAAATATGAGTGACATTACTCTAGGATATTTGTTAGGGCCTTTAGTAGGTGGTCATATTAGCTATGATCCACAAATATATTTCACAAGCTTGCCAACATCCATGATGTTTACATTATTTGCAATCATATTTCAAAAAAGTTCATGTATAATATAGTATAGGGTATTTATATAACTTTGTCATGGAAACTTTCATAACAAGGTTATGACATGACCAAGTGAAACTTTCTATATAATCAACATTTCAAAGACACTAAATGTTAATTCTTATAAAAATATTTTTTAATTACAAAAGCACATGGCAATGACAAAAAATATAAATATAATAATTAATCAAAGTTTGGGGAGTGAGTGTGAGCCAAGAGCAAACCCCATTAGGTAACATGGAAGGAAAGTCATATTTGAAAGCCCTAATAGGAAATCAAGATGCCCTAGCTAGAAATATGAATGCCCAAGTTGAATATAAACAAAAGTGCATATGATAACTTTGATCCAAGCAAAGGGATATTTATATGGGAAAACAAAAGCATATATCACAAATGTTAACAATAAATAGGGCTAAACCCATAAATAAAAATAAAAAGTGATGATGAAAATGATATCTTGGAATATTAAGGGCATGAATAAGACCCCTAAAAAAAAATAAGGAAATTGTATGAGTGAGTTTTTCCCTGAATAAAAATGATATCAAGGAGTTGATTGTGGAAACTTAGCAATTTGAGGAAGATAGTAAATATCTTTGATAGAAGGGTAAATAAAGAATATCTTTGACAAAAAGACAAGTTGGATATGGTTTAATTAACTTTATAACAATGTAATATTTTATTGTTTTAATAGGAATGACCCCCAATAGAAGCACACATAGCTTATTAAAAAACAAAACAATGTAAAAAGTAAAAAAATATAGTTTAATAAAGTTTTAATAAAAATGACCCTAATTAAAGCTACATATAACTTATTAAAAAAATAGATCATAATAAAAAGTAAATATATCATTAAAAAAATATAAATCAATGTCTGGATTATATTTCCTATTGATTATGTCTTCAATATATTATACTAACTATGTCATCTAATAGTTGATCTATGTGCAAGGTGAATATGTGTTATAAATCTAAAAATATTAGTCATAGTAAAGAGTCATTGTTTAAGTCACTGTCTTGTATTTTGTACTATATAGAAAATTTAAAGATTAAATAACTGAGTCAGTGAGGCCAAAATTCATGACTCAAATATAATTAGTAGGAATTTACATGAGGTTGTTGAAGACTCAAATATAATTGGTACTTATATATGGGTTGTTGGAGAGTCATGTGGCAAGTCTCTAAAATTCAAATAAATGGTAGGTACAAGATAACAAGCCCTAAAGTGGCCCTTAAATAGATGTAAAACACCTAAAAAATAAGGCCACCTTGGAGGAATTATTTTATTACTTATACTCCAAATATGAAAATAGCGTAATATGATGAAGAGTAGCTTTTTGAATCCATGTTTTTTAATAGATATAGAGGTTGGTTACATTTACATTATTTTTTATAAATTGAGTTTAAATCAAAAGGATTACTTCCAACAAGTTTATACTATTTTATTTTTGATGATCTGGTGTGAGGGGACCACCAATCACTTAGGATTAGCACCATCATTTTTAGTTTGATGCACAGTCAGAGGATTTAGATCAGACTATTACCCCTGCATAAGGCATGCTCCCAAAGTTTGGATCTAGGTACCTTCTTGGTAAATTCCTAACCAAACAAACAATTACCAATCCACTAAAATCTTGATTTTTGACTCTATATTTTAATATATATATCACCAATAGTTTTTAAGATAACTAGATCACTTTTATGATTAGAAACAACCTCCGAAAAATAATGTATATGTTTATGCACAATAAAAAATAAGTTAATTAATGTGATAAATTTTAAGGTATTGTTTTACCAAAGAATATCTTATATTGTTATGGGCTTATTTTTTAATAATTATTTATTTATTTAACTGTTTATTATATTATTTTTTTTAATCAAAAAAGTAAATTTATATTAATTTAATATAACAACCTTTACAATAAATAAATAAAAGTGGGTGGGTTAACACATCCCATGGGGAATCAAACTAACCCTCATTGACAAGGGTTAGTAAACAAAGCCACCAACAAAACACAAGTTTACCAATCATGAGCATTGATGATCATTACATCAAAGAAAGCATATCATGTGAAGTAATGTGCCCTGGAGTGTTGTCCTACATAAATTGCTAGTGATTATGGGATGGGAATCCACCTCTCTACATCATGATTAAGGCCTTCAATACTCGCATTGCTTCAACCAACAACTGGCTTAGAAGAAATTGGTTTAACATCATCCCACCCCCATCCTGGCGGGATGAACAAGCAATGTCAACATTAGGATGCTTCCTGACTAGTGAGGGCTGGGATCAGTACCTGAATTCCATCTAGGACTTGGAGAAAATAAGTCCCAACATTAATTGAGCTTAGGCACCAAAGGAAGCTGAGGAGACAAGCATTTATACCCCAAACGAGCCTTATAATTAAGAAAAGGAGTGTCAACATGCCATCTCTAGTCTAACCACCAAGGACGTTGTGAGCGCACACCAATCTTATGCAACATAGAAAAAGAGGTGAAAGCAATAACAAAATCATATGTATATTTGTCCATACCATTTATCCTTAAGGTGCATTTGAACTCATTCCATGGGATCCAATCCCTGGTTTGGCGAGAAAAGAAATCAGCTATTGTAATAATACCATTTTTTAAAAATCGATGAGCATGAATCCATTGCACCTGAGCTAAGGGAGAACCTTTATGAAGAAACATGGGGAACCTCCAAATATTCATAGAATTGATGGATAAGCCTTTACGAAAGCCATATCCTCTCCAACAGATCCAAGGAGTGAGTTGCTGTCAGGCTTTCCATATACTTTTAATAACATGAGTTGCAGCTAAAACTTTAGAACAAGTGTAAAATTTACCTGCTAATGACAAATTTTTAGTAAGCCAAAAATCATGTTTCTTTTCAACTCTTTGAAGCACATAATTCCAAAGTTGAGTAGGGGAGCCTTGAAAGGCAAAAGGAATACCAACAAACTTAAAAACTTCTCTAGGAGGGATCCAATTCCAATGATACCCTTGAAGCCAAGGTGGCTTAGGCAAGGGAGATTTTCTTAAGCAGGAGGTCTTCCTCCATTGTATGCTAGAACCAAAGGTTGTGCAAAAGGTGTTCAGAAAAAATAGAGCATTAGAAATAGATTGCTCCTCTTACCTTATAGTAAGAAATGAGTCATCAACAAAGTGACCATTAATAAGTTATCCCTGATAATTCAGAAGAGCAATTCCTTTAATAAGACCTGCAAAAGCTTGAGTAACTAAAATATAGTCAAAGGCTTCAGAAGCAATCACATATAAATAAGAAGCAATAGGACACCCTTTTCGAACAGACCTAAATAGGCCCACTGCTTCAGAGTGTGAATTTTTTAGATTGAGAATAGCCGAAGCATATTTGAATAGCATAGCAATAGTCTGAATGAAAACTGGCCCGAATCCTAAATCTTTGAGCATAGCAAGAATGAATCTCCATTCAATACGATTATAATATTTCTAAAAATTAATCTTAATAAAAAGCATGTTCTAGTTTGACATCTGGGCCCATTCCATGCCCTTGCAGATAGCCAAAATATTGTTGAGGATGTACCTTCCTTGAATAAAGCCAATTTTCTCTGATCTGACTATCAAAGGAAGAAGAGTCCTAAGATGAAGAGTCAAAGCTTTGGAAATGATCTTTTAACTAACATTCAACAAAGTAATAGGCCTCCAATTAGTAATCAACTCTGGGTCCCCTTGCTTGGGTATGATTTTGATATTGCCCTTGTTAATAATTTGAATGGTGACTTGAGTTTATTATATATTTTATAAATTAGTCTAAGTAAAAGATGAAACATTTTATGCATGGGTTACTTAATGTGGCCTAGAAATAATTATAAAATGATTTTTTTTTTAACATATATTTATTAATCTATAAAACGATATCATGCATTTTGTTTTTATGGATTTAAATGTTATAAGTTTTTAAACAAAAGAATACACATAGGCTTGAATCTAGAGATATGTTAGATTAGAAATAAAATAAAAATAGAAAATGAGTTATATTTTAGCAAGAATTACATCATTCAAATGTAGATATTAAGGCAAAATCTATCCATTTTATCAATTTTATAAAAAATAAAAGATATTTAAAAAATTATGAAGAGATGAAAACTCTCAAATCTGATTTTTTGGTGTTTGCAGGCTTGAAAATATTAGTTTTGGGTAGGATCAATTTTCTTAAGTCTAATCCCAAGCCTATTTTGGGAGGAAACAAAAGTTCACTCAAATTATATTTTGAATACAAAATGCATATATATACCATTTATATAATTCGCTCATATCTTATAAAACATGATATGTTTTGTCCAATAATTAATTGGATTTATTGATGAAGCAATAAGTATACTCCTTAATATAATCATGTTATAAAATTTACATGTGTTTCATTTTACAATGCATACCTTATCATTTTATGTGTTTCCTTAGTTTATTGTGGATGTAAAAGTAGGAGTTCTAGGACTTAACAAGTCATAAAAAAAATATGATCAAGCTACACATCATGATTATAAAAAATCTTAATTTCTTTTGATGTCCTCAGACAACGAATTCATTTCATCTTAGAGTAGTGCTTAGATTTTTTTTTTTTTTGTGGAAAACATCCCAAAAGGGATGCCACTTTCGGGTAAGACCCAAGGAGGCAGGGGTATCCATTCCGCCAAAAACGCCCAGGACTCGGACCTGGCCTACCACCTTTGACATACTCAAGGAGCAAACAAACACACAAAACCAATTTAAAAATAAGTAAATAACAACAAAAATAATAAAATAAAATAAAAAACATGCTCCTTGAGTGTGTCAAAAACAAAAGCACAACCAAACACGCACAATAAGATAAAAGAAACCACAACACAAACCACATAGAAAAACACAAGAACCACATAACAAAACACAAACAAGACAAAAACAACAGAACACTACAAAGACATAACCCAAAAAAAACATGAAAAATAAACACAACCAAAACCTAAAAAATTAAAAAAAATAAAATAAAAATAAAAATAAAAAACAACCAACAATAGACAATAAACAAAAACAAAAAACATAGAAAACACTCACACATAAAAACACGAATTAACACAAACAAAGAGAAACCCAAGAACAAGAACGAAAAAAACACAAGAACAATAACAAAAAACATAAAAAAAAACACAAAACAACAAAAACACATGAACAACAAAAAACAACACAAAGAACACAAAAACAAAACAAAACAAAAGAACCCACCCACCTTAAAAAAACTAAACAAAAAAAAAAAAAAAAAAAAAAAAATTGAACATAACAATGACCTATCTAGACCAGAAGACTAATAAGGCAAGAATCAACAGAGGAAACAAAATAAAGAATAGAATGAGCTAGGGAACTAAAAAAAACTGAATGAACCAAAGAGAAGCAAAAAAAAAAACAAGAAGAAACTAGGTACCTTCAGAACTGGAGCCATCCAAAGAAATGATAGAAAGAAGAGCTTCCCTAATTTGAGAAGCCCACCATATAGGAGGGTGGCCATAACAAGTAAGATCACCTTTGTCCAAAGCCCAATTAGCTAAAGCATCAACACTCTTGTTTTGATCTCTCGACCACATGATTGTAATCAACTTTCAAAAATCCCATCTGGATTAATTGAATCTTCTCAATAATTCTTTTTATTCTCCAATCCACCTTATGATTCTTAGAAGGAGTCTTCAAGAGATTAATCATAAGTTGAGAGTCAGACTCAACTAACACCTTTTCCCATCCAACCTTAGTAGCCTCCTGAAGGCCTCTGAGGATACCATACCCCTCAACAAGGTTATTGGAAAGAATACCCAAATTCTCAGCAAAAGTAAAAACCAGGGAGCCATCCGAAAGTCTACCAATTCCTCCCACACCGGCTTTTCCAGGGTTCCCTCTAGAGGCTCCATCAGTATTGACTTTTCCAAAATCCTTAGGAGGAGGTTGCCAATTTCTAGTCCTATCCATCTTACTAATACTCACATTCCCTTTAAGTTGGTTGCCCTTAGAAGATTTAATCTTCAATATTTGCATCACTTGATCCCATCTTTGGTGGGAGTTTTGGGGGTGATTAAGGAGTTGATGGACTGATTCAACTAAGTTGGCTATGGTCTTTTGCCAAATATAGTGAATATCCTTCCTATCTTGATTAAAAATTTGGTTGTTCCTTTCATTCCAAATATTCCAAAGAAGAATGGTAGAACCCATCCAAACTAACTGCCTAATAAAATGATCAACACCCTCTTGATTAGGCCAATCCCTCCAAAGTTGTTCAAAAGTAAAAAAATTGGACCACTGTAAGCCAAGTAAAGTGGCCATTCTCCTCCATAGCTCAGAGGCTAAAGTACACTCAATAAAAATATGGTTGAGAGTTTCTACATTCTCTTCACACATTTCACATCTAAAAGGGCCATGAAAACCACGCTTCATAAGTTGCTCACCAAGAAGCACCCTACGATGCAATAAAAGCCAATTAAAGAACCTCACCTTAGGCCAGAGCTTTTGAGCCCACAATCGAGAAAATATGTCAGAAGAATGGTTGGGATTATTATGGCATAAGGTCAAATAACCTTGAGCAACCGAATACTCACCCTTAGTAGTGTTGTTCCATCCAAAACAATCTTTTTCATGGGACCAAGAGAGGGATCTCATATGAAGGATGCCTTGGATATCTTGTCTTTACCTTTTCGGGATTTGAATAGGCCAGTCCTCAATAGGGATCCAATATCTACCAACCTTTGAATTACCAGTATGGTACCGATAGTAATTAGCCACCTTTATCCAATTAGCTCGGTGAAGCTCCTCCATCCAAGGCCTCCAATCGGGAAACCGAGTTATCAAAGGCTTGTGACCATCCCAAGAATCTGTCCAAAAATTTGCCTCGTTGACCATTATGAATGATCCAAAATAATTTTTTCTTTATCAAATCCTCACCAGCCTTAAGAACTGCTAAAATGGGAGAACCTTTGGTAGGAAGTTGATAGCGAACAAGGTCTTCAGGACTTTTGTTCTCAGCATATTTAGCACGGAGATTATTGGCCCAAAGAGCATTGGGGTTATGCAACATCCTCCAATATAATTTAGCAGCTAAAGCTTTGTTGTTATTAATAGAAGACCGGAATCCTAACCCCCTTCACTCTTAGGAAGACATAAAGTATCCCATTTCACCAAGGCCCATTTTCTTTTCTCCTTAGTACCACTCCAAAGGAAACGATGACCGATTTGATCCAATTCTCGAAGAACAACCTTTGGGATATTCAAAATGGAAGAAACATAAATAGGAATAGCTTGAAGGACTGATTTTACCAAGGTGATTCTACCCCTGAAGAAAGCCACTTGTTGGTCCACTTTCCAATTTTCTTCTTGACTTTGTCCAACAACCAATTCCAATATTTATTTTTCTGCCTTTGAATATTTATGGGAATACCTAAATAAGTGATTGGAAGGGAGGTCTTCTTATATCTTAATTTATCCAAGACCATGGATTCCTGTCTAGCAGAGCAGTGAAAGAAAATAACTTTAGATTTGTCTTCATTGATCAACTGCCCAGTAGCCTTAGAAAAATAGCTAATGATTTGCTTAATATTAGAAGCTTCCTTAACTAGAGCTTTACCTAAAAGAGTAGAGTCATCCACAAATTGAAGATGAGAGATAGGTCTAGCTCCATGAGCAATGGTAACTCCCTCAAGGGTTTTGTTTTCCCTCTTTTTGGTTATAGTCCTACCCAAGCATTCAACAAGAATGATGAATAAATAAGGGGATAGCGGGTCACCTTGCCTAATACCTCTGGAAGCTGGGAATGACTCGAGAAGGCCTCGCCATTGATAAGAACTAAGTAGGAAACTGAAGAGATACATCCCATAATCCAATCCATCCAATCCTTAGAGAAACCAAATTGCCTCAAAACTTTGATAAGGAAGTGCCAATCCACTCTGTCATAAGCTTTGGATAAGTCTAACCGAATGAACATGGAAGGAGATTTTTGCATATCCATGGAATGGATGGCTTCCTGAGCAAGAACTATCTCATCTACTATTTGACGTCCTTCCACATAACCCCCTTGCTCTGGGGAAATAATCTTATGCAAAAGAGGCTTCAACCTTTCTCGCCATGATTTTAGTAATGATTTTGAGAAGAACATTACATAAAGCAATAGGTCTAAAAGCTGAGATATGATCAACCTCTTGAGCTTTTGGAACAAGAGTAATATAAGTTTTATTGATAACCTTCAAAATTTCTTTGGCTTTCCTGGCTTCTTCCACCACCTCTAATAAATCAACATGAAGGATATCCCATAACTCTTGGTAGAACTCAATGGGAAAACCATCAGGACCTCGGGGTTTTCCCTTTTTGCATTTTAAAAACTACTTGTTGAAGCTCATTGATAGTAATAGGAGCAATCAAAATAGAGTTCTCCTCAGAAGTGATAAGAGAAGGGATTGCTTGAAGAACATTTTGTTGTGAAGCTGAGTCAAGAGGAGTAGCAGCAAAAATATTGGAAAAGTAATCAACAACAATAGAGTTCATGCCATCCCAAGTATAAACAACATCTCCGAAATCTGATTTTAAGGAAGAAATAAAGTTGTGAGATCTTCGAGCTAGAAGAGATTTGTGGAAGAAATTTGTGTTTCGATCTCCTTCTTTGAGCCATTGAATTCTAGATTTTTGCTTCCATAAGATTTCTTCTCTTTTTCCCATTCCTCTAACCGAGTTGTGAGTTTAATTTCATCTCGCACTTCTCTTCTCTCGTGAGGCCATCTAAACGGATTTTCTTATTCAAATTTTCAAGATGAGCAATAACTTCATGTTTTTTTTATGAACATCCCCAAACTCTTTCCAGTTCCAAGTCTTGATTTTGGATTTAATGTATTGCAGTCTTTTGGCAAAACAGAACATCTTAGTCCCATGCCTAGGTTTACCTTCCTTCCACCATTGTTGCACATGAGGTCTGAAGGAAATGTCTCTAAGCCACATTAATTGAAAACGAAAAGGAGAGAAACTCACATTGGTTTTCCACATTTCCACCATGACCGGCCAATGATCCGAACCAACATTATTAAGAGTCTTCACTTTAGGAATGTGACCATGGATTAAGAAATTTTTAGAGAGCAAAAACCTATCCAATCTCTCCATTATACAAGCTAAGCCTTGCCTTCTGTTAGACCAAGTCATAAGGCCATTATCTCGGTTGGATATCCACAAGATGGAGGTTTGCAATATATTCGCTCATGAGGTCGATGCTTTTGTCCAAATTTCTATTTCCCCCCTTTTCTCATCCAGAGAGAGAGGATGGTATTGAAATCTCCTCCGATCAAGATCCAAGCTTCAGGAAAATGAGAGATAATATGAGTAATATCCTTCCACTGTCTTCTTTTTTCCTCCAAAGAAGTCGGAGCATAAACAATAATGCAGAGCATAATCTGGTTGGAATGTCTACTTTGAATAGCTATAGCCAACAAACCCCAACTGCCAACCATATGGTGAATAACTACCTCTTTTGGGTCCCAAAGACAAGCAATGCCACCTAAGTCCCTTGGGAACTGAGGGAAACCACTTTTCCAGCTGGCCAAATTTTACTGGCAATTGAGTCCATATCCTCCATTGACATCTTTGTTTCTTGAAGGAAAACAAGATGTGGATGATTTATCTGAATCATTCTTCTAATTTCATTTTGTTTTGAAAGACTCCCTTTGAGTCCTCTAATATTCCAAGTGATGATCTTCATTAATACCAGGGCTAAAAAATTTGGGAAGGGCATTAATCTTACCTTCCTCTACAAGCTTTTCACCTTCTTTTACCATATGATATTGATTGGTCTTGCGACCTGCTTTTTGATTAGAATCCATCTTCAATTTTTTTTCCCTATTTCTTGACTTATTCCAATTGAATCTGAGATGGCTTCTAACCTTGAAGAATGCTCGTACACAACCAAAATTTTACTAGATGGTTCAACGGAGTCTATATTGGGACCTGCATTATTTGAAGTTTTGACATTTGAAAGATTGTTTTTCTTGTGTAAATTTTCTCCTTTTTTTCTCGTTGAAAACCTTTGATTTGTTGGTTTGTCTCTGAGTTCTTCCCTTCATATTTAAATTGTGTTTCTAAGATTTCAGTTTCCATTATTTCCTCTTCCTCACTTGGGACATCATTTGTGGAAAGGATTTCAAACATATTAGCAGATGACTTTGATTGATCCTTCATAACTAGTTTTTTTTTAGTGTTCTTCTTCTTAGGTATTTGGAAACCTGCTGAGTTTATATCTTCTTTCTTTTGATCAAGAATTTTATTTGGGCAAGCACTGGCCAAATGACCATATTCATGGCAAATTCTACAACGAAAAGGAATGTTCTCATAGTCCACTACTTGCTCCCAAGTGTCTTCCCCAAATTGTAATGTGATATTTTTAGGTAGGGGTTTGTCAAAATCCATTAAAACACAAATCCGAGCATAAATAATATGTTCAAAATTTTGAGTACAATCAACAATCATCATAAAAGTTCCTAAAGAGTTTCCAATTGAAGAAAAAATAGTAGGATTCCAAAATTCAATAGGGAGGCCAAAGAGTCTAACCCACACGGGAGCTATAGAAGGCATCTCTTCTTCGGCTTTAAATTTAGTATGCCAGGGCTTCATGAAAAGCCCCGCCCTTCCAAAAAACCAAGGACCCCCTTGAAAAGTTTTCTCTCTATCTTCATTATTAGCAAATAAAACAAGAAAATAACCATTTGGATAAATAGAGATTTGTAACTCACCTTTAGTTTTCCAGCTTTTTGCAGCCCAGACTTTGAAAGCAGATAGACTCGGACGAAAACCCACGAACCGACAAATTAGTCCTCTTTTTTCCAAATCTTCAATGCCAATCTGAATGTTACCCATATCAAGCTTAACAATAGGAGTTCCATCACTGCTTTAAGACATCCTGACTCCATTTTCCTGGGATCAATCTTAGGCATTCTTAGAGGTTTATGGGAAGCCCTAAGATTGATATTAGCATTGGGCTGAGGCTGTCCACCATGAAGGGCATCCCTAAAATTCATTTTTGGGACTGAGTCTTCGAAATTCTTACCCTTGACAGGGGTTTTCATAGTAGAATTATTTTGTGGGTGCACCTTAGCACCAGATTCACTTGAGATATGAGCCATTTTTTGATCAACTGCTTGAAACTTGTTTCGTGATCTCTTTAATCCTTGCCCTAGACGTCGTGGAAAGGTATGGTTTTCACTTTTCTTTTGTGCAGCAAATTGGAAGTCGTTGTCACTCAAGTTCACAGTATGATCTGTTGAAAGATAAATTTCTAACCCATCTTGGATCCCCTGCAACATTTCCTGCTAAAATATTGAGCATAAACCACAAAAATATTGGCCGCTAGGGCCCGAAGGCCCTAAAAACCAACCTCTGGAGCTGCTTGCACTCAACCCAAGATGAAACCCTCGCATAGCCGCTTGCCAAATATCTCGTTCACACATAGGGATGCGCTAGGATCTGTGTTGCTCCAAATGATATGAAAATTGGTGGAGACGTTCTAGGGTTTTTCAGGCATCTACCCTCAAAATTTTAGCTCAATCCGAGTCCGGATGAGTGAGATATGGCCGAAACGAGTTCGGTAGTTTGGGCAGTCCTGCGAAAAACGTCCCTCCCTCTTTGTCTCCAATCAGTGCTTAGATTTGAGTATGGTCTAACTCCATAGTGTTCAACACTTCACCAAAAAGGATAAATCATTGTGTTTATAATTTAAAAAATATGCAAATCCTACACACAAAATTCCTTATAAATAACTATCAAAAAAATGTTTGTTAATCAAATCCTTTGCATTTGTTCCATCAGATCTCTCATGCATTACCTCTCTGTTTAAGTGTGGAGACACGTGTAGAATGTCTAGAATTTAACAAGGCAAGAAAAATAGATAATAAAGTTGCATTTGGTTATGGATAACCTCTCTTTTTACGTCATCCATAATTATATCCAACTTATCAACCCCCTTGGCCATTCATTAAAAATGATGAAGCATGATACCAATGATCTAAGAAGGGTGTTGAAATCCTACACACTAAGCGCTCTCAAAATTTAACTATGAATAAATAATTCATAATGTATTTGATAAAAATCCCTCTCCTTAAGTTGATTGAGTATGAAAACCTCGGTTGAGTGTGAATACTCATGTAGTAAGTCTCAAGAAATATTTTAATCCAAAATCCATGTGAATCATTTATGATCAATTTGAATAGTATATATGGTCTCCAAAACTTGTGTAAAATAAAATATATATTAGGAAAGGATGTTTCTCCCATCCTATTTAAATAATAGAAGTGTACCTCTCTTATTTACATCATCTTTGATTATATCCAATTTATCAACCACCTTGGTCATCCTACAAGTTGAATATTAAATCAAACAAAAAATCATAATATAGTCATTTTGAAATTTTAATATGTTAATAATCATGAAGAATACTATTCTTCAAATTGTTTTTAATTATTTCTCATAGTTGGTAATAAGAAAGAATGCCAATATTACAATTGCTTGTAGTTGTTATTCATGGAGAATGCACTCTTCAAGTGGATTATATATATTGCATGCAAAAGATAATTATGAATAATGCCACTTTTCAAATTATTTTTAGTTGTTTCTCATAGTTAATAACATAAATAATAAGACTCTTCAAATTATTTATAATTATTTCTTGTAGATGGTAGTCTTGAAGAACACCACTCTTCAAATGACATGTAATTATTCCTCATAGTTGGTAATCATGAAGAATACCACTCTTCAAATGGCTTGTAATGTTTCTCATAGTTATAAGTAATTAAGAATACAACTATTTAAATGAATTGTAATTATTGCTCGTAACTGGTATTCATGAAGAATGCCACTCTTCAAATTGCTTATACTTGTTCTCATTGACTATTAATCATGAAGAATTTCACTTTTCAAATGGATGATAAGAGTATCACCAATTAAATGGTTTGTAATAATACCACTCTTCAAATGGATTATGATAATTCCTCATAGCTAATATCCATTAAGAATACCACTCTTAAAATGACTTGTAATTGTTCCTCAACATTATCATTAATAGTGTCACTATTCAATTTGCTTGTAATTGTTTTGTGTATTTGGTAATAATGAAGAACATGACTTCAAAAGGCTTGTAATTGTTCCTCATATATGGTAATAATAAATAATACTATATTTAAGACATTAAATACCATAGGTATCTAAAACTAGTGTTTAAACGTATTACAGTTATGGGCCCTTTGTATTCTTTGTTGAGTGTGAATACACATGTAGGATGGTTGAGTAAATATTGTAAAAGAATACTCTTAAGTCTTATTAAAATAGTAAGAAGTTTTAGAATTTATCATGTGATTGATCTTGGATATCCTCTCTTATTAATATCATCCCTTGTTATTTCTAGTATAAGATAATAAGGTACAAACAACCACTTGGACCACCCAAAATAATATATCAACATCATTTTGACTGAATTTATTCTAGACACTAGTTCAAATATTTAACCAAGGAAATGACCATTTATTATAATAGTAAATTAGAGAAATAGAGGAAAGTATGGCACAAAAAAATCATAACACGTCATATTTAACAATTCTTTCTAGAAATAAATTAAATCAATACATTACCCATTCAAAAAGAACAACTCATTCACAAATAGAATTCAATAGAAAGGTTGCTCATAGACACCAAAATAATCTCACTAAAATAATAAATAAACACTCAACCAATAAATAAATAGTTTGTATCAAGGGATATAAATACCTACATTACATTTTCTCTTTAGTCAAGGTTAAATAACTCACCTTAATGCTTATCATTTAAATATTATAATAAATCCATCTATACAAGGTGTACAAGGTCCCATAGAGCTATATAAACAAATACAATACAAAAACGGACCTTAAATGAAGCTTAACACCACATATTCCAACATCCCCTTTAAGCTAGATTGAGGATACAAAGATAAATCCTTATTAGTGATCCTCCATTAAGGGGAATTTTCTTACTCCAAGTTACTCTTGCAATCACACAAAAGGCACCTCATGCAAGATCTTGGTTAGGATATTTGTTGTATGCTTCACTAACAAGATATAGAATAGATCAAGCATGCCATAGGCATGAAACCCTCGGTGTGTTTATTCCATTGATGAAACACAATATTGCAAACAAGATTGATAAATATATGATTGTCATGATAAAGAATTACTAAATATTTTTATAAAATACCCAACTACTTTAAAATTTTGAGCATCCATTGAAGGTTTTTGGAATCCTTATTAGTAGCATAATATTTAGATTTCATAGAATAATGAGAAACAATGGATTAACATCTAAAACACCAAGAAGCTAGTCCCAAACCAAGATAAAAGATAAACTTAGTGGTTGTACATCATTGGCTCAATTCACTAGCCCAATCTACATCCAAGAATCTTATCAAAATTAGAGATTCTCTAATGGAATAGCAAATACCCATAAGATATGTACATTTTATGTATAGATGAATCATTGGATTTTTGTGTAGTGACTCATGAATTTCTTGGATATACTTGAAATAATAACTACCAATGATTTCAATGTCTGATCGAGTGTGGGTGAGATAGATAAGTACCCAATAAGTTACTAGTATAGTGTGGCATCCATCAAAGGAATAATGCATTTCACTCAAAGCTTAAAATTAGAAGAAAATGTGTTTGAGTAAGTCTATAGTCCTCCATTTAAAATTACTATATAAGATTCAAGGTGTATTTAGGTTGAGTAATGGTGATTCTAGAGGATGAATAATTTATCTGAATCCCTAATAAATAGTAAAAAAGCTCCAAATATATCATCTCAAAATTGTCATGAAATAATGATTGATCTTCTAGATTAATGATATTAAGTTTCCTATAATGAGTAGATCATCAACACACAATACAATCACCAAATTTTGACCATCTTGATGCTTTATATAGACATTTTACTCCACCTCACATCATCAAGATCCAAAATTAAGAGAGAAAGAATGAATCTTCTCATATTAAGAATAAGTATCCTAATTAATCCCATGTTAGGTGAGATGTAAGAAAACCCATGCACAATAAAGGAATAATGATAGCAATAAATGAACACCAAAAGCATGCAATGTAACACACTATGATAAAACAAGAGAATAATGAATTGGGTCCCCTTTGTATTAATAATATTTTGTTCTCTCAAAATGTGGTTACAATTGCATCCCCTTGAGGGAGTTCACCATTTTGATACAATCAATACAATAAATAATTGAGAGGGTTTGATTCTCCTCTCAGAATAGATCTGGTGCACTTTTGGGTCTTCTCGCATCCACAAACCATCCTGCAAAGGGTTTCTTCATGACCTCTACAAGGGGTGATAATATCAAACTCTCGTGATCCTCCTTCTTTGTAGAAATTTTATACTTTGCACACTAGGAACAAAAAGGGGTTAATAGCATGTGCGGATAGACTGATAAATGAAAGCAATAAATAATAAAAATTTGATAAATGCATGCATGAAATGAAATCTAACTAAACTAAAATGTAAAGTAAACAAACTGTTAAGATCTATTGAAACAAAAAATAAAGCAAAATAGATCTAAACTTAGAGGTCATCTCTGTGCGGGATGGTCGTACCTATGGGTCGTCTCTGAGTGAGACGGTCGCTAATCCTTGGATATTTTCTCGAGGTCGATGCAAGGGGTGAATCCAGGTTCGATCTATTGGTGTTTTTGATGGATTGGGTGCATTATTGCAGTGGCTTGGTGGGTCTGGATCGGTCTTCAAAGAAAATAAACAAGGTTAGGTAGAAGGAAATGCTCACCTCTATCCCTTGGAGCAGTCCAACAACATGGCCTTCTTAGGGAGTCGAGATGAATGACACTTCGATTTCCACAAAAGCTATTGGATCTCTGATCAAAAATCTGGTAGCACTTCATTATGTTAAAACTCGAGAACTTGGTATATATTTTGAAAGAGGGGTGAGCACTATTATATAGATTCCTCGAAAGGAATCTAATAATAGTGCCAACCTATGCATGAAAAAGTGAAGGATCAGTTCGCATTGAGAAAATAAATGCTTTTTCCTTGAAATCTCATGTGAACTGATTGTGTCATGCTTTTTACCTAAATTAGGCTCATGCACACACAAAATTATGGTGTGAGTTCATGCGTAGGTTTAACTGGTGGTTTTAATTGCTAGTTATATCCCTCTTTTTTTATTTTGCTTTTGGCATGACCATCTTGGGGTGGGATGACCTTGACTAGGGGTCATCCCTTGGTAGGACGACCTCAACTAGGGGTCATCCCTTGGTAGGACAACCTCTTGAGGTCATCCCTTGGATGGACAACCAGGGTTATAAAGGGAAATATCCCTTGTTTGAGTGGTGAAAACCATTATTTTAGCCCTAAGGCTGCCCAAGGTGGGTCATATGGTCTTCAGGGAGTCCATATAGGTAGTCTCCTCAATATGATGCATTTTAGGTGTCTACAGATGCCCCTTTTTGGGATGCATTGTGTGAAAACACAATGTGGAGCAAAAATAGATGACCTAGAGTCAAATTGAGGGTTGATGATGTTCATTGATCTGATCAATGTTAAATGCCCCAATCATGGAAAGAACATGCATTTTTGAACCATTGCTTCTGACAAGTTGAAGAACTTGGTTTTGGTAAACCTTTCAGCCAAGGGTGGACATTCGTCTAGTCCACAAGGTGATGATCTTAGGCATACCAAATAGGCAGAGATTCATCTATCCTATTATGTGTTTAGTTTAAATTTTTGCTTGTTATCTACCCCAAGCAAGAAGGGCATGATTATCTTTGGCAATGATTCTTGAATGAATGCAACTTGCATGATTGAGTGTTTGATTATTGATTTGATTATGAATTTTATGATTATATGACTACCCCCTCAAGCGACGAGTCGATGAGGAAATGGAAAAATGATGAAAGCGATGAGTCGCTTGACCAAGATGATTTGATTTGGGTTTTCTAGGACCATTACAAAAGTTTAGAGGGCTCAAGACCCCATTACAACCTTGATTTGACCCATTTATTACTTCTTTTTGGTGAGTGATCTTATGGTAATTTACTCATCCTACCAAATTGCATGGATAACCAATCGTTGCAATCACCAGGTTTATAGAGTAAATCACTAGATACGAGATTCACTCAAATTTTTTAGATTTTATGTGACCAAAGGGGTTAGGTGCCTTTGGAGCCTTTTGATTGTGACCAAAGGAAATTGGGTACCTTTGGAACTTTTTTAATTGACATAAATTTTGGATTTTGTATTTGACCAAAGTAATTCCTTTGGAGCTTTTTGATTGAAATTGACCAAAGGAGTTAGGTTTCTTTGGGGCCTTTTGATATTGACCAAAGGAAATTTGGTACCTTTGGATCCTTTATGATTATTTGACCAAAGGGCTTAAGTGCCTTTGGGGATTTTATGATGATGTGACCAAAGGGCTTAAGTGCCTTTGGGATTTTTGTGATGATGTGACCAAAGGACTTAAGTTCCTTTGGAGCCTTTTTGTGATGATGTGACCAAAGGTCTTAAGTACCTTTTGGAATTTTTTTTGTAATGATGTGACCAAAGGGCTTAAGTGCCTTTGGGTATTTTTGATTATGAAAGCTTAATGCCTTTGGATTTTTTTAATTATTGTTATAAGGATACATGTATTTGGTGTTTTGTGGATGTACTAAAGTATGCAATATGGATGCTAATATCTATGAAATTGTAATATATATATATAGATATATGTACTATATATATTTATTTTTATGTTTATATGCTAAAACATAATGAATGAATCTAAGATGCAAAACAACCTAAATGTAAGCACCATAGAATGTATAAAAGTCATCAATCAAAATGTTAACCTTTTCACAAAAGTCATACATTTGAAATCCAACCATATGTAAGATGATAAAAATGTATATGATGGATGGATGACCAGTAAGATGCTATAGGGGAACAACATGGTTTTCATGAGACTCAAACACCCTAGTTGACCAGTCAAAATATGTATATTGACTACACATGACTCTGAAAGATACAAGTCTTCTAGGAAGCCCTATGTGTGCATGTGATGTTCATTAATGATGCATAATACTACCCCATTTCTAGGCAGGTTTCATTCAACCCATTATTGTAATGAGGATCACCTCATGGTCATCATTATCCTAATTTTGGACATAGTTGGACTAGACTACTAGGCAATACAAGCCACCAAAAGCTAGCTCATCCACAAGATGACATTGGTCTATACAAAATAAGGTCACTAATGTGATAGACATATCACCATGTGTAAGGCTCCTCCATTTCTAGGTGGGTTTTATTCAACCTATTAATATAATGGAGATTGCCTCATAACTTTTGAATAACTGAGGATTACATGGATTCGAGCTCATTACCCCCTTATTTTATTTTGATTTCTTTTATTGGGATACTTGCTCATTTTTTATGAGGAGCAAGGGGATTTATTTGCTTTAGTGGTGAAAACCACTTTTTTTTTTGGGTGATACTTGCTCATTTTTGTGAGAGCAAGGGATTTTATTACTTTGGGTAGGGGGGAGCTTATCCTTTTATCAATTCTTAGCATTCTAGACCATGCACATAATAGGATGAGCAAGGGAAACCTTTCGCTTAAGGGGCAAGGACTACTTTGTAGTTTCATCCTTCCTTGTTCAAAACTTGGATTTTAATGTGTGAATGTGTGTTGGGATTTTGAGATATGCAAGGTACTATCAAAGCAAGACCCTACCTTCTAAAATCAAGATAGATTTCTACAAAATCTGAAAGGAAAACTAGGAATGGTTGAATGACCAAAAACCCTAGTGAACACCCTATAACAACTTATTAGTTGTGTTGAAAAACATAGTTACTCACAAAGGGGAATGTGGATGATATGATATGTGAAATGTGAGGGTTTTCCCTATGATATTTTACAAACTAAAAGGTGTACATAAAATAGTCAATGGTCATCTAAACATCATTGTTGATGTTCATCCAGTATCTACCCTATCTTACGAGGACCCCTTAATAAGCAAAATCTCATAAGAAAAACTGCAAATGATGATGATGGATAAGGTTGATTAAGAAGGATGACAATAATACAAGTGTGGTGCTTATTCGTAATGCAAGAACAACATATCCTAATGCAAATGCAATGAAAGAATATTCCTAATGCAAGTGACCTAATGCAATGATATGAAATGCATGATGAAATACAAAATGAAAATGCAATATTTTTGTGTTTTTATGATTTTCTGATTTTTTATTGTTTTTGGTTGATTTTTTTTTTTTTATTTGACCAAAGGGCTTAAGTGCCTTTGGGGATTTTTGTGAATTGACCAAAGGGCTTAAATGCCTTTGGAGCTTTTTGTGAATTGACCAAAGGGCTTAAATGCCTTTGGAGATTTTTGTGAAGTGGGATTTATGCATGAAATACCCATAGGTGGAGGATGTTGAGAGGTTCAAGCTCCTCAACACCCTCAAGAGATGCTAACCTATACATCCTAAGCCCTATCTTTTATGTGATGATAAATGGGCCTAACTAGTTTACCATGAATTTGTCTCGCAAGTGCAATGACAAGTTGGAGTTTTCTGATTTTATTTAAGCACAAGGTCTCCAAATTTAAAGTCCCTAAGATGGACTTTCATATCATAAGCTCACTTAAGGTGATCTTGATAAACATGGAGGTGCTCAAGAGCATTAACGCATCATTCATCAAGAAGGGTCAACTGATCAAGGTGAGCTTATCATGCAATATCATCATCGATAAACTCTTGGAGTGATATGCACAATGAAGGAATCTCTAATTCCAAGGGTATAATGGCCTCAATGCCATATACTAGCAAAAAGGAGTTGCCCTAGTGGGCATCCTAATGCTAGTTCTATAAGCCCATAATACAAGAGGTAGTTGAAGATGCCAATATTTATGATTATCTTTGATGATTTTCTTAAGAATGGCAATAATTATTTTGTTTGATGCCTCTACTTACCCATTGGCTTATGGATAATAGGGCATAGAAAAGTTGTGTTGAATGTTATACTTTGTAGTCAAAGCTTGCACATATTTGTTCTTGAATGGAGGTCCATTATCCAAGATAATCTTGGATGGAATACCAAAATGACATATGATATTATGGAGTATGAACTCCATAATTCTTGGTCTAGTCATAGTGGTAAGAGGGATTGCTTCCACCCATTTGGTAAAGTACTCTATGGTCATTAAGATAAATGTGTGATGACCCAAATATGGGGGTGATATTTTCCCAATTAAATCAAAACCCCACTATGAAAAAGGCCATACCGAATGAATCGGTTGCAAGGCTTGAGAAGGTACATGTAAAATATTAGCATGATGTTGATATTTCATGCACTTCTTGACATAAGCACAACAATATTTCTCCATAGTAGGCCAATAATAGCCCATTCAAAGGATGCACTTAGTGATAGCCATACTATTAAAATGGCCATCACAAGTACCATCATGAGCTTGTAAAACTACCCAAGTAGATTCGTGGGGCTCTAGACAATGAAGGAGAAGACCATCATAGCCTCGATGATACAAGATATCTCCTAGAAAGACATATTTTATCACTTTTTTCTTGAATGTTCATTTTGTGGCATGCAATAATCTCGAAGGGATATTACCAAGCTTCAAGAAATCTTTGAGTTGGGTGAACCAATATTGATATTGTTGAGTCTCGACTAAATGAACTGCTTGCTCCTTTTGAGATTCATCCACATGAATGTGATTGGGATACAACCTTAAGATGGATCATTGTGTTATTCTCAAAAGGATTATTTGGGATCAAAGACCCCTAGGAAGCATGTTTCAAAAATTCATGTATGTGAGAGAACCATTCTTGGTATGGCTCAATCTGAATCATGTGGATAGCTTCATCATCTTTTGAAGCCTCACATAAAATCATTGATTGCAAAAGTGTTTTGACATGGATGGTTGTAATGTCATCCAAAGGGTTCTATAGAATTAAGGATCCCAAAGAAGCCATAGTATCCACAAAATTATTAGATGAGCGAGGGACTACCTCGATGTTATACCATTCTAATTTAGCTAAAATCTTATCCACAAGGGCTTTGTAAGACTGCAATATTGGACACCTGCATTGATAGATCTCTTTGACTTGGTTGACAATGAGCAAGGAATCATCAAAGATATTTAACTTCTTGATTTTCATGGTGATAGCTGCTTGAAGGCCCAAAAGGAGGGCCTCATATTCAACATTATTATTGGTGCATGAGAAATTAAGTTTAAATGATAGGGGCATAGGAGCCCCTTGTAGTGTGAAGAACATGATTCATGTACCACCCCCTTGCTCACACTTGGAACCATCAAAGAACAACGTCATATCAACTTTATTTTTAGGTTCTTCTGGTTCTGGTAAGTTGGATAATGCAAAAATTGCATCATCAGGCAACTCGATGGTAAGAGGTTGATTGTCCTGAAGAGGAGCCTCTACTAATTGATCAACAATTACTTGACCTTTGATAGATTTTTGACTTATGAATTCAAGGTCAAATTCTATCAATAGCATGATCCATTTTATGGTACGACTATTATGATACGTCTGACTCATCATGTACCACAAAGGATTTTCCTTAGATATGACATACATTGTTTGATTGAGCATGTAATGGTGTAGCTTCTTAGTGGTAAATACCACTGCTAGGCAAAGCTTCTCAATGTATGCATACTTGAGCTCATAGCTCACTAGGGTGTGACTGATGTAATAAACAACTTGTTCCTTATTTGCTTCATTCTTTTGGGCCAACATGGTCCCTAAAGCAAAGTTGGTAGCTAATATGTATAGTAAAAATGGCACACCTGGTCGAGGTGGAGCTAAAACTAGTGGGGATGCTAGGTATTGTTTGATCTCATCAAAAGCCTTTTGACACTCATCATCCCAATTGAATGGGACCCCCTTTTGTAATAGTCGATTCATGGGTCGACATTTATCCGAAAGTTGTGCTATAAAGCATCGGATAGATGCTACCTTCCCTTGTAAGCTGTGAAGCTCCTTAAGGTTGGTAGGGGGAAGCATTTTGAGTATCACCTTGAATTTGGTGGGATCAACTTTGATGCCTCATTTTGAGACTATAAAACCCAAGAGTTTTCTAGATGTAACTCCAAAGACACACTTCTTGGGGTTAAGTCTAACATTATGCTCGATGAGGTGATCAAAGACCTTCCTAAGAACATCTACGTGCTCATGATGCAATAGAGATTTAGCTAGTAAATCATCTATGTAATCCTCTAGGATTTTGTGCATGTAGTCATGAAAGATGTATGTCATGGCCCGTTGATATGTGGCACCAACATTTTTAAGACCAAATGACATGACTTTGTAATAGAATGTCCCCCAAGGTGTGGTAAAGGTTGTCTTGGGCTGATCTTCAGGATTGACCCAAATCTGATTGTAGCCTAAGAAACCATCCATGAGGGATAACATTTCATGTCCTGTAGTTGCGTTGACTAGAGCATCGATGTTAGGAAGGGGGAATTCATCCTTAGGAGTCACTTTGTTAAGATCTCAAAAATCTATGCATATGTGAATCCTCCCATCGAGTTTTCTTATGGGTACCATGTTGGAGACCCAATCAGGATAATCGATGGGTTGGATGAATCCTGCATCCAACAAATTTTGAAGTTCATCTTTTACCATTAATGCAATTGTTGGATGCATCTTTCTAAGATTTTGCTTGAATGGTTTAATTTTTGGATCGAGCATCAGATTGTGCATGACCAAACTCGGGTCAAGACCCGACATATCCTTATATGACCAAGCAAAGGCTTCTCTCTTTTCTTTCAAGAGAGCTATGATAACGACTTGTTCCTCTAGGGATAGACTGAGTCCCAACTTGATATTTTTAGGAACTATGGGATCAATATCGATATCCATATCAATTATTTCCTCAATTGACATGTGGGATCCCTCCTCAAGCTGATGAGGTGTAGGGATCAAATGGATGTCATCAACTAGATTTGTAGAATCAATCACTTCATCAAGTTCGATCTCAGCTTGACACACATCTTTAGATGACCCTTGGGAGAAATGAAATAGTTATAACATCTCTTCACAAGGGAAGAACTCTATGGGTGATGGGGGAATCATGGCATGATCAAAATCAATGGCCTCATGGTTGAGGTGCAAAGGTTTTGAAGGGTCATTGGGATTATGAAGTGGCATGGTTAGATCAATGGAAACCATATTGATGGATGGTGGATGGTTTCCATTCATAGGTGGAAAGAGCCTATCATAGATGGGTGGCCTCAAATGCACCAAAGGTGGTTGAGGTAGGGGTGGAATGATTGGATGAGGCCTAGGAGGAGCTAAGATGATTGGATCTTGTGGTAGTAGTAGCTACCACAAAATGGGCATCCTCCTAGGGAATAGATAAAGGTAGAACTCATCAAGATCATTGAGAGGCTCAATAATAGTTATTGCATCCTTCGAGCTATCTGAAGCAATGGATATTGCATCAGACTCATGGTAAGAGGAATCAATGGATATGTCATCATGATCTTGAGTGGATCCACTACCCTCTTCAAGCCAATCATTCTTAGGATCATTGGCTAGGCCAGGCTCTTCTTGCTCGTTGGTCTCTTCTTCTATAGTAGAGATCCAACTACTTATGTGTTCTCGATTAGAGGATGAAAGAGAGTTTGCATGAACTTGATCGCTAATCCATCGCATGTGGGTAGGACCTAGATACACTAATTTTATCTCATCCTCATACTCTTTTGATGCCTCACTAGAAGAGTCAGAAGGCTCAACTAAAACCATTGTAATGGGAATATGATCTCCTAGTAGATGAAAATAGCTTGGATCGACATAATCATTCTCATCAATCTCTTCCTCAAAGCCTATGGAAAGGTGCTGGAGGGAGTCTACAAGGAGTTCATCTAGCATATGCACGGAATACCCTAAGCCAAATTTATCTATAGGGAGTTGATATTATGGTTGGTAAGGTGTTCGAAGACCCTGTTTATATCGACCAAGACCATTCCCATGCCAATGGTAGTGGTGAAAGTACTATAGGGAAAATTTTAGGTTTGATAGATAAGTGATATTCCCTGAAAATGGCTCATCATCATCTGCCACCATAGGTGATGGACTTGTGGAATCATCAAGGCCCCCATAAATAAAGTTTATCTAGTTTGGGGGAACCCCCAAGGGCACAATGGTACCAATGGGTAGTGATGGCAAGTGAGGCCTACCCATGTCCTGCATGAACTCAATGAGTGGAGTGAATATGATATTCTACACCAGATACTCAACGAGTCCAGGATTGGCCAAATGAATCGTGACCTATGGTGGGGTGGATGATGATGATGGGGGTGTGGCTTAGATTGACTCATCCATAGCAGCAAATGATTCTTCCACATCCATAGGAGTTGGAGCATATTCTACTAAGATGGTGGAAATGGAGGGAGGAATCTCCTTGATTGGCTCCTTCAAATTTTTCTCTTCGAAGGATCCGAGGAGGAAGAAGGGATATCAGGAGAAACTGATGGCAATGGTAGATATGGAGATGGCATAATGGTTGAATATGGTGCTAGATCTAGAACTCTTGATGGGATCATTAGGTCTGATGTCCAGATGTATGGATGGTAAGGTAGACTCTTATGGGTGGTGCACCACATTACAATACTTGAAGGGCTCTAGATCGGCATGAACCACATGAACTTGCCCTTCATGTATATACTTGAGACACTGATGCAAAATGGATGGGACACACTTCATGTCTCACATCCAAGGTCTTCCAAGAAATATATTATATTGCATTACACCCTCCAAGACATGGCACAATGTAGGAATAGTCTTTAGCCCAACCTGAATAGGAAGGACTATTGTGCCAATGATGGAGCATAAAGCATCATTGAATGCTCGGAGGGTGAATGTAGATGCTATGATATGCGAGGTTGGAAGGCTAAGGTGCTCTAGTGCATCAATTGTTATGATATTTATTGAGGAACCTGTGTCGATCAAAACCCGCTTGTAGGGAATTTGATTCACACTAGCAATGATGTGCAGTGGAGGATCGGGCCTAGTAGTGGGAGTTGCCTTGATCTCATGATCATGAAATGTAATGATAGGCTCTCTACAATGTTGAATGTGCCCCACAAAATTGACAAATGAGTTGGGGTCCTAGGGTTGCAATTCAACTGATTTTAGAATCTCCATTAGAGCTTCTCTATGTGGTTGTGATTGTTGTATTAGCTCATACATGGAGAGTCTAGTCAATGTCATCCATAGACTTTGAGTAAGTCTACTTCTAATTGTCACCACTGGGTGAGGTGGAGGACCTTGGATAGGATTTGTTGATGGTAAAGGTTATGATATGGAAGGAATATTTATTGGAGTTACAGGTGGTGCAGCCTGATTTGGATACCTCCTATTCTGTGTCACAATATTAATCATCCCTACAAACCCTTGATTGGGTGGGGTTGTATGGATTTCATTTACCTATCAGATTTGATCTATCGACACCTCATGTGTAGGTAGTGGATCCTTAAATATGCCCATATATTGGTTGTTGGTTGTGAGAGGATTATCGATTTGAAGTTCATTCTTATCGAGCATATCCTATACTTTGTTCTTAAATGTGATACATGATTGAATATCATGACCATTTATTCGATGATAAGGATAGTATAGGTCCTCTCGATACCACTTAGGTTTGGGCTTATTAGGATCTAAGGGGTGGATCTCTGGCAAGTTGATAGCCTTGGCCTCGCATAATCGATTAAAGAGTGATGCCAAAGACTCAAGCAATGGCGTATAATTATGAGGTTGATAGTATTGTTGCCTTTGCCCCTAATTCTATTGAGGTTAATTATACTATGCAAGAGGGGGTTGGGCCTGATAATTATCTTATTGTGGTGGATTTGGCTTTATAGGCCCTAGAACATTTAAGACAACTTGATTAACCATTAAGGGTTTTTATTGAGCATGGTTGCCTTTTGGGTTTTTGTTCCATTCCTTATTTCAAAGTTTAATTTTCCCTTCCTAAATCTTAATATCCTCTATGACCTTAGCCTGAGCTAGAGCTTCCTCAAATGTTTGATATTGTTGGAGTTGTAATAGAAATGAGATCTATTTTGAACAACTCTTTATGAATAAATGAGTGAGCTCTATCATAGGCAAGGCAAATGGTAACTTTGACATGATCGCTCACCACCTATTTCCATAGTCCAAGACTAGTTCATCATCAAATTGGTGAAGATTATATAAATCAATCAAGGTAGCTTTCTTCTTTATGCTGAATGAAAAGTATTCTAGGAATGCATTTGCAAGTTGTTCAAAGCTATGAATGTTGTGCCTTGGAAAATGATTGAACCACTCTAGGGTTGGGCCCGAGAGCATTATCAAGAAGGTTCTCAGCAACAAGGCATCATTATCCTAAAGTTGAAAGCATAGGTTCATGAAGCTAGTGACATGCTCCTATGCATCATCATCCCCTTTAAACTTATCTAACTTGGGCATTTCAAAATGCTCTAGATATGGGGGAGATGGGATAGAAGGATGTAGCAGTTTGTTGCAAAGTTGACTCAATGTGGGTTTCTTGTAACCCATTCCTAAAGCTTGTTTTTCCAGTGATTGAATGTGCTCAGTGAGCACCTTGTAAGATTTGAAAGAAATGATCTCATCTTCTCACATTTGCCCTCGAGGAGGGGGAGGTGGAAGATGCCTAATGGGGTGAGGTGGTTGATTATGGTCATCAACCATATCCTCATAATGTGACTCGGGGTACCCTTGATCTTGATACTCTGACCCTAAGTCCTCATAGGCTTCATGCTCCTATTGAGCATTATTGATTTGATATTGTAGGGGCCTATGGTATTGAGGGGGTGCATGAGGAGGATGATTCTAATTAGGTCTAGGTGGTAGTTTTTGTTTGTGTACCATGCACTTTTGTTGAATCTACTACCTATATGTACTTGGTGTGGGAACCACCTCATGCATGGCTTTTTGCAATCTCTCTTGATATAGCCTTTCTTGATACACCCTATTTTCTTGCAATCTCTACTGACTCAACTGATATTGTTCATCCAAGCATTGTTTATCCAATCGTAGTTGGTTCAACATCGCTTGTTTCTCAACATTCTCCCTAAGGGCCTGATCTAGTTGGTCAGTAGTATGGGGCTGATTGAACTTCATATTAATACGAAGAACCTTGGCTTGCTCTACAGCCCCAAAAGCTATATATTTCCCATGATCGAGGGAAGCCATGTTAACTTGGTATTCAGGCTTATATGTAAGCTCGACATACTCAGGTGGTGCAGAGGCACAACATGCTTGCATAGAATACTCTTCTTGAGGAGTAGGAGGATTATCAAAATTCCTCTCTTCCTCATTGACTAGGATTGTATGAGCCGACATGGGTGTTCGAGTAGGATGATGAGTGCCATACCTATCTAAAAAAGCATATTGTAGACTCATCCATGGATGGTCTAGAGGAGTGGCATGATCATCCAACCTCATCCATGGTGTGTACTCTTGATCATTTTCTAACTGGTGTATAGGGTGAGTCAGAATGTGAACTCATGGCACCGCCCTACTAGGACCTTCCTCATGTTGTAGGGTTTATCTATGGTGAGCATGAAAAGTATCTTGACTATGGAGGTCATCACTATGATCATACCGAGGATCGATAGATGCATCCTGAATGGGGATTTCCTCCAAGTCAGACTCTCTATAATAACCAGGATGCCAATCGAGAATGGCCATATCCTCAGGACTGATGCGGAGGTGTTCCATGCCTCCTCAAAAATATTCTATGGCACTAGCCCTTGATCGAGCTTGGTCGCATGTAGTTACCATGGTCTTGATTACCCAAATAAACAACAAAGAAACACACAATCAAACAATGTGATTATCTCTTTTAAGTTTTAGTTGTGAATTCCTATATTGTTTGGTGCATTTTGATGTTGAAAACCCCTAACTCCTATGAAACTAAGGGTAAAAATAGAAAATGACTAAAAGGTAGTTTGAGAACACCCCCTATTGGGGAATGTAACCCAAACAAAAAAAGTGGCTTCCTATTGGATATTGGCTCAAGGGTAACCTTATGGGAACAAATTACCCCTTAAAGGGGCCACACTATCTAATGTCCTGGTACCGACGAAGCCTCACTTTCCCTTAACCCTCACGTTTAAGGCATGGATAGTAACGACAACTATGTCCACTGATTATTTTAAAGAGCCCCATGGTAAAAGAGCTCTACTAACCTTCCCACTCCGAGTGCACCCAAGAGTAGGGGACCTCCTAGTGATGAAGTCTAGGAAGCCACTCACTTTTGGCCACTAAGTTTCTAGGGTGCGAGCCAATGGGTGGAGATGAAGCCCACCATCGCTGGTCTCGATTAATGGTTGGTGATGAAATCCAACTCATTAATGTTAAAATGAAATGTGGTGTGTGGGGTTATTTTTATTTTTATGCAAAAGAAATGAAAATCATCAAGCACTCCATGCTCTTTCACTAATGCATAAAAAAATAAATAACATTTTAATTTTAGATTTCTAAGTAAAGAATATTTTAATTTTAGAAACCTATTCATATGTAGAACCCTACATGAGTAGCCTGGGGTCAGGCAACAAGCAATCAGTCCAATATGCAGCAAACAAGGGGATGCCTCAGGCAGATATAGCTTCAGACTAGCAGGGGTCATCTCACAAAGAGATGATTGTAGACAGGGGCCATATGGATCAAATATGGTTATAGATAAAGGCTCAACACTAATATTTTTCTCTATCTATTCTCTACAACTTAAAAATTTCTTGCAAAAATTTGCTCAAACACAAAGAGAATAGATTAGATGTACTCATCTAGAAAGCCTACATTTGATGAAGATCCAACTTTTTACTTTCTCTTATTTTTGATCTGAGGTGGATGATGGTGCACTATTCATAATGGTAGGCATCTAGAAGGGGGGTCACAAGGGGAGGCACCCTCCCTATCTGGGGGCTTAGGGTTGGAGCCCCCAAAAAAAACATTGTCATTCGTACAATTGTCTTAGGCCAAGACAACTTCAAACAAGTTAATACGGTTACATCACAGGGTCATATCAGGCAGATATGGTTGTAGAACATGGGTCATCCCATGTAGATATGATTAAACCTACAACTTGCAAACATAAAAGTAGACAACAATTAGCTAAATAAATAATAATTAGGGACTAGGTCCCACCGTGATTGCCATTGAGATGTAAGAAAACTCGTGCACGATAAAGGAATATGTTAGGATTCTCTAATATTAACCATTATCATAAAATAATAATTCATATTTATTATTATTTAATATGGACCATTGTGTCCTTCCACTCACAACCCTATAATAGGTATTTAAGATACTTCAATAAGGTGTAAACAATCATCGATCAAATATAAGAATATACATATTTATTTTATCCATTGGTAGGGATTCCTCCAGTGTAAAAGTGATTCTATCTCAAAGGTGATTCAGTGCATTTTCATCTATTTTTCATATTTCATCCACTTGTTAATTCAAATAAACTAGATAGGACCTAGGGCCTTATCATCTAGTATCAGAGCAGTGGAATTCCTAAGTCCAAACACTTCCATCTCATTCACCATATCACCTGCACATGTTTCATTTGCCCTTCACTACATCTTTCTAGCTCACAAAATGATGTTCCATTACCATCCAAGCTCAATTATTTACCTTTAACTTGACCTCATCTCCTTAAATTTGCTTGTATCTGTAAATGAAACATGTGATGCATATAAGGAAATTAGAACATACTACATCACTGTCATTTGTTTGTGAACAATCCACAGCTCTATCAAGAAGCCTCTAAAAAAATCAGCCAAGAGATCGCTCTGTATCAAAATGATGTATACAAGAAATGTAAATTGTAGAGAACCATTTTTCGGTAGGTCAAACAGAAGATAGGAGAAAATTAATTTAAAATCCTAAGATTAAAAAATTCTCCATTGTCGTCAAAACTCTCACGTCATAAAAAAGGAATCATGAGTTTACGTAAATTTTTTATCGTCTAATAGAAGAGCACAGTTTAGAGGAATTAATTTTCAAATCGTAAGAATTAAAGGTAAATAAAATAGTATCACATGTAAAAAATAAATTAATTAAAGAGCAAGACAAATCGCAAGGTAAACCCCAATAAAAGTATTTGTCAATGGTTTAAAAAGGGCTACGGGATTAATATCCCACATTGGCCCTATTGTGGCAAACAAGGTATTTATAACCACCAAGTTACAATAAAGACATTGTGACCACCTGATGGTGGTCACATAGCCTCTCCTGCCCATGCCCTTATGTTGCCTTACCTTCCTCCCGCTCATGCCTAGCCCTCTACTTGTGCCTTCAGCACTGCCTTGCTTTTCGTGCCTAGCTCTCCACCTATGCTCATGCCTCACCTGTTGTGCTACCTTACTTTTAGTGCCCACCATGTTGCCTTGATTTCAACGCCCATCGTTCTGGCTTGTCCACCAAAAATTTTACTGTTGAAATTTTTGACCGTTGGGAAGGCCCAAATTCAAAATAAAAGTTGCTAAAAACAATTTTTGGTCAAATAAATTCAAAAATTTTGAGCAATTTATTCACATTTTTTGCTAAAATTTAATTTTTGAAACTTGAATTTTTGCAAATTCCTCCTCAAATGGCCGATGAAATGATATCACAAGATCTTACTCTCAAAAAATTCTACCAGGAGTTTCACCAATGGAAGGACCAAATTACTCAAGATAATCTAAAAATGAGGTAGGAAGTTGAGCAAAGAATGACAGCAATGGACTTGAAAATAGACACCTACAATCACTCTGTTGATACACTACATCAAAACATGGCACTAATTCAAGTTGGCCAAACCACCGGAGGACCAACACACCAAACACCACTTGGGGGGCCACAAACTTCCATCCTTCCCAGAACTACTAAATTAGATTTTCCTAAATTTGGAGGTGACCCCACTAACTGGATTTATTAGGCAGACCAATACTTCTCCCTCTACTAGATCCCTGAGGCACAAAAGGTCCGTATTGCATCCTTCCACCTTGAAAATAATGCCACCCAATGGTACCAATGGTACAAGAAAACTAATGGCACCCCTATGTGGCTAGACTTTACAAATAATCTATTAGTACGATTTGGCCCTAGTAAATTTGAAAATTTCATGGGAGCCCTTACCAAGCTCCGTCAAACCACTTTGGCGCATGAATACCAAGCTTAATTTGAAAAATTGACCAATCACACATCAGGGTTGGATGCCTCATTCTTTCAAAATTATTTCATCAGTGGCTTGAAGGAAGAAATTCAGTTCAAAGTGCAAATGTTCAATCCCACTACCATGATGTTGACTAGGAAAACCACCTATGGTAAAATCACAAAATACTTCCACTACCCACACACCTAACCAAATCTTACCAATTAAATGTATCAACTTTGAGGAAATGAAGGAAAGGTGAGAAAACGACCTCTATTATCATTGCAACAAGAAATTTGTACCCAATCATAAATGTATTACACCCAAACTATATATTTTGGATGTAGTTGATCCTTGTAGTTCAACTCACAAAGAAGATGAGATCGAGGTAGAAGTAGTGACGGATACACCCGATGATAGCACTAAAGGTCCACTAGAAATTTCTTTTAATGCCCTCTTCGGTAATTCTTCTCCACAAACTATGAAAGTTCCAGGATCCTTCAAATGATAAAACCTTATTATGCTAATTGACTCTGACAGTACCCATATTTTCATCGAACCACGTGTGGCAAAATAAGTTAATTGCTATATACAACCTTGTAATAGTTTTGAGGTCATGATTGGTAATGGGGGAAGGATCGCTTGTAAGGGGAAATGCCAAAATATTAATCTCACCATGGGTGATTACAACATGAAACATGACATGTATGTAATTCCATTAGGAGGATGTGATATTGTCTTAGGAGTGCAATGGTTACGAACACTCAGGATAATCCAATGGGATTTTGAGGAATTATGGATGAAATTCACAATAAATAATCAAACGTATACTCTTAAAGGATTACAATTCGACCCTCCCCAAATTGTAAGTTCTCACCGCATGGAGAAAATTATTTGCAAAGGAGGCAAGGGAATGGTTGCCCACCTATTTTCTATCCAAGCCACCAAGGAGGCACAAAAAGAGGTACCAAAATTCCAACAACTTCTAACATGCCATTCTAGAGGGTTGCACCCCCACCATCATTTTGGTCCTACTATTATTCCTACCAATCCCCTACCGATACTTCAACCTTTACACTATCCCTGCTTATGAAAATATGACATTAAAATCGTGCAAGAACTTGAGAAAATGCTACTTGGAAGGCACTTCCTCCATCCCCACAACAATTTCCTCACTTACAACTTTGAGGACAAAGCTCCTTTTAAGGAGGGTGGCATGTTAGGATTCTCTAATCCTAACCATTATCATAAATTAATAATTCATCTTTATTATTATTTAATATGGACCATTGTGTCCTTTCACTCACAACCCTAGAATATGTATATAAGATAATTTAATAGGGTGTAAACAATCATCGATCAAATATAAGAATATACATATTTATCCATTGGTAGGGATGTCTCCAGAGTAAAAGTGATTCTATCTCAAAGGTGATTCAGTGCATTTTCATCCATTTTTCATATTTCATCCACTTGTTAATTCAAATAAACCAGATAAGACCTAGGGCCCTATCAAAATAATTATAACAATAAATGAACACCAAAAGCATGTTATGTAACACACTATAACAAAATAAGAGAATAATGAATTGGGTCCCCTTTGTATTAATAATAATTTGTTCTCTCAAAATGCAGTTACACCCTTGAGGGAGTTCACCATTTCAATACAATCAATACAATAAATAATTGAGAGGGTTTGATTTTCTCTCATAATGGAACCGGTACACTTTGGGGTCTTCTCACATCCACAAATCATCCTGCAAAGATTTTCTTCATGACCTCCGCAAGGGGTGATAGAATCAAACTCTTGTACTCCTCCTTCTTTGTATAAAGTCTATAATCTGCACACAAGGAGCCATTATCCCACATGTATCCCATGATGGTCCTCATTGTGGTATATAAATTACAACACCCACATAGAGCTTTGCAAATTAGAAAGCAAGCATTTGGATGAAATGCCCTAGTGGAAGCAGGTCAATTATGATCCAGCCCCTCAAATGAGCAAATCATGACCAAGATATATGCTCCATCCTCTCCTATGTTAGCATCGCTCGATGGTGGTGAGTGTGGATTTATCCCCATGTGTGGTTTTCATTGGTTGATTTACCTTGTGGGCACCATGTTAGCTCTAGGGTCCATTCTTCACTCCTCTCAAACTACCCAATCTCGTATTTTATCAAATAAAAATTTCTAAAAATACCTTGAGTAATGTTGTGAGAGTCTTGATCCATTATCCCACATGTATCCCACAATGGCCCTCATGGTTGTATATAAAGCACAACATCCACAGAGAGCTTTATAAATCAGGAAGTAGGCTTTTGGGTGAAATTCCCTAGTGGAAGCAGGCCAACCATGACCCAGCCCCTCAAATGAGTGAATCATGGCTAAGCTATATGCTCCATCCTCTCTTGTGGGAGCATCGCTCGATGGTGGTGAGTGTGGATTTCTCCCCATGTGTGGTTTTCATTGGTTTATTTCCCTTGTGGACCTCATGTTAGCTCTAGGGTCCATTCTTCACTCCTCTCATACTACCCATTCTCGTACTTTCTCAAATAAATATTTCTTAAAATACCTTTCACAATGCTGCAAGAGTCTTGAGCCATTATCCCACATGTATCCCACGATGGATCTCATGGTGGTATATAAAGCACAACACCCACATAGAGCTTTGAAAATTAGGAAGCAATATTTTGATTGAAATGCCCTAGTGGAAGCATGTCAACCATGATCTAGCCCATCAAACAAGTGAAACATGGCCATGCTATATGCTCCATATTCTCCTGTGGGAGCATCACTCTATGGTGGTGAGTGCAAATTTTTCCCCATATGTGGTTTTTTTTGGTTGATTTCCCTTGTGGGCCCCAAGCTAGCTCTAGGATCCATTATTTGTTCCTTTTGTACTACCCAATCTCATAATTTATACAATAAAAATTTCTAAAAATACCTTGAGCAACATTGTGAGAGTCTTGAGCCATTATCCCACATGTATCCCACGATGGCCCTCATGGTGGTATATAAAGCACAACACCCACATAGATCTTTGTAAATAAAAAAGTAAGATGTTGAGTGAAATTCCCTAGTGGAAGTAGGTCAACCATGACCCAACCCCTCAAACGAGTGAATCATGGCCAAGTTATATGCTCCATACTCTCCTATGGGAGCATCGCTCAATGGTGGTGAGTGTATATTTCTCTACATGTATGGTTTTTGTTGGTTGATTTTCCTTGTGAGCTCCATGTTAGCTCTAGGGTCCATTCTTTGATCCTATCGTACTATCGAGTCTCATACTTTCTCAAATAAAATATTCTAAAAATACCTTAAGCAACATTGTGAGAGTCTTGATCCATTATCCCCATGTATCCCATGATGGCCCTTATGGTGGTATATAAATAACAACACCCACATAGAGCTTTGCAAATCAAGAATTAGGCTTTTAGATGAAATACCCTAGTGGATGCAAGTCAACCATGACCCAACCCCTCAAACGAGTGAATCATGGCCAAGATATATGCTCCATCCTCTCCTATGGTAGCATCGCTCGATGGTGGTGAGTGTGGATTTCAACCCATGTGTGGTTTTCATTGGTTGATTTCCCTTGTGGGCCCCATGTTAGCTCTAGGGTCTATTCTTCACTCCTCTTGTACTACCCAATCTTGTACTTTCTTAAATAAAATTTTCTAAAAATACCTTGAGCAATGTTGTGAGAGTCTTGATCCATTATCCCATGGACCTCATGGTGGTATATAAAGCACAACACCCACATAGAGCTTTGCAAATTAGGAAGTAGGCTTTTTGGTGAAATGCCCTAGTGGAAGTAGGTCAACCATGATCTAGCCCCTCAAACAATCAAATCATGGCTAGGCTATATGCTCGATCCTCTAATGTGGGAGCATCACTTGATGGTGGTGAGTGTGTATTTCTCCCCATGTGTGGTTTTCATTGGTTGATTTTTCTTGTGGGCCCCATGTTAGCTCTAGGGTCCATTATTTACTAATCATGTACTACCCAGTCTTGTACTTTCTCAAATAAAAATTCTAAAAATACCTTGAGCAATGATGTGAGAGTCTTAAGCCATTATACTACATGTATCCCATGATGGCCCTCATGGTGGTATATAAAGCACAACATCCACATAGATATTTACAAATTAATAAGTAGGCTTTTGGGTGAAATGCCCTAGTGGAATCAGATCAACCATGATCCAACCCATCAAATGAGTGAATCATGGCCAAGCTATATGCTCCATCCTCTCCTATGGGAGCATCACTCGATGGTGGTGAGTATGGATTTATTCCCATGTGTAGTTTTTGTTGGTTGATTTCCCTTCTGGACCCCATGTTAGCTCTAGGGTCCATTCTTTGCTCCTCTCGTATTACCCAATATCATGTTTTCTCAAATAAAAAGTTCTAAAAATACCTTGAGAAATGTTGTGAGAGTCTTGAGCCATTATCCCACATGTATCCCATGATACCCTCATGGTGGTACATAAAGCACAACACTTGAAGAACATGTGCTTATACTGAGAGGGGGGTGAACAGTATAAGATAAAACTTTTTGCTTTTTAATCCAAATGATAACATCAACAATATTAAAGCAGTAAACATCACACAAAGCATCACACACATGAGAGACATGATTTAACATGGTTCACCCAATGTGGGCTACTCCACGGAGAAAATATTCCTTATAAATTTTTCTCAAATAAATTCTCTTGGGAATCCTTTCCCTACAATGTTTATGGACCTCTATCCAAAGGAGACACCAATCCCCTAATCAAGTTCGTGGATCTCTATCCATAGGAGAACTCCTTTCTCCTTAGCTCTAGCTGATGATCTTCTAGAAGAACTATTGCCCCCACTGCTCTGGCTAATGGATCTCTATCCACTGAAGACACCTGTCCTCACTACCCTGGCTAATGGATCTCTATCCACTGGAGACTATCATCCTCTATACTCTATCACCTCCAAAGCTCTATCTCAAATCTGCACTAAACACAGTCCTTCGATCTAGCACAAATCTATCCTCATATTGATTTGGCACAAACCTATCCTCAAATATATACCAAATTCTATCCTCAAACTTATCCTCAATATCTATCCTCAAATCTATCCTCAATATCTATCCTCAAATCTATCCTCAATATCTATCCTCAAATATGTATTGTAAGCTTCCACAAAAGCTCACACAAATCTATCCACAAGTCTTCTCAAAGACTTACCTCAAATCTACTCAACAAGTCCACACTAGAACTTGTCCAATCTCATAGAAACATAAAGAGAATTGTTAGAGACTCAATATGCTTCACATTCATCACAATGCTCAATCACTTTCAATCACTCTTTTAGAAACATATAGAGAATTGTTAGAGACTCAATATGCTTCACATTCACAAACACTCAATCACTTTCTCAAATCAATTCAGAATATAGAACAATTTGTTTCATAGAACTTGAACTATCACTTCAACACATCCACTTGACTAGGCTCAACCAAATCTACTCAACCAATCACTCAATGAAATAATCCTTGCTCACAAACCCTAGTCCAAGCATATGAACACTCACTCAAATATTTCCAACAATGCTTATCAACCAATCTCACATAACAATGATACTCATGATATTTTCAAACCCTAGTTCAAGTTCTTCACTCAACTTAATCACTTCAACAACAATGCTTATAAAACAAGGTTTTATCAACAACTCTTTATTCCAGAAAACCTTGAAGCATTAATTCAAAACACACTCAACAATGAAACCTTAACAAAATCCTTTTCACTCCAACTTAGCATTCACAACATTCAACAATCACTCACTAGGAAGGATATGCCCATACCTTTTGTTTGATGTAGAAGTGCCCTTGGAAAACCTGTCTAAATCACAATTTCCTTCTTTCCAATTTCAATGGTTAGATGACAAAATCTCACTCTTAACACTTTCTCAAATATTCCTTAGACACAAAAATAATCAAAGCTCAAATACACCTTATTGCTCCTTCTTGTAATTAACATTCATCAAATCATACATAAAAATAATTATTTGGATACACCTTATAATCTCCAACTTAAAATAATATCCAACACCACAAAAACCTCAAACAATATTTCTAAAACACCTTTATTTCCTTTTCAAACACTAAAGCAAATAACACCAAAAATTTATTTTGCATCAACCTTATAACTCCCCTAAAACCTTACATACCAAATAAAATATGCAAAAATTAATTTTTAATACCTCAACAAACTCCTCCAAAAATTTTGGTGCTCAAACTTTAATGCATACCTTTGTTATCTCCCCAAAAGGGTTTCGACGTGATTCGATCCATCGTCTCCCCAAGCGCCAAGCGCCTTAGCACTTTGGAGCCCACCGCATGGGCTAGAGGCGCCCACGTGAAGGAAGGAGAACTTCCTTCCCTTTCAACCTTACTCCACCATGTTTTCCAACACAAAACAAAATGATCCTCCATGGGGATTCGAACCTGCACCTATCGCTGCCCTCACATCTTGCTACTACCGTAGTTGCCAACTATGCTACCAGTGGTTGGTGACCAAGGCTCCCTCCTTGGTGGATGAAATAATCTTACCTCCTCTAAGCACTTTTTAAAAATTAAAAACTCTTTGTTGCACACCACGATTCGCATGAAATTCGCATAGCATAGGATTTTATTCGAAAGCATTGGGGATTTTGGTAAGGTGGGTAATCCCCCTTTTATACACATGGTAAATGTTCTTCCCACGTCGATGCTAGAAATTCGAATTCAAAATTTGAATTAAATTTAATAACCCTCCTTAGGGTTAGTTAAAAATTAATATAAATTAACTTATAATTAATATTAAAATTAATTAATAATTAATTTAAATAACTTAAGTAAATTAAATTATAAATTAATTTATAATAAAAATTATATTAATTAATTTATAATTAATTTAAAACTTCCCTTTATAATATTATAAAAAATATTATAATATTATTCACTTGGGCTTCTTTGCACTTTGGACCATATCTGACTTCCTGAAACCGGGTCTTGATCAACTGAAACTAGAGAACCTGAAATTGATGTTGCCCACTGAAACTACCATTGAATGGTGCTGAAATCTTGACATCAATGACCACTCACTCTTGACATCAATGACAACTTATCTACTCAAAATGTCCAACAATATCCCCCTTTGTCATTGATGGCAACCCAAATTCTTTTTACCAAAAACTTGACCTTTTTCTTGTTCTGCTCCCCCTGGGAAATTGCTCCCCCTGACTCAATGCTCTCTCCTTAAACCAAATCTCTCCCCCTTACTCAAATCTCTCCCCCTTTGACATCAATGGCAAAGGGTCACCTTTGGGGCTCGGGGCTAAGAATGAGTCTCTTAGCTTAGCCCCTCCCCCACCTCCTCTTGAGGTGGTTAATTCTGGGGTGGGAGTATTACTCCCAGTTTTCCTCGAAGATACTCAAAGGTCTCCTTTGAAAGTGGCTTAGTGAAAATATCTGCTATATGTTCCTTTGTAGTAACATATTCCAACCTGACCTGTTTATCTATCACCTGTTCTCTCAAAAAATGATACTTGATCGGAATGTGCTTTGTCCTGGAGTGCATCACTGGATTCTTTGAGATACTTATAGCACTTGTATTATCACATAATATGGGAATAGGATGATCATGTTTTATCTTGAAGTCTTCTAGAGTTCACTTCATCCATAATACATGTGTACAACTGGCTACTACTACAATATATTCTACTTCTATTGTAGATAAGGATACTGAAACCTGCTTCTTACTTAGCCAAGAGACTAAACAGTCTCCAAGAAAGAATGCTCCTCCACTTGTGCTTTTTCTATCATCAATGTTGCCAGCCCAATCTGCATATGTATATGTTGTGAGTGTGAAACTATCACTTTTGGGATACCAGAGCCCAAAATCCATAGTCCCTTTTAGATACCTGAGAATTCTCTTTACTTCTACCACATGTGTTTCCTTAGGTGTTGCCTGAAACCTTACCACTAATCCCACTGATTGTACTATGTCTGGTCTTGTAGCTGTAACATACAACAAGCTGCCAATCATAGATCTGTATAATCTCTGATCTACCTCTGGAGATTCATCATCCTTACTTAACTTGCATCCTGTGACCATGGGGGTACTTACCGGTTTGCAATCCTCTAACCTGAATTTCTTTAGCATCTCTTTTATATACTTGGTTTGTGAGAGAAATACTCCTTTCTCTGATTGTGAAATCTGAAGTCCAAGAAAGAAGGACAACTCACCAAGCATAGACATCTCAAATTCATTTTGCATGTTCTTAGCAAATTCTTTACACATCTTATCATTGTTTCCCCCAAAAATGATGTCATCAACATAAACAACCACAATTAGTAGATTATTCCCTTCATTTTTGATGTATAAGTTGTTGTCTGCTATTCCTTTTCTGAATCCCTATTCCTGAAGATACTTATCCAATCTTGAGTACCATGCTCTAGGAGCCTGCTTTAGACCATACAATGCCTTTTTCAATCTGCATACATGATCTGGTTTATCTGTTAATATGAATCCCTCTAGTTGTTCAATGTAGACTTCTTCTTCTAGAACACCATTTAGAAATGTTGACTTAACATCCATCTGATATACCTTGAAGTTTTTAAAACTTGAGAAGGCTAAAAATATTCTTATGGCTTCAAGTCATGCAACTGGAGCAAATGTCTCATCAAATTCAATTCCCTCTACCTGTGCATAACCTTTGCATACTAACCTTGCTTTATTCCTTACTACATGTCCATATTCATTTAGCTTATTTTTGAATACCCATTTTGTGTCGATCACATTCTTGTCCTTTGGTCATGGAACAAGTTCCCAAGTCTTGCTTTTCTCTATCTGATCTAATTCCTCATCCATTGCCTTAATCCAAAACTCATATCCACTTGCCTGATTGAAGTCCTTTGGCTCAATCTTAGATAGCAAAGAAAAATTTGCTTGTTGAGATGGTGTTATTATCCTTCTCCTTGTCTACCTTTCATCTGGATTCCCAATGATTAGATCTTTTGGATGATGCTTCTGTACATATCTGGATGGAGTTTTAGGAAGAAGTTTTTGTGTTTCTTCTTCTTCATCCATCGATTCCTCATGAAACTCTTCTTGACAACTTCCATCTTCCTGATACACAATTTGTTGAACTGGTTCTCTTGAATCTATCTTCTCATCAATTGTTACATTTATACTTTCTACAATAGTGTGTGTTCTCTTGTTGAAGCATCTATAGGCTTTACTCTTAGAGGAATAACCAAGGAAAATTCCCTCATCACATCTTGGGTCAAACTTGCCTAAGTTTTGATCTTCTCATCTTATGTAGCACTTGCTTCCAAAAACCTTGAAGTGTTTTACAGTGGTCGGTCTTCCTTTCCAAAGCTCATATGGAGTCTTGTGATGGTTTACCCTCATTTGAGCCCTAGTGATTATGTATACTATTGTGTTGACTGCTTCTCTCCAAAATCCATCTGAGAGTTTAGACTCATTTAACATAGCTCTAGCCATATTCTCAATAGTCCTATTTTTCCTTTCAACTACTCCATTTTGTTGAGGAGTTCTTGCTATTGAGTATTCTCTCTTGATCCCATGTTGTTCACAAAACTCTACAAATTCATTTGAGGTAAATTCTCCTCCTCTTATCAGATCTCAAACACTTAATCCTCTTGCCGATTTCATTTTCAACCAGTTCCTTAAATGCTTTGAATTTTTCAAAAGCATCTGACTTCTCTTTAGGAAAGCTACCCAAACCATTATGGAGTAATCATCTATAAACAATATAAAGTAACTCTCACCCTGAATACTCTGTGTTCTAGTAGGACCACATAGATCAGTATGTATTAGACTTAATGGCTCAGATGACATATATCCTTTTGACTTAAAGCTTGTTCTAGTTTGCTTTCCATGTTGACAAGGTGCACAAATTGTGTTTTGTGGCCTTTTTATTTTGGGTAAATCTCTGACAACTTGCTTATTGCTTATGTTGACTATGTTGTCAAAATTCAAGTGACCCAATATTCTATGCCACAACCAACTCTCATCTTCTTGTGATAGAAAGCACTTTTCCCCTTTGATCTCACTAAGCATGTATAGATTGTTTGGAGTTCTTCTTGCATTGGCAATGACTTTTCCAGTTTTTGATTTTCTTATCTCACATCTATCTGGGTGGAATGTAACCATATGCCCTTGATCACAAAGTTGACTTACACTTAGCAGATTATGTTTTAACCCCTTAACATACAACACATTTTCTGTTCTTGTTTTCCCATTATCTAAACTTAGAGTTCCTCTTCCACCAATCCTTGTTGATCCATTATCACCAAAACTTACTGATCCTCTATTGGTTTCTTTTAGTACAATGAATTTGTCTTTGTCTCCTGTCATGTGACTAGAGCAACCACTATCAAGATACCATTGTTCTTCTTTATCCTGAGCATGAAGGGTTGTTTGAACTAACATTGATCTAGCCTTTACATTTTCCCTTTCATCTTTCCTAGTTGTTGAAATTGTTTTTCTTTTACTAGACTCAGGAAGTATCATTTTACACCATCTAGCCTTGTGCCCAAAATTATTGCATTTGTAACATATAATATCATTATCCATAAGAGGTGCAAAAGAATTGAAATTTCTATTGACATTGTTTCTTGCATGACCAATACAGTGTACAGCTCTATGACCATATTTATTACAAGAAAAGCAATGACCATGGAAGAAATTATGTAACCTATTTGGATGCCTTTGAGATTGTGGTGGAGTGCTTCTCCTCTTGTGATTAACTCTCATCCAAGGTTCTTATTTGCTTTCTTCCTTTCTGATATCCTTTGCTTTCCTATCTTTGTTTGAAGTTTTTTCTTCTTGAAGACTTGATTCCTTTTTCTATTTCTCATACTCTACATCTTGTAGTACCTTGGTCCTTTCAACTTCATTCCTTAGATAAAAAATTTATACTTCCAATATTTCACATTATGTTTCTCTTGTTCTTAATAGATCTGTCATATCCTGCTCAATTTTCTTTCCTTCTTCTACCTTTATCTTGAGTTCTGTGAGATTTTGTAGAAGTTCCATCCTTGCTTCTTCATCCTCTTGAATTTGTTCCTTCAAGCTTGAATTCTTCTCTCTAATTCTTTCCAAATTTTTGAGAGCAGCAAAGAATTCCTCTTTTATATCAAACATGGTCTCTTCTTCATTTTTTGAAGTCATGTGTGTTTCTGATGGATCCTCCTCCAAGTTGTTAGTCTTTTCATGGAGAGACCCACTTTGATACCAATTGAAGAACATGTGCTTATACTGAGAGGGGGGTGAACAGTATAAGATAAAACTTTTTTCTTTTTAATCCAAATGATAACATCAACAATATTAAAGTAGTAAACATCACACAAAGCATCACACACATGAGAGACATGATTTAACGTGGTTCACCCAATGTGGGCTACTCCACGGAGAAAATATTCCTTATAAATTTTTCTCAAATAAATTCTCTTGGGAATCCTTTCCCTACAATGTTTATGGACCTCTATCCAAAGGAGACACCAATCCCCTAATCAAGTTCATGGATCTCTATCCATAGGAGAACTCCTTTCTCCTCTACTCTGGTTGATGATCTTCTAGAAGAACTATTGCCCCCACTGCTCTGGCTAATGGATCTCTATCCACTGAAGACACATATCCTCACTACCCTAGCTAATGGATCTCTATCCACTAGAGACTATCATCCTCTATACTCTATCACCTCCAAAGCTCTATCTCAAATCTATACTAAACACAGTCCTTCGATCTAGCACAAATCTATCCTCAATCTTGATCTGGCACAAACCTATCCTCAAATATGTACCAAATTCTATCCTCAAATCTATCCTCAATCTCTATCCTCAAATCTATCCTCAATATCTATCCTCAAATCTATCCTCAATATCTATCCTCAAATTTGTATTGTAAGCTTCCACAAAAGCTCACACAAATCTATCCACAAGTCTTCTCAAAGACTTACCTCAAATCTACTCAACAAGTCCACACTAGAACTTGTCCAATCTCATAGAAACATAAAGAGAATTGTTAGAGACTCAATATGCTTCACATTCATCACAATGCTCAATCACTTTCAATAACTCTTTTAGAAACATATAGAGAATTGTTAGAGACTCAATATGCTTCACATTCACAAACTCTCAATCACTTTCTCAACTCAATTTAGAATATAGAACAATTTGTTTCATAGAACTTGAACTATCACATCAACACATCCACTTGACTAGGCTCAACCAAATCTACTCAACCAATCACTCAATGAAATAATCCTTGCTCACAAACCCTAGTCCAAGCATATGAACACTCACTCAAATATTTCCAACAATGCTTATCAACCAATCTCACATAACAATGATACTCATGATATTTGCAAACCCTAGTTCAAGTTCTTCACTCAACTAATCACTTCAACAACAATGCTTATAAAACAAGGTTTTATCAACAACTCTTTATTCCAGAAAACCTTGAAGCATTAATTCAAAACACACTCAACAATGAAAACCTTAACCAAATCCTTTTCACTCCAACTTAGCATTCACAACATTCAACAATCACTCACTAGGAAGAATATGCCCATACCTTTTGTTTGATGTAGAAGTGCCCTTGGAAAACCTGTCTAAATCACAATTTCCTTCTTTCCAATTTCAATGGTTAGATGACAAAATATCACTCTTAACACTTTCTCAAATATTCCTTAGACACAAAAATAATCAAAGCTCAAATACACCTTATTGCTCCTACTTGTAATTAACATTCATCAAATCATGCACAAAAATAATTACTTGGATACACCTTATAATCTCCAACTTAAAATAATATCCAACACCACAAAACCTCAACCAATATTCCTAAAACACCTTTATTTCCTTTTCAAACACTAAAGCAAATAATACCAAAAATTTATTTTGCATCAACCTTATAACTCCCCTAAAACCTTATATACCAAATAAAATATGCAAAAATTAATTTTTAATACCTCAACTAAACTTCTCCAAAAATTTTGGTGCTCAAACTTTAATGCATACCTTGTTATTCCCCAAAAAGGGTTTCGACGTGATTCGATCCGTCGTCTCCCCAAGCGCCAAGCGCCTTAGCGCTTTGGAGCCCACCGCGTGGGCTAGAGGTGCCCACGTGAAGGAAGGTGAACTTCCTTCCCTTTCAACCTTACTCCACCATGTTTTCCAGCAAAAACAAAATGATCCTCCACAGGGATTCGAACTTGCACCTATCTGCCCTCACATCTTGCCACTACTACAATTGCCAACTGCGCTACCAGTGGTTGGTGACCAAGGCTCCCTCCTTGGTGAATGATATGATATTGCATCCTCTTAGAACTTTTAAAAAAATAAATTCTTTGTTGCACACATGATTCGCATGAAATTCGCATAGCATAGGATATTATTCGAAAGCATTGGGGGTTTTGGTAAGGTGGGTAATCCCCCTTTTATACACATGGTAAATTTTCTTCCCACATCGGTGCTAGAAATTTGAATTTGAAATTTGAATTAATTTTAATAACCCTCCTTAGGGTTAGTTAAAAATTAATATAAATTAATCTTATAATTAATATTAAAATTAATTAATAATTAATTTAAATAACTTAAGTAAATTAAATTATAAATTAATTTTTAATAAAAATTATATTAATTAATTTATAATTAATTTAAAACTTCCCTTTATAATATTATAAAAAATATTATAATATTATTCACTTGGGCTTCTTTTTGCACTTTGGACCACATCTGACTTCCTGAAACCGGGTCTTGATCAACTGAAACTAGAGAACCTGAAACTGATGCTGCCCACTAAAACTGCCATTGACTGGTGCTGAAAGCTTGACATCAATGACCACTCACTCTTGACATCAATGACAACTTATCTACTCAAAATGTCCAACAAAACTCACATAGAGATTTGTTAATCAGGTTGTAGGCTTTTGACTGAAATGCCCTACTGGAAGCAGGCCAACCATGACCCAACCCCTCAAATGAGTGAATAATAGCTAAGCTATATACTCCATCCTCTCCTATGGGAGCATCACTCAATGGTGGTGAGTGTGGATTTCTCTCCATGTGTGGTTTTCATTGGTTTATTTCCCTTGTGGGTCCCATGTTAACTCTAGGGTCCATTCTTCGCTCCTCGTACTATCCATTCTCGTACTTTTTCAAATAAAAATTCTAAAAATACCTTAAGCAACGCTACAAGAGTCTTAAGAAATTATTCCACATGTATCCCATGATGGCCCTCATGGTGGTATATAAATTACAACACCCACATAGAGCTTTATAAATTAGGAATTAGGCTTTTGGGTAAAATTCCCTAGTGGAAGCAAGCCAACCATGATCTAGCCCCTCAAACGAGTGAATCATGATGAAGCTCTATGCTCATCCTCTCCTATGGGAGCATCACTCGATGGTGGTGAGTGTTTATTTCTCCCCATGTGTGGTTTGTTTTGGTTGATTTACCTTGTGGTCCCCATGTTAGCTCTAGTGTCCATTCTTTACTCCTCTTGTACTGCCCAATCTTGTACTTTCTCAAATAAAAATTTATTTTTTCATTAATTTTTTTTGCCATCTGTATGACCGTCTTAGGTCAAGACAACTTCAAACAGGGTCCATATCTGGTTAATATGGTTACAAAATAAGGTTGTCTCAGGTAGAGACAATTGCCAAACAAGGGCCATCCTAGGTAGAGATGGTTAAACCTTCAACCTGCAAACAGAAAAATAGATAACAATTAGTTAAATGAATAACAATCGAGGACTAGGTCCCACCATGATTGTCACCAAGATGTAATAAAATTCAAGCACAATAAAGGAATAATGATAGCAATAAATGAACACCTGAAGCATGCGATGCAACACACTAACAAAACAAGAGAATAATAAATTAGGTTCCCTTTGTACTAATAATAAATTTTTCTCTTAAAATATGATTACAACTGCATCCCCTTTAGGGAGTTCACCATTTTGATACAATCAATGCAATAAATAATTGAGAGGGTTTTATTTCCTCTCATAATAGAACCAGTACACTTTGGGGTCTTCTCACATCCACAAACCATCCTACAAAGGATTTATTCATGACCTTTGCAAGGGGTGATAATATTGAACTCTCACGCTCCTCCTTCTTTGTAGAAAGTTTACAATCTACACACAAGGAACCAAAAAGGGTAAATAGCATGTGTGGATAGACTAATAAACAAAAGAAATAACTAAAACAAATTTGATAAATGCATGCATGAAATGAAATCTAACTAAACTACATTGTAAAGTAAAAAAATTGTTAAGATCTATTGAAACATAAAATAAAGCAAAATAGATCTAAACTTAGAGGTTGTTTGTGTGCAGGACGACCGTACCTATGGGTTGTTTTTGAGTGAGACAACTGCTAATCCATGGATATTTTCTCGAGGTCGATGCAAGGGGTGAATCTAGGTTCAATTTATTGGTGTATTTCGGTGGATTGGGTGCACTGTTGTAGCGGCTTGGTGGGTCTATATTGGTCTTCGAAGCAAATGAACAAGATCGGGCAGAAGAAGGAAATGCTCACCTCTATCCCTTGGAGTTGTCTGGTAACATAGCCTTCTTAGGGAGTCGAGATGAATGACACTTTAATTTCCTTGAAATTTATTGGATCTTTGATCAAAAAACCAATAGCACTTTGTTATGTTAAAACTTGAGAACTTGGTATATCTTTTGAAAGAGGTGTGAGCACTATTATATAGATTCATGGAAATGAATCTAATAATAGTGCCAACCTACACATGAAATAAATGCTTTTCCTTCGAAATCTCATGCAAAATGATTGTGTCATACTTTTTGCCTAATTCAGGCTCATGCACACGCAAAATTATGGCATGAGTTCATGTGCGGTTTTAACTAGTATTTTCAATTTCTAGTTATATCCCGCTCTTTTTTATTTTTTCTTTTTGCGTGACCATCCTGGGGTAGGATGGCCTTTACTGGGGATCGTCTCTTGGTAGGATGATCTCTAGAGGTCATCTCTTGGTGATACGACCATAGTTTGGAGGTCGTCTCGGGGTGGGACGACCATGGCTATAAAGAGAAACACCCCTATTTTAAGTGGTAAAAACCACTATTTTAGCCCTAAGGCTGCCCAAGGTGGGTCATATGGTCTTCAGGGATTCCATATAGGTAGTCTCCTCAATATGATATATTTTATATGTCTACATTAGGACTTCTTAACCCAACACAACAAGCCAATTGGTCTATAAAGCTCAAAACTAGATAACTATCGTATATAGATATCCTCTTGAAGCTCTCCATGAAGAAAGATACACTTCATATACATTTGATGCACCTCTCATCCATAAGAATAAAAAATATATAATAATCCAAATATTCCATCCATGCAACTATATAAAAAAAAATTGAATTGTCATTTTCCTCTTTTTGAAATAATCCCTTAGCAACAAGGCATACCTTGTATTTTTTCTCATTCCCATAAAAAGTATAATTGGTTTTATGGACCCATTTATAGCTAATAATATTCTTCCTCTCCAAAAGAGTAATAAAGTCCCATGTTTGATTCTTCATGAGTTATTATGCTCTACTAGCATAGCATCCTACCACTCCTAACAACCCCTAGCCTAAGCATACATTATTGGATTTTTAGAATCATAAACTCTTGAAACTAGATCTTAGGAATGGGCCTTCCATTTGCACTCCTACGATATAATGGCCTAAGCATACTATATGAGGGATTGGGTCAACTTGGGCATCAAATTATTTATGGAAAATTATGGAACATCCTATAAAATAGTAGTATCATATGAAGGTACTAAAGCATTGATCATATGCTCTTCATAAACCTCAACATCCAACATGGTTGCACAATGTATAGGAGGATCAATATCATTAGGTATAGGATCCAAATATAGAGTATATTCTAGACAAGCAGGGAGGAAAACAACCAAATCAATGTGATCCTTGAATAGGCTCAAAATGATAGTCTAAAAAGCTAGAACAACTAGAATGGTACTAGGAATAAAATATGAAGTAGCAATAAGGACAATTAGAGGAGCATGGGTGAGATGGAACTATATTCCAATAGGACAAGAAGAGGTTCTATATGATCCAATGTAAGCATCTTATCAAATATCACATCCCTTTGAATAATAATATATCAATCAGTTGTTGAGTTTGGAGGAGCAGGGGTTTTTGAAGCCTAAATGACTACCCATCGCAAGAAGAGAATCGAACCCCCAACATGAAATTGGATATGATTTAGGATGTATATATTCTCAATGCACTATTTCAAAGCTCAAACCTATAAATTAATATGAGGTAAAAAGATTCTCAAGATTCATTTGTTGTCAAAAATAGAGCTTCGAAAGTATGCAGGTTTGAAACTCATCGGATAACCCTTTAGATAAGAAAATCGTCAGATAAAGTTTCAAAGTTCATTTAGATATTCAGGTTTCTCTGTGTGTACATTTTTGGAAGGTGGATCCCATGAGCATGGTTCAAGGCATAGATGTTTTTGCTTCACAAAGGAAATAAGCACTATATCATTTGAAACCATCACACTCAACATTCAAAGAAAAATGATGGGCACAAATCGTAGGGGAAAGGCAGCACAGGGACTGGTGTAGCAACGATAAACAATATCTCAAAAATGGCAGCATGTAGTATCCATAGATAAATAGTGGAAATTTTGAAGAGGGTATAGTAGGGCTTTTGAATGGTGTTTCATGTTACATAGGAGTGATGGTTTGATCTACAACATGGTCTTTCATGGCATGGATTTACTATTTGATAAACCCTCATACTCATCATGAGCAATGGGACTATGACCTAAGGTTTGCAGATAGGTTCGATGCACAACAAGAGGATGAGCGATAGTTTGGAGAAGTAGGTGTTTCAAAGCCTGATGGAATACCCATATCAAGAAGAGAAACAAAACCCCAACATGAAACTGGAAATAATCCAAGATGTGTACATCCTCAATGCACTATTTCAAAGCTCATACCTACAAATTAATACGAGGTAAATAGAGGCTCAAGATTCACCTACAATCAAATACAATGCTACAAAAGTATGTAGATGGTGAGGTTGACCCAGTTTGATATTTTTAGGTGTGGAAGGTAGGTTTTAAGAGTAGTATTTGGAGTATCAACAAGAAGTGGTAGTAAAAGTTATAGAAGTAGTGTGTTGGATCTGGTCTATAAGTGGTCATCAACTCTTGGTTCTATCTTTTGAAAGGGGACAGACATCTACTTTCAGTCGTAGTATTTCATTATAATTCATAAACTTGTTGGTTTTATTATATACTTGTAGTACATCTCTGTTATTGTTATCTTATGCAAGCATTTGATTCCTTGTATGCATAACAATACCTTTCTAAAGTGGAACGTGGCTTTTTAAAATTATTTTTACATGAGATGGGTAACAAAGTTTGAAGGAAAAGTGTAGTGGATTTTACTAGACAGTGTTGATAATATTTCATGGATTTAGCTTTAAGGTCTTATTTCATTGTGTAGCAAAAAAATACCAAGACATAAACAGAATCATAAGAGAAGGATGTGCTTGAGGATTTTCTAATTTTGAGTTACTCTTTTTTTATGAGAGAATAGTTGTCTTTTCTTTCAATAATTTGATATACAACTCCAGATGGAGGGAAATAGTAGAGATGGCTAATTTCTATATCAAATAGTTTTCTAGTTACTTACTATTGATAGGGGGAGTCTTTATTTTGTAGAGCCTCATCCTGTAGGGAATGTGTTAATAAGATGAGACTATTTCAGTGAACACTTTGAGCCCCAAAGCTTTGGTCTATTAGGCTGATTTCTTTAGTCAAAATTATGTGAGTGCTTAAGAAATCCTGGGAAGAGAGGGGCTACTGGTGGAAGCCCAATTACAGTTTGGTTTAGTGATAGGAGATAGTTTTACATTAAGAGGAGTTTTTGAAGCAATCTTCTTGAAAAGCCTAGATTATGGACATAATACCTTCAAGTTTTTCTTGATTTTATTAGAGGGCAGTTTTAATATTGTAAGAGGTTTTTCTCTATATTTTCTAAGTATTTTGGGAATGCCCATAGGTGGTTTGAAGGGGATGGTGGAGGATTTGGTTGAACTGGTGGACTACACCCTGGACCTAGTGGAAAATATTTCTATTTTCCCTACTAAAGACACTTTTAAAACCAAATGGAAGATGAAGAAGGTTTTTGATACAATGGGGGTAACACAACCCAATCAGAATATAATGGAAAAACCCATGAGTAATTAGTTATCAATCTTTAGAATCCCATTTACAGATGAAATTGCTTTCAACCCAGTCCTTAGATATCATTAGTGATGCAGATATACTTACCAACTCATTATCAGTAATGAATAACACTCCTTATGAGGATAGTCCTTTACAAGATAAGAAGCATGTTCATGGTGGTTTCACTTCTAACCATAATATATATTCATCCAACATGCCAAGTGGAATCATTACACCCCCCACATATTTGTCCTTTATGGATGGTGATGTAGGATTCATGAAAATTTGATCTTGGGAGGTGTCTACAAAGAAATTTATTTAGGAGTTGGCATATAGGGACTTAGGTATTTCTACTACAGGCTTTGAGGATGGGAACATAGAGAGAGGGGAGATTTACGAAAAAAATAATAAGGTGAAGAATAATAATACAGACTCCACATTCCACACAAAAAAATGAAAAAAAAAAGTGTGCTAAGCTCAGAGAGAGAGAGTTAACTTGGTTTTAGGTGAAGATATTATTTTGGACAAAGTTCTAGATATGGAGGGTAAAACATTAACTGGGAGGTTCTTTGGCAGAATGTACTCAGGAAAATATCTTGCACAATGGATGGAGAAGGTTTGGAGCCCTATTTTGGGATACTCTCCTATTTTTCATGTTCTGGGTGGAGGTTGGTTAGTTTTCTCCTTTAGATCGAAGGAGGATGCAGGTAAAATTATGAAGAGTAGATGGTTTTGGGGCAGTTGTGCACTATCACTAAAAATATGGTCTCCATGTTTTGACCCGAGAAGGGAGTCTCATGCCCTTCAACCCATTTGGACCAAGTTTCTAGGATTACCTTTGGAGATATGGTCTCCTAGGATTTTAAAATAAATTGAAAACTATTTAGGGAAGTTATTGTCACGGACCAAGCATGTGAGAATGGCTCCTTTCGTTCAATTGTGAGGATTTTTTTGGATATGGATTTGTGAGAGGGTCTTATGGAAATAATAGAAATAGAGAGTGGAAATTGGCATTATGTTCAGAATCTTGTTTATGATAAGATACCATTCCACTACTTTTGTTGTCATGTTTATGGCCATCTGGCCGAGGAATGTGGGTTAAAATTTTCAAAAAAGGAGTGGAGAAGGAAGTTTGATGAAAATCGCATCCCTAGAGTGATAGTAGATGGATCAACTAGAAATATAGAAGAAGTCCTTAGTAGATAGGTTTTTGGGTTAGGATCTACTCAAGTTGGTGTAGTTGGCATGGAGAAAGATCATAACACGGTCTTAAAACATATGTAAATACCAAAGATCTAGGACAATGGTGTAGGTAGAGAGTCAACTAATGAACAGAATGAGCAAAATAGAGAATCAAAACTCGTAAGGCAAGTGGATCCTTCCTAAAGGACTATGGGGACTCCTCAGATATATATTGTAGATTTAGGTACCTTGAACCAATATTCAATTCAAAAGCCTAATCAATGTGAGGAGATTAGTTTCCTCCTTCAGTCCTCATTAGTGGAAGAGGTAATTAAAAAGGTACAAACGAAGGGTACTAGTTCTAGGTCAGAAGTTCCTCACAATATTCCTATCAATCAATCCCCTACCATCACAAATTTAACCTCTCTTTCAAGGTCTACTTCTCTTAGGACATCCTCTATTGAGGGGGAAGGTATTTGCAAGGGAACCAAACGATATTACCTAAGATCACAAAAATCAGCAACTTTCCTTGAGGTTTTCAAAGTAGTAGGAGGTCTAGGGATAGATGTGGGTATCATTCATGTCTTGGGAAGGAAATCCAATATCCAAATAGCCAAAGATAAAGCCATGAGGGAGGTTAAAAGTGGTAAATAAAAATCCATAGTTGGGGAACTTAGAGCATGTTAGACCCCTTATTTGGTAAAATAATGTTAATCCTCTCCTATAACATTCAGGGTTTGGGTAGTAACTCCAAAAATACTACCCTAAAAAGGATAATACAATTACAACATCCAGATATAATGCTACTTCAAGAAAATATGGTAGTAGGTTCAAAAGTTGTAAGTATTCTTTGAACCTTTTTAAAAGAGTGGAATTTCCTCTCTATGGATGCAGAGGGTAGATCTGAGGTTTGATTTTGGGTTGGAAAAAAAGGGCAATCAATATTATCAATTCAGCCACTTTAATATTTGGATTAAGAGTTGAATTTTACTTATTAGAACTGGGTAAAAATTTAGTGGTAGCCAATATCTATGGACCATATGAGAAAAATTCAGTACTGGGACACCCTTTTAGCAAATAATTTCTTACGGCAGGGGAATGTTAAAATAGGGGATGATTTAAATTTTACTTTGAATAGAGTTGAGGTATGAGTGACTACAGCTAGACATGAACCTCAAGGAGGTTATTTTAAATATAAATTTGAAAAAGTAGATTTGGTGGATGTGGAGCCCATCAAAACAGTCCCAAATTTGTGCAATAACAGGGTGGGTGAGGAATATGTGGCTAAAATATTGGACAGGTTTATTATATCTGGTAACCTAATGATGGGGGTGAGAGAATCAGATCTTGGGTGGAACAAGGAGGTATCTCAGACCATTTTTCCATTTATCTTCAAGTAGGTTTATTGGATAGGAAACCTCCAAGCCCTTTTAATTTTAATCCAACCTGGTTAGAGGATAGTGATTTCAGGTCATTGGTAAAAGAATTTTGGAGTCCTTATGATGCAAATTTGGGAAGCTCAGCTTGTTTTCAGTTTACTGGAAATCTAATAAAACTAAAAACTATTGTAGCCAAGTGGGCTTTCAACAAGTCAATACAATAACTATTGGATCTTACTCTTCTAGAGACACGGATCAAGGGATTTTATGAGGAAGGGAACAGGGATTTTTTTTAGAAGAGTCCAAAGCAGTCATTAGATATCTTGAAGAGAAAAAGTGTAAGATTTTGTTACCACAAGAGGCTCAATGGAGGCTTAAAAGCAGAACAATCTGGTTGGAGTTAGGGGATGAAAATACAAAAAAAAATCATAATTTTGCCAATCATAGGAGAAACACCAATACCATTTAGGAAATGACCAATGACTATGGACCAAAGCTAGGTCTTTCAAAGACAGAAACTCTCAGTATAAAGCACTTTAAAAACTTGTTTAAATATCCTAGAAGGGTAAACTTGGTTGAGATACTTCAACTCACCATGTACTTTCCCAGCTTTATTGAAGAGAATATTAATGAGGGGCTTATGGAAGAAGTTTCCAAAGATGAACTAAAAAAGTGCTTTCTTCTTTTCAAAAAAATAAAATTTCAAGGCCAAATGGATGGGGTGTGAGAAGCAGAACTCATTTTATTAATTTGATGAAGTATAAATATAAACAATAGGTCAAGGATTAGCCCGGAGGTTGTGGAACCACCTGAGACAAATATAGGTGAAGTTGTAACAAATAACAACTAGCCTAATAGTAATCAATCTAACAATATAAGATTGTTACAATTGAATTAATTAAAAAATGAAATATTGAAATATATTCTAACATCCCCCATTATTACAATATTTTAGGAAACATGTAACTACTAGCTATACTAGCATCCTTCCATTATTTTGAAATACATAGAGAATTGTGAAACAATTCAAATTTGACATGTGCAAGTGCCTTAGTGAATATGTCTGCAACTTGAGCATTGGTGGAGATGTGTTGAAGCTGAATGTGGTGCCTTGGTACTTCGTCTCAAATAAAGTTACATTGTGTATCAATGTGCTTGGTTCATTCATGATGCACTGGATTATTAACAAGGTTCAAAACACCCATGTTGTCGCAGAACAAGTGTATTGGATATTTTTATGGAAGACCCATACTTTTCAAGATGTGATGCAACCATATCACTTCGCACACATCTTTACGTGTGGCACGGTATTCTGCCTCTGTTGATGAGATAGCAACCACCTGTTGCTTCTTGTTGTGCCAAGATACAGGACCATATCCAAGATGAAACAAATATCCTGAAGTTGATTTACGATCATCAAATGATTCGGAATAGTCGGATTTCGTGTATCCCTGTAAGAAGCATTTGTTGTTCTTCTTATATTCTAGGCCATATTCCATTGTGCCATGGACATAGTGAAGAACTCACTTTGTTTCTTTCTAGTGTGTAGCCTTAGGTTCTTGCATGAACCTCAAAATATAATTAACAACAAATACGATATCTGGCCTAGTGTTGGTTAGATATATGAGACTCCCAATCAGCTGACGATAGAGAGTAGCATCTACCTGAGGTGATTTGTCATATCGTGATAACTTAAGACCTCTTTCCATTGGTGTTGCCATAGGCTTACAGTCAGTCATGAGATATTTTTCTAGTAGTGTCTTGGCATATTTTTTTTGGCACACTTTGATGTAGTGCTCCCTCTGGTTCACTTCCAGGCCAAGACAGTAATGGAGAAGTTTGAGATCTATCATTTCAAAAGATTCACTCAAATCCTATTTGACAGAAGAGATCATTGTTTCTGAACTCCTTGTTATGAGTAGATTATCAACATAGAGTACAAGCAACACTATTTCAGAGCCTTGCTTCTTGAAATAGATGTTTGCATCCGATGGACATCTCTTAAATCCATAAAGCAGTAGGTGATTATCCATTTTTATGTACCAAGCCTGAGGGGCCTGTTTCAAACCATATAAGGATTTGACCAATTTGAAAAGTTTATGTTGTTGGCCTTCCACTTCAAATCCTTTCGGTTGAGTCATGTAGACTTCCTCTTAGAGATCGTCATTTAGAAAGGCAATCTTGACATCCATTTGGTGCACTTTCCACCCATATTGTGCTGCCATAGCACAAAGAACTCGAATGGTTGTCATCCGAGCAGTAGGCGCAAAAGTTTCCTCGTAGTCAATACCTTGTCTTTGAGCATAGCCCTTTGCAACAATTCGGGCCTAATGCTTATCTATTGTTCCATCTGCCTTATACTTGACTTTATACACCCATTTGTAGCCTATGGGCTTCTTTCTGTATGGCAGATCGACAAGCTTCCAAGTTTTGTTTTTCTCAGAGACTTATACTCAGCATCCATAGCGGCCTTCCACTGAGGCTCACCAAGAGCATCTCGTACTGATGCAGGTTTAAGTTCATCTATTGAGGACATTAACACCCTATCATCATCAATATCCATATCTTTTGTATATCTCTCTATATCTATATAAAGTTCCTCAAAAGACTGACATAGATCATCAACCCCAGTAATCTCTATTGCAACTTTTTCCTATTGAGCCATGCTACAAGTACGAGGCCTATCCAATGTCAAATATGATGGAGTGGATAGCTTAGAGTCTCTAATCATACTTGTATACCACTTTGGATTCTTCTTCTATGGAGATGAAGAAGATGAAGAAGGACCTCCAACCTTGGATGAAGGAGACTTCTCAACCTTAGTTTCCACAAGGTCTAGGTATACATCTGATGTGTTTTCTGATGTGAAAGCCTCATCAAAAACTAAATCTCTACTGATGTGTATCTTCTTGGTTAAGGGATAAATCAATTGATAACCCTTGGAGTGCTCATCATACCCAAGAAGAATGCACTTCAATGTCTTCTCATCTAGCTTCTTCCTCTTTTCTTTCGGTATGTGCATGAATGCTTTACAACCAAAAATGCGTAGATGAGATATGGAGGGTTTTTTGCCACTCCATGCTTCTTGTGGAGTCATTCCTTGTAGGGCCTTAGTGGGTGCCCTATTCAATAGATATACTATTATGGTGACTACTTCTGCCCAATATTTTTTCCCAATTCTAGCTCTTGTGAGCATGCAACGAACCATTTCCATGATGGAATGGTTCCTCCTTTCAGCAACACCATTTTGTTGAGGAGTATAAGCAGTATTCAACTGTCGTGTGATCCCATTTTTAGTGAAGAACTCTAAAAATTCTTTAGAGGTGAACTCCCCCTCTCAATTTGAGTAGAGGGTCTTGATAGAAGTCCTTGACTCCTTTTCAACAGATTTCTTGAATTGCTAAAAAAATCCAAATGCTTCAGATTTCAGTTGAAGAAAGAATATCCACATATTTCATGAGTAATCATCCATGAATAACTGAAAATACCTCTTACCCCCACAACTGTTGGGACTTAAAGGATTGCACATATTGATGTGAACCAACTCCAGAGGTTTCTTTGCTCGTGTAGAGCTCATTTCAAAAGGCACTCTATGCTACTTTCCTACCAAGCAGTCAGAGAACATTGGCAATGTGGTAGAAAGGGAAGGAAGACCCTTTACCATTTCATACTTACTTAACTCAAGTAAGTAACCAGAACTCATATGTCCATATCTCTTGTGCCATAGGGAAGTTGCCTCCTTTTTAGAAACAATCATGGCTACATTTTGAGAAGAGATAGTATCTAGGGCAAATAAGCCATGCTTATATGAAGCGGTTGTAATGTTCTTACCCCTCCTAGTGATAGAACAACACTTCTTGCCCCCCTCAACACTAAAGTTTACAACCATATTTTTATCCAAAATTTGTGTGACTGACAACAAGTTGTTCACCAATCATGGAACATAGAGAACCTTCTCAATATGGCACTTGCCATCAGGAAGAGTAATAGATACTATTCCTTCTCCCTGAACCTTGTAGGTTTTATCATTGGCAATAGTGATATGTTTACCCTCTTTGGCTTCAAAAGACTCAAACCACGATTTCTCACTAGTCATGTGCTTATTGGATCTAGAATCGACATACTAAATAGGATCCATCTGCTTGGATACAGTGGTAGTCATGAGCACTTTGTGTGCTCTCTCAGAATCCATGTCAGATTCTTCAACAACAACATTCACTTGCTGTTGTTTTTTCTTTTGTGGTTTACTCTGGCCTTTCTATTTTGATTGTTTATTCTTATGCCAAAATTTGTTTGTATCATGACTTTATTTGTCACAGATCTTGCAATATCTATTTTTTTGTTGAGGTTGAGTTTGTTTCCCTTTTGAATCCTTTTGAGAACTACCTCCCTTCTAAAAATTACCCTTATTTTTGTTTTACCCCTTACTTTTGGTGTATAGGGCAGTGTTAGAAGAATCATCTCATTGTAGTTGACGTGCCTCCTCTTCTTGAAGTATATTTACCAACTCAACATAGGTAACTTATCTCTGTGATACATGAATGGAGGTAATAAACACTCTAAAAGAATTCGAAAGAGCTCTCATTACCACTGAGGTAAGGAGCTTATCATCAACTGTTGCTGCTAAGGAATTCAATTTTCCTTTCAACTCAGACACTCTACAAAGAAATTTTTCAACCGTATCTCCTTGTTTCATGCTTAGATTGTGTAATTGAGACTGAAGGAATAGAATTGTGGAGTCATTCTTCCCTTCATATATAGTTTTAATGGCATCCCATGTCATTTTACTATTTGTATAGTCAGCAATATGAGGTTGAACTTCATCAAAAACATCAAGCAAAATGAGCACCTTTGCTTTGCTATATTTCTTGTCAAAGTATTTCCGATCAATAGTTAGAGTTGTTGCTCCAGATGTAGATGAAGGTCTTATTGTTGTTTCAAAAAAAAAATTCCAAAGATCATCCATCTCTAGGATTGCCTTCGTTTTGTTTTTCCATGGTGTATAATTTGGACCTTTCAATAACTGATGAGCATCAGTCATTAGTTTTGTAGACATTTGAAGGTTCCTTATAACACCAAATGGTCGCCCCTTCGATATACCTTAATGCCAGGTCGTTATACCATACAAAATACCCTCCCTTACGTGAGGGAGACTATAGGTATTTTGAAAAACCAAAAAAATTACCCGCCCTTACGTGAGGGATACTATAGTTAATTTTAATGATTATACGATACGTGATACTTAGGCGGTACTGAAAGGGAATCACCTCATTGATGGCATCGACCTTAGAAAGCCTTCAATCCACATGGGTGGGACATAACTTCCCCTAAACACTTTGGATATCCAAACTCTCATCTAGATTTAAGCCTAAACACGAGAGTGATTGGGGTAGTGGATGGAGTGAAACAATAGCAAAAGAAACTGGCACTTTCTGTATCTCTCTGCTGAATGTGAATTTGCAAAAAAAATGGGTTTATTTTTGAATTTTTTTTTATGCTTTATGCTTAAGAAGTAAATGCTGAAAAATGAAAGCATCCATACAACATTAAAGCATAAAAAATGACCCTAGGTGTCGGTTACCACCGAGAATGCACCTATTACAATTTTTGCCAAGTTTCTTGTAGAAATGCTTGAAAACAAATTGCTCACTATTTTCCCTTCAATATTTTGAGAAAACTCCCAATCCCCCCTTGATTTGTCAAAAAAAAAACACTCCCCCCTTTAAAATTTTATTTTATAAAGAATTTTTCAAATATTCTTTTATAATGAATAGTTAAAAAAAATAACTTTTAATTTTCATAGTAAAAAAAAGATTACTCAAAAAAATAACCTTCAAAAAACTATTTAAAGAAAATTAAAGTTGCATTTAATTTAACTAAAAATTAAATAATTAAGGGAAAAAAACTTAAAAATAAAAATAAAAAAAATGTTATACCTTTGTGTAGGGGGGGATCGACGGGACTCGAACCCGTGACCTGAGGGCTCCCAGAGCCCTTACCACTTGGCTCATAACCGATGAGCCTGTGGGCTGATCCGAGAGTAATCCTTAGTGCCCTCTGCCTTAAACTGTGTTTGAAGGCATAAAGCCTTCCATGACGGCGCTCCCTCCTCCACCACTACTCGGGTGAAGCACAGGTGGCGCTGCTCGGGTGAATCCATCAGCAGCTCGGGGGTGGCGCAGAGGAGGCACGCGGGTGGCTGAGAGGTGGCAGACTCATAGTGAGCCAAAAAACCTAGCTAAATCACTCAACTCAATCCTCTTTGAGCTTGTTTCTCCTGTGCAATAGCATTTAGACCAATCAAAATCTTTAAAAAATGTAGAACAGGGGAGAACAAACCAGCTCGATGTCTGCCTTTGACACCCGATGTGTGAAGAAAATTGGTATTGGAGGGTTTTGGAGGACTTGGATCAAATTTTGATCCAGCCAATGTTCTCCGATTGGCCTCTACCTTCCAAAAAACACTCCTTCGAAGGCACTGTGACCATAGTTAACAAAAAATAATAGGTGCAATACCGGTTTGACACTGTTCGCAGGTGACAAAGAATAAAATGATGTGCTGTGTTGGTTTGATTTCATTTTTCTAGAGGCTTCAATGTCTTTTATCCCACACATATGGGAAGGGCAATCTTAGAAGGGTTTATTAGACCCTTTACTCCACAATGGAGTATCTCTTCTCGAGGAGAGGCTCTCACCCGAGAGGGTCATGGGGTAGCCACGATGTTGGCTCCCACGACATGTAGGCCCTTTCGATTGTCAATTGTACGGTTGATATTTGCCCTTTCGATCTCCTCTTTCGACCTTCGATCCTCTTTCGACTTCGATCGAACACTTCACCTCTTCGATCGAATGGTCAAAAAAAAAATTCAATGAAAAAAATGAGAAATTAAAAAAAAAATTTCTCAAACTCCTTAGCCTATCAAATTCTAAGAAAAAAAAAATTCAAACTCCCAAGCTATGCCTCTAGAGCGGCGATTCTCAATGCTACTACGAGATCATTTAAAAAAATGAGAGTGGTGGAGAGAGTGGTGTTTGCTCTGATACCATGTGAGAAGCGAAACTCATTTGATTAATTTGATGAAGTATAAATACAAACAATAGGGCTAGGATTAGCCCGAAGGTTGTGGAACCACCCAAGACAAATATAGACATAGTTGTAACAAATAACAACTAGCCTAATATTAATAAATCTAACAATCTAATATTGTTACGATTGAATTAATTAACAAATGAAATATTGAAATATATTCTAACATGGGGAGCTAAATTTTCTTAGGGTTCTTTGAGCTGATTGGGGAAGACCTGAGGCTAGTGGTGGAAGAAACAAAAGCTTCGAGGAAGATCCCATTAAACATCAATGCATCCTTTATTGTCTTGATTCCAAAGAAGGACAAGCCTAATTCCTTTGATGATTTTAGACCTATATCTTTGTGTAATTGTCTTTACAAAATCATTGCTAAAATCATAGCTTCAAGGATAAAATGAGTGTTCTCAAACTCTATATCTAGTGAGCAATTTAGATTTCTTAATGGCAGAAATATTCATGATGCGGTGGGAGTGGCTCAATAAGGCTTGCACACTATTAAGACTAGGAGACTTTTGGTTGTTGTGGTCAAATTGGACCTTTCCAAAGCCTATGACAGAGTTTGCTAGATGTATCTAAGGATTATGTTGTTTCACATTGGTTTCAATCTCCAAGATGTCAATTGGATTATGGGTGATGAGTGTCGTTAATATCATCATTTAATCTCAATGATTTATCAATTCGGGGTGGTGTCCAAGGCTATCTACGATAGAAGGTTAGGGCAAAGTACAATTCAAGCATTCAAATTTCAAGCAATTATTGGGTGAAACTGATTTGGTTTAGCCTTTTGGTGTCACACTAAACCTAATCTATAGAACAAAAAATTGCAAGAAATAAAAACTAATTCTAAGTTTAGAAAATTAAATTTAACTACAATTGCATGAATTGAAATTGTTGAATTGAAATCTAATCTACTTTTGTAGAATTGAAATAACAGAATTGAAATTGCTAAATTGAAATGTTGCTAAAATGAAATCCTAAATTACACTTGCAAAATTGAAACCTAGTTTACTCTTGCAAAATGGAAGTGATGCTTGGAAATGAAACACCTGTCAATGCCCTACCACAAAAGGTCATCAAGCTTCTGCTATAGGAATTGACAACAAAATGAAATCTGCTAGAAATTGAAAGCTGTTGAAACATAAAAATAACAGAACATGGAAAGCAAAGGAAATAGAAATAAATGTTTAATCTAATTTGTCAGTTGACACACACATAAATGTTCTACACAAACATAATAGAAAACATCAATCACATAATACAAAATAAAAACAAGAAAATGAAATCTGGCAAGCAATCTATTAATTTTGCTGCAGCAAAATTATAGATTAAAACCCGTTATAAAATCCCTCCTTCTAGATCTAAAAGTGGGACCATACTTCCTGATCTAGAAGAAGGTGAAAACACTCCTTAACTAATTTAAAATCAAAACAAAATCTGATAAAAGAACTACAATTTATTACTCTGAAAATGGCATTACAGTTATGTTGCTACAGACTGTTACAAAGCTGAAAACTATCTATTTTCTATTACTTATTCTCCTTAAGCTCAACCGACATGGGAGCTATCCTTTTATAGATGCATAAGATTTATTTACAAATAGAAAATATACTATTTCTATCTTGTATATCAATTCCTATTATGTTGTAGCATTTCTTGGTTTTATCTTAGAAGAGAATCAATTGATCTTTTCCCATGAATGGTGGCTTTTGAATGGCAAGGACGGCAAAGACAACTGGGGGATATTTTTCCTTAACCTTCTCAACCTTCTTTCCCTTTTTCCATCGTCATAAAACAATAAAAAAGTCAAAAAGTACTTTTTGCTGTCAATCCGAATATAAATGGCTCAATCTGAAGAAACTGCATTCTGTCAATCCGAAGATGTCTGCTCAATCCGAAGATCTTTAGATTGACTAACTGTGTGGTCTTCAAGTTATCTCAGCTGCTTTTCTCATGCGGGTTATATCTCAAGAATTGATTGAAATAGCTTTTATCCTTCCCCATGTGTGAATTCCATGCCTTGCCATTCAATGTCAACTTGCTGGAATTTGTATGGAAAATCCTATTTTTCCAGCTGTCAAAACATGCCCAACTACCCTTTTGGAGTGCTCATAAATTGTTCCTCATAACTCCAATGTATATCAAATTATATCCATGTGTTCTTGATTGTATTAACTACACTTGGTTCAATTTTCAGCTCTTAAATCTTAACACAAATTTTCACCAAAATTTCCAGCTATCAAAAAGTGTGAAACTATCATTTTACAGGCCCCATAACTTCCTGATTACTTGTCCATATGCCTTCAAATTTGGGTCATGTGTTCTCTGTACTATGAAGTACCATTGGTATGAATTTGGTACCTTAACTCACTTTGTATCATTCCCAATAGATTTTCCAATGTCACCATTAATGCAGATTTGTACTTGTTAACAACTCCAAAAAAGACTAGGCATGAACATGATGAAACCTTCATAACTTTTTATCTACAGCTCAGATTGACTTACTTCAAAAAGCAAAGTTGTAGTTCTTGATAAGAGGAATCTGTTCATGTCATCACAATGTAATTTTACTATAGTTTTTATTTGCTACTTAATCAACTAAAATAGTGCATAAAATGCTAAAAATAGTCAAAATAGGGGTATAATGTTCCAAACATAAAATCATGCAAACACTTAATAAATATATATTCTAATAAACTATTTAGCATTTAACTTTGTCATGTTTAGTAATATGGCAGTCAAACATAGTGTAAAAATGAGGCATTTTTAGGCCTCATCAATGGGTTGTGTGGACTCAGTATCTTTTGTAGTTCTTATTAATGGCTCAGCTTCACATTTCTTCTCTCTAGAACGTGGTCTAAGATAAGGATGTCCCTTATCCCCTATCTTGTTTCTTTTGGTGGTAGAAGGGCTGAGTAGGGCTATCAAGGAAGCAAGAAGAACATGGCTTATTAAAGGGATCAAAATGGGGTCATCCCTCTCCTTAACCCATCTATTATTTGTGGATGATGTTTTGTTGTTCTGTGATGGGTCTCTTAGGGATATAAATAAGATAAAGGACATATTAAGGAGTTATTGTTTTGCCATAGGTATGGAAGTAAATATGGAGAAGTATACCATGTCCTGTTTTGGCCTGGCAGTTGAAGACAAAAATCTCTTTCAAAGGACACTTTCCTTTTTCATGAACGACTTTCAATAAAGGATTAAATATATGGGGTTCATGTTGAAGCCTAATGATTATGGTATCAAGGACTGGGATTGGCTAGTGGAGAATATCAACAAAAGGATATCTTTGTGGTGCAATAGGTGGTTATCTATTGGGGGTAAACTAACTTTGTTTAAATCAGTATTGGAGGTTATTCCTATCTACTACTATGGTATGTCTTTTATACTAGCTAGGGTGCTAGAAAAAATAAGGAAAATATGTTTTAAATTCATATGGACATGGAAAAGAGACAAAGTAGGCATTGCATAATCCAAATGGAAACTACTAGCTAAACCTAAGGAAGAGGGTGGGTGGGGATTAAAGAATATTCATCATTTTGAGAAATCTTTGGTAGCAAGGAGTGTATGGAGAATGATTACCCAAGATAATCTATGGAGTAAGGTTCTTAAGATCAAATATATCGAACCTCTTACTATTATAGAGTGGATAAGAAAACCATACAAGTCCACCAACAAGAGGTCTAGCATATGGAAAGCAATAGTACAAGCCTTCCCACTTATTGGTAATAGGTTGGCTTAGAAATTTGGTTGTAGGTCAAAAGTAAGAATTGGTGCAAATCCATGGGTTGGTAGTGGTAATGATTTTAAACTTCTAGAGGAGCTGGTATTACCTTTGCAATATGCAGGTTATTACACACTTTCCTAGGTAGCAGATCAAGATTCTTCTTTAGTATGGAAACAAGGATGGAAGAACTCTATCCAACTTGATCTGGAAGTTAGGTATGGAGTTTTATGGAATTCATATGTGAGGGCTCTCATCATTAGTCATGTTAGGATCAAAATGGATGAGGAGGATATTCTAGTATTGACTGGGAATCCTATGAAGGGTGAATATTCTGCTAAGTTAGGATATAAAGACATGTTTGTCTAAGAACAACAAGGGGATCAAGTCTGGTGGTGGAAACCTACCTAGAATATTAGGATGCCTCTAAAAACCAAAACCTTTATGTGGATGACCCTTAATAATATAGTTTTAACTTGGGATACATTAACGAAGAGGGGGTTTCAAGGTCCGAGGAGATGTGCTCTTTGTCAATAGTCACTCAAAACTATCAATCATCTATTGGTTGGTTGTCCCTTTACCATAGCTATTTGGAAGGACATGGAGGGGTTAACTAGATTATTAGGTATTTGGCAAGGTGACACTTTAGATGAGTGTTTGAGGAAGTGGTTTGAAAAGAGAGAACTGAAGGCTTTTAGAGCTCTTCCATTTGTGGTGGCATGAGCCATGTGGCTTACCAGAAATTCAGATATCTCTCCCTACTTTTCAAGTGGCTTCCCAGATACGTACATTGCTTATTGGACTTATGAAATAAGTTCCACCCAAATTCCCTAGAATTTTTAATGAAGTCTATATAAACAAAGATGTTCCTTGGGGTTTTTTTTATGGGGCTTGTCAAGGAAACCCCCCTTTATGTGGGGTAGGGAGTATTCTCTACTATCATGACTCACACTTCATTAATTTCAAGGTCTGTATGGGAGCAGGTACAAATAATTATGTTGAATTAAATGCTTTGAAATTACTTTTAAAAACTGCACTTGATCACAATGTGCAACAAATTCAAGTACTGGGGGATTCTCAAGTGGTCATCAATTGGATGAAGGAAAGGTACAGAATGGACAACATACTTCTAAGGCCTATTTTTGAACAGGTGAATCTCCAAGTTGGTCTTTTCAACCTTATCTCCTACAAGCATGTTTATAGAGAACTCAATACTCAAGCAAATTTTTTATCCAAGGAAGGTTTATTGTTGGCACAGGGGCAATGTGATCTGATAGAAATAAAATATGGAGGGACTTTCAAAGAGGTAGTGAATCCCATTCTTATTTTTTTAAATAATAATTAAAAAAATTCAGTTTTTTTATGTATGATTTTTTAGGCTGGTCAGTTATTGTTATTCGTTATTATCTTTTTCATGGTAGGATAGTGGTTCAGTGGTTAAGTAAACTTTTTGGATTATTTTAGTTTTGACTATTTTTAGTCAGGGTAGGAGATAGTTTAAATTTCTTGATGGTACTGGGTTTATAAAAAGTTTTATTGGGTTTGAGGGGGCAATTATTTTTCACTGTCACTAGTTTTATTTGTATGTTTGAAGACATTTCTGCTATGTAATCTTCTTTTTCTCATGAAATAGAAATTATGATTTTTTCCGAGGAAAAATAAAATAACATATAAATCCAAGAGATAATTAAGGTAATAAGCCTTAGATATATGAGGATACCCCACATGAATATAGTTATGACTCTTCAAAGCAACCTTGTTCTACATATCTTTGGGAACATGAGTCCATATATTAGATATTAAGCTATATAACTTGGATATATTATGCATGTACCCTATAAATATCTCAATAAGATTCATATTTAAATAACATCAATAAGAATAATATTGATGATGTGTCGTACAAGTCACTACTTCACCCCAAAAATTGGGTTTTATCTAATTGGTATATAATATACATCTATTTGTATCCATGAGAACCCTATTATTTTCACTCAACCTCCCCATTTTGCTCTAGGTTATAATGAAAAATCATTTAAAATAAATGCAATTAAGATCCAAAAATCACCAAAAGCATGACTAACATACTCACATCCTCCATTAATTTACAAACACTTGATCTTCCTCTCAAATTGATTCTCCATAAGAGCTTTGAATTCCTTGAACTTTCCAAAATATTTATCTTTGTTACAAATGGTGTAAAGGAATATATTGGGTTAAATAACCAATTAATGTGATAAAGTACTTGTTTCCAAGGAGAGATAAAAACCAATTTATCAACAAATATCACATGGATGAGCTCCAAGGGGCACATAGCATGCTTAGCTATACCTTTTAAGAAAGAATCTCAATGGTGATTCCACAAAATAAAACCCTCACAAACACCACTTTGAGTAGAAATTAGAGGAAGACCATATTCCATTTGATGTTAGTTCATGTACCTCAAGGATTCATAATTAGTGTGTCCAATTCTATGGTGCCACAACTTCTTGGTGTTATCTACCCAAGCCACCATATCCACAAAATATATCTTATTGGAGGAAGAAGGAGAGTAAGGGTACTCATTGACTTATACATCTCTCAGACTCAACAATATCTTGATGCAATAATCTTAAAGCCATCATCAATGTCCTTAATCACCTATCTAATTGACCAATATTTAAGTTTTTTGTTAAAATGAATGATACAATAAATAGAAATAATATTGGATACCACACTTGGTTTATAAAGAACTTCTTAGAATGAGGAGGAACCATCTTTAAATTTTACATATCTAGCCACCTACAAGGAGTCATCAAAATTGACCACACACTAACCATGTTGTTGTCCATTGTAATGATTCAAAAGATGGTGATCCTTAGTTATGTGTCTGGTTGTCCCTAAATATGCAATCCACTCTTTTGAAGAAGTGGACATCCAGTAATTTAAATGAATATCTACATGTGAATGTGGGGTATCCATCTTGGTAATCCTTTCCCTAATCATAGAAGATAGTAGCATTAATACCTCATTTTTTTGTTGCTTCTTCGAGCTTCTTAATCTAGTATTATAAAAACTCTACCTTGTGCCCTTCCTTCTTTTAGTATTCATAGAACAACTTCTTGAATAATGCCATGGATTTCTTCTAGCCATGCTTCTACTTCTTCTTAGTCTTTGGTTTAGCTACTTTATTGGCATGATTAGATGGTTAGAGAATAATTATTTTGTCATTATTTTTTAGCCTAAATGTAAAGAAAAAACTTAAATGTGTTATCAAAAAATGGAGACGTATCTTTGGAATAGTATATTTGAAGCATCTCAAATACAATGACTACTATAGTATTGTTGAACACTATATTGAGATATTCAAGGTCTGTCTTAGTGATGACATTTTCTCTAGCAATAAGTATGTCTTATTATAGCTTCTTAAACCAATTGATATACTCATAAATGGTTCCAAAACCATTCATATATAATGTAGCAATCTCTACCTTCAATCTACTAATTTGAGTAGAATAAACATAGTCACATATCTACTAGAAAATATCTAACAACTTCTTTGGGTTTGAAATATTGTTGATGTGATTGTCATAGATCTTGTCAACATGTAGATCAATCACAATATGGGATTCCTCCTTATCTCTATATAATTATCTTATCTTCTTAGTATCAGTGTTTTTAGAATATTTATTCATATATTTGAGACGTGTCTTACTTTAAAATAAATATTCTATCTTGGTTTTCTAGGTGGTATAGTTAAGTCCATTAACTAGGGGTACATGCCCATCCAGTGTTGAATTATAGTTTTTTACATTTAGTTGTAACAAAAAATAAGACTATAAATTTAGAGAGCTTGCAAATCATGCAATTTAAAAACAAATGAGTAAAAATACTTTTGCATGCAAACGTTATGGCCCTTGGAAGTAAAGCCCAAAAATTACAAAAAATACCATCAAAACCTTTCAAATTGTGCAAAAAATTAAAATACATGCAATGAATCATGAATTTTCACATATCACTATTTTGGATACCCAATGAGGTTCCAAGCATGTGTTCACTAAATAGCCATTTGGGTAGATTTATAATGAACCAATTACCACCATGTATTATTGAATTAGGTAACAAAGTGTCATTGGGATGTTGATTATGTAGGCCACTAAATAAGGTATCAATAAACTATAAATTACAATGTATTTCCTTCTTGAGATAAAATCGACCACTTGTGCACCAATTCTATTACTATTTGGTCAAGTGACTAGGTAGAGAATAAATGAATAAGCACATGTGTCTATACACTATTATTGTAGGTGCCTCCCATGTGGTGCCAAATTTGACCATGAAATTTATGTCGATTGTCCATATGACAATAATAATGTTAGAAAAGCAACTAAAATGGAAATCAAACTAAGAACCTATTATACATCAAGCCTTAGAGACTTATTTATTAGCCATTCCCCCCATGGGACTATTAGAATTAAAATAACTCATTCTATTAGTTCAATGAGAGGTTTTTCATATTGGGTGTCCAATGGATACCCTCTCCTAAGTGCCAAGTAAATTATAACCCCTCCTTTTACCATTTTTGATGGTATTTTCATGTCATATATTATCATCCAAAAGGTCACACCAAGATTAAAACTTATGCTCTTACAAACCATAGCCAACATTCTTTACCATTGCACTATAGGAATCTATCGGAAAAAATGGGAGAGTAGTGAGACAAATGCACAATCATCCAGTAAATAGGATGTGTGAATTCATAGCATACAATGCACTTTAATCCATGCACATTCAAACCAACTAGCTAAAGTACCTTCACAAGAGTCAATTATGAGACCTTTTCCCTCTAGGAAAATACCACTATATTTGAGTGTGATTAGTCCAATGTCACTATTAAGGGTTGAGTGTCCTTGGAAAGTAAATCTCATACATGTCTAAACCTTCTACCACATAATAAAAAATATCATCCTTTTTATTGCTAGAATACTGAATATTCATCAAAATATTCCAATTTAAAAATTCAATGTTTAAAGAGTTGAAGGCAAAAGGTTATTTTTTATGCAAGAAAAGGAATACCTAGTGGCTAGTTGAAGAAACTTGTAGAACTAGAGCCTCCCTAAAATTTTGGAGAGAATCCAATATTGTTTATGGTTTATTCGTATCTATCATAGTTTACCCTACATAACATTTTTCTAGGATGCAAATAATTAGGTCATCCTATTTTACCAAAGCAACATGAAGATCATTGGACCATTTTGGCAACCTTGTGGATTGGAGATCAATTTCATGTATATAAGTCCATGTATGACTTCTTTTATATCTAAAGGTGGCTAAAGTGTTTGTCCTCTTATTCTCATATTTGTAAATCATGTATATTACCCCTCATCTATATTGTATTGAGTCCAAAAAATCCATTGTAGAGAAGAAAATGATTTTTGAAAATTCCATAAAAGAAAAGTGAAAGTTTCAAGCAACCTTGAAAATATAATCCATTATTTTTATTGCAAAACAACTAGGTATCAATATGGTCAGTTAAAAAATCAAATTGAATATCAAGAAAGGAAAAATTAAATATAAACATGTCGATAAACATTTATCCTAGAGCAATAGCAAAGTAAGATCCTCATGATCTAGGTGCAACTATAATTTTGGCATAAAACCTTAAAAATAACTACAACTAAAAATGTAGATTCCACAAATTACCTTCAAAAAATACCATTGCTTCTAAAACTTCTATAAAAGAGAGTTTATTAAAATCTTTGAGTAATCGAGATTCACACCTGCTTTGATACCATGTTATATTTAGCAATACTTTCTAGAAACAAATAGAATTAGTACATTGCTTAGAAGGAAAGAACAACTCATGCACTAACTCAATGTAATGTGAAGGGTGTCCATAGACACCAAAGTAATATCATTAAAATAAATAATAAGCACTCCAATCAATAAATAAATGATTGGTCTCAAGAGATAAAATACCTAAATTACATGTGACCTTAGTTCAAGGTTAAAAAACCAACCTTTGAAATAGTACAATAAAATAAACTATACAATGTGTACATAGTACCATAGGGCTATACAAATAAATGCAACACAAAAGTTGGTAATGGACTTACGTGAAGCTTAATACCACATATTCCAACATGACAACCATCAATGCTTGGAATTTTTATGGATATATATTATGAAAAAGAATCAATTCTAATACTAAGAGTGGATAGTGAGAGCAATCAAGAGGCAACATTAGTTTGATGACCTACAAAGAAATCATGGTATTTTTACAAATACTTGGTGTATCACACTATATTACTATCAATATTCTACAAGTTTTTAATAATTACTAATTAAATTTTAATTGTGATAATTCAACCTAGCCTACTTAACTTATAGATTATATCCAATGTATCAACCCCTTAGCCATCCACCCCACACTCCCTTGACTATGATGATGAAAGGAACAACATTCTAGTTTAACAAAATATAATCATGTTTTATAAAATGTGAGCACATTTTATAAATCTATGCATATAGACATAATCCAAGATGTAGAAATGAATGATTTAATATCTAAATATGATTGAAAAATAGGCTTAAGAAAAGAAAAGAGATTGATAATGGATAAGCAGTGATAATCTCAGTCTACCTTTGACCACGATGAAGAGAATTCTTCCAAAGCAAAAGTATTACTCATCGATATGCTAATTATAAGTACTTTTAAGAATCAATTGGATTTTTTAAAATAATTTGATTCCTTTCTAATTCAATGTATTACAAGTTGAAGATTACTTACTACCGTAGAAATGATGCCATGCATTTTTTATGTAAAAATATGAATCATAACAAGTAGATGGTATATTCATTTCCTCTATTATAATAGCTAAGCAAGTTATAAAATACATCATAAATTGAATAATACCACACTATAGTTGAGATATTATATATATGGTTTTAAAATTTAGTATGTTTTGAATACTTTACAATAATTATTGTCAATAAGAATAAAAGCACTAGTAGTGGATGGAGAGATGATTCAAATGATAATTCTAATTTAATAAAACCTGCAAGTTCAACATTAAATCATAAAACAAGTAATACATTTTATAAATAAGGTATACTGTAACAAACCTCATTTTGCAACGATCTTGTGAGACAATTTTGTTTTTAACTACTCATAAGTAAAGTCTATATTCAAGTATTACTCAAAAATGTACTCAATGTAAGTTGCATGGCAGCACTTCACTAAAAGATAACATGATCAGTGTCTACCTCTTATGAATAGGAGCATCCAATATCCTATAATACCAGCAGGTTTACCTTCATACCTCCATGGTATAAGAATACCTTAAATAGTCACCCTACCTTTCCTAAATTCTCCATGCATGGGTAAAGTCTTTACCATCGCGTTTAAGGATTCTCCTCTTCTCAATACCCTGAGAATGGGATAGTCATTTCCTTTTTATTAATTTAATTTCATCTAAGTTAGTCCCAACCTAAGTCCATCTAGGTCGATGTTAGGCATATGCCTTAAAAATTAGATATCACATCACTAAGATGGAGTATATATTATTTATAGTGCTTTGTTACCCTCATCTCCATAATAGGGTAGCTAAGGTGGTTATCATTTTTTCATGATAAAATCATATAGACCATCTATTGTATAACACCTAAATTACTTGCATAAGACTCTCCTGACCATCATGATAGGAGATAAGATGTTACTAGAGCTTCCAAATATTACCTCCTTTGGGTTCCACTTGAGTTTCACATCCCAAGTGTAACTTATGCAAAAATTATAGGTATTACCTTTTCATAATTACCTCATGTATAAACTATGTCATTCATTCCTTGAACATATCTCTCTCAAATACATAAATAGGATGTTTATTTAAGTCCATCTACTTAAATAATTTAAAGTCTATCTCTTCAATATGAAGTCACTTAAATAAAATGAAATCCCTATTTCCATTATTAATAAATAAAATATGATCATTTATACAGCATCATAAATTAGAGTACAAAGCTACATCATACAAATTTTGAGCATAACTAGAATTTCCATTACTTACATACTTCATAAAGAATAAAGCAATACATCCATTCCAGATTAGAAATAGTATTCATGTTAGAAATTTCTTTTACAATAATATTTCCATCATGAAAGCCTTAATACAATACATGTCAAAGGGATCAATGTATGAATTGTATAAGTCTTCATTGGTCCATATTGCCTCTCCATCGCTTGATTGATGGTGGTAAGGGATTAGGATAGCTCATGATATTCATGTATGTTTCCCTAAAATGTACTTTTTCTAAATAGTCTATCATAAAGCAATGTATGTATTTTATCATTTGAATGCAACCATGCGACAAACATTCACCATAATTTAACCATGCATTATACATTCAAATAAACAAAGGAAGGAAACCCCATAATTTCCTAAGAAATAATTCCACATTGACCATTTTATCACATACCCTTTTTCCACAAAAATATATTCCTTTGTTAGAAAAATTACAATTACAACACTTCTAGTCCAAGCAAGAGAGAACCCCATAAATTCTCCCAAGGAATAGATTTTGAACCCCTTCATTCATTTTCATAACTTAGAAGATGAATTTGTAATTAAATTTCCAAGACTCCTCATTTCAAGCAATCACTTCTAGTCTAGTTTAAACAAAAACAAGAGGGAACCCCATAAATTTCCTCAAGAATGAGTTCCCCACCCATTCTTTTCTAAACATAATAGAAGGTACTTTTATAAAGCAAATTCCCTTAATTTCCATTCACATAGAAATAAAATTTAAACAAATGAATCAAACATTTGATCTTTTGGATGGGCTAGATAGAATGGGGATATGTCCCAGTTTGTTTTTTATGATTGTATCGACTGTGTACTATTGGCTCTAAGCATGCTTACTATAATAGGGATGGGTCCCTTCAACCCGATTAGTAAATAAAAAAAATTTACCTACCAAAAAAAAAACATTTGATCTTTCCCTAAAATTTTGATATATAAACCATCCAACTTTTCCATAAAATTTCTTGTAATTTTTCCACAAAATATTCCTTTAGCTAGCATTCAAATGTTCCACAAAATATTCCTTCAACTAGCATACAATTTCTCCACAAAATTACCCTAAATATTTCCTACAATTCTTCTACCAAATTTCCCTATTGTTAACCTACAATTTCTCTACAAAAGTGTCCTATAGTTAACCTACAATTTCTCCAAAAAATTGGACTCAATTCTCCTTCAAATTTTTCCACAAAATTTGGACTCAAGTCTCGTTCAATTTTTCCATAAAATTGCACGTAGGTTTCATTCAAGTTTTCAATAAAATTGTGCCTAGTTTTCCATCAAATTTTCCACCAAAATTGATCCTATATCACATTCAATTTTTCTATAAAAATTGATTCATATGTTTGATTCAATTTCTCTAAAATATAATTCAAAAACCTTCAAAATATTCAAGCAAAAGATTTTGCTTCTACAAAAAGGTTTTTGAATCCAACATAAGGTCAATAGTCCACCAAGTTAAACCAAGTCAATTTGGTTAGCGCAATAAACTATAAACAAACCACAGTCATCCGAGTCAACACACAAGCTTGGGTTAAACTAACCTCAACAAGTCAATTAGAGCATTTGCAACTGATTCTCAACCTCTACCAGGTGGTGGCTACCCTAACCACCACCTGTTGGTCAAGCCTTAAAGGGTTATCTCCCCTATAATAATTGCTATAGTGCTCCCATATGGAGTATGTGGGATTATTCCCACACTATATTACAAAATATTTTTCCTCACTTTTCCCCCAAGCAATCCATATGCAAAATAATTGAAGATAAAAAAACTAGCCAATAAAATCATACCACATGGTGAACACAGGTGGATCAAAAATCATACCAATCAATAAAGTGGTCATCATGATAATCCATGTGTCAATGCACCTCCAAATGGTGCAAGATGACCCCCACTCGGTGGCTCTCTTGACCACATAGTGGTTATCACCCATTAAGGGGAGCGACTCCCTTTTTAAACCCCACTCGATCTCCCACATGATCAATGTGGGATAAATCGATCCCACATAACAAATAAAAAGGTTTAAACCACCCACATAGGAGTCAACGAATAACAAGCAACCAAGTGGTGATATCAGGGTGAGGACAAGCAACCAAGTGATGACATCGTGGCAAGGTCTATAGCATAAGGGGGAGTATTCCTGGAGGAGGAGGTGACTTGGGAGGTTTGAAGAGGGATTCCAATGTTTTGTAATAACTTTTGCTCAAATCCATTATTTTCTAAACATAACTAGAAGGTACCTTTATAAATAAAATTCCCTTAATTTCCATTCACATAGAAATAACATTTAAAAAAATGAATCAAACATTTGATCTTTCCCTAAAATTTTGATCTATAAACCATCCAACTTTTCCACAAAATTGCTTGTAATTTTTCCACAAAATATTCCTTTAACTAGCATTCAATTGTTCCACAAAACATTCCTTCAACTAGCATACAATTTCTCCACGAAATTATCCTAAATGTTTCCTACAATTATTCTACCAAATTGCCCTATAGTTAACCTACAATTTCTCCATAAAAGTGCCCTATAGTTAACCTACAATTTCTCCAAAAAATTAGACTCAATTCTCCTTCAAATTTTTCCACAAAATTTGGACTCAAGTCTCGTTCAATTTTTCCATAAAATTGCACGTAGGTTTCATTCAAATTTTTGATAAAATTATGCCTAGTTTTCCATAAAATTTTCCACCAAAAGTGATCCTATATCACATTCAATCTTTCCATAAAAATTGATTCATATGTTTGATTCAATTTCTCTAAAATATAATTCAAAAACATTCAAATGATTCAAGCAAAAGAGTTTGCTTCTACAAAAAGTTTTTTGAATCCAACATAAGGTCAATATTCCACCAAGTTAAACTAAGTCAATTTTATTAGCGCAATCAACTATAAACAAACCACAGTCATCCGAGTCAATGCACAAGCTTGGGTTAAACTAACCTTAACAAGTCAACTAGAGCATCTGCAAATGATGCTCAACCTTTTCCAGGTGGTGTCTACCCTAACCACCACCTGGTGGTCAGGCCTTAAGGGGTGATCTCCCCTATAATAACTGCTATAGCACTCCCATATGGAGCATGTGGTATTATTCCCACACTATATTACAAAATAGTTTGCCTCACTTTCCCTTAAGCAATCCATATGTAAAATAATCGAAGACAAACAAACTAACCAAGAAAATCATACCACATGGTGAACACAGGTGGATCAACAAGTATACCAACCAATAGAGTGGTCATCATGCATAAGCCATGTGTTAATGCACCTATAAATGGTGCAAGATGACTCCCACTCTATGGCTCCCTTGACCATGGAGTGGTGGTCACCCATTAAGGGGAGTGACTCCATTTTTAAACCCCACTCGATCTCCCACATGATCAATGTGGGATAAATCAATCCCACATAACAAATAAAAAGTTTTAAACCACCCACAAGAGTCAACGAATAACAAGCAACCAAGTGGTGATATCCGGGCAAGGACAAGCAACCAAGTTATGACATCGGGGCAAGGTCTATAGCATAGGGGAAGTATTCCTGGAGGAGGAGGTGACTTGGGAGGTTTGAAGAGGGATTCCAATGTTTTGTAACAACTTTTGCCCAAATCTATTATTTTCTAAACATAACTAGAAGGTACTTTTATAAAGCAAATTCCCTTAATTTCCATTCACATAGAAATAACATTTAAACAAATGAATCAAACATTTGATATTTCCCTAAAATTTTGATCTATAAACCATCCAAATTTTCCACAAAATTGCTTGTAATTTTTCCACAAAATATTCCTTTAACTAGCATTCTATTGTTCCACAAAACATTCCTTCAACTAGCATGCAATTTCTCCACAAAATTACTCTAAATGTTTCCTAAAATTATTCTACCAAATTGCCCTATAGTTAACCTACAATTTCTCCACAAAAGTGTCCTATAGTTAACCTACAATTTCTCCAAAAAATTGGACTCAATTTTCCTTCAAATTTTTCCACAAAATTTGGACTCAAATCTCGTTCAATTTTTCCATAAAATTGCACGTAGGTTTCATTCAAGTTTTTGATAAAATTGTGCTTAGTTTTCCATCAAATTTTCCACCAAAAGTGATCCTATATCACATTCAATTTTTCCATAAAAATTTATTCATATGTTTGATTCAATTTCTCTAAAATATAATTCAAAAACCTTCAAATGATTCAAGCAAAAGAGTTTGCTTCTACAAAAAGTTTTTGAATCCAACATAAGGTCAATAGTCCACCAAGTTAAACGAAGTCAATTTGGTCAGCGCAATCAACTATAAACAAACGAAAATCATCTGATTCAACACACAATCTTGGGTTAAACTAACCTCAACAAGTCAATTAGAGCATCTGCAACTGATGCTCAACCTCTACCAGGTGGTGGCTACCCTAACCACCACCTAGTGGTCAAGCCTTAAGGGGTGATATTCCCTATAATAATTGCTATATTGCTCCCATATGGAGCATGTGGGATTATTCCCACACTATATTACAAAAGAGTTTACCTCACTTTTCCCCCAAGAAATCCATATGTAAAATAATCAAAGACAAACTAACTAACCAAGCAAATCATACCACATGGTGAACACAAGAGGATCAACAAGCATACCAATCAATAGAGTGGTCATCATGCATAATCCACGTGTCAATGCACCTCAAAATGGTGCAAGATGACCCCCACTCGGTGGCTCCCTTGACCATGTAGTGGTGGTCACACATTAAGGGGAGTGACTCCATTTTTAAACCCCACTTGATCTCCCACATGATCAATGTGGGATAAATCGATCCCACATAACAAATAAAAATGTTTAAACCACCCACACAGGAGTCAATGAATAACAAGCAACCAAGTGGTGATATCAGGGCGAGGACAAACAACCAAGTGGTGATATCAGGGCGATGTCTATAGCACAGGGGGGAGTATTCCTATAGAAGGAGGTGACTTGGGAGGTTTGAAGAGGGATTCCAATGTTTTGTAAAAACTTTTGTCCAAATCATACAGGTGTATGATTTTCTAATATATAATTTATAACTTCTCAAAACTGGTTGTACGGTTTCCAAATCATATAGTTGTACAATACAAATCATACAATAGGTTGGCATGTACAATTTGCCACTTGTACAATTTATTGAAAGTCAATTTTCAAGGCAAACTCAATAGTTTTGTAATAGTTCACTCTTATACCCTAGTTTTCCTTATTTGGCAAGTTTGACTTTGCAATTGCACTTCCCAAAACTAGCAATTGATCATGTGTACAATTTGGTTTATCATATGTACGGTTGCACAAACCCTTGAACATTTCTCCACTTGCAATTATACCAACTTACACTTAGATTCTTCATAGAGTAAGAATTATCTTTGTAATGCAATTATCAACACATTAGTCTAACATACAAATCCTAATCCACTGTAATTGGATTATTATCATCCAATCAACATTTCCAAAAATCATACAATAATATAATAACATTTATGTATAGCAATAATAATGTATAGATTTAATTCTCCAACATCATCCAGGGTTATGGGCTCATCAATAGTGTAATTCCATTGCAATAACATCCATCTTCCACACCATTTTGGCCATACTTGCACATAACACACAATCTAGATTTACCATTCACATGCACAATAATATTTACAATGACTCACAATCCATAATATTGTTTCATATTAACATGGTTGAACATGTATACATAATTACCAATGAACAATCACAATGAACAACTACAATCCTCCATGGAAAACTCTTCCATAAGCATGAACAACCATCAAAATTTGAATGGGGGCTTATAATGCTTGCCTAGGCCGTTCAAAAGTGGTTCCTAATACAACCACAATTTACAACTACCATCCCGTTCAACAACCAGCTTGCATTAAGGTTTTCCTAAGTCTAATTTGATTTTTATCAAATTCACCTTAAATGCACATTTCACTTGATTTCACTTAATTTCTAATTGCACATTTATAACATTGTACAATTACACCCAATTGTACATTTTATAATTTCACATTTGTATAATTAGACCAAACCCTACATTTGTATGTTTTTACAAACTATACATCTAACAAAATTAACAAAATTATGCAAATCCAGTTTTCACTTCTTCTTTTGGGAGGTGTATTTTCTTCCTACATCTACCCTACCCTTTACATCAGTCAGTGTTCTTGCTAACTTGATCTTTTTGGTCTTGGCCAATGAGTCCTGTTGAATATCATAAAGTTGAACATGAAAAATGGTATGCTCATTTTGCAACTTAGTCGCGTAGTTGTTGAGTTCCATAGCCTTCAACCCATACTTGTTGGTCTTCTCTTCCATAGTAGTCAAGAGTTGAACTAACTCCTTTTCTCACTTCGATGCTCTTTTATATATCTTCTTCATTAATCTTACTTATGTTTGAGCTACAATGGCTAACTCCTCATTCTTTCCTATGATGATATTAAGATTTTGGTGTAACTCAGCTTCACAAGCTGAAATATGCTCATCCTTAGCCCAAAGTTGTACCTTATGATCCATGATCATCTCATTGTAGTGTGTGGCATCTTTTACCATCTCCTCAATCTTACGGTCCTTCAACTATAGTTGTTCTTCAACAACCTTCAATTGGTCCTCATGTTTGGCCAATTACTATTTTTGTGATGTTATTTGCTCTTCCTATTGTTTGATTTGTTGGTTGTGCAAACTCAATTTCTCCTCCTACTGCTTAAGTTGGGTTACATACTATTGCAATAGTGCTTCCTATTCTTTTAACTACTTTTTCTGCTCTTTTGCTTTTTGGATCACAAGTTGCTTTCTTGTTCTTATGAGCATAGCTTATTCTCATAAGCAATCTTAATATCATTCAATTCAACTTCCACCTTCCTCAACTTCTCCTCGACCTCAATTTTGTTACATTCTAGTTCTAATTCAATCACAACCATCTCTTTTCAAGTAGCATCTACTTCTTCCTTTTGTGCTTCCTTGGCTTGATAAATATGTTCAAGACTCAAGCTTAGCCACTCGATCCAATGTGTCAGGAAATTCAATTTCTAAAGGATGAAGACCAGATCTAAAGGTGCCCTTTGAAACTCTGTATCTAGTGTGTTCAATGGATATCTTTGTAGACAAGCAAATTGATGTCTTTATTTGTTGAATCAGTTTTGGTATTATGTGTTATTTTGTAATTGTATGCAAAGTGTTTTATGAAATGTGTGTGCATATATTTAATAATTTTGTAAAGTGCAATTTAATATTGTACGTAATAATAAAGTCATGTAAGTTAATTATATCAGCTAAATTAGAATTATAAACTATTTTGTCCTATAGTGGGAAATGTCATGTAATGCAAGAGCAAATACATATGAAATGTAATTTGAGGGAAGTTACAAGGTAGTTAGAGGATAACTACTTTATGGGTGTATAAATAAATCCTCCCCTCATTCATTCAAATGGTTTTCCAAGGAAGTGTCTCATAGTTGTTCAGGCATTGAAGGCAGTCATGCAGATTTATGGAATAGTGCAGTCCAATATTGTATGCAGCCATGAAGGATATTCAACCTAGGGTTTGGAGGCTATAGATTGTAATGCTAAAACTATAATGTTGTATCATAAATACCATTGTTAATATAAAACTACTTATAATTATTGTTATCTACGATTGCTGCTACTATTGCCTCTATTGTTATTATTGCTATTGTTATTTATATTTGTTGCAGGTTTTCTATGCATTATTATTGTTATACTACAATGATTGTATATTTGTATAACTATTTAAGAGGAAATAGAATTGTGTGTGGCATGTTAAATTTAATTTTTACAATATTTGACTCTTTTCCATATCCAAGTACACTCATGGATACGCTCTGTAATTTTTCCTTACTCCATTTGGCAAATCTACAATTTCCAACATTGTTGTTACCTCTCCCCTCGATAACTGTCATGAGTGTTTTGAATGAATATGGTCTATCCATTTTGTATGATATTCACTACACACCCACTCCATAACCTTCTCTAATTTAACGAAGGTCTTATCCCTCCATTATTTTAGTTATCCAATGCTACCTATGCAGAACTACAACCAGGGGCTAGTGAACATATAGCAAACTTGTTTGAGGAAGTGATCCACTTGTTCATCTATGTCTTCACCATATTCCTCTGAGACATCGAACTAAGGTACTTCAAATAAAAAATCTTGTTTGAAGTCTCTCATCCCTTTCTTGTGGTGGGTTTTGTTCCTCCTCTTCCTCCTATGGAAGTGAAATTCCTTCAGTATATTTCATTGCACCAGTTGCATTCCCTTCCTATAGCAAAACATGAGCTATAGTCTTATTTGTCTCTTCTTCAGTCAGTCTGATCTCCTCGATATTGATGATCTCTATAAGAAGTTGCTACTCCTCCACAGGTGTCTAAACTTCCTCTTGTAAATTTGGCAATTCCTCCTATTGAGTATTTGCTACCCTTTCATCCTATGGATTCAACTGCACTTCCACCACTGTTGTGGCTATCAAAATCAGATTAGATCATTCCTATGATGGTTGTGTATTCTCCTCCTCTGATTGAATATTACCTCCTTGCATCACAATCCTTATTTGATCTTCTTATTTTCCTTTGCTTTATTGTATGGGTCTACCATCACTTCCTTGGCTTTCATTTTTGGTGGTGTTCTCACTCGATCCATCCAATACTTACATATCTATAATACTTTGAAATTATTATCCTAAATCAATGTAGGTGATCCCATCACTTATCCCCACTATCCTATGCCAATTGAAACACTGATATCTACCAAATCTAAATCATCTAGGTCCAAGTGCACATCATCTATATTGGTGGGCATAGGTTTTGATTGCTCCTTATGCACAGGATTTTTCTCACTCATCTATCTCTCTTGTTGCCTATGCATCCTAATATTCACTAGACTAGATTTTGGGGTTGCTATCTCCTCCTCTTGATATGGTAGCTACTCCTGTGGTCATTTTGCAAGTGTTTTTTTCTTTTAATAAGGATCCAACTATAGCTATATTCATCTCTTCCTTTGAGTGTGGAATTCATCTTCTAATGAAGTCTCTCTTTCCTCAACCATGGGAGGTTTAGGTTGCCTTGTGCTTTTCTTCTAACTTGATTTCTTCGATGTATTTTTTTGGATAGGTATAGACTTTACCCATCATAGTATAGAAGGTTGATCCTACGACAAATCACATGGTTGTGTTAACCTAATAAATGGAATACTATCTTGGTAAATGACATCTAGCATGGCAACTATGGCATGGAGGGCCATGGCAAAGATCTTTTGTCTCTTCAACAATAAATTTTGAATTTGCTATTCCAATTAGGTTCCCCAATCATACCGTAATTATTTAGAAACACCTTATACACATTATGCCATCCAAATAGGCATCTTGGAAGAGTGTGCTTCTCACGATAGTCGAAACATAGCCATATTCATCACATACGTCAACTCATCGATGTTGCGGGCCAAACAAGGTGAATGGTTTCCTATTTTTGTCACATGCCCGTGCATTTAATTATCAACCCAAGGAGCTTCGTAAACTTGCGAAGAGTTAGAATTAGGTTACTACAATACCACTGGAGGTGAATCTTCTAATCCTACATTTTGGAGGGTGTTCTTGAAATGGTTTGTCAATCATTACCGCACTCCTCAATTATCTACATAAGAAGAACAAAATTAAACCTACAGAAAATAAATCATGTACGCGTTCTTGAAAATAAATCTAATGCAAATGTTGGAGCTAATAAACTAACAAACGTTCTTATGAAAGCAATAAACTAATTAAAATTAATAAACGAAAAGGAAATGGGGAAGAAATACTGGCTTGGAGTGGGCCCAGGCTTCAGCAGCTTCTTCTCGATCGAACACGCGCTTAGAACTTATGGAACTTTAATATATTCAACACACTACAATTTATCTATGTACGTCTAAATGGATCTTTATTTTATTTCTATATATTTCTTAAAACGATCTACGTGTGTTTATATAACACACCCGTAGAACTTCTGTTACAGAAGTAGTTACAACAGTCGATCTGTCCCAGACTAAATCAAGACAGTCTGGTAAATGCAATCGACATCTGGTATTCTGTTCTAATGGCGGCATGTTCGTTGTTCGATTCATGCTTTTCCTAGCATCAGTAAGACATTTTGATACGTTGGTGCAATCTCCAATTTAGCTTTGCATGACGCAGAGCTAGAACTGCACCAGTCGCTATCGTCCACGTCGTTCAAATCTAGTCAACAGGTAAAGAATTAGTGGTGCATTCTAGTTATGGGGAGGCATTTGCCTTTTGCTGCGCCTTTCGACTGTGGGGAGGTGCTTGTCTTTGGTTGGCACCTTTCAGTTGTAGGGAGGTGCTCATCTTTGGTTGGTGCCTTTCGACTATAGGGAGGCATTCGTATTCAGTTGGCACCTTCTGACTGCAGGGAGGCACTCGTATTCAGTTGGCGCCTTTCGACTGCAGGTAGGCGCTCATTTTCAGTTGGTGCCTTCCAACTATAGGGAGGCGCTGGTATTCAGTTGGTGCCTTTCGACTGCAGGGAGGCACTTGTATTCTCTTCATTAACCCCCGATGAAATAAAGTGCCAGGTCCATCAAAAGGACCTCGACTCGTTCCAAATCTAACTAAATCAACTGCAATTCCACAAAACATACTAAAAACACACAAATTAGATAACACGCATAATTTTATCAAATATCTATATAATCATTCATAAAAGTATGCAATCCTTATTATACAGTCGCATATTGATCAAAGAAATATGCACAAAATATGAGCATTTCTTGTGCTCATTAATCAATATTTAACATGCTCTACTCAATCCCTCTTCCACCCGGACAAAAAACCTTCATAGCTAACAGAGATGTAAGCTCTGTGAGCAATGTAATTAACATGTGGGTCTCAATCTGGTCCATAATATTTCTCCTAATGAGATGCCCTTCCTTTGTAACTCAAATTTCCATCAAAAAGCATTAGTTAAGAATTCCACCTTAAAATGGCGATTGCCCACTTGCACATAGGTGCAACTCTGATTGGTCTTAAATGATTCTACAATTTAAAATAGGTACTCATTATAGAATACCTTGTCCCATGGTGGAATTTTTGTAATTGTGCTCACTCCTACTCGAGTCAGTGTAACTTTCAATGAGTGCTTATCCTCATTCTATTTCCATTATTCTTTATAGAAATCCCTTATGGGATGTACAAAGGTGATATCCTTGATATCCACCTATCCTCCTTCATCATCACTTGTTTGCTCATCTGGGGTAGCTTCCTTATGCACCTCACTATAAAGCTCCTGATGGTGTGCCCTAGGTGGTTCCATTACCTCCTCATAAAATTGTGGTTGTGCCCTTCCTCTACCACCACACCAATTCTTGGGTCCTCTCCATGACCTATAATCTCTTCCCCTCTAAGGCTAGTAGTCGTGTTCACCTTATGGTTGAAAATATCATCCTTGGTCCTGCACTGGGTAGGTCACTCCTTCGGACCTAGGTCATGAATCCTATTGGTGTAAGGATCCTGGTGAAAATTCAGCTCTCATTGTTGTAATTTTCCATAAATAAGCTCAAAACTCCCTCTCAGTGCTCATTCTTGATCATTATTCATTCTGGAACCACTTCACTATCGATCTTCTTCAATTTGATAACTCAGGACAACTACATCACCAATTGTACAATCCGCTCCAAAAAATGTACAACTAATTTTCAAAACATACAATTATTTCTATAAATCATATAATTTCTACTCATAATCATATAGGTGCTTTGTGAAATCACACACACCTTCCAAATCATACCGTTGTGTCAAACGGTCTAATTTTGTATGATTCACCAAAATGTACAATATGAGCTTCAAATTGTACAATTTTATTGTGAAATCATACAGGAAGCTCCAAATCATACAATTGCACCTCTCATCCATACAATTTCACCAAAAATCATACAATTATACTCAAAATTGTACAATTGCACTTAAATTGCTCAATTCGAGCTTCATTTTGTACAAAATTTCTCTAAAATCATATAATATTCCTCCAAATTGTACAATTTCCTCCCCAAATCATACAAACTACATTTTATACCATCACTTGCCATAATTTTTTTTATTTTGTATGATTTTTACAATTAGCTATGCACCCTTTTTCTTAATTTGTGCAATTTGCTTTTTTTGGTGCGTTTTCGGTTCCCTCTACAATCTTGCTCTCCTACTTGTGCAATTCTTCAATTGTACATTTTAATTCTACCTGAGTGCAATTTATTGTATGTACCTCTCATTTATTCTTTTCCACATGCAATAGCTAAGACGTCTTTGCCTTTTCATCAACTAAATTTTCCTGCGCTAGGGTTTGCAATCTTCCACTCTACTTGCTTTTTTAGAATCAATTCAAATCCTAGCCATATTTTTTTCCCTTGGGATTTTCTTTGCTACATTTTTTCTTAAAACCCTAACTCCATTAGTCTAAAATTCACCCTCCACTATGTTTTCTTGAAAAAACTTAGCTTTTTCGAAGTAAACCCTAACTTTAGCCATTTTTCTCCCAATCTAGCTTGCTTTTTTTGAAAACAAGAAGATTATGTGGTGCAAATTCATTATGGATCATTAATTTTAGTTATCCTATGATGTTTTCAAACCCATGTGATAAAAAATCATTCAATTGCACACTTCTTGCTCCCGGATGCTCCGAAATTCACTGTTTCATTCATGCAATTTTCAAACCTGGCAAAAATAACATTCATGGCACCCTCTTTTTATATTTAAAACATCCCTTACATGAAAATCTGCCACCTCAGACTCCTTTGCATGTTCTTTTGGTTTTTTTTATGGATGATTGCTAACTCATTTTTTTGCATGCATTTTTGTCCTTTCTTGCTTTTTGAATATTTTATTATTTTTGCTTTTCTTTTTTCTTTTAATTTTTCTTTTAATTTTCTTTCTTTTTCTTTCTTTTTTCTTTTTTCTTTTTTTTTTTTTTCAAAAGGGGTCACCATTTCTAGTTTTCAACCACCTTCCATCTTAATTGCATCCTGAGGAATTTTCACAATTAAGAATTTTTCTATTTTTTTTTTTTTAAATTGCCAAATTGCTAACTTACCTTCTAGGAAATCGTACATTTACATTCACTTGTATGATATATTTTGTCGATGTGTCATTTGGAGGTTGTACCACCTCATTTCAAGTAATTGTACCTTCAAATTCTAATCTATCATTTGTATGATTTACTCCCTCTTGTTGGCCCATTGTACAATTTACAATTGTGTCATTATCATTTGTACAATTTGGAATTGTACAATTGTAGATTGTACGATTTGTAACTGCATAATTTCCTCCTTGCAAAGCTACATTTTCTTTCTTAATTAATCAATACCAAGGTAGGGGTACCCTTGCCACTCCACTTTTATTTGGATGGCTTCTACTCCTATCTCCTCGGATCAAGTTTACCTCCAAACTTGGTGAATGAGTCCTTTGCCTTCCTTGACTTTCCTCATTTGTAAAGCATACTTTTCCTCTACCAACAAGTCTTCTTCCATGTACTTGTCTTCCATGACCTTGTCCTCATACCATTAAACCTCTTCATAAATTAATTGGGCCAACCTCTTTGTGAGAGAAGCCTCTTCCAGCTTCTATCCTTGTTGGTCCTTATCAATGCATTGGTGGTAATCCAAGTGGGTATCTTCCTGTGAGATTTGGTACTTGTCCCCCTCACAAAATGTAACCTAGTGCATCCCTAGTCTAGATCAAGCATGTATTTTGTGTATCTCCAAGCCATATTAAAGTAGGAGATCGAATCCTTTCCCTATTGCCTCTAGGTGATCACAATCCTCCTCTCTGATATGTTTGTTGCCCTATGGTACTTGGAATCTTTTTTGGTCAATCTCGTCATCGACTAGGTTCTCCTCTTTTCCAAGTGCTCAAAATCACATCCACCAACTATATATTGGCTAGGTGTCCTTCATTCCTCTATTGTGGTGTTATGTATTGTAACTATTTTATCCGATGATGCACATGACTTAATATTTTTATCTATTTTTCTTCAAAGCGACATTGTGGAGAACAATTTACCAAAGTATCCCTATAATCATCCAAAAATTATGAATCTACTTTAGTAATTACAACTATCATTTCTTTGTATTTACCACTCCATTGGAAATTTTCTTATTTTTTGAAGTCTTCTTACTTCCCTTATTTTCCTTCTCAATTGATGATAGGCTATCTCATAGGCATCTGGATCTGGTTGAGCATGGGGTTCTTCTATTTGTGCTAAGAGGTCATCACTACCACTCTCTTGATCACTATCTCTTACTAGATAAGGCATTCTTCCATAACTAGAATCACTTGATTCTTCATGTGATTTTTCTTGGGGTTCACAAGATGTGAGGTCTTCCTCGATGTCTCATTATACTACCTCGACTACATCTCCTGTGACTAGTGGCTCGTGTGTCAGATCTCTTATTTCAACTTGTGATTTTTCTTCCCTATGAGAACTTGTACCTTCCTACTGGCTTCCCTTTTCTTGAGGTACTTCCTCTCTATTATCCCTTCTTGCACCTAGTTCCCTTTGCCTTACAACCTATTTCTCATCAAGTCATTGCCTTGTATCATCCAAATATTTGATGATCTATCCCCGAAGTATTACATTATGAGCTTGCAATTCTTTATATTCTTCCTACAACTATTGTTCCTGATGTTACATTCTCTATTGCACCATACTTATTTGAGTTAACAGAGTGAGTCCTACTAACTCTTCTTCTACAACTCCACCATCGTTTAAATCTAGGATTTCTATTTCGAAGGTGTCTGTTCTATCCTATTATTGTATTGTTAGTTGTATCATGCATTGGCCTTCTATTATGCGAGGCAACTCTATTTGTTCTAGTTGGAGATACACTACTTCTAATTGGTTGGCTTCTTCTTGTCACTCCCAATTAATTTCTAATAGTACTGCTTCTCAATTTCTTGTTTCACTTGGAGGGATCCATTCTTTATCCTCCTCTTGAATTTGTTCCATTCTATCTATGAGTCCCACATATACTTGCATTCATATTATTTCACCAAGGTAAGATACTAATTCTCACCTATCTATAATTGGTCTTTCCTCCTCCCCTTCTAAAAATATATGTGTAATCCTCATATCGTTGTGGATCTTGATTGCTTGGTAGAATTTACCAAGGTTCATTGGACTCAGCTATCTGTTGCTATCTTTGATCAATTTCATGCAACATGATGAACATACATTGGAACATCTTGTACTCCTCCATCTACTAGTGAAGTATTTCGCTATCATATCTTGCTTCATCCTTGCTACATTCTTCTAGGTACAACATCCCTTCATTTGGTTTATATTCTTCTTTACCTAAAGAATTACCTGACTTATCTATCGTGGCAACATCCTAACTGATTCTTTAACTCTTTAGGTTAATCATATTTTTATGTTTTCCCTTCTTGAATGTTATCAGATATTTTCCCTAGTTGTGATTAATTCTAGTTACTCCCAGCCAACCTCTTCCCAGAAGTGCATCATATGAAGGTTTCTTCATAGTAATAACAATAAAATCTAAGACAAATTCTTGATCAGCTATTATCACTTGTCTTTTCAATATCCCTTTGTCTCAATATCATATTGGTTAGCACCATACAATCTAAAATTTGGTGCCCATAATTATGGAGTGCCAATATGTCTCCAGGTCATTTATGGTAGCACATTCACACTGGACCCTCCATCCACAATCACTTGTGTTAACTTGTGTCCTAGTATCTCCGTATGAACTAATGTTGGTTTCTTTTCAACATAAATAATTAATATGGTCAGATCCATGAAATAGTCCTTTTTTCTTTTTCCTATATTGGTTGGCTCTGGACTTCCATCACCTTCTGTGGTTGTATTTCCTCTTCCATCACCTTATGCAATGATGGTATGGCCTCCAACAAACTATCCATATTTATATTGATGGTTGTATTTAAAACATGTGCTACCAGATCTTGTACAATGGCTTTATATTTCGATGTGCAAGGCTTCTTTAACTCCTTTTATTTCACAAGCCTTACCTGAGTAGCCTTATTGGATTCTTCTTCAAGTACCTTCTTTGCCACCTACCATATCTACTTTTCTTTGGTAGGTTTCAGGTAAGTGTCTTTCTTAGCCTTACTTCATGTCATGGCTAGTACTTCTTCCTTATTTTTCTCCTCTTTCACTAAGGGTATGTCAATGTCTAAGAAATTTACATTCTACAAGCCACTTGAACTCGCTTTCTTAGGATAATTGACTTCTTTGTGGTTCCCTGGACCACACCATCTACACATACGTGTAGAATTATTCTGTGTCGAGTCCTTAATTTGAGGAGAAGGACAATTCTTCATAAATTCCCCCACTCTTGGAAATTACAACATTGTATGATCGATATTCCTTTCCAATCATACTATAATCAGCTCTGACCTCCTTGTCGATTACCTTGATTTTGCCTTCCTCCTCTTCGACTGTTCCCGTAACCTCTACCGGTTGTAGACTGTTCACTCCCTTGAGATTTTGGTTTCTCCTCTTGATCTTGTATTATGAGATTTTTTTGGTAAAATTTCACGTTAAACGGACATTGCACTACTTCATGTCCTAGCACATTACATATGTGGCAATATTCATTTCAAGGATAATTCACATTTGAATGTCCTTCATGAAGAAACACACGCTTATATTGAGAGAGGGGTCAACAGTATAAGATAAAAAATTTCTTTCCAAATGATAACAGTAATAATATGAATTCAATAATAAATCAATGTACAATTTCCATACACATAAGAGACAATGCTTTTACGTGGAAACACCCTTTTGGGAAGAAACCACGATAAAATATTACTTATATTTTTCTTTAAAAAATTTGTGGGCACCAACCCACAGGAGATACCAATCCCCTAGTTCAATTTCATGAGCACCAACCCACATGAGACACCAATCCCCTAGTACAATTTCATGGGCACCAACCTATAGGAGACACCAATCCCCTATAAAAGTTCATGGACACCAATCCATAGGAGACACCAATCCCCTTATGCAAGGTCATGGGCACCAACCCATAGGAGACACCAATCCCCTTCTACAATTTTGTGGACACCAATCCACATGAGACACCAATCCCCTTCTCAATTTCATGGGCACCAACCCATAGGATACACCAATCCCCTATACAATTTCATGGATACCGATCCATAGGAGAAACCAATCCCCTATACAATTTTGTGGACACCAATACCCTATAAAATTTCATGGACACCAATTCATAGGAGACACCAATGCCCTATACAATTTTATGGGCACCAATCCATAGGAGACACCAATCCCCTATACAAGTTCATGGACACCAATCCATAGGAGACACCAATATCCTATACAAGTTCATGGGCACCAATACATAGGAGACACCAATCCCCTTGAGGCACCAACCTCACTGAGTTCCACTCTAAAATTAATCACAACCACTGCTCCAATATATTCCCCAATATGCTTATAAATACTGCTCAAATCTGATCCTAAATCTTCTCACAAATACTTCTCAAATCTACTCGTAAATTTACTCACAAACACTACACAAATTAGCTCCCAAATATGATCACCAATCCATAGGAGACACCAATCCCCTTCTCAATTTTGTGGGAACCAACCCACAGGAGACATCAATCCCCTATACAAGTTTGTGGATACCAATCCACTGGAGACACCAATCCCTAATATAATTTTATGGACACCAATCCACAGGAGACACCAATCCCCTATACAAGTTCATGGACACCAATATATAGGAGACACCAATCCCCTATACAAGTTCATGGGCACCAACCCACAGGAGACACCAATCCCCTATACAATTTTGTGGACACCAATCCACAAGAGACACTAATCCCCTATACAATTTCATGGATACCAATCCATAGGAGACACCAATCCTCTTGAGGCACCAACCTCACTCAGTTCTACTTCAAAACTAATCACAACCACTACTCAAATATGCTCCCCAATATACTCATAAATACTACTCAAATCTACTTCCAAATCTACTCATAAACACTTCTCAAATCTGATCCTAAATCTACTCACAAACATTGCTCAAATCAGCTCCCAAATATGATCAATATTTGTTCATTATAATCCCTTTTGTACCTTGCTTTAACTCTTTAAATTCTTCCCTTTTCTTGAGTTTTCTTTCTTCAACCAATACAGACATATTCTACCCAAAATTCTTTTAACTTCATGAACATATAGAGGATGATATGCACTAGTGTAGAAAGGTTCAAATGGCCAAAATGTTCTTCACATTCATTAAGTCTGTCACTTCCACATGTCTCACATTTATCACAATTTAAAGTAGTCTTAGTCTAGCACTAGATAACTTACTTGCATGTTGAATTGGAGATGCTAATACCTTGCTTTTCTTCCACTATCATGTGCACCTTTTCTTCTTCTTGAGATGGCTGAATTGTCCTTCCTTGTTAATTGAATACTTGGGTGAATATGTGCACTTAATCCTCTTACTCTATTCTTTAATGCCTTAACTTGTTTTAAATTTGTGCCCTCCAAATCTACCTCAATAATTATGATCTTCCTTTTGTATGTGCTTTCAAATCAGCCTTGACAAAATAATTTTCCTTTTGTATGTGCCTTCAAAATCTACCTCAATAATTCTCTTTTTCCCTTCTTGATTTAAATTTCAAATCAAACACTTTAAACCCTTATCACTCCTTTTAAAAACATACACAATAAATCTTAATTAAAAATAACTCCTTATATCTCCCTTTTTGAAACTTACAAAATAAAACTTTATTAACAACAAAATGACTCCTTATATCTCCCTTTAATCAAATTTAATTAAAAATTTTACCTTGCATAGTAAAACTTTAGCAGGCCATCGAGGAGATTCGACCCTTGGACCTCTAGTAGCGTCGTGCTCTAATGCAAGCTCGTGACCAACTAAGCTAACCCAATGGATGGAACTAAAGGCCATAATAATATATTTGAATCCTTCATTGTGTTATCTCGAACAACAATTGCACAGCAAAACAGACATCGAGGATATTCGACCCTCAAACCTTCTATACCGCAGTGCCCTAACATGGGTTTGTAACCGATTGGGCTAATTCATCGGTTGAGATCAAAGGGCAAAATAAATATTTGAACCTTTCATACCTTGCACTTTAGTCACATAGCAAAAAGGCCACCAAGGAGATTCGAACTTTGAACCTTCTATACCGCAGCACCCTAATGCGGGCTAGCAACTGATTGGACTAACCCAACAGTTGAAATTAAAAGGGCATAATCAAATATTTGAACCTTCCTTCGGATCGCTGCTACACCACCGAACTTCCTCCTGAATCATCAACTTGCACTCCTCTCCAAGATGTCCTTCCTTCTCTTCAACTCTCTGCTCGATCTTATATCGAAGGATATTCGAATTGTCTTTATTCCATAAAATGAATTATTGGCCTTGTATAAATATTCTTTCACTTTGCTATTTGCACCCAAGGAGGTCGGCCCATGCATATTAAACCTTTGAATTTCAAATTCACTTTTATATGGTGCTCAAGTCGGCCCATTCTCTTTTATATTATAATATTTAAATATATGATTTAAATATTTTAATATTTAAACTTTTATTCAAATATATTTAAATCCTTTGATTTAAATATAAATCTTCCACTTTAATATTTAAATATTTCATTTAAATATTAAAGCATATAATTAAATCACCCTTGAATATATCTGCCTTGACATCAATGACAACATTAAATCACCCTTGAAGATATCTGCCTTGACATCAATGATAACTCAATAATTCTAACAATCTCCCCCTTTGTCATTGATGGCAACCCTGCAAAGAAACTGACCTTTACTAAAATAGGATCACAAGCTGCTCCCCCTAACAAGCTTCTCCCCCTTACTGAAATTACAAGCTTCTCCCCCTTTGAAATCAATGGCAAAGGCTCCTTGGTACTGAAGGATAAGACACTTGACAACATACCCTTACTCCCTGCTCTAACTAAGACAATCAATGATGAGATGGGAGTGAAACTCCCAAATTACTATGCTCCTTTTCTTGTTCCATTTTCTTTTTCCAAACTTTGGAGGTCATATTCTTTTGAAAATATTGACCATCCTCCTTCTTACTTTATTTTATAAGTTCAAGGAACGTCGTTCTACACCATCTAGTTGTATGCCCAAAATTGTTACATTTGTAACAAATGATGTTGTAATCCATGAGAGGTGCAAATGAATTGAAATTTTGCTTGGTGAAGCCAAAATCATTCTTAGCACGGACCCTATAATTTATACCTTTATGCCCAAATTGGTTACATGAGAAACAATAACCATGGAAGAAATATTGAAACCTGTCTGATTGCCTTGGAGGATATTACCGCATAGTTCTCTCATTCATATTTCCTGTGATGGACTTCGTTCCTTGATGATGCTTTGTTTTGCTCCTTGATGCTTCCACTTCTTAATACATCAGCATAGGTCTTAGGCTCTTCTTTAATTAATTTATTTGATGCCTATGTTCCTTTTGAGCTTGACTCCCCCTTTTATTTTTTGACCTTCTTCAAAATCAAGTCTAGTCTATATAACCGAAGATCTATGTGCTTTGATAATATCATCCATGATATTTATGTTTTTCTCAAACTTATGTAGCTTATCATTAGATTCTTCTACTTCCTTCCTCATAGAGATAACCTCATGTTCTAGTTTTTCACATTCCAACTCGTTTACCTTTAACTACTCAATCACACCTTCTTCAATTTGCTTTACCTCTTCATTTTTAACTTTCAAATCGATGAGTTCTTGTGAAAGCTTTGCCTTTGTCTCCTCATTCTCTTGTATTTGAATCTTCAATTTTGAGTTTTTATTTCTAAGCCTTTTTCAACTCTTTGGGAGCAACAAGTTCCTCTTCTATGTTAACTATGGCTTCCTCTTCATTTTTTAGATCTCTTTTTTTATTGGTTTTCTTCAACAAGAGCATCTTCTTTCTCCTCTATAGCCAAAAATAGGATTTCTTCTCTTTCACTATCAAAGAGGCTTTCATCACTTGTTGGAAGAAATGCTTGCTTCCTCAACATAAAGACTCTTTTTGTGCCTTTGAAAGATCTTCTTTTCATGTTTGCTTTGATCGTGCCTATTTTTCTTTTCATAAATAAAATTTTATTTTCTTCCTCATTGCTACTACTTCCATCTTATGGGAAATTAGATGCATCGTGACCAATGTTACCACAATTAAAACATTTCACAGTATGCATACCTTTGTATTTTATTGGACCCTTCTTATTTCTTCGTACAAAGTTAGCTTCTTCTCCGCTACTCGATTCTTCACTTGACTCTGGTTCTTTATTCTTTGTCTTATTTGAAGCTTTAAATGCGGTCTCCCATTTGGATGTTTGATTTTTTTCAGTCCTCATCTTATAGGCTGTAAGAATTTCATGTAGCTCATCCATGCTTAAGGTTTTAAGATCCTTTATTTCTTCAATCGTCAATAACTTTACATCAAACCTCATGGGAAGTAACCTTAATATTTTTTTAACAATCTTAGAGTCTTCAATACTTTCTCCAAGTTCATGAATGGTGTTGACAACTTCATCAACGTGGAGTAAATATTTGGTAATATCTTCCTCATCTTTCATCTTCAAATATTCGAACTTCCTCTTGTGGGTTTGAATTTTTGCCATTTCAACCTTGTCGTCTCCTTCATATGTTCTTTGTAACTTGTACCAAATTTCTTTTGTTGAGGTGCATTGTATGACTTTCACAAAATTTGATTCACATAACCCACTTAATATTACATTCATTACCCTAGAATTATTTTTAAATGGTTTATTGCCATCTCGATCCATGGGAGGATTTGTAAGTGGTGTGAATCCATCCTCAATGGATTATCATATATTGTAGCCATGTGCTATCAAATAGGTTCACATCCTCACGCTCCAAAAATAATAGTTAGTCCCATCAAACAATAGAGCCTTATTTGATGAAAAATGTTCTTGGCAACCCATGTGTGTTCTTGTAAGATCTTCCTTCAAGTTGTTAGGCTTTCACAAAGGAACCTACTCTAATACCAATTGAAGAAACACACGCTTATACTGAGAGGGGGTGAATAGTATAAGATAAAAAAATTCTTTCCAAATTATAACAACAATAATATAAATGCAATAATAAATCAATGCACAATTTTCATACACATAAGAGATAATGCTTTTACGTGGAAACACCCTTTTAGGAGAAAACCACGATAAAATATTGCTTATATTTTTCTTCAAAAAACCCACAGGAGACACCAATCCCCTAGTTCAAGTTCGTTGGCACCAACCCATAGGAGACACCAATCCCCTAGTACAATTTCATGGGCACCAACACACATGAGACACCAATCTCCTATACAAGTTTATGGACACCAATCCATAGGAGACACTAATACCATTCTACAAGTTCATGGGCACCTACCTATAGTAGACACAAATCCCCTTCTACAAGTTTGTGGAAACCAATCCACAAGAGACACCAATCCCCTTCTCAAGTTCATGGACACCAACCCACAGGAGACACTATGGTGACCCCTATACAATTTCATGGATACCAGTCCACAGGAGACACCAATCCCCTATACAATTTTATGGACACCAATCCATAGGAGACACCAATCTCCTATACAATTTCATGGACACCAATCCACATGAGACACCAATCCCCTATACAATTTCATGGGCACCAATCCATAGGAGACACCAATCCCCTATACAATTTTGTGGACTCAAATCCCTTATACAAGTTCATGGACACCAATCCACAAGAGACACCAATCTCTTTGAGGTACCAACCTCACTCAGTTCTGCTCAAAAATTGATCACAACCACTGCTCAAATATGCTCCCCAATATGCTCACAAACACTGCTCAAATCTACTTCTAAATCTGCTCATAAATATTGCTCAAATCTACTCCCAAATCTATTCACATACATTGCTCAAATCAGATCCCAAATATGATCAATATATGTTCATTATAATCCCTATTGTACCTTGCTTTTACTCTTTAAATTCTTCCCTTTTCTTGAGTTTTCTTTCTTCAACTGAAAGCAATACAAACATATTCTACCTAGAATTATTTTAACTTCATGAACATATAGAGGATGATATGCACTAGTGTAGAAAGCTTCAAATGGCCAATATGTTCTTCACATTTATTAAGTTTTTCACTTCCACATATCTCATATTTATCACAATTTAAATTAGTCTTAGTCTAGCACCAGATAACTTACCTGTGTGTTGAATTGGAGATGTTAATACCTTGCTTTTATTCCACTATCATGTGCACCTTTTCTTCTTCTTGAGATGGCTGAATTGTCCTTCCTTGTTAATTGAATGCTTGGGTGAATATGTGCACTTAATCCTCTTACTCTATTCTTTGATGCCTTGACTTGTTTCAAATCTGTGTCCTTCGAATCTGCCTCAATAATGATGATCTTTCTTTTGTATATGCTTTCCAACTCAGCCTTGAAAAAATAATTTTCCTTTTGTATGTGCTTTCAAAATTTGCCTCAGTAATTCTCTTTTCCCTTATTTATTTAAATATCAAATCAAACAATTTAAAACCTTATCACTCCTTTTAAAACATACACAATAAATATTAATTAAATATAACTCCTTATATCTCCCTTTTTGAAACTTACAAAATAAAACTTTATTACAAAAAAATGACTCCTTATATCTCCCTTTAATGAAATTTAATCAAAAACTTTACCTTGCACAACAAAACTTTAGTAGGCTACCGAGGAGATTTGACCCTTGGACCTCTAGTAGCATAGTGCCCTAATGCAAGCTCATGACCAACTAAGCTAACCCAGTGGATGAAACTAAAGGGCCCAATAAAATATTTGAATCCTTCATTGCACTATCTCGAACAACAATTGCACAACAAAATAGGCACCGAGGAGATTCGACCCTCAAACCTTCTGTACTGCAGTGCCCTAACACGGGCTTGTAACTAACTGGGCTAACCCACCGATTGATATCAAAGGGCACAATAAAATATTTGAACATTTCATACCTTGCACTTCAGTCGTATGATAAAAATGTCGTCGAGGAGATTCAAACTTTAGACCTTCTACACCATAGTGCCCTAACGCGGGCTAGAAACTGACTGGGCTAACCCAACGGTTGAAATTAAAAGGACATAATAAAATATTTGAACCTTCCTTCAGATTGCTACTACGCCATCGAACGTCATCCTGAATCTTCAACTTGTGCTCCTCTCTAGGACGTCCTCCCTTCTCTTCAACTCTCTGCTCAATCTTATATCGAAGGATATTCAAATTGTCTTTATTCAAAAAAATGAATTATTGGCCTTGTATAAATATTCTTTCACTTTGCTATTTGCACCCAAGGAGGTCGGCCCATGCATATTAAACCTTTGAATTTCAAATTCACTTTTATATGGTGCTCAAGTCAGCCCATTCTCTTTTATATTATAATATTTAAATCTATGATTTAAATATTATAATATTTGAATATTTAAACTTTTATTCAAAATATATTTAAATCCTTTGATTTAAATATAAACCCTCCACTTTAATATTTAAATATTTCATTTAAATTTTAAAGCATATAATTAAATCACCTTTAAAGATATATGCCTTGACATCAATGACAACATTAAATCACCCTTGAAGATATTTGCCTTGACATCAATGACAACTCAATAATTCTAACACTCCGGTCTTACATTTTTTACACCAAATATATTTTTGATTTTGTTATGTATATTTCTTGTATTCTTTTATGATCTTATCAAATTCCTTTCGAAATGATTGGATGGTCTGATGTATTGTGTCCTCTTCATTGCTATCTAAATTTTCATGCCTAGTATGTGTTGCAATTCCTACTACTATGTGCTTCACCTCACTCTCAAAATTCTTCACTTTTTCTAGTGCTTCCTCATATGTTGAGGATGGTACTACCTTCATCTTATTTTTGTATCTTGGCAGTAACCCATCAAGAAACCATAACTTGACCAATGCATCTGCTGGTGGTATTTTCTTCTTATCAGCCAATTGCTTTAGTTGATGGTTATATGTCTTAACGTCCTCATCAACTCATTATTTTGTAGTGTAAATATTTGTCACAATATCATTGTCATCTATCAAGGGTTGAAATTATTTTATGAAAGTATTCTTCATCATATTCCATGCTTGGAATGCTATTGTATTCTCTTGCTTTAAATACCAATCTATTGTGATTCCTCGTAGTGTGGCAGGAAATAGTTGTAACTATTCATCTGGTTGATTTACACCATTTTCTTTCTAGATGGTTATACATTTCTCGATGTGCCATGTCATGTCTTCCTTCCCTTCTACCATTAAGGGTGGACATCTTTTTTTTCCTGCTCTTGTAGCTACACTAGCCATTGTTGGATTTCCTTCCTCGTGACTTGATGAGGTATCCTCCAAAATCCTTGACTGATTCCTTCTTTGGGTGGGTAATCCACTACACTAATCTTAATTGGATGTTTCTATATATGGTACCTTATTCTCACCAAATAGTGATCTCCCAACCTTTTGTGCATCCTCACTCTGTGACCTTCTTTGCAAGAATGCCAATTGTGGCCCTGGTTCTTCTTCTTGAGACCTCGTGCCCTGTTGCTCTAGTACCTAACTCCCATCCTTTGCACCCATTTGCAACCTTCCTATCACTTATTCAAGTGTTGTCATCCACTCACTACCTTTTTGCATTGTTATTTTTTCAAATGTCTTCCCTTATTTCAATGTTCTCGTTAACCCTTGGTGGTTCTTGTACCCTCTCTTTCATATTTATCAACAATGTATCCCACGTTTCAATATATTCTTATTTTTAAGTCCATACTTGTTCAATTACTGGTTCATTTATAGATTTATTTATGTTCTCCCTTTGAGAAATTCTCATGCTCCTTCTAATTGGAATCTACTCCTCTTCTTGATTTTATCTCTCGCATATTCACAAAATTGTATCTGTCATTCACCTCCAATTAGTTCTTATTCACTATTTGTCACTTGTAGGTTCCTTTTAGCTACAATAATGGGTTCTTCTCAATTGCATCAATTTGAAATAATTTCAATATGCAATGATGGCAAATGTAGCATAAGGAGTAAGGCCATAGGGGGAGGTGAGTTGGAAGGTTTGGAGAGGGATTCTAATGTTTTGTAATAGCTTTTGCCCAAATCGTACAAGTGTACGATTTGCCAATGTACGATTTATAACTTCCCAAAACTAGTTGTACAGTTCCCAAATCATACAGTTGTATGATCCAAATTGTACAACAAGCTAGTATGTATAATTTACCACTTGTATAGTGTATTGAAAGTCAATTTTCAAGGAAAACTCAATAGTTTTGTAATCATTCACTCTTTTACCCTATTTTCCTTATTTGACAAGTCTAACTTTGCAATTTCACTTCCCAAAACTAGAAATTGATCATGTGTACAATTTGGTTTGTCATATGTACGGTTGCACAAACCCTTGAATGTTTCTCCACTTGCAATTATGCCAACTTACACTCAGATTCTTCATAGAGTAAGAATTACCTATCTTTGTAATGCAATTATCAACACATTAGTCTAACATGCAAACCCCAATCCATTGTAATTGAATTATTATCATCAATCAACATTTCCAAAAATTGTACAACAGCATAATAACATTTTTTTATAGCAATAAAAATGTATAGAGTTAATTCTCCAACATCATCCAGGGTTATGGGCTCATCAATAGTGTAATTCCATTGCAATAACATCCATCTTCCACACCATTCTGGCCATACTTGCACAGAACACACAATCTGGATTCACCATTCACATGCACAATAGAATTCACAATGACTCACAATCCATAATGTTGTTTCATATTAACATGGTTGAATGTATACACAATTACCAATGAACAATCACAATGAACAACAATCATGAATAGTAAATGAACAACTACAATCCTCCATGGACAACTCTTCCATAAGCATGAAAAACCATAAAAATTTGAATGAGAGGCTTATAATGCTTGCCTAGGCCATTCCAAAGTGGTTCTTGAGATAATCACTATTTACAACTGTCATCCCATTCGACAACCAACTTGCATTAAGGTTTTCCTAAGTCTAATTTATTTTTTATCAAATTCACCTTAAATGCACATTTCACTTGATTTTACTTAATTTCTAATTGCACATTTATAAAATTGTATAATTACACCCAATTATACATTTTGTAATTCCACATTTGTACAATTAGATAAAACCCTATATTTGTATGTTTTGACAAACTATACATCCAACGAAATTGAAAAAATTGACAAAATTATGCAAATCCAATTTTCACTTCTTCTGGAAGGTGGATTTGTTGCCTACAAGGATAAGCAACCAAGTGGAAAGAACAATCTATAACATGCATACCTCCAACTAGAACTTAGTCGATCACCAAGTGGTTTGGTCTCCTGACCACCACTTGGTGGTTGAGAGCCATAGTGAGACATTCTTCCTTTATGGCTCTCTTGTTGCCCGAGCACGTACCATGTGGGACAATGCTCACATAAGGCTTTTTAAAATTCTTCCACTTGAGTGAAGTTGAGCGTGATCCAACACACATCAACCACGTAATATTTGCACGTAAGGTCACATACCTCTTAAATGGCTCCCCAACCACCCATATATGACCTGAATCCATTCAAGGCAGACTATAACAAGGAGGAATTGGTCATTATGATGTCTAAAACCTACCTGATAGAGGATTTGATACTACAAAAAGAAAAGAGACTTGGTGTCTACACTTGCAACCTTGAACGAACAAGGTGGCCTCAATCACACAACAATAGGGGTCAAAAGAGATATTTGAAACCACCAATGCATAAGAATAACCAATCACAATATATAAATGGCATTCATCAAAGTATTTTAAAGGATTTGATTTAATTGTGATATGATGAAATGCCTGAAGATTTCAACCAAAATAAATAAGGTAAGTTGGTTTAAAATGTTGCTTACAGGGGGTTAAAACAACAACATATCTACTACATCAAACAAATCCAAAATATTGAATTGTGTCCCAACAAGGCTTATAATATTTATATGAGACTCTAGTTTTAAAGCAATATAATTTTGTGATAGAAACATCCATGGCTTCCAAGATCAAGGGGGAAAATGAATCTAAAACAATAGATTCACAATCAACTCTTATTGCCAATAATATACAAGCCTAAAGTAAGAATAAATCAAGTGTTAACAAGAATTGAAAGCAATTACATTATTTCATTCTATCAACACACATTTGAAAAGCAATCAAAGCATGGAAACCCCCAACCTAATCATCCTGATATATGGGTCTCCTTACTCTTTGTGACCTCCAATTTTCTTCCTCCTTCTTAGCCTAGTCCCCCAACTAAGCCCCTCTACCTTATTTAAAGCTATTCCTCCCTGATAAAGCAATATGCTCTTAACTAAAAAAATAATTTCCTCCCCACCTCCCCATGTGAGGAAGAGATAAGTTAAAATATTATAAAATCAAAAAGTAGAGATAAGGTGATCCATCCCTTTATTCCATGCCCCCTCCTCAAGAACATTAACAAATTTAAAACTATTAAAGGAGAAAAAGGGGAATCTCCTTTAAAAATTAACCGCCATGAAGCAACCACGGAGGAGGATGAATAATCCTCTAATTCAATAAAATAATCATTATATTATTAAATTATCTTAGTGCTCTTTTGGTCCAATAAAAATTAGACACATTTTGTGAAGACAAAAATCACCTAATTGCATTCCAAAACCTACCAAATCAATGAGGTAACATGCAATTAGATTAATTAAACCATAATTAATTGATTTGCTTTTCTTTTTTCCAAAACATATTTCCTAAAATATATCTTTCACAAAAGCATCAATTAACTTCACAAAATATTACAAAACTAAGAATTAGGTCCTAATTCATCATGTAAAAGGGTCCTGCCAAGGTGGGTCATGACATACTACCCCCCTTGGACTAAACACAGTCCTTTGTGTTTCTCATAATAGAAAGCATAAAGCAATTATATATTTCCATAAGCATTGCAAATCAGAAAACAAGCAATATACTTTCATAAATCAACAATCACAGGCATCAAATGCATTCTCAATGTTTCACACCATTGTTTTATCCTTAAGTGGGTGGCCTCTTTTAAGATAGACTCAACTACCACCGACCAACTCTAAGGAGACTAGTACTAGACATCATGGTCCAATGGTGCAAACATGAGCATAAGTAAAATGCAATGCAACTACATGAGGGTAATATTTCATGTTACCCTGAGCTGTCTTCATCATCATTTCCCTTTTTCTAGTATCTCATTCCCGGGTGGTCGATCAACTTCTTCCACCCATGAGAGTACCTGGACCTATAATTCAACAAAATATCAGTAGTACCATATCCTCAATGCAATAAAACATCCATATTGCATAAACATAAAGTATTGAAACATCCATCAATACATAAATCTCATCATAGAGTCAAAGCATTGAAACATCTATCAATGCATAGTCAAACTATAGTAGAGTCCTACAATAATAATAGAATTACAAATTGTTTTCAAACAAGTAAGGAAAATATTTCCTCATGTCTTCCACTTTTTCCCAAGTGGCATTCCTCTCTGAATATAGGTCCCACTAGACCTTGCATTGTTCTAGAATTCGCTTCCTTAGCATCTTGGAATGAAATTCTAGGATCTTCATAGGTTTTACCTCAATGATTGAGGGATCTGCCATCTATAATTTTGAAACATCCAACACATGGTTAGGATCAGCAATATACTTTCTAAGCATGGATACATGGAAATATTTATGGATCTTTGACAAGTTGGGTGGCAAGTCAAGTCTATAGGCTACTGGACTTATCCTCTCTAGGATCTCAAAAGGCCCAACATATCTAGGATCCAACTTGGTTGATCTGATGGTGCTTTTCATAGGCTTCACCCTTAAAAATACTCTATCCCCTATAGAGAATTCCCTAGGTGTCCTTTTCAAATCAATGTAGCTTTTCTAATGATCTGAGGCTTCCTTAAGCCTTTGTTAGATTATCCTAAGTTGTTCTTCCATCTCTTTGATTGTATCTGGTCCAATGACAACTCGGTCCTCTGGATTATCCCAAGATAATGGTGTTCTGCATCTCCTACCATACAAGGCTTCAAAAGGGGCCATCTTCAAGGAAGCATGATAACCATTGTTATAAGCAAATTCTACTAGATGCAAAAAGTCTTCCCATCGAGACTTCTGGTCCATGCAATACATGCGAAGCATGTCTTCCAAGACTTGGTTAACCCTTTTAGTTTGTCCATCAGTTTTTGGATGGTATGCAGAACTTAAGTTCAAAGTTGTGCCAACTACACGATGGAGAGCTCGCCAAAAATCAGATGTAAACCTAGAATCCCTATCTAAAATAATCACTTCAGGAAAACCATGTAACCTAAAAATTTCCTTAGAAAATATGTTAGCCACTATTAGAGCATCATCCTTGGTGCTCCCTGGTATGAAATGTGTAACCTTGGTCAATCTATCGACCACAACAAGGATTGCATCATGTTGGTACCTAGTCTTAGGTAACCCTACTATAAAATCCATCGATATTACCTACCACTTCTACATAGGTATATCATGTGGATACAATTGTCCTATTAGATGTCTATGCTCAACTTTCACTTTCTAGCATTCCAAGCATCGAGAAACAAAGTTTGTAATATCCTTCTTCATACCAGACTAGTAGAAGGTCTTTTTCATGTTTTCCCTCATCTTGGCCCCTCCAGGATGAGTGAAATATGGAGAACTATGTGCTTCCCGCATAACCAATCTCCTCAAATTTCTAATTTTAAGAATAACCACTCGATATTTGAAGCATAAGAGTCCATCCTTAATGCTAAAATCCTTGTTCTCACTAGGATTTCTTTCCACTTTGGTCTGAATTCCACTACAATATTGATCCTGAGTTTGCATTCTTTTGACTTGGTCCATTAAGTCAACATGACTTTGGGTCAAAGTAGCTATATGCCTTCTACTTAAGGCATCAATGAATTTATTTTCTTTTCCTTTGATATACTCAATACCAAAGTCATATTCTACCAAGAACTCAATCCATCTTCTCTACCTAGCATTGAGCAAAGGTTGAGTAAAGATATATCTTAAACTTTGATGGTCAGTTCTCAACTCAAAAGGTTTACCAACTAGGTAATGTCACCATATCTTTAAAGCATGCACAACCACTGCTAACTCTAAATCATGCATAGCATAGTTAACTTCATATTTCTTGAGTTTTCTTGACTCATATGCTATGACTGAATTATCTTGGGATAAAAATCCTCCCAATCCTTCCAAGGAAGCATCTGTACAAACTAAAAAATTCCCTTGAGGATCTAGAATTTTCAATATTGGCATCGTAGTGAGCTTTTGCTTAAGTTGTTCAAATGCGGCTTCACACTTGTCTGTCCACTTGAATTATTTTCCTTTCCTTTGGAGATTTGTTATTGGATAGGCTATTTTGGAATAGTCCTTTACAAAATACCTATAATAACTTGATAAACCCATGAAACTTTGTACTTCAATCACATTTGTAGGAGGTGGCCAATTCAAAATGGCTTCAATCTTCTTTGAATCTACTACAATTCTATCTGTAGATATAATATGTCCCAAGTATTGCACTTGTGGGAGATAAAAGTCACACTTAGACAAATTCTTATAGAGTTGATTCTTCCTCAACAACTCTAGCATGATTCTCAGATGCCTATCATGCTCATCCTTATTATAAGAATAAATCAAGATATCATCCAAGAATATCAAGACAAACCGATCCAACTATCTTTTGAACACATTGTTCATCAAATTCATGAAAGTTGTTAGTGCATTGGTCAATCCAAAAGGTAAGACTGTGAACTCGTAATGTCCATATCTAGTCTTGAAAGCAGTTTTATGAGTATCCTCATCTCGGATTCTCAATTGATGATATCCTGACTTCAAGTCAATTTTAGAGAAAATAGTGGCATCCTTAAGTTGATCAAACAAATCTTCTATTCTTGGTAAAGGATACCTATTTTTTATGGTCACCTTATTTAGCATTTTGTAGTCTATGCACAACCTTAGCGATCCATCCTTATTTTTAACAAAAATAACAGGTGCACCCCAAGGTGACACACTAGGTTTAATCAAACCTTTATCAAGCAACTCCTAAAGTTGTATCTTCAATTCTTGCATTTCTATAGGGTTCATCCTATAGGGAGTTCTATGAATAGGCTCAGTTCCTAGCATCAATTCGATAGTGAAATCAAATTCACATTTTGGTGGTAACTTGAGAAGTTCTTTAAGAAATACATCCCTAAACTCTTGTAAAATTGGGTATTCTCTAAATACTTCTTCTTTTGAGTCATCCCCAATTTCCTTAAGTTTAACCACATAGGCCATTCCCCCTTTCTTGATGACCTTATTTAATTGCATTGTTGATATCAACAGTGGTTGAAAAGACCCTTGTTCACTATACAATCTCAACCTTCTCTTGTCTTCACCTGTAAATTCAATCCATCAATCTTGGAAATTAATCAAGGCTTCATGAGCCTTTAACCAATCCATTCCCAAGATGATGTCAAAGGCATGTAGTGATGCTACATATAAATACCAAATGGTAGAGCTATTGGGTAGGGTGATCTTGGTTGAAGGAAAATATTGATCCATAGAGTAGGTCTATCTAGACCCATACTCAACTTTCCACCCTTGTGCCAAAAATCTTGGTCTTTCTAGCATATCCCCAACTAAGCTACTAGAAATGAAACTATCAATAGCTCCACTATCTATCAAGATTTTAACTTCTCTACCAAAAATTTTACCATTTAGGAGCAAAGGTGTGGCTTACCCATCCAAGCTTTGGCTTCCTGTGGCTACATAAATCTTGTGGTTTGGACCATCTATCCTTGTGCTTGAACTTGCTCGAAGTGGACATTTGTTTGCATAATGTGGACCTCCATAGTCAAAGCAACCACCTTTGGGAACTAAAGCTCTTTCCTGAACCTGTTTCCCTATCCCAACTACTTGCAATGGTTCTGGTTGTCTCAGAGGTTGAGAACCTTTGTTATTATTATTGTTGTTGTTCCTCTATTGGAATTTCTTCTTGAAATTCCTCTATTTCCCATTGTTATTTCTTTTAAACTTTGGATTTCCTTTGCTTTTTTAGCTCTACTCGAGTTCCCATTTTCTTTTCTTCTAGAACTATCGATCCTTTCCTAACCAATTTGGGAGATTATTGTTGGTCCTACTTGGTTGTAGATTAGATTCTACTTGTTGAGCCAGATCATAAGCCTTTTATAGATTTTTAGGCTTGAGCACATTTACCACTGATCTTATCTTAGAATCCATTCCCAAGATAAATTTATGCACCTTCATCTTGTCATCTCTTTCATATGAAGGAACATACTTAAGCAATCTTACAAATTATCGAAAGTATACTTCCACAGTTTTTGTTCCTTGATGAAGAGTAGAAAATTCCTCATATTTCTCTATGTAGAATTGTTCCATGAGGAACCTTTTCTTGAAGGCTTCCATGAAACCTTCCCACTTAAGGTGAATTGCCTAGATTTTTTGTCCTTCTCTGAATGTATTCCACCACTCCAATCCTATTTCTACTAAGTGGAGTGTGGCCCAAATAGTTTGGGTCATTGAGGAGTAGTTTTTCATGGAGAAGTAAGTCTCCAACTCATTCAACCAAGCCTCAGCTGAATCTCCTCCTTCCTTTCCATTAAACTTAGTCACCTTAACATTCTTCAAATCCCTAGCTAATTCTACCTCAATGAGGGCTCTTGTTTCATGATCTATTGCATCAGGATCAACTACATGCTCAATTGTAATATTTTTGATCTTTGGGTTCTTGACCTCAGGATTTTGGATCTCAGCTCTAATAGTTTCCAACAACTATCTTTGTAGATTCATTTGTTCTTGCATCGTAGACACAACAACAGTGAGGTTTTCTACCTCTTTATTGGAGTTTCCAAAACTTTCTCCTATGGGTCTAGCCTCAACACTATCTAGCCTAGCTAGTCTCCCTCCTCGAGAAGTTCCACTCCTTCCACTCCTCAATTTGGGTGTCATTTTCCTAGTCACAAAAGGGTTGAGTTTCATAGTTAGTTTCTTTATCCCTACGAACTAACTTATCTCATTATCATTCATTTGATAATGGCTATGGTTATTCTTGCAAGATACCCTAATAGGAGCTACTTCATCTAGGAAAAATGCAAAGCAGTCTTTAGCTTTACCCAAAGAAACTTCTAGTCCTATAACCTAGAGTTCTTTCATGGAAGATTTTAGTCCTACAACCATGCTTTGATACCAACTGTAACAAACCTCATTTTCCAACCATCTCATGAGAGAATTTTTTTTTATTTACTCATAAGTAAAGTCTATATTCAAGGATTACTCAAGAATGTACTCAATGTAAGTTGTAAGGCAACACTTCACTAAGAGATAACATGGTCAGTGTCTACCTCTTGTGAATAGGAGTGGCCAATCTCCTATAAGACCAACGGGTTTACCTTCATACCTCCATGGTATAAGGACACCTTAAATGGTCACCCTACCTTTCCTACATTCTCCATGAATGGGGAAAGTCTTGACCATAGCATTTAGGGATTCTCCTCTTCTCAGTACCCTCGAGAATGGGATAGCCATTTCCCTTTTACTAACTTAAGTCCATCTAAGTTAGTCCCAACCTAAGTCTATCTAGGTTGATGTTAGGTGTATGCCTTACCTATTAGATATTGCATCACTAAGATGGGGTATCTATCATTTATAGTGCTTTGTTACCCTCATCTCCACAATGGGGTAGCTAAGGTGGTTATCATTTTCTAATGATAAACTCATATAGACCATCTATTGTCTAACACCTAACTTACTTGCATAAGACTCTCCTAACCATCATGATAGGAGATAAGATCTAAACTAGACCTTCCAAATATTACCTTCTTTGGGCCCCACTTGAGTTCCGCACCCCAAGTGTAACTTATGCAAACATTCTAGGTATTACCTTTTCATAATTACCTCATGTATAAACTCTATCATTCATTCCTTGAACATCTCTCTCTCAAATACATAAATAGGGTGTTTATTTAAGTCCATCTACTTAAATAATTTAAAATCTATCTCTTCATCATGAAGTCACTTAAATAAGATGTAATCCCTATTTCCATTATTAATCCATAAAACATGATGATTTATACAACATCATAAATCAGAGTACAAAGCTACATCATACATATTTTGAGCATAACTAGAATTCCATCATTTACATATCTTATAGAGAGTAAAGCAATACATCCATTCTAGATTACAAAATAATACTCATGCTAGAAGTATCTTTTACAATAAGCTTTCCATCATGAAAGCCTTAATACAACATATGTCAAAGGGATCAATGTCTGAATTGTATAAGTCTTCACTGGTCCATCTTGCCTCTCCATCGCTCGATTGATGGTGGTAAGGGATCAGGACAACTCATGATATTCATGTAGTTTTCCCTTAAATGCACTTTTTCTAAATAGTCTATCATAAAGCAATGTATGCATTTTATCATTTGAATGCAACCATGCAACAAACATTCACCATAATGTAACCATGCATTATACATTCATTTCAACAAAGAAAGGAAACCCCATAATTTCCCAAGAAATAATTCCACATTCATTCTTTTATCACATACCCTTTTTCCACAAAAATATATTCCTTTGTTAGAACAATTACAATTACAAACACTTCTAGTCCAAGCAAGAGAGAACCCCATAAATTCCCCCAAATAATAGATTCCCTACCCATTCTTTCTTGTTCATAACTTAGAAGATGCATTTATAATTAAATTTCCAAGATTCCTCATTTCAAGCAATCACTTCTAGTCTAGTTCAAACAAAAACAAGAGGGAACCCCATAAATTCCCCCAAGAATGAATTCCCCACCCATTCTTTCCTAAACATAGCTAGAAGGTACTTTTATAAACCAAATTCCCTTAATTTCCATTCACACAAAAATAGCATTTAAACAAATGAATCAAACATTTGATCTTTCCATAAAATTTTGATCTATAAACCATCCAATTTTTCCACAAAATTGTTTGTAAATATAACATTCAATTTTTCCACAAAATATTCCTTTAACTAGCATTCAATTTTTCCACAAAACATTCCTTCAACTAGCATACAATTTCTCCACAAAATTGCCCTAAAGTTTTCCTACAATTTTTCCACAAAATTACCCTATAGTTAACCTACAATTTCTCCACAAAATTGACCTATAGTTAACCTACAATTTCTCCACAAAATTTGGACTCAAGTCTCCTTCAAATTTTTCCATAAAATTGCACCTAGGTTTCATTCAAGTTTTCTACAAAATTGTGCCTAGGTTTCCATAAAATTTCCACCAAAAATTGATCCATAAAATTTTCCACCAAAAATTGATACTATATCACATTCAATTTTCCACCAAAATTGATTCATATGTTTGATTCAATTTCTCTAAAATATAATTCAAAAAACCTTCAAAAGATTCAAGCAAAAGCGTTTACTTCTACAAGAAAGGTATTTGAATCCAACATAAGGTCAATAGTCCACCAAGTTAAACCAAGTCAATCTGGTCAGTGCAATCAACTATAAACAAACTATAGTCATCATAGTAAACATGAATGCTTGGGTAAAAGTAACCTCAAAAAGTCAATTAGAGCATTCGCAACTAATGCTTAGCCTCTGCAAGGTGGTGGATACCTAGACCACCACCTTGTGATCAAGTATTAAGGGGTGATCTCCCCTATAACAATTGCTATAGTGCTCCCACTAGGGAGCATGTGGGATTATTACCACACTATATTACAAAATAGTTTGCCTCACTTTTCTCCCAAGCAATCCATAGGTGAAACAACCAAATATAAACAAACTAACCAAGCAAATCATGCCACATGGAAGACACAAGTGGATCAACAAGCATACCGGTCAATAGAGTGGTCATCACACATAAGCCACATGTAAATGCACCTCCAACTAGTGCAAGGTGGCCCTTTCTCAATGGTTCCCTTGACCACCAAGTGGTGGTCACCCATTAAGGGGAGCAACTCCCCTTTTATACCCCACTCAATATTCGACATGGTCAATGTGGGATAATTTGATCCCACAAAACAAATAAAAGTGTTTTAAACTATCCTTATGAGAATGAACAGGATATAACTAATCATAGGTCAAGGGAAGCAACCATGTGGTAACATCAGGGTGAGGACAAGCTACCAAGTGGCAACAACAATCTATACCATGTGTGCCTCTAGCTGGTACTTAGTCGACCACCAAGTGGCTCGATCTCCTGACCACCACTTGGTGGTCGGGAGCCATAAGGATACCTTATCCCTTTATAGATCCCTTGTCACCCGAGCACATCCCATATGGGACAATGCTCGTGGACAAATTTTTAAAATCCTTCTTCCTAAGTGGAACTAAGTACAATTTAGTGTGCATCAGTCGCTTAGGATCGACATGCAGAGATCACATACCTCTTAATTGGATCCCCAACCACCCATATATGACCTGAATCCATTCAAGGTAGACTATAACAACGAGTAATTGATTGTTATGGTGTCTAAAACCTGTCTGATAGAGGATTTGATGTTACACAAAGCAAAGGGACTTGGTGTCTATACCTGCAACCTTAAACAAATAGGGTGACCTCAAGCACACAATAATAGGGGTCGAAAGAGATATTTAAAACCACCAATGCATAAGAAGAACCAATCACAATCTATAAACAGTATTCACAAAATAATTTTTAAAAGATTCGATTTAATTGTGACATGATGAAATTCCTGAAGACATCGACCAAAATAGAGGAGGTAAGCTGGTTTAAAACGTTTCTTACATGGTTTAAAATAGTAGCATATCTACTACATCAAACACATCCAAAATATTGAACCATGTCCCAGCAAGGCTTATAATATTCATCATATGATACTCTAGTTTTAAATTAATATAAGTCAGTGATAACAACATCCATGGCTTCCAAGATCAAGGGAGAAAAAGAATCTAAAAAAATAGATTCACAATCAACTCTTATTGCCAACAATATACAAGTCTAAAGCAAGAATAAATTAGGTGTTAACAAGAATTGAAAGCAAATATATTATTTCATTCCATCAAAACACATTTGAAAAGCAATCAAAGCATGGAAACCCCCAACATGATCCTTCTTATGGGTTGATCTCCTTACTCTTCGTGACCTCTAATTGTCTTCCTCCTTAGCCTAGTCCCCCAACTAGATCCCTCTAGCTTATTTAAAGGTATTCCTCCCTGATAAAGCAAGATGCTCTTTACTAAACAATTAATTTCCTCCTCATATCCCCATGTGAGAAAGATAAGTTAAAATATTATAAAATCAAAAAGGGATCAAAAATAGAGATAAGGTCCATCCCTTTGTTTCTTGCCCCCTTCTCAAGAACATTGATAAATTTAAAACTATTAAAGGAGAAAAAAGGGAATCTCCTTTAAAAATTAACTGCCGTGAAGCAACCACAGAGGAGGATGAATAACCCTCTAATTAAATTAAATAATAATTATATTATTAAATTATCTTAATGCTATTTTGGTCCAATCAAAATTAGACACATTTTATGAAGAAAAAAATCACCTAATTGCATTCCAAAACCTACCAAATCAATGAGGTAACATGCAATTAGATTAATTAAACCATATTTAATTTATTTTCTTTTCTTTTTCCCAAACATATTTTCTAAAATATTTCTTTCACAAAAGCATCAATTTACTTCAAAAAATATTACAAAACTAAGAAATAGGCCCTAGTTCATCATGAAAAAGGGTCCTGCCAAGGCGGGTCATGACATATACCATACTATGTTACTATTATAATTATGTATGTTTTAGATATGTTTGACTAAATTTTAAATGATAAATTAGCACAACCTTTGGATATTTTTATTTTTAAATAGGCCATATAAACAAGTCTTAGACTAAGCTCATGCACTCAACTTAGCACACTCAAGATTTACAATTGACAAATGAGTCTTTGTATAAAAGTACATAATAATTTGTAGCATACATGTAAGAGGATAGTTGAAAAACCTTTGATTGTGATAATTCAATAAAATATCTAATCATGAAGAATTCCACTCTTCAAATTACATATAATTGTTTATCACTCATAAGCATGAAAAATACCACTCGTCAAATGGCTTGTAATTATTTCTTGTAGTTGATGATCATGAAGAAAACAACTATTAAAATGTCTTGTGACTATAGATGGAATGGAAAAATTTAGGCCTTTTTTAATTCAATTTGTTACATATGGATTCTTAATTTGATAATATCATGTACCTTTTATTACACAACTCTTCACCTAAACTTTATACAAATATTTTTCAGGCAAGTTGAATAATGTAGATGGTCACTTAAATCTTTGTGCAATGGTTTCTCAATTTGTAACAACCTAGAAAATAATTGAATTTAAATAAGTCTTCCATCTATATACATCATAGTTTCAATTACCCTATTAGATTAATTATGCTCAAATTAGAGCATGATCTAACTTTATGATACAATATAAATTTGTATTAGAGATAACAAAACAAACTTTTATACAAAGGTACAAAACAATTAGATGAACATAATAAGTAGTGAAACTTAGATTAATAAACTTATAGAATATGTCTTACAAATATTAGTCAAAGTAGTTTTAAATTTTTAGTATAACAGTATATGTTCCGTTTCTATGTTGTCTTGTTCAATTTTTTTTATTTTCTATGATATTGTACCTCTCTTTTGGTTCTTTTTCATAGATTGTAATTGCACAATCAATAAGCCATATTTTTCTAATATTTACAAACACTATAAAAGGTAAAAATTTATATTTGGATCAAAGAGAAATGAAAGTTACACAATCAATGGAAACCGACACCCTCCAATCAATAAGGAAGTTATACAATGGAGATTAGATAGAATTGGGGATAAATTCCCATGTATCAAAATACATACTTTATATTTCTTAAAATATCAAAAAGAGGATGGGAATAGAATCTGGTCCTAGGAAATTTGATAAAATAGAAAAAAAGTTATTTGAAAAGGATAGAAGGCTATGGTGCCATCAGCAAGGAAGAGTCCAAGATAATAGAAAGAGCTAGTGACTAGCATCAAAGATAGGTAATGTCAAACGAAAAATTCAAAGAGTTGATACCAATAGTTAAATAGTATTAGGCATGAGTAACGAGGTCCAAAAATACATTACATATGGCATGCCAAAAAATCTAGTCTAAATATAAAATCAGATCTAGCAGTTAAGAGGGTAGTTAGAGGAAATATTAGAGAATAATTATTGGATTTTGAGCTTAACCATAGAACAACACTAGCTAGGCAATAATAAAGTGTGATGAACTAAAACATTCTACCTAAAAAGTATCCATGCAACCTAAAACATGGTAAGAAATAAAGCATTAATGGAGAAAAATACGGTAAAAATTATACTTTTACCTAAGGTAAATGAATTCAACTACTTTGCTAAATTTTGATCTCTCTCTTATCTAATAATATGAAGAGAGAGATCAACAAAGATTAAAGAAAGTTATTACACACTGGTAGAGAACATAGAGCAATAAATAGAAGGCAATTATAAATAGGATTCTATACAAGTAAACCTAGGAAATATTTTGTTATGACTAAACGTACTATCAAAAGATAAGGAAAATAAGAATGTTAGAATTATTCACTAGTATGAGGGTGGTACAACAAAATGGCACCCAATTAAATGATGATAGAATCTTACCATTGATAATTATGTCACTAATGATGGAGTTCAAAACTTAGTTTTCCAACTACAATAGGGTTGTCTATATTGATGAAGGCATAGAGGACTACACATATGTGATAGTGGCTAATCTATCCCACAAATCTTTTTATTTCAATATTGAGGCTATTAGAAACCCAAATGTTTCTTGGTGGGAAGACAACATGAAGTATGTGATAGACATGCAATTCTTAAATTACATTAAAATATTGAACCTCCACCTGTTCTTTAGCTTAGTGACATTGTTATTAAAGTAATATCATGATAATTAATTATTTCTAAGATCAAATTTTGTTTAATCGTTGATTTGGTTGTAGAAATTTTATTAGGATTAGAAAATCATGATACCAAACCAAAGATATGCAATAATAGAGTAGTAAAGACTTATGACTTGTACACTACTCTAGACTGAGTTGTTTATGTGTACCATATATGTTGAAAGTATTTGATCAAGAAGAGTTAAATTTATGATTTAGGTGCTAACATGGAAATTCTAATCAAATTACTGATGGAATTTGGTCACCACCAAAATTAAAAAAGTATTATATGAGATGAAAAATGGAAAAATCCACACTATGTTGTCAAATCCTTTTTGAGCAAGTTTAGAGATAATTCCCATAAGGGGGACGGACGTCCAAGGTTCAAATATTGGGCCTCACCATACTGAATGCTTATTTGTATTCTTGGTGCTTTTAGTGGCGTAAAAGGTTTAAAATGATGCGACATGATGGTTATAGTGGCGAACAACGTGAATAACCATGGTGGCTACCGATTCCAACATGGTGCTTATTTAAGAAATTAGAGATAATGTCAAGGATCTAAAGTAGGGTAAATCCATATTTAGTTCCAATAATTTCTTAACTCTTACTACCTCGTACCTACCAAGAATAGTCCCAATGAAATAACAAAATCATACCTTCCTTGCAAAACCCTACATGAGTATCTCTATGGAAAGGTGCATCAAATAGAACCCAAGGACATGATTGGAAAATGAATGAATGTTTTGGAGGATATGGCTAAAATTTAATGGTACAAGGATGATAGTAGATTATAATGGAGGCATGTCACAAATTCACCCAGAAGTAGAGGTGGTTACAGATGATATGTGATATCAATAACCATTGTGTATACAAGATTAATGAGTTGAACCTAGGGGAAGTGAAGAAATTCACACCATAGAAAGGTGTATGATGATAAAAAATTTAGCTGAAAATTTCCTTTGTTAAGGAGAGATATCGAAAATGGCTAAGGAATAGATTGATTGATTAGACATTTTTCGTAGGACTGCCCAAACTACCGAACTCGTTTTGGCCATATCTCACTCATCCGGACTCGGATTGAGCTAAAATTTTGAGGGTAGATGCCTGAAAAACCCTAGAACGTCTCCACCAATTTTCATATCATTTGGAGCAACACAGATCCTAGCGCATCCCTATGTGTGAACGAGATATTTGGCAAGCGGCTATGCGAGGGTTTCATCCGGGTTGAGTGCAAGCAGCTCCAGAGGTTGGTTTTTAGGGCCTTCGGGCCCTAGCGGCCAATATTTTTGTGGTTTATGCTCAATATTTTAGTAGGAAATGTTGTAGGGGATCCAATATGGGTTAGAAATTTATCTTTCAATAGATCATACTGTGAACTTGAGTGACAACGGCTTCCAATTTGCTGCACAAAAGAAAAGTGAAAACCATACCTTTCCACGGCGTCTAGGGCAAGGATTAAAGAGATCACGAAACAAGTTTCAAGTAGTTGATCAAAAAATGGCTCATATCTCAAGTGAATCTGGTGCTAAGGTGCACCCACAAAATAATTCTACTATGAAAACCCCTGTCAAGGGTAAGAATTTCGAAGACTCAGTCCCAAAAATGAATTTTAGGGATGCCCTTCATGGTGGACAGCCTCAGCCCAATGCTAATATCAATCTTAGGGCTTCCCATAAACCTCTAAGAATGCCTAAGATTGATCCCGGGAAAATGGAGTCGGGATGTCTTAAAGCGAGCTGATGGAACTCCTATTGTTAAGCTTGATATGGGCAACATTCGAGTGGCATTGAAGATTTGGAAAAAAGAGGACTAATTTGTCGGTTCGTGGGTTTTCGTCCGAGTCTATCTGCTTTCAAAGTCTGGGCTGCAAAAAGCTGGAAAACTAAAGGTGAGTTACAAATCTCTATTTATCCAAATGGTTATTTTCTTGTTTTATTTGCTAATAATGAAGATAGAGAGAAAACTTTTCAAGGGGGTCCTTGGTTTTTTGGAAGGGCGGGGCTTTTCATGAAGCCCTGGCATACTAAATTTAAAGTCGAAGAAGAGATGCCTTCTATAGCTCCCGTGTGGGTTAGACTCTTTGGCCTCCCTATTGAATTTTGGAATCCTACTATTTTTTCTTCAATTGGAAACTCTTTAGGAACTTTTATGATGATTGCTGATTGTACTCAAAATTTTGAACATATTATTTATGCTCGGATTTGTGTTTTAATGGATTTTGACAAACCCCTACCTAAAAATATCACATTACAATTTGGGGAAGACACTTGGGAGCAAGTAGTGGACTATGAGAACATTCCTTTTCGTTGTAGAATTTGCCATGAATATGGTCATTTGGCTAGTGCTTGCCCAAATAAAATTCTTGATCAAAAGAAAGAAGATATAAACTCAGCGAGGTTTCCAAATACCTAAGAAGAAGAACACTCAGAAAAAACCGAGTTATGAAGGATCAATCAAAGTCATCTGCTAATATGTTTGAAATCCTTTCCACAAATGATGTCCCAAGTGAGGAAGAGGAAATAATGGAAACTGAAATCTTAGAAACACAATTTAAATATGAAGGGAAGAACTCGGAGACAAACCAACAAATCAAAGGTTTTCAACAGAGAAAAAAAAAAGGAGAAAATTTACACAAGAAAAACAATCTTTCAAATGTCAAAACTTCAAATAATGCGAGTCCCAATATAGACTCCGTTGAACCATCTAGTAAAATTTTGGTTGTGTACGAGCATTCTTCAAGGTTAGAAGCCATCTCAGATTCAATTGGAATAAGTCAAGAAACAGGGAAAAAAAATTGAAGATGGATTCTAATCAAAAAGCGGGTCGCAAGACCAATCAATATCATATGGTAAAAGAAGGTGAAAAGCTTGTAGAGGAAGGTAAGATTAATGCCCTTCCCAACTTTTTTAGCCCTGGTATTAATGAAGATCATCACTTGGAATATTAGAGGACTCAAAGGGAGTCTTTCAAAACAAAATGAAATTAGAAGAATGATTCTAGATAAATCATCCACATCTTGTTTTCCTTCAAGAAACAAAGATGTCAATGGAGGATATGGACTCAATTGCCGGTAAAATTTGGCCAGGTGGAAAAGTGGTTTCCCTCAGTTCCCAAGGGACTTCGGGTGGCATTGCTTGTCTTTGGGACCCAAAAGAGGTAGTTATTCACCATATGGTTAGCGGTTGGGGTTTGTTGGCTATAGCTATTCAAAGTAGACATTCCAACCAGATTATGCTCTGCATTACTGTTTATGCTCCGACTTCTTTGGAGGAAAAAAGAAGACAGGGGAAGGATATTACTCATATTATCTCTCATTTTCCTAAAGCTTGGATCTTGATCGGAGGAGATTTCAATACCATCCTCTCTCTGGATGAGAAAAGGGGGGAAATAGAAATTTGGACAAAAGCAACGACCTCATGAGCGAATATATTGCAAACCTCCATCTTGTGGATATCCAACCAGATAATGGCCTTATGAATTGGTCTAACGAAAGGCAAGGCTTAGCTTGTATAATGGAGAGATTGGATAGGTTTTTGCTCTCTAAAAATTTCTTAATCCATGGTCACATTCCTAAAGTGAAGACTCTTAATAATGTTGGTTCGGATCATTGGCCGGTCATGGTGGAAATGTGGAAAACCAATGTGAGTTTCTCTCCTTTTCGTTTTCAATTAATGTGGCTTAGAGACATTTCCTTCGAGACCTCGTGTGCAACAATGGTGGAAGGAAGGTAAACCTAGGCATGGGACTAAGATGTTCTATTTTGCCAAAATACTGCAATACATTAAATCCAAAATCAAGACTTGGAGCTGGAAAGAGTTTGGGGATGTTCATAAAAAAAACATGAAGTTATTGCTCATCTTGAAAATTTGAATAAGAAAATCCATTTAGATGGCCTCACGAGAGAAGAGAAGTGCAGATGAAATTAAACTCACAACTCGGTTAGAGGAATGGGAAAAAAGAGAAGAAATCTTATGGAAGCAAAAATCTAGAATTCAATGGCTCAAAGAAGGAGATCGAAACACAAATTTCTTCCACAAATCTCTTCTAGCTCGAAGATCTCACAACTTTATTTCTTCCTTAAAATCAGATTCTGGAGATGTTGTTTATACTTGGGATGGCATGAACTCTATTGTTGTTGATTACTTTTCCAATATTTTTGTTGCTACTCCTCTTGACTCAGCTTCACAACAAAATGTTCTTCAAGCAATCCCTTCTCTTATCACTTCGAGGAGAACTCTATTTTGACTTCTATTACTATCAATGAGCTTCAACAAGTAGTTTTTAAAATGCAAAAAGGGAAAACCCCAGGTCCTGATGGTTTTCCCATTGAGTTCTACCAAGAGTTCTGGGATATCCTTCATGTTGATTTATTAGAGGTGGTGGAAGAAGCCGGGAAAGCCAAAGAAATTTTGAAGGTTATCAATAAAACTTATATTACTCTTGTTCCAAAAGCTCAAGAGGTTGATCATATCTCAGCTTTTAGACCTATTGCTTTATGTAATGTTCTTCTCAAAATCATTACTAAAATCATGGCAGAAAGGTTGAAGCCTCTTTTGCATAAGATTATTTTCCCAGAGCAAGGGGGTTATGTGGAAGGACGTCAAATAGTAGATGAGATAGTTCTTGCTCAGGAAGCCATCCATTCCATGGATATGCAAAATTCTCCTTCCATGTTCATTCGGTTAGACTTATCCAAAGCTTATGACAGAGTGGATTGGCACTTCCTTATCAAAGTTTTGAGGCAATTTGGTTTCTCTAAGGATTGGATGGATTGGATTATGGGATGTATCTCTTCGATTTCCTACTTAGTTCTTATCAATGGCGAGGCCTTCTCAGTCATTCCCGACTTCCAGAGGTATTAGGCAAGGTGACCCGCTATCCCCTTATTTATTCATCATTCTTGTTGAATGCTTGGGTAGGACTATAACCAAAAAGAGGGAAAACAAAACCCTTGAGGGAGTTACCATTGCTCATGGAGCTAGACCTATCTCTCATCTTCAATTTGTGGATGACTCTACTCTTTTAGGTAAAGCTACGGTTAAGGAAGCTTCTAATATTAAGCAAATCATTAGCTATTTTTCTAAGGCTATCTGGGCGGTTGATCAATGAAGACAAATCTAAAGTTATTTTCTTTAACTGCTCTGCTAGACAGGAATCCATGGTCTTGGATAAATTAAGATATAAGAAGACCTCTCTTCCAATCACTTATTTAGGTATTCCCATAAATATTCAAAGGCAGAAAAATAAATATTGGAATTGGTTGTTGGACAAAGTCAAGAAGAAAATTGGAAAGTGGACCAACAAGTGGCTTTCTTCTAGGGGTAGAATCACCTTGGTAAAATCAGTCCTTCAAGCTATTCCTATTTATGTTTCTTCCATTTTGAATATCCCAAAGGTTGTTCTTCGAGAATTGGATCAAATCAGTCATCGTTTCCTTTGGAGTGGTACTAAGGAGAAAAGAAAATGGGCCTTGGTGAAATGGGATACTTTATGTCTTCCTAAGAGTGAAGGGGGGTTAGGATTCCGGTCTTCTATTAATAACAACAAAGCTTTAGCTGCTAAATTATATTGGAGGATGTTGCATAACCCCAATGCTCTTTGGGCCAATAATCTTCGTGCTAAATATCGTTGAGAACAAAAGTCCTGAAGACCTTGTTCGCTATCAACTTCCTACCAAAGGTTCTCCCATTTTAGCAGTTCTTAAGACTGGTGAGGATTTGATAAAGAAAAAATTATTTTGGATCATTCATAATGGTCAACAGGCAAATTTTTGGACAGATTCTTGGGATGGTCACAAGCCTTTGATAACTCAGTTTCCGATTGGAGGCCTTGGATGGAGGAGCTTCACCGAGCTAATTGGATAAAGGTGGCTAATTACTATCGGTACCATATTGGTAATTCAAAGGTTGGTAGATATTGGATCCCTATTGAGGACTGGCCTATTCAAATCCCAGAAAGGCAAAGACAAGATATCCAAGGCATCCTTCATATGAGATCCCTCTCTTGGTCCCATGAAAAAGATTGTTTTGGATGGAACAACACTACTAAGGGTGAGTATTCGGTTGCTCAAGGTTATTTGACCTTATGCCATAATAATCCCAACCATTCTTCGACATATTTTCTCGATTGTGGGCTCAAAAGCTCTGGCCTAAGGTGAGGTTCTTTAATTGGCTTTTATTGCATCGTAGGGTGCTTACTTGGTGAGCAACTTATGAAGCGTGGTTTTCATGGCCCTTTTAGATGTGAAATGTGTGAAGAGAATGTAGAAAATCTCAACCATATTTTTATTGAGTGTACTTTAGCCTCTGAGCTATGGAGGAGAATGGCCACTTTACTTGGCTTACAGTGGTCCAATTTTTTTACTTTTGAACAGATTTGGAGGGATTGGCCTAATCAAGAGGGTGTTGATCATTTTATTAGGCAATTAGTTTGGATGGGTTCTACCATTCTTCTTTGGAATATTTGGAATGAAAGGAACAACCAAATTTTTAATCAAGATAGGAAGGATATTCACTATATTTGGCAAAATACCATAGCCAACTTAGTTGAATCGGTCCATCAACTCCTTAATCACCCCCAAAACTCCCACCAAAGATGGGATCAAGTGATGCAAATATTGAAGATTAAATCTTCTAAGGGCAACCAACTTAAAGGGAATGTGAGTATTAGTAAGATGGATAGGACTAGAAATTGGCAACCTCCTCCTAAGGATTTTGGAAAAGTCAATAGTGATGGAGCCTCTAGAGGGAACCCTGGAAAAGCCAGTGTGGGAGGAATTGGTAGACTTTCAGATGGCTCCCTGGTTTTTACTTTTGCTGAGAATTTGGGTATTCTTTCCAATAACCTTGTTGAGGGGTATGGTATCCTCAGAGGCCTTCAGGAGGCTACTAAGGTTGGATGGGAAAAGGTGTTAGTTGAGTCTGACTCTCAACTTATGATTAATCTCTTGAAGACTCCTTCTAAGAATCATAAGGTGGATTGGAGAATAAAAAGAATTATTGAGAAGATTCAATTAATCCAGATGGGATTTTTGAAAGTTGATTACAATCATGTGGTCGAGAGATCAAAACAAGAGTGTTGATGCTTTAGCTAATTGGGCTTTGGACAAAGGTGATCTTACTTGTTATGGCCACCCTCCTATATGGTGGGCTTCTCAAATTAGGGAAGCTCTTCTTTCTATCATTTCTTTGGATGGCTCCGGTTACGAAGGTACCTAGTTTCTTCTTGTTTTTTTTTTTTGCTTCTCTTTGGTTCATTCAGTTTTTTTTAGTTCCCTAGCTCATTCTATTCTTTATTTTGTTTCCTCTGTTGATTCTTGCCTTAATAGTCTTATGGTCTAGATAGGTCATTGTTATGTTCAATTTTTTTTTCTTTTTTGTTTTTTTTGTTTAGTTTTTTAAGGTGGGTGGGTTCTTTTGTTTTGTTTTGTTTTTGTGTTCTTTGTGTTGTTTTTTGTTGTTCATGTGTTTTTGTTGTTTTGTGTTTTTTTTATGTTTTTTGTTATTGTTCTTGTGTTTTTTTCGTTCTTGTTCTTGGGTTTCTCTTTGTTTGTGTTATTTCGTGTTTTTATGTGTGAGTGTTTTCTATGTTTTTTGTTTTTGTTTATTGTCTGTTGTTGGTTGTTTTTTATTTTTATTTTTATTTTATTTTATTTTTTTATTTTTTAGGTTTTGGTTGTGTTTATTTTTCATGTTTTTTTTGGGTTATGTCTTTGTAGTGTTATGTTGTTTTTGTCTTGTTTGTGTTTTGTTATGTGGTTCTTGTGTTTTTCTATGTGGTTTGTGTTGTGGTTTCTTTTATCTTATTGTGCGTGTTTGGTTGTGCTTTTGTTTTTGACACACTCAAGGAGCATGTTTTTTATTTTATTTTATTATTTTTGTTGTTATTTACTTATTTTTAAATTGGTTTTGTGTGTTTGTTTGCTCCTTGAGTATGTCAAAGGTGGTAGGCCAGGTCCGAGTCCTGGGCATTTTTGGTGGAATGGATACCCCTGCCTCCTTGGGTCTTAACCGAAAGTGGCATCCCTTTTGGGATGTTTTCCACAAATAAAAAAATGAGTTGAACCTACTATACACCAACTTGCTACCGTACAAGATCAACTATACTATAATAAAGACATTTACTGAAATGGTGAATCTTACTAACACTACTCTATATGATGTAACCAAGGAGGAGTAATTGGATGAATTATTAAATCACTTATGCATGTACAATAAAGTATTAGAATATAAATAAGTTGTATACATAGAAGAAGAACACAAGGAAAAAGCAAAAGAAAAGGCTAGAAAATTGGCATTCAATAGATGGTGCTACAAGCCAAGCAACCCATGAGAAAATTCACAAGAGTATTTGGTCAAATAGCATAAATAGTGATGCCCATAGTCATAGCACTACCCTTTAAGTAGAAGCACCTATAGACTTTGGGAGCATGGGATGGTAAATGATGTCATTGTTGGAAATGGGATATATTCAATGATCAAATATGAATACAAGGTTAAATAATTTTACAATATATCAAACAAGAATAATAAAATTCTCTCACAATATTATAGTTAATATTTCATATAATAATGTAACACAATTCAATACATGCAATCTCACTTGTCATCCCTACATATAGCCTTTACATAGAGTCTCTTAACATTTTATCTTCTACTATATCTTCATCTCCTCTCAAACTCACGGGAGATATGACTCTTCATATTTCTCATAGAAGAAATATTTTATTAACCTTCTAATAATGAAAAAAACCTAATAATCACAAGAAACCAAATATTTACAAAGTATTTACAAGGTACTAAATAATGTAATATTCTCTAACACCCCAAGTATTACATATTTTGTATAAATATCAATCTTTGGCTTGGTCTTTGACTAGCTTTTGCTAGCTCTAGTTCTCTTTGCTCTAGTTATTGCTTTTCTTATTTTGACTTGGACTTTATCTTTGGGTTAATTTTTAAACTATCATATCTCTTATTTCATGTATGTTACATTTTTCCTATGAAGTCCCAACCACTGTAGGTCCTTTTTGATAAAATATTATTTGTGCAAAGATAGTCACAAAAGAATTTAAACTTATTTCGATAAAATGCCTTTGTAAAAATATCTGCAAGTTGATATTTAGTGGAGATGTATTTAATTTGAATATGATTATTTTGAACATGTTCTCGTATAAAATAACATTGTGCTTCAATATGCTTAGTTCTCTCATGAAACACTAAATTTTTTACTAGTTTCAAAATTCATTGATTATCATAATTTAACACTATAAGATTTCTATTTATCCTTATATCTGGTAGAATGTATTGTATTCAAATTTCCTCACATGTAGCATATCACATTGCACGATATACTACTTCTATGGATGAAAGTGCTACTGCATATTATTTCTTGCTATGCCATGAGATAGGTCTTAAAACAAGATGAAACACAACCTAATGTTGATTTTCTATCATCAATAGATCCCGCATAGTCTGAATCTATATATCCTTGTAAGTAGAAATTATCATTATTTTTATATTCTATACCATATGTTATTATATCTTAGACATAATGCAGTATTTTTTTGGTAGCTTTCCAATGACTTGATTTAGGATCTTGCATAAATCTTGAGAGATAGTTTATAGCAAAGATAATGTTTGATCTAGTGTTCTTCAAATACAAAATACTTCCAATCAATCATCGATATAGAGTAGCAGAAACTTGAGGTCACTCATCATATCTTGATAATTGTAATCCTTATTCCATGGTTGTTGCTTTAGATTTACAATCTATCATCTCATATTTTTCTAATAATGTCTTGACATACTTAACTTGTGTAATTACAATATGGTTTTTCTGAAGAACACAAGCTTATATTGAGAAGGGGGGTGAACAGTATAAGATAAAATTTTACTTTTCTCTCCCAAACAATATTATCCAATGTTATCAATTGCAATATCATTTCATAGCATTACTAACCAATATCATCAATAGTAGTAACAAAGCAATGCACAAATCATCACACACATGAGACACAAATTTAACGTGGTTCACCCAATATGGGTTATGTCCATGGAGAAAATATTTCTTCTAAATTTTCTCAACCAATCTCTTGGGAACCAATTCCCTATTACAATATTTATGGACCTTTGTCCAAAGGATATCTTAATCCCCTATGCTCATGTTCGTGGACCTCTATCCACAGGATAACTCTATCCCCTAAAATTTGGTTCATGGATCTCTATCCACAAGAGAACTCTATCCCCTTACTGGTTTGGTTTGTGTAACTCTATTCACATGAGAACTCTATCCCCTTGATTTTCTGGTTCGTGGAACTCTATCCACAAGAGACTCCTCTCCTTTGCTCTAGTTTATGAAACTCTATAAACAGGATAACTCTGTCCCCTTACTGGTCTGGTTTGTGGAACTCTATCCACAAGAGAACTCTATCCCCACTGCTCTGGTTACCTCCAAAGCTGGTACACACCTCTACTTAACTCTGCTCCAAATTTGCATACACTACATGCACAAATATGTCTCAAATTTATCCCAAATCTACACACGTTACATGCACAAATTTGTCTCAAATCTGTCCTAAATCTGCACACATTACATGCACAAATCTGTCTCAACTCTGTCCCAAATTTGTACACATTACATGCATAAATTTGTCTCAACTCTATCCCAAATATGCACATTCTATCTCAACTCTATCCCAAATCTACAAATATTTCATGCATAAATTTATCTCAACTCTATCCTAAATATACACACATTACATGCATAAATTTGTCTCAACTCTACCCCAAATCTACACACATTACATGAACAAATTTGTCTCAACTTTGTCCCAAATTTGCATACATTACATGCACAAATCTATCTCAACTCTATCCCAAATTTGTACACATTACATGCACAAATCTATCTCAAAACTACTTCAAGTCTTCTCACAAGACTTGCTCAAATCTGCCTCAAACATGCTTCAAGTCTTCTCACAAGACTTGCTCAAATTTACCTCAAAACTACTTCAAGTCTTCTCACCAGAATTGCTCAAATTTACTTACTATCTCTACACAAAACTACTCACAAGCCTTCTCAAAATGCCTACTCAAATCAGCTCACATACATGTCCTCAACTCTTCTCAAGACTCACTCAACTCACAAATATGTTCTCAATTCTTCTCAAGACTGCTCATCACTCATGCTCAAAAAAAACTCACAAAACAAGCTCAAAATAACTCATAGCACATGCTCAACCAATCCCAAATCTTGCACACAAATGAGGTTCAAAACAATGCTTATATCTCTTTCAGAAATGTTTTCTCCAACTAGGCAATTCAGACATATTCTACCCATAATTCTTTCTAGAACATATAGAGAATAATATACAATGCAAATGCTCAATATGTTCTCTTCCAAAGTAACTCAAGACCTAATGCACAAATTGCTTCACAAAATTTAATTTCAAACACTTTCACAATCACTTTCAATGTCACTCAAATAAATGCCCAAATGCTTCACAAATTCATTCAAACAATGAAGCACAATTTGTTCACAAACCCTAGCACATGTGTTTCCAATATCATTCAACAATGAAGCACAATTTGTTCACAAACTCTAGCTCAACTATTTCCAACAATGCACATATATAATCATTATTTCTCCACCTTATGATTCAGAAATATTTGCTCAACCAAACACCTTAAAGAAGGAATAATGTCACCATACCTCTTAGCTTGCTTTGATGAATATGTGCCTTCAAAAACCTGTCTCAAAAGAATTTCCTCTTCAAAGTGCCACTTCAAAACTGGTTAGTAGTTTTATCTTTCAAACCATCAACATTAAATTTCTTCTCAAAATATGTGCACAATGGAATCTGAAAATGTTACTCAATGACTCTCCTTTTGTTCTCAAAATATAGGGCATTAACAATTATCATTACCCCTCAAACTTTCTTTTCACCATACAAAAATTACAACCAAAAATCAAACCACAATAACACCTTATAACTCCTACTTTTGCAAGAAATAATTTTCACCACACCACAAAGTTTCTTATAGCACTCAATAACTCAAAGTAAAAATTACAATATTTAAATCATCCAAATACACCTTATACCTCCTTTTGAGAATATGATATCACAACTTCCAAAATTATTCCATGCAAACTTTACAATATCAAATATTATTTTAACACCTTATTGCTCCTTCAAAAAGAATTTCAAATCACAATATAAAATGTCCTTTGTTACACCTTATGGCTCCCTCTAATTAAAATATCAAATTAAATATTTTACCCTCAAAAATCTTCAATCATGCATAGCAAACGAAACACTTTATGCACTTAATTTTTAATTCAAAAATTCATACCTTTCATGAGCCCACGATTTACCCCTTCGTTGCCTTGCAAAAAGTGCTTCGTAGGATTTGACCCTGCGACCTCCTTCTCCATGGTGCTCTAACGCTAGCCTAGTGACCAGTTGGGCTAGCCTCCAGCTTGAAACGTAACATGCAACAAGCTTCCTTTATCTCCTCCTCTACGGACCAATCAAAATGTTGTCTCTGTCGTCAAAACTATCCTCTATGTGATTCGAAATAGTGATCACCTCTCTCACAACGACTTAGTGCTGCTCTTGCGTCTAGCTGCGCTAGCCTGCCAACTTGGAACCAAGTCGCACAACCCTTCGCTTTATCCTTGTTGTCCCTTTCACCAAAAATTGTGCTCCTCTTCTACAATTCATTGTCTCCAAGCCCGAGAGGATTTTGTCTTTAATTCACATGCCACCACTTGCAAAGGTTTTGAAAATTTATTATATGAATTTGTCCTCCTCTTGTCATGACATCGGCGCTTATTTTAACCCTTGAAACCTTTGCATTATAATATTAAAATATTATAATGTTAATACTTGAAACCTTGGTGTATTGAAAATAATTCTTTTGTCTTTAAATCTTTGCCTCCTTTTTCATAATATTTAAATTTTCATTTAAATATTATAACCTTTTGTTCTTCTTATAATATTTAAAATAAATATTATAATCCTTCTTCTCTTATAGACCTTTGTCCAAAGTAAACTTCTTAAACCTTGTATGTCCTTCTTATTTATAATATTTAAACATAAATATTATAAACCTTTCTTTACAACAATTTCCTTGCTTGAGATATAGCCTACCTTGCTAACCATAGAAGAGTATTTTTGTCTTTCCAAGCTCTTTGACATTAACCCCTTTGACATCAATGACAACTCAATATGCTCAATATTTCCAACATTTTCTTCTACCATACTTCTAAGCTAAGATAATAGTGTAGGAGCCCTAGATCTATCATTTCAAAAGCCTTTTTAAATCATCTTTTATATTGTTTATCAATCTTTCTAAACTACTTGTGATAATTAGATCATCAACATATACTACAAGGATGACTATATCAGAACCAATTTTTTAATATAAATATTTGGATTAGAAGTACTTCTTTTGAAACCTTGTTGTAAAATATGATCATTGATTTTGATGTACCATGCCCTAGGAGCATGTTTCAATCCATATAATGATTTTTTTTAACTTACATACTTTTTGTTCTTGTTCTTTAACAACAAATCCTTTTTTTTTAGTCATATACACTTCTTCAAGGTTACCATATAGAAATGCACTTTTAATATCTATTTGATGTATTTTCCATCCAGACTATGTTGCTAGTACATAGATTGTAAGAATAGTAGTCATTTTTGTTATTGGTGCAAATATTTTTGCATAGCCAATTCCTTCTCTTTGATAAAAGCCTTTTGCAACCAATCATGCTTTATACTTGTCAATATACCCATCTAATTTATACTTTATTTTTAAAACCCATTTTTCTCAATGGGTTATATGGAATTGAAACAGGCCCCACCCATATTACATCATCACCATATAGTGGTATTACAACAAAGCTTGGATATTATCCATGTATCTTTTGACAAGATTTTAACCTGGGTCTCCTTCTTCAAATGTTGAGGAATTTAACCAGTTGAGCTAATGCCACTTGATTATTTTATAAACTCATTCAACCTATAAATTCTTTATTTTTTGGTAGATCAACCATATCCCATGTTTTATTCTTTATTAATGATTTATATTTTGACTCTAGTGTTGTTTTCTATGAAGGTAAATTAATTGCATCTTTACTAAAATTGGTTCTGCATTTTCCATTACTGAGGTCATTTGTCCTAGATTTATTTCTTCGTTGGTGTTGTTGCAAGTACGAGGTCTAGAGGAGGTAATATCAGGTAGTTTTCTAACTTTGAATCTTTGAGAGTATTTACTTACCAATTTGTAACATTTTTTTTTTTGGGTGGAGCTGGAGTTATTGATTCTTTGATAGGCTCATCCACTATTTTGTATTCTTATTCAGAATATTCTTCATGAGTTTCTTTATCTGATTCAATATCTAAAATGGAAAATGTAGTGTCCTTAGAATTTTTAATATCTGCCTTGCATCCTTCATCAAATATTACATCTCTACTTACAAAGATTTTTTTTTTGATTGGATCAATTATTATATAACCTTTTGATGCATCATCATATCTAACGATTATACCGCATAAGGTTTTGACATCTAACTTTATCCTTTTTTTTTGTTTTAGAACATGCATGTATGCTTTACATCCAAAAATCCTAGGTGTGATACTAATGGTTTTCATCCTAACCAAGCTTCTTTGGGTGTAAAATTTATAATAATTATTGTGGGTGACCTATTTTGAATATATGTACTATAGTTTTAATAGTTTCTACCCAAGATTTGCTTCTTTGAGAATAGAATGAGTCATTTCCATAATAGAGTGATTTCTTCTTTCTGCAATACCATTTTGTTGTGGTGTATAAGTTGTAATAAGTTATCATTTTGTTCCATTTTGTTTCAAGAATGTTTCAAATTCATTAGACAAATATTCTCCTCCTTTGTCTAAGCGAAGAATTTGAATTAAACATCCACTCTATTTCAACAATTTTGAATTGTTTAAAGTATGTAAAAGCATTTGATTTCACTGTCAAAAAATATACCCACATTTTGCATGAGTAATCATCAACAAAGAGTTGAAAGTATTTGTGTCCACCAAGACTGAGTGGCATTGGTCCACATAATCTATATGTATCACCTCTAATGGTTCTCTAGCTTTGTATGAACTAAGTTCAAAAGGTGCTCTATGTTGTTTTCTTTCTAAGCATTCTAGACAAATTGTGGTATGCCAAGTTAAGTTAGGCAACCATCACTATTTGATATCTCTTTAATTCATTTAAGGATGAAGCACCTATATGCCCAAACCTCTTATGCCAAAGATCATTTTCTTTTGATGTGTTGACAAATAGAGCAACATTTGGTGATGAAGTAATATCAAGAGCAAACAAACCATCTAAAAGGAATTGATGGCTTTATATTGTTTAGTAGTGAAACATTTATTTTTTCATCAATAATTCTAAATTCAACCATCATATCTCGGTCTAACATTTGAGATAATGATAACAAATTATTAGCTAGTCTAGGTATATACAACACATTTTCAATTGTGCATTTTCCATCAGGTAGATTGATTGAAACATTTTCTATACCTTTGCCCTCATAAGTTTTATCATTGACAATTGTAATTGGTTTACCAATTCTTTCTTGAAATAATTAAATCATTGTTGTTTCCAGTCATATGTTTGCTTTCCCTTGAGTCAATATACCAATAATTATATTTTGAATTTTTTAATGTCTAAGTCACTAATACTTTGTCTGTAATTGTCATGATGGGAACTTCAACAACTAAAAAAAACTTAAACCTTTTCAAAAAAATTGTACCAAAAAATTATTGTCTCTTTCTTATGGTCCCAATAATTTTTTCCTTCTTTTCACTTTTCAATCTTTCTTATGAAAAATACAAATATTTTGAACATTTACCAATTCTTTTTTTAGAAAATTCCCCACATGTATTTGAATACCTTATAACTCCCTAAAATAAAGGCTTCTCTTTGTAACTCTCAATTATCTTTACTAGATTTTTTTTCCTTTATCATTTTTCAATTAGAAAAATCCTTTTGACTTCCTAATGCATGTTTCTTTACAATAAGCCCCCTTTAATTTTCTCTCTTCATAAAATTAATCTCTAATATGCACATTATGGAAACCATAAACTATTTGAAGCATCCAATAATATTTGAACTTGAAGCGTGCCCTTAACAAAAAATTAAATGTAAAGTTATAGTACCTCAAGAGGAAAAAAGAAGATATGGAAATTTGCATCGCACATTAACATCCTGAGCTCAACCAATATGCATCGTATTGCACTCACTTTGACTTTTATTCACACGACATTCTTTGTTTGACATTAAAAACTTTATCTCAACCAATAAGATGTCTCTAGATTAACTGCTACACAGTCTTCTTCTTCCACGTAATTTACCTTGGTCATCAGATTTCAGCATGCGCTTGCTTTTGATTGCATAAATCTTAAACTTTTAGCAAGTATTCTATTCAAAAATATGTCTCACAGCTTCCGACGTCTAGAAGAGAAGTTACAAATTAGTTACTCCTTTGATTTGAACAAGAATCTTGATGTTACATATGAAGTAATTTTTCTTTTGTTCGAGCAAGATAATATGTAGAGCACTATTTTATTAGAACACTGGTTGAATGATACATAAGGCTCTATAATATTAAAGAAACACACGTTGAATATGACATTATTTCATCACAAAATATATTTGGCCATTATTTCAATATAGAATAATTTGAACTAAATTTAGTGGGTACCGAAATTTTATATTAGGGGGCACCCAAGGTCAACAGAGACCATTAAACAAAAGATAAAACATTATTTTCAACATTGTACTATGGATTTATTTGGACCAACAAAATGATAGACTACTCAATATAGGTTCACAAAGCAACAATATTTCAACAATACCTTAGGTTTTTCAAACACCTTAAACATTCAAGCACATGCCATCAGATGGCGATAATTGTTTCTTTCCCCAAAAAATCTTCTTCTCAATAATGCACACCAAGCTCTTATACCACAGGCTAGAAATAGGCTATATTCAATAATAAAATCTGAATACAAGATTAAAAACTTTCATAAAATATCATGAGAGAACAATAAAATTCTCTCACAATATTACAAGCAATATTTTATACAAGAATGCAATGCAATTCAATACATGCAATATCCCTTGTCATACCTACATATAGCCTTTAAAAGTCTCTTGAAATTTCATCTTCTACTATCTCTTCATCTCCTCTCAAACTCACAAGAGATATGACTCTTCATATTTCTCATAGGAGATATTTTATTAACCTTTTAATAATGACAAAAACCTAATGATTACATGAAACCAAATATTTATAAGATATTTACAAAGTATTTGCAAGGTACCAAATAATGTAATATTCTCTAATAATCATTATTTAGTGGGACCAAGCATAATTTATCCACAAAATTCATATGATCCTCAATCCCTTAAGCAACAAAAGAATAAGTACATCCCTATTAGCATATTAGTTCACTATCTCCTTGAACAATAAGGAAGAGGAGGAAAGAGGCCTAAAAACAATAATGATGGGAGATAGACCAAGTGAGTCACAAAGGGCCACCTCTCTATTGGATTTAAGTGTTTTGGTAGAGTGCAAGATGTCTTTTATTTTTTAATTAACATTCTAGATATGGGCTTGTTATTTGAGGCTATTCTAAGTCCCCAAAATGAGATGAAGGTGGATAAGTACCTACTTAGGGCCTTGGGGAGTCCATTACCCATGAAACCAGTCAGTACTACTATTGAATCCTTGGCCAGGTGGTTGTTCATTGATCATGGGATAGTGTATATATTAAAGAGAAAGAGTGATTTTATAGGGCCATGATGTCAAAATTAGGAACCACTCAAGTAGTTGTAGAAAGGGAATCATGTGTAACCATTATAGGACTAGTAACTGTAACAACCTTCATAGCACCAACTACATTTACTGAGGAGCTGAGTATAGAGGATTACAATTATGTAGGAACAACTTTGAAAAGGTAAAGGTAAAAGGTAAAGTAATTTTTAACGTCCACAAGGTTATAAGTAATATGAGATGACCCTCATGGAAGATGTTGTTTACCCATTATACGGTTATCCAATAATACTCCACTTACCAAAGCATGGTGTACAACCCTATCCCCCATAGGATTCGGGCCTTGGACCTCTATTCAAAGTTCCAAAATCTCCACCATTAGGCCCACTTAGGTTGAGGAGTCATGGACACTACATACCCAATATTCTCTATTCATATTAGTTCAATAATAGAAGTAAAAATAATCTTGACTATATCTACACATTCAATGTTATTTTCAATGCTAATGGTCTCTATAATTTCAATAATCTCATAGAGTTCAATGTTAGAAATCTTGAGAACATTAATAGTATCAGTGAACATAGCACCAAAAACCTCAATAGATCTTCTCAAGTCTAAGATCATAAGCTTAATTCTAATAATCTCTAGTCAAGTATCAACAAAGTCTAGCAAGTTGATAGCCTAGATTTCAACCTACTACTCTCACCTCTAGGAAGGTACGAGGACTTGGCAAATCCAAATCAAATCAAACTAGGTATCTAAAAATATATGTCCAACATGGGAGGTCCACATCCTACTAGACTTTCAAAAAAATGAATATGAAGGATAAAACACTAGTTGTAAGGGTGTTATAGGAGAGAGCACAAAAAATTGGTGAAGGATACTCTAAGGCTACAAGAAGCTGAGGATCAAATGAAGAATATGATGCAATTGATTCATGGAGTGTAGCTAAGCATCAACACTAGCAGCTTACCTCTTCTTAGAGTGCATATAGTAGAGTCTCTGACATACCAACTATAATGTTATAATACTAAAAATGATCATAATAAGAGGTAGGAAAGGAAACAATTAGAAAATATCATACCTGTAATGCAATTTGAACATCGACTAGTAGTAGTCCTAGATTATTTTGATAATTATCACAAGGATGCTAAGCTAATGGTTCAATTTATGACCTAGGGAAATTAGTTTATGTAATAGTTGGATCAAGACTTTAAAAAAGTATAGTAGCAACTCTAGGAGAAGCTGAGTTTGATGAAATTCTTTGACTCTACTAGTAGGAGCACTTACAAGGAGATTAATGCTTTGACAAACCTAACAAGGAAAAGTGTAAAAAATGAGTAACTTATTGATGGACCTAAAGGAATTACTAAATAAGATAATGCCATGTCCTAAGGCACTTTATAATAAAGGACAGAAATACACAAAGAAGTGTAGATGCTAACAATTGAGGATTTTACAACAATGTTGGTGGCAATAGAAAATAGAATGAAGGTTGACCATTTGAGAAGTAGCCTTTCCGATCTCATTTTTAGATGGACCAAATCATAGGGTAAGTTTATGTCAAGATATATATCGCTATAGATGTCAGGTTTTACCTAGGCAGCTCAAGGCCTATCTAAAAAGAAATGAGAACCCCACTTTTATCCCTTGTTTTTCAAGTCAAAGAGATAAAGGTTTGAGGTTGGTTTAAGACAAGCCAATAACATAAATTGGGGGAATTTACCAAGGATCTAATTAAGCTAGTGCCTCTCCTTGCATTAGCACCATAGCTTGGCACCACTATATATGATGTCCCATAAACATTGTAGTTAGCACAATAATTAGTGATTGGTGTCATAGTTAGTTAACAAGCTAGATAAGGTTATCGAATCCAAGATGCACTTGTTATCTTTATATAAATATATGCTTGATGGCGTAAATATAGTGGAACATTTTCGATAATATAAGATATCAAAATTAATATTTATATTTTCATGTGTATGCATGTATGCTATTCTTTGATCATTTTTGAAGTGTGATAGAACTAAGAGTAAAGTGATATAAGTGGTGTCCCCCTTTTAGTCCTCCCAAGGGCTAATATATGTATCTGTCAAGGGGTTGTTTTCCATCTAGTATTGGTTTTAGCCCATACATTGCTTTTTCAAATTGTTTGGTTAGATTTTCAAATTTGCTAATGCAAAGCAAGAACCCATTGAATATTTTGAGATTTAAGTGGACTCTAAGTTTTTGTTCTTTCTTCTACAAATTCTTTAACCTATCCTTTCTTTTTCTTTTTTTGGTAAGTAGATAATTTATATACAAAACGAGTTTTTTAAGAGGATCCCAAAACCTTATAACATGAGAGGTCGTAGCCTTTACCATTAGAAGGAGCCCCTTGGGCTAATACATTAGGTACCATATGAAAACTTTCCAAAAAAAAAAACATAGTGATGCCCATGAGGGCTACATCAAAACCCTCCCAACGGAGGTCAAAACAACTGAAAAAAACATAGAAAAAACACATAAGCATCCATTATATAGATCGCTGCCACCAAACGACAAAAAGGATCATGTCCCAGGAACCTCCCTTACACGTCTGGATCCTCCTGATCCTCCTGTGCCTCATGCCCCTTAAAGCGCTTGAGGATCCTCACCATTGCATTGGTAGAGGAGAGGATGTTGGTCGGCATGTCTAACAGGAAGCCTATCCTTTCTTTTCACCTCTACTATTTTTTTAATTTTTAGATAACCAATTCTCTTTTGAGTGTTTGTAATCGCTTGATTTTATTTTACTTTAATGCATCTAACTATTAGTTATGCTATCTATTTTCTTTTTAGAGATGTCCATCTCCACATACATTTGATACAACTATTGATTAAGCCTTAATATTCGCATCTTTTTTATCTATTGTGTGTCTCATAAATTTGCCATGTAATATATACTTCTTGGACTTCTTTGCATACCATTGATAGTTGATTGTTATCACTTTAGTGCTCTCAATCACTATTTGAATTTTACCTTCTAGCTAGCCCTGGCTAAGATCAAGCATGTATGCTTGAGCTAAGAAATATTTTGGTTATATATGTTCCATTGGTTTGATTGATTCCTTAGGATATATTACAATAAAATGGATCTATTTTCATTTTTCCCTTACTTGCATTCATAGTTATATGATCAATATTGATGGCAATATTTACAAGAACTTTCAAACACATATTTTTAACTTTTATCATTTTTTTTATTATAAAGTAGTTATGGCGTTGTCAATGGTTTGCTTAGATATAAAGGTCAATGTTTGACTAATTAGTCTAAAGGATGACTATGAAAATTGTGACAAACTTCTTGCAGTTGGGACCATTTTACTTAGCACCATAAGCATAGAGGACGAAGCATGCGAAGTCATATCTAATGTAGTAGATTACAATACTATAATAAATATGATTATTGTTGTAGAGGAAACCATTGTTGACACCCATGAAGAGCCAAGTGACGAAGATGTGTAGCCATGCACAATGATGAAGAAGTGTGCAAGAACTTGTTTGATGACCACCTGTGCGATAAGTGACGTGACACTACATGATAGCAAACACAAAGAGAAACACGTAGATGTGCATGCTAGCAAAGAAATATATGCAAGTGATGATCATACAAATATGTGTGCTATAAAGAAGTCTGCACAAGTGGGCATGCAGGCAGACAAGTGCATGTTGACTTGTGCGGAGATAAAGAAGTATGTGTAAATGGATGATATGCAAACAAATACATGCACATAGATAGAAAAGTTTACATAGGCATAAAAGCTTATGCAAACAGATGTGTTCGCATAGGTGGAGACGTATGAACAGACGAACAAGTTCATGAAGGTGGAGACATGCTAGAGAAAAAAGACTTGCATGCAGAAGGTCAAGTTTGTATAGACAAATGGGCTCATGCAAGTGAAGAAATGTGCACAAATGGACAAGATCATGCAAAAATGCACTCAACTAAACATGTTTGTGAATACAAGCATGCAAGTGATGGACGTGTTTGTGACAAAGGTATATGTGATGAAAAAGGCCATGTCAATGAAGGGTGTGAAGGTGTGTGCAACAATATGATGTGTGAGGAGGACATGTGTGCAGGTGAAGACATGTGCATTATGCATAGGTAAAGAGGTGTATGTTAGTATGGAAGTTCATATCAATGAAGTTGAGTGTGATGAAGTTGATGACAAGTTTGATAAAAAAGAATATATAGTTTGGCAAGAAATTTTGGGAATTGGTTGGAGCAAGTAATGTGATAGACAATATGAAATATGCACAAATGTTTGGCACTGAAGCAATTACAAGTTGATGTATCCGATAGTGGGTATGATGGAAATTTCACATCTAAGCAAATGCAAGATGGTGTGTCCAATAGTGCTTGTGATAAGAGTCAAACACTAAAGCAACTACATATTGCTGTGCTCAATGGTGGGCAAGATAGAAGTCTGACATCGGAGCAACTAACTTTCAAAATAAGAGCGATGACTTCAAGTATGTGTGAATGGAGAACATGCATGCGGACTTAAGATAGTTGCTACAAATGCATCAACATAAAGAGATTGTTCCAAAGAAGAATGGCATCAATGGTGTGTTCCATGACAACATCTAGAGAATTGGAAGATGTCAAATTGAATATGATATTGAGGGAAGACCCATTGTGTATTGTTGGTGATGTCATTCAAGGAGGCAATTTGCATATGAATGTCAGATTGTTACAAGTCAAGATGAACCAACAATGTGTGGAGGGTTTGAAAAATCAAAGAAGAATCATAGTGCTAGTTGAGAAGTGGAGGAAATGATGAGCTTGATTACAAGCATCGAGATGAACGTAATTGAGATTAAAGAGACTAAAAAATAAACAGGAGGTATAAATTGCACAAAGATTAAAATTGCACAACCAAAAGAGGTTGTGCAACCTATCAACTTGATAAATGATGTAATGATTATGCAACTTAGTCTAAGTCAAGAAGAACAACATGTGCAAGCCTTTGAAAGAGAATTTCACCAAATCTTGGGTGCAAATAATGGAGCAAGTGATGTAGATGGCAAAGTGGGTGGCACTAAGGAAGGTCCTTTGGACCCAAACCTCAAATGTCTAGATTGAGACCATTTGAGCCTAGGCTAAGTTGGGATCCAAGCTATCTAGGCCAAGGCCTATGTTTTATGGCCTAGGGGCCAAGCCATCTAGACTAAGACAATGGTTGACAAGGTCATCTGAGAAGCAACCAAAACATCTAGAAGAGAAAATTGTTTTATTGTAAAGGAAGATCACTTGCTAGGGTCACTTGTTTGTTTAGAGACCCAGCAAGGAGCATGAACCAACCAAAAATCAGTCCAAGACAAAGAAGTCAAATTATTGAGCGTCAAAGGGCATACGCAATGATTTTACCAAACATCAACCAGTTTGGAAGGAGATTGTAGCAACCATTCTAGATATAAGTCTACAACAACAAAGCAAGAGCTAGGGATACAAAGTTGTAAAAAATAATATGAGGATTTTGTAAAAATCCATGGAGTGAAAGAAAACCCTCACCAAAGCAGAATAAAATTGCAAAGCCCTATCAAAGTTTAAGGACTAGGATTTCACCAAATTATTGGAAGAATGTCATCCATGGACAAAGTTGGAGCTATTTGAGGCCTGACCATGGCCATCTAAGACAAAGTGGGTTGTCTAGCTCATATTGCAAGTTATCCAACTAGTTGGAAAGAGCATTGAACAAATGGAAAACATTGTCAAAGAACCCTTGACCATGAAGAGAAAAGGGGCAGTCGTTGAAGAGGGCTACGTCATTTAAAAAATGTGGTAAAAAATAAGACCATCAAAGATGGCAAGGGCATTGTCCAAGAAGGCCATTAGGTCGTTTGAAATAAGTTAACAATAGAGGAGGCAATCAACAAGAACAAGGAGGCCATCTATGGGAACACAACCATCCAAGAAAAGTCAATTCTTGTATAAAATGGAAAGGTTATTTGTTAGATGGGCCACCCAAGCATCTAAAGCTAGGTCCCTCTAGATGACGAAGCCAACCATCTAGAAGCGACTAATGGAGGCTATTGTTTGGGAGCAATAGATATAGTCGATCATTTATGATTGTTTAACCGTGATGACCTTCTAGAATAGGTCGTCTAGATTGTTTGGGCAACGACAATAATAGTTCAGACTGCATTGGTAGGGTCAACCATGTGAGTCATCTGGTTGACTATGATGACCCTCTAGGATGGGTCAACAAAGTCTATCATATGGTCATTTGGTCGACTGCGATTACCGTCCGAGATAAGTTGATGAGGTCAACCATGTAGATTGTTTAGCCGACAATGTTTGTCCAAAATGGGCCATTAGGGCCATCCTTCTAGCTAACAATGGTTGTCAAGGCCATCCTCTAGGTCTAGCTAACAATAATGGTCATCTAGAGCGAGTCGCAATCATTTGGATCTGGATGTCAATGAAAGTCATGTGAAATGAGTTGTCAAGGTCAGTCATCTAGGGATAGCCAATGAGTCCATCTGACCCAATCGTTTAGAGTTGGTCGATGAGGTCTACCATCCAAGGTCAGTCCCAATTGTTCAAAGCATGTCATCTAAGGGAATCATTGGGGGTCTTCGGCGTTGGCAAGTAGTAATTTGAATGTGAAAAATGGATCGAGTAAAGGCCACAAAAATACAAATTATGAGAAGACTTCAATACACAATAGGATACAAGCGAAGGTTATTTTGCTTAATCCCACAAGGGGTGTTGCCCCTTGAGCCCCGACACAATCGACAATGAGCATTGCCTGTCATGTTGGTGATGCAACTAATTACGAGTGGAGCAAGCAATAGAAGAACATTGTTTTGTTGGGAACAGTCTAAAGGGATGTCAATTATAGATGTCTGGAATAGGAGAAAGTGGAAGGAGCGCAACAAGAGTTTCCAATACAATGTCGATACTTTTGTTCTTAGTGTTCAATTAATGTGTTGACTAAGATACTGACAAGTCTAGAGGGGATAAATGCAAACAAATAACTTGACATGTCTATGTGGGTGTCCTACAAGAGTGTATGAATATTTATGAAAAAGTATGTACACAAAGTGTTTATAATAAGTTCACATATAGTGTTGTGTATGTATGTAACAAAGTGTTTGTAATAATGCACTCATGGCAAAGTGTTTGTAATAAAGTGATATAATGGGGTATTTTTAATGTTTTATATTAATAGGTAGTTCAAAGGTAAATGTATAGTTGCCAACCACATCCCTATCCTGTCATATCTATAAGTACACAGTTATATGAGAAAAGTGAGTGTTGCTATTGGTCAAAGTGTATTGTTGGCTAAAGTTGCTTGTTGGTAGATTGTTTGTTAAAATATGATGTATTGCATATAGTTGTGCAAGATATATGTTGAGTGTGCATTGTACTCCAGTTATATTTGTAAGTATTCATATTGTGTACTTTTGTTTACATGTGTTAATGAAATTGTATTGCAATGTGTTGTATTTCATTTTTACAATCTTCGTATAAAGTTTCGATTAAGATCATTAATATTGTAATCATACACATCAAACAACTACAATTATGGTAGAAATTACTAATGGAGAAATATTAACAATGACACGTCACAATAAAAAATAAGTGTATCAAACATGTCAAATATATTAAATCTTAAAATTAAGTCCACATAAAATCTTTCATAAGTTTTTATTTGATAAAAAATAAAAACATTATTTTTTACAAGCTCTAATGATTAAACATATTATACTAAAGTGAAAACAACTTCAAAGCAATTTGTAAGCAGCCCACAAGCTTATATGTCATCAAACTTAATATCTAAAAATATTCAATTTGGATCCTTGACAATTTGATATGTTTTCTCTCTTCTATTTTATGTCCTTAAAGTTTCATCAAATGATATTTTAGTTGAAAGCAACAGAATACTAGTGTTTGGATGAAGATGCTCGAATGTTGGGCAGATTTTTTAAAGGCATGTTATGGTCACTAGCATTTGTGTACTTTACATGAATGGCCTTTGTACATAAAGAATAAAACTACAAATATGAATGTGCTTAAGTCAAACTTAAGCATCAATATATATTTTTTTTTTTGTTATAAACTTTTTTTCAATCCTAAGAGATTATGGAATATAATTTAGAACATTTTTTTGAGTTTCATTTCACAGGTTTTTTTTTTAAGGATTCTTCTGTACAACATCTTATTTTAAAAAATGTTTGAAATTTTTTTAAGATAATATTATCTTCAAGGTGTTCCAGAGGAATATTGTAATGGTAAGTTTTTGGGATTTTATTCAAAGACCCAACTTCAAATCCTGGTAGAAAGGGATCGACACCCCTCATAAAAACCTATGCTTTACCGTAACATTTTAAGGGATCCGGACGCCTCATAAAAACCCGTGCTTTACCCTAACATTTTGTTCCGAGAGGGTACAAGGGGACCGAAACCCCTCATAAAAACTTATGCTTTACCCTAACATTTTAAGAAACTGGGACGTCTCATAAAAATTCATGCTTTACCCTACCATTTTGTTCTGAGAGTGATATTGTAGTGGTAAGTCCTTGGGTTTTCATCCAAGAGACTCAAGTTCAAACCTTGGTATGAGGGGGGACCAGGAGCCCTCATAAAAACCCAAGCTTTACCCTAATATTTTTGTCTTAGGAGAGATATCGTAGTGATAAGTTTTTGATTTTTCATCCAGGAGAGATCCAAGTTCAAACCCCTATACGAGGAAAACAAAAGCTCTCATAAAAACCCGCACTTCACCCTAACATTTTTGTCCCCAAAAGAATACCATGGTGGTAATTTCTTAGGTCTTAATAGAGAAGACCCAAGTTCAAACCTCGATACGAGGGGATCGAGACCCCTCATAAAAACCCAACCTTTGTGTCGTTGATTCCCTATATATCCCAAAAAAAAAAAAAAAAAAAACATTACTTTCCCTATATATCCCAACAAAAAAACATTACCTTAAAACATTACCTTCAAAGTCAGTGCATAAAGATAGTAAATGCCTAATTAAATAAAGATAATTAAAGAAATCTCTATTGCTCTAGATATAAATATTTCATCTCAATACAAACATATTATAAAGACACTAAAATATTATTATTAAAAATAATAATGTTTTTTTTTTGCCCTTGAGGTGCAATGCAATGGTTCGGGCTTTGGCTCTTCTTCGAGAGGTCCAAGGTTCAAACCGCGGCGTGGACAAGTGTGTGAGGGGGTGGGTGTGTGGTGGCTTTGTGTTAAATTCTCTATTGATAAGTATAGCTCTCGACTTTACAAAGGGTCATGGTTGGGAGGAGACTGCTCAGCCCTGTGCGTCGGTCATAAAAGTCTCACAATAACCAAATAAATAATAATAATAATAATAATAATAATGTTTTTCTTTTTTCTCGTTGCTTATTGTTTCTTTGACCATCCATATTTTACTCATACAAGCACAAGTATAATTCTTTTACTCATACAAGTATAGCTCACCCACATGTTCAAACCTCCACACTCTTGCCATGTATATAAAGGGGCTCTTTTAATTTACATGTTCAAACCTCCATATTTTGGTCATGTATTTATTAAAAAAACATCTAAAGTTTAAATCTCGAGGCAGCCTATTTGCAAAGGTAGTAGTCTGATCTGAATCTTCTAAGCGTGTGCCAGACCGATGATGACGTTACGAATCCCAAACAACTGGTCCCCTTCACATCAGGTCAACAATAACGAGGTGGAATAGGTTTGGTGGGAGCACCCCTATGGTTTGAACCCTGTTCTTGTCAGTTACTAAATATAGTTTGGTTGTGACCAACTCTTCTATATAACCAAAAAAAAAAACGATACAACAACCACTTGTTCCACACTCTTGCCATTGCCATGTATATTAAGGGGCACTTTTAACCGCTTGCTACACTCTTGCCATGTATATGAAGGGACGCTTTTAACCACTATATTAAAACTTGCAGATAGACTAACGTCAAATTTATTATATTGACATAACTGCATATATCATATTTGCGTCAGTAACAATGGCAAGTGAAGAATATTTGCATTCAACAACAGTCAATGATTTAAGGGATATAGGTTGCATAATTTATGTATTTTCTCTATTGAAAATTTTATCAATTAATCATGATTCTTGGAATAGAAGACGAATCCTCATGTCAGCTCTTGCAATGGTCTTGATGGACATGTAAATATTGTAAAACAGTTTACACACTCACATGCAAAGCATTGATGTGATTGGGACATATGCCACCCAGATAACGTCAGTATTATTTGGGCAATAAATACATATCACCTGGTTGTTGCATGTGTCAGACAGGCCATTCACACTACTTGAACCTTGCCAATTTAATGGTAACATTTTTTTTGTTTCTATGCTTGTGAATTATTTGGAAGGTGCAAACTAAGGTCAAGGATGAACCTAAAATAACGTAATACTGACCCTTAGATCACCGAAATCTCTTGATGAAGGGAACATGTCCTCTTTTTCGATGTTTCTAGTATTTCTAAATGAACAGGCTTAATGAAATAAGAAACAAGTAATTGCTAACATGTTTTGTGTAGTCTAGCGTCTTTATACTCGCAGAACATGTCTCAGATTTGTTTTTACAAACATTTTAAATTATAATGACCTTAAATTATGAATTTATATGTTATCTCTGTTCCAAAATTGACAGTAAATGTGACATATTGTGGATGTCTTGACATTTACCAAGAACAAACATGCTCCAAAAATATTTTCATTGTACATAGCTTTTGGCCTTAATTTCCAAGCACGCATGGTTTCCATTGTACAATTATCTTAAGAGGGTGCTTAGAAATTTCCCATTGTGTATGCCATGAGCCATGTCTATGTGCACGCGCATGCTGTGCACAGACTATTGATTCAAAACAATGATGTTTTGAGTTTTTGGAGGTCTTCCATTACAAATCATATCAGACAGGTTTTGGTTCAACGTGTAGCATTTTATTTCACAAAAAAGGATTGAAATCAAAATTTCAATACAATTATTCCTTATGATCCTTGCACATTCACTCAAAATTAGAAATTCAAGATCTCAATCAAAATCTTAATGCTATATATGAGCATGATCATGATGCTAATCATTCTATTCCCTTTCCTAGCATGTCGATATGAACTCCAAACAGAAGTCGCTTTGATTTTGAAGCCTAGGGGCTAATAATCAAATGCAATGTACACTTAAAGGAATCAAAGCTAGCTAACTTCTATTAATTTTGAGTCCTGAACGCTAATAATCACATACAAAGCTATACTTAAAAACCCCAGCTAACTTCTTTTAATACCACTTCGTACAAGTTGAAGTAAAGACTCCGCAATTTTCGTCGCTGCATCAGGTAAAGCTGCTTTCAAGGCCTTTTCATGCATATCCATCAATAGGTTTTCATCTCCTGCAATACAAATAAAAGATGCAGAGTTATTATACAAAGTAATATGTACTTTGCAGCTGGACAGAGAGAATGATCATTATGGATTTCCAAATGCCAAATTTATCTTATGCATAGGGGATCTCTCTCATTTCGTAATCTGCCAATAAAGGAAGCATATTTTTCCAATCCTAAAAAGTTCCTTTTTCCTTTACCTGGACATCTATAAATCCCTTTCCAAGAGGAAATTAAAATTAAACCTAAATCTGAAAAACACGTGTAATCGAAGTTAGCAAACTGAATTGAACAGAATTTAAAATCTAATGTAATCTCTTTGCTTTTAGAAATTGATGGTTTATTGTTGCTTGCCCATGCTGGTTCATTTACAGGCAAGGATTAAGGACACCAGAATTTGGCAGTGCTGGATAGCATCTTTAGACAGCTTCTAGAAAGCATGAACCATGAAATATGTGGTAGGCACTTTGAACAACTTCTTATTTGGCTGCATGCTTGTTTACCAAAATTCATTTGATTTTAATGAAGCTCCAAAATGCTAGTGCCCATGGATGACATGGTTTACCAAATCATTATGATTTTGAGCATCAGGATTAAACAGGACTGATCACAATTGTTTTCAATGTTTGTCCTTGTACCTTAACACCTTTTCCAGTCCACCCAATTTTAAATCCAAATTGATGTGTCCTTAGGGGCACAGCAATAGGTTAAGAATGATCACCATTAGTAATGCCATAAAGTCTCCAAGATCCTTTGGACAAGGATAAACTTTTCAACAGTTAGATCCAATTAAAATTCTTATTTGATATTAAAATCAGACAAAAGTTGAAAAGCCATCAATTACATTCTGCACTCAAGAAACGTAAATTTAGATAAAGCAAAACTTTGCTAACATATTTAGAAGCAACAAAGTTTGTGTTTCAAGTGAACATAAAAATATTATGCATTGCTGTTACTATCAAAATGATAACAATCCATCCCAAATATAAGACGCACCTCTTTGTACCACTTTAAATGGCAACTAACTTTAGTGCTTCATCGTATTATCTGGAATCTAGATTACATTATTGTTTCTTCTAGTAAAACTGAAAAACCATAAAACCACAGCATAAAAGCCCATATGGAATATCCAAGTTCACCTCCAATAATAATGTAATTATCATGTTCTTAGAAAGTTTTCCTCCAACCTTTTCTTGGTTAATCCTTCTTTTAAACAATTATCGAGGCCTCTGTTAAGATGAGTATTGTTAAGTAGATTTTGTTGTGAACTTTTTGCTTCAATATTGCACTAATGCACAAAGTCTTAGCACAACAATGATAAGGAATGCAAGGTCAGCAAGTTGTCGAGTCAATTCTTTGCAGCTAGTGTTAGTACAATTACCATCAGGGATAACCTCAGCAAGTGCAATCTCACAAAGATTAAGTCATGCACTATATGATGCATTTGTTGGAGTAATGCAGTACTGCTGTGAGTTATAGAGGTTGCATTCAAACAAAAAATAGCAGTATATTCAAGTGCATTTGTACACTATATAGTTAAAACACATTCCCAGAAGAACTCATTGGCAGTACTATAGTAGTATATTGGCAAGGAAGAAAGAGCTTGGCTGCAATATTGCCACAGAAGAGAAAAGACAGTCTTCTTTGCATATAATTAGAATTGAATTATCCAAATTTGAAAAGTTGTAGCAAATGCTTTATTACATAGACATGCATTATACTACGAATTTCTCTTTCAAGAAAAGAAATAGTTTACATGTCTTATGTGTATAGTTATTATGTTGGAAAAGTTTAGTGACTTCAAGATAAGAATGGTCTTACTGCAGGAGGATTTTCTCTATATAGTGGTCGGAAAATAACAGAAACTTAACTTAGTGCAGAATTGAACAAGCTATTAGGACATCATGGATTTAAATGCACTCGCTTAGATAAGTCAGAATCTTAGTAATAATGTGACAATTAACATATAAAGGTAAACGTAAAAGTAAAGGTAATTTTCTAAGTTGCAGCCAAGCAGCATTTCAAGAGTGTGTGACCCCCACTTGTTTGAGCAAGTGAAAGTTTTGCTTTAGCTTGTGTTATTAGTTCAATTGTATAAGTATTTGGGTTTTGAACCTTTGACCAAGCTCATGGTAAACCAAGTCTTGCCATTTCATCTAAGCCCCAGGTACAACTCAAAACATCACCATAGAGTATATGCATGAAACGAAGAGTACTGCAAAATTGTAAATCATATTAATCATATTAATATTAAGTGGGCAAGTGGCAGCAATTGTGTCAAACTCCCAAGCCTGATAATTCTCATTCCCTCACTGTCTGGAAAGGATTATGCAGGTAAAATGACAAGCACATGCAAGACATTGTAATACGGCATTTTTTTGCCTGGTATGAAGAGTTAATTTATATTAATGTGGGGCCTGGGCAAATAACCAGATATTAATAGAACTATGCAAAAACTGAAAAAATGCCTGCTAAATTAACACAACAACCTTATATTTGAACAGAGTTTCAAAATTGCCCCTAGGGCAGAGGAATAACTTTTAACTTTGAGGGTAGGAATATATTCATCCATTATAACATTCTTAAAACTATTTCTTTAAAACAAAACTTGCATGAAAGAACAACACTTATTCAATGTTGGGGTGATTCTACCGCTTCAGCTATTGCTGCTTATGACTGAGTTGAGAGTGCTACTCTATCATCTAACCACTCCAAATCCTATAGCATTCAAGCCTAGCTATTAGCAAATTGCAGGTGCTCAACAATGAGAATAGCAAGCAGTCCTCAAGAAGCAGAGATGTTGGATAAGGTTAGGTTGGAAGCAGGTTGCAGCATACTAGAGGAAAATGAACAAATAATCAAACACACATGGGGCCCCCTCTCAGTGGTGGACTCAGACTTGTGAACCTGACCAAAATTACAGAAGCAGCAACAGCAGCTGCTCTCTGCTATATTTTTTTTTTTTTTCTGATGAGTAAAAACAAGGATACATGGTATAGGGCCTTACCTCCATCTATAGACGGGAGAAAGGAAACCCTAGTAACATTACATGCTAAAATATAATTAGGGCCTTAATAATACATTCAAAAGGGCTTAAGAAATGATACCAAATAGTCCTTCACTAATGTTGTGACTAGGTACACAACATGGATTATCCAACCCAGAAAAGAAAATAACCAATTTCCTATTAAGCTGTTCTGCCAGTTCCTCAGGATTCCATACTGTGCCCAATGTATCTAATTTAAATTTTATGTTTTTGACCCTCATCTGGTTGTGCAAAAGCGAGTGAATCGCTCAGTCAAGGCACCAAGGTGAAAATCCATGCAAATTTCAAGGAAAATCTTTTGAAAAGCGACATTTTGGCATTTTGTGGCACACTAAGCACTTTTGGAACCTTCTAAATCTGTTAGAGGCATGTAACATTTGGTAGTTTGGAGGTGCAACATTTTGCTAAAGTTGCCCCCAAATCTTTACTTTTACTAGGAGTAATTGTTTCTCACCCCAAGTAACTCAGGTAAACTCTTACTATAAAAAGGGGCCTAAAGCCCTCATTGTAATCATCTTTTGGCCATGAGAATATAGAGCTACACTCTGTGAAATCCACATTGTGCTTTGTACTCATGGGTTTGGAAGAAATTGACGAGTCCTTGTGCATCCCATTAGAGGCACTGCCTCGTGGTTTATCAAGTGCGCAGTGGTTGGGTTCTGCACTTCTAGCCCATCTTGTCATTCGCTTATCAATTTCATAATCAAAAAAATGGGTGAACATTGATGTTATTCAAGTTCTTGCATGTTGATAAATCACATGCTATCCTCGCTATGGTGTAATAGTCGTATTTGCTTTCAATTCTCACACCCTAAACTCCACACATTTACTTTCTGCACTTTATTTTCCGCATTTTAATTTTAGCATTCACTTTGTTGTGTGCATTTTTATTTCATGCAAATAGTTAGTTTAGATTAGAACCAAAAAGAGGACAGCAGGGTGCCAACCTTAATCTGAAGGTGGGGGGTAAGCCTATGGCAAACCCGTCCAACCTTGTTGAAACTTGGATTTGGGGGCACAACAACTAAAATAGAAGTCAGTCCAATTCCTGAATCAACAATAACCAATTCCCATGATGGAAATAAGAAAAATATGAAAGAAACCAAAGAGGTACATGCAATTTTGCGAAAGGTCAGCAAGAATGGGAAAGGCCAAAAGCCTTATAAATCTAAAGGATCTAAAAAACATCTCTATGACCCAACCAAGTTTATTGACTGCCATCAAGGCTTTGAACAATGACATAGTAAATCATATTGCCACAGAATCTGCCTTGTCCAATTAAAGAAAGAGGGTACATTCAAAAATTCTGAACTTCTTCCTACAAAACTCAAACTAAAGGTCTTCAAGGAGCTTTTGCTTCACCATTTAAAAGAATCCACTCGAATAATAAGGATAAAAATGGGAAGGGAAGAAGAACGAATTCATCTTTTGAATCTTTTAAAACCTTTGAATAGGTTTAATCCACTTTTGAAAATGAAAAGCCTCAATCCTCAAAACATGATAAACCCCCTAACATATTTAATGTGTCATCATAGAGCGCTATGAAGTATTTGCCACTACATGCTCTAGTCACAATAGTAAGGGTTTAAAAGACAAGCAATTACTTCTAGCCCACACCTAAAAAGAGTCAACCTACAATTCCTAAAACCAAAAGTTGTGTTAAGTTTCACCAAAATATACCTACTCAAGCTAGGTTCAAACAATTTTCAGTAATTGAGGAATTCTAGCGCTTGCCTATCTAAATCTTCTTTCTCGGACACTTTCATTCCTATCTAGATCAATGGAATCCAACCCTTGATGAACTTGAGGTCATCAACAACTCTACATTGTTCCATGTTATAGACTATAGTTGAATATGATCGATGTGGTGTTGACCACATGATTTTACACTTTAATCCTTCTTCACTACCCGATGACATCATCCTCCAAGAGTAGTCTAAATACCCCTAGTTTGTGCAAACTAGTGGGTGAAAGCAAAGAAGAGGTTTATGGTCCATAAGGGATCCAAATTGAACATCATGACTTTTTGTATCTCCAAGAAAATCAATGGGAATGAGATGAAACTCCAAACCCCTAATTTCAAGTGCACTGGATTAAACAAGACAAGATCTAAAGGGGTTGCTTTCCTTTCCATTAAAATCAAGGGCAAAATTATGGGAACATGGTCTTATATCCTCAAGATAGACTTGCATTACAACATACTCCTAGCCTAATCATGGACAACTATCATGATCACAATCCTATCTCTTGTTCGTACAAATGCAATTTGAACATTATGGCCTGTCAGTTATTGTTTATGTCAATCTCAAACAATTTGCATGGTGTGTTAAATATAAAAATGACAATGCCAAATATCAACCAAAGAGGACAAAGACTATAAAACAAAAGGCCCTCTAAAGTTGGTAAGCCACCTGTTAAAAAATAAATGATGTTAAGGATTTCCTTGCTCAAGAAATCAAGATCTTCAACCTAAACAATGACAAGGAAGCTCTTGCTTCAGCGCTAGGTGTCCAGAGTCTAAGATAGTCTACACCCATGTCTAAAAACCCCTTTGGAGATATTGACATATCCCCCATAGAATGCTCCCTATAGGAACGGTCAACACATCAAAAGAAGAATCCAACAAGCTTTCCAACGAATGTAACATTGACTACAATTTCTTACAATTTGATGTCAAACCGAATGTCTCCTCCATGAGCAACAATACTATAAGAATCTCTTTAAAGCTTTTCCATAATGATCATTCTCTTAGTTTGCCTCGCTCCTATTTTAACATCAACCTCACCTCTGACAAAGGGTTGCCACAATGTGAATCCAATTTCAAAGGTCCTAGAGGTATCTATCCTAATGAGACCCTATAAATATCTACCTTCTACTCGAGACCGCTTTGAGGACGGAAACACTATGGTTATTGAGTATGTGGTTGATGTAAACCTCAAGACAAAAAAAAGCCCCAAAATTATCAAAGTCAAAATCAGCATTTCTTCAAAAAAGAAAACGATTCAAAATACAAATCTCAAGGTCTCTACATTTAAGAAGTAGAGCAATTGTGGTCTACAACATCGCCAATGGAATCATATATAGGATAGGTTTCAATGGCATATTTGTGACATTTCTTGACCAGGTTACATCTCAGGCAACTCTCCACAAATGTTGAGGTAGCGTTTCCAATGGGCACTTCATTGGACAAGCCATCACTAGCACGACATCCACATGGGGCATTTTTGGCCTTCCATCATAAGGATGTCCATGATATGGAAACAAAAGTGCCCAAGAAGAGTCTCTAGGCCACGGGAGGAGCGAAGAGGTGAATGACGCAAAAAAGAGTTGATTCCAGATCTGGTTCCTCCATCGACTACATTAAAAAACAAGGAATACTCGAAGGCCCAGACTATTGTCCACTCTTCCCATAAATACAAGCAATGAGGAGATGAATCAACTAACTTAAATGTGAATGGTGGAAGACCAATGAATGTAATATTCAAAGAGGGTAGTGGAGGAGGTGCACAACAGAAATATCTCGCCCGCTTCAAATATATGATCTTTGCACAATCTGCCCATGCACCCCAAATAACATGCTCCACTTTGATGTCGAGAAGATGGATGAGGTTGAATTGGGCAGTGCCACCTGAAATGGCCAACTTAAAAAGAACAATTGTTGATAACCAAACAAAACCCACCTGAAGTCGAATTGGTTCGTCTAACCAATAAATATGGCAAAAATATGGATGGTTTATTAACAACAAAAGATGCCTTTATAGGCAAACATTCACCTAGATTGGACTAACAAAACAAACTAAAACAAGAAAATACAATCCTTACAAGTTGACTAAAATACAAAATGTCATTCCTAACTACAATGATGCAATAAAGAAACTAAATTTATCCTATTTAGAGAGTTCCTCATAAGATCAAGACCATGCAAAGAAAAGCAAAAAAATGCCTAATCAATGGTGATGTTATTCACTGTCCTACCTTATTTTTGCATATTGTCTTGGCTTGATGGCCATTCTGAACTTGGGCTCTTGATTTTATAAAATAAATTTATTTTTACATTCCACAATAATCATAATGGCTTGATGGCCATTCTGAACTTGGGCTCTTGATTTTACATTGCAAAAGTTTATTTCACCAAGTGGGTCAAAGCCATGCCTCTATCCAACACGAATGGCCTTGCTATCACCATAATCATGCTCAATTAGATTATTTGCAGATTTGAATCCTTGTCCATTATATCAGATAACAATGAAGATTTAAAAAGCAATGAAATTCACCAGCTAGTTGAATAATTCAACATCAAAATGTGGTTCTCTTCAAATTATCCTCAATATAGCAATGAAGTGAATTAGTCAAACAAGACTTTAAAGAAAATCCTCATTCAAACTATTTCAAAGTCTAGGCATAAATGGTATTGGCCTCTAGTTTTGGAGATTTATCAAACAAGTGGATAGATGTCCATGAAGGCAACTCCATATTCAGTTGTATATCGACTTTAACTCGTTCTTCCCCTCAAGGTGCTCATCCCACTACTGCGAGTTGAGACATATTAAAACATCTATGACAACAAAGATTATGTTGCATGGCTTCTACAACTGGAACATTTGATGAAAAGAGCATCATGGCCGTTGAGAACAATTGTGTTTATCAACTATGTCAGAAACAATCGTTTGGAAAGTTTGTTGACACTCACAAATTCTAGGTGGGTGACAAGGTACATATGCTCAACAAGGAATTCTATAAGAAAAGAAAATTTGTTCCAAAGTAGGTGGGTGACAATGTTAAAGACCTAATTTCTAGTGTCTACTATCATGCCAACTTTAGTGGTGATCAATTAAAAACCCTATCAACAAGTTCCACTTGAATACATCGCTCATACAAAGGCACCCTTCACATTGTCTATTTATAGGGAGTCACCCCCTTGGTGGGAGTACAATTGCCTCCCCAATTGCAATACCACTATGCATCCACCACTATCTAATGATGCCACATTGTATGTTTTAGCAAACCTAATCATATACAATGACACTTGCAAAGTACATGGGGATCACCACCATCATTTCTCACCTTGACAATCAGGTATCCCCGCCAAATGTGCCATCTTTCATCATTGATCATAGCATTTGATTTTTTACAAGTAGTAGTGCCTTTCCATGCTTGGCTACAAGGACATGATGTTGATAGGATGCATCCTCTCCAACTTTGCAGATGCTCAAACCTCTTGTTTGCTATTTTACATATTTTCATATCCTTCACAAAGAAGCAGTTGCTTCTACAAAATTGCATCTTGACTCCTTTGCTCGCCATTGCATCCTCGTGCTAAAGTGAAAATGGTTACTGAGGTCAAGACCATACCCGCTCATCATCTTCGATGTTGCATGAGTGTGCAATCATCGAGATCTTACATCCCCCTTTCTTACATAAGATGCTAGCCCATTGGACTTGTGCAGCTTAGACTTACAAACGGCAATCATAAGGCTCGTTACAATAACATTTTTGACCAAACATGCCATTTTTGCATGTTAGCATTATATCACCCATGCACTTACCTCGTAAGTTGGCCAATTGACTTGGGGTATTAGGGAGAAATGCATTGGTGGAGCATATTGGCGCACAATCAAACCCATGATTGCTACCTTGCCATCAAAAAAAGGATGAAAGCTTCAACTATTGGCCATCACAATCATCCTTGCCAAAGTCCTTATGCTTGAGTTGCATCGCCACTTTGAGGTCTAACTCATTAGTGCTTTTAATCTCAATCACAATAGGAAATATGTGAGCTTTCTATCTTCACCACTTATCTCCTTGTTAAATATTTTGTGATCATGCATTCTAGATGTATTCTCATGTGAGCTTATTTTAACCAATCCATTTTCATAATCATAAGTGTTATGTGTGCTTTTGTTTATCTCATCAAATAGCAATCACATTCAAATCATTGCAGATCATTTCAATTTCACCTCATGCGAAAATACAATATGCATATATACCATCATAACCAAAATATATAAATATATATGTATATATATACACGTGCACAAGATTTTCACCAAAACATATACATCCTCCCTCCTCCCCTCATACCTTTTAGGAGTTGGCACAACATCCCAAAAGCTTTTATAACCGCAAAAACTTGAACCTAGGGATTTTTACATGTTTTGAAAACAAGTGTGGAATTCCTTCTGCCTTGTTCCACACATTCGTACAGATTTTGTTGGCAGGTCAATTTTAGGTTTCATGGCTTAGCCTATCTTCAATCATCCTCTATACAATCCTTTTGTCTACCTTGCATCAACTTGCCTATGCAAGGTGTCAAATATTGCCAACGAGTTCTAGGTCCCTCGTCGAATCTTTGCTTTTTGTTGTCCTAGTCTCCCTTGTCATCTAACCATCTACCTTAGCTCATTATACAAATCATCTCTAGGGATCATAATTAGTGCTTATGGGAGCCTTGATTTCATCTTGCCTATTTTTCTAGCTCCTTAGCTTCTAGGATATCCCTTGTCCTTGGGCACCCTTTTCTCCCTATTTGTCATCCCTATGGTAGTGGCTTGTTCTAAAGTGTATCACAATTGTAGTTAGCAATTGCTCCTACCCAAGATCAACTTAGTACTAAACACTAGAGCATTGCTTCTTGATGCAATAGACCTAAAGGAACTAGAAAATCATCAATAAATATGAAAAAGTATTTACACCCAAAAAGAGAAGGTTTGGCTATTGAACCACAAATGTCACTATCTACTAACTCCAATAGTTGAGATGCACAACAAGCATTGTCCTTTAGAAAGAACTCATGTTGATGTTTCCTCAACACAAATCCCTTGCATACACCACTAGGAGAAGCTATGGGAGGAAGATCATAAACCATTTGAAGATGGCATGCACCTCATGGATCCAAACTTGGTATGCCCTAGGCATTAATAGCACAACTCACTAGTACCATCAACGTTATCGAGCATAGCAACAAAGACTCTAGAATCCTCAACTTTGGGAGCCTCATCAAGTTTGTACATCTGATCAGGTTCATCACAGTATCCAAAAGAAACAATTTTGAAGTTGTCATCGATATCTTTTACTACCCATTTGACTAGCCAATATTTCACCTTCTTGTTAATACGTGATGCAATATATAAAGACAAGATTAGAGCCAACATGTGGAACATGTAGAAATTCCCTAGACATGGCACTGCATTATGAATATCACTATTGCCTAAAACCCATAGTAAAGTGTCATCACTAATGACCAGCTTCTTTCCATTATGAAGATCATTGTAGTTGGAGAAAAGATATTTATTCTTGGTCACGTGCCTAGCACCCCCAGAATCCTCAATCCACTCATGAGAAGATGGAAAGGAGACTAGACAATTCATACTCGATTTGAGTATGATTTCCTTCCCCAAAAAGTTCCTGAAATTTCTACCATACAATGATAGGTTCAAAACTAATTTTCGTGTAAGGAATCAATTTGAGTTCAATTTGAGTTCTATATATTGAACTTCAATATATAGAGTGATCAGCCTATGGACTTTATCTTTCTTCATCCTTTGCCCTTCCTTTCTTTGCTATCAGCAATAGATGCATTGTTTTCAGGTTCTATATACATCCATAAGCCTTTGCTTTTAAGCAAAGCCATCATCCGCTCCCTCCAAAGACAAAAGTTTACCTAGTTCAGCTTCTCAATGCTAATAATGGAGATGTCTTGCTTCCTACAAAATATGAGCCTATCGGTGCCAAAAATAACACTCTAGAAACTATACCGATGCATAAAGCTCTAAAAATAATATGCAATTTTGAAAAAAAAGTGAAAAACACTTTCATATGCAAAAGTTATGACCTTTGAAAGTTTGGCATTCAACTACTCTCCCAAGAGGGCTTTTCAACTTGTTCATGCCACATATCATGCCCTTATTCATGACATCAACCCACCTACCACTTCAATGAATCACAAATCACCACCTATCCCGCTCACTGTGCATAGCTTGGATCCTAGCAAACAGGGAATTGAATGCTTGACATCTCTTCACTGGATGCAGGCATCTATAAAAAAAATTGGGGCATGAACTGACAAGGCTATTACATGTTGCCGAATGGTATGGACCAATGTGTGCCATATGTCGGGATTAAATTGGTAGAGGATGTAATACATAAGGTGGTCCTAGCCAATGGACAAAATATTCTATCCATGCAGGAATATTCCAGCACTTTATCCCCAAAACAGTTTGAATTGGCCCTCCCATTTTAAACAAAATTTTAACTGCAAAATTGATGCCCAAAACAACAAAATAAAAAACAAGTGCAAAAATGTCAACAACATAGTGGTTAGGGCTTTGGCCTCTCTTTGGGGAGGTCCAAGGTTCAAACCATGGCGTACCCAGACAAGGATAGGCTAGATGGTAGCAGACAAGTGTTTGCCGGTTGGCTGCCCCAGTTTGATGCCCCCAAGGGTTGGGGGTCCCGTTGACTTTGTCTAACCTAGCAGGCTAGGGTTTATAGTGGCAGCACCCAATGGTGTTACCAATTCCCCTATGTATTAAAAAAAGACAAACAAGTGCAAAACTGGAAACCCCTTAATCTTTTGTGTAGATTCGAAAACATTAGACGTATTTCCAAAATTCATCACGGTTTGCCTCGTAGAGCCATTTTGTAAGTTTTGGAGTTTTACCTCTATCCGCTTTTTCTAGAGCTAGAGGAACCTGGAAACCACTCATTGGACATTTTTGCCCAAATCTTGGAGAGAGTTATAGTACAAGATATTTTGCCCAAAAATGCACAAATCACTATTGAAGGTCTCTAATTCTTTGCACTACTTCCAAGCCATGGGGTGCTGAAAATGAGCCACAAAGAACCCATATAGGCTTCATTTTTTTCCATAGGTCACAAGATGGATTGAAAGAATATAGATTTTCCTAAAGATTGGAAAAGCCTAAGTGAGGGCAATAATGAAATGGATCTGGAAGTGCCTTGACAACCTGAAGGAAAAAATGTCATTCTAAAGTGCCCCCCACCATGACCTCGCCTTCTGTCTGGTCTTCTATGATAAAGCCCTTGTCTGGTCTTGTCTGGTCTTCTATGATAAAGCCCTTGCAATCTTGCAGCTCTAAGGAGTCCATATCTAGATCAGAACCAAGTGACTTTCACACTTGACTTGATACCAGGAAGAATTTCACAATCTAGCAAAGAGAGAATCAAATAGAACCAACTCAACACCAAGATTCAGCATGTAGCAAACATAAATAATCATTCAACTAAGCATAGAAATAACTGTGATGCACAAAAGAGAACACGAAGATTATGGAGTGGCATCATGAGACACCAATATTATACTGAAGGATAGACAAGTGGAATTGTACATAATGATCAAATGATTTGGAGGTATTTATACACTTCACAATACGTTTCACTAATCCCACTAATGTCATTCACCAACCTTATTATTACAAGGATCAATAGAAAGTGATGATGGGACTATAGGCCTTTTACAAAATGAAATAAAATATTACATGTCAGCCCCACAGCCATCAATGAAGATTAAACATCTTCCAACATATTTTGCTCTTCAATTTGGACTACTGTCTTGTCGACATTTCTCCACTTTGTTTAAGGGTCCACTATATTGGTCTTTCCTTTGTCTTTCACTTTTCATTCTCTGCTTCCTTTTGCCACTAATGGTGCTGCACATGCGGTTTGAGGATTGGAAATACAGCAGTTGCAACGCGTCCACCACACCCTAATTAATAGCCCCAACTCAACTCCACTCCACCTTCGGACTCCGTGGATCACATAGGCAGTCTAACCCCCCTGGGGTAACCCTACTTTCCTCTTGTCTTTGCTCATTGAGTGAATGGAATTGTTCAGAGTGTGCTCATGTAGTTTGCACCTAGGGTTTTTGCATCTTCAAATATTGCATATTATTGTATGGCAGTCTTCATTTGGTAATTCACAGACAGCATTCTCTAACAGTTTCCCATTATTTTCTGTTGTAAAATACAAAAACAAATAAAGGAGAAATATCAGCATACAGTAGTTTGCATATAGGCAACTAAGGTTAAATTTTTTGCTGTTCTTTTTCTTGCATTATTTTTCTGAATGGCAGAAAACTAGAAACCCTATTCACAACCAAATAGCTCTTTCATTATTTTCTTTCATATTTTGGTAATAATTGGCTATTTCAAACTTTGTTGCCTTGGCCTTATATGTAGACTTTTCTTTCTTACCTCAAAATTAATTAACTTGATAGGATAATGCTTGTGATATGTGTAGTGACTCTCAAAACTTGACAAAGGACTTGGATTCTTTTGGACAGTATGGACAATCACTCCAAACAACCAAAACATACTTACATTTAATAAGACCAAAACTCTAGCCAACACTACTGGTAGCATGCATGTCTTCTGTCTGTAGATTTAGATCAACAGATGTTAAACTAAAGCCTAAACAAGATTTTAGGCTTTGACACAAACTAACTTATTTTGGCGGTAAGCATGATGAAAATTTGGATAAACTAAATATTTTAAAAATTAAACCCAACAAAATGGAAGCCTAGAGGTCATCAAAACCAGCTCAAGTGAGGAGAAACCATCTGGCATTGGTTCAATATTTATGTTTTAGTGTTAAAGAACCAATTTGTGATTAATCACCAAATCCATTCAAATCAGATACAAGTCTAGACAATAAGAACTCTCATCAAAGCCGCCTTCCACAAAAAAAACTTAAGGGCAACATGAAAGATTTCCACATGAAAGGTAACATGACACCAGAGGCATGTTTCAAGTGAGTGGAAAAATATCTTTCAAAACTGTGAAATTCCCAGGGAAGATTAAGTTCATACTATAATACATCATCTTAAGAGAATAATAACATAACGGTTTAGAAGTCTGAAAATCAAACCAAAAACCAACAAGAAATCATAGGCTGCCCCATAAAAAGATATCAGAAGTGTTTAAACAATGGGTACGATAAACATTGGTAATTTAAAATATTATTGCAAAACCATATCACAACAAGAATACTAAACTTCCCCGTAGACTAGCAAACACTTAGAATCATAGGACTAAAACTCCATATCAGGGAAGTGGAAGAAAACAACATAAAACCTTGTAGAAATATCACTAGCCCTCTAGAAGGAAAACTTGAAGCAAACATAGGACCACACAACACAAACCCTAAAAATTGTTGCCCAATGTGTAACAGGTTCCACAACAAAGGATACTGAGGGGCAAAAAGATATAGGCAAAAGACAACGATCCAGAAGTGGAAAAACAAAGCAAACTCAAAATAAAGATACAGAGATAACTATAGCTTAAGTGGATACATTGGCATTCCAAAAATAATCAAAACAGACACTGATGATGTTTTCCTGCATGGCTTTTTCCTTTACAATGCAGACAGCATGTTCTTGAGGTAAATGAGCTTAATATTCTCATAAAAAGTGTACTTGGTGTCGATGAGGACAAAGGGAGATGCCTTCACAATCTCATTTGTCCCTTCTAGACTACACAAATCTGTAGCAATAATGCTTTCCTGATCATCAACAGACACTAATGCACTTTCTCCATACTGCTAAATGTACTGGAACATTGAACTGGTTAACTTGTTTCATTAGTGCTGCCTTAGTTCTACCACTAATTATCATAGCCTAAATGCAATTTCTTCAAAATTCATGCTTCATGTTCTTATCAATATTCATTTCTTAATTCTCTCAATGACACGGAACTCGAATGGATGCTCTTCGATCATTAAAAAGAATAACGGTGGTTTGGAAGAATAGAACAATTTTTACTAATATGATTGATATATTTGTAAATCACATAATTCTGTGTACAGTTATATCCACCACATAACTGACTATTAATAAACACCTAACTCCTATAAATTCAAATGCTCTTTGACTCTCCTCTAAGACTAAATGCATTACAAATTTGCATGCTCAGGAGAAACTGTATTGCAATATTTCCATCACAAATTTTCCCAAGCATATTAAAAAATAAAATACTTGGAAGATTATCATGGCTCACGATCTGCAATTAAGGTTTGACTGAATGTAATCATGGCACTAAGACAGGTATGAACAGTGTTCATGTGTGGGGGTAACAACCTATGGTTAACATGAGAGCCTGTCTCATGTTAATCTTTGATCCTTCTTCTAAAAGGAAACTTGAAAAGAGCTGAAATGGAATTGATTAGGGAATTAAAAAGGAACATTAAAGAAAAACAAACTTGATAAAATTCTAGCAACAAAGGGCACCACAAGCAAATAATAAAGTAATTAACACCTACGAGATGACTTTCACTTGGTTATGAATAACTCAAAACCATTAAATATCAAATGCAAGATCTAGCTTCATGACCAATGCCTAGACCAACTGGTGGCATCCTAAATCAATAGTTCCAGTTTCAATCCAAATTATCATGGTTTGATATACAAGAAAAAGGAATTCCTTGATCTTCTCTAGCAGGTTAATGAATCTCATCAAAACCTGCAATAAATAATTGATAACTTTAGAAAATGGGAAGCTTTGATGATGTATTTATAGACTCCCTAATGATAAACTGTAGTTAAATATAGGCAGGGCATACGCAATCACGACCAAATTGTTACATCATTGATATTTGATTCACAATAAGCACTTTTATGTGCCCTGTGCACCTTCACTAATGTCTCAATGGCTCATATTGTGGTTCCTCTGGATTCAACAGCAACTCTTGCTTTATAAGCTTTTATAGCCAATCGTATATTTTCGTTAAGTTCCACATCCATAAGTACAAGGTCATAGGTTTGATCTTAAGGCTTTTTACGTTATTTTTACAAGAATATCCTTCTTATGGATAAAACTTTACTCGGTAAGATTTGGAGCATAACACCATCAGATTAGTAGTTAAATTTGCAAAGGTTCCTCATAAGAATCTCTCTGTTGAAAGCAATAAAAAAGACATCAAGATTGCCGGCCATGTATTTTGTCACGATATGTTGACTCTCACAGTAAAAGATTTTATTTCATGTTTTCCTTGAGGTTGCACTTTAATTTCATGCACATAGACATGAGGATGGCATGGTACAGACATTATGCTTTGAGACAAGATTTCTTAAAATGCCATAACTTGAAGTTTATCTTGACCTTCTCTCTCTCATCAAACAAGTAGCAGGTAGCAAATTCTCTTCAACTTTTCCACTATGGAAGCAGTCTGTTTTGCCACTATGTCAACATGGTGGAAGCACATAGTCTGGTTTCTTAAGTACCTACCTACAACAGTGGTTCAAATGGTGTCAATTCTTAAGTACCATTTGAACCACTGTTGTAGGTACTTAAGAAACCAGAAAAACATGCTTCAAAGAAAAACTAGTAAAAATGGCTAGGAAACAAGCCTGATAATTAATATATCATATTAGGAAATAGAGTTTGTCGCTAAATACATCTAATAAATAATGATTAAAATATGTCACTTGCACTATAGTGAAGGCAGAACCTAGACTTCAGACAATCCAACAACAAAAGATTGAAAGACATGGAAATGGGTAAAGAGAAGCAGAGTATTAAGTAAAAGCCTGGAACCATAGAAAAATCATAGGTCTATCGCGAGAAATTGTGAATCTTGTGATTTTTTCCTGCCAGCGAGAAAATCGCCCATTTTCTCCATGTTGAGAATTGGTGACAAAATCACCATTAAAATCATGCAAAAAAACATGATAAATCACAACAATCTCATACAAATCGCCCATGTGCAGGAAATCACCAAACATTGGCATAATTCATCTTTTACTCTCTGATTCCTGGCTGCAGATTTGTGAAGGCTAACCAAACACTCTCTGATGCATTCAACAAGCATTTGATGGAATTGACAGCAGTTTTTGAAGATTTCACAAGTTGGGACAAGATTTCAGAGGGCAAGTTTTTAATTTTTTATTTTAAAGCAATTTTTAGGGTTTTTCTACTTGTTCCCTTTATACCTTACTATTCCTAATATATATATATATATATATATAATGGAGAATATCTCAACACTTACATTAGGTTGTTCTTTTTGTTTATGGTGGGGGGGAAGTAGAGGGCCCTTTAGGGTGAGGGTCAAGGAACCGACATTAATAATCCAACTACAAGTCTAAGAGGGACCCATGTTGGATACACAGCATAAAGGGCTCTTTGTCGAATCAGGTTTTCTGTAAATATTGCAGCAAAGATATCAGAGGAGGGATCCATCGCCTCAAATTCCATCTTGCTGAGGTTGAAGGCCGCAATGTAGAGGTCTGCAACGTTGTGAAGGATGGCATGAAATGGCAAGCCCAAGCTTGGCTTTCCACCAAAGAACAAAAGAGGATAGAGAATAAAAGAACTAGAGTTGCAGTCATAGGAGCTCTAGTTATGAGGTTGCTATCGATGATAGCCCTATTGTTGCTTCAGAGTCCGTCCTTGACCCTCGCATCTGGCACACTTCCAGGGAGAGTCAGAGTACAAGCAGCAAAGGAAGGTTTTTGTTTCCCCGGGCAGATATGCAGCAGGCTACCCTTGAGGGTACCACTTCAGAAAAGGAGAAGATAAAGGGAGCCCAAATGGCGGTGGCAAAGTTTTGCTGTTACTGCAACATTCCTTTTAATGTTGTAAGCAGCCCTTATGGGGATGCTTTGGTGAGTGCACTAGGCACAATTGATAGAGGGACGAAGCCCCCTCCTGCAAAAGATTTCAGCAGGCTTTTATTGGAGGAGTGTCTCACAAACAAGCATTGTCTCATAAAAGAGCAAAGAAAATTGTGGACCAAAAGAGGGTGCGGCATTTTATCTGATGGGTGGACAGATGCAAGGAACTGCACCCTCATCAATTTCTTAGTGGCTTCAAGTGGATCCATGTTTTTCTTGAAGTCAATTGATGCCTCTCGGAAGGTGAAGTGCAAACAGCTGTTGTTCAGTTTGTTGGAGGAGGTGGTCGTCAAAGTGGAAGTGGAGAACATTGTTCAAGTAATGACAGACAATGCATCAGCTTATATAGCTGCAAGTAAACTTCTTGAGAAGTACCCCACTATTTTTGGAGCCCATGTGTTGCCCGTTGCATTGACGTCATCAGTAGAGAATGTGATTGAGGGGAGGAATGTCACTAGATACATTTACAACCACACATGGGTGCTCAGCTTGATGAGAAAGCACTCTGATGGGAAGGACATTGTTCTCCCAAGTGTCACCCATTTCGCCTCCAACTGCATCGCCCTGTAAAGCCTTTTAGTTGCCACTCTTCTTAAGAAGATGTTTGTGAGTTAAGCAATGGCTTGGCTCACCATATCATGCAGAGGAGGAGGCACAAAGGGTCCTCAAGAAGTCTTTGACAACAAATTTTGGAAGAGCGTGCAAAAAATAGTCAAGGTAATTATTTGGATTTCTAGAATCTAAATTTTTAGTTTTCGTTTTTATTTTATGAATTCAAATACAAATTAAAAAAAAAAAAAAAAATTGAATTTGTAATTTTTCATTAAATTTATTTATGGTTAATAATTTTTCACTATTCAACTTTAGGTGACAAAACCTTTGATTAAGGTTCTTTGCCTTGTAGATGGAGATCAATTGCCAATGGGATATTTGTATGAGGGCATAGATAGGGGAAAAAAAGCCATGAAATGCTATAATGGAGGCAATAGGGGCAAATTTGATCTCATTTGGCGAATTATTGATAAGAAATGGACAGGGCAACTCCATCAACCTTTACATACGGCGGGGTAATGCTTGAACCCCAAATTCCATTTCAATCCTAATTTTCATCATGATGAAGTGGTTATGGAGGTCTTCTAAACCTATGTTAGGAAGATGATAAATGACCCGAAGAAAAGACGACCTAATCCCCACCAAGTTGCAGGCCTACAAACAAACTGAAGAGAGGTTGGTTTCATCTAATTTTTGTATTCAATCAAGGATGACCTTGCAGCCAAGTAAATTTTTTTAGTTTTTAAACATTTTTCATTGAACTTTACTTACAATTTACAAATATATAAATTTATAATTTATTTAAAGAAAAATAATTGCAGATTTATGGTGGGAAGATTATGATGCTAAAACACCAAATCTTCAATATGTAGCAATCCACATTTTGAGTCAGACTTGTAGTGCTTCTAGATGTGAGAGCAACTAGTCACTATTTGAGACTATACACACCAAGAAGCGCAACAGGTTGACCCAGAAGCACCTCAATGACATCATCTTTGTGCAGTACAACCTTCAGTTTCACATCAAACACATGGAGGGGACCAAATCATATAATACAATTGAATCTAATGACACGAATCCACTTTTAAGTTGAATTACGGAAGATGTGGATACTATGTTCATTGAGAGGGACATCAAAGCATTGGAGAGGGAAACAGAAGATGCTGCAAGACTTGAGAAAGATGTACCTGAGGAACCTAGGCTCCTTGTTCAAGTCCCTATCCAGGGAAAGCAAAAAGCAGTTTAAAATCACTTGATTATGTTGTATTTTTGTTGGTTATTGATGATCATGAATTGTAACTGTACTCTTTTTATGAAAATCTAATAGGGACTCAACTTCCTAAATCTCAAATTTTGTTTTTAAAGTACAATTTTTAATGTTAAATTACTTTTTTTGAACCTCTTTTTGCCAGTTTTGTCCCAAGTTGCCGAGAACTCCAAAATTGCCTTGCCGAGTTTTTGCTGAGTTTCGAGTTTTCCACCTTTGCCTGGAGCAATTTTTTCTCAACAAATTCACCCACTTTTAAAAAAAAAGTGGGGACATTGATAGAATTATCTTATCTTATCTAAAAAATCAAATAAAGTTGACTTGAATTCCCTGAGAATGTGTTTGGGAATTTCAGGTTCTGCCAATTGTAATTTGGAAATCCTGGCCTGCTTTTCAGTTCTAAATTTCTTAACAGCTTTTTTCAATAAGTCCCATTGGCCTGCTTTGGCCATCTGTGAACATTAATAGAAGTAGTTTATCTAAAGAATCAAATAAAGTTCACTCAAATTCCCTGAGAATATGTGTCGGCGAATTTGAGGTTCCACTAAATGTATCTTGGAAATCCTGGTCAAGCAGAGATCAAAATACATTTGAAGTTGCCACTTCCATACATGACAATTTATAGATCTCAGGCCACACGCAGACATACATAGAGCTGGGAATCTCAGTTTCTCCTATAAATAAAATCTTTAGAAGGTAAAGGCTTATTTTCAATAATTTATTTTTGAATTTGATCAAGAATATTCACACCAGTTCTATAAAACCATGACAGTCTATCATGAATTTGCTTTTTATTGGTTACAAAAAATCACAATCATACTTGAAAAGGTTTTAATCTTGAACTCCTGCATATAAGGTCTGAAAATTTGTAAATATGTTTTAAAAAGATACATGTTTGCCTGTCAATTGAATATCCGTAAATGATCACATTAATTCTTTGAAATTTAAATTTAACAGTGAAAGAAGACTAACGTAGCCAGCTCATTATCTAACCTTTCTAAATGTCTTAAAAGGAAAAATAGGCTTCACATGGTTCAAGGGAAACTGAGAAGCATAAGAGCTATGGAAACAGGTTATGAACCTCAACTCATCATCCATGAATGTGTTTGATAAACTAGAAAATCAAATTTTGAAACTAATGCAGTGTCACTTACCTAAGATGTCATTTATACAATTCGCAAGTGTGGTCGAGTCAAGCTCATCTTCATATAGTAACTTGGCACCTGCTACCTCAGACATAAATGAAGCATTTGTGACTTGATGATCTTCTGCAACATATGTTGAAGGTATCTAGGATTAACAAGGAAAACAAATGCTGAATTAGAGTTTTGTTCGGAATAATATAATGATAAAAAGGTATATTCAAAAGGGTTCAGTTTAGTTTTGTGCAGAATAATATAATGATAAAAATATTCATTTAAAATATAGATACAAATTTCAATGCAATCGCCATGTGAGTCCAAAACAGATGTAGATCCTTCAACGCTGAAATGGGCAATGTTTCACACCAATTGTAATTGACATTCAACAACTAATTAATTTTCAATAGCTGTCAGATATTTCTGAACAGCATCTATCTTTCACTGTAAGTCCATGGCAGTGGGAGCAGTTGAGTATGATAAAGGCATGTTTTTCCAATGATGGATGAAAAATGTTCAGACCAAATCAATCCTGTTTGGTTTGGGTTGGACTAGGTTCGGCCTAACCTGTGAGCTATGGTATTCTGTATTTGAACTCATAGTATTTAACAAGGAAAAGAGAGCTCAAGTGTACTAAGGAAAAAAAGTACACAAACATAAAATATAATAAGCATAGACGACGGCATGCACCTTGACCTATCATCCTACCTACCAATAGTGATCAAACCAGCATATTATACAAACATGCTTCACTTGACACAGCTTTGGATATAGGGGTGAGGACAATGTCTCAATGCATAGGGGGCAACCATGGCTTTTATGGGTGGGTTCATCAAGATAGACAATATTAAAATTACAGTGTGCAGAGACAATAAATCAAACATAATAATACAAGAAAGGGGCCTCCCTTAGAGGATTCCAAAGGACCAAACAGATTTAACGAAGTGGGGAAATAAAACAGTTTAAGTACTTTCCAACATTCAAATCTGCAGGAGTTTGAAAAGGCATTTTACAGTCTACAAGAACCCTGAAGGAATTCATTTCACATTCATTTTGCAGCATGAATTGTTAAGGGTACGCTGCTTGCAAGAGGAAGAATGCTTTGATGCTTCTCACTCAAGGAATCCCTGATATACTAAAGGTTGCATACTTGAATTTTCCACACATTTATAGGATGTCAGAAGACAAAGACTCCGCTGACAGTTTGCTTGTCTGCATCTGATTTTTGTTCATTTTCAGCATACTGTGGTATTCAAGTCCCACTGGTATTCATACAAGCTTAGTACGGGGTATATCCCTTTCTTTACTATTGTTCCAGCTCACATTTATCCGGCATATCTGATGCACTAAGTCTCTTCTGAGGGTTGAAAATCTGCAAAAAGATCCTGCAATCCTTCCTCATTTCTGTATATGCTTCTTACTTATAAAGATTATTGTCTTACTCTTCAGAGCATTGATTTTAGGTATTTTAGTCTGGCTAGTTCAAATGCAATTTCTATCTTTTTATATCTTCATAACTAATAGGTGACTGAGTCTAGGGTGATCCTAAGCTGGTCTTCAACTGAAAAGCAAGTATTCACATCATGGGATGGTCTGACGGCTCATGCTGCTCATATGGGGTTCCACCTAAGTGCAACTTAATGCCCTTGCATATCTTCATGACAAACATTCCCTGTCACATTTCACATGCTTTGGTAGACTTAATGTCAATCTTCTGTTCGGCCTTGGACAACCATCTTAGTACAAATTTTATATGTGGTTCAGAGTAAGTGGATGCTTTTTATTAAAAAATTCTATTGGTTCAAAAAAACATAAGTTTCCTCATTAAGTAAATTGCTAAATTACCACATAGAATTTAAAAAAAAAATCAAATGGCATGAGTTCAAGTGGTCAGGAACCTGCATTTCAATGCAAAGACCCAGGTTTGAGTCTTTGCCAGGTGACGTGCATAATTGCCAAATCTGTTAAATGGAAAGTATTGGGTTAATTGCCACATCCAAGACTGGGTGAGAGGTACCCCAATGGAAGTGGCCAGGTGCAAGTCCTAGGCAAATTTGGTGGAATGGCAGCTAAGCTGAAGGTTTACCCCAGCAGAATAGGTGATCACCTATCAAAAAAGAAAAAATTCACCAAAAGAAAACAAAAAATCATAAGTGAAATGCTCTACTAGAAAATAATGGTGAGCAGTATGGTAGCATGCTTCACAAGCAATATGATTCAATGCACATCAAAAGTAGCTAATGACAACAAAATCACCCTTGTGATGGAGAACCAGGATAATTTTCATGCAGCAATAGCACCCCCAGAAGAGTGGAAGGTTATAATTGTCCTTGGGCCACCCATGCCAACCAAATGGTTAATCAAGCTTGAGGCCCTCAATTCATCATTTCCACCATTAATATCCTTTTGGGAGGTTAGGAACTTTCCCTCAGAAATCATAACTGTTAGGTGAGAAAACATGTTATTGCGCTTGAAGGTTCCTTCCTATGTGGCATATCAACATGGGATAAGAGGTAGCAGGTGGCACCAGAGTTGTTTTGTTTTTGTTGGTTATGGGCTATTTTTCACCAATTGGCTAATTTTCTTGAAATTTTTATTTGTCATTGAGCAAAATTTTGAATATGTGTTAGCCAAAATTTATATATAAAGTATGGATAAAGTTATTAGATTCACCAAATTTTATATATAATATTAACATATTTTATGATTATACTGGCATAAAATACGCATACTTTACATTCTTTGAAATGAAAAGATTCACCTCCCATTCTATACTAGTAAAAACTTTCAATCCCTTAAAGCTTTCCTTAAGTGACACAATCACAAAACCCCTCAGAGGGGCTTTGATGTGGATGCCATTGTCTGTTGTCACATGGAAATAAAGTTTAAACACTTGTATAACCTCTAAGGTGGGAGCTTGAGACCTTTCAGGCACAATTAGCGTAATTCTACTTCTGATGATAGTCAACTGCCAGTAAAATAAATTGTCTCAACAATAAATGCAGTAGTGCCATGGTCACCTTTTTGGCCCTAGTTTTTTTAATCTGCAATGTAAGATTTGATACGATAACAATATTGTCAGCCCATGAAAAACTGATATAAATTGTGTCATGAGCAAATAAGGCAGAATTCCTAGTTTCCAACAGTAAATGAAGCACTTCAGTTCTTAAAAGGTGTCATGCTCATGCTGTAGGGTTCAGTCATCCAAGCATGAGTTCCTGCCCCAGAAGAGCAAATTTCCAAGTGATAGAAAGGGAATAAAAAGATAAAAAACCCATTCCCGTGTAGAACAAGTCATGTGATAAAACCCAAAAACATGCTTGAAAACATAAAGCTCAGACTCTCCTAGTCTGTGAGTACTAGCAAGAAAAGGAATAGAAGGGTATAAAAAAATAAAAAAACCATTCCTGTGTAGAACAAGTCCTGTGATAAAACCCAAAAACATGCTTGAAAACATAAAGCTCAGATTCTCCCCAAGTCTGTGAGAACTAGCAAGTCAGCGAGCCGAGTGACAGCAGCCGAGTCAATTTGACCCTTGTTGAGTCTCTTTCTGTAAAATCTACTATATTTCCTTTTCCTTTTTTGTTAAGTCATTATAGAGTTTCCCCCACCACACCCCACCCCATCCCCACTTCCAAATTTTGCCCCAAGCCCAAGTCCAGGTCAAAAAATCAGGCTTGCTGATTCCACTACAAGTCTGAGTTTTGACAGTGTGCTTCATTCTTGGAACACGGGAAAACGTGGAGTTTGACATACTAATATGAAGAAGTGGACAATGACCAAGTAATCCTCGTAAATCAAAAAGCACACAAAACAAGCCTTCTTAACTCTACTGGCCTAGAATTTGTAGGAAAAATATTAGGGACAGTTTAGGATCATCATTGCCAAACTCTACTTTACCTGCAAGATTAATCCTGAACAAAAAAATTTATGTCTGTTGGCCCTCAATGCTATACATCATTCATGCTATTTGCAAATCTAGAATTTGTCAAGTGAAACAGATTCTTGGAGATTAAACCTCAAAACACTGTGGTACAACCTTTACATAATCTTGAACAAACTGAGAAATATGCTTTAAATTATATCTCCAGGCATACCTGTGTCTGTATCTAGAATTCAATCTTGAACTATCATTAGAGAAACTTGTAGAGTAGCATAGAGCTATGACAAAAACTCAAATGGAGTTGCACAAACCTATGAAAAAGGATACAATTATTGATAACACAATAAATCACACCAGGAAACAAATGATTTGTTCATACAAAGTGGAGAAAACAGAGAAAATCCTTTCTTAAAGAAAGTGTTTCTCTCTAAGGGAATTACAAAAGCATTTTCCCATTTGCAGCAGCAAACAATGAGGGTCACTGCTTTCTCGGCCAGATTGGAGGATGAGTAACACAAATAAATCTCCATGGGCAAAGATACAGATAATTTAAAGATAGCCTATCGGAAACTCACAGGCAATGTTGAACAAATTGCACACTTTCTATAATAAACATTGCCATGGATAGGTCATACTGGCATAAACGGGCTCAAGATAATATCCAACATACCAACGGAATAATGATATCAGATAGTTTAAAAAAAAAAAAGCTAATGTGACTCAATAGTAAACCTAGCAATGCTTGCTATGCTTAAGCATAATGATGCAGAGCAAGCCCTGTACCACATGTTTTGTAAAAATATACATGGATTTAGTGGCATTTCCACATCTCAGATATAAGGGGCATCAATGTTCTGAACTTGTCAAGCATCTGGAACACTAGAGCCCAAAGAAATCAAAAACTATCCAAGTCATTTGACATCTCAAGAATATCTGGAAGATTTCAAGATTACAAGTGCCTGATATATCAGATGCACCTGTAAACTTTAGACAACAATAATTCTCATCCCACATATTTGGGAGGTGGTGATCAAGAATCTCATTATTAAAAAATGCCCAACATACCAAAGATATCTGAATATCTGAGAAGCTTAACAATAACTAAATCCACAAGTTTATTTTAGATTTAGGACTTCCCTCATAATTGTTGACAAGTTTTCGAAGGCATCAAGAAACACAAAGAGTTCAAAAACCCCAACAACTAAAACTAAGTCAAATATTTCAGAAGATAGAAAGACTCAGAAGGATGAAAGGGCAGGAGAGACAAATACACCCCGTAAAAACATCAAAGCCTGAATTACAATGCTTAAAGGCTTTTGGAGAAATTTAGGAAGCCAAGCAACTCAAGCAATCTTGCAAGCCCCAAACCTTGAAACAGGAGGATAAATTATGTTCCAACTAGTACCCTTTTCAAGGAACAAGAAAACAAGGGGGCACAAAAAGGGGATAGCCTAGAAGGCACCTCCAAATCCTAGAAAAAGGATAGCAGTGTGTCTCTGTGTGTGTGTATATATATATATATGTATGTATGGTACAAGCAGCTTTGGCTTGATGGTGTTTACCCTATTTTGACATAATCAAAAAACCATAAGATCCTAAAATAAAAGTACTAGAACTAGCTTAAGTGAAAATTATCAAATCCTATAGCACAATTAGGCACCACTTACATCACTTTCTTCCCGGTGCCAACTGTCACTTGAAAGTGCCATGGTGTATCAAGCTTCCCTACCTTGAGTCCACTCATCGTTACTGTGATGGGTGTTATAAATTTATAACTAGTTTCATCATGATTGATAATCTTTGTTATTGAGAGTTCTGATAGCATTTCTCCTGCTTGCACATATTTCTAGGACAGTGTTTGTCTCATCCAAACATTTGATGAGTGACATCTAGGCCCAAAAAAATATTAAAACACTAAAGCATATCTGCCCAACTTGGCTTCTCATAAACCAAGTACAAATATTCCTCATAAATAAGTGCCAAAGATGTTGAATTTGTAATCTGATTCATGGCCAAGAGCCGACATTGTGCAATGTATTGGATAGGCCTAAGGTCATTTCATTATGCAATGTATTTATTATTTTGTAATATTTTATTATGTAAGCCCAATGGGCCATGGTTAACCTTGTTATGGTTAAACCTCATTTAATATTTGTAATTAACCTAAAGCCCACTTGTTATGTCAGCTTAGGTTAAATCATATGATGTAATTAGGGGTTTTTGGTATTGCTAAAAATATCCTTCTCACACTCCTCATTTTTCATTGAAGTGTTGTATAATATAATCTACAGATATAGTGATTATTCATGGTGCCTACAAGCACCCACCATATCTTTTTCTCTTTCGTCCTTTCTTTTGCTTTCTATATAAGATTTGAGTGGATGGATTGCTTCTATCCGTTTCTGAAAAATATTATGAATTCCAACACGGTATCACTGCAGGTGTGGAGCAACGCTGCTTGGTCATGTAAAAAGTCTTCTCAGTGCCTCCATTTTTGCTTCCAAGTTTTAGGGCGATCTCTTTGAAACTTCATAAGGTTTTTCAGCATAAGCAGAAAAGAAGGTTTTATCTTCCACGTTTTGTCATCCATAATTCTTCCTTTTTCAGCCAATTCGTCTTTTCATCCCTTTCCTTTTCAATGTTCTCGAAGATTCAATTATTTGGATTTAATTTTCCACCAGTTCCTTGTCCTTTCGATATGCTATGGCATTCAAAGGACAGCATTGGCAACAATTTAAATTCAAAATTTTGAAATCTTGCACACACAAGATTTCCATCATTTTCACAACATTCTGCAAATGTGTTCGCACTTTTCGGGCACGCCCAATCCCATTTGCAAGAGGAGCTAGCCCAGCTAGCATGGCACGCGATAAGGCGTAGGAGGAGAGAGGTTACAAGTTCAAACTAGCCATTGCACCTTTCTTTCCCTTTTGGAAGCAAAGTCCAAAATAAAACGCCCCCTACCATCCTTCCAACTTGTCAACAAAGTTGCTTGATTGGCTAGTTGAGTTGTGTTTGTGGATTAAGTTGGAGAAGGTGTCACGTTCGATTCTCGCAGACAACATTTTAGGCCCAATCACTTGGCTCGATTGATTGCCTTCACGAAGGCATTGTTGAAGCCAACACTGTCAACAGCACATCCTTTCTGGTTAGTAGTTGGTTGTTGGGCATCAGAGGGCACAGGTTCAAATTCCTGCCGCTTGTTTGTTTTTCCAAGCAGTAGGGAGAAGTCTTGTTCAAAAAGGAAACATGCCCTTTTCCGCTCAAAGCCAGTTGAGGCATGGTGGCAGCCCACACGCTTGCGATCAAGCCAACTCAAGTTCAAATTGCCCTTTTTAAAGAAAATGGAGAAAAAGATGACTTTGTTGCTGATCATGCTGCCTTGGCACCTCGAGGTTCCACATCAGCTCATTTTTTGCCTATTTAAAGTTGTTCAACCTATTTAAAGAGAGAGATCTAATTCAAAATATACAGAGCATTTAACAAAGTAGGGTAAGTCCTTAAAACTATGGATTAACAAATTATGGCAAATACAATCCAAGCTACAAAAACTACCCCAGAGGAAATGAGGGAACCACAAATCATGAGTATCAGTAGGATCAAAAATGTCTGTAGGATAATTATACACTAAATACTCCCCAGTGCAGACACTTATAATGTCACTAAATAGCCACCTCAGTTTGGCAATTGGTGCTTTACCATTATAATTTCAATGAGAACTAGCCAGCAAACTCACTTTATATAAATTGCCAAATTGCTTCAACAACTATTTGATCACCAGAAGTATTGTCAATCTATAACCCAGAGCAAAATGCCTACTACAGAAGCTCCTTAGAGATGATGCATCACATTACCAAAATTGAAGGTTTTCCTGTGGCTAGAAGCTCACTACAAGTCATTGCTCCAGCCTGTGAAACAACAAGATTTGCTGCAGCATACGCCAAATCCATGTTATTCAGGAACCTGAAAATTTTTCAAAAATATTTCAGTAACCTTCCTAGATGTATGACAATTAATTTCATATTAAGCCATCTATATTGTTTTATAAAATAAACTCCATTGCATGTCACTTCAGTGTACTCAAAACTGAAAAGAAAAGCTTTAGAATTTAAAGCTATTGATGTTAATCATTTCTTAGTAGCAAGAATGTTTGGCATGATTGGACTATTTAAAGAAGAAATCGGTACACTTCTTTACTTATGGCAAAATATAAATACAGGGCAAAAAAATAAAATGCTCATTTACAATTGACTTTACAAAAGGAAAAAGAATACATTAAACAATACCTTAATTTAGTTTTATAGTCATTAATTGTAAATGACCCCTTAAGATAAACACCTGAAATTATTAGACACAAAGGTATAGTGGCAAAACTATTATCCTACTGATAGCAGTAGTAATTGTGCATATTTTTACTGAAGAATGTTGAAGGCCAGCAAAAGCTAATCAGTGAAGAACTGACATCCAATCAAAACATCGAACTGTTTATAAATAATAAAGGCATATGACCCTTATCTTGCTTTTAGTAAAAGTTCTAGAATAACAGTGAATAATGACCAAAACCCAAAATGATATTACACTAAAATTTCACCAATGATACACAACGCACACATAATCTGTGCTCCTAATTTCCAAAGTGAATGAAATAATGATTGTTGTGAAAGGAAAAAGAAATACAAAAGAGGCCAGGGATTCTCTTAGACTCAAGTGACTATTTAAGAGATTTTATTAGAACAAAACAATTTTAACTTACATTGTCACATTAGTTCAAGAATAATACAAACCGTACAGATTCTATGTTTCCATTAGTGATAGCTAGAAGCAAAGAAATGAATAAGACCATCAATCTGAATAACTACTGAATTATAACAAGTCTTCCAAACCTTAAGTAAGGAGTATTTGCTATTAAGTCTAATTAAAAAGTATTTAAGGACAGACATTATGAGGTACCCAAAATTAGGATGCCTTTCAAATATAGTACGAATCTATGTCTCTTGTACAGACTGCACTCCAAATATATGGTTTTATGACAGTAGAAAATGAAGAATTATTCTCCTATAAGTATTTTGAAATACATGCCAGGAATTTTCTACCTACAATTCTGGATTTGTGTCTCTTAAGCTTAATTCCCCAAATTTAAATTCTTGCAATGTCAAAAAGGGATAATCATTAAGAGAGAAATTTACACAGTAATGTTAAATTGGAATGCCTATGAAAAAACATACAAAACATACAGGAATTTCTCCATTATGTTCAAGGCCTACCTATTTTTTTTTTTTTTTTTAAATTGACTATATGGGATTGAGACGGGACCCACCCATACTACATCATAACCACATAGTGGTATTACAACAGCTTGGCTATTGTCCATGCATCGCTTGGCAAAATTCAAACCTGAGTATCCTCCTTGACAGTCAAGGAATCTAACTGGTTGTGCTAATGTCATTTGATAAATGTTATGGTTAACCCATGATATTTGAACCTTGGTTTAAGATTTGAAACTATTCACTCTGTCTCTAAACCCCATGTACGTTCAAGGCCTACCTATTCTTTTTTTCAATTGGTTATATGGATTGAAATGGGTCCATCCCATATTACATCATCACCACTCAGTCGTATTAGAACAAAGCTTGAATATTATCCATGTATCGCTTGGCAATATTTGAACCTTGGTCTCCTCCTTAAATGTTGAGGAATCTAACCGGTTGAGATAATGCCACTTTATATTCAAGGCCTACCTATTACTTCTCAAGATAAATCCATTTTGGAAAATGAGGTACAATGTGTGAGGCTAGTTAATTTAGCACAAGGAATGATTGCAATATATATAAGCAGTATAACACAGCCATTGTTTGTCTTTGGCTGCACAATTGTCAACTATTGGAGAAACCAATATTTCTGACAAAGAAAACAAAAATTGTTGACTTTTCCACTTTCAAGATCCACCAAGTGTGCATAAAGCATAACATGGACACTGTCGTAAGCATGAGAGGTTGAAATTTAGCAACCAAAAACAGATCAGTATGTATTTAAGCTGGAATGCAGACCCACATAGTTGCACGTTCTTAACTTCATGTATTTGACAAGGCCCCAATAACAAAAAGCAAGTTATAAGAGATAGATGAGCATGTTGAGCTATTGCATAGCTAATGGACATATAAGAAACATTTAGTCATAGTACCTTGTTGATGACTGTTTTTCTTTTGAAGGACTTCAGAGAGAACATGCGTAGAATAGCTGGGGCAGTTAAAACTACAAAGATTTGTTCATTTGATAGCACTTGAGAGATCATGTCGAAGCAGAGAAATAAAGAATCTGGAGACTACCAACTTACAAATGAACCCTCCAACATGACATCTTGTGCTTGGCTTTTCATAATCATAAATATTTCAAGCCTGAGTACATTAGAGATCATCTACATCACTGTGAATATTCATGTATTCCCATTATCAGGCATTGCTTCATTTAAATTTAACCAACCTACTTAACATTTTCTTCCCAATATGTACATGATGGGTTGATGCATTTTGGGTTTTGCATTCAAGTTCTATCAAATACCTCCATTTGAATTAACCCACAGTACACTGGAGACCATGTACAACATGGTATATAATCATGAAGATAGTCCTATTTCTCTGATATGGCTCCATATCCTTATCTATACATGAGTGTCTATATACTCCATAGAAAAGTTTATTTGATAATAGATGTAATGCTTTCATGCTCAAGCTATTGATGTAGAATAAAGTAACTTCATTTTTGTTACTGTTGTTCTGTTCCCCTTTTCACTCATGTGAAAACCCTACTGTGTCACTGTCACTAATTGCAACGGTCAATACCTTTCATTCATAGCCAGTTCAAGAAGTTCAAATTTTGAGCAAAATCAAAATGGAAAAAAAATCACTAATGGATTGTGAAGCTGAGCAGAAGAATCAAATCAATGAAGGAAGAATCAAATAACAAAGGATCTCACTCACCTTTGGATGATCACGATTAATGCCTTCATCCACCTGAAAGCCAAAGACATGTAGGTTTCTCCACACAAAGTTGAATGATAACTGACTGTTGAGTAAGCATTCGGACTAGTCAAAAACCTTTCCACCTTGGTTCCATAAATGAAGATATATCAACCTAGCAAATGCATGTAAAGTGCATAAGCAAGTTGTTGGATAACAAAGAGTGAAGCAGTGTTAGAAGGACCAACTGCAAAGGCACAAGTGAGTTTTATGTTCAACGCTTAGGAGGACAAATCTATTCTGACTTTCAGAAGGTACCAAAGAAGTTATTGACAAAGCCTGGAAATAATATAAAAGATTATAAAGACTGGCTGAGAAGAAAAGATGAAGTAGATGTTGCTGACGGGCCTGATTAGTGATGTTTGTTTTTGCATTACTCAAGCATAGGAATATTTTCTAAAAATTTAATTTGCTAAATATTGGCATAAATATGCAAAAAGGTTGAAGAAAGGCAAGGTAAAGATGTGAAGGGTGATCATGTAAAATGTGCAATTGATCAGCTTACATAACTTGAGACAAAGCATGTTAGGAGTTATTACATCATAGACCATGTGAGTAGTCAAGTGGCATAACCACCCCTCACAAGGTACATGCATGTAATATAGGACAAGGTAGTTGCAAGTTTATTTGGTTTTGTTTGGAGGTTTGCTATGCCTAAATTAGGCATCCTATGTACTTAAATACCCTTCACTACCATAATGCAATTCATTTGAATCTTAAGTTCTAACATGTGGTATCAAAGCAGGTAGAAGGAAGAAAGAATTCTCCTTTTGATCCTCCTCTAGCTTCGACACAGAGAAAGCCAAGGTGCACTCTATTTGAAGAAAATTTCAAGTTTGAGATAAGAAGTTTCAAGGGCAAAAGTACCCTATATGAAATTGTGATCCATGAAGAAAAAATCACAAAAATATTCTTTAAAATTTATTGAAAAGTTTCAGGGTGGAAAACCCTTGCCAAAGGCAGATTTAAGCAAGAAAAGGAAGCTATTGAAAAGCTCCTTAAGAGAAAGATAAAATAAGCCATTGTAGCTTCTTTGCAAGAAGAAAATTTAGTATTAGTGAAGCCATTTTAAAAGGCTTTAAACAAAGAAAAATTGAAGAAGTGTTTTTTAATATAGAAGGTTGAAAATACAACCCATTAAAGCCATTTGAAAGGTATTCAAAAGAAAGATTAAAGAAGGCTAAAATATAGCCCATTGAAACATTTTTGAGAAGTTTAAAAGTTATAAAAGGCTCATATAGCCTATTGAAGCCTTTTTAAAGGCAATTTATGGAAGGTTTTTAAATAGCCCACAAAGGTTCACAATATAGCCAATTGAAGTTTTAAAGTCTTTTGAAAAAGAAAATTGAGAAGCATTCAATAGAAAGAAAATTGTTGATATTCAAGCAGTCAAGAAAGACCTGCAAAAATAGCAGACCAGCAATAGACTAATTCAAGCAAAATGGAACATGGAAAAGCAGCAACAAAGTTGCAGAAGGAAAATAATCTTTTAAAGCTCCAAGGGGGCGTGAAGAAATTCGTCAAAAGGCGTATTGATCTGCCAAGAAATTGTTCAAAACCAGGCATTCTTCAAAATTGAAATCATTCCAAAGGCAAAAGTGGACAAGTTTGCAAACAGTCTGTGAAGACAAGGTGCCTATGTACTAAACTTAGCAAAGTGATAACAGACTAGAGCGACCAAGCAGAAACAGAACACTCTAATTGAAGCAAACAGCTGGACATTGCAAGAAATAAGTAGTGTCTGGAAATAAAGGCTTTTGAAATATCCAAGCAGCAAATGGAACCCATGGACGTCTATTCGAAAAGGAAATCACGAGCAAAATGTGAATGCTAGAGAAACGAACACCCTGTGTAACAAAGACCAATAAGAAGGCACGCTAAAGCAAAGAGAAAAAGCCATCAAAGAAGTGTCGAAGAAGAAATTTCAAGGCGAATTGAAAGCTTGCACCAGTAAAGGAAGAGAAACGATAACTAGCCATCCGGAGGAAGACGAAAAATAGAAGATGCAAACAATAGCTTAGTCTAGGAGACGAGCACAGAAGAGAAGAGGAGATTTGCAGAGGAAGGGAAGAGGAGACCCGCCGAACGTTGCCAAAACAAATAGTTCCAGTTCAGATAAGCACCCAAAGAATAGGTCCGAGCAACCATGTCACCAAGAACAAGTCCGAGCAACCGTGTCACTACGAACAAGTCCGAGCAACCATGTCACTAAGAACATGCCATTACAGGCGGGCACATTAATCCTTTTAAGTTGAAGAAATAAAAATCTTAACCGCCAACAAAAGCAGCAACAGTATAAGCATAAGAAATTGAATTTAAAAAGAAGGGCCAAACATCTGATCTAATTGCACAAGAAATCATCAATGAAACAAAAGGTTCAAGGGAGTCCATAAAGAGAATTGATGCCAACCTTAGAAAATTGTGATAAATATTAAAGTGCAACTTTATTGTTTCAAAAAGGATAAAAGAATTGGCCGAGGCATTTTTTTAAAGGAAGGTGAACATATTAAAACCAAAAGGTTTTTGGTACAATTATCATCAAAATCGAAGGAATGGAAGAACAAGGAAAAGATCAAAAGGTACAAGGTATTGAAATATCTTTTGATTAAAGGCTTAAGTACAAAGGAATTATTCTTTTAAATATTTGAAAGGAGAAAAGAAAATATTTTAGAAGGAAATATTTCAAGGAATATTCCATAGAGGAGGAAACATTCCCTCTATTCGATGAGACACTATTTTCTCATAATATTTGAAGCATTATTTGAAATCCGATTATAGTCATATATATACTCGTTGGAAAGAGTTTTTCGAAGCAGATTCAGAAAAGGAAGAAAATTCAGATTTTGTAAAAGTTTACTATGGCTAGTGGAGCACCAAAGTTTTTGTTGCTAGATTCCCAATTGTTGAGGGGAAACAACTATGCTGCCTAGAAGACCAAACTCATGACACAACTTGAGTTTGAGGAAGTTTGGCAAGTAGTAGATGGAAGCATTACCCATCCTACTATAGAAGGAGAAGATCAAGAAAAGTTTGACAAGGCAAACAAAAAGGAAAGACTCATCATCATGTTTAGAGTAGTAGATGAGGTCCAAGAATACATTAGAGATACGACCATAGCCAAAGATGCATGGGAGAGTTGAAGACGGTATTTCAAGCTAAGAATCAAAATCAGATTCTATTCCTCCAAAATCAGATCCATTGTCTAAAGATGAAGAGTGGAGAAAAGTTGGAAGGATTCATAAGAAGAATTGCAGAATTGCAAGCATCATTGCAAGCACTAGGAACTCAAGTATTTGATGAAATGCTAGTTCCTATTATTTTGATATCACTCCCATCCAAGTACAATGTTTTTGTGACTACACTAAATGTTACTGAGCAAACACCAAGCTTTGAGAAGCTGGTGAACCTACTTCAGAAAGTAGAGGCCTTGCATACTACAGAAGAAGAAGAACAGTTACTAGTTACAAGTCAAAGAGAGAAGCAGCCATTCAGAAGAGGCATGAGACCTCCACAACGCTTCCAACAAAGAAACAATTTTCAAAGATTTCATAATCAAAGGAATGATTCTCAAAGGAGTATTTTCAACATGCAAAAGACATGTGATCATTGTGGAAGAAATGGACACACTGTGAAGGATTATTGGCATATTCCATTCAAAAATGGATCACCTTCACGAGAGATGAACCACCAGCAGAATAGGTCATCTTTAAAACATCAAAACCAAAGTTCGTAAAAAGCACATCAAAGTAATGTAGCCAAAGAGAATCAAGACCAAGAAGTGAAAGAAGAAGTTCAAGATCAAGAAGAAGAAGAAGAAGAGCATGTGTTTGTCACACAAGCAAAGATAAGACAACACAACAATGTTTGGTATGATTCCAAATAGATGATAGGTCAAGAAACTTGGATGCATTCAAATCATCCAAATTATTATTGGTACAATGCAACCAAAAATATTAGGAATCAAACACCTAAGAGGGATGTACACTCGGAATATGACTCTTCACCATCAATAGAAGTTTTCGAAGATAACAAAGAGAATGAGAGACCAATGCAACAGGCATTGAAGATTCAGCCATCAATAGCAAATCAAAGAAAGCAAGAATACATTGCATACCACAAACAACGTCTTCTACAGATGAACAATGCAAAGAAGAAGCAAAAAATGATTGATCTCACTCCATTAGGAGAAAATCAAAGCTTGAAATGGAAATTAGTTCCAACAGAAGATATGCTCCATTAGGAGAAAATCAAAGCTTGAAATGGAAATTAGTTCCAACAGAAGATATGACAACGCACAAGAAATATTTGAACCTAGTCAATTCAATGACTAATACAAGTTGCACGTTAACACATCACACTATAGATCAAAGGAAGCAGGAACACATCACTTGTCACAAGCAAGGACTTGATCAAATAAATGAAGCCATGGAATAGAAGAAAGATGTAATTGACCTTACCTCAACAGAAGACATTAACCAAGACAAGATTTGGGAACAAGTCTACATGGCAAGAGAACATTTGATCTCATCAACACCTAACATATTTGAAGAAGATCCTCCACATTGAAGAAGCACACTTCAAGCACTAAGTTCCACAAGCATTTTTGTATTGGAGTGCATTATCGGTAGAATCCAACACTCCTAAGTATTGAAAGTAGTAAGTCTACATTATGGGGGGGATTTATCTCAAATTCCAACATTACCCTAGATATTATTGTTTGGTCATAAGAAAAAGAGTATAAAAAATAGAGCTTTTGACTATGATGTAATAAGGAGGGGTATGTTAGGAGTTATTACATCATGGACCTTGCGAGTAGTCAAGTGGCATAACCACCCCTCACAAGGTACATGCATGTAATATAGGACAAGGTAGTGTGAATTTGTTTGGAGGTTTGCTATGCCTAAATTAGGCATCCTATGTACTTAAATACCATTCACTACCATAATGCAATTCATTTGAAGCTTAAGTTCTAACAAAGCCTCGGATTCAATACATAGTCACCAAATTGTACAAATACATGACCCAAAAGTTTGAGAATCTCGTTGCTAGGGAAATCATTTTCATAATCTGCAAGAATCAATTAAGAGGACTGAACAAGGTGGATTGGAGTTTGACACCAGAGGTAAATTCACTCCAAAGGTAGCTCAAGCAAAAATATAAATGGGATAGAAGCCAATATGCAAAACTGAAAATTAGAGTTTCAAGATTAGATTGACAACTGTCAAATTAAAATAAATAGTATGAAGCATCCCTGAGTAAGTTCAGATTGAGAATGATTAACTTAGAAATGGATTTGGCCAAGTACAAGCTAAAATACAAGAGTGGTATTAGATCTTGAGAAAGCTTGAAAAACTAGAAGAGCAAACACTAGAGTTTAGGAAAAAGCCAAGGCTGACAAAGAACTCACTGAAAAAGCAACAGATTCTGCTCAAAAGGTTCATAAAACTGAGAAAAGGATGGAGTGGTATTACAGCCAATTGAAGGGTACTACAGTAATGATTGCTTCCACATCCACTTAATAAGGCCCAAATCAACTTCACAATACCCTTCAATATTCCTTCTTGTTATCTAATTCATCTCCTTCATCTAGACTCCACTGTTTTACCACCGATTCATCAACAAGGACTCCAACCAAGATACAAAGAGGGATAAACATAGACCCAATTTTTGTCATCCTGTACTCCCATAATTGCACTTACGCATAATCATGAATATAGAATGAATTTAATAAAGAAATCATTAGATAAGCAATTGCAGATTATAATAAGGTTACATAAAGATCATTGTGAGCAACCAATGCTACTATCATTTCTTTCCCTTTATGTACTTGAGATCCTCAATTCTCCAACTGAATTCTCCTGAGTACCTTTGTCTGAGTCAGGCCTATGTATGTTGAAGACCATGTACATTACGATGATCATCAATGAAGACAATTTTATTTCCCTAATATTGATCTATGTCTATTTCTGGATATGCTTGTGGACTTTTCCTTAACATTTTATTGTGTATAATGAATGTGATGCTTTTCTATTCATACCCTTTATTGCAAGATTAACTAGTTATAGAATTTTTTGTCTAGACATGATAAGATCCCTCTCTTATACGTGGATTGAAAAGAGGTCAAACAACAATCTCATTACTCGATCAGGGTCTTGGAAGAATGAGCAAAGAAACTAAGAAATAGAGATTGCATCTATGATTCAGTAAAGTATTACCGTTGTAGACATTCTGGTATTTCTGGATCTCTAATTGTGGATTTGGATCCTTAAATAATAAATACGCATAAGGTGTGTTGTGAAGATTACTGACAGAGTCATTCATGAACAAGAATGAACCCCAACCAAACTGTCCATCTTATCAAAGTTTTCAATGCCATTTTTCACAAAAGACATTTGTTGGGTGATGAGAAAGTATGTGATCGTAGATTTCACAATCCCACATCGATGAACACACTGGGAATACTTAGAAATTACATGCCAAATCAATAAATACCTAAAAAGAGATGCTTGGAAAAGGCAATGTTAGAAAAATTTATCCAAATGCTCATAATAATTTCAGTTGCTTACCAAATTTCCGTAAGCATTGGCAAGTTTTGTCTGATAAAAACCAATCAAATATGGGTCAAGTTGACCTGTTCAGCTGGTAAGCAAGATTTGCCACACTTGACATAGTTGGTAAGTACAGTAACTATGATACATAAATGGGAAGAATGTGAAAACCATTTCTTAGTTGACTGGAATATAACTGTTTTTGCTTTAATTAGAGAAATCTGAGAAGGACAAAGAAGCTAAACTCTGAAGAGTAGGCATTCACTTGAACAAGAAAGATTAACAGATAAAAGGCATGTGACTCTTATAAGTCTATAGCAGATAACAAACTTGTGTGACCCTTTTAAGTTCTTTGAAGAAAAGCATCTCCCTTTTAACTGAAGTTCTACACATTACTGAACAAGGACCAAAACCTGAAATGAAGTTACACTAAAAGTCCACTACAGATACACAGGAAACTTGTGCTACTCAATTTCCGGAGTGAATGAAATAATGATTTCCATGAATGGAAAAATGGATTCAGAGAGTCTAGGGATCCTCTCAAGGAACAAATTTAGAGTAACTTTTAATGGGAATTTACCAATACAGAACAAGTGTAAATATTCCATTGGTTGCAATTGTTCCCGAATGACAAAAACAGCACACATCTTATGGTTCCATCAGCCCCCGCTAGATGCAAAGGTATAAACAAGGTAATCTGCTTGAATAACTATTGAATTATAACAAGTATTTCACACTTGAAGTCACGAGTATGAGGTAAAGTTTCATATGTTATAGCACATAGGTTATGGTGTGCCCAAGAATAGAATGTGGTTTCAAAGCCAGTAAGAATGGTCATGCTTTGCCTGCACCCCACTCCTAATATATTACTCTTTCATGGAAGAACCAAAGGAATTTACATTCTCTACTATAAATACTATGAAAAGCATGGCAAAAATCTCCCACTTTGTATGCTGAATCTGTCTCTGTCAAGATCCAGCCCCACTTCGCAATGCCAAATTGGAATAATCACAAAGAACGAAATTTTAACAGTAATGTTAGATTGGAATGCCCTAGCAAATATACAACTCACTTTGATAATTTCTATAAAGGGTTATGTTCAAACTTCAATACCTACCAAGTGGCCTTGCTGGTTGAACACACTCTAGAAAATTTTAATTGCTACATTTGATGCTAGTTAATTTAGTGTAAGATGAATAATGTAGTCATCCTTTATCTTCAAATACACAATTTCAAAACAATCAAGGCTAAAGGAACCAACATTTGTGACAATGCATACCAAACCAGTCGACTTTTCCAATTTTAGGATCCACCACATGTGCATGAACCATATTGCAGAAATTGTTGTGAGCATGACATCTGGAAAATTAAATTGGCACCAAAAAACAATCCGCATATTTAAAAGCTGTGTTGCAGACCCACATAGTTGCACCTTAAGTTTGGATGGCATTATAGAGGCCCCAACAAGAAGGAGCAAATCAAGAAAGGATTGGTGAGCATGCTGATGCGTTATGTACCTAGTCTCATATCAAGAAATGTTCTAGTTATCACAAAGAAATTTGAAGATCTGTTAAAGAGCTTCAAAATAACCTTACAATAGAGAGAGTTTGGGCACTGCAGGTATAAATATTTGTGCATTTAAGAGAACCAAATGCTTGATATTGAAGAAAAAGAAAAACAAATTTAAATACTAGTAAATTACAAATAAATAAAGTAAAGAAATGAAAGTATTGTCTCTCTCCGTGATCCATAATTAGGATAATAGGGTAACATTGAAACAAACCTTGAATAAGATGTCATCCAGATCTGATAGAGGTATGGAGGGATGAATTTGAATTTAATTTCCAATTTTTGGAATCCCACTGATTAGGAAAAAATTGAAGTTGAATTATTACAAGTTTATTTCCATGGGCACTGGATCTTAAATTTTTTAAGACTGGCTTAACCATAAACCTGTCCGCATGCTTTTTATATCAATGGCTCCCTCATCTTTCTCTTGAAATAGTGGTATTCTTTCATAATAACTTTGGCATCTATACAAAATAAGTGGTTGTCATCCATTAAATGATGAGCAAACGCCAACTTGCATGTATGACAGGACAGTAAGTCTCTGCAATGTTCTTTTAAGCTTGTTTGAATTGCTCTACCTATTTCATAAGTGTAGGCTCTTCAACATGAGCAATCACAATTAACTTTTGGATCAACCCGATCTTTTTTAGATTTGAGCTTTTTCTTGATGGTTTCCACAGGCATAAACCATGCGTCAATGTCCTTTCTCTTAAGGATTCTAGCAATTCTATTTAAAACATCCTCAACATAAGGAACGAATGCCCTGTACCTCTCTCCATCTTTTCTTTTGTATTCAGTATCATCCATCATTTATTTTGAACTCTGTTGCAAACCCTGTCTTCATGTTAAACAAATATGAAACCTGATGATAAGTAGTATATTGTGTTTGTAAGCCTATGGTTTGGTCCCTAAAAGTATCTTTCAAAGAGATGAACCCATTGTCAATTCTTCAAAAGGATTCATGTTACATAGGAATTGGCCAAGCAACCTCTCATGAAAACATATATTAATTTATTTGTTAAGATCAAATCAACAGAAGTAATGTTGGGATTTTCTAGAATAAAAATTCTATAAAATGAGTTTAACAGGTTGATTGACCATGTGTGCGCCATCTTACTACAAATAGCAATGGCTAGAATTAATAGGGTTATATAATTCATTATGCTACTCACTACAGTGCAACAAAGAAATTTAATGATCTGTTAAAGAGCTTCCAAATAAACTTACAATAGAGAGAGTTTGGGCACTGTAGGTATAAACATTCGTGCATTTCAGAGCACTAAGCGCTTGCTGTTGAAGAAAAGGAATAACAAACTTAAATACTAGTAAATTAGAAAAAAAATGAAAAGAAATTCTGGACTAGCCTGAGTTAAAAAATGAAAGTACATCAATGTTGCAGATCACTCTTCACTCTTCATGATCCATAATTAGGATGATGGGATTACATTGAAAACACCCCTTGAATAAGATGTCATCCAGGTCTGATAGAGGTATGGAGGGATGAATTTGAATTTCATTTCCAATCTTTGGAATCTCATTGATTGGGAAATTAAATTAAAGTTAAATTATAAAAAGTCTATTTCCATGGAAAAAAAGCTCCCTTGATCGCAATTAAGGCAATTTTTTCCCAAAAAACGTCTCATCTTTCAGGAGCCATATCTTTGCATAGAGTTGTCCAATTTAGACGATTCTTGTGCTATTTTGTGCGGAATTTGAAGAGCTTTGAAATGAATGGTCATATAAAAGAAACCAAACAATATTGAGAGAGATACATCCATGTGAAGACAGCCGTCCGAAACAAGGGCAGCGTTAGGGCAAAGTTTTCCAGAAAAAATATCTCATCTTTCAAGAGCCATATCATTTCGAAGGGTTGTCTGATTTAGATGATTCTTGGACCAATTTGTGCGGAATTTAAAGAGCTTTAAAATGAGTGGTCATATGAAGGAATCTGAGCAGTATTAAGGGAGATATGACCCTGTGAAGTCAGCCATTTGGAACAAGGGCAATGACGACTTTTCAAGTCACGGGAAAACGAAATTGCAAATATCTATCAGCCAGGGTTCGGATGATGGGAGGAGCAATGAAGGGCTAGGGCATCAACGAGGCAGGACATTCTGTCTAGGCGTAGAATTTTTTCAGCTAAGTTTCATTTATCCCTTCATTTTCTTCGAAGTTTTGCATGCAGATTATTGTAGGTTTATTTTCAAATAATATAATTGTTATAGGATATACTGATAAATTTTAGTAAATATTGAGTTATAATGTCCTTCCCATGGACCAATTTACAGCTAAATCTTTAGAATCATCCCTAGTAGTAGAGGTTAGGGAGGACCTCATAGAGCAGTGATCCTTGTTGCTCAAAGATAAGGCAATCATTGGTAAATTTAATGGGTCTTGGCCAGGGGCTTAAGCTTTGAGAAAATGGATTGATAGGAGATGGAAGTCTCCAGGAGTGAGTCTATCCTTTTTTTCCAAAGGTTTCTTCCTAACCATTTTTTTTTCCAAGGAGGAAAGAGATAGAATCTTGAAAGGGGATCCTTGGTTTATCGAAAGAGCAAGATTGTTCCTTACCCGCTGGTATGAAGGCTTTCCACCTAAAAACATAAATTTATCCCTAGTACCAGTTTGGGTCAGGATGTATGGGTTGCCCATTGAATTATGGGAAATGGATACCTTCAAGGCAATAGGCAACATTGTGAGAGAATTCCTTGAGATTTCAGAAACTACAAAAGATAGAGTCTTGGCTATTTATGCCCCGATATTGGTCATGATTGATATTAGTAAACCTTTACCAAAATTAATCATTCTTAAGTATGGGGGTAAGTTGTGGACCCAAACCACCCAGGTGTTGTAGGTGAGTTGGAGAGGAGAGGGAAATCCTCCAAGAGAGGTCCCAGGTTCAAATCTCCACCCTACCAAAAAGCTGAATTGGGTATCCAAAATCCAATTGATAATGTTGGTGCGGGCAGGGTCGGATGCGACTCCGGGTGACTTTGACGGTGTAGAACCCCCTGTTCGTGGTCTCTCAGACCAAGGCGGCCCCACAAGGGGTTTTTCGCTTAAAAAAAAAAAAAAAGTTGTGGACCCAAACCATGGATTATGAAAATATATCTTTCAAATGTAGAAGATGTCATGAGGTGGGGCATATTGAGAGATCATGCCCTAAGAAGAGTCCAACAAAAACATATGTAGAAAACCGCAAGAGAAACTTACAAATGGATATAGATGAGGATGGTTTTCAATTTCCAAAAAATAGGTCCAGACAAATGAAAGTAAATAAACAGTGGAGACCAGTAAGTAAGAATATTGGAAAAAACACCAATTATTTTGAAGCTTTACCTATGAAGAAAAAGCAAATCAAAGCTTAGAAGACATGGTATAATAGGATCAAAATATTAACAAGGAACCATCTACTTAGTTTGAACCCAATTTAAGGATAAACATTCCTGCTGAACCTAAGGAACGTATTTTGAAGACTCTCTTGAAGTACCATGAATCATGCCTGGGAAGGAAAGTGGTCGATAAAACATGGTGTTAGATGTTAATACCTCTACCATTAACAAGGAAATACCAGAAAATAAGCAGGATAAGTCAAAAGATTCTTTAACAAAGCCAAGAGAGGATATATCTAATGAAAAGGAAAGTTGTGAAAGAATAATGAGGAATAGAATAATAAGACCTACACCTGATACTGGTAAGGCAAAAAGAGGAAAACCTTCAAATTATCAGGCAAGAACAAACATAGAGAAAGGAACACATTCTAAGTTGGTTGAACTTCTCTTTATCAAACAGCAAAATGATATTGGTAATTCACAATAGGGGCCAGCAGCCCCTAATGAGACATGATTACCATCTCATGGAATTCTAACATGTTGGAATCCAATTAGAACCTCTTGTGAAACCATTCATAAAACTAGGCATTGGATAGCCTCATTAGTCACATGCTACTTTGCAGATATTCATTTCATTCTTATCAATGTCTATGGACCTACAACTCAATCATGCAGATCAAAAGTATGGAATGGGATTGAAGCCTTTATGAGAAGTAAAGACAAAGAAACCCGATTCATGATCATAGGAGATTTTAATGTCATAACCAAGCTGAATGAAAAATTTGGGGGAATTCATGAAATTAGGGTTTCTTGGAAGGGTGAGGATGACGGTGGGCGGGAAGGCTGTTCTAGGAGAGCACGGGAGCGTCAGCAGGTCAAACCAAGGGCTCGGCAGGGTGGAGGGAGGGCAAACAGAGTCTGGGGACGCCGAGGAGTCCTTGCCAAGTCGCGGCAAGGATCCGCCAGACAAACGGGGAGATGGACCTCGGAAGTCATATGCTTTGGCAGCGGCCTCTGAAACCCTAAGCGGGCTCTTCTCCAAGGAGTTATTTCCGTCCGAGGACGAGTTGGACATCCCGGCAGAAATTCTCTCAAGCTTTGTGGATTTCGAAAAATTTACCCTCATCGGTAAGTTTATTGGTGGTCGTCCCGACATGGAGACCATTCGCAAGTGGGCGTCTGGCAAATGGCGGACCTCTGGTCACTTAGAGTTGGCTGCCCTAACCCGAGGTTTTTTCGCGATTAGGCTGAGCAACAAGGAGGACTACTGTAAAATCCTGGCTGGAGGGCCTTGGTTCTTGGGCCGTAGGAGTCTTTTTCTAAGGAAGTGGGGTTTGGACTTTAACCCCGATACCCAGAATATCAACATTGCTCCAATATGGGTTAGGCTCCCGAGTCTTCCCCTTTTCTCGCTGGCATGAAAATGTAATCAGAGGTATTGCTCGGTCCATCGGGGAGCTGATCACTTTAGACCCTCCCACCAGAGCTCGAACTAGATTTGTCCAAGCTCGGTTCTGTGTTTTGGCGGACTTGGAGACGGACCTCCCATCCTCCATTACTCTGCGATCTGGGGGTACTTTTCTACACAAGCAAGCTATTGTTTATGAGAACAGGCCAGCTTTCTGCCCTCAATGTAGTTCTCAAGGGCATCTTTAGTCCAATTGTCCTCTCCAAAAGCCGAGGAAGGAGCGAGATCCCTGCAACCCTCTAGAGCACGGTGAAGGTCAGACGAAGCACCCTTTTATGAAAGGCCATGAATCTCTAGGTCCTTCCAAGGACCATCTCGAATCCTCCTTACCAGAAGAGGAAATCACCACCCATCCGGACTTCGAGCAGTGTGGTGGGCGCCCCCAACTAGGACCACAGGAGGAAAATGAACAGGCCCCCCCCCTTATCACCACACAGTGCGATTCATCCAAAATTTATGACCGAAACTCTCCCGAGGCACAAAAGATATTGGAAGACTACCTGTTGGGAAGAAGAGGTTACCAGCCTGGTAATATTAGCCCTCGAATTACGAGGAGTCAAAAGCGAGGGGTGGATTTTGGTAGTGAAAGGAAGCAGGGTCGTCCCCCCAACAAGGAAAAGAGAGACAAAGAAACTGCGGCTGATGTTGCAAATGGAACCCAACGGTTGCTGTTTCAGGATGACTCTGATTCTCTTATGGGTGACGCGCTTATCCCAAAACCTCCCTTCCAGCAAGGAAAGGGAAGTAAGAAGAACCTCAAATCGTACGGATGAAATCCTGGATGTGAGAAGACTAAACGGAGTGGCCATTTGGGCCAGGGTAAAATTTTCCAGCAGGATTTTCAACGGTTTGTTTCAGTCCAGTCATTTTTCTTGGATCCTATCCAACATATATGCTTCGAATTCTGCCTCCGGGAAAGCAGAAATGTGGAAAGTTATTTCCCAGGTATGGGAGAATTTTTTGTAGTTTTCTTGGCTGTCTTCTTCTGCTTTTCAATGGTCCAGCTTCTCCAGCTAGTTTCTGTTTTCCCAGTTATAATGGCCATGGTTTCTAGGATAAACAGGCAAAAATGCCTTACTTGTAGCCCTCGGGCAATTAGCAGCTTTTTGTTTTTTTTGCATACAGGTTTATTCTTCCAGGTTTATTCTTCCAGCCAAGAGGCATGAAGCACTATTTAGCAAGGCTGATTTTGTATATAAGGTTTTGGGATCCTCTATAAAAACCCACTGTTAATCTATTATAATAATTACCAAAAAAAAAAGAAAATTTGGGGGAATTTAGAAAATAACTCAAAAGTATGAGAGATTTCTCAGCTTTTATTCAAAACAATAATCTATGGGAGGTTGAGTTTGAAGAGGACAGCTATACATGGACCAACAATAAGATAGACCAGAACCTGATAGCAGAAAAAATTGGACAAATGCATACTCTCAAATCATTGGCTAGATGAAGGGACTTGTGCTAAAATTAATACCTTGACAAGGATTAGTTCAGATCACTAGCCAATAAGAGTTAAAATGTGTGGTAAGTGAAGTCAAAAAAAATCATATTTTAAATATGAGCAGATGCGGGAAGATCATCCTCAATTTATTGATATAATAACGCAAACATGGAATTCTTCAGGGAACGGTGGGCTGTATACACTTCCAAAACAAATTAAATCAATGACATCTAGATTAAAAGAATGGAACAAGAACACTTTCGGAAACATTTTTGAGAAGAAAGAAGAACTAAAAGAAAAACTTCCAAAATTTCAAAAAGATCAGCACAATAATCCAAGCTTGGAGGAAAAGAAGTTGCTTAGTGAATATCATAATATTTTGAGTAAGGAAGAAAAATTTTGGAGATTAAAATCGAGACAAACTTGGTTAAAAGAAGGAGATAAAAACACAATTTTTTTTCATAGGATGGCAATAGTACAGAGATTAGCATCTAGAATTAGTAGAATTAAATCAATAGAAGGGGTTTGGATTGAAGACCATAGCAAAATCAAAAAGGAGGTAAGGTTTTTTTACTAGAATATTCTAGGATCATAGGAGATTGAAGTTCTTAATGATAAGTTGTTGCAAGAAGTACCTTTAATTATAACAGATGAAGACAATAGCAAACTGATGAAGCCTATTACTCTAGAAGAAGTTCATTCAGCTCTTTTCTCTTTTGATAAGGATAAATCCTCAGGCCCAGATGGACTCTCTGCAGCATTCTATCAACATAACTAGGAAATAGTAAAGGATTCTTTATTGGTGGCAGTGGAACGGTCTAGAGTAAAACAATACATATCTTATAAAATAAATGCAACATAACTTAACCTAATTCCAAAAAAGAAGGATGAAGAATTGTTCGATTCATTCAGGCCCATAAGCCTATGTAATATGTCATATAAAATAATCTCCAAAGTGATGGCAAATAAGTTAAGACCACTATTAGACAAAATTATTTCAGAAGAGCAAGGAGGATTTGTGAAAGGGAGACATATTCTGGACGAGATCATAGTAGCTCATAAAGTAATGCATTCAGTAGCTTCTAGAAAAGAGAGAACAATGATCTTAAAACTTGATATGAATAAAGCCTGTTAGAAAAGGGTTAAATGGGATTTTCTTTTTGCAGTATTAGAAAAGTTTGGATTTGGGAAGAAATGGGTCAGATGGATTAAAGCTTGTGTCTCTACAATATCATATTCAGTGTTGGTCAATGAGCTAGTAACAGAATCATTTAAAGCCAAGAGGGGTCTTAAACAGGAAGATCTTCTATCACCATATTTGTTCATTATTATGGCAGAGGTATTCGGAAGTGAACTTGAAGAAGGCATCCAAAGATGGGCTAATAAGCGAACTTAAGGCTAGTAATAACATCAACAACATCACCCATCAACAGTTTGTATATGATACAACCCTTTTTGGGAGGGCAAGGAAAAACGAGGCCAAAGCTTTGAATAACTTATTAAAGGAATATAAAAGAGCGTCTGGTCAGAAAGTTAATAGGACAAAATCCAAAATTTACTTCCTAAACACTCCAGCTAGAATCAAAGCAGGGATATGCAAGTTACTTCAAATGGAGGAGGCAAATTTGCCAGCAACATATCTAGGGATGCCCTTATTTAAGGGAAGAATGAGGCTAGAATTGTGGAATCTAGTTATAAGTAAAGTTTAGAATAAACTACCAGCATGGAAAGGTAGATGGTTATCGTTAGTAGAAAGAGTGCAACTAATTAAATTAGTCTTACAAGCCATTCCAACATATTATATGTCCTTGTATATTATGCCAAAATCAATAGAAAAGAGTTTAATCTGTCTTATGTTGTCATTATTACGGTCAGGATTACATGATAAAAGGAAGTTTCCTTTGGTGAAATGGAGCAAGGTGTGTGATGATTAAACTAGGGGGGATCTCGAATTAAGAGTTCTTACAGATGCAAACTTAGCTCTAAGGGTAAAAGTAATTGGGAGATTATACAAAGAGAGTAAAAGACAATGGGCAAAAATTCTTCTAAGTATGTTGAGCCCAATGACCAAGCTTAATCTTTAATCAATTAATATAGTGATTAAAGGTCTAAGATGGGTGGTAGGAACTAGAGAAAAATTTTCTATTTGGATGGATACTTGGTGTGATAAAAGGCCACTCAAGACAAATATGGTGATAGGGTTTCAAACATTTTGTGCAAGGATCAAGAAGGAAGATACAAATGGAAAGAAGATTTTTTTACAAGTATATTAAATATTGTTCCTAGGAGGCAATTGAGTAGAAAGATAACAACAATGATTATTTCATGAGAAGCCGAGGATAAGCTGATTTAGGAGTTGAATAGCTCAGAAGAATACACAGCAAGAAGTGGATATAATGTAAAACACTAACAAAATAGGAATACCACAAGAATATGGAGAGATATATGGGATAGCCTAAGCATTCCAAAAGTCAAAATGTTTGTATAGCTAGTAGGTCACAGGAAATTTTTATCCTAGGATAACCTAATGAAAAGGGGTTTTTATGCCCCCTCACAATGTGTTCTATGTAAAAAGGAGGAGAGTATAAACCATCTCTTGGGACACTGCTCAATAGTTTGTGAACTATGGCAATGGATTCTTAATATGTTTGGTAAATGCATGGTGATGAATGGCAGAATTGAAGAATGGTTAAAGCAATGTTAGATTACTTTTAAAAGTGAGACATTACAGACAATCTGAGATACATTGAAAGATGCAATACTTTAGACCGTATGGCTGGAAAGGAACAGAAGAATATTTGAAGGAAAGTAAAGCAGTTTAGAGGTAATGAAAAAGAAGATTTGTTTACCCATAGAGGAGTCTTAACCAGCCCTATCAACTCATCCAATCCCTAATGTTGAAGCAGAGAACCTTGATAGATGGAGTCAAGTTATCAATTGGAATTATGATGGTGGGTACAAGAGAACAAAAGGAAGGCAAACAATATAAAGTGGAAACCACCACAAGCAAAGTTGGTCAAATTGAATTTTGATGGAGCTTCTAAAGGAAATCCAGGACCAGCAAGAGGAGGAGGAATAATCAGAAATAATAAGGGTGAGATTTTGTCACATTACGCTTTCAGTAGTGGATTTATGACAAATAATAAAGCTGAAGCTTGGACGGCTTTGGAAGGATTAAAAATATGCAGATTGCAGACAAATGAAATGAAACAAAGTATGGGTTATGTGTAGTCCATGCCAACTATCCATAATACTCTTATACAATATAATATCATATTCCCATAAACCTATTCCTAGATACCATAGCAAAGAAACACAGCAAAATCCAGAAACAACCCAAGGCTATTTATTGTATTCCCCATAAAAAAAATTACAAATAACACAGTAAGCAAAGATACTTTCAGATATCAATATCAATTTTGGCTAAAGGTGATAAGGGTATTCCATTGGCCCAAACAAAATAGTCTTCCATAGGCTATTTGTTAAGCGGACATATGAAAAACACTTATCTAATGCTTAAAATTTTTGTATAAGTTATCTATTTCATGTGAGATAGTAGATCCCCTGTAACAATGGAAAGATGTATCGTAACTCTCCATATACCGGGCTTGGCCTCAGACAGAAACCAGGCATTCGGATGTCGTTACTTTCGTCCAGACTTCACCTTTCACAGAGGGCCTAGTTGCAGAACTAGTTGCAGACTTCACTTTTGACAAACAAGCAAAAACTAGGGTTTCAAGATCTGGCCGGAGAGCGGCCCCACAAGCAGACAGACAGCAGGCGTTCCAATGCTTGGCCTCAGACAGACAGCAGGCATTCCAGTGCCAACACTTTCGTCCAGATTTCACCTATGGAGGGCCTAGTTACAGAAAGAACAAGGGCTCCTCTCAACCGTTATTTGCTTTCTGTTTGGAATAGGCCACTATTCCATTCCGCGAAAAAGGAAGTGACAACAGCAAATCCAACCAAGATCCTGTGTTTACATGGCAATCCATGACAGTGTTGGATTTGGAAGAGGCGGAGCTGAAGATACACGTAGAGCTCTGCACACCAGAAAGATCTGGCAGGAAGTCGTGTGTTAAAATTGCCGTTGCTAGGTTTCAAAGGCAGCCAGACAGACTCTGTCGAGAGAGCAGCCCCACAAACAAACAGACAGTCAGCGGCCAACAGGGTGCTGGTGCTTTTAACTTCTGCTTTGATTTTTTTTTTCAATTGGTTATAAACTTATATGAGATTGAAATCCGTTTTACTTGTATTATATTATATCATATAATATAGTATTATAACAAAGTTTTTGGATATCATTTAATAAAATTTAAACTTTAATTTTTTTTAAATATTTAAATATTAAAAAAATTAATCAATTAAACTAATGCCACCTATTAAAATTTATTTTATTTTTATTTTGTTTTGCATTTCTGGATCAACCTAAAAACAAGCAAAACAAAAATGAAAGCAAAGATAAAAATGCAGGATTATAGTGACAATCAAGCTACATATGCATATATTCAAGCAGCAGAATCGATGCTACATATGCATATATTCAAGCAGCAGAATCGATGCTACATATGCATATATTCAAGCAGCAGAATCGATGCAAGAGCTGTTTGAAGAGGAGAAAGATTGTATCAACCATGGTTATTTGTAAAGCAGAATCGATGCAAGAGCTGTTTGAAGAGGAGAAAGATTGTGTCAACCATGGTCATTTGTAAAGTCGCTATTCCATAGACTACTTTCAGCCTCATGGAGGCGAAAAAAATCTTCTATCATATTCTATTCTAATATCTAAAATCCTTTCTAAGTCACTGTGATACCTACAACAGTTTATAGCTTCCACGTTGACCTTTGCAAATCCCTGTGACTCCTAAAGATGATTTATAACTTCCTCATAAACAAAATATGTTTCGCCTGAATACAATGTAGGTTCATAACGCATTCTCAAACCCACTTGGCCAATCAACAAAGGTACACCCACTGAATAGATGTAAAATCACTCTTTCCCTCTGTTCCTTCACTCTTCCGTAAATGATAGCTATCCAGTTTATGTAGAAAGGAGACTATGATGTTAAGTCACACCATATAATTTTTAACCTAAAATCACATGGGTAAGGTATAGAAGCAGTTTTTCTCGTGGAGTCCAACCAAATACGCACACAAAAGGTATCATAGCCACCATGTCTACTTGGTGCCTGAAATGCATCTTTCACTTCACAGATTTTAGCTCCTTCAGTATGAACCCTTTCACAAAGTTCATGGTGTATATTGGCTCAGTTCGGCTCCAGATTGATGTGCCCCTCCACCTCAAGGATGATGGCTTTTGGGCAAAATGCATTTTGTAGATCGTTTTCGAATGATTACAATATTGTTAAACCCTAAAATTGGCATTTTTTTTTCTTATGGGTTATATCGGATTTAAGCGGCCTCACCCATTCCTATTAATCATTAGATTTGCTTTGAACCTGATCACATTTAACCAGTGAACTTCTAAAAGCCGATATATTTAACAGTTTTATGGCATTGAAACCTTATTCTATTGTATAAAACTCCTTGTGTTGCTCCAAACACCATGTGCAACTGGTTACCCTGTTAGTGGCAGACGTTTTGTTTTTTTCCAAACCCTTACCAGCAATAGATGTCGGCACTTTTTCAGGGTACTGTGGATATTTTTCTTTTGAGACATAGACAAGGCAATGTCTGGTGAGAAGGTTAAGGCTACTCACGCGGCGAGGACTAGACGAGGATGGCCCCTAACCAGGCTATCCATCTCATCAAAGGTGGCACTCCCAGTCTGCCAAATGATATATCTGTTGGGGTGTTCGTTCAGCATTTGCCCATACATTTCCAGCACCGCAATGTTGATCGAATTGGCCCCAAGCGATCCCCCCAGCACGAGCACCACTTCTGCTCCGCCGCCGCCGCTCCGAGGAAAAAAATGCGACCGCGCCACCGCGCTGGACACGTACTTCCTGAGCGCCGGCCGAATCGGGTTCCCGCTGACGACGCACTTGCCCTTGGGTAAAAATTCCACGGACGCCGGAAAAGCCACAAAGATGACCGTGGCCACGAGGCCGAGCACCTTGTTGGCTATGCCAGGGGACACGTTCTGCTCCTGGATTGCCACGCGGACGCCCCGCAGAGCCGCCACGAGGCAAACGGGGAACGCCACGTAGCCCCCGGTGCCCACGACGACATCGGGCCTCAGGTCCCGGAGGATTTTCCAGCATTCCCAGAGGCTATGCAGCAGCTTCACCGGCAACAGCAAATTACTGGGATTGATGAAGGGCCGCTTCAAGGCCACGGCGGGAACGGCCAGAATCGGGTACCCGGCGGCCGGAACCTCCTTCCATTCCAGCCTGGTTTTCGTGCCCACGAAGTGGATTTGCACCTCCGGATGAATCGCCTTCATCTCGTCTGCAATGGCGATGGCCGGGTACACGTGGCCCCCCGTGCCCCCCGCCCCCATCACCACTCTTATACTCCTCCCCTCCCATCCTCCTCCTCCTCCATTCCTCTTTCCCTCTCCTTTTTCTCTTCCCACCGCCTCCGCCTCCGCCTCTGCGACGGCTCTCACTTGCAACCCACACCACCGCTTTTGCTGCTGCTGTTGCTTCTGCTTCTTCTGGGCTTCTCGACATGAATATGAATAAGTATATGAATATCCATGTCGTCCTAGTGAGAGGAGACTCACCATGATTCAACTTGGCATGGTTTTGGAGCTCCTCTAACTACTAGAGCTACTGGAGCTACTTCGTCCCCTTCCTGCCTTTCATCGTATTTTTTTCTATAAAATATTGGGTCTGTCGTGCTGTGCTGCCCCATGATGATGCAAGTAAAGGGCCCGCACCCCGAAGGCTCTGAAGCACACGTAAACTAAATGAAAAGTTTGTTAGTTCGTCTACGTAAACTAAATGACAAAGTTTGTTAGTTCGTCTGGAAGGGTGGTTCGACTCGATTTTGTTGTAGAAGAACACACTGCTTCAAATCCATAACACTTTTGTTCGATATGGGTAGATAGATTGAATTTTGAAACTTTAGTTTATTATGGCAGTCAAGTTAACCAATCTATTCGAACAGTCAATCAACAAGCACTTCCTATCAACTAATCAACTTTTAAAAGGCCTTATATTTTATCTAAATCATTCTTTTCGTTTTTACACAGGAGAATCTCTCGCACTTTTGCTTGATAAAGGCAGATACTAACACCTTGCTTGATAAGGGCAGATACTAAATTGAACTTGGAGGTGGCCATTATTAACCCTTTTATTTTTATGCATAGGGAAATCCACCTTTGCCTAAGATACAAAATTAAACTTGGATGTGATCATTATAAACTTTTTTTTTTTTTTATGTATAAGGGAATTGGGATGTATAGGGGATCCAATTTCTCTAGGTTTTAAATTAGGATAGTTAATCAACAAGTACTTGACTGTTATCAATCAACCTGTCTCTTTCTTGAAATACCTGTAATTTTAAAGTAAAATAATTTAAAAAGATCTCAAAATCCTTACCATTGTTGCCCTATTTTTTCTTTAAAATGATTCATAAAAACACTTAATAGATGACAAACGGTCTTTTTTTTTATGCAACTGGTTTTTTTTCATGATTCTCAACTTTTATGTGATTTGAAATGCTGTAGACTGTGTTTCATTCTCATTACTTTACTTAAAAATAGTTACTTTACTTAAAAATGGAGAGGACTATTATAAATTAGATTTTTTAGGTTTTTTTATTATTTTTAATATATTTTTTATTTTCAAGAATATTTTTTTTATTGAGTAAATACTTTTTATTTATTTATATATATATATCCATCCGCCGTGGGGATTGAATCCGTGTCGATAATGTAAGTGGTATACGCCGATATTTTTAAAAATATTTATAAATTAGTACTAATTTATTATAAAAAACTTGGGAGGTTTTAATTTTAAAATAATTAAATTATTATTGATCTATTGAATGTTATCACTATCACAATTTTAGGATAATTGATAATTGGAATGCTTGTGGGAAATGTGGAACCATTCACAGATCAGTTCCTTTTATTTTTTCAATATTATGATTTAATTGTGTTTAGTGTTGTATTGTTTCATTTTGATTATGTTAATTTATTTTAATCATTTTCATAAGTTGTATTGTTTCATTTTGATTATGTTTAATTTATCTTAATCAACTTTATACTGTCTACTTTTATATACTATATAATAATTGTGTTAAGAATTTTTTTGTCTGGCTTTGCTCATATTAAAATTATATTAAGACTTTGATTATTTTTTTATCTAAGGTTTTAAGTTTTTTTAAGTTCTTAAGATCATTCAACTTTGGTTTTTTCTTATTGGTGCACAAGTAACAAGTTGTTTCTTAGTATTCTTTTTCTTTGTTTTTTTTTTTTTTTTTGTTGGGGATCAGTAAGAAGTTGCTTTTTTTTTGTTTTAAATGTTTCTATAAACAACTTTTATTAATAATATTTTTAATAATTATTTTTTAAAAAGAAAGAAAATAATTATGCTCAAAATAATGTTTTAGTTTAAAATTGTTGATATTTAAGTGTATATCTATTACAAATAAAATTGAGCACACTTTCGCATGTAAAAAGTTCGATAATTTGGGGAGAGTTATATGTTTCTTTTTAATTTTATTTTTTTAATTTGTTATATAGAATTGAAACAAGCCTACACCATAGTAAATGAACATCACATAGTGGTATTACAATAACTTGATTATTATGCATGTATCTTTAACAAGAATTTAACCTAGGTCTCGTCCTTAAAAGTTAAAGAAATTAATCTTTGAGTTAATGTCATTTGATTGTTTCTCTTCAATTTTAATAACATAATAAAGGAGATAGTTTCAAACACAAAAGTAAACTAAAAAAATAATCCTAGAAAATTGACTGGTTGGTAGCTTTTCATGCTACAAAAAATGGATCTCCAAGCTCTATTGGGCACGGGCAACATCCCTAAAGTATGTATACCCGTGATCCAGTACTAGCTCTATTTTTTTATGGTGCTTCAAAGTTTAATCTAGGAATGACAACGGTAGGGAGAATCATTTTCCAAGACAAGACAAAATTTCTTCTCAATTATAAGATTTGTTTGGGGTAAGCTTCCAACAATGTAGTTGAAGCAATTAGCTGTGAAGTTGGTCTCAAACTGGTAGCCAAAAATGGCATTTAAAAACTACATGTTTATGAGGACTCTAAATTGATAACCTCTATTCTCACCAATCAAACAACTCTATCATCACTACAATTAAGGATAATTTACGCACACATTAAGGATTTGAAATCCAAATTCACTCAAGTCATTTACTCCCACGTAAAGAGGGAGTTCAACAAGAAGCAGATGCTCTAGCCAACACGGCTATATACTCGGCACACATGAAGTTTTATATCACTCATCATAAAAAGGATGGAGCACATGAAAAAAGACAAAAAATGATAAACAAGGTCTACAAAAACAGGTTAGTTGAGGAAAGTGAAGTCAGTGAATATGACGCAAGAGACTCTGATGACAAGCATGACTTTGGGCATTCAATCCAAGATTTAGATTGAGAAATTCAGTGTTGTAATTATAACTAGATATAGATTAGATATGATAGAAGCATGACTAGTATTTCTGGTATTTTTTGTAATTGATCTTAGTTGATCTGTTCAACTAACAGTCCTTTTCTTTGTTTTCCACTAACTTTTTTTAATTAATACATATATTTACTTAAAAAAATATAGCAAAGAATTATACTATGGTTCCTGATAAAACATTGGTTAGTTTTCTACAGGTTAATTGGTTGGTTTTTTTTTTTTTTTTTTCATGATTCTCAACTTTTATGTTATTTGAAATGCTGGTAGACTGTGTTTCATTCTTAATACTTGTATTTAAAACATGTAAAGGACGTTTATAAAAGTTGATATTTTTATTTTTTTTTTATTTTTTAATATATTTTTTATTTTCAAAAGTATTTATAAATCAATACTAATTTATTATGAAAGTGTGGAAGGTTTTAATTTCAAAATAATTAAATTATTTTTGTCAAATACATGAAAGGAAAATTGTTAATCTATTAAATGTTATTACTATTAGAATTCTTTAAGAGTTTATTATTGTCTTACTGTGATAATTGATAATTGAAAAGCTTGTGGGAAGCTGGGAGACGATCCCTAAGATCACTTCCTTTTATTTTTTCAATATGATGACTTAATTGTATTTAATGTTGTATTGTTTTATTTATTTTATTTATTTTAATTAATTTTATAATTTAATTGTTTAATTTATTTTAATCAATTTTATAATTCAATTGTATATAGTGTTGTATTGTTTGATTGTTTAATTTATCTTAATCAACTTTATGTAGTCTACTTTTATCTAGTATGTAATAATTGTGTTAAGAATTACTTTCACTCACTTTGTTCATATTATCATTATCTTAAGACTTTGATAATTTTCTTACCTACAAAAGGTTTTAAGTTTTTTTAGTTCTTTTATTCACACTTGTTTTTTTTCTTATTGGTGCACAAGTAATAAATTGTTTCTTTGTTTTTTTCTTTTTTTTTTGGACTAGTAAGAAGTTGTTTCTTTGTTTTAAATGTTTCTCTATACAAATTTTATTAATAATATTTTTAATAATTATTTTTTAAAAAGAAAGAAAAAATTATGTTGTCAAAATAATATTTAGTTTAAAATTGTTGACATTTAAGTGTATATTACAAATAAAATTGAGCACACATTTACATTTAAAAAGTTCGATATTTTGAGAAGAGTCGTATATTTCTCTTTAATTTTATTTTTTTAATTTGTTATATAGAATTGAAACAAGTCTCCTCCATATTAAATGAGCATCACATAGTGGTATTACAATAACTTGATTATTATGCATGTATCTTTAACAAGAATTGAACCTAGGTCTTGTCCTTAAAAGTTGAAGAAATTAATCTTTGAGTTAATGTCATTTGATTGTTTCTCTTAAATTTTAATAACATAATAAAGGAGATAGTTTCAAATACAAAAGTAAACTAAAAAATAATCCTAGAAAATTAACTGGTTCGCAGCTTTTCATGCTACAAAAAATGGATCTCCAAGCTCTATTGGGCACGGGCAACATCCCTAAAGTATGTACACCCGTGATCCAGTATTAGCTCTATTTTTTTATGGTGCTTCAAAGTTTAATCTAGGAATGGTAGCGGTAGGGGGATTATTTTCCAAGTCAAGACAAAATTTCTTCTCAATTATAAGATTTTTTTAGGGTAAGCTTCCAACAATGTAGTTGAAGCAATTAGCTGTGAAGTTGGTCTCAAACTAGTAGCCAAAAATGGCATTTGAAAACTACATGTTTACGAGGACTCTAAATTGATAACCTCTATTCTCACCAATCAAACAACTCTATCATCACTGCAATTAAGAATCATTTACGCACACATTAAGGATTTGAAATCTAAATTCACTCAAGTCATTTACTCCTACGTAAAGAGGGAGTTCAAGAAGAAGCAAATGCTCTAGCCAACACGGCTATATACTCGGCACACATGAAGTTTTATATCACTCATCATAGAAAGGATGGAGCACATGAAAAAAGACACAAAAATGATAAACAAGGTCTACAAAAACAGGTTAGTTGAGGAAAGCGAAGTCAGTGAATATGAGGTGAGAGACTCTGATGACAAGCATGACTTTGGGCATTCAATCCAAGATTTATATTGAGAAATTCAGTGTTGTAATTATAATTAGATATAGATTAGATATGATAGTAGCATGACTAGTATTTCTGGTATTTTTTGTAACTGATCTTAGCTAGTCTGTTCAACTAACAGTCCTTTTATTTGTTTTTCGCTAACTTTTCTTAATTAATACATATATTTACTTTAAAAAAACATAGCAAAGAATTATACTATAGTTTCACTTATTATTATAATGGTAGGTGAGGAATCAATTTACATGTTTGAAACTAACAATATCATTTGTGTCAAAGAGGTATTTGGTTCAATTGTTGAGACATCCGAATGATGTAGCCCATACCAGGGTTTAAATTTTGATGACATCGAATAGGCTATATCCTTATATGATTTAAAAGAGAAAGGGTAACCCTTTCAAAACCCTACTTTTCAAATCATTTAAAATAATAATAATAATGACATCTGATTATTTATCCTCAATTTTAATAACATAATAATGAAGAACACAAGCTTATACTAAGAGGGGGTGAACAGTATAAGATAAAAATTTTACTTTTCTTTCCAAAGCAATAACTTCAAATATTATTAATTGTAATAATGAAATAATGCACAAATCACCACACACATAAGAGACACAGATTTAACGTGGTTCACCCAATGTGGGCTACATCCACGAAGAAATATTGCTTATAAATTTCTCAACAAAATTTGTGGGCACCAACCCATAGGAGACACCAATCCCCTATTACAAATTTCATGGACATCAATCCACAGGAGACACCAATCCCCTTACTCAATTTTGTGGACACCAATCCATAGGAGACACCAATACCCTATCTCAAGTTCATGGACACCAATCCATAGGAGACACCAATCTCCTTGCTCAAGTCTTCTCTCAAATCTGCTCTCAAATCTACTCCAAATCTACTCATAAATCTTGCTTACAACTTTTCTCAAATATGCTCCAAAACCTCCTACTTACAACTCTGCTCAAATCTGCTCCAAAACCTGCTTACAACTCTGCTCAAATCTGCTCCAAAACCTTCTTACAACTCTACTCAAATGTGCTCCAAAATTTGCTTACAACTCTACTCAATTGTGCTCCAAAACCTGCTTACAAACACTGCTCATCTATTCCCAAATCTTGCATACATACAATTCTCATCTATCCCAAATCTTGCATACATAAATGCTCATCTAATCAATCCTTATACCTCCCACTATATGACAACAAAAATATTTTCAAACAAAGCCATTTTGAGAAAAGAACACTATACCTTCTAAATTTACCTCAATGATGATGATCTTCTTTTTGCATGAGCTTTCCAAACCTGCCTTGACAAAAATGATTTTTCCTTTTCTATGTGCCTTTCAAATCTGGTCAATAATTTTCTTTTTTCCTTCTTGACTAAATATCAAATCAATAGTCCTTTTAACAATATTCACAATAAGGCGAGGACGTTTTTGGAGCTCTGGGGATTTGGCGGGAAACTTTCTGAACTGTCGTCGGCCGAGGTTCTAGGGTTTCTGCTGGGAAGATTCTACCAGGGACTCAGGTGGTTTGTTGTTGTTTTTTGCTGACGGCTCTTTCGTTGCCCCGGTAGGGCCCAATGGGGTCTCCTCCAGGATTTCTCGATGGGAAGAAGACCTCTTATGCCGAGATATTAAGAGAAAACCCTGCGTCTTCCTCCGATGAAGCTCAGCGGAGTGCTTACCATTTGCTATCCAGGAATGCGGGCAAGGGTTCTCCTGTGCATAGAGTCAATGGATGTCTCCCGCAATCCGCTTCCAGACCGAAGATTGTCATAGAACTAGAGCTGGTCGAGGACACGATCAACTACCGTGCTACTCATGATCCGATTTGCAAATTCATGGGCATCCGACTCCACCCCTGCACTTTTTGCACTCCTGGGTGAGACAAAACCGGAGCCTATCGGTGAGTACTCCTTATGGCCCATAAGCAATGGGTATTTTATTATTAGTTTTTCCTCCTTAGCGGATAGAAACAGAGCATTTGAATCATAAAATAGGAGCCATGGCCCGGCAGGGTTATTTGTCCAACCGTGGAGAGCGGGCTTCGACCCTCGCATTGAGCCCACGGCTGTCCCGATTTGGATTCGACTGTATGCTCTCCCGATGGAGTTTTGGGGTGAGCAGATTATTGAACTGATAGGTAACTCTCTAGGTAGATATTTGGGAGTTTCCAAAGATACCATAGAAGGAAACACTGCTGTTTATGCGAGAATTTGTGTAGAACTGGATATTAGCCAGCCGCTACCAGCTGAGATGGAACTAGAGTTAGCAGGACACTCCTGGATACAACAGTTAGACTATGAAGCCCTACCTTTCCGATGTAGAGTTTGCCATAAGCATGGCCATTTGGCAAGGTTCTGCCCAAATATCTTGAGCACAAAAGCGGATGCTCCACAGGGAATGCCAAATTGCCCTCGAGAGGGTAAGTCCACTCCGGTCAAGGAACCACCCATCATTCCCCTTGGTTCTGATGCCCAGAAAGATGGCTTTGAACAGCAGAAGAGAAGAAGAAACAAAAAGAGAAATGGCAAGGAGCAAGCTCATCCCAAGCCAACCAACCGGTATGAAATCTTCAAATCTCTTGTGGATCAAGAAGACCAAATTATGGAAGGAGCAGATGGGAACCTTGAGGATAATATCATCCTTTCTCATGCTCCTCCCTCACCAACCCCTGTCCTAGAACAGGTGATTGACTCCTCTGAGATTTTGCAGCTAGAAAACCCAGGGGCACTAGTAATCCACTCCCCAGCACAGCCAGCTATTAAAGATGTCACCATGGGAAATGCAAAAAAGTTCAGAGAAAGACCAGCTCTAGGGATTACCCAGGTGGAGAAGAGGTCGAAAAATAGTAATTCCCAAGGGGTGGGTAGGAAATCCAATAAGGATCTAATTGCAGTGCAAGGAGATAAGCTAATCAATGGAGGATTGGTGAGAACAATTGATTCGTATTGCTCCCAAGGTTTCCAATGATTATTCAATCTTGGAATGTGAGGGGTTTAAACAGTAGAACCCATCAATCTACTGTTCAAAGACTTTTAGATAGAAGTAAAATAGACTTTCTGCTCATTCGGGAGACAAAAATGTCTTTAGACCTTATGAGTAAAACCGTCGATCGAATTTGGAGGGGTGTCGGCCATATGGTCGTGGTCGCTCTAGGTGCCTCGGGAGGGATTGCTACTCTTTGGAACCCTTTGGTGTGGATAGCAATAGAACATATAGCCTGGAGGGGTGTCCTCACATCTCTTTTTAGGAATATTGTTACAACTGAACAAGTCTTAATTACAAATTTCTATGGGGCTCAGAACATCGATGGTCAGCAGTTTCAATGGAAAGTTGTTCAAAACATGAGGTCCTCCCGGGAAGATTTTGATTGGATTATTGCTGGGGACTTCAATGCCAAATTATCTGCCAGGGATCAGGAAGGTGGCATCCCAGTTTTGGATATAGGGGACCGGCTTTTTATTGCCCAAGTCCAGGCCTTTAACCTTGTTGATATCAAAGGCCCTGGTACAAACTTTACCTGGACTAATAAGAGAAGAGAGCCATACAACAGGAGGGTTAAGCTTGATCGGTTTCTAGTCTCGGAGGAAGCTTATGTTAGATGGAATATCAAATTCCAGATTTTGGAGGGCCCAGTCTCAGATCACGCTCCCATTTTGCTGGAGGGAGGGACTATGTCAGGGCAGTATTACAAACCATTTAAATTTGAAAATTTTTGGTTGCGAAAAGAGGACCTCCGAAGGAAAATTCCACAGTGGTGGGAAGAATGTCGTCTCCCTTTTGGGACAGCTATGTTCAAATTTCATAAACAGACTTCTTTTTGTTAAGAGTAAACTAAAACAATGGAGGCAAACGAACAAATCGATTTCCAGCCCAACGGGTTCCCTTGTTGGCCAGATGGAATGAGGTGCAAAAACAATTCAGGGAAGGAATCATTTCTGAGCATCTTAAATCCGAGGATGATGCTTTACGCAAAGCGGTTGAGGACATTGATAATCAAGAAGAGATCTACTGGAAACAGAGAGCAAGAAACACATGGTTATTAGAAGGAGACAGAAATACAAAATTTTTCCATCGCTTTGCCTGTGCTAGAAGACAATTGAATAACAGGGAACTCCTTCAAGACGAGAATGGAAACTCTTTTGACACTATCCCTGATATGCACTCCCACTCAATGGAGTATTTCTCAAACCTCTTTAAGGAAAGTATGGAGCATGATGTGGAAGCCCAAAATGAAGTCATTGATGGCATTCCCTCTATTATCTCTCATGAAGAGAATCAAGCCCTTCTTAAGCCCATTGATCGTGATGAACTCAAGAAGGTGGTCTTTGGGATGTGCACTGGAAAATCGCCTGGTCCTGATGGCTTCCCTATTGAGTTTTTTCAGGCCTTCTGGGATATCCTGGAGGAGGATGTCCTGGCTGTCATTGAGGAGTCCCGAACTAACAAAAGAATGCTCAAGGCTCTAAATCACACCTTTATTACCTTAATTCCAAAAGGAGAGGGGGGGGCTCACATTTTTGATTTCATACCTATTGCCTTATGCAATGTGATTTACAAAATAATCACTAAAATTATGGTTGAAAGACTAAAACCTCTTCTTCAGAATATAATCTCCCCCGAGCAAGGGGGTTTTGTTGAAGGGAGACAGATCTTGGATGGAGTGATCTTGGCTCAGGAGGCTATCCATACTATGCACAATTCAGGTAACAAAGGAATGTTCATCAAACTGGATATGTCTAAGGCTTATGACAGAGTAGAGTGGGGCTTCTTGGTCAAGATGTTGACAGCCTTTGGTTTTTCTCAGGACTGGATTGCCTGGGTTATGAGCTGTATCTCTACGCCTTCCTACTCTGTTTTAATTAAGGGGCTTCCCTCGCCACCTTTTGGAGCCTCTCGGGGTCTCCGCCAAGGAGACCCTTGCTCTCCTTATCTCTTTCTCATCTTGGCTGAAGGATTAGGCAGACTCCTCCTGAGAAGAAGACTTCAAGGACAGATAATAGGAATTAAATTCGAGGCTAAAGTTTTGACTCATTTACAGTTTGTGGATGATACTGGATTGGTGGGAGTGGCCAGCCTCAGGGAAGCAAGAGGAATCAAATATTCTCTTAACGTCTACCTTCGGGCTTCTAATCAAGTCATCAATGAAACAAAATCCAAAGTGGTCTTCTTTAATCTTGATCAAAGGTCACAAGACAGAGTTATTGAGATCTTGGGATTCACTAGGACCTCTCTTCCTGTTGTTTACCTGGGGGTTCCTCTGCATTTCAAAAAACTGAAAGCTAATTTCTGGAAGGACCTTTTGGATGGCATCAAAGAGAGAATGAATCACTGGTCTCATAGATGGTTAAGCTATGGGGGCCGACTGACTTTCTGCAGTCTATTATTCAAGCCATGCCAATTTATAAATTCTCTATTCTGGCTGCCCCTCCATCAATTTGGAAAGAGTTGGACAAAGTGGCTAGAAGTTTTCTTTGGGAAGGTGCCAAAGGAGAGAGGAAATGGGCCTTGGTTGGATGGGATAAGGTCACCCAACCCAAGGAAAAAGGTGGGTTGGGATTAAGAAGCTCCAAGTTTAACAATCAGGCTCTGGCTGGTAAACTATATTGGAGGTGGATTTCCCGACCAACGTCCCTCTTCGACAGAATCCTCTCTAGTAAATACTTGGGTCTTGTTCACCCCAATGACTTGGGCCGCTTTCCTTTGGAGGGTAATGGATCATTTGTGTGGCGGGCGCTCAAGCTTGGATCTCGCATTATCAAAGATCAATTATTCGGAAAGTTGGGAGAGGGGAGAAGGCCCGGTTACGGATCGATTCTTGGGATCGGAATCCTCTCATTCTTGCTGTGTTTCCGAATTGCATCCGTTAAAATCAGCTCTAGAAGATAAGGGATGGATCCATATTGAGAGCTACTTCAATACCAGCCAATTTGGGGAGTATAAGGTTCAAAAGTTCAAGCGGTTGGGTGAATGGCCTATTCCAATCCCTCCGGAGCAGGCTCCAACTCTGGAAAAACTCTTGTCAGAACGATTTCTTACTGGGAGAGATGAGGAGGATGAGCTTGCTCGGGGATTTGGGAACCTTGGGGTTTATACTGTGAAGGAGGGCTATGATTTGATCCTTCCAGAGCCCCCCCACACTCTTTTCCAGTTCAAGAATGGAGGAAGATTTGGCATCCCAAGGGCTGGCCGAAAGTGAACTTCTTTGCCTGGTAGCTGATGCACAATGGAATCCTGACCTTTGACAATCTCAGAATCAGAGGCATCATTGGTCCTTCCCAATGTGTTTTATGCTATAGGAATGAGGAAACTGCGAATCATCTTCTGTTTGATTGTCCTTTCACACAACAGATTTGGCATCGTTGGTTCTCCCATTTTAAACTTTAGGCTATTGGAGACTTGTCTCGGACCAATTTATGGGAAATCTGGAAGAGAGGTAGATTTACATCTAAAGCTCTTCGAACTGGCTGGGAGCTTGGTTTCCTTTTTATTTGGTGGTAGGTGTGGTTGGAAAGAAATGCTCGTATTTTCCGTGAAACCTTCTCTTCGGTGGATGGGATATGGCAGGTCATCTGGAGCAAAGTTGTGGAAACCGTTGCCATCTATGCTGAGGAGGAAAATCAGCCTGCTTCTAAGCCTCTGGAAGAGAGAGCTGCTGATCTTGAGAGACAGGTAAGAAGTTGTTGGAAACCTCCCCCAGAAGGCTGGATCAAAATCAACACTGATGGAGCTGCAAAAGGCAATCCGGGCAATGCTGGAAGTGGAGTAATCTGCCGTGATCATGCTGGGGCTGTGCTCTATTGGGAATTGCAAGGTCTGGGATATGCCACAAACAATGAAGCCAAGTCCTTGGCTATTAAATCTGCTTCCATCTGGGCCGTCAAGCAGGGTCATAGAAAGATAATCATTGAGTCTGATTCCCAAAGCTTGGAGGCTGCGGATTCTGGTCTCCCAAATTAAAGAGCTTTGGAAGGAATTAGAGGATGTGATACCTGTTTATGCTAGTAGATCTCTTAATAAAGCGGCTGATTTCCTTGCTAAGATGGGTGCTGAGAGAGAGGTTGGGATGCATCTGCATAGTAATATGCCTGTGGAGGATGCAGAGATTAGACAAGGCCTTGAACAAATTTTGAAATAATGTGCAGTGTTTTTTATGCTAAGGAAATTTTTTGTCATGATATCGCGACATGTAGTGCTGTCGCGGCCTCTAGCCGGAAGCTGTCGCGATATCGCGACAGGTTGAGCCTCCGCGGCCTTTGGTGGGTTTCTGTCGCGATATCGCGACATGTCGCGCTATCGCGGTCCTTGTTGAGATCCTGTCGCGATTTCGCACCCCTTTTGAAGTTGAAAAGAAAATTTGAAATTTCGTCGCGTTATCGTGACAAGTTGGAGAGTGGGAATCTGCAAGGTAATTTTGTCGCGACATCGCGACACGTTTGGCACTTAAGCGGCTGGGAGGAAAATTGTCGCGATATCGCGACCTGTAGCGCCGTCGCGGCCTCGAGCTGGAAGTTGTCACGATTTCGCGACAGGTTGAGCCTTTGCGGCCTTTGGCGGGTTTCTGGCGCGTTATCGCGACATGTCGCGCTATCGCGGCTCTTGTTGAGACTATGTCGCGATTTCATGCCTCTTTTGAAGATGAAGAGCAAAGTTGATAATTCGTCGCGATATCGCGATAGTTTGGTAAACTGGAAGCTACAAGGTATTTTTGTCACGATATCGCGACACGTTTGGCACTTAAGCGGTTGGGAGGATAATTGTCGCGATATCGCGACCCTTTTGTGGCATGAGTGTCGTTTAGATACTTCGTCATGATTTCGCGACTCCTTTTGCGGGCGGCTGCCGAGGGCCCTTCCTGTCGTGACATCGCGACATGTAGCGATTTCGCGACATGTCACGATCTCGCGACATGTCGCGTTATCACGACTGTTGGCGTCGACGCAGTCGAGACGGGGGTGACTGTCGCGATTTCGCGACATGTCGCCTTTTCGCGCCCTATTGTTTTCTTTGCCCTGTGGTTGCTAGTGCTGCCTTTGTGCTTTGCCCTTGTTGTGTTGCTCTTTGCTCTGGGTCGGGATGTGTTCTCTCCCGTTTGTAATTGGTCTTTGTATTAATACAAGTTTTCATTTTTTCAAAAAAAAAAAAAAACAATATTCACAATAAAGCTTACTTCTAAAAATAACTTCTTACACCTTCTCAATAAAAACAAATATAACTCCTTATATCTCCTTTTAAAACTTTATAAAATGAAATTTCACAATCATAGCATACTCCTTATTTCTCCTTTTAATCAAATTCAAAAACTATTACAATAGCAGCAAAACCTCTTATATTCCCTTTTAAATTAAATTCAAAAATTCTACCCTTACCTTACACAACAAAACCTTAACTAGTCGTGGAGGATATTCGACCTCTAAACCTCTAGAAGTGTAGTGCCCTAACTTGGGCTTCTTGACCGACTAAGCTAGCCCAATCAGATGAAACAACAAGCGCTCAACAAATATTTAAACCTTCGTTGCGCTTCCAATCAACAATCACACAACAAAAACCTCCCCGAAGGGATTCAAACTTTGGATTTATTGCACCACAGTGCCCTAGCGTATCCTAGCCAACCAACTGGGCTACTCCACCATTTGAGAACAAAAGGGTGTCAACTAATATTTAAACCTTCATACCTTGTATTTCCTTTGCACATCAAAACAATCACTACAGGGATTTGATCTCTGAACCTTCTTCACTACAACGCCTTAACACAGGCCAAAGGACCGACTGGGCTACCCCAATGGTTGAGACCAAAATAACATCAACCAATATTTAACTCTACCTTCGAATTGCTTTTCATCGTCGCACATCCTCCTGTGCTTCTCCTCTCCTATTCGTTGTAGGTTGCACCTCTCTTCGTGCATGAATTTCGAATTGCTCTCATCAACACACCTTCAAAATAAAATTTTACCTCATATATATGCTCCTTTTTTATCGAATTTCCCAAGGAGATCGACCCATTAATTTGTGTTAATATTTGCTTTCAAGGATGTCGGTCCATTTTCTTAAATTATAATATTTAAAAATTTTATAATATTGGATTATTAAACTTTCATATATTTAAATCCTTTGATTTAAATATGTCAAGCCTTGTCACATCAATTTATAATGTCCTTCTCTTTATAATATTTAAATTTGATATTTAAATATTATAATACCTTGCTTTTAAATATACTTTGCCTTACTTCTCTTGAAATTTTCCACCCTTCTAAACTTATCACCTTTGAAGAATATTTTTGCCTTGAATCCATGCACTTTTGACATCAATGACAACTCAATATTTCTAACAATCTCCCCCTTTTTCATTGATGACAACCCTACAAAACTCTTTTATTGCAACTGGATTCACAATCTGCTCCCCTGAATAGTTGCTCCGCCTTACTAAAATTCCCCCCCTTTGACATCAATGGCAAAGGGCTCCTTGGGACTGAAAGATAAGACACTAAACACAACCCCCTCACCACCTCCTTGTCTTGAGGTGATCAATTTTGAGATGGGAGTGAAATTACTCCCAAATTTCTTCTGAGATACTCAAAGATCTCCTTTGGAAGTGGATTGGTAAAGATATCAACAATTTGTTCCTTTGTAGCAATGTATTCCAACTTGACTTGTTGATCAGTCACTTGCTCTCTCAAAAAGTGATACTTGATCAAAATGTGTTTGGTCCTTGAATGCATCATCGGATTCTTTGAAATATTAATCGCACTTGTATTATCACATGGAGATATGATGACCATGCTCTACTTTGAAATTGTTTAAGGTTTATTTCATCCATAAAACCTGAGTGCAACAAACAGTTATTACAATGTACTCTGCCTCTGCAGTAGATAAGGACACTCATGCTTGTTTTTTACTTAGCCAAGATACCAAACAGTCTCCAAGAAAAAATGCTCCTCCACTTGTGCTTTTCCAGTCATCCACACTGCCTGCCCAATCTGCATTTGTATATGCAGTGAGAGTGAAATTATCACATCTGGGATACCACAATCCAAAATCCATAGTTCCTTTCAGATATTTGAGGATTATTTTTACTGCCTGTATATGTGTTTCCTTTGGTGCAGCTTGAAATCTTGCCACCAATTTGACTGCCTGCATTATATTTGGCCTTGTAGTTGTGACATATAGTAAACTTCCAATGATGGATCTATACAAAGTTTGATTTACCTCAGGAGACTCATCATCTTTGCTTAATTTACATTCTGTAATCATCGGGGTACTCACAGGATTGCAATCGTCCATCCTAATTTTTTTTTACATTTCTTTTACATACTTGGTTTGAGAGAGAAATATACCTTTATTTGATTGTGAAATTTGCAAGCCAAGAAAGAAAAACAAATCACCAAGCATTGACATCTCAAATTCATTTCGCATACATTTTGCAAATTTTTGACACATCTTGTCATTACTACCTCTAAAAATGATATCATCCACATAGACCACTACAATCAACAAGTCATTTCCTTAATTTTTGATATATAGATTACTATCAGCTATACCTTTTCTGAAATCCTATTATTGAAGATATTTATCCAAGCTTGAGTACCAAGCCCTAGGGTCTTGCTTTAGTCCATAGAGAGCCTTTTTTAATTTTCATACATAGTTTGACTTATATGTTAGGCTGAAACCATATGCTTGATCAATATAGACCTCTTCCTCTAAGTAACCATTAAGAAATGTTGATTTTCCATGCATTTGATACACTTTGAAGTTTTTGAAACTTGAGAAAGACAAGAACATTCTTATGGCCTCAAGATGTGCAACAGGAGCAAATATCTCTTCAAAATCAATCCCCTCAACTTGTGCATAGCCTTTGCACACAAGTCTTGCATTGTTTCTGACAACCTGACCATCTTCATTCAACTTATTTTTGTAGACCCATTTGGTGCCAATTACATTCTTGTCTTTTAGATGTGGAACAAGTTCCCAAGTCTCAGTATTTTCTATTTGGTCTAACTTTTCTTCCATTGCCTTAATCCAATATTTATCTTCACTTGCTTCATTGAAATTCTTGGGCTTAACTTTAGATAGCAAAGAAAAATTTGCATGTTCACCTGTTCTTGTTATCTTCCTCCTTGTCTATCTCTCATCTAGATTCCCAATAATCAGTTCTCTTGGATGGTTATTTTGCACATACTTGGATGGTGTCTTAGGTGATGCCTTTCTTGAGAGTGTCTCATCTTCTTTAGTTTCTTCACCTTCTTCTTCTTTGCAACTTTCTCCTTCTTGATACACAAACTCTTGAGTTGGTTCTCTTAGATCTATTTCTTCATCAACTCTTACATTTGCACTTTTCACAATTGTATGTGATCTTTTATTGTAACATCTATAGGCTTTGCTCTTAGTGGAATATCCAAGGAAAATACCCTCATCACACCTGGAATCCCACTTGCCCAAAATTTTCTCTTCTCATCTAATGTAGCATTTGCTTCCAAAATTTTTGAAGTACTTCATAGTAGTTGGTCTTCCCTTCCAAAGCTCATATGGGGTTTTGTGGTGATTTACTCTTACTTGAGCTCTATTTATGATATAAATAGTTGTATGAATTACCTCTTTCCAAAAAGTATCAAAAATCTTACTCATTTAGCATAGCCCTGGCCATACCCTGAACAAAACTATTTTTCCTTTCAACTACTCCATTATGTTGTGGAGTTTTTGTTGTTGAGTATTATCTCTTGATTCCATGTTGTTCACAGAATTCTACAAATTCACCTAAAGTGAATTCACCTCCTCTATTTGATCTTAGACACTTGATCTTTTTGCTTGTTTTATTTTCTACAAGTGCCTTGAATACCTTGAACTTTTCAAATGCTTATAATTTTTCTTTTAAGAATGTTACCCAAGTCATTCTAGAGAAATCATCAATAAATAACATGAAGTAATTCTCACCTTGTAAACTCTTTGTTCTTGTAATCCCACATATATCGGTGTGAACTAGCTCCAAATGCTTGGATGAAGAAAACTCCTTTGATTTGAAACTTGATCTTGTTTACTTACCATGCTGGCATTGAGCACAAATCGTGCTTGAGAGTTTTGCAATTTTGGGCAAATCTTTGATTGTCTATTTATTGCTTATTTTCACTATGTTGTCAAAGTTCAAGTGATCCATTATTCTATGCCATAACCAGTTCTCATCCTCTTGTGATAAAAAGCATTTTTCTCCCTTAATTTCACTCAACATGTAGAGATTGTTTGCAATTCTACTGGCGTCTACAATAAGCTTTCTTATCTTAGATTTTCTGATCTTACATCCATTTGGGTCAAATGTGAGTGTGTGCTCTTGATCACATAGTTGACTTACACTTAGTAGATTGTGCTTCAATCCTTCAACATATAACACATTTTATGTCCTTGATTTCCCACTATCCAAATTCAAAGTCATTTTTCCAACAATTTTGGTAGAAGCATTATCACCAAATTTTCACTGTTCCTCCATTTATTTTCTTGAGAGAAATAAATTTGCTTTTCACCTGTCATATGGCTTGAAAAACCACTATCAATGTATTGATTTCCTTCATTTTGCACATGAAGAGTTGTTTGTACCAACATGGACTTTTCTTTTTCTTGTTCCTTTTTTTTTCCAGACTTTTGAGGCTATCTCCTTCTGAACTGTTTAATCTTCCTTCTTCTTGCTTGATTTAGGAAGTTTAGGAAAAATTGTTCTACACCATTTAACTGTGTGCCCAAAATTATCACATTTGTAACAAATGATATTGTAATCCATGAGAGGTGCAAATGAATTGAAATTTCTATTAATGAAGCCAACATTATTTTTGACACGGATCATGCAATGTACAACTTTATGACCATATTTGTTACATGAAAAATAATAACTATGGAAGAAATATTGAAACCTATTTGATTGCCTTGGATGATATGGTTGCATGGTTCTTTCATTGTTGTTTCTGTGATTGACTTCTATCCATGATGATTATTTGTTTTCTTCCTCCTTGATGCTTTTAATTTTCAATACATCAACATAGGTCATGGGCTCTTCTTTACTTATTTTCTTTGATGTCTTTGTTCCTTTTGAGCTTGACTCCTCTTTCTATTTCTCTTGACCTTCTTCAAAACCAAGTCTAGTATTTATACCTAAAAGTCTCTGTGCTTTGATAATATCATCCAATATTTTTGTGCTTTTTTCAAACCTTTTATTTTGTTGTAACTTATCCTTAGATTTTTCCACTTCCTTTCTTAGAGAGACAACCTCATGTTCCAATTTTTCATATTCCAGCTCTTTTGCCTTTAATTTCTCAACCATAACTTCTTCAATTCTCTTTACCTCTTCAACCTTCACTTTTAAGTCGGTGAGATATTGTAGAAGCTGTCTTTATTTCCTCATCCTCTTGTACTTGAGCCTTCAATCTTGAATTATTCTTTCTAACCCTTTTCAATTCTTCAAGAGCAACAATATGTTCCATGGCTTCCTCTCCATTTTTGGGATCTCTCTTATTGATTTCAACCATATGGGCATCTTTTTTCACCTTAGTGGCCATGTGTGTTCTTGTAAGATCTTCCTTCAAGCGGTTAGGCTTTCATGAAGGAACCCACTCTGATATCATTTGAAGAACACAAACTTATACTAAGAGGGGGTGAACAGTATAAGATAAAATTTTTACTTTTCTTTCCAAAGCAATAACTTCAAATATTATTAATTGCAATAATGAAACAATATACAAATAACCACACACATAAGATACACAAATTTAACGTGGTTCACCCAATATGGGCTACATCCACGAAGAAATATTGCTTATAAATTTCTCAACAAATTTCATGGTCACCAATCCATAGGAGACACCAATCCCCTATTATAATGTTTGTGGACACCAATCCCCTTGCTCAAGTTCTTGGACACCAATCCACATGAGATACCAATCCCCTATCTCAAGTTTATGGACATCAATCCACAGGAGACACCAATCCCATTGCTCAAGTCTTCTCTCAAATCTGCTCCAAAATTATGCTCAAACCTACTCCAAACCTGCTATCAAATCTGCTCATAAATCCTGCTTACAACTTTGCTTAAATCTTCTCCAAAAACTGCTTACAACTCTGCTCAAATATTCTCCAAAACATGCTTACAACTATGCTCAAATGTGCTCCAAAATCTGCTTACAACTCTACTTAATTGTGCTCCAAAACCTGCTTAAATGTGCTCAACAATCTGATCCAAAACCTACTTACAAACACTGCTCATCTATTCCCAAATCTTGCATACATACAATGCTCATCTATACCAAATCTTGCATACATACAATGATCATCTAATCAATCCTTATACCTCCCACTATATGACAAAAGAAATATTTTCAAACAAAGCCATTTTGAGAAAATAACACTATACCTTCTAAATCTGCCTCAATGATGATGATCTTCTTTTTATATGAGCTTTCCAAACCTACCTTAACAAAAATGATTTTTCCTTTCTATGTGCCTTTCAAATCTGGTCAATAATTTTATTTTTCCCTTATTGACTAAATATCAAATCAATAGTCCTTTTAACAATATTCACAATAAAACTTACTTCTAAAAATAACTTCTTATACCTCCTCAATAAAAAAAAACATAACTCCTTATATCTCCTTTTAAAACTTTATAAAATGAAATTTCACAATCACAACATACTCCTTATTTCTCCTTTTAATCAAATTCAAAAACTTTTACAATAGCAACAAAACTTCTTATTTCTCCTTTTTAATTAAATTCAAAAATTTTGCCCTTACCTTACACAACAAAATCTTAACTAGCCGTGGAGGAGATTCGACCTTCAAACCTCTAGAAGTGCAATGCCCTAATGTGGGCTCCTTGACCAATTAAGCTAGCCCAATCGGATGAAACAAAAAGTGCTCAACAAATATTGAAACCTTCGTTGTGCTTCCAATCAACAATCGCACAACAAAAACCTCCCCGAAGGGATTCAAACTTTGGATCTCTTGCACCATAGTGCCCTAGCGCGGCCTAGCCAACCGACTGGGCTACTCCACCGTTTGAGAACAAAAGGACGTCAACTAATATTTAAACCTTCATACCTTGTATTTCCTTTGCATAGCAAAATAGTCACTATAGAGATTTGATCTCTGAATCTTCTTCACTACAATGCCCTAACACGATCTAGAGGACTGACTAGGCTACCCCAGTGGTTGAGATCAAAAGGACGTCAACCAATATTTAACTCTGCCTTCGGATTACTTTTCGTCGTTGCACGTCCTCCTGTGCTTCTCCTCTCCTATTCGTTGTAGGCTGCAACTCTCTTCATGCACAAATTTTGAATTGCTCTCTTCAACACACCTTCAAAATAAATTTTCACATCATATATATGCCCCCTTTTTATCGATTTTTCCAAGGAGGTCGGCCCATTAATTTGTGTTAATATTTACTTTTAATTATGTCGGTCCATTTTATTATATTATAATATTTAAAAATATTATAATATTGAATTATTAAACTTTCATATATTTAAATCCTTTGATTTAAATATGTCAAGCCTTGTCACATCAATTTATAATGTCCTCTTTGTAATATTTAAATTTGATATTTAAATATTATAATACCTTGCTTTTAGATATACTTTGCCTTGCTTCTCTTAAAATTTTCCACGCTTCTAAACTTATCACCTTTGAAGAATATTTCTGCCTTGAATACCATTCACCTTTGACATCAATGACAACTCAATATTTCTAACAAATAAAGAATTATATTATGGTTCCTCTTCATTCTTATAATGATATGCAAGGAATCAATTTATATGTTTGAAACTAGCAATTATATTTTATAAGCATATCAAATGCATATTTACCTATTTTACATTTCAAATACATGTCAAATTATTTTAATATTAAATACGTATCAACTAACTTTGCATAATCTTTTGCTTAAAAGTAACAAGAGTTGTGACTTGCTTATTACAATAATTTTAAGTATTTTAAAATATTTTTTGTTATTGGTGATATCGTTGTTTAATTGTTTTTTTTTTTATATATAGTAACAGTTGAAGCATACAATTGGGGCACATTAGAGGTCACCCTAACCGTGAATTGATGTTGTATAATTATTATACTTTGTAACATATTAATTGATAAGACATTTCTATATAAAGAATAAAATGAAAAATGAAAAATGAAAAGTACAAAAAGTTTTGTTGTATTTGTATTCTTTAAAAATATATAAAATAAGAACATTGCATGACTATGAGAAATGGCATTTTCAAGGAGGAGATCTAGGTTTGAATCTTATCAAATGACATATGCATAATTGCCAAGCTATTGTAATACCACTAGATGGTAATGATGTAGCATGAGTGGGGCTCATTTCAATCCATCATAACCCATTAAAAAAGAATATTGCATGACTCAAGAGAATATATATCAATTTTATAATTAGTGCACAATTTTGTAATAAGTATTAGTGCACTATATAAGTACAATATGTACAAATGACTAAATTATTACAAATCACACGTATAATCTTGATATAAATTATTTTTATTATAGTAGAAGAAACAACTAAGCTGCCTAGCTTGAATGTACGAGTCATACACATTTAAGCTTTGTGATTATTGAACAAAGTGTAGGAAGAAACAAATAAGGATTGATGAAAATATATTGTTGCCCAAATATCTATTGTTTGTAATAAGAGTTGGTGTGAGTGGGTTGTCAAACATGAGAAACCAAAAACAATTTCTTGAAGATGTGGTTTTAGTAAATGTGAATGATGATATTATTATGGTTGATAATGAAGAACCCTTGAACATAGAAGTCCTTACCCAACGACAACAACAAGGTTACCTTTTCCATAATCCTAATATGCATTTGTGCGGGTTAAAACAATAGTCTTTTGACAAGACGATCTTATAGTATGCATTACAAGGTTGTGTCATTTGAACTCTTTAATATGCAATGCATGTTGGCAATTTTTGGGTTTGAGATCCTAGCTCCTTGTCTATGAGTTGTCATTGATGTCAAAAGGAAATGGCATTAATGTTAAGAGGATGTGTTGGCTTCAAAGGTGAAAGATTCCAAGACAATCTTCTTAAGAGAATCCGGAGAGATTTCATTGGATAAGGTTTTTGGATAGGGTTTTTATTAAAACCAAGTTAAATGGTTTTTATTAAAACCAATGGAGGTTCTCTTTATTATTTAATTATTATTTAAAACCCTTCAAAGTTTTAATTAATTAATTATTGAATTAATTAAGGGAGAAATTATTTTTAATTTATTAAAAATACTTAAAGGTTTTTAAACCTTTTTTATTCTTAATTTATTAAAATTAATTAAGGGTTTTTAAACCCTTTAGAAAGCAATTTCGATTAAATTTGAAATTATGTTTCTTTGCCGCCGACGTGTTCTAAAGTCCACGATTGGACTATAAAGATGGGAAGGATCCTAAGGTTTAACTCCTCTTGAGATTTTTGAATGCATTAATTTTTGGCTGCGATCGATGCTCTGTTGACGTCGCGAAAGAAGAGAGCTCGCGTTTGAAAAACTTACGAAGTGCTTGTTCGTTGAAGTGGTAGGAAGTCTGTCTTAGACTTCGTTAGCCCCTTGTGGGCTAGTGGCAACATAGGCTGCGTTTGGGCTTTGCGTAGGCGGAGGTCTACGTTTCGATTCCCGCGGAGGGAGCTGTGCATGGATTAAGTCACGTTTTTGTTAAAACGTATTTTGTGCCGTGTTTTTCGGATTCGTCAAAGGCAGCCATTCCGCGATTTTTGGATTCTTCAAGGGCAGCCATTCTAAGGTGTGATTAATTTCTTGATATAATTTTTGGCATTGTTTAGCATTGTTTAAAAGACAGGAGAAATAAGGGGATATTTCTTTGGTTGTATTTTTGAGATTAGTCTTTTGCTATGCTAAAGTTTAAAATGGAGATATAAGGTGTAAGTTTTGGTTGTTGTGTTTTTGGCTTCTTTGGTGGTTGTTTTCAAAAGAAGAGAAGCTAAAAGGTGTAGTAAGGAAAGTTTTTATATGCTCATTTATCTTGGTTCTAACCCTAACTTGGTTGGAAGTTTGAGGGTTGTGTGTGGTGACAACTTTAAGGGTCAAGTTTCTTCTACTCCAATAAGGTATGGGCACATTCTTCTTATGAGTATGATTGGTGTATGCTTTCTGAAATAAGGTTGGAGTGAAAAGGTTTTCAACTAGGTTTTCTTTGATTGGGTGTAAATCCTATTTTCTGGTTTTTTGAAGACTACTTATGCATTGTTATCCTTAAGGAGAGTTTTTTGATGAATGCATAATTTCTAGTTTGAGATAGTGGAAGCTTTGTGCACTAGGGTTTGTATTTGTGAGTCTAGCTACTTGCATTGAGTTGGTGGAACCCTTGGTTGGCTGTTTTGAGTTTGATGGTTGAGTTGCTTCCATAGAGGTTGGTTGATCAAGTTATTGCTTTACTTGATTCATGATATTGGGATTACTCCATTGAGTTGATTTGAGCAAGTTATTCTTTGCATTTGGTGATATTGTGTTGGTGGCTATTTTGTTCAAATATCTTTGGAGGGAAAAGGATTTCTACTTGTTTCCTTTTCTTGTGATGATTGGTTGAATGCTTCAAGGTTAATGTTGAGTTGAATGATGTTGGTTAAACCTTGTCTATAAGCATTGTTGTTAAAGCCCTAATTGGTTGAGAAAAGATATTGGTTGTGGAAAGAACATGAGTATCATTGTTATATGAGATATTGCATGTTTGGCAATTGTTGGGTTGTGTTTCATATTCTAGAGAAAAGCATACTACATCTATCTTATTCATTTGAGATTGAGATTGAGTTGAGATTGATATTGGGAGTTAAGTATAGATCATATTGAGTCTCTAACAATTCTCTTTATGTTTCTATGAGATTTGAGATTGAGATTGGGAGTTAAGTATAGAACATATTGAGTCTCTAACAATTCTCTTTATGCTTCTATGAGGTTGATGAATCACATTGGGTCTCTAACAATTCTCTTTGTGGGTTCATGCTAAGCAAGTTTTTCTTGGTGGACTTGTGAGCTGTTTTGGACAGGTTCCATTGGGGACTTATGAGCAGGTTTTGAACAGGTTCCGTTGGGGACTTGTGAGCAAGTTTTGGATAGGTTTCGGTGGGGACTTGTGAGCAAATTTGGATAGGTCCTAGTAGAGGACTTGTGAGCTAAGATTGATAGTTCTATCGGAGAACTTGAGGACAGAGGTACATTGGTTCTATCGAGAGAACACGAAGACAGATTTGGCAAGTCTTTGAGAAGGTTTATGGACAGAGGATTGATTTGTTCAAGAGTTGGACAGATCTGACAAACAGAGGAAGACTTGTACTAGACCGACTGATTGTGTTTGGTATAGGTTGTTGAGCTGCTGTGGATGTGATCATAGAAGGCAGAGGTCTCTTAGGCTAAGCATTGAGGACATGAGGTCTTCGGTGGAAAGGAGTTCCACATGCTGGCAAGAGGTAGAGACAGTTGATCTTCTGAGGGATCATATCCAGAGCAGAGGGGAAGGTATCTCCTTTGAGTAGAGGCTCATAAATTTAGATTGGGGGAAGGTTTCTCCTTTGGGCAGAGGCTCATAAATTCAGATTGGGGGAAGGTATCTTCTTTGAGCAAAGGCTCACAAATTTAGATTGGGGGAAGGTATCTCCTTTGAGCCGAGGCTCATAAACATTGTAATTGGGAAGGTTTCCCAAATAACTTTGAGATAACTTTTAGAGAAAAGTTTTGTGGACGTAGCCCGACCATTCTGGGTGAACCACGTTAAAATTGGTGTCACTTTGTGGATGATTTTGTGCATTGCTTTGATATTGCTTGGGGTATATTGCATTACTGTTTTGAAGTATAAAGGAAAAAGTAAAAAGAGGTCTTATACTGTTCACCCCCCTCTCTCAGTATAAGCTTGTGTTCTTCAATGCAAACAATATGCATAGTTGTATGAACATGACAATTGATAATCAATACAATATGTAGTTATCATTTAAATTTTTCAAAAGATTCTTGTATAGAGTTGCTCCGTATACAAACAATATGGAACAAGATTAAATATGCATTTGGAATTATGAGCCTATCTTACACATGTGCACATATATTAAAGCTTTTTATTAGATTTTATGTCATTTTTGTTGTATACATAGCATATTCATTCTATATGCACCTTCTATGTTGATCCAATTATTAGCTTTAATTTTCTTGTCTTCATATCAACCCAATATTAGGTTGATTGATTGATATGGAGATAAATGGGCAAGAAGATGTATAATTATAAATCAAAAGTCGAGTATTTTCATTCATCTTTATTCAATATAAATATTACATGAATATGCATGACTTGAATAGACGTTTTCTTTTACAATATAAATTTTTATGAATTTCTATTAATTATTAATTAATAATAATTCATGAAACTTTTAATTCAATTAAATGAGGAATTTTATTCCTCATCATTCCTCCCAAAAATATATGCATTGGATCCCTATGCATGCAAAATATGAGGAATAAAATATTTGGAAGATGAGGAGGCAACCACAAGGGAGGTTGATGATGTGGCATCGAGCTCATAAATGTGGTGCACAGGTAGGTTTTTTTGAGCATATTAATGGTACCCTCTTCATAGGAATCCAGATCCTTCACAATGATGGATTTGATTTTTGGAAAAAAAAAGTAGGTGTGTGAACATTTAACTTTAGTTGGACAAGACTTTCATCCAAGAACTTGTTTTTTAACTTTGGATCTTGATCACAGGTTGGCATAGAGTGATAATAGCCTACACTTGATATAAGCGGTTGATCAAATAAACAAGTCTCATCCTCAAACAACGTGTCTTCAAATGCATTCTCCAAACTATTGTCAAGTTTTTGGTCTATGGAGCCAAAAATGGAGGACACTTCTTAAAGTGAAGCAAGATAAGAATCATCTTCTTCTACAACGTACACTAGAGGAGGTAGAGAAGGAGTTGCCTCTTGAGTCGAAGGCACCCTTTGAAATAGTGCTAAAGGAAAAGGTCCATAAGGCACGATTGCATGCACCCTTTTAGAGCCAAGGAATCTCACATAGTTCCTTTACCACTCTTTGTCCATTCATGTGTACATCGACCCTTGCCTAGAGGGCCTCCATGGATTGAACAATAGTCTCAAGATTATTCTCCAAATTGGCTTTGACTATACCGATTTTGCAATCCACAATAATAAGGTATGACTAATTGTAATATCCCCATTTTTTGGTCCTCTTGCATTGTAGTTGGCACTAACATTCTGGGTGTGTGTCAAGAGAATCTATTTATAGTAAGTCACCCAGTCAGGTCTAATTCTCTTTATTCATCATCGATATTGCTCCAGTGCAGTCAGTTTACAATTTTGATGCTTTTCGACTATTTTTGCAACTTGGGTGTTATATTGAGCTATATTTAGTTATTTTGACTAAGGTTGTTATTTTAATTAAAATAATTTATTGGGCACCCTTGTATTATAGCTCGTTGGAAAGAGAACAAAAATTTATAAATGATGGGATGTAAATAAAGTGGGTTTTAATGCTAGAATAATTTAAATAATGAAATAAAACACTTTACAGAGACAAGGTTTATTTAATTAATAAAGTGATTTATTAATTGTGCTTTTTGGAAATTTCGATGGGAAAAAAGTATTAAAGGCACTTGAGGGAGCTCATTTGGGGATATGCTTATTACTCTATTTTCTATGATTGAAAACCCTTGAGGTTTGGGAGATTGAACTTGGTTCATCTCAGCTTTGTGGAGACGAAATCCTTCACAGGGAACATCATCTTCGAGTGTGAGAGATCACTCTTGGGTGATTTATAGGGCAACTTCATATAGGGGTTGTATTTGTGCTTGCACGAAGAGAAATTACTATCATTTTCAGATTCATTGGAGATTATTGCTAAGGGTTTGGAGAATTTATTGCTGCATCTTTATTTCCTTGGTTGGTCGTGGCATTTTTCTTACCTACTGGGTCGTACCATTTGTATTGGGGTTCATGCCATTTGGAAAGTGCATTATTGGGTGATTTTGGAAGGTGAAATCAAAGGGTTTATGAGTGCAGATTTGAAGATATTGTTGTTGTTATCAGAAAACCAAAATTTATTGTGTTTCTCACTATTGGTCGTACCACATAACCTAGTTGTACAGTTCCAACCTAGGCGTTGAAAATTGTGTGCTGGTCATTGCCCTTTTCAGAGGGTCTTGGCTATCATTTTGGGCGTCTATATTGTATTGTTCATTCTCATACTTCGTTGTGGTAGAGAAACATTATTTGTATGAGTTCCAGTCCATTTTATGTGGCTGTAACAACGTATTATTTCATCAGAAATTGTTATAACAGCAGTCCGGTATGATTTGTATTTGATGTATTTCTTGTAAATCTCTTTGTAGATGTTATTGTTATGATATTATCTATCATTTCCTACCATTTAAAGCAATTTTAATTAGTTTTCAAAAAGTTATTTGCATTTTACTTTGTGCATTGTCAAAAACTCAAAAATAAATAAAAAAATTAGAGAAAGAAAAGTTAGATTTGGGGTGGGACATTGCAGTGGTATCAGAGTTGGTGATCTTGCCAGTTTGTTGGTTAAGTTAACTTTTATGCAGTTTAGCAGTTGCATATCTAAGTTTCAGTAATTGATTTTTAGTTTTAGTGGCTCCTTTTTAGTACACTTTTTGATAGTTGCTTTAAATAGAGTTGAAAATATGTCTACAGTTGATAGGTCTTTGTGTGAGTTGATGCAAGATATGCAAGAACTATTTAATCTGATGAAGGACCCTGAATTTAAAAGGTATTGTTTTAATATGGTTGCCAAACCTAAACAAATGGAACCAAGTATGAAAGAAGATGAACAAAAGACTCTACATCAAAGAAGATAGGGGGATCCTAAAATTGTTGTTGATGAAGAAAATACCTTGCCACATGAGGTATGTATGGCAGAGTCCCAAAATGTTTCCATTGAAGTACATGCACCTACAAATGTTGAGGATGTATTTAATGAAGATGACAAAACAACAACCTTGAGTACAAATTCAGAGCTATCCAATGAAATTGATGACACTAGTAGAATGAATGTGAATGACAAAATTATTGAAGAAGAGCATGATGAAGGTGAGTACATTGAAGTTTTCAAATCAGCTTATGATGATTTCGGTGATGTTAGTTCATATGGGTATTGGTTAGATTTCCAAACTGAGCCTATGGATAGAAGTGTTCATGATAGTTTCAGCCTCTTTGGCTTGGAGAGTGATTTGTTTAGGGAATCAACCACTCTTGAGGTTCACAACGAGTATACTATTTCAGATAAAAAACATCAGCTCATAAGTCCATGGGACCCAGGTGTTTCGGCACCTAAATATGATGGACCAGTTTGGGATGAATTTCCTTTTGACCAAAGTGTTGTCCTAACTTTATCTCAGGAATTATGCAAAGGGGATGTCATAGAGGTGGCTGATTTTGAGGGGCATGATCTTGAAGATAAATCAAAATTATTATTGCATGGAGCTGATTTTGATCAAAGGCCTAGCAATGAAGATGGGACAAGCTTTGAAGGAGAGGCACTTGAGACTTGGGGCAGCCATGCGAAGAACATGTGATTATACTGAGAGGGGGGTGAACAATATAAGATAAAAAATTTACTTTTCAATATATATGATAACATCAACAATATTAAAGTAGAAATCATTACATAAAGCATCACACACATGAGAGACATGATTTAACGTGGTTCACCTAATGTGGGCTACTCCACGAAGAAAATATTTCACTAAAATTTTCTCAATAAATCTCTTGGGAAACCTTTACCTATTACAATTTTTATGGACCTCTGTCCAAAGGAGACACCAATCCCATAATCAAGTTTGTGGATACCTATCCATAGGAGACACCAATCTCCTTAGCTGATTCGTGGAACTCTATCCACAAGAGAACTCCTTCTCCTCTTCTTTGGATGGTGATCCTCTAGAAGACTACTACCTCCAATGCTCTGGCTTGTGGATCTCTCTCCACTGAAGACCTTTATCCTATCTGCCCTAGCTAATGGATCTCTATCCACTGGAGACTATTGTCCTCTACTCTATCACCTCCAAATCTTACTATCAGCTCTATCCCTAATCTACACTAAACATAGTCCTTCAGTCTAGCACAAATCTGATCAATCTTTGTCTCTGATCTGCACTAAACACAGTTCTTCGATCTAGCATAAATATGCTCAAATCCTATTCTTGATATGCACTAAACACAGTCCTTTGGTCTAGCACAAATCTGCTCAATCTTTGTCTTTGATCTACACTAAAAATAGTCCTTTGGTCTAGCACAAATCTACTCAATATCTATTTTTGATCTAGCATAAACCTGTCCTCAAATTTGCACCAAACTCTGTCCTCAAATCTATCCTCAATCCTTAACACAAAGCTTGAATCAATCACAAATCAACTCTACTAGATCTGTCCCAAATCTTAACTCAAGGTTTGAACAAATAAATCAATCAATTATGCTCACAAGTCTACTCAAAGACTTGCCTCAAATCTGTCCAACAAGTCCTCTCAAGAACTTGTCCAATCTGCTCAACAAGTCTTCACCAAGACTTACCTCAAATTTTCTCAACAAGTCCTCACTATAACTTGTCCAATCTGGTCAACAAGTATTCATAAAGACTTACCCCAAATCTGATCAACAATTCCTCACTAGAACTTGTTCAATATGCTCAACAAGTTTTCACCAAGACTTACCTCAAAAATGTATTGTAATCTTCCACAAAAAGCTCACACAAATCTATCCTTAAGCTTTCACAAAAGGCTTCCTCCAGGGTTATGCGTAAGGGGTTGGACTCAAAATATACTTGTAAAAAAATGGTGAATTCAAATCAAAATCAAGGTGAATCATGAAGAATTCTAAGCAAATCAAATCAAGCATCTTCACACAAAAATTTGGGGCATTTGAAGCCCTAAAATGTAAGGTCATATTTTGGGCCACTTTTGACCTATTAAATCACATTATAACTTCATAAAAACACCACCATTAGATCAGGATTGAAAAGAGCTTTCCAACGAGTACAAATATGCCTATGTTTGGATATATATTATGGCAAATTGACCCTAAGAAAAAATTGATCCTAAAAATTTTAGGCGAATGGGCCGACGTCGAGGGTCCTCATATTCGCCAATTTTCAATTTTGGAAATCCTAATATTAGCCCAATTGGAGAATATTCACCACTATGCATAACTATGGCTTCCTCAAATTTGTCCTTAAGTCCACTCTAGAACTTACTCAAATCATCTTACAAGCTTTCACAAAAGTTTATTCAAGTCAATTGCAAACTTGCATATAAAACTCAATTACTTCCAACTCTTTTCAAATCAACAATGCTCACAAACTCCAATCACTCAATGAAACCCACCTTGCTTACAAACCTTAATCATGCACATGAAGGCTCACTCAAATATTTCCAACAATACTTATCAAACAATCCTTTTCACTCCAACTTAGCATTCACAACATCCAATCAAATAATATTTCACTCACAAGGAAGATGTACCCATACCTTTTGTTTTGATGGAGATATGTCTTCAAAACCTTTCAACTAATATACCCACAAAAATATCCTCGATGAGAATCGAACACACGACGTAGCCTCTCCAACACCCTAGCCTCAAGCTAGGCTACCAAGTGGGCTATGTGCCCACATGGAACCTTAGGTGCACGTTTCCACTTTATCCTCCTCTCAAAAAGCACCCATGAAAAAATGAAGGCCTCTCACAAGCAAAACGTCAATCGTGTGGATCGAACCTGAGATCCCTTCCTTGCAAGCCTTAGCACTATTTCAATTGTTGCCTGCGCTACCGTCATCGGTGGATTTATCTATCACGTTGATGGCCTTACACCTTAGTCTGCCTCCAATCACTTTGGAACACGAATTTCTCTTCCTCCAACAAATGCAGCGCTCAATATTTTATACGAAGGTGTATATCTCAATGGGATAGGAAATGAAAATTATTTCCTATATTAATACACATGCTTCTTGTCTTTTAAACGTCTACTAATTTTGAATTTAGAAATTTGAAATGGATTTTAAATATTTAAATTTAAAACCTTTGCTCCAATTATTAATTTAAGTTAAAATTTTAATTTAAATTAAATCTTTTAAAAACTGCTCATGGGTCTTTTCAACTTGAACCTTGTTTTTCTTCACCTTTTTATTTGGCCCGAAATATTATAATAATATAAAATTATTATTTAATTTAAACTTGCTTCTCCTTCCTTGGATATTCCTCCTTTGGGCCTTTTTAGGCATATAATATTAAAAATAAATATTATATCCTATTCCTTTCCAAGACCTTCTTGCTTTTGGAAAAACCATTTTATGTCCTTAATGATGACGAAATTGAACCAATATTCTTTTGACATCAGTGACAACAATGCTACTCAAAATTTTCAACACCATGGAGACATTGTGGAAATGTATGGAATTAATTCTTATTTTGGTATGCATTATAACAACAGTTCATTAACTGGGCATAGTCTTGACATTCATGAGGGTGGTTGGAAGAAAAAATTATTGGTAACTGCTAAAAATGAGGTGCAAACATTGTCTAAGATGGATGATACCAAGAGATTTGTTGAAAATCTAATTCAAAAGACACCAAGAAATCAGTGTGAACAAATTGTTTCCCTTGCTGATTTGCAAAATATTAAGAGCACAATGGAGGAGTTGAAATCAACATACTTGTATATGATCAGATATAGGGATGCGGCTATCAAATTTATAAATGAGGTTTTCACTACATCCAAGCAAATGAGGGCAAAGGTTGAAGAGCTCACCTATGAGCTTGAAGCAACAAAAAACTCATTGGACATCACCCAAATGGCTCTTCAAGAAGCAAAAAATCAACTTGCTGTGGTTGAACAATTCAAGGAACAAGAGAATGAAAAAATGGCCAAGAATATTGGGCAAGTGATCGAAGATCTTGATATCATACAAAAGGATTTTGACCTAGCACATTGTCCCAAGAAATCTGAAAATTAAAGTTTGGATCAACAAAAGGATTGGTCAGAGCTAGAAAATAAAAATAACTTTCAGTTTGTTGATAACCCATTGTTTGAGATGGATGCTAAATTGTCCTTTGATAATTCACTCTTTGAGTTAGATGATGAGGTACCTCATGATTTTCATAATACAAGTGATATATGGATTCATGTGTGATGTGTAGTTATGAGGTGAAACCGGCTGAATGGTCTATTGGGCCACTCAATGTTTTTATTCCTACCATGGACCTTGGTGGATTGGATTATCATGGGTTGACGGTTGACCTTGTTGGGTTACCACAAGGAAGAGAGTTCTATTACAACCTACAGTTTGATGGAGTGGATACCATTGGTGAAGTTACTCTTTGGGATAGTATCTATGCACAAGATCTTTCTCATGGGGTCTTGGTGTTTAGTGATGATGGAAGAAGCATTCCATGGGATGTTGTGGACCTAAAAGGTGAAGATAATGCTATTGTTACCTCTTTACTCAATCACCATATCAACCAGTTTAAGCTTCTACAAATGGAATGGAGGGATATTAGGAGCATAACTTGGTGCTCTACAGAGTTGGTGACTTCTGGAGGGATATTTTTAGCCAGGGAATGATAAGATTTTATTTTTTCCAAAGTTATTCAGTGTTGCAGTGATTTTTATTCTGTACAGGTGATGTATTATGAAAAATCAAACTTAAACCACTGCAGATTTAAGCAACTTCAGTCCAATCAGCTCATTGGCAGGGTCAGTTTTTGGTCCCAAATAGAGAGAACGACCAGACTGGCTAACCATTTTTGGTGTTGGTTGAGTTTTTGGGCTTCAGATAATTGTTATTGTTTATTTCCAACCTATACTTATGTTTGGGACAAAAGATTAAATTTCAGTGATAGTTTTTATGTGGGGATACAAGGTGTTGGAAATGAGAGAGCTAATGTTAACTTCCTTGAGTTTACTCCTATGGTGCCCCAAATTGGTTTTTTTAAGAGCAATTCTCTAAGGAGTTGATGAAGTTTGTACAATATTTGATTGCTCTTATTATAGGTGGTTGTCAAGAGGTTACTTGTGCGGGTACCTAGCTGAAGCAATTGGATGTTCTAGCCTAGCAGAGCAGTAATTGGTGGTTGGAGTTGGATGGTAGAGGGAATCCGATATTTGGAGATATTCTTCTAGTCCCTCTCACGCTCATATTTCCTGAGCACACAAGAATATTTCATTTTGATAGTTGTTGCCCCTACATCACGGTGTTGAGTTTGGTAACTTCAGTTTATGAGCTGGTTGACCTTCAACACTTACAGGTTATTTAGCGACAGGTTGTGGGAGGATTTTTAGAGCTAGTGTAGTTTATTCTAGTTTCCACCTTGGTGATGGAGGATTACTACAATATTTTCATAACATTTACATATATCTCTTCTGAGGTGGCGTTGATGATTGCAGTAGGTTGCATAAGTTGGTATGCTTAGAGTCATTTTTTACACTTGGAGATTAAATGATGATGAGGTGTTTTCAGTTAGTGACAACGAAAACATACCCAAGATAGTTATTTACAGATTCAACATAGCTCTCGTCTTCTACATTAGCCACTTGTTAGGGACTGATCTACATTATTTTAGGGATTTCATGATGAGGTTTGATGAGGGCCATGTTCTCTGATTGTACAAATTGTTTTTCCTGTTGTCTAGGATTGTGTCAGGTAGTGGAATCATAGTTGTGGTTTTTTCTAAAATGCCTTGGTAGGAGATTTTTTCGAGTTTAGTTTCCAACCCTTACTGGCATTTCAGTTTGGGTTTTGAGGGGCACTAAATTATGGGGTTACAGGAGAGGAGAATGCATATTTGGCATGTAGGATTCTCAGTTGTAATCAGAGTGGTGCAACGTCAGCATGGTGGGGGTATCTTGAAATTGATATGGGATCTTGGGATCACATGTAGTTGTAATTTGGATCAATATGGTGATTCTGATGTTGTGCAGGTATTACTTGAAGACAAGTAATATTTGGGAAGGGAGGACTGTAATATCCCCATTTTTTGACCCTCTTGCATTGTAGTTAGCACTGACCTTCTAGGTGTGTGTCAAGACCGTCTATTTATAGTAAGTCACCTAGCCGGGTCCGATTCTCTTTATTCATCATCAGTATCGCTTCGGTGTAGTCAGTTTATGATTCTAATGCTTTTCGACCGTTTTCAAAACTTGGGTGTTATATTGAGCTATATTTAGTTATTTTGACTAAAGTTGCTATTTTAATTAAAATAATTTATTGGGCACCCTTGTATTATAGCTCGTTGGAAAGAGAACGAAAAGTTATAAATGATGGGATGCAAATAAAGTGGGTTTTAATGCCGAAAATTTTTAAATAAGGAAATAAAGCACTTTTCGGGGACAAGGTTTATTTAATTAATAAAGTGAATTATTAATTATGATTTATAGAAATTTTGATGGAAAAAAAATTATTAAATGCACTTGAGGGAGCTCATTTGGAGATATTATTATTATTCTAGTTTCTATGATTGAAAACCCTTGAGGTGTGGGAGATTGAACTTGGTTCATCTAAGCTTTGTGGAGATGAAATCCTTCACAGAGAACATCATCTTTGAGTGTGAGAGATCACTCCTGGGTGATTTATAGGGCAACTTCATATAGGGGTTGTATTTGTGCTTGCACGAAGAGAAATTACTATCATTTTTAGATTCATTGGAGATTATTGCTAAGGGTTTGGAGAATTTATTGTTGCATCTTTATTTCCTTGGTTGGCCGTGGCATTCTTCTTTCCTGTTGGGCCATACCATTTGCATTGGGGTTTGTGCCATTTGGAGAGTGCATTGTTGGGCGATTTTGGAAGGTGAAATCAGAGGGTTTGTGAGTGTAGATTTGAAGATACTGTTGTTGTTATCAAAAAACCAGAATTTATTGTGTTTCTCATTGCTGGTCGTACCACATAACCTGGTTGTACAGTTCCAGCCTAGGCATTGGAAATTGTGTGTTGGTCGCTGCCCTTTTCAAAGGGTCTTGGCTATCATTTTGGGCGTCTATATTGTATTGTTCATTCCCATACTTCGTTGTGGTGGAGAAACATTATTTGTATGAGTTCCAGTCCATTTTATGTGGCTGTAACATCGTATTATTTCATCAGAAATTGTTATAACAGTAGCCGAGTATGATTTGTATTTGATGTATTTCTTGCAAATCTCTTTGTAGATGTTATTGTTATGATATTATCTATCATTTCCTACCATTTGAAGCAATTTCAATTAGTTTTCAAAAAGTTGTTTGCATTTTACTTTGTGCATTGTCAAAAACTCAAAAATAAACAAAAAAATCAAAGAAAGAAAAGTCATATTTGGGGTGGGACATTACACTAATAGAGCAAGGCTTAAATTATTTTTAATGTCTTGTTTGGAGTCCTTAACACTGAGGAATTCATTCCAATCTACTTCAGTCATGTTGGAAATTGCCTTTGCCAGTTGGGCACATAATTGTTTGATATATTGTGCCAACTCCGTGATCCCCATCTATTGGAAGTCTAGTCTAAGCAACATGATGTGAATTTATTCCTTGTGATAATTTTTGTTTGTAAGGTCTCAAATACTATTACAGAAAGTTCTTCCTCTCGGTTGGATACTCTTCTCCCTCAGTTCAATAATTTTTCCTCTTAAGATTAATAATTTCCCCCTTTTAGGTAAATCAATCAATTAATTACACTTTTTATTTTAATTAATTAATAAATTTAAAAAATACCCACCCAGCCTTGTGCGTTGGTCGTAGGGGTTTCTCACACTAACCAAATAATTAATAAAACTTTTAATTTAATTAATGTTTAATTGAATGAGGAATTTTTTTCAATATCATTGATAAATACATGAAAGATTTGACTTATATTTCAAAAGCTGATGCAGGAGCATCCGAGGGTAGCAGAGCAATCCTGCACCAACCAAATTTGTCTAAGTGTTTTTGCAAAAAAAAAAAAAAAAAAAACAGGGAAAGAAGCCACGGCCGACGGAGGGTCGCAAAATCGCGACCAAATCAAGAAGCAGGTCTACGGCGGACGAAGGGTCGCGAAATCGTGACATGTCGCGATTTCGCGGCCAAAACCAAGGCAAAGGCTACAGCGGACGTAGGGTCATGAAATCGTGACCAAAACCAGAGGCAGAGGCTACGACGGATGGAGGGTCGCGAAATCGCGATCGCAACGAAAGCAGAGGCTACGGCAGTGCGGAGGGTCGCAAAATCGCGACCACAATGAAAGCAGAGGCTACGACAGTGTGGAGGGTCACAAAATCGTGACCAAAAAGAAAGCAGGGGCTACGGCAGTACGGAGGTCGCGATTTCGCGACATGTCACGAAATCGTGACTGCAGCTTAAGAACGAAGGCGCGGTAGAAAGACGTCGTGATATTGCGACCAAAGCAGAAGAAAGGGGGACACGATGGAAATACGTCGCGATATTGCGACATGTTGCGATATCGCGACCAAAGCAGAAGAAAGGGGGACGCGATGGAAATACGTCGTGATATCGCGAACAGTCATATTTTCGCGTCGAAAGACGAGCCGAAGACGAAGAGGCAGAAAGTGAGACGTGTCGAATACCTGGATGACGAAGCGACACGGGGAGGCGAAACGAAAGGTTCTGGAAGAGGAAACAAAGGGCCGCCAGCTGGAAATGGAGCGCCACCTAAGAACCTTTAAAAAGGGAAACAAAGGCATGCACAAAGGATGAAAAAAAAATTGCTAAAACAATAAGATAATCTCGTGGTATTTCCAGATTGGAGAAGCTCGAAAAAGTCGCAATTCCTTTGCGACTTATGGATAATCAGCTGTGACCATAACTTTCGGCTGTGACTGTAATATTTGGCTGCATGAAAATAAAATAAAACTGTTTTCTTTTTCTCTGTGATACTGGCTCTCGATCAAGTGGTATCAGAGCGAGTGATTCTGAGTGTGCAAACAGAACGCCGAACGTGAGGCAGTTTGCACCAGGATCTGTGGAAGGATTCTGAGAAGAGAGAACGGGAGTGCCTGAGTAGTGTAATAGAGAAATCATGAGCAGGATGCCTCCAAAAAGAAATCGTGGTCACGGGAGAAATGTGGCACAAGATGAAGATTTCAGAGCGTTGCAGAGACAAGTGCAAGCCTTGCAAGAAGAATTGCGAAAAAGGACCGAACCTAAGGGAGAAGAACAAAGTGACGATGAAGCCTGGGAAACTGAGGGTCCATCAGATGATGAAGATGCATTGGATCCTTCTAAAGCTAGACTGTTGAAAGCTCTATCTCAGGCTGGGAAGAGACCAAAGTTTGATGTCTCTACATATTATGGGCACCTCAACCCAGAAGATTTGATTGACTAGATCAACGATATGGAGGAATACTTTGAGTATGAGGAGGTGGCGGATCCAGACCGGATAAAATTTGCAAAAATAAAATTAAAAGGCCATGCTAGTTTATGGTGGAAAGGAATACAACTCGAAAGAAATAAAAATGGAAAGAAGAAAATAACTAGATGGGACCGAATGGTGGAGAAGCTGAAGAGACAATTTATTCTCGTAGATTACGAGTTGGACCTGTTGAGGAGAATGCGAGTCCGAGGCAAGCGAGCAAGTCTATCCAAGAATACACGGAAGAATTCTACAAGATCTCCATCGAACCGGCCATTCGGGGGCTAATAAGGAGAAAGTAGCCGGATACATCAACGGGTTGAGAATGAACATTCAGGAAGAGCTCGACTCGATCGAATAGCTACCATAGAAGATGCATACCAGTTGGCCTTAAAGGTAGAAGAGAAACTAAATAGAAGATTCGAAGGCAACCGAGAGAGGAAGGGATCATGGTGGAAGAACCGATGGAGGAAATTACCGAGACCGAGAAGAAGACCTGGGGAAACAAGCAAACCCCAGGAACAGAAAAAGGAGAATACCTACCGCTCGCGTGATCAGAACAATGACTACCAGAGATGAAGAGGTAGACCTGGACGTGGGTATGGAAGAGGGGTATTCCATGGAACTTGTTTCCAGTGTGGAGCAAGACACCGGTCATACGAATGTCCTCAACACCAAGAAAGGACAGACAAGAGACCTGAGGGTCATGCCAGAGCTGCTGTGGCAGAAGAAGGTGCAGAGTCAGAACACTATGAAGAGGCAGAAGGAGGAGAAGTGTTGATGATGAGAAGAACACTGTTGAATGAGGAAAAAGAATTAGAACAGAGGAAGAGCCTGTTCCACACGAGGTGCAAATGTGCAGGGAAGTTCTATAATGTTATCATTGATAATGGTAGCACAGACAACCTAGTTTCAAAAGAGATGGTTAATAAGTTGAATTTGGGGAAGAGGAAGCACCTGCATCCATATTGGATTGCATGGTTGCAGAAAGACCATAGAGCACTTGTCAGTGAACAGTGCTTGGTCAAATTTCACATTGGGAATTATCAAGATGAGGTCCTATGTGATGTATTGCCAATGGATGCTTGCCATTTGTTGTTGGGAAGACCATGGCAATTTGACAGACGTGCAGTGCATGATGGGCATGCAAATACATACTCTCTAACGAAGGATGGAGTACGTCACAAATTGAAGCCACTGAAGGAAGTGGATGAGAAAGTGTGTAGTAGTGCCAGAATCTGCCTGGTGGAAGGAAGACAGTTTTTGGATGGTCTGAAGAGGGATTCAATGTGTTATGCATTAATCCCTACCGTTAAGAAAGAACGAGTACACGGATGTTCCAGCGAGAGGCCGAACACTGTTAGAAGAATTTCCGGACATCATATCGGATAATGTGCCCGAGGGTTTACCACCAATGAGGAGGATCGATCACCATATTGATTTGGTACCTGGATCTAGTTTACCCAACAAGGCAGCCCACGGAATGACTCCTATGGAAAGTGAGGAGCTGAGCAGGAAAGTACAGGAGTTGTTGAAAAAGGGACTGATTCGATAAAGCTTGAGTCCATGTGCGGTACTTGCAGTACTAGCACCAAAGAAGGATGGGGAGTGGAGGATGTGTACGGACTCTCGAGCTATAAACAAGATCACCATAAAATACAGATTTCCATTACCCAGGATGGATGATATTATAGACTGTTTGAGTGGAGCCAAGTACTTCACCAAGATTGACTTGAAGAGTGGAAACCATCAGATTCGGATCGGAGAAGGAGATGAGTGGAAAACGCTTTCAAAACCGGAGAAGGTTTGTATGAGTGGTTGGTCATGCCATTTGGGCTAACCAATGCACCAAGCACATTCATGCGGTTGATGAATGAAGTCGTTGAAGGAGTTCTTAGGCAAGTTTGTTATTGTCTATTTGGATGACATTTTGATATTCAATGAGAACCCTGGAAGAGCACCCGATGCATATCGGGAGGGTTTTTGAGAAGCCGAGGGAAGAACAGGTTGTTGATCAACTTGAAGAAGTGCAATTTTGTGAAGAAGGAGTTGGTATACCTGGGATTTGTCATCTCAGTTGAAGGTCTGAAAATGGACCCAGAAAAGGTGAGGGCTATCATTGAATGGCCTACTCCAAGAAGCACTTTTGAAGTGAGCAATTCTTTTTTGAAAAATATCTCATCTTTTAGGAGCCATATCTTCACGATGGGTTGTTTGAATCAACTTATTATTGGACCACTTTGTGCAAAATATGAAGATCTTTAAAATGAGTGGTCATATGAAGGAATCTGAGTAATATTAAGGGAGGTACGACCCTATGAATTCAGTCATCTGGAATAAGGGTAGTGACGATTTTTAAAGTCACGAAAAATAAAATTACAAATATTTATCAACCAAGGTTTGGATGATGGGAGGAGCAATGGAGGGCTAGGGCTTTAGTGGGGCAAGACACTTTTATCTAGGCATATAATTTTTTAGCTAATTTGTTTCCTTTCTTTATCTTAGAAATTTTGCTTACAAATTATTATAATTTTTTATCAAATATTATATTCACTATAGGATATTTTGGTAATTTTTAGTAGATTTTGAGTTTTAATTTCCTTCCCATGGACTGATTTGTACCTAAATCCTTAGAATCATCTCTAGTAATAGAGGTTAGTGAGAAAACCACAGAGGATTGATCCTTGCTAATCAAATATAGGGCATTTTTGGTAAATTTAATGGGTATTGGCTAGGGGCTTCAACCTTGAGAAAATAGATTGATAGGAGTTGGAAGTCTCTAGGAGTGATTCTATTATTTCTTCCCGAAGGTTTCTTCCTAGCCATTTTTTGTTCTAGGAAATAAAGAGATAGAATCCTAAAAGAGGGTTCTTAGTTTATGGGAAGAGCAACAAGACTCTTTCTTACTCGTTGGTATGAAGGCTTTTCACCTAAAAATGTAAATCTATTCTTAGTACCATTCTGGGTTAGAATGTATACATTGGCAATTAATTTTTGGGAAATGGATACCTTCAAGGCAATAGGCAACACTCTGGAAAAATTCCTTGAGAGTTTAGAAACTATAAAAGATGGATTCTTGGCTATTTATGCTTAGATATTGGTCATGATTGATATAAATAAACCTTTACCGAAATTAATAATACTTAAGTATGGGGATAAGATATGGACCCAAACCATACATTTTGAAAACATATATTTTAGATGTAGAAGATGTCATAAGGCGGGACATATTGAGAGATCATGCCATAAGAAGAGTCTAGCATAATCATATGTAAAAAACCACAAGAGAAACTTCTAAATGGATATGGATAAGGATGGTTTTCAACTTCCAAAAAATAGAAATAGACAAATGAAAGCAAATAAACAATGGAGACCAGTAAGGAAGGATATTATAATAAATACCAACTATTTTGAGGCTTTAGCCTATGAAGAAAAAGTAGATCAAAGCTTAGAGGACACAGTACAACAGGTTCAACATATTAACAAGGAATTATCTATTCCGTATGATCTTGATTTAGGGATAAATATTCTTGATGAACCTAAGGAATGTGTCAAATCATATTTTGAAGACTCTCTTGAAGTACCTTATGCCATTTAGAAAAAAAATGGTAAAGAAAACATAGTGTTAGACGTTAATTACTCTACCATTAATAAGGAAATACTAGAAAATAAGCAAGACAAGTCAAAAGCTTCCATAGTAGAGCTAGGAGAGGATAAATATGAGGAAAAAAAAATTTGTGAAAGAATATTAAGGAATAGAATAATAAGACCTACTCTTGATACAAGCAAGGCAAAAAGAGGAAAACCCTCAAATTATCAAGCGATATCTAGGGAAGCAAGAGCAAACATAGAGAAAGGAACACAAACTAAGTTGGTTGAACTTATCTTTACCAAACAATAAAATTATATTGGTAATTTTTAGGTGGGGCCAGTAGCCCCTAATGAGACATGATTACCACCTCATGGAATATAAGGGGTGCTAATACCTCCTCAAAGCAGAGGTGTACCAAGGACCTTTATTTAAGTAATAAGCCCGATATTCTTTATATCCATGAAACTAAAATGACAAAAGAACTTTTCAAAACTATAAAAGTAGTATGGGCGAGATGTGAATGGGATGCTATAGATTCTGAAGGAGCGACAAGGGGAATTCTAACTTGTTGGAATCCTATTAGAACCTCATGTGTAACCATTTATAACACTAGGCATTGAATAGCCTCTTTAGTCACATGCTTCTTTGTAAATACTCGTTCAATACTTATCAATGTTTATGGACCTACAACTCAGTTAGACATATTAGAAGTTTGGAGTGGGATTGAAGCCTTTATGAGAAGTAAATATCAAGAAACCCAATTCATGATCATAGGAGATTTTAATACCATAACCAAACTAGATGAAAATTTTTGGGGAATTAGGAAACTAACCCAAAGTATGAGAAATTTCTCAACTTTTATTCAAAACAATAATCTATGGGAGGTTGAGTTTGAAGAAAATAACTATACATGGACCAACAATAGGGGAGGCCAGAACCTAATAGCAAAAAAACTAGATAGATGCATTATCTCAAATCATTCGCTAGATGAAGGGACTTATGCTAAAATTAATACCTTGACAAGGATTGGTTTAGATCATTGGCCAATAAAAGTTAAAATGGTGGTAAGTGAATTTAAAAAAATCATATTTTAAATATGAGCAAATGTAGGAAAACAATCATCAATTTGTTGATATGATGGCACAAACATGATTTTTTTCAATAAATGGTGGGTTGTATACACTCAATGACTTATAGATTAAAAGAAAGGAACAAAAACACTTTTGGAAATATTTTTTAGAAGAAAGAAGAACTAAAAGATAAAATTTTAAAATTCCAAAAAGGTGATCATAATAATCCAAGCTTGGAGGAAATGGAGTTACTTAGTGAATATCATAATATTTTGAGTAAGGTGTTGGAATATATCACATTATTTAGTACATGCTAATATACCACCTTGGGTACATATTTAGATTAGGAGTGTATCTTAGATTAGGGTTTGAGTATTTAATTTATGCAATGTAATAAATGCACAAGTATTGTTAGAATGTGCAAAGTAATTAATGATGTAAATGTGCATGTTGTCCATGTGTACTTGAGTCCATAGAATAGGAAGATGAAGAGTCATAGGTAGGTGGAAGACCAAGAGTCACATCTCATTATATATAGGCCTTTGATAGATAATATGAAGAGAGAAGGTAGATAGCATAAGGTAGAGGAGTAGTATATGATATGCTAGATACAATGTAGAACATGAAAGGAATATGAAGAGTATGAGACCTCCATTTTTATCATTGTACTATTTTTGTGAGTCTTCATTAATGGCAGTTTTATGAGTAGTTTCTAAAGTTTCTTATGAGTTTAACATGCTTAGTATATTATCATTATCATATATTTAATATTGCAATGCTCATTTTATAACTTGTGGTTGATTTCTCATTAAGTATCTAACATTATAAGCTAACATAAGGAAGATAAATTTTGGAGATTAAAATCAAGACAGACTTAGTTAAAACAAGGAGATTAAAAAACAAAGTTTTTTCGTATGATGGCTATAGTACAAAGATCATCATCCAAATTAGTAGAATTAAATTGGTAGAAGGGATTTGGATTGAAGACCAAAGCAAAATAAAAAAAGGAGGTAAGGTACTTTTATTAGAATATTCTAGGATCAGAGGAGTTTGAAGTTCTTAATGATAAACTTCTACAAGAAGTCCCTTCAATTATAACAAATGAAGACAATAGGAAACCGATGGAGCCTATTACTCTGGAAGAAGTTTATCTAGCTCTTTTCTCTTTTAATAAGGACAAACCCTCAAGTCTAGATGGGCTCTTTGCAACATTCTATCAATATAATTAAGATATAGTGAAGGATTATTTATTGGTGGTAGTGGAATAGTCTAGGTTAAAACAATACATACCTTATAAAAAAAATGCAACATATCTTACCCTGATTACAAAAAAGAAGGATCTAAAATTATTCGATTCATTTTGACCCATAATCCTATATAATATGGCATATAAGATTATTTTCAAAGTGATGGTGAATCGGTTAAGACCACTGTTAACAAAATTATTTCAGAAGAGCAAGGAGGATTTATGAAAGGGAGACAAACTCTAGATGGGATCATAGTAGCTTATGAAGTTATGCATTCAACAACTTCAAGAAAAGAGAAAGCAATGATCTTAAAACTTGATATGAGTAATGCCTATCAAAGGGTTAAATGGGATTTTCTTTTTGTAGTATTAGAAAAGTTTAGATTTGGGAAGAAATGGATCAGATGGATTAAAGCTTCTCTACAATTTCATATTTAGTGTTGGTCAATGGGTTAGTAACAAAATCATTTAAAGACAAGAGAGGCCTTAGATAGGAAGATCCTCTATCGCCATATTTGTTCATTATTAGGTTTTGGGTAGGAACTTGAAGAAGGCTTACAAAGATGAGATTATAAGTGGACTTAAGGCTAGTAATAACACCGACAACATCACCCATCAAAAATTTGTAGATGATACATTCCTTTTTGGTAGAGCAAGGATAAATGAGACCAAAGCTTTGAATAATTTATTAAAGGAATACAAAAGAGCATCAAGGTAGAAATTTAATAGGACAAAATCCAAAATTTACTTTCTAAAAACCCTAGCTAAAGTCAAAGCAGGGATATGCAGGTTATTTAAAATGGAGGAAGCAAATTTATCAATAACTTATCTAGGGATGCCCTTATTTGAGGGGAAAATGAGGATATAATTGTGGAATCTAGTTATAAGTAAAGTTTAGGATAAACTACCAACATGGAAAGGTAAATAGTTATCGTTAGTAGGAAGAGCGCAACTAATTAAATCAATCTTACTGGTCATTCCAACATATTATATATCCTTGTATATTATGCTAAAATTAGTAGATAAGAGTTTAATCTATATGACATGGTCATTTTTGTGGTCAAGATTACATGATAAAAAGAATTTTTCTTTGGTGAAATGGAGCAAGGTGTGTGATGATAAAACTAGGGGATGTCTCAATTTAAGAGTTCTTATGGATGCAAACTTAGATCTAAGGGGAAAATTAATTTGGAGATTATACAAAGAGAGTCAAAGACGATGGACAAGAATTATTCTAAGTAATTATGTTGAGCCCAATAACCCAAGCTTAAGCTTTACAACATTCTCACTACAAATGGTTTTGCACTATGGAACAATTTAAAAATCAATTGATCTAGTGATTAAAGGTTTAAGATGGGTAGTGGGAACTGGAGAATTTGTTTTATTTGTATGGATACTTGGTGTGATAAAAAACCACTCAATCTAGATCAAAATTTGAAACCATGGATTATATTACTTCAAGATAAATATGGTGATAGGGTTTAAAACATTTTGTACAAGGATTAGGAAGGAATATGCAAGTGGAAAGAAGATTTTTTTACAAGTATACAAGACATTAATGCTAGGAGGTACTTGAGTAGAAAGATAACAAAAATGGTTATTTTGAGGGGAGCCAAGGATAAGTTGATTTGGGAGTTGAATAGCTCAGGAGAATACACAATAAGAAGTGGATATAATATAAAGCACCATCAAAATAAGAATATCATAAGAATATGGAGAAATATTTGGGATAGCCTGAGCATTCCTAAAATCAAAATGTTTGTTTGGCTAGTAGGGCATAGAAGAATTTTATCCTAGGATAACATCATGAAAAGGGGTTTTCATGGCCCCTCAAAATGTGTTCTTTGTAAAACGGAGGAGGGGAGTATAGACCATATCTTGGGACACTACTCTTGGGACACTGCTCAATAGTTTGGCAACTGTAGAAATGTATTCTTAATATGTTTGCTAAATGCATGGTGATGAATGGAAGAATTGAAGAATGGTTAGAACAATGACAAATCACTTTTAAAAGTTATGCTTTATAGACAATCTAGGATATATAAAAAGATACAATACTTTGGACTATATGTCTAGAATGAAATAGAAGAATATTTAAAGGAAAGGAAATCAATTTAGAGATAATGAAAAGGAATATTTGCCATAGAGGAGTCTAAACCAACCCCATCAACTCACCCAATACCTAATTTAAAAGAAGAGTGCCTAGATAGATGGAGTCAAGTCATCAATTGGAATTATGATGTTGGAGATAGGAGAAACAAAAATAAGGTAAAGAATATAAAGTGGAAACCACCATATGTGGAGTTGGTCAAATTAAATTTTGATGGAGCATCTAAAGGAAATCCAGGACCAACAATAGGAGGAGGAATAATTAGAAATAATAGAGGAGATATTTTGTCTCATTACACTTTCAATAGTGGATTTAAGACAAATAATGAAGCTGAAGCTTGGGTGGATTTGTAAGGGCTAAAAATATGCAAACAAATGAAATGGAATAAAGTATATATGGAAGGTGTTTCACTCATAGTAATAAAATCAATTTTGAGAAAAGCAAAGGCTCCATGGAACATACAAGAGATAATTGTGGAAATTCAAGACCTTGCTATAGAGTTTGAAGAAATCAAGTTTACACATACATTAAGGGAATGAAAAAATGTGCAAATAGGCTAGCCAATAGATGGGTTTTAATCGAGGATTGTGAAGTTAAATTCTCTTTTCCTTGGTTAGAGGAAGTAATAAGTTTAGCTGAAGTTTATAAAAAAATATTGACTGTCTGAATCAAATAATGATTTACTTTAATGTTTTCCATTGGTAATATATGCTTTATTTATAACATTAATGTGCTTTCATATAAACTATGTATTAAAAATTTTGTGGTTGCACTTATGCTTTAGGAAGGAAACTAGCAATCTAGATCTAGTAAAGCAGGCTATGATAGTACGATGTTTTGGAAATATTACTCTACTAAGATGCAATGCATATATAGTAGAGGTGAAGTTTTGGTATTGTGAAGGCTATTGTAGGAAAATATCAAGAAGGATGTTGAATTATGGAATATTTGTATTCACATAGAAAATTGAAAAATTTCCAAAAAAATGAAAATCAAGATTTCAAACCTTTTTATGTAAAATGATGTAGGTTTCTAGCTTTAACAACTCAATCGAGATGAGAATTGAATCTATTTGTAAACTCTCATGCTCTAAATAAGAGAGTTGCATTTTTTCAAGGGTGGGGGACTCGAGTACAACCTCTTGTTCTCCAGCAAAAAGAAAAAAAATCGTTATCCTCTCCCATTTATTACCCAAATCAATTCTTTTGTTAAAAAATATTATGAATAAAAAGGATCTTAAACTATATGAATTTGTAGTTTAAAATAAAGCTTTTTACCTTGAGCAATGAAAAATAATGGTATTAAATCATCAGTTTAATATTTGTGATAAGGTAAATAAGCAAGCTCTATCACCAAGAATTAAAGGTAAATGCTTAGAACAATATTTATAAATAGCAAAATGAACTTTTCTGCAATGACCTAAAGGAGGAGAATATAAAATATTAAAGCTCATGTTTTATCCTTGATAAATTCCTTGCTTTGTAACTTTTTAAATTGTTTTTAGTATTTATTTCTTCTTGTGTTATGTATTGACAAATATTAAGCCTAACTTATGTTGTTGAGTAAATGTAAGACAAATGTTGGCGATTTTAGTAAACCTTAAAGTCATAGTTTTTACACATAAATGTAGCTTTAATTTATCGTTATTTTAGTTTCATATAATATATTTTAAAGGTATTTTTGCATTATTTTTTATTATATGTGTTTTGTTAAGTTGTCTTAACATATCTCTCAAAATTAAAACACAACATATCCTATTACTCGTAAAAGTATTACACATTCTTAGATTTTGCATGCATTTTTATTTCTCTTCAATTTTTTTTAACAATTTTACTATAGATTATCACGATGAAGTAGAACTTATGAAACCAAATAACAAGGTTATAAGTTATAACTCGAGGATTTTTATTTGTACAAGTCAATGACATTTACATAAAAATGGTTTTTAATAATTCAAAAATCATTATGCTATAACATTTTATTCATTTTTAAGATCAAACTCTCTTTGGCTATTACTATTTATATTTCATATTCTTTTACTCTTAACCTAAAGTGGGAAGATATAACCTCCATAGAGACCCCACTTACCCAAAGGATGATTAGAGAATACAACATCACTTTCAAAATGTTATCTAAGATGATGTTCCAAATCCATGATTGGTAAATTTATTAAAGTAATTGTGTAAGATACTCTATTGGGTAGCTAAGCTCAAATCCAAAAGTGGCATTACAAACCACTAATAACAAGTTAAAATCATAAAGATCAATAACATGCTTAATCCAAAGTAAAATATTAGTACTAAACAACCCGATATTGAAAGGTATAAGTAGCTCTTTTCAAAATACAATGTTGATTTTGATATCTTTAAGTCTCTACAAGTTCCTCTGTATTCCTCATTTCCTTTCTATTTTGGTAATTTATTTATCATATTCAGCCCTTAGTTTCATATGTAACCTCTCTCATCAACTAAGATAACCTATAATATGGTTGCATCTAGAATTATCCAATGGATTGTTAGTAGGTTTTGTCTTTTAGCTAATAACCGCAGATATCCATGATATGCCCAAATACTATCTCAAGTACCTTCTTATATTCAAGAGAGATGATGTTACTATCACCAAATAATATTTAACTACTTTCTACTTTTTATGACTATGTAAATAATAATTTAGTAGAACAATTGGATGTCCAAGTACAAATGTTTTACTAGTATTTAGAAAACGAACTTAAAGTATTATTTGCAATAGTATGCTAATTTTAGAAAAAGAACAAAGAACTGATGGTTGAGCTAAATAGATGATCTTATAAATTATAAAATTCTACATTCAATTTGGTAAAACCTAGCGAGTTCTCCATGATAAAGATCTAAGATGTTGATTTTTAGCCTAATTTCATGCTTTTGTTGAGGTCACAATTTTGGCCAAGCTAGATAATATTTTCTTTAATATATTATATGTCAAAGCTAATCTAATAATGATTGATCAAATATCATGTTTACCTACATCTCCATCTATCACTTCTAGAAGAACTAAAGAAGATAAAGTACCAACTTCCAAATCAAATGATGAGATTGAGGAAATTAGAAAGATGCTTAAAATGACACCATTAGGATCAAAGTAATAAATAACATATCTATTAGTAAGACTTATTGCAAATGGTCAAAATAAGCCTTTACAAAACCAATAATAATTCAAACAACCTTTTCCAAAATAAATATCAATTGTAACATAGCGGTTTGACATTCGCACAATGATAGCTATTAGAAAGAATACACAACATAATGTAACATTAATAAGAGCAATCCATATGTACATGAGAGATTACATAAAATAATTATATTACTAGAACTATAAAGTACAATGTCTGCAACTAGAATAGTAATACACAACCAACATTAATAATATAATGCTTGATTTAAAAAAAAATGTGATATGGTGCCAAAGGTGGAAGTAACGGATGTATATATTATCAAATGCATAGAAGGTAATTATGTAATGAATTTATTATCCGACCATACCCATAAATACAAACAAAAATTAACGTCTTAATTTTACATAAAAAGCTATAGACTATGGACATGCAAAATTTACCGTGTAATATAACACATGCATATAGAACCTTGGAATTAGTGGCACTTGAGCTATTACCATGTTAGTACCATTGTCTACGTGCATTCCTAGATTTTCATGAAGTGTTATCTTTGTTTATGAGTCTTTGGGATACATAATGTATAGAGATCTAAATTTGAAATTTTGAGAAAACATATGAGTCACATAATCAAGAATAACTAAATCATGTCAAGTTGTATTTGAGTAAGGTTTTATTGTGATATTCTCTAAATATACTTTAAACCTACTCAAATGTAATGACTAAATACTGACTTGATAACACTTAACTTTCATTGTATTAGTAGATTTAAAATATAAAAATTAAAAAGAAATAAAAGCCTAAGATCTAGTCCCTATCAAGGCATTGAAATGGTATTTCTTTGGGCTTTCATCTAGGAGGCCCAAGTTTGAATCATGTGGAGGGTGGCCCCTATTGTACCCCTAATTAAGAAAAGGTACAAGCCCTTTTAAAAAACCTTGTATTTTCCCTAATTTAAAAAGCACATAAGATCTACAGTTTTAGTGATTTATTTATTAAATAATAATAAAAAATAAATAAAAATAATAACAGTAACATAATTCCCTAACACATATAAGTTTTAACTAAGGTTTCATGCACAATACAATTCAAAAATAAAAATAAAAATATACAAAACACAAAATATATGTATAAATAAATTATTTATAAATATAACAATAATGGAATCCTAAGATCCTAAAATTAAATTAAAATACTAAGTTTTTAGCCAAATAATATCTTCTAATAATATTATATTTAACATTGACACAAGAGGTACAATAATTATGGGAAAGGAATAAGTAACAATGTGGCAACTCTTGTGTTTCATGATTAGGAATTGTTCGAATTATTGTGTCCGTGGGAAGGTGGAGATAGGACATACAAATAAAAGTGGATATTAGTAGGATGAGATGGTGGAGTTGCAGGAATTTGCAATCGCCACTAGAAATGAAGAACTCTTGAATGTGGTCTTGAGATATCGTATACAAGGAAAATAAACCAATGGTTTTATCTTATTGTAATTATGAGGAGTCCTCCTACTCTGATATGTTGTTCAATGATTTGGTGTAGCAATGCTTTTCTATGCAATTTTTGTCTATTTTCTAATTGGGCATTTAGCCTTCGTGGGATTATATGCATGTATATCTGGAGGCAATTCCAGGTTGCGGCCCATGTATGGAAGGCCTTGTGACTATGTAATCTAGTTTATGTTTAATAAATTTTAGTCTTTTTTTGTCAAAAAAAAAATTAATGCAAAAGGAATATATCTATGCAAGCCAAGATTGAGTGCGAGGTTGAGTGCGAGTGTAAGCTAGGAGTGAGTATGACATTTTATTGTTTTAGAAAGCAAGCAATTGTTGCAAGTGTGAGTAGGAAGCAAGTGTGAGTAAGGAGCGACAATCACCTTTTCTTGTTTTAGATCTTTAAGAACATTTAAAAAATAAAGGACTCTTATGATAAAAATCTAGGTAGCATGGCAAAAAGATTGAAAATCCTAACTAGAAGTAAGGATACCTTAGTTAGAAGTATGAATGCCTTAGTTTGGGATAAGAGGGAGGTCAATTAGACGGAAAACCCTATCTAGGTAGCAAATATTAAATTAGAAGTGATTATTAATGATGAGATAATTGAGCATAATATTGTTTTTTAAAATGTGGAGGGTTAATATGTAATTTCCATTAATACTGACTAGGCTTTTTGGAGATTCAAAAGTGGATGAAGTGGAAGCGAGGATTGAATTCAAATTACACCTTGATTTTTTTTCTAAAAGGATTTTCCCTTATCATCTTCTCCAATTTAAAAAACAATGATAAAATAATAGGCAATGACCCATGGTTTAGGGGATAGATGCACTATAAATAAGGCCATGGAGTGAGAATTCTTCTATCAAGACAAAAGCTATTAAAAGGATTTTAGTGTAGGTTAGGCTTCTTAGACTTGCATATCAACTTATCAAGAATAAGGTTTTGAATAATATTGGCAATATGGTAGGGGAATTCATACAAGAGTAACCAACTACTACAGAGTGAAGGCATGTTGTATATACTTAAATATGTGTTTCTATGGATATTTCAAAACCTTTGTCATAGTCCATTAGGATTAAATATGAAATATGAGAATGTGATCAATAAGTGGATAATGAAATATCATGTTCTAATGTTGCAAATGTTACAATATTGAACACAAGGAAAAATATTTCAAACTAAAAACAATGGAGAAAGCGATTTATTTATTAGGATTAAATATGAAATATGAGAATATGATCAATAAGTGGATAATGAAATATCATGTTCTAATGTTGCAAATGTTACAATATTGAACACAAGGCAAAATATTTCAAACTAAAAACAATCGAGAAAGCGATTTATTTTTTTGGGCATGAGACAAAATTCAATTTGAAATAAGGAGAACATACCAAAATTAATTATGTAAAATATCTATTATTTCCAGTTATATGGATTAACTATTGATGTGGTATTAATGACTCATGATTTTGATGTTGCATTTATGTTTTGCACAAAAAATAATTATTTTATACTAATCATAATGTAAAGACTAAATGGACTAACAAGTATTTTTGTATTGAAGTGTTGAAAAGTCACCCCATTAAATCAAGATGGAGAATATTACTAGAGAGAGGGTCATAAATATGTAAAAGTGACAAGCATAGAGAGAGGAAATAAAACACACACACACACCCCTCAATTAGTTGCATTTACCACTACATTAATGCTTGTTGCATTGAAAAAGAAAAATTAATAGTGAAGGAAGAATGTTGATCCATGTGTTTGATCTCTACGTAGGTTAAAAAAGTGTGCTAGTTGCGTTTGAATATGGAATGACATGATTGAATCCTTGAAGAAATTTAAATATAATGTAAAAGTTGTCTTGTTTGAAAACTTTCAATAATCTTGAACTTATAAAGAAAGTTGTTATTGCTCTTCTAAATAATACCATATAAAATTATGAAGAGTGTAACTTCAGGAGGAAAAGTCCCATCCTCCACCATGGTAGTTGATATTTCTTTGGTGATGATGTACTTTACCAGGCCTCATTAGCATTTGAAGTAACATGGGTAAAAATAGTATTATGTTTGAATCCTTATCTTAAAGTCAAATCTTCAACATAGAAAAAAAATATTTCCTTTGTGTCTTTAATAAGTATGTGTCTATTAGCTCATTGTTTCATTTGGTAACTAGAGAATAGGAATTTGACCTTAGGCAACCCTAGACATATTTAACTTGTTATTTTTGGAAACACCCCATTTTATGTTGGAATATGTTGTGGTTAAACTTCTCCTAAGCCCATGACTGACAGTTTGTACTTGTATTTGTTATATTTATCCTTTGGGCCCATGTTAACATTGGAAAAAGTGTTATTATATTTTTTTGTAATATTTTATTTCTGAGGGTTTGTCTTACAACCCTGACCTAAAGGCTTAATGCATCTCGGTTTAAATACCCCTTCATACTAACCTTTTTAGCTATCGGTTAATGTGTAATTTTAATTCCATTCTAATGAGATTATTATTGCCTATGGGCACCCTAGCGTATACTTTGTTCTTCTTTTCATTTTGTGTGTTCCTTTTGTTAAGCAATACTAGTTAATGTTTGATTCCATTCATTTCTAAAAATGTTGTTAAACTAACATGGTATCAAAGTGGGTGTGAACCTTCATAATTTAATTGCTTCCATTGACATGTGTTTTTTCTTCTACCTTCTCTCGAGGGTATTTTTTGGAGCTAGCAAAGAGGATTTATTTTTGAAGACTAACAACATAATTTGAAGGATTTTTTGATAAAACCTAAGTGGACTTGGATTGCAAGGATCTCACTATAATCAACATATTTGATCTTGAAGAAATATTCACTAACATGTTTTTTTTTCCTCTTATTGGCATTTAATCTGATTTGTTTCAATTATTTTTGATCATATGGATGCCCTAGTTTCAAGATTGAGTTTTTAAAGTTTTTTTTAAACCTTATTTGTATTTTATGATTTTTCTCCAAAAATCTATTTTCTTTTCTCTTTCAAATTATTTTGTTTAATAGAAATATAGATGAGAGGGTAGACTTCTTGGTCGCTATGAAAGAAGAAAACAAGAGACCAAATTTTTCTAAATAGATGTTACAAAAAAATTTCAAGAATTATAGCAATGGCAATAGCAATCCTATAATGCACAAATGACATTACCCAAATGATAATAAAAATTCAAATTCAATTACCAGAAAATCAAATATGTAAAAATCAAATTCTAGATTGAAATTAATGCAAATCCTTATCCATTTAGAGAGGGAAAGGTCTCATTGCCACTTGTAGAAGGCAAAATATCATATGCACAACAAACATGAATAAGATTCAAATATAAAATATAATCTTATCTACCACCTAGCTCTTCTTATTTATAAATTAAATCAATCATTAAACCTAACCCTAATGCTCAAGGGTCAACTATCTAAACCTAGGTCCCTAGCTAATAAAAATAAATATAATCGACATGGCTATATTGGAGCCACTATATGGCTCCCCCCTCAAAATATTTGTCCTAAAAGCTAGAAAAGACTAGAAAATGTTCCTAGGATCCCACACAACATCTTCTTTTGGAAGGTCCTACCACTTGATGAGGAAATACTAAATTTGTTGAGACCAAAGATGATGAACTATAGATTGCAACACTACTTCAACTTGGAGAGTGATTTGACCTTCTTCATCAAAAAATGGAAGCTTTATATGGAATTGCACCTTTTGGCCAATAACTTGTTTGAGACAAGATACATAAAAGATAGGATGGATTCAAGAAGAAGGTGGAAGCCCATTTGATATGACACTTCACCAATGTGATGAACCACCTTATAGGGCCCATACAATTAAGGAGCCAACTTTTGACTAAACTTGGTCTTCAAGGACAATTGCTTGAAGGGTTGTAAACACAAAAAACCATATCTCATATAGTAGATTGTCATTCATAATGGTATGAATCATATTGTTGCTTTATAAAATTCCATGCTTGCATTAAATTATCTTTAATAAGTTGAAGTACAAGATGTCATTGTTGTAACAAATCATCTACCTAGGAAACCTTGGAGTATCTTAGAATATAGTCTACCACTAGTGGAGGTTTGTGATCATACAATGCTTCAAATGGAGACATCTTGAGGGATGAATGGTAAAAATTATTGTGCCACCATTAAGCTAATAAGAGCCAATAAATATATTGACAATGCTTATCTTAAGAAAAACAATGAAGGTAAGTATCTAAATATTTATTACCAATCTCTTTCTGACCATCTGAATTAGGGTGATAAGAAGACATACTCAACTTGGTACCACTAAGATAAAACAATTCTTTCCAAAAGTTACTTGTGAATACAAGGTCAGAGTAATGATTTTGGGTATACCATGTAATTTAAAAACATAATAAAGACATACCTTGGCTACCTTACTTGCAAAATAGGGATGTTGTAATTCAAAAAAATGAGAATACTTGGAAAGGTGATCTACTACCATAAAGATCATAATTTTGCCCTTGGATTTGAGAAGGCCCTTAATGAAATCCATATATATGTGCTCCCATTGGTAGTCAATGATAGGCAAGGGTTACACCAATCCAAGAGATTAAACTATTTTCCATTTGTTACGTTGACATACCTTACAATCATCCATAACCATCTTGACATCTACTTTTGATCCTTTCTACGAAAGAGATTGCTTCACTTGTTGGTATATTTTCAAGAATCCTATATTTCTAGCCAAAGGAGATGCATGCAATTCTTGGAGAAAATTTGACTTAGAAACTGAAGACTGAGGAAGATAAGCATGATATTTTTTGTAAAACACTCCATCATTTAATGAGAAACCAGAATGTAATAATAATCCTACCTCCATTTACTAAATGATCCATGCAATTTTTGGATTAGAAAGATAATATTTCTAAAGTTGAGAAAGCCACTATGGAATAGGACTAGATATGGTATTGACAACAACAACATCCTCATATTTGCAATACAAGATATCAAATTCTCCTCTCGTTTCTTGTATTCAATGACAAAATCATAACCTAAGAGCTTGGTCATCCATTTATTCTTTTCAGGGCATGAGAGACACTAATATAAGAAATACTTAAGGTTTTTATAGTTTGTTTTGATGATAAAATGAATTCCCAACAAAAAAATCCTCTATTTCTCTATGGTATGCTCAACAACTAAATTTACTTCTCCTAAGTGGACCATCCTAGATCCTTGCTCGAAAGTTGCTAACTTTCAAAGGCTAATGGGTGTCCCTCTTGGAACAAAATAGCTCCAATACTTATGTCGAAAGCATAATACTCAACAAAAAAATGTATTCTAAAGTGAGAAGTGGCCAAAACAAGAGTGGTACACAACTTGTTTGAGGGCTTGGAAGGCTTGGGAAGCATACTCAAACCAAACAAAGACATCCTTTTTAGTAAGAGTAGTGAGAGAAGCAACAAGCTTTCCATAGTTGTGGATAAATTTTCTATAGTATCTTGTGATTCCTAAAAATCCATAGAGTTGTTTAAGGGATTTGGGTAAGGGTCAATCTTGCATAGCTTTGATCTTGTTAGGATTTATCTTCATTCTTTGAGTTACTATATGTCAAAGTATTCAACCTCCTAGACCCCAAAGGAATATTTGGACCTTTTTAAAAAAGGTTTTTCCTTTATAATAGGTGAAGGAATTTGTCAACATGAACTAGATGATCCTCTTAGGACTTGCTATAATTTAAAATATCATAAAAGAAAATTAAGACAAAATTATAAAGAAAATGATGAAATAAAGAGTGCATGAGGCTTTAGAAAGTGGAAGGAGCATCAAATACTAAAAGGTATGACTAAGAACTCATAATGACCATCATGTGTACAAAAAATAGTCTTAGGGATATCCTATTTCTAACCCTAATTTGATGAAACCCAAATTGCAAGTCTAGCTTTGTAAAGTATCTAGCATCATGCAATTTATCCAATAAAAAATATATAATAGGGATAGGAGATATATCTTTGATAATGATCTTGTTGGGAGGATGAAAATCGGGATACGTGCACCATGAATTATCCTCACATCATATCATCACTATCGAAGAATAGTATGGATTGATGCTTAGATGGATGATTCCTTGCTCCAAAATTTCTTGAACCAACTTCTTAATTTTTAACTTCTGGGGTTGGGAATAACATCAAGGATACACATTAGGTCATTGAATTGTTTGAACAAAGTGAATGGCATGATAATATATGTTCTTAGAAGGAATACCCATAAGATCACTAGAGACCTCCTCATAGTGATCCATAATGTTCTATAAATTTGAAGGAAGAGATGGAAGAAGTGGCTTCAAAGTTTGAACTTCCATACAATTGACTTAGGTAAAGAATCCATAACCACCTTTTTTTAATATAATGTTTTCATGCTATGTGAACTATCCACCTTGGAGGGAGGGGGTGAATTCCTTGGAGACAAATGACTCTTCCTTTCTCCATCCACTTGACATATATTTTTTGCATATTAACAATATCACCAAGCTGAGATAGCCATTATTCTCCCAAGATGACATCTGAACTACCAAGGTTTATGGATAAAATTTTGCTCAACTAGTATAATCCCCCATTTGGATGTTAAATTTAGTCATTTGACCCACATACTGAGTGATAACCTATTGTAATTTAGAATTAAAATTTATCCTTATTTGAAGTATTGATATACAAGCCAAGGACTTTGTTATCTTACTATCTATAAAGTTATGTGTTCTACCTAAATCAATCAAAACATTGATGTGCTATCATTTAATAAATCCTTGTACCTTTATAATATGGTGAGCTTGGACACCCATAAGAGCACAAGTAGAGAGATCCATGGTATCATCCTCATGTTTGACATCATCTACTTCTATCAGTTCCTCCTATTGTAATGAATATTCATCTTCATATATTGTTGTGTCTTCATCTTCCACTTGAAAGTTATAATGTTCTTCATAGGTCTGATCTTGAGGATGGTGAGAATGATATTTAAAAAAAAATAATCACTAGGAATAATCATTATTGTGGTAAGAATGATGGGAGTTAAAGTCATGTTTATATTAGGGATTAGAATCTTGGAGCTTATGTTCTATCGCCAAAGACAAATATTGAGCATCATCGAAAGTATAGGGATCAATCATCCAAATTTTATACTTAAGAAAATGGTGAAAGGCTAAGACAACCACTAATAGATTTAGTAGATGTAGGTAAGAATATTGATGAACTTGAAGCAATACTCCACTATTTCTATTTACTTTGTTTTCATAAGACGGTCCACATGATATGAAAGATCCTTTATCAAATATTTGGAAAAATTATTCTTTGAAGTCAAGCCATAGAATAGAACCCCCATGTGAGTGAAGCTACCACAACAACCATTAATGAGATTGGGTTCCCAAATCAGAAGTTGCTAATATGAGATGACCTACTTCAAGAACATGGTGTAGGCAAATAGGGCTATCCATTTTGGCCAACCATCCTCATGGATCAACACCTTCAAAGGTGGGCATGTTGATGCAAGAAACATGAAATTCATGAGGCCAGTTAAGGAAATTAGAAGCACTACCTACCATGGATTCTATATTAGAAAGATGCTAGTATTTGGTGCCTAATGAATGATTAGAGGTTGTTGCATTATAGTTTATTGTGATCCTTAGAAAATTGGAGGTATAATAGTAGATATTTGTAGGACTCTTTGGATTTTATCCAAGGACTTGGCAATGGAAGTAATCTTCTAGTCTTGATTATCCAAGGACTTGACAATGAAAGTAATTATTTGTTCTTGATTCAAAATATGTGCATGCAAATTAGAGTCAATAATACTAAGAAGAGGATTACCAATTGGAGGGGTAGTAGGAGGAGCGACTAAGGAAGGTTTATTAGGAGAGGAAGAACCCAAGGTATTGGGAGGAGGCGAATCCATGGTATTTAAGTAATAAATAAAACAATCATAACTATTGATATTTGGGGAAGTGTTATGATGCTTATAAGGATTTTTGGGTTGGCACTTCTTTTTACTCATACACACATCCTCTAAATGAACCATATGTTGTAATCACCTCTAAATGAACCATATGTTGTAATCAACCATTGAATCTTACCAAGGTTTATGGGTTGGTACTTTTTTTTACTCATACACACATCCTTTGAATGAACAATACATTTTAATCAACCATTAACTCATGCCCAACCAATAGTTGTAGTAGGTTCATTCATACACCATGGTAAATTAAAAAACTTAAAAAATATTTGGAATGCTACATAGCAACATCGAATTCCAAGGCATCTTAATTTTGATTTTGTGTATAAACAAGGGGTATAACTATGCCAATCAAGAATTTATCTACTAATTTCTATTTGGCAAACCCCCAAACTCTAACCCATCTTTTTTTTTCTATTTCTTTTACAAAATTTAGAGAATTTTCTAGGTGCAGGATTTCTAGGTGGCGTATTTTTCAGGAGGTGTATTCGCACATAGGTGACGTATTTGTATCAATCATTGAAATTAGGTAAGTACACCTTATCCTCCAATTTTCAATACCTAGCATAGGCTATTTTTTGGCTATTTACTTGTGTATATTTATCTTTTGAAATACATATAAAAAGGGAAAATCAAAATAACACTTAGTTAAATCAAGCCTATTTACTTTTGTTTCCTTAGGAATTTAATTCAAACCACATGTAGCATGCATAAGAATAAATTATATGTTTGCATCCTCCTTGGACACTTGCCTTCCAAAAAAATAAATGAAAAGTTTTGTTTCCATAGCTTAGATAACACTCATCATAATAAAAAATTGCATATCACATAACACTTTATATCCTAAATTTTGTATTCATATTGCATTGTGTTATCATATTGTGAATTAGTCTATAGGATAGAGAAAAACTTAGGCGTTTATTAAATTGAACACATAAAAACTAGATTAGGTAAATCTATAACCTCTCATGTTCAAGTGTGGATGATCCTTCAGGGAACTCATCCGGTGCCAACACCCCTATGCACCTTTTGGAATCCAACAAGGTACATCCTAACCTTGTTGCTATAGTTTTATGCAATTTGTCTAGCCTATGGTTACACAGAATGTTGCATATAAGAAGACCCTTGCTATAAAACTACGTATATGTGTTGAATTTTGAGAAGTGCCTTTAGCATTTTTTGTCTCTCTAGTAGGAAGATTTATCATGGTGGAAACTATGGTGTATAAGTTTGTGAGTGTGATTATCATCTATAATTTTTGGGTGTGGAGTGATACTCATGTCATGATATCTACTCATAAGCATGCACATGATAATTTTGTTGTTGCACACATGCATGCTTATGTGAATATCAAGTTTCACATTGGGTGTTAGAGTGCTAAACTGATATCTTGTCTATTTAGGAATCCTCTATGTTTTTGGGTCTTGATCTCTCTCCATGTAACAACTCAAACATTAAGATTCTAATAAGCATAATATAAATTTTTTACTTTCTTTTAAAATGTCATATAAAGTAAATTGTGATCAATTTTAAATTTTTGTGCCAAAGCACTTTTTTAATTCAATCATTTATACCTTATTCCATGTCCATTTTTTTCCCATAATAGAACAATTGAGTTTCAAAATTTTTCTTTTATTCCATATCCATATTAGGGAAGGCAAGGATGTCTACTTATATTTTTACAATGCAATAGAGCTAGTGATTTTAGTTATTTATCTCCCTTCTATTCTCTTACTAGACATAATTATATATGTCTTGTCAATCAATGACTGGTTAAGTTGGTTACTATATAAAATAGCCCATAATAATCCACTTCGTATTCTTCCTCAATGTCTTTTAATGACTAGGTATGTAATGATATGGTATTCCTAATCCATTTGGAACCTTGAAGAATGATTATTTTCCCTTATATATATCCAATGTTTGGACCAAGACTTTCTTTCTTTCTTTTCACCTTCTATATCTAATTTTGGATGAGTGGTATTCAATTTCTATTCTATTTTCATAAAACCAAGAGGTTTTTTCCACTATCAACATTCCCTTATGAAATTAGTGGAATGTTTTGTTTATATTATCCCAAAGTTTTCTTTTGGAGTTTCTAGGTAGAAATTTCTATATCACATAGGGCTAGGCACCCTAAGGGTTGATTTTAGTTCATGTCCATATTAGGACCAAAATTTTATTATGAAAAAATTGTGGTGAGAAGCCTTTCAAAGCATACGATGAAATTACACATCTTATATCTACTATTATGTAATTTATAATAGCTTATCAATCATATACTTGGAAAACACTCTTGCCACCTTAAGAAAGGATATACAAGTTTAGTACAGTTATTACATGGAAAAATAAAGTGTCTATTGTTCTATAGTAAAAAATATCACTTTAGTCACTAACAAAATTTCTACTATCATAGAATTTTTATCTTTAGTTATCTACATCTAGTTATAGTCTATTCATGCTTCTAGGTGTTTAAGTAAGAATTGGAAATCTTAACTTTTATTTTAGGAAAAGAACAAGTACATTATTTCTTATCATTTCTTTTTTTGGAGAAAAAGGGGTTGTACTCAAGGTCTCCACCATTGACAAATAAAAAATCTCTCCTTTATAGCTTGAGAGTTTACAAATAGATTCAATTCTCATATCAATTGAGTTGCTATAGCTATATACCTTCACATTTTTCATAAAAAGTCTAAATTCTTGATTTTCGTTTTCTGGATCTTCTTCAATTTTCTTTGTAAATACAAATAAATTTTAGCATCCTTCTTGATATTTTACTACAATAGTCTTCATAATACTAAAAGTGAACCTTTATATCTACACAATGCATTTTAGCAGAGTAATATTTCCAAAACTTTACGCTATCATAGTCTGCTTTACTAGATCTGAACTATTAGTTTCCTTCCTTAAGCATAAATGCAACCACAATAACTACGATAAATAGTTTATATAAAAACAAATTAATGTTATGAAATATAGAAAATATTACAATGAAAATATTAAAGAATATTTTAATTATTATTTGATTCAAGCGGTCAACATTTTCTCTCATTAAAAAAAAAAAGCAATCAATATTTTCTTGTTAGCTTCAACTACACTTACTACTTCCTCTAACCATGAAAAAGAGAATTTAACTTCTTGATCCTCTATTGAAACCCCTCTATTAGCTAGCCTATTGCACATTTGTTCCCTTCTCTTAACATATGTGTAAACCTAATTTCTTCAAACTCTATAATAAGGTCTTGTATTTCCACAATGATCTCTTGTATATTCCATGAAGCCTTTGCTTTCCTCAAAATTGCATTTATTACTATTAATGAATCACCTTCCATACATACTCTATTCCATTTTATTTGTCTACATATTTTTAACCCTTCCAAAGTCACCTAAGCTTCAACTTCATTATTTTTCTTAAATCCACCATTGAAAGTGTAATGTGACAAAATCTCACCACTATTATTTCTAATTATTCCTCCTCCTCCTGTTGGTTCTGGATTTTCATTAGATGCAAGATCAAAATCCAATTTGACAAAATCCACTTTTGGTGGTTTCCACTTTATGTTCTTTGCCTTCCTTTTTTTTCTCTTGTATCCAACATCATAATTCCATTTGATGAATTGAATCCATCTATCAAGTATCTCTCCTTTAAGAATAAAGATTGAGTGAGTTGATAGGGTTGGTTTAGAAACCTCTATGGCTAAACAAATATTCCTTTTCATTGCCTCTAAGCTACTTTACTTTTAAATATTATTCTATTCCTTTCCAACCATACAATACAAAGTATTATATCATTTGATGTATCCTAAATTGTCTGTAACACCTCACGTCTAAATGTGTTTTACCATTGCTTTAACTATTCTTCATTTTTTCCATGCATCACCATGCATTTATCAAACATATTAAGAATCCATTGCCATAGTTCCAAGACTATTGAATAGTGTCCCAAGATATGGTATATACTCTCCTCCTTTTTACATAGAACACATTGTGAGGGGCCATGAAAACCCCTTTTCATTAGGTTATCCTAATAAAAAGTTTTCCCATGACCTACTAGCCATACAAACACTTTGATTTTTGGAATGCTTGGGCTACCCAAATATCTCTCCATATTCTTTTGGTATTCCCATTTTTTTGGTGCTTTATGTTATATCTACTTCTTTTTATGTATTCTCCTGAGCTATTCAACTCCAAAATTAGCTTATCCTTGGCTCCCCTTAGAACAATCAATATTGTTATCATTATGCTTAGTTGCCTCCTAGAAACAATGTCTGGTATACTTATAAAAAATATTATTTCCACTTGTATCTTACTTCCTGATCCTTGTACATAATGCTTGAAACCCTATCACCATATTTGTCTTGAAGTAGTCTTGTTCATGGTTTCACAGTCGGATCTAGGTTGAGTGGGTTTTTTATCACACCAAGTATCCATCTATATATATTTTTTCTTCAATTCCCACCACCCATCGTAGACCATTAATCACTAGATAATTGATTAGCATAAAACCATCTAGTAGTGAGAATGCAGTAAATATTAATCTTGGTCATTAGGCTCAATGTACTTAGAAGAATACTTTCCCATTGTCTTTGACTCTCTTTGTATAATCTCTAAATTACTTTTCCCTTTAGATATAAGTTTACATCCAAAGAACTATTAAACCAAGAGTTCCCCTAGTTTTATCATCACACACCTTAATCCATTTCACCAATCCTAACCACAATTTGACTGTATAATATAGATTAAAATTTTTTCTACTGATTTTTGCATAATATACAAGGACTATAGTATATTAGAATGTCTTGTAAGATTGATTTAATTAGCTACACTCTTCTTGATAACGATAACTATCTATATTTCTATGTCAATAGTTTATTCTAAACTTATAACTAGATTCCATAATTCTATCCTCATTCTCCCCTCAAATAAGGGCATCCCTAGATATGTTTTTGGAAATTTACCACCATTTTTTTATTAGGTGGAAAAAAAGGGTTTTGAAAGGGCCCAAAACCTTTTATAAAGGGGTTTTAAGGACCCCAAATCTTTTTACATCAAAAAAGGACCTCATAAGGATAGCCCCAATAAAAACAAGGATGAAAATTCAAAGGGATCAAGAGGTCCATATCCAAAAGATACAAGGACAATATCTAAGAGAACAAACAGGATCTCTCGGGATCCAGTTGAACCTTACATCAGCAAAATTTAAAATTTGAAACTTAAAAAGTCGCTTAGATAAACTAGCACCAAAATTAAAATTTGAAACTTAAAGAAACTGCCTCCTTCATTTGAAGTTACTTAGATATCCCTATTTTGATTCTAGCTAGAGTGTTTTGGAAGTAAATTTTAAATTTTGTCCTATTAACTTTTCCCCTAACTTTCTTTCATATTCCTTTAATAAGTTATTTAAAGCACTGGCCTCATTTTTCCCTACCCTCCCAAAAAGGATTTTATCATCTATAAATTATTGATGGGTGATATTGATGATGTTATTACTAGCCTTAAGTCCACTTATTAGCCTATATTTGTATGCCTTATTCAAGTTCCTTCCCAATACCTGATCCATAGTAATGAATAGATATGGTGATAAAGGACCTCCTTGTCTAAGACCCTTCTTGGCTTTAAATGATTCTGTTACTAGCCCATTGACCAACACAAAGTATGATATTGTAGAGACATAAGATTTAATCCATTTAACCCATTTCTTCCCAAATCTAAACTTTTCTAATATTGCAAAAAGAAAATCCCATTTAACCTTATCATAGGATTTATTTATATCAAGTTTTAAGATCATTGCTCTCTCTTTTCTAGAAGTCGCTAAATGTATTACTTCATGAGCTACTATGATCATGTCTAGAATCTGTCTCCATTTCACAAACCCTCCTTGCTCTTTTGAAATAATTTTATTTCATAGTGGTCTTAACGGATTTGCCATCACTTTAGATATTATCTTATGTTCCATGTTATTTAGGCTTTTGGGCCTAAATGAATCAAACAATTCTACATCCTTCTTTTTTGGAATCAATGTAAATTATGTTGCATTTATTTTATAACGTATGTACTATTTTACCCTAGACTGTTCCACTGTCACCAATAAAAATTCCTTCACTATTTCCTAGTTATGTTGATAGAATGTTGCAAAGAGTCCATATAGACCTATGGATTTGTCCTTATCAAAAGAAAAAACAACTGAATGAACTTCTTCCAGAGTAATAGGCTACATCAATTTTCTATTATCTTCATCTATTATAATTGAAGGCACTTCTTTGAATAGTTTATCATTAAGAACTTCAATCTCCTCTGATCCTAGAGTTTTATGGTAATATAACCTTGCTTCCTTTCTAATTTTGCTTTGGTATTCAATTAAAATATTATGATATTCACTAAACCACTCCCTTTCCTCCAAGCTTGGATTATTGTGCTCACTTTTTAAAAAATATGAAACTTTCTCTTTTAGTTTTTTTTTCCTTAAAAATGTTTTTAAAAGTGTTCTTGTTCCATTCTTTTAATGTATATGTCTTTGATTTAAGTTTTTTTGGAAGTATATACAACCCATCATTTCTTGAAGAATTCTATGTCTATGCTATCATATCAACAAATTGAGGATGGTCTTCCCACATCTGCTTTTATTTAAAATATGATATTTTTTAAATTCACTTACCACCATTTTAACTCTTATTGCCCAATGATATAAACCAATCCTTTTCAAGGTATTAATTTTAGCATAAGTGGCTTCATCTAGCCAATTATTAGAGAGTATGCATATGTCTAATTTTTATACTCTAAGGTTTTGACCTGTCCTATTGTTAGTCCATGTATATTTGTCCTATTCAAACTCAACCTCTCATATATTATTTTAAAAATATATCTAAGAAATATCTCATACTTTGGGTTATTTTCTTAATTCCCACAATTTTTTCATCTAACTTGGTTATGGAAATAAGATCTTGTATCATCATGAATAAGGTTTCTTGGTCTTTACTTCTCATAAAGGCTTCAATCCCACTCCATACTTCTGATCTTCCTGACTAAGTTGTAGATCCATAGACATTGATAAGGATGAAACAAATATCTATAAAGTAGCATGTGACTAATGAGGCTATCCAATGCCTAGTTTTGTGAATGGTTTCAGAGGAGGTTGTAAACAAGATTATAACATATTAGAACTATCCCAACTACTTATGAATCCATAACATCCCATTCACATCTTGCTCATATTGCTTTTATAGTTTTGGAAACTTCTTCCTTTGTCATTTTAGTTTCCTAGATATAAAGAATATCAGGCTTATTACTTAAATAGAGGTCCTTGATATCCTCTAATTTGAGGGGGCATTAACACCCCTTATATTCCATAATATGGTAGTCATGTCTCATTAGGGGTTATTGGACCGTATTATAAATTACCAATATCTTTTATTTGTTTGGTAAAGAGAAGTTTAAACAACTTAGATTGTGTTTGTTTCTCTCTATTTGCTTTTGCTTGCTTGGCTCTCATTTTATAATTTAAAGGTTCTCCTCTTTTTTCCTTGCTAGTATCAAGATAAATCTTATTATTCTATTCCTTGATATTCTTTCACAACTTTCCTTTTGATTATATTTATCCTCTCTTGACTTTGCTAAGGAAGCTTTTGACTTTTCCTACTCATTTTATGGTATTTCCTTGTTAATGGTAGGGGTATCAACATATCAAACTACATTTAATATACCACTTTCATTCTAAATGGTGCATGGTACTTCAAAAGAGTCTTTAAAATATGATGAGGCACATTCCTTAGGTTGAGAAGGAATTTTCATTCCTAAATCAGGATCACATTGAGTAGACAATTCCTTGTTAATATTCTGATCATGTTGTACCATACTGTTTAAGCTCTAATTTGATTTTTCTTTAAAGGATGAAACCTCAAAAAAATTGGCATTTATTCCAATAAATTTACTTATTGGTCTCCACTATTTATTTGCTTTCATCTATTTGGACCTATTTTATGGAAGTTGAAAATCATCCTCATCCATATCCATTTGTAAATTTCTCTTGTGGTTTTCTACACATATTTTTATTGGAATCTTCTTAGGGCATGATATCTCAATATACCCCACCTCATGACATCTTATATATCTGAGCTATATATTTTCATAATCCATGGTTTGGATCCATAACTTACCCCATACTTAAGAATGATTGATTTTGGTAAAGGTTTACTAATATCAATCATGACCAATATTTGGGCATAAATAGCCAAGACTCTATATTTTGTAGTTTTTGAAACATAAATAAATTAATCTAGAGTGTCTTCTATTTTCTTGAAGGTATCCATTTCATATAACTCAATGAGAAATCCATACATCTTGACCTATAATGGTACTAGTGATAGCTTTACGTTTTCAAGTGCAAATCCTTCATATGATCAAGTAAGGAAGAGTCTCACTCTTCCCATAAACCAAGGACCCTTTTGAGGATTCTTTCTCTTTCCTCCCTAATATAGAAAATGACTAGGAAGAAACCTTTGGGAATAAAGGATAGACTCACTCTTGGAGACTTCCATCTCCTATCAATCCATTTTCTTAGAGTCAAATCCCCTAACCAAGACCCATTAAATTTACCAATGAATGACTTATCTTTGAGCAAAAAGGATTGATGCTCTATGAGGTCCTCCCTAATCTCTACTAATAGGTATGATTCTATGTATTCAATAGTAAATCAGTCCATGGGAAGGAAAATATATCTTGATATCTACTAAAATTTACCAATATATCTTATAACTATTCTATTGTTTGAAAATAAACCTACATTAATTTACATGTAGAACTTCTAAGATAATAAAGGGATAAATGAAACTTAGTTAAAAAAATCTATGTCTAGATAGAATGCCCTACCTTAATTATGCTCTATCCCTCCATTTATCCTCTCATCATTTGAACCCTAGCTGATAGATATATGCAATTTTGTTTCCTACAACTTGAAAAATCATCACAACCCTTGTTTTGGATGGCTAACTTCATAGGATAATATCTCCCTAAATGCTACTCAAATTCCTTTATATGACCACTCACTTTAAATTTCTTCAATTCCACACTAATTAGTCTAAGAATCATCTGAATCGGAAAACCCCTCATAAAGATATAACTCCTAAAAGATGATACTTTTTTCTTAAAAAATTACCTTAACGTTACCCTTGTTCTACACAACTATCTTGATATGGTTGTATCTCCCTAAATACCACTTGGATTCTTTCATATGACCAATCATTTCAAAGCTATTCAAATTCTACAAAAAATGGCATAAGAATCATCTAAATCAGATAAATCTATGCAATGATATGACCCTTGAAAGATGAGTATTCTTCAAGAAAAAATTTCCCTAGCTTTGCTAATTCATAATTGCTTTTTACATTATTTCTAATCATTATTGATGCATAACACAAAAAATATTTTTGAATAATACTTTTCTTGTCAACATAGATCTTATTATATTAGGACAAATAACATAGCATATTCAAATTTTTGGATCATATTACAACAGTTTACTAAAATAAATGATCATAACAACAGACAGATAAAAATCGTACCCTTGTTCAAGAAGTATATATAATCCAAATTTTAATCACCACCATTAAAGCATTTTATTTCAACATTTAGCTTAGAAAAAATAATAGAGTAATTACATCTTTGGAATGATAGTTATTTGACTATATTGAAAACAATTTCCTCATACAATAAAAATAGAATGAAATTTATGGAGTGATTTTTATGTGTCTTTATTTGGTTTCTTGCTAGCAATTATTCAAATTTTGAAGGGAAATTATCACTAGGGTGCTTTTTTGCATAGGTGACATTTTACTAAATACCCCATCTCAATTTCTTTTAAAAATTTTTGACTCTTCATTAAGTGTTGGATGCATGGAGCCGATCCAATTAAAGAGACCAAAAATATGTGTACAACTACTCATGAATTACCTATACATTCAACAATTTTAAGAACTTATGAGTATATTCCCACAACTATGATCTCGCTTTAAGTGCAGTGATCAACTTTATTTGATTATTATAATTACTATGTATTTATAATATTTATTCACATATGCATATTCTAACATGCATTCATATTGTAATATCCCTTGAGAAAAACAAAAAATACAACCTATTTTTTATCATATTTTTTAATAAATAAGCCTACACCTATCTTTCATATTAAATTATTTTCTCTACTTTAAGTGAAACTACAACTTTTCCAATGAATCAAAATTTCCTTTAGGTAAGAGCTAAACCATTCACTAAATACTATGTATATTTTCTCTTTTATTCTTCACTTTGAAAATAAGATAAGCTATATATATATATATATATTAAGTATAGAGGAACATGAATAGAATGTACCAGATATAGAGAGTTTTATAATATAATAAAGAAATAATTTCCTATACAAAAATTAAATTAATTAATGCATCATTTCTATTGTTCAACATACAAAAGATTACAAGTATCTCTATGTCACATTGTGTGGCTATAGGAAATACTCATAGAGAAGGATATTAGATTATACCTTTTTTCCATGATAGAGAATAAGAAAAAATTTAAAATTACAATAATATTTCAACTTTAACATATGCTCAGGGTTTGCTTCTTGTTGGTTGAAAATTGGCTCCAATAGGCACCACCCTAACAAAAGGTGCTTATGCTAGCTTTCCACCCATGAAGCCCTATTGGGATAATTAGAATAACTTTGGTTTAGGTTTAGGTTTAACATATAAACATATTACACACAATAATCAACCCATCATATACAATCCTTATTCATTCAAGTAGCATAAGGAATATTTTGCATTTCAATGTTACAATAAAAATTCAAAACAAAAGCACTCAAATATAAGAAGAACAAAAACACCATGAGGGAACTGCACAAGTCCTCTATTTCTCCAATATTCATCTCTCCTCATCACATCCTAACTTTCTATTCCAACATACAACCCAAATTTCAAAGAAAAACCTAACCTACATACCCTACATATAAATAAGAGAATATCTACATTTTCCAACTTTCATGAAATAAGAACCATCACCTTCTCCTACACACATGAAATAAATACAATCATCTTCCTCTACATACATGAATTTTGTGGCTTCTTACCCTACATGTAGGAAGCCCTTAAATTCTAAGGATCTAGCCTAAATCCCCCATTGGGTAATCTTTTGATATGAACCAACCATACTAGATTTAAAAGACCTACACACAATAGCCAAGAAGAAAGATAAAAACATAAAGAGAAACCCTTGGAGGGGTAAAAGAGAAAGCCTCAATAGGAAATAAGAGAGGCATGAGCAAAATAGAAGTTTCGTGCAAGACACTGTAAGTCCAACCATTGACCAATCCTAAGAAAAAATTGTAGTCAAGGTGTGAGAAAAAAATTTGGTGGCACTTCTCATAAGGCCGTAAATGTTGTTGGTAGAAAATATTGATGTTTCAATCCTTTCCAATTTTGGTGCTACACCTCTCGTGATGGATAGTAACTGTTTCACCACCGAATTCCTACAAGCTCACATGCAAACATAAAGTTAAAATAGAAAGTTGCCCTGGGAACTCACAATCATCCCTCATCCACCAAAAGAGACCAGTAATAATGATTCTCGAATTTGGTTTAGAGTAAAGCCTACTCACGTGTCTAGGTAAGACAACAAATAGATCCATTATATTATCTATCATGTAAAACAAACTTGCAAGAGGTGTTCATTAAAGATGGTGTGATTACAAAGTCTCCATGTATGGCTCACAAAGACATTCTTCATGTTGAGCCACAAGCTCCACGTATCCCGAACATTGAAGCCACGCATGAGTGTATGTTGAAAATAAATCCTGTGAACTTAGAAAAATTCTACAGATCGATGAAATATTCAATGACGTGTCTTAAAAATGCTATCCAATATGAGACAGATTCCCATAACATGGAGAAGATGTGACTACCCAAGAAACCTAAATTTTGAGAAAATTCACAAAAGAGATATAGGCGTGGGATTTCCATCGACCATGGGAGGAAAAATTTCATTCCAAATGGTAAGGTTAGGCAAAGAAACCCCTAGGTTAGCTAGAAAGTTAGTGGCTTGGTTTCCTTCCCTAAAGACATGTTGGACAGTGATATTAGGGGAAGAGCTCAAAAAAAACTTTACCTTGGATATTAAACTGGAGATGTTCTAGGAAGCTGATTGGGTACCTACAATGCTTCTAATAATGTTCATAGAGTCACCTTCGATAATAAGGTTAGGGCAGTTTATTTTGGATAGGAGAGACAAACCTTGGAAGAGGGCTCGAGCTTTAGCAAAATGGTTGGTTTGGACACCAATATTTTTTGCAAAGGCCAACAATATCTTCCCTATATGATCTCAAAGATACCTCTTGCTCGAACCGACCCCAAGTTGCCTTGGCAACACCATCAAAATTATACTTGATCCATCCCAAAGATGGAGGATACCACTTGATAAGCAAGCAATCAACCAGAGAAGAGGGAGAGGAAATATTATAGGAAGGGAGCTAGAGGGACTTGGATAACCAAGCTTCACTCGGGGACTTCGGCCACCCAGTTACCTGAATAACAAAGAGATTTTTAATTGTCGCATCGATAACTCTGGAAAGAACATAGTTGAAATCATGGATGAAGTTATTGAAGGCTTTGGAATTTTTTTCATGCTAAACTTCCCACAGGAAATGGGGGAGACAAAAGGTCCAAAAGGTTTTGACACGAAAATTTTTAAAGGGATTAGGCTACTGTAAATAGAGGTCATTCAGAGAAAAGGGAGGAAAATAACGAGTAAATAACTTTGAGGGAGAAAGCACATGAGAGGAAAATATGTTGGGTGGATTCGCACTCCTGCTTGCAAAGGTAACAACAATTAGAAATGAGGAGCCTTCGAATCTGGAGATTTGGAATGGAGAGGATTTTGTCCTGAATAACAAGCTAAAAGAAGAAATAAACTTTGGGAATGAGGTGCTTGTTCCAAATAATATTAGAAGGAAACCATGGATGATCGACGTTTTCATTAAGGAAAAAATAAGATTTCATTATTAGAGTGGTACTTATTTGTATGCTCCCCTTCGTGTGAGTCAATATTTCTTGCCATTCTTTGAGAACTCTTCAAATCTGCATGCTCCCCTCCATGCAATCTAGTACCTCATGGTAATCATCATATATACCTTCCTTCATGCAAATCAAAATTTTCTTCATTTTTTCATGCCTCTATATAATAATAATTATCACCACCCTTGCCACTTTACTCCTCTTCTATGCACCCAATAATTTTTCACCCCTCACCACTTCACGTCTCTTCCATGCACCCAACAATTTTTCATCCTTCACCACTTCTCTTACACTTCCACCTCTTTCACTCCACCTCCCTTCCCCCATCATCTTCCTATATAGATATCCTTTCCTTCCATCCTCCTTTCTCCAATAGTTCCATTAATATATATATATATATATATATATATATATATATATATATATATATATATATATATATATATATATATATATATATATATATTTACAAGATTAATATAACAAAACACAACAAAGAACAAAAAACCATTAAAACAAAATGAGCATTGATCCATTCTATCAACACTATTTATACCAACATTAAAAATTAAATATATAATAAAGAGGAGATCTGACAACACTTAAAAAAATCATCCTAGCCTTTACACATCACTCAATAGTTCAACCATATGGTTTTCTTCCCCTTGTGGTGGTATTTAGCTACCTGTACATGCAAGAATCAAAATAGAAAAATACTTCCTCTTTAAAATTCATTAATATTATAGGATAATAGTACACATTCAATAAATAAATATATTTCCATTTTATTTCCATAATTCTATTTATTTCAAACAATGTGATATCCATAAAATTTATACACCCATCATTTGCAGTGTAACACATCATATCTTTTAACAACAACAATAATAATCCATACATGGTATTATAAATTTAACAAGTAATTTGACCATCATAACTTATCTCCACACTTAATCATATGGTTTAAACCAAAGAAATCAATATATCCATTTAAATAATGATCAAAGAAAATAAAGGAGTCATTACATACATCTAAGCAATGGTCTAAGCTAAACAATAGGGTAAGGGGAATGAGCACTACATCCCCCCTATAGAAACTTCCTTCTAGTAGTTCTAAGAAAAGATGAGAGTACAATTCTCTTATGCTAATGGATTCTTAATCTACACACTTGGGAAACATCAAAGCCAAAAATCTTATGAAAGAATGAACCTTGAGTGAATATATTTTGACTCATTCTTAGGTTATGGGCCTCTTAAAAAAAATTGTGACTACCTTCAAGAGTTGTGCAAGTAATATTCTAAGATGAGGATATTTAATATGACCATGTAATCCTTACCTATGCATGGTGTATGACACTCCAATAGAAGTCATTTAAGGAAGGTAAATGCATAGAACCAACAAAATCAAGTTCATGTATAGGTACATATGTGTAGTGACTAGTCATTACATCAATGCCTTCCAAAGCCTCAAAAATATCGGCTAAGTCAAAGGAAAGTCTTGATTTATTCCTTAAGTTTTGTATGGTTTAGAAGTGTTTTGTTAACAAAGTTAATTAATTGGCTTGCACGAGTGAGTCACTAGGATTTTTTTCTAGATAATTTCTAGAAAAATGAAGTTATTTATTGGATTTTTAGAGTGAATCACTCACAAGCCTATAAAAGAGTAAAAGTACAAGCATAAATCCTAAGGAAGAACTTTAGAAAGTAATATTTTGGCTTGTAGTAAAATCGTAACTCATTTTAGAAGCCTTGTAAGACATTTAGAGGTATAATAGGCATGTAACATTTGGAGGTACATCATTTTATTAGAAGGGCCTCAAATATTTACTTTTACTAAGAGTAATAGTTTCTTACCCCAGGTAACTCAAGGGTAAACTCCTACTATAAATAGGATCCATAGGCTCCATAGTAAACATATTTTGGCCATGATAATTTAGATCCACACTATGAATTCCATATTATGATTTGTAACTCATGAAATTGGTGAGAAATCAGTAAGAACTTTTCTCTCCATCATTAGCACTACCCTCCAGTATTACAAAATGCATAGTGAAAATAGGCAGCAATTTACTTTATATTTGCTCCACATAGCTAGTAATTTTCTGTGAATCTATCAAACTCCCACAACTAAAAATATAGAGTGATTTTTTAGGTATAAGGACTTGATTTATCAAGCCCAATCCCAAATCGACATTGAAATTTACATATTTTCCATTATTTGTGTCATATTTTTATAGGTATTTTGCAAATGACAACTCTTTTTTTTAAGAAAAGAAGTTATATATTGATATTCAAAATTGCAAAGAATAATTATCCAACAAGTAGCTTGGAGGTCACAAGATTTTTGTTCGAAAGGAGAAACATGCAACAAAGAAAATTTAAAAACTTCAAAAAGTGCAACGGTATACCAAGGGCTCTAGAGATGCAAAGGGTACCATAATCATAGAGAAAACTTGAAACACCAAAAGCTCTGGAATCACACAATGTTCTAGGGTTGTATAGAGACATAAAAATATCTAAGGGTGACAAAATATTCAAAGGCTCCAAAATTGTCATATGCTTCCTATCATCTATGCCACTCATGTTGTCTACTTTTATTTTTTCTTATTACTTTGAGATGCAAATAGGCTATGTTTATGGCCTCATTTGCAAGATGATCAACCACCATATTATACCTCCTTCCAATGTGGGAGTATTGTATATATTCAAACTTCTACTCTAATTATCTTAGTCTTATCTAAACTATTTGTAGTTGGATTGATGAGAAATCCTTCCCCTTAGATAGGGTAGAGATCACAAGTATCAAATCACCATACACATGGAGTTGTTTAATGCCTTGTTCCTGAGCCAATTTTTATCCCATTTCACAACCTATCAATTCTATAACATTATTGGTTGTTTTCCCCAAATTGATTTTAAACTAAAGCATTTCATAGTGTGGTGCCACTAGTATTACATCACCAACCATTGCATGACTTGGGTTTGATTTAGAGGCTCCATTAAAGAAAAGTGCAAGGAACTTTATCTCTAGAAATTTGACTTTTCTAATCTATGGCCTAAAATTCAAGAGATTTTGGAGATTCATTTTGTGTAACAATTGTATCTCATTTTTTCTTAATCTCCTAATGTCTTGTTGTTTATGATATATAGCTTTTGTGTTCAAGACTATCTCCCTTAACACTCTATTGGTTAGCACTTGAAAATTGGTTCTTTTATCATAAAATATTATCTTGTTTTTTTACTTTCATATGTTCCAAATGATAAATATTGGCATTGAATACCATATTTTCCTGATAAGGTGCTTATCCTTCAGTCTCCATTTGTACAATTGGTCCCAATTGGTTAGGCAATTCTTTGAGTAGAAGGTTCCTGATAGTGTTGATCCTAGCTATTGGGTTATTTTAACCCATATTTTAATTGCTTTTGTACACTGAAAGAACATATGTGTTATTGTTTCATTGTTCTTAAGAAACCTATGACAAACATGAGATCCCATGATATTCCTCTTAATGAGGTTGTCTCCAATTAGAATCTTATTTTGGAGCACTAACCAAAGAAAGGCTTGAAGTTTTGGGGGAACCTTGTAATTCCATACATTATCTATGGTTGAGTTATTTTGACCCTATTGTTGTAGTAACATCCCTTGTCTGACTATGTAAACACCTGACCCATTAATAGATCCCCATATAAGTTGATCTAGAATTTGGGGAGAAAGTTTAATCCCTTCAGTTTGGATGTGTAGTTGTCTCCATGAGTCTTGGTCAATATGTGGCAAGGGTGGATCTCTCACCCATTCAATTAAGCTTGTAATAGAGTTAACACCCAACTATTACAAGACTCCTTTTATTTATGGGAAACAAATTCTTAATGATTGGAGGTTCTCCCAAGCTTGTATCATCTCATATATTAATTTAATTACCATCCCACGGAATCCAAGAGGTATGATTTAATATAAAATATTTAGCTTCCATAATATATTTCCAAATTGAAGAGAATCCTACTAAAATTTTCACACTTTTTATGAGCTAGATCCCATTAGAGTTGTTTAGATATTTGCATTTTAAGATTTGCTTCCATGGAGAGTCTAGTGGAGTGAGTAGATTCCAAAGTAGCTTAGCATTTAGTGCCTTGCTAAAAATTACTATTTTTCTAATTCTTAGGCCTCCCTACTCCTTTGGCTTGGTAACAGTCTCCCAATTGACCAAATGGAACTTTTTCCTATTTGATTGCCTTCCCCCTTGCCATAGGAAAGTTCTTAACATTGCATCTAACTTTTGCAAGATATATAAGGGTGCATGATACACCAAAAATTGATATATGAAAATACTTGCTAATACTAATATAATTAAAATAACTCTTCCAACCAAACCCAACCAATCATTGCTATACTGTTGTATTCTCCTTGACATCCTTTCTAGAATTACATTACAAGTATCCTATTTTTTTATGGATGCCCATAGGAACACCTAGGTAGCTAAAGGTATCAATACCTTTGTGAAATCCCAAAATCTAAGAGAGAACTCTATATTTTATTGTTGAAGTATTTATAGTATAAAATCTGCTCTTAGGGTGTTTATATTTGCCTTGTGGCTAAAGAGAAACAATCTAAAACTTCTTTGATTTACCTGACATTCAATTTTGTGGCTTCCCCTAGTAAAATATTATTATCTACAAATTGAGCATGAGTGATTATTCTATATCCTATAGTTGCTCTTATTCCTAAGTTTTATTTCCTTCTCAATTTGGTCAGGGTCCTCCTTAAATTTTTAGCAAGAAGGATATAAAGGTAAGAGGAGAGAGGACACCCTTGCCTTAATCCTCTAGCGGCTTTAAAGAAGTTAGCAAGTTCCCCATTGAATAGATAAGCTATACAAGGTCCCTTTATTCAATCTCTTATCCAGTCCATCATTTGAGCTGGAAATCCAGTTTTGGCTAACACCTATGTTAAAAATCCAACCTCTACTTTGTCAAAGGCATTAGCTATATCAAATTTAATGGTTATTCTTTTCTTCTTAGACTTGGCACTTGAGTATAGGGCTTCATGAATCATTATAACTTTATCATATATTTGCTTCTCTAGAATAAAACCCCCTTATCCTAACTCTATCAAATCATTAATATTCCTTTTAATTCTATTTGTTATTATTTTAGTCATTATCTTATAAGAGCAATTGCACAAAGATATAGGTTTGAATATGTCAAACGTAACTTCAATTTTTTCTTTTGGAATTAAAGCTAAGCAAGTGGAGTTTATTACCCCAGACAACTGACCTCTTATCCTTATCTCTTCTATCATTGCCAATAGGTCATCTCCTATAACTTTATAATATTATTGATAAAAATTATTGGTGAAGCCATTTTGTCCTAGAGCTTTGTTCTTGGGCAGTGAACGTATAACTTAGCCCAACTCTTCTTTGGTGTTTACGGAAGAGAGATCTTTGTATTTATTTTTAACAAAGGAGGAATGTTGTTTAAAAGAGTGACCCAAACCTATTGATTTACTATTATCTTTATGAGAAGGGTTGAGTAATGATCTCTTCCTAGTTCCTTTATGACTACCTAGTCAGAATAAGTTTCTTCAATTTATGATTTTCTCATATTTTATTTCATTGGTAGTGTTGCATTATTTTTAGATGAAAGTAATTAATATTTTTTCTTATTTCTTGATCCAAATCACTCTTGATTGAAGTCTCTAAAATGCCTCTTCTTATTTGAAATATTGATCCATTTCTTAGTTCAACTAGAGTCTTCTCTCTTCCTGATGAGGGGTTGGAGGTCGATAACCTATCTCTTGCTCTACTTCGTCCATCTATTGTAGCAATATGCTTGATCTATTTTCAACTTTAGTATTATTGGTAATCTAGATCCTAATGGCTTTCTCGAGATCAAAAATTTTCATTTTCCATACCGCTTGGGGATTTTTTGCATATACATGATGTTTCTAGATAGTTTCTACTAAAGGTGCAAAATCCTCATGCTCCATCCATTCTGGATTTTACTTGAAAGGAATTTTTCTTTTTTCAAGAGCACTATCACCCGTATCCAAATAAATAGGCTTATGATTTGAGACCGAACTTTGAATTATACCACTTGATACAAGTGGATACTTGAATAGTATATATTCTTGTATCAAGAATATATCTAATATTTCTATAATGAATTTAACCCCAACTCTTTTATTTGTTTATGTAAATTTTTTATTTTTAGGAATTATATCCTAAAGTTTCTACTTAGTTATAATTTGCATAACTAGGTCCTTAGAAGGGTATTTTGAGGGAATGCCTCCTTTTTTCTTCCATTGGTATAAATTCACATTCACGTCCCTTGATATAATTAAATTTGGGGGTCTTTCTTGATGAATATAGTGCTGAGGACTTTTTCAAGCCTCTGGTTTTAAGACAATTATTTGATCCATAAAAATTGCTATGGTCCAATTCTATCCATGTGGAAAGGAGAAAGAAGCTGCTATTCAATTTGAGTGTATTATTTTATTAATACACATCAGGGCCTATGGATCCCATGTATGGAGAAGCTCCCCTGAGGCACTGACAAATATATTGCCTCTAGGTCTAAGGATCTCCATATATTTTTCTATTCTATTCTTGCTAACTGCTCTATCAATTTAGTTTCTTGAGTATCGATAACCATTGGCTTTTGCTAGGCTATTAATTAAATTAGAAATAATATTTTAGGAAACTACCCAATCCCCTTGCAAATAGAAACTTTAAAGATATTATTTTTGGTGAGCTACGCAAGTCGACACTAGATTGGTAAAATTTCTTTCTTTTGGATCTAAATTTGCATCTATCATAGGCAAAAACCAATTGATATGGATCCAATAAATTTTTGGTATGTCCTTAGTTGGTAAGAAATTTGCTCCAAAGTAGGAATGATTCACTCTATTTAAGGCCAATCATTCAAAAAAGTCAAAAGTTTGTCAAAATCCAATCCAGCTAGTAATTTCCTTTCATCATCTAATGATTTGCTCTAATTAGCTGGTAATGCACTCTAGAATAGTAAAATTTCTTTAAATAGAATCCAAGGAGCGATTTTCTTGGTTCTGAGTAGCAAGTCACTAAAAAAATAAAAATTTCCTCTACCCTAAGAAGAGCAATTCGCCTCAAAATCAAAGTGATTTGCTTTGAGTGACTCACTTGAATCTTCTATTGCAAAACTATTTAAGTTAAATTTTTGGGAGCTATTTACTCTAGTGTGTAGTGAATCACCCCAACTTGCTAGTGATTTGCTCCACCTAGGGAGCGATTTGATCATCTATTTAAATTTTAGAATTTTTGAGTTTTTGACTCTAAAATTTTGTTTATGCAAATACATATGTGGAAGGATTGGATAGAAACTTTGTTATGATATTCAACAAAGTGAAGTAAATAAGTTGATCTTATAATGGAGATATTTTATAATCAATGAGTGAATCACTCTTAGGAAAAATCAAGTGAATGATTTACTTTCACAAAAAACATCAAGTGAGCGATTTGATTTCACAAAAAAGAAAAACCACTCTAATTTTTTCCTCCTATATTTGATATATTTGAGCTTCAGGCAACATTATGGTGGCTCAACTACAAGGGAATCCTTAGATGGTGCAATATATATCGTGGACACAAAATCCTCAACTAACCCAATACATGCAAATTTCCCAAGGTTAGCAACAATTTATACAAAACCTATAGCCAAACATGGAGGCTCATCAAACAATGTAGAATTTTGTTTTGCAATATATGTATCAAAGACAACAATCAATGCAACAAAATTTGATGAGACAAAATTACCATGTTGCACATAAATAATAATGGAATCAATATTCTAAATAACAACTAACAAATTCTCCAATAGGAAAACCTATGAATCAAATGTTATGTAGGTTGACATAGTATGGACAAGCATCTCAACAACCTAAATTGATTCGATAATAAATTCTAATGGTGTTAATGTAGCAAGACTATCTAGCTTATTCAACCCAAACCCATCAACAACAAGTGACCCCACAATATCAACCAGATCCCCAATGTTTTTTTTTTTGATAAGTAGATTATATTAACAAATGGATTTTGAAATGGGCCCCAAAACCAGATCCCCAATGTTAGTAGGACTTACAAGAGTTAAAAAAAAAATTGTACTAGCTCAAGGGCATGCTTATGTTCATTAAATGTATAAAGAAACAAGATGATGTATTTGAAGAGAAGAATTTGAGAATTCAATAATAAAAAAATAGAATAGCCTCAATGGTTAGTGACTCAACAACATGATCTATCAACCCTTGCCCATGAGGAATTTTTGGACTATAATGAGTCCCTTCAAGTTAGAGCACTTTAGAAGGAAAATATGCAAAGGTGCATAATAGCATGGGTAATATGAATTCAAATTTCTAGTGCCATACCTGTAAAATGAGTCATAATTCAACAAATTAAGCTATGACATTCTATCATGCCTAGGAAAAAAATTGACAAGTTTCAAGCTAGTCAATAATAGCAAATCAACCTATTTCCATCAACCTAATAATGGTTAGTAAACCCATGATAATCCAACCATTGATAAATCAAGTGATTGCATCCCAAGTAAATATGACATAAGCTATGCAATTCCTGGAGAATTTAAAATGAGTGGTTATTTACTCAAAGAGTAGTAATGAGCAATCCTCTAGAGTGTCCTCAACCCCTCAAAAATAAATATACCCCCTTTATACTATTTAAAGTGTAATCTAATTCATGGCCAAGGTCAACATTGTATGATATAATATTGGATAGGACTAAGGACATTCATTATACAATATATTCAATTTATTATAATATTTTATTATGTAAGCCTTATGGGTTACAATTAACCTTGTTATGGTTAAACCCACCTTATAAACTTGTAATTAACCTTAAAGCCTTTCTTGTTATGTCGGCTTAAGGTTAATTTTATTTATGTATTTGGGGATTTGGTATTGGTATAAATATCCCCATCATCAATTTAATTATTGGATAATACCAGGATTATTTATGGTGTCTATGGACACCCCCTAATCTCTATCACTTTTCCTTTCTTTTGTCCATCTACACATTTTGGATAAGATTTGAGTGGATGGATTAGTACTATTCATTTTTGGAAAATATTGTAATTTCCAGTATGGTATCAAAGTGGGTATGGATCAATATTTCGTGGCCACATAGAAAGTTATTTTAGAGCCTCTGATCCTTCTTCTAAATTCTAGGCCAAATATTAAAAGAGATTTTTATCTATCCAATTTTCCTAAAAATTTGAAATGTTTTTGCTAAAATTTCTTCCTTGTTCATTGTTATTGAAACTCTTTTAATTCTTCATCTGAAAGATTAAATTTGTTTATGAATTGCCATTTTTCCTTCCTCTCCCTATGCCATGGTATGATTGAAGAAAAAATAAGGTAAAAAATCAAATTTAAATTTGAAATATTTTAAGTCTTTTAAAATTTGTGTATGGGCATGTGTGTAAAGCAACTGACACTTTACACTTTGACATAATTTATTAGTGTTTTCAAGGGAACAATTATTACTTTTGACAATATTGGAGCAATGAGGAGTTTCTTATGCAAGTAATTGTTAAGGCATTAGGGATTCTACAGTTTGAATCCCCGTGTGAATATTTTTAAAAATATATTTGTGGTAAAAAAAGGACAAAACATGCTCTAAATCTCTTAATTGCCAACTAAATGTGCAGTACAATGATCTACATGACAAGCCTTGGAACAAAGAGGGGTGGAGTATGTTCGAACCCCAATGAATTTTTTTTTTGTTTAAAGAAATAACTTGAATACCTTTTCTATGAGATTGTAGTTGGAGTTGTCTTAGTAAGGGTGCATGGAAAGTTGGTTATGTGAAGGCATTTGGAGGTAGCATATGAAGGGATCAAGTCACATTGTCTTTATTTTTTATATTTTTTGCTCTAAGGCTTAGGCTATCAATGATTTGTTGGTTTCGACACCCAAAGAAGTGCCTTGACTAGGTCAAGGGTCTTAGGTGGACAATGAATTAGGTTTGAACTTCTTAAAGGACTATATTGACCCTTAAATTTTATTGTAAAAATTAGGCCAGCTAGGTGGCCAATGTGACCATCATCCATGTTTTTCTTAGATTTTGTACCTTTGTCCCACTTGAACCAAAAACTAGTAATTCACTAATCTAAAAGGAGTGGTTTGCTACTTTGCAAAATAACATTTGCTAATTTATAACAAAATACACTTTCTAGATGGATCGCACAATCACATTATTTGGACTAATTGTTCATTTTACACTTAGGTATTTTTATTATTATTCTTGAAATGTAGTGGCCTAAAAATATGTTATTAGGGATACAAAATTGTGACTCCTTGTATTTCATGGCCCCTAATTATCAAGAATGCAATGGTAGTAGCCAAGCTACTATAGGTAACTCCAATATTGAAATATTTGATGAAATTGATTAATTATTTTAAAGTTAAAGCATTATGCATTCTATGAGGATTTGGTCCTATTGTTATTTATTGGGATTTATGTCTTAAAAGCATTAATAGATTTTTTACAAGTATCAAAATTATGCCAAAGTTTTAAACCATTATCATGTATCTTAAAAAATATTTATAGACGTGGTTCTCATCATTAAAAGTCTCAAGTAAATAAAATAGGTGCCTGTCTGTTGTTATATGATTTGAATATATATGGAAGAGTAATCCATCACATTGGAGCTAACACAAAGGATTTGCTTTGATCTATGGTAAAATAGAAATATCCAAAAGATGGTTTTATCAAGATTAATTTTGATGGTGCTTTTGAATGAAACTCATGAAAATTTGGTAAAGGTGGGATTTTTTAAAATAATGAAGGTTAAATTATCCTCACTTACTTAGAATCATATGGAAATTCAACTATAACTATATTTAGGAACGAGTAATTCTTACATGGATAAAAAATACCATTGAAAAAGGATAAAAATGTTTTTCAATTAAGAAGGATTCATAAATTATTACTAACTATTAAGAAAAATGAATGTGGAGATTGGATAAAGAATAATGTCCATCAACTATTACTGGAGGCAATATCTTGAAAATATTATCTATAGAGAAGGAAATTGCATGTTAGATAATTTAACTAATCATGTTGTTGATATTTTTCTTGGAGAAATTCAAAATTTAGAAGGTAATTAGTCAGGTAAGTTTTTATCTCATAATGAAAATAATGTTTAGGATCTGATTGTGCAAACATACAAATTGAGGAAAATGAGTTCTATTTTTAATAGAAAGGCAGATGAAGAATATCTTTGATAAAAATAAAATCTATAAACAATCTAATTGACTTGATACTAATGTAATATTTTTATTATTTTAAAGGGAGTGGAACTACAATAGTCCACCTACTATTAGTACATTATAGTAGTGAAGCAATCATTTGGACAAAAGAAAGAAAAAATTCTATACAGTGTTGGAACTCACAATATTATCCAAAAACAAATAGAAGTAATCCATCCACTTCAAAAAAAATTTAAAGAAATTTTTTATATTATTCAATATAGCAAAAATATTATAAGTTGGCTAGGTGCTACAAGCATCATAGGAAAACCAAGGATACATGTAGCCAAAGCTGGAATCCCACAAGAGCAAGAATACCTATAAAAAACAAAATCTCTTCCCTAGCATATTTGGAATAACTAGAACAAAGAAGTCCTTTTTTTCACAATAGCCCGCGGAACAAACAGAGCAAATATTAGTCTGTGTGATCATCTCTTAAGTTTGTAAAATTATCGATTTTAAACTTTTTTATGCAAGCTAAAGAAGGATGCAATAGAAATCTCATTGGCCTTTTTATTTACCAAATGGTTCCACTTCCTAGGAATGTGATGCCAATTAATCTATTCAAATTTTATCAAAATCTCATAGACTTGATTCAACAACCAACACAGAATAGAACTGGCCTCTTGTTTGCTACAAAAAAATTGTATGATTAGCTTAGAGCCCCCCTAAATTGAAAGGGGTTTGACATTTTATCTTGTTGCTAAAGTAATACTAAATTTGTAGCCCATCAATTCAACTACATTATTTAAGAAAAATTTAAGAGTCTTGGAGTGTGTTCCTAACCATAAAAATCCTTCAATAGCAGCTATTCTAGGGTTAGAATTCGAATCCCCCTTAAAGAATAGAGCTAGAAAATTAAAACACAATTGAGGAGTTAGGTTGTTGATAATAGAGGTGTTAATTAGATCTTGAAGATTCCAATTTTTGAGGATGCATAACTCAACTCTAGAAAGAGCACTCTAATATTGCTTAGCTTTAAAGTAGGCTCTAGTATTTTCCATGATAGCATAATTTATCTTATGTATCAAACTTGCCTTATGAGTTGATTTTAATTCAAATATTCTATAGTTGAGGCTTACCTTGAAAGGAGTTGAGAGGCTTACCTTGAAAGGAGTTGAGGCACTTTTTGTTCTAGTTTTTAGTACAATACTTAAGATTTAATCTGCTTCTAATGTTTATTCCAAAGTTGAGAGCAAGCGAGATCCAAACCGTAGAAGTTTCCTCACATTAAAAAAATATATGGACTTGAGTTTCACAAATTTTAAAGCATCTAGAACAAACATGTGGGCCTAAAATACCTCTTTTAGAGAGATTTTGTTTTGATGAACTAGCCATTGGTTTTTTTTTTTTTTTATGGGGTGACATTTTGACCCCAAATGTGATTTTAATTTTTGTCTAGAGGCTCACTTATCTAGAGATATGCACCAACCTTGATTGAATAGTTAATTTTGCCCAAAATAAAGTAGTCTTTATTATCTAGGTCTATGGGAAGAATACCAGTGAATTGCTTTTGTATCTAAGGCCACTCCCTTTTCTGTTCTGCATCCAACCCATGAAGTTGAATCCATTTTGGCTGATTACCTTCCCAAGTGATGAGATAGGAAAGTTTGTCTATCTCAAGATGACTCATGAATTGAAAAAAATCCTTAGAAATTGAATTAATTAAGGGATTTTTACCAATAATAGAATCATCCCAACACCTGATACTATTACCATTCCTTAAGCACCAAGTGATGTTATCTTTAATGATCTAGACTGATTTAACAATCAATACCCAAATTTTAGATATGCCTGGTTTTTTTATGGATACCTTTGAGTAGTAGCATGCCATGGTTACCTTCACCATACTTTTGAATAAGATCCAAAGCGCCACTAGAGGGTTTATTAAGTTCTAGATAATTTTGGCCTTAAGAGCATTTCTCATACTAAAAGAAGATCAGATACCCAAGCCCCCTTGAGATTTTATTTTTATCACTTAACTCAGCTTACAAGATGGAATTTCTTCTTGTGAGATTGCCTTCCTCCTTGCCAAAGAAATTTCCTAATTATTTTGTCAATTTTTTGTATGATTGATATAGGAGTGTGATAAATCATAAACTGGAAGATAGGAAAGCTTGCAATGTTAGATTTAATAAAAACTAGTTTGCTAACAAGACTAAGCCACCCATTACTATAAGTTAATATTATCTCGTCAATATTTTCCATAAAATTAGATCTACAATAAGAAATATTTAGCTTGAAACTTTTAGGCACCCCTAAATATTTAAAGAGGCCAATTCCACCATGAGCAAACTAAAGAATTTGAGCAAAGCTTCTATTTTCAACCAGGGAAGTGTTGATAGGGTAAAAATTGTACTTGTTGGCATTAATAGAAGCTCCAAAGGCATTTAGAAAGAGGTTTGAGTAGCATTTAATCCTTTTAACATTCAACTTGGAGGTTTTCCCCATCATTATCGTATCATCAAAAAATTATGCATGAGTAATCTCCTTGATCTTAACAACTATCTTAATTCCAATTATTTTACTAGCCCTTCTTTTAGTAGAGATAGATCTACCTAAAGCTTCAACTAAAATAATATAAAGATAAGGAGATAGGGGGTAGCCTTGGTGTAAACCTCTAAAATCTCTAAAGAATCTAGTCAGAGAGCCATTGACAATAGGAGCAACCCATGGGTCTTTGATGCAACCAAAAATACACTAGAAGAGAGATAAGGGAAATCCAAAAGAACTAAGCACTTGAGCCAAAAAATCTAAATCAACTCTATAAAAGGCATAGGCAATGTTAAGTTTAACCATGATCCTTTTTTTTATTCTTTACCATCAGTATGTAAGGCCTCATGGAAAATCACAACGTTGTCATATAGTTGTTTTCCAGGGATGAGACCTCCTTGCTCATTGGAGATAAGTTTATCTAGATGCGTTTTTATTCTAGTGGCTATGATTTTGGTCATAAATTTATATGAAGCATTACATAAAGAAATAGGCCTAAATCAACTGAAGGTTGAGGTATTATTTTCCTTTGGAATCAAAGCTAAAAATGTAGACTTAATAGCACCAATAAACTTACATTTTTTATGAGCATCCTCAATCATTTGAAGATCTATAACTACCGACTCAAAGAATTGGTGGTAAAAGGTATTAGTGAATCTATTTGGTCTAGAAGATTTATCCTTCATAGATATGAATACAATATCCTTAAGTTCTTCCAGAGTTACTACCTAGAAAAGAGAATTTTTAATTCATCGGTTATTACCTTAGGAATGTTTTGTAGCAACATAACCTGAGCAACATGATTTCCATTGAATTTTTGATAAAGGGATTCATAGTGGCTACACAAATTTTTTTATCTTTAAAAATTGGAGACCTTGTCACAATTTTCTAACTAGATTTCATGAATCATATTCCTTTGATATCTCTTATGATCCTTAAGATAAAAGCACCTGATGTTGGAGTCTCCTTCCCATAGCCAAGTCATGCATGATTTGAGTCTCCAGAATTGTTCTTCTTGTCTAGATTTCACATGAAGTTAAGAGAGAATGAAATCTCTATCAAATTTTTGTGTTTCAATGGGAGGTGCTAGCTATGAAAGCTCTTTTATTTCTCCCAACCTAAGAAGGAGGAATTGTTTAGATTTATCAGTATTATAATATAGTTTAATCCAAATTATATGGTTAGATTTTAGCCTAGAGATTTTGATATTCCATATATCTTGAGCATTACGAGAGGGGCACCAAGCTTTCCAACTATGCTCAACTTCCTTTGAAAATCCATTCAAGTTAACCCAATCTAGGTTATATTTGAATGGAATGGGACCTAAATTTTTGTTGTTACCACTATCCAAAAGGATAGGCTTATGATTAGAGACTATGCTTTGGATGATTTTGCTAGTTATTGAAGGGAAACACTTGACAATATCTTCTTGGAACAAGAATCTATCAATTCCTTTAGAAATGAAATGATTTCCTATCCATAAACTAGTCCAACTATAGAGGCCTTTAGAAGGCTTGATGTATTTAAGATAAAAAAGAGAAATAATATCTTCCACATACTCCCTATAAGGATCTCTAATACTAGAGCCACCTATTTTTCAGAGAGGAAGAACACCAAATTAAAATCTCTAGATATGATCAAATTGCTTGGATTAATTTCTTAAATGTTGGAAAGAATTGAAAGCCAACATTACTTCTTGGAAATTGGGGAGTTAGGGGCATACACATTCAAATAGGTTAAAGATAAACCTCGAACATCAAATATAAGAGAAACCCAATGTATGCTTTTCTTACCACCAATTTTGGATAAAATGTTCTTCTCCCATGTTGTAAGAAGGCCACAAAAAGCTCCTTGGAAACAAATAACATCAATTTTAACGTTGTTCTTGTTGGTCATCAAATCCGCACAGGAAAGGACTTTCGATGGGTTTGCGCGCCCTGGACCTGCGACCAACATTGAAAGGCCGAGGGGAAGAGATGCCCCTCGTGCCAATCTCCGGAGAAAGGTCGGCTCCTATGCTAAACTACTTGGGTGTTTTGAGACAAGAGTGCAGGAAAGAGATAAAAGGAGTAGGGTTAGAGAAAGAAACAAAAAAGGAGTAGGGTTAGAGAAAGAAATAAAAGGGTTAAGGGAGAGAGGTTGATGATTTGAGGTGGGAGAGAACAGAAGCACGATCACTAACTGACACCTGAATAGAAGCAAAGAACACTAAGGGTAAAATGAAAGAAATGTAATATCAACCTCCCTATGTATCCTCTCGAATGAGTTTCAAGACACTGTCCCCGATCGCACACAGAACGCAGAGTTCAGCATCTCAGTCTGCGAACGAAGAGAGATGGAAGAATCAAGCAAGACAGGAAGCATAAAATAAAGTTAATAAGACACTTTTCTAACTCCTATGTATCCTTTCGAACGAGTTTTAGGACACTGTCCTTGATTGCACCCTGGACGCAGAGTTCAACATCTCAGTCTACAAACAAAGAGAGATAGAAGAATCAAGCACAAAAGGCAGCATAAAAGAGAAGAATTGAGCTCAAAGTCTCTTAGTATTAATCGTAGGACATCAAGTTACAACAACTTTCTAGCAGATAGTTCCCCCCCTTTTTACATTACATGCCTAGGTTTTTATAGAGGACCCGACCCTCTGAGTCATTATTACAAAAAACAGCGGAGTACACCCTCGAGCCCTGAGAAATCGGCGCCTCATAGTTGCTACGAATGATCTCTCAAATCGGTCACCAAAACTGGCAACCGTGACCGGGTCAACCATGGAAACATTCATTTAATGCACCGCCCGAGTGTCCCTGGCTTCTGGATGCTGTGCTTGAGTGATCGTTATGCCCACCAAGTTTTACTTCGAGGACTGTAACGTCCCTTTCATTTGCCAAAAATGGGCAGCGGACTTATCGGGCAAGAAAGGGGGCATTTATAAGGGGCTCTTGATCACCTTGGGAAGCTGCCCACCTTGGAACGTGGGCCCAAAAAGTGCTTCGCTACATCTCTGCCTCGCCAAAGTCTTGGGCCAAAGTGACTTCTCCTCAATTCGGTCTTCGCAAAATAGCGCTTCGCAAAACTACTTCGGGGATGTTGAGTGCCGAGCGGATTCCATATTTGAAATGGGGCTCTTTGTCCTTTGCTGGCGAAACTGCTTCGGATGGAAAATGTTTCGGCCCGATTCTCTCTCAAAACTACGGTTCGGGAATATCCTCCCGAAGCATTTCTCTATTTTCGAACCACCGTCATTTTGCTTCGGCGCCACCGCTTTGGGTGAAAATCGGTCGAAGTAGGTGTTAGAAATACTTTGGGCCCGAAGTAGTTTCCTTACCTTAGCTGATTTTGGATTATGCTCTCCTCCTTCGACGAAGTCATTTGGATGCTGCTTCGCAAAACTTCCGCCCGAAGCGGCTGCTGAAAATGCTTCGGGTGCGAAGCGTTATCTTTGTATTTTCTTCGGTGATATTACTTCGCAAGGCTTTCACCCGAAGTGGTAATTTAAAGTGCTTCGGGCCCGAAGCTCTTCCACATTCTCCTTCTTTTCTTTCGGCGAAGTTATTTTCCTTGGCTTGTTTGGTCGTGAAGCTCTTTCTTCTTCATTTTATAAAAGGGGCGATAAGGAGAGTCAAAATTGTTGTAACTTAAAATAAAAGAAAAACTTTCAACAAGGAAATATTATACAAAATTCTACTATTCTTCTACCCCTTGTATAATGTGACAAAAAGTGTCAACATTCTTGGCGGCTCGCGGGGTGACGAGCTCGTCTCGGCAAAAGAACCCTTTAGCCCTGATCCATTGGGCTGCAGAGTTACTGGTTTTCCCTAGACCCTACTTCTACGGTCTGTCCCTCTTCTTGTTCCTCTTCTCCTTCTTCTTCTCCCTCTTCCTCTGGCGTGGCTTCTGGCTGAGGTGATGGTTCGAGGTGATCGCGGATGTGCTTCATCGTTCTTCGGACATGAGCCCAGGCACCCTTTTGGAATGGTTCTTGATCTTGTAATGCCTTAACCAAAATGCGAAACCGATCAATTTTCCCGATGTCAGCATGTTTGGCCCTGATGAATAAATCGTTTAGGCATGCTACCATCTTGCAGTACCTCAAAATGAAGTCGGTTATCTGCCCTTCCGAGATCGGCTCTACCCACCCGTCTATCTCTGAGACATCGCCCTCGAACTGGAGCCAGACTGGTTTGAGGTCATCTTTAGTCAGAAGGTTCCCATCATCGTCTGTGAAACTCGGGAAACCCAAGGAGGAGAGGTCCTAAAAATAATTCATCGAGGCACGCTGCTCATTGTCAAAAATTTCTTGGAGCCTTCTCGCCTTTTGAGCTTTGCACACCTTGGAAAAGAAGGCACGAATTGTGGCTTGGGCCGTGGACCAATCCCTAGCCGTTCGAGTCATCGCAGTGACCTACAAGTCCTGATATTTTGCATTCTGGACGTCGAAGGCTAACTTGAGCCTCGCTCCCGGCTTTTTGTGTGACTTCATCAATGATTGGCCCTCCTTCGGCAATAGCGCGCTGGGCTTCGGTGATGAAGGTTAGAATCGTGAGGGCGCTGGAACACCGAGACCTAAAATTCTTGAGCAAATGGGCACGAATCTCCTTAATTCTGCTCCTATCAAACACCGACAGGTCTTCCTTCTCGTACAACTAGGCTTGCATTTGTGCAACTCTGCCTTCCAGCTCTTTGGCCTTTAGATCATGTTCGGCCTGTCTCTGCGCCTGATTTTCTTTAGTATTCTGGAGCTGTAGAACTTGCAGCTTTAGGGCGCATGTTTCCTTTTTCATGGCCTTGCACTGCTCCTCGGCCTCTGCCAACTTGGAGCGGACCCTCACCAAATATTCTTCTAACTTAACATTGGCGGCCTCGGCCTCGATCCTGCGCTGGTTGGCGATGACTGCATGAGCCCTAAAGGTCTCAATTCGGACATGCATGGATGCCGATTCGTTGTCTACATTTAGATGCACTAGGTCCTTGGGTGTTTCTTGGTAGTCATAGTCTGCTGGAGTCATTTCATCCAGAGGATTCTGAACCTTAGGGACCTTCTTGATCTTGTGCATCTTCCTAGCTTTCAAATCAAACACGACGCATTTTTCAACTTGAGCCGTCGCTCGCCCTCTTTTCTTTCTCGCCTCCTTCAGGATTTTGTCAGTATTCTATCGGGCTTGGAGTAGCTTCTCGGCGAGGGGGCGTTCCTTGATCAAGGACATCTCAAATTCAAACAAGGCTAGATCACCAGCCGAAGGAGTGAACAAATATAGGGAGTGGATGGGGGATGTCTCATCAGAAGGTCCGACGGTGAGTGTAGCGGGCATTTTGGCAATGGCGGCCACATCATGCGAGACGGGGGATTGGGTGGTAGGGCTCGACATCAAAGTGATACCTCCACTTCTGCTAAGAATCAAGGGAGTGGCATCATGAGTGGGCGAAGTGATATCAACGGACTTATCCCGGCCGGGATCATGGGATGGACCTGGACTAGCTATGGGCGATGTGTGAGGGGATGAGTGGCCCTGCAGGGGAGACTGATGGGATCCTTCGACCGTGGCCACAGTGGATGTGGGTGAGTCCTGAGCATAGGGTGAAGCATGCATACCTGAGTGCCCTCCTGGAAAAGCGACTGTAGTGACTTCAGGTGCAGCCGTCTCCTGTTCTTCTTCTGCTTCGACATCTTCAACCTCCATGGTTTCTGCCTCAGCGTCCCCTTCGTATTGGAGGAGTTCCTCCACATTGATGACATTAATATCTGGGATGATTTCGGCGCTTGGTGGTGCTACGCCTTCGACGTTTGCTTCGGATGGGCCCGATGTAGGTCGTCCAGTGGAAGGGCTCTGAAAACCTGTGCGAAGCCGCTTTGGATGGCTTGGAGGCACTTGGACTGATTCTGGCCTCTTTCTCTTTGTCCTCACCAGTGGTTGTTCTGACTCCTTGAAACTCATGCCTTGGCCTCCCACAGGTACCTGAGGTGGTTTACGTGGTGTGGCTTTGGCCTTCTTCCCTTTCTTCGGCTCCGAAGTAGTTTCCTTACCTTTTGGGCTTTCGCCCGAACCTGGTATAGCTGGGGGAATGAGGTCGGCAAAGGACAGGGGCTTCCATGTCCCAGCATTGGCCTCATAGACCGCCGTGAAGTCCTTGTCAGTTGCCAAAAGTCCATAAGAGTTCATATTTTGGTGGTGGACCCTCATTATCCACCATTCTCTTAGCTAGGCCACATCCCAATCTTTCACCGCCTCCTTCAAGTCATCCTTTGCCTTCTTCCAGAAGGTGGAGTTGGGGCTCGGGAGAGGGTGCCGAACTGGGTCATATGCGACCTCCATCGGGTAGAACTCATGCCAGGGAGGTAGCATTTCCATTTTCTCCAAGTGCCACTCTAGATCCCTCCCATTGGGATTGTTCCTCTGCTCTACGATTTTTGGATAAGGGCAAGCGTGGAAGTTCTTAAATCGAAGATGGTCCCTCATTACCCCCAAGGGGTCATAGAGCCATTGCTGAGGAAGCTGGACTAGGCCAAAATTGGTGAGTTTCTCCTCCAAGAAAACATTTTGTTTGAGGGAAAACACCTCGATAACTCCCATTTTGAAAGGGAAATCACAGGTGTGAGCCCATTTCCGTCCATGGCCATAAATGGCGTTTGTTGCATCGCTCTGCCGAGCGACCTCCAATGCAAACTGGTACTCGGAGGGGTAAACTGGCAGTAAGAAGGGCTTCCCTATGAAGCCGAATATGCGAATTACAAGCCCCTGTGTCAGCTAAAAAATTTCTCCCCTTTTCTCTTGTACCACCTTGTCCCTTAGGAGGAGGGGAACCCGAGGGGAAGACCCCGTTAGCATGTGCATTGCGGGTCCCAAAAATTGTTGGTTAAAAGAATAATAGGACTCCATATTCAATAGGAGAGGGGTCCACTGGTATACAGGCAGAGGATTTCCATCCTCGCCGCTTGCCATAATAGCAACATAAGGGAAACTCTTATGTACATGAAAGAAAAATAACCAAATAAGAAGAGAACAGGGTGAGAAATACTTATTTGTCCCAACATTCTTCATGCTGGTGAGCTGCGTATGTAGGGTCCTGGCCACCCATTCTGCCCAATCAAAAAATACTGGGTTGGTGCTTGGCCTCGAAGCATCAAGGGCATAAAATTCCCCTCTGGAAATACACTCAGCCAAAGACACCTGCCACGGGTGTACCAAAGCATCGGTAGATAGGCCTGCCACCCATGCAATGATGGAGAAGATGTCGACATTTTTGAAGGCCTCTAAGGGTAGGGGCATTTGGGGAAAATTTCCCGAAGGGAGCCCACTTTTGAGGCTCTACTGCAAAAAATTGATCATGTAATTGGAGGACTTGAACCTCTCCATTTGTTCGCTAAGAATAACGTTGCGAACCGTGTACCCCTTAGGAGGGCCCCCGCTGTGGTGCAAAGGCTGCCTGGACATCTTCTTTCAGAATGGAGAACAACTTGTGGCCGGAGGCATCCACCACTTGCCCGGAGGCGGGCCGATAGTTTCGCGCGATGGCATCAATCAGCTCAGGGCAATGATGTGTGGGGGGCGTCAGATACCAGTATATCTGGGAGTAGTAAGCGATAGCTCTTTTGCTGTCTGTCGAGAGCCTGCTTTTCATGAACTCGATGGTGCTCCTGAGTTCAGCTACGCTCCTTGATAGCTTGGTGTCTCCGATCCTATCCCACGCATCAATCAACGGTTCTTCAGGTTGCTCATCCTCGTAATCCTCTCTTTCTCTTATGACTTGTTTCTCGGGGCGACGGCTAAAATCAACTTTCTTCGGCCCTTTGTCATGGCCCTTTGCCTTTGGCTGTTCGGGGGCCGCCACTTCTGGTTCCTTCCCCTTTTCCTTAGAGTTCTTCTTTCCCATAGTGCTAGGGGTAATGGAGAAAACAATGCGGAGGGCTTCGAGATTGGAGGCTTCGAAGCGCAAGATAGGAGAGCTTGAAGGCTAGCAACGCAGTTTGCATGAATTATCGAGAAAATAGCTTTCTTGCTACTAGAGCCTACCTTATATAGCCCTAGAAGGCAACTACCCATATTTAAGGCACTTACCATAATTGAATCTGCGTCGCTTCATCTAATTCGCCGCATGGTGGAGTGGTACATAGGGTTGTGTGTTATGATGATTGCGGCTTGCTTTGGAAGCGTGACCCTCTGCCACTTTGTACCCGAGCATGAAATTTTCTCCTAAATGAATCCCTAAAGGACGTACCCACCACCTTTTCATTTAACTCGCCCGCTTCGAACGCTTTTGAAGGCAGCTATCGGCACGTTCCCCTAGGCACATTTTAAATGCCCCTGCCTTTTTCGTTGCCGGGTTGGTGAAGCCGAAGTCAGAGTTGAAGTGCTTCGGGGCGAACCCTTGGTGCGAGCTGTTTCTCTATGCTTCGGGCCCGAAGTAGTTCTCTTTGTCGAAGGTGGCTCGTCGGTCCTCCTTCGAAAACTGTTTCGCTTGAACTCCCCTTGGTGCAGTACTTCTCGGGCCTTGGTCCGAGTCGTTGCCGCGAACCATTTTTCATTGGTTACTTCGGGAAACCTTTTCTCGAAGGATTTTTTTTTTTTTGAGTGTTGCCGAGTCAAAACTCAACCTGAGTTTTTGAGCAGCACTTTTATTTAATAGCCAAACTATTTACAATATTCACACAGGCTTGCGGCATAATGGGCATGCCGCCACCATGGATTCACTTTAGGTGATTATCCGGTAAACCTGTAGTGTCCAGACCAGATCTGATTGTACTTTAGCAGACCCTCGAGGTTCGGCTGGACCCTTCCTAAAGTTGTCCATGCTGCGAAGAGGAAACAACGCAGCCGATTTTCGTCCTTGCTAGTGCCAGATTATTGGTGAAGAAGTTCGCCACTTGAAAGCCTTCTCGGGGCATTGGTCTTAGGGATAGCTGGAACCAATACCAGACCCAATGCCATAATTCTGTAGATTCTTCCAAATGAAGGCCGGGTACAGGTTCTTCCATCCCACTGATATGGTAACAAGGTTCCTCCGACGAAGAGTAGTCCTCCAAGATCTCTTCGGGCTCATCCTCTGAATCGGATAGGCTTGATGAGCTTTGGTCGAACACTTGCATGCCATCTCTTGGGATACAAAAAGGGTGCAAAAATGTGCCCTCTTTGTTCTCGAGTTCTTCCACTCGAGTCTGCTTCTCTTCTCGGTTCACCTCTTGATGGAGATCGTGAGCAGCCATGTTGTTCATTGGGTGGGCCACGCTTGCGTACTTCCATTGTTGAGCTAGTATGAGGTCTGCTTCCTGAGCTCCAAATGATTGCATCTCAGGTCTCGGCTTAGTGTGAGGAATGCCCCATGATGAGTACTGCGCTGGCCGGACAGGAGCAGTAATTATCGGAGGAAGCGACGGAGTTTCTCTCCACTGCCACTTTCTCGATAGGAGCAGAAGTCGTTTCGCTCGTATTGCCTCCTCAAATATTTGAGGGAACCTTCGTTCCCCGGATTGTAGTAGAATGAGGCTTACGTCCGGGTGGAAGGCCCGAACATAGAAGAGATGGGCTTGGGCGGGTGTCGGTTGGATCTCTAGTGGAATTCTCTTCCAACTTCTGCAAAATCGAACATTGAAATCCATGATACCCTCCGAGGGTGCTCTCTTGATGGTGGAGAGGTATGTGAAGAGATGGAAGGGATCCTGAGAGCCATCGAACATCTCAATCAATGCCCCCGCTAAGTCATCCCATGAGTAGATGCTTTTGGGCTTGAGCAATCTGTACCACCACAGCGCCCTTCCTTCCAGAGATAGAACAAGAAGTCTGATCATGACATCTTCATGGATAATGTCATGGAGGGTCGCTAAATCGGCAACATCTTCAAGGTGCTCTCGGGCCATTCCCACGGTGCCACTGTATTTTGTCAATGATTTCAAAGCACTTTTGGGAATTTCGTGGTAGCTTTGGATATTCAAGGGGCCTGGATCATTCCAGCTAGGAAAGCTTCTCCCAGCCATTATGACAGCAACCTGTGGAAATCGCGGTTGTCGCCGCTGAGTCGGAGTCGTTAGGTGGACATTCTTTCTCCGCTCATGAGGTCAAGGCTGCTCACCGAACCTTGATTCCTCCGGGATATCTTCTTTCAGATTTGAAAGGCGCCTACGACCAAGAAATCTAGATCTTCAACTCAACTGAGTCGCCAAGTGATTTTATCAGATGAAGACAAGCCAGAGATTCACCGAACTCGGACCTTCTTAAGACACGGGGAGTCCTAGTTACGAAAACCAGGCTTAGGCACTGGTCTTCACGACTTTAGAGATTCTCGGGTAAAATAGAGTCGCCAGATGCTAAGAGTCTTTTAGTAATGAGAGCATCGATTCTCACCACTACTCAGAAGATGAGACTGACCGGATCTCACCGGGAACTTGTTAGAACTACTGGCTTCGGTGAAGACGGGCTAGAAATTTTCTCAAATATGGGACCTTGAGTCCCATCGGGCGTGCCAGAAACTGTTGGTCATCAAATCCGCACAGGAAAGGACTTTCGGTGGGTTTGCGCGCCCTGGACCTACGACCAACATTGAAAGGCCGAGGGGAAGAGATGCCCCTCATGCCAATCTCCAGAGAAAGGTCGGCTCCTATGCTAAACTACTTGGGTGTTTTGAGACAAGAGTGCAGGAAAGAGATAAAAGGAGTAGGGTTAGAGAAAGAAACAAAAAAGGAGTAGGGTTAGAGAAAGAAATAAAAGGGTTAAGGGAGAGAGGTTGATGATTTGAGGTGGGAGAGAACAGGAAGCACGATCACTAACTGACACCTGAATAGAAGCAAAGAACACTAAGGGTAAAACAAAAGAAACGTAATATCAACCTCCCTATGTATCCTCCCGAACGAGTTTCAGGACACTGTCCCCGATCGCACACCGGACGCAGAGTTCAGCATCTCAGTCTACGAACGAAGAGAGATGGAAGAATCAAGCAAGACAGGCAGCATAAAAGAAAGTTAATAAGACACTTTTCTAACTCCTATGTATCCTTTCGAACGAGTTTCAGGACACTGTCCTTGATTGCACCCCGGACGCAGAGTTCAACATCTCAGTCTACAAACAAAGGGAGATAGAAGAATCAAGCACATAAGGCAGCATAAAAGAGAAGAATTGAGCTCAAAGTCTCTTAGTATTAATCGCAGGACATCAAGTTACAACAGCTTTCTAGCAGATAGTTCCCCCCATTTTTACATTACATGCCTAGGTTTTTATAGAGGACCCGACCCTTTGAGTCATTATTAAAAAAGATGACGAAGTACACCCTTGGGCCCCGAGAAATCGATGCCTCGCCGCTTGTTGCAAATGATCTCTCAAATCAGCTACCAAAACCGGCAACCGTGACCGGGTCAACCATGGAAAAATTCATTTAATGCGCCGCCCGAGTGTCCCCGGCTTCTGGATGCTGTGCTTGAGTGATCGTTACGCTCGTCGAGTTTTACTTCGAGGACTGTAACATCCCTTTCATTTTCTAGAAATGGGCAGCGGACTTATCGGGCAAGAAAGGGGGCATTTATAAGGGGCTCTTGATCACCTTGGGAAGCTGCCCACCTTGGAACATGGGCCCGAAAAGTGCTTCGCTACTTCTCCACCTCGCCAAAGTCTTGGGCCAAAGTGACTTCTCAATTTGATCTTCACAAAATAGCGCTTCGCAAAACTACTTCGGGGATGTTGAGTGCCGAGCGGATTCCATCTTTGAAATGGGGCTCTTTGTCCTTTGCTGGCGAAACTGCTTCGGATGGAAAATGTTTCGGCCCGATTCTCTCTCAAAACTGCGGTTCAGGGAATATCCTCCTGAAGCATTTCTCTGCTTCCGACACATTGTCATTTTGCTTCGGCGCCACCGCTTCGGGTGAAAATCGGCGAAGTAGGTGTTAGAAATACTTCGGGCCCGAAGTAGTTTCCTTACCTTAGCTGATTTTGGATTATGCTCTCCTCCTTCGGTGAAGTCGTTTGGATGCCGCTTCGCAAAACTTCCGCCCGAAGTGGTCGTCGAAAATGCTTCGGGTGCGAAGCGTTATCTTTGTATTTTCTTCGGCGATATTACTTCGCAAGGCTTTCGCCCGAAGTGGTAATTTAAAGTGCTTCGGGCCCGAAGCTCTTCCACATTCTCCTTCTTTCTCTTCGACGAAGTTATTTTCCTTGGCTTGTTTGGTCGCGAAGCTCTTTCTTTTTCATTTTATAAAAGGGGCGATAGGGAGAGTCAAAATTGTTGTAACTTAAAATAAAAGAAAAACTTTCAACAAGGAAATATTATACAAAATTCTACTATTCTTCTACCCCTTGTATAATGTGACAAAAAGTGTCAACATTCTTAAGGGTTTCCCAAAGTAACCAATGAAAAATGGTTTGCAGCAACGACTCAGACCAAGGCCCAAGAAGTTCTGCGCCAAGGGGAGTTCAAGCGAAATAGTTTCCGAAGGAGGACCGACAAGCCACCTTCGGCAAAGAGAACTACTTTAGGCCCGAAGCATAGAGAAACAGCTCGCACCAAGGGTTTGCCCCGAAGCACTTCAACTCTGACTTCGGCTTCACCAACCCGGCAATGAAAAAGGCAAGGGCATTTAAAATGTGCCTAGGGGAACGTGTCGATAGCCGCCTTCAAAAGCGTCCGAAGCGGGCGAGTTAAATGAAAAGGTGGTGGGTACGTCCTTTAGGGATTCATTTAGGAGAAAAGTTCATGCTTAGGTACAAAGTGGCAGAGGGTCACGCTTCCAAAGCAAGCCGCAATCATCATAACACACAGCCCTGTGTACCACTCCACCATGCAGCGAATTAGATGAAGCGACACAGATTCAATTATGGTAAGTGCCTTAAATATGGGTAGTTGCCTTCTAGGGCTATATAAGGCAGGCTCCAGCAACAAGAAAGCTATTTGCTCGATAATTCATGCAAACTGCGCTGCTAGCCTTCAAGCTCTCCTATCTTGCGCTCGAAGCCTCCAATCCCGAAGCCCTCCACATTGTTTTCTCCATTACCCCTAGCACTATGGGAAAGAAGAACTCTAAGGAAAAGGGGAAGGAGCCAGAAGTGGCGGCCCCCGAATAGCCAAAGGCAAAGGGCCATGACAAAGGGCCGAAGAAAGTTGATTTTAGCCATTGCTCCGAGAAACAAGTCATAAGAGAAAGAGAGGATTCTGAGGATGAGCAACCTGAAGAACCGCCGATTGATGCGTGGGATAGGATAAGATACACCAAGCTGTCGAGGAGCATAGCTGAACTCAGGAGCACCATCGAGTTCATGAAAAGCAGGCTCTCAGCAGACAGCAAAAGAGCTAAAGAGCTGTCGATTTTTAGCTCTTTTGCTGTCTACTGAGAGCCTGCTTTTCATGAAATCGATGGTGCTCCTGAGTTCAACTATGCTCCTCGACAGCTTGGTGTATCTGATCCTATCCCACACATCAATCGACGGTTCTTCAGGTTGCTCATCCTCAGAATCCTCTCTTTCTCTTATGACTTGTTTCTCGGAGCGACGACTAAAATCAACTTTCTTCGGCCCTTTGTCATGGCCCTTTGCATTTGGCTATTCGGGGGCCACCACTTCTGGCTCCTTCCCCTTTTCCTTAGAGTTATTCTTTCCCATAGTGCTAGGGGTAATGGAGAAAACAATGCGGAGGGCTTCGGTATTGGAGGCTTCGAAGCGCAAGATAGGAGAGCTTGAAGGCTAGCAACAGTAGCTTGCATGAATTATCGAGCAAATAGCTTTCTTGCTATTGGAGCCTGCCTTATATAGCCCTAAAATGCAACTACCCATATTTAAGGCACTTACCATAATTGAATTTGTGTCGCTTCATCTAATTCACCGCATGGTGGAGTGGTACACAGGGCTGTGTGTTATGATGATTGCGGCTTGCTTTGGGAGCGTGACCCTCTGCCACTTTGTACCTGAGCATGAAATTTTCTCCTAAATGAATCCCTAAAGGACGTACCCACTACCTTTTCATTTAAATCGCCCGCTTTGGATGCTTTTGAAGGTGGCTATCGACACGTTCCCCTAAGCACGTTTTAAATGCCCTTGCATTTTTCGTTGTCAGGTTGGTGAAGCCGAAGTCAGAGTTGAAGTGCTTCGGGGCGAACCCTTGGTGCGAGCTGTTTCTCTATGCTTCGGGCCTAAAGTAGTTCTCTTTGCCGAAGGTGGCTCACCGGTCCTCCTTCAGAAACTGTTTCGCTTGAACTCCCCTTGGCGTAGTACTTCTCGGGCCTTGGTCCGAGTCGTTGCTGCGAACCATTTTTCATTGGTTACTTCGGAAAACCCTTAAGAATGTTGACACTTTTTGTCACATTATACAAGGGGTAGAAAAATAGTAGAATTTTGTATAATATTTCCTTGTTGAAAGTTTTTCTTTTATTTTAAGTTACAACAATTTTGACTCTCCCTATCGCCCCTTTTATAAAATGAAGAAGAAAGAGCTTCGCTACCAAACAAGCCAAGGAAAATAACTTCACCGAAAGAAAAGAAGGAGAATGTGGAAGAGCTTCGGGCCCGAAGCACTTCAAATCACCACTTCGGGTGAAAGCCTTGCAAAGTAATATCGCCGAAGAAAATACAAAGATAACGCTTCGCACCCGAAGCATTTTCAGCAGCCGCTTCGGGCGGAAGTTTTGCGAAGCAGCATCCAAACGACTTCGCCGAAGGAGGAGAGCATAATCCAAAATCAGCTAAGGTAAGGAAACTACTTCGGGCCCAAAGTATTTCTAACACCTACTTTCGCCGCCACCCGAAGCAATGGCGCCCGAAGCAAAATGACAATGGTTCAAAAACAGAGAAATGCTTCAGGAGGATATTCCCCGAACCGCAGTTTTGAGAGAGAATCGGGCCGAAACATTTTCCATCCAGGCAGCTTTCACCAAAGAAAGGACAAAGAGCCCCATTTCAAAGATGGAACCCGCTCGGCACTCAACATCCCCGAAGTAGTTTTGCGAAGCATTATTTTGCGAAGACCAAATTGAGGAGAAGTCACTTCGGCCCAAGACTTTGGCGAGGTGGAGAAGTAGCGAAACGCTTTCTGGGCCCACGTTCCAAGGCGGGCAGCTTCCCAAGGTGATCAAGAGCCCCTTATAAATGCCCCCTTTCTTGCCCGATAAGTCCGCTGCCCATTTCTGGCAAACGAAAGGGACGTAACGATCCTCAAAGTAAAACCCGACGGGCATAACGATCACTCAAGCACAGCATCCGAAGCCAGGGACACTCGGGCGATGCATTAAATGAATGTTTCCATGGTTGACCCGATCACAGCTGCCGCTTTGGTAGCCGATTTGAGAGATCATTCGCTGCAAGCAACGCGAGGCATCGATTTCTTAGGGCCCCAGGGTGTACTTCGCCATCTTTTTTAATAATGACTCGTAGGGCCGGGTCCTCTATAAAAACCTAGGCATGTAATGTAAAAAGGGGGGAACTATCTGCTAGAAAGCTGCTATAACTTGATGTCCTGCGATTAATACTAAGAGACTTTGAGCTCAATTCTTCTCTTTTATGCTGCCTTCTGTGCTTGATTCTTCTATCTCTCTTTGTTTGTAGACTGAGATGCTGAACTCTACGTCCGGGGTGCAATCAAGGATAGTGTCCTGAAACTCGTTCGAAAGGATACATAGGAGTTAGAAAAGTGTCTTATTAACTTTCTTTTATGCTGCCTGTCTTGCTTGATTCTTCCATCTCTCTTCATTCGTAGACTGAGATGCTGAACTCTGCGTCCGATGTGCGATCGGGGACAGTGTCCTGAAACTCGTTCGGGAGGATACATAGGGAGGTTGATATTACGTTTCTTTCATTTTACCCTTAGTGTTCTTTGCTTCTATTCAGGTGTCAGTTAGTGATCGTGCTTCCTGTTCTCTCCCACCTCAAATCATCAACCTCTCTCCCTTAACCCTTTTATTTCTTTCTCTAACCCTACTCATTTTTTGTTTCTTTCTCTAACCCTACTCCTTTTATCTCTTTCCTACACTCTTGTCTCAAAACACCCAAGTAGTTTAGCATAGGAGCCGACCTTTCTCCGGAGATTGGCACGAGGGGCATCTCTTCCCCTTAGCCTTTCAATGTTGGTCGCAGGTCCAGGGCATGCAAACCCACCGAAAGTCCTTTCCTATGCGGATTTGATGACCAACAGTTTTTGGCACGCCCGATGGGACTCAAGGTCCCATATTTGAGAAAATTTCTAGCCCGTCTTCACCGGAGCCAGTAGTTCTAACAAGTTCCCGATGAGATCCGGTCAGTCTCATCTTCTGAGTAGTGGTGAGAATCGATGCTCTCATTACTAAAAGACTCTTAGCATCTGGCGACTCGCTTTACCCGAGAATCTCTAAAGTCATGAAGACCAAGGCCTAAGCCTCGGTTTTTGTAACCAGGACTTCTCGTGTCTTAAGAAGGTTCGAGTTCGATGAATCTCTGATCTGTCTTCATCTCGATAAAATCACCTGGCGACTCAGTTGAGCTGAAGATCCAGATTTCTTGGTCGTAGGTGCCTTTCAAATCCAAAAGAAGATATCCCGGAGGAATCAAGGTTCGGTGAGTAGCCTTGACCTCATGAGCGGAGAAAGAATGTCCACCTAACGACTCCGACTCAGCGGCGACAACCGCGATTTCCACATGCTGCTGTCGTAATGGCTGGGAGAAGCTTTCCTAGCTGGAATGATCCAAGCCCCTTGAATATCCAAAGCTACCACAAAATTCCCAAAAGTGCTTTGAAATCATTGACAAAATATAGCGGCACCGCGGGAATGGCCCGAGAGCACCTTGAAGATGTTGTCAATTTAGCGACCCTCCATGACATTATCCATGAAGATGTCATGATTAGACTTCTTGTTCTATCTCTGGAAGGAAGGGCACTGCGGTGGTACAGATTGCTCGGGCCCAAAAGCATCTCGCTCATGGGATGACTTAGCGGGGGCATTGATTGAGATGTTCGATGGCTCTCAGGATCCCTTCCATCTCTTCACATACCTCTCCACCATCAAGAGAGCACCCTCGAAGGGTATCACGGATTTCAATGTCTGATTCTATAGAAGTTGGAAGAGAATTCCACTAGAGATCCAACCAATGCCCGCCCAAGCCCATCTATTCTATGTTCGGGCCTTCCACCCGGACGTAAGCCTCATTCTACTGCAATCTGAGGAACGAAGGTTCCCTCAAATATTTGAGGAGGCAATACGAGCGAAACGACTTTTGCTCCTATCGAGAAAGTGGCAGTGGAGAGAAACTCCGTCGCTTCCTCCGATAATTACTGCTCCTATCCGGCCAACGTAGTACTCATCATGGGGCATTCCTCACACTAAGCCGAGACCTGAGATGCAGTCATTTGGAGCTCGAGAAGCAGACCTCATATTAGCTCAACAATGGAAGTACGCAAGCGTGGCCCACCCAATGAACAACATGGCTGCTCACGATCTCCATCAAGAGGTGAACCGAGAAGAGAAGCAGACTCGAGTGGAAGAACCCGAGAACAAAGAGGGCACATTTTTGCACCCTTTTTGTATCCCAAGAGATGGCATGCAAGTGTTCATCCAAAGCTCATCAAGCCTGTCCGATTCAGAGGATGAGCCCGAAGAGATCCTAGAGGACTACTCTTCACCGGAGGAACCTTGTTACCATATCAGTGGGATGGAAGAACCTGTACCCGACCTTCATTTGGAAGAATCTACAGAATTCTGGCATTGGGTCTGGTATTGGTTCCGGCTATCCCTAAGACCAATGCCCCGAGAAGGCTTTCAAGTGGCGAACTTCTTCGCCAATAATCTGGGCACTAGCAAGGACGAAAATCGGCTGCGTTGTTTCCTCTTCGCAAGCATGGAAAACTTCAGGAAGGGTCCAGCCAAACCTCGAGGGTCTGCTAAAGTACAATCAGATCTGGTCCGGACACTACAGGTTCACCGGATAATCACCCGAAGTGAATCCATGGTGGTGGCATGCCCATTATGCCGCAAGCCTGTGTGAATATTGTAAATAGTTCGACTATTAAATAAAAGTGCTGCTCAGAAACTCAGGTTGAGTTTTGACTCAGTAGCACTCCAAAAAAAAAAAAAAGGGTTTCCCGAAGTAACCAATGAAAAATGGTTCGCAGCAACGACTTGGACCAAGGCCCGAGAAGTACTGCGCCAAGGGGAGTTCAAGCGAAACAGTTTTCGAAGGAGGACCGATGAGCCACCTTCGGCAAAGAGAACTACTTCGGGCCCGAAGCATAGAGAAACAACTCGCACCAAGGGTTCACCCCGAAGCACTTCAACTCTGACTTCGGCTTCACCAACCCGACAATGAAAAAGGCAGGGGCATTTAAAATGTGCCTAGGGGAACGTGTCGACAGCCGCCTTCAAAAGCGTTCGAAGCAGGCGAGTTAAATGAAAAGGTGGTGGGTACATCCTTTAGGGATTCATTTAGGAGAAAAGTTCATGCTCGAGTACAAAGTGGCAGAGGGTCACGCTTCCAAAGCAAGTCGCAATCATCATAACACACAACCCTGTGTACCACTCCACCATGTGGCGAATTAGATGAAGCGACGTAGATTCAATTATGGTAAGTGCCTTAAATATGGGTAGTTGCCTTCTAGGGCTATATAAGGTAGGCTCCAATAGCAAGAAAGCTATTTGCTCGATAATTCATGCAAACTGCGCTGCTAGCCTTCAAGCTCTCCTATCTTGCGCTTCGAAGCCTCCAATCCCGAAGCCCTCCGCATTGTTTTCTCCATTACCCCTAGCACTATGGGAAAGAAGAACTCTAAGGAAAAGGGGAAGGAACTAGAAGTGGCGGCCCCCAAACAGCCAAAGGCAAAGGGCCATGACAAAGGGCCGAAGAAATTTGATTTTAGCCGTCGCCCCGAGAAACAAGTCATAAGAGAAAGAGAGGATTCTGAGGATGAGCAACCTGAAGAACCATTGATTGATGCGTGTGATAGGATCAGAGACACCAAGCCATCGAGGAGCGTAGCTGAACTCAGGAGCACCATTGAGTTCATGAAAAGCAGGCTCTCAGTAGACAGCAAAAGAGCTGCCACTTACTACTCCCAGATATACTGGTATCTGACGCCCCCCACACATCACTACCCTGAGCTGATTGATGCCATCGTGCGAAACTATCAGCCCACCTCCAGGAAAGTGGTGGACGCCTCTGGCCACAAGCTATTCTCCATTCTGAAAGAAGATGTCCAGGCAGCCTTTGCACCACAGCAGGGCCCTCCTAAGGGGTACACAGTTTGCAACGTTATTCTTAGCGAACAAATGGAGAGGTTCAAGTCCTCCAATTACATGATCAATTTTTTGCAGCAGAGCCTCAAAAGCGGGCTCCCTTCGGGCAATTTGCCCCAAATGCCCCTACCCTTAGAGGCCTTCAAAAATGTCGACATATTCTCCATCATTGCATGGGTGGCAGGCCTATCTACCGACGCTTCGGTACACCCATGGTAGGTGTCTTTGGCCGAGTGTATTTCCAGAGGGGAATTTTATGCCCTCGATGCTTCGAGGCCGAGCACCAACCCAGTATTTTTTGACTGGGCAGAATGGGTGGCCAGGACCCTACATACGTGGCTCACCAACATGAAGAATGCTGGGACAAATAAGTATTTCTCGCCCTGTTCTCTTCTTATTTGGTTATTTTTCTTTCATGTACATAAGAGTTTCCCTTATGTTGCTATTACGGCAAGCGGCGAGGATGGAAATCCTCTGCCTGTATACCAATGGACCCCTCTCCTATTGAAGAGGGAGTCCTATTATTCTTTTAACCAACAATTTTTGGGACCCGCAATGCACATGCTAACGGGGTCTTCCCCTCGGGTTCCCCTCCTCCTAAGGGACAAGGTGGTACAAGAGAAAAGGGGAGACATTTTTCAGCTGACACAGGGGCTTGTAATTCACATATTCGGCTTCATAGGGAAGCCCTTCTTACTGCCAGTTTACCCCTCCGAGTACCAGTTCGCATTGGAGGTCGCTCGACAGAGCGATGCAACAAATGCCATTTATGGCCATGGATGGAAATGGGCTCACACCTATGATTTCCCTTTCAAAATGGGAGTTATCGAGGTGTTTGCCCTCAAACAAAATGTTTTCTTGGAGGAGAAACTCACCAATTTTGGCCTAGTCCAGCTTCCTCAGCAATGGCTCTATGACCCCCTGGGGGTAATGAGGGACCATCTTCGATTTAAGAACTTCCACGCTTGCCCTTATCCAGAAATCGTAGAGCAGAGGAACAATCCCAACGGGAGGGATCTGGAGTGGCACTTGGAGAAAATGGAAACGCTACCTCCCTGGCACGAGTTCTACCCGATGGAGGTCGCATATGACCCAGTTCGGCACCCTCTCCCGAGCCCCAACTCCACCTTCTGGAAGAAGGCAAAGGATGACTTGAAGGAGGTGGCAAAAGATTGGGATGTGGCCCAGCTAAGAGAATGGTGGATAATGAGGGTCCACCACCAAAATATGAACTCTTACGGACTTTTGGCAACTGACAAGGACTTCACGATGGTCTATGAGGCCAATGCTGGGACATGGAAGCCCCTGTCCTTTGCCGACCTCATTCCCCCAGCTATACCAGGTTCGAGCGAAAGCCCAAAAGGTAAGGAAACTACTTCGAAGCCGAAGAAAGGGAAGAAGGCCAAAGCCACACCACGTAAACCACCTCAGGTACCTATGGGAGGCCAAGGCATGAGTTTTGAGGAGTCAGAACAACCGCTGGTGAGGACAAAGAGAAAGAGGCCAGAATCAGTCCAAGTGCCTCCAAGTCATCCAAAGCGGCTTCGCACAGGTTTTCAGAGCCCTTCCACTGGACAACCTACATCGGGCCCGTCTGAAGCAAACGTCGAAGGTGTAGCACCACCAAGCGCCGAAACCATCCCAGATATTAATGTCATCAATGTGGAGGAACTCCTCCAATCCGAAGGGGACGCTGAGGCAGAAACCATGGAGGTTGAAGATGCCAAAGCAGAAGAAGAACAGGAGACGGCTGCACCTGAAGTCACTACAGCCACTTTGCTAGGAGGGCACTCAGGTATGCATGCTTCACCCTATGCTCAGGACTCACCCACATCCACTGTGGCCATGGCCGAAGGATCCCATCAGTCTCCCCTGCAGGGCCACTCATCCCCTCACACATCGCCCGCAGCTAGTCTAGGTCCATCCCATGATCCCGGCCAGGATAAGTCCGTTGATATCACTTCGCCCACTCATGCTGCCACTCCCTTGATTCTTAGCAGAAGCGGAGGTATCACTTTGACGTCGAGCCCTACCACCCAATCCCCCATCTCACATGATGTGGCCGCCATTGCCAAAATGCCCGCTACACTCACTGTCGGACCTTCTGATGAGACATCCCCCATCCACTCCCTGTATTTGTTCACTCCTTCGGCTGGTGACCCAGCCTTGTTTGAATCTGAGATGTCCTTGATCAAGGAACACCCCCTCACCGAGAAGCTACTCCAAGCCCGACAGAATACTGACAAAATCCTGAAGGAGGCGAGAAAGAAAAGAGGGCGAGCGACGGCTCAAGTTGAAAAATGTGTCATGTTTGATTTGAAAGCTGGGAAGATGCACAAGATCAAGAAGGTCCCTAAGGTTCGAAGCCTCTGGATGAAATGACTCCATCAGACTATGACTACCAAGAAACACCCAAGGACCTCGGTGCATCTAAATGTAGACAACGAATCGACATCCATGCATGTCCGAATTGAGACCTTTAGGGCTCATGCAGTCATCGCCAACCAGCGCAGGATCGAGGCCGAGGCCGCCAATGTTAAGTTAGAAGAAGATTTGGCGAGGGTCCACTCCAAGTTGGTAGAGGCCGAGGAGCAGTGCAAGGCCATGAAAAAGGAAACAAGCGCCCTAAAGCTGCAAGTTCTACAGCCTCCGAATACTGAAGAAAATCAGGTGCGAAGATAGGCCAAACACGATCTAAAGGCCAAAGAGCTGGAAGGCAGAGTTGCACAAATGCAAGCCCAGCTGTACGAGAAGGAAGACCTGTCGGTGTTTGATAGGAGCAGAATTAAGGAGATTCGTGCCCATTTGCTCAAGAATTTTAGGTCTCGGTGTTCCAGCGCCCTCACGATTCTAACCTTCATCACCGAAGCCCAGCGCGCTATTGCCGAAGGAGGGCCAATCATTGATGAAGTCACGCAAAAAGCCAGGAGCAGGCTCAAGTTAGCCTTCGACATCCAAAATGCAAAATATCAGGACTTGCAGGTCACTGCGATGACTCGGACGGCTAGGGATTGGTCCACGGCCCAGGCCATAGTTTGCGCCTTCTTTTCCAAGGTGCGCAAAGCTCAGAAGGCGAGAAGGCTCCAGGACATTTTTGACAATGAGCAGCGTGCCTCGATGAATTATTTTTAGGACCTCTCCTCCTTGGGTTTCCTGAGTTTCACAGACGATGATGGGAACCTTCTGACTAAAGATGACCTCAAACCGCTCTGGCTCCAGTTCGAGGGCGATGTCTCGGAGATAGACGGGTGGGTGGAGCCGATCTCAGAAGGGCAGATAACCGACTTCATTTTGAGGTACCGCAAGATGGTAGCATGCCTAAACGATTTATTCATCGAGGCCAAACATGCTGACATCGGGCAAATTGATCGGTTTCGCATTTTGGTTAAGGCATTACAAGATCAAGAACCATTCCAAAAGGGTGCCTGGGCTCATGTCCGAAGAACGATGAAGCACATCCACGATCGCCTCGAACCATCACCTCAGCCAGAAGCCACGCCAGAGGAAGAGGGAGAAGAAGAAGGAGAAGAGGAACATGAAGAGGGACAGACCGCAAAAGTAGGGTCTGGGGAAAACCAGTAACTCCATAGCCCAATGGATGAAGGCTAAAGGGTTCTTTTGCCGAGACGAGCTCGTCACCCCGTGAGCCACCAAGAATGTTGACACTTTTTGTCACATTATACAAGGGGTAGAAGAATAGTAGAATTTTGTATAATATTTCCTTGTTGAAAGTTTTTCTTTTATTTTAAGTTACAACAATTTTGACTCTCCCTATCGCCCCCTTTTATAAAATGAAGAAGAAAGAGCTTCGCGACCAAACAGGCCAAGGAAAATAACTTCACCGAAGAGAAAGAAGGAGAATGTGGAAGAGCTTCGGGCCTGAAGCACTTTAAATTACCACTTCGGGTGAAAGCCTTGCGAAGTAATATCACCGAAGAAAATACAAAGATAACGCTTCGCACCCAAAGCATTTTCAGCAGCCGCTTCGAGCGGAAGTTTTGCGAAGTAGCATCCAAACGACTTCACCGAAGGAGGAGAGCATAATCCAAAATCAGCTAAGGTAAGGAAACTACTTTGGGCCCGAAGTATTTTTAACACCTACTTTGGCCAGTTTTCACCCGAAGCAGTGGCGCCCGAAGCAAAATGACAATGTGTCGAAAATAGAGAAATGCTTCGGGAGGATATTCCTCGAACCGCAGTTTTGAGAGAGAATCGGGCCGAAACATTTTCCATCCGAAGTAGTTTCACCAACAAAGGACAAAGAGCCCCATTTCAAAGATGGAATCCGCTCGACACTCAACATCCCCGAAGTAGTTTTGCGAAGCGCTATTTTGCGAAGACCGAATTGAGGAGAAGTCACTTCGGCCCAAGACTTTGGCGAGGCGGAGAAGTAGCGAAACACTTTTTGGGCCCACGTTCCAAGGCAGGCAGCTTCCCAAGGTGATCAAGAGCCCCTTATAAATGCCCCCTTTCTTGCCCGATAAGTCCGCTGCCCATTTTTGGCAAATGAAAGGGACGTTACAGTCCTCGAAGTAAAACCCGACGGGCGTAACGATCACTCAAGCATAGCATCCAGAAGCCGGGGACACTCGGGCGGTGCATTAAATGAATGTTTCCATGGTTGACCCGGTCACAGTTTGCCGCTTTGGTAGCCGATTTGAGAGATCATTCATAGCAATTGCGAGGAGCCAATTTCTCAGAGCCCGAGGGTGTACTCCACCATTTTTTTTAATAATGACTCAGAGGGCCGGGTCCTCTATAAAAACCCAGGCATGTAATGTAAAAAGGGGGGGAACTATCTGCTAGAAAGCTGCTGTAACTTGATGTCCTACGATTAATACTAAGAGACTTTGAGCTCAATTCTTCTCTTTTATGCTGCCTTCTTGTGCTTGATTCTTCTATCTCCCTTTGTTTGTAGACTGAGATGCTGAACTCTGCGTCCGGGGTGCAATCAAGGACAGTGTCCTAAAACTCATTCGAAAGGATACATAGGAGTTAGAAAAGTGTCTTATTAACTTTCTTTTATGCTGCCTGTCTTGCTTGATTCTTCCATCTCTCTTCGTTCGCAGACTGAGATGCTGAACTCTGCGTCCGGTGTGCGATCGGGGACAGTGTCCTAAAACTCGTTCGGGAGGATACATAGGGAGGTTGATATTATGTTTCTTTCATTTTACCCTTAGTGTTCTTTGCTTCTATTCAGGTGTCAGTTAGTGATCGTGCTTCCTGTTCTCTCCCACCTCAAATCATCAACCTCTCTCCCTTAACCCTTTTATTTCTTTCTCTAACCCTACTCCTTTTTTGTTTCTTTCTCTAACCCTACTCCTTTTATCTCTTTCCTGCACTCTTGTCTCAAAACACCCAAGTAGTTTAGCATAGGAGCCGACCTTTCTCTAGAGATTGGCACGAGGGGCATCTCTTCCCCTCGGCCTTTCAATGTTGGTCGCAGGTCCAGGGCATGCAAACCCACCGAAAGTCCTTTCCTGTGCGGATTTGATGACCAACAGTTCCAAATAGATCTCCATGCTTTAGAGGCACCTTTTATTTAATATAACTTTGTTTTCTAAATTCCTATTAAACAAGGGCAAATATCATTTTTCAAACCCTTGAGGTAGGTTTTCTTAAGGGCTCCACCTAGGCCTTTACAATTCCATGAGAGCATTATAATTTTTTATGGGTTTCTTCCCTTTGGAGAGACCCTCCAATGTAGCTAGAGTCTTAGCTGCAATATTTTATTTTCTTCTTTAGTTCTTATTTCTTGGTTAGATTTCCTACCTGGATTAGAAGAGGATCAAGTTATAATAGGCTCAAGGAAAAAGTAAGGGAGTATGATGTCATCCCTTATCTCAATCTAGATTTATTTGGCTATTTCCTTAGAAGGTTATTCACTTTTCCTTTCCTGTAGAGTATGATCTACCAATTTTCATCAAGAGAGGCTTTCTCATGGTTTTATTCTTTGTGTTCAAAGTTATCCTAGAGATATTTTTTATATCTAAGTTTAAAGCATCATACTTATTGGAATTCTCAAGTGGTTTGGAGTTAGTAGGTTTGGGATTTTGGATTCTATCCCTTCTATTCCTCTTCTTGGATTATACTTTCTAAAAGCCTTCATTGTCAGTTTGATCCTTCTCATTCTATGGTTTTTGGCTAACTGGGAAATATATTACAAAGTGGCCATGCTCATGGCAGGATAGGATTTTGAAAGGTAAATATTCATAATCTAAAACCTGTGTGTGGATCCAATCTAGAATATTAATCCCAATAGCCTCAAGTAAACCATTTTTTATATTAACTTGAACACAAATATGAGCACAGGAAGAATTCAGATTTTTGGGAGGAATATAATCGATAAACTTGCTAATATTATATCCAATGAGCTCTAGACAGAATTTATTCCAAATATGAAGAGGGAGAAAGGGTAATTTTACCCAAGTAGGGACTTCCTCGAGCATATATACTTAAGGGTTCAAGTGGGCTGTCCAAAAGTTAAAAATTGATGCAGTTGAGCCCATAAACCATGACCCTCCTTGAAAGATAGCATTTTGTTCTTCTTTGAATTTGAAGATGACCATGAAGTATCCTCTTCCATAGAGCAATAGTTCATAACTAGAGATATTAGACCCCTAGGATGAAGATATCCACTTTTCCAAAGTAGTTAGATTTGGCCAAAATCCAATGAACCTTCTAACCAAGGCACATTTAGATAGGGTAGTAACATAATGAAGAACATTTTATGGGGCCACTTCAACCATTGGTGTAGAGTCCAACCCAAGAACAAAGGAATTAGGATTTGAAAAAGAAACATGATAGAAGAGACTAGATCCAATAGAACCAAAGTTTACTTTTAGAGGTAACTTACTCTTGAGAAGGTCGATGCCCACTTGATCCAACACTAAAGATGAAGAGAAGACAAAAAATTAAGGAAAAGAAGGGAGGAAATAAGAAGAAACAACCTTTCCCACCATGGAAAAATCCACCAAATGCACAAAAATATTGACAGATAGAAGTGGTCTAGGGTTTGAATCTCTACAGCAAAAAATAAATAATAACTCATCCAAACCCTACCCTCTAGGCATCAAACTCAAAAAAAAATTCCATTGTGAAAAATAGTTGATTTCTCCCAAAACCAAAACAAAGGCCTTGTCTAGGAATTTGCAAGCAAAACCTCTAGCAGGGAAAGAAATCCCACACCACAATTTTTTAATATTAAACTAATCATAAAATATTTCCATATTTTTTCTCTCAAATACAAAGAAGAATGGTGGAACCCTTACTTGTTGCCCCAATAGCTCATTGGGGAAAGATCATGCCTAGTAGTCAACCTCCTATGTAGATAACTTGAAGCCCCTAAGTTAGAGTTCCATGTTTACTTGAGATAGAGTGCAACACTTGTAGCACCAATACACACACAATCACTACACGACTACACCTATAGATTGAACTCTACCCATACTTTTTAATTTTGAAATATTAACCCTAGTAGAAAATATGTGTCTTTCTATCCACAAAACTTAGCTCCAAAACCAATTATAATATGAGTCTATTTAACCCTATCGCTGTCACATTTAAAAATCATAAAATTCTTCTTCTTTTGCCATGACCCTTTATAATCAACTACCAAAAACTTCATATTTGCTATGGCATAGCTTTGATTTGTTTTTCTAGTGCCTCATAAGAGAAATATTATCATCCACTCAAATATTATACAAAAAGTGTATAAGGATGAAAGAAAGAGATACAAATATATGAAGGTTCCCATAGGCACCATAAATAATCATTGTATAATTCGTAGATCATATTCACTATACTCCAATGATAAAATGAGGAATGATAGGGTATATTTATACTAATTCCAAAACCCTAATTACATAATAAAGTTTAACCTAAGCTAGAATAACAAGAATGCTTAAGGTTAATTATACGTTATAAAGGGGGTTTAGTCATAAAAATGTTAACCATATCCCATATGGATTATATAATAAAATATTACAATAAATTCAATGCATTGTACAATGAAGGCCCCTAGGCCTATTAATATTACATCATACAATATTGGCCTTGGCCATGAATCAAATTACACTTTCAACACCCCCATAATTTGAGTTAAGGGAGCCAAAGATAGAAGACATTAGTTAGAATAACATCTTCCCATATAATGGATGCTCTAGTGGGACTCTGTAGTTGAGGCTGATCCTTTATAATCTCCCTAATTATTTGGAGGATGTCCATTGATATTTAGGAACTCAACTTTAATCCTTTGTAATTTTAGCAAGTAATTCTTCATCATATGTCCCTACATATTATGGTATCTACAAGTGGTCTCTAGATTTTTTTAAAGACTTAACCTAGCCCTCAAGCCCTTGGGTCTTATCCTCCTTGGATTTGAATTACTTTGCATGTGTTTTTATTTACATAGTTCCACCATAATTATACATTGTCACTTGAAAATAAACTAGGAAAGAAAAATTTGATCAAGAATAAAAGTCTGGAAATTCGAAGAACACAGGAATCATATGATCCATTAGGTTCAAAATCTAAAAATATGGAGAAATATTAGAAAGAACAATTTTGATGCATTCATCATCTTTCTTTTTGCCTCCATAAGATGTAATATATTCCCTCAATGCCTTGAATATTGTAATATAGTCATCAATGTTATCAAAATCAACCAATTTAATAGAGTTTAGATCCAATTCCAATTGACTTACTTCAATAGTATTTACTCTCTCAAATAACTCATACAATTTTAGCCATACCTTGATAGGGTCACTCTCCTCTTTCATGTGGAAAAGTAACTTTGGTTCAATTAGGAAGGGAAACATGCTAAGAGCCTATTTTTCTCTTTGATGGTAGGTTTCTTATTCAAGAACAACTACTTTAGCCTTTTAGAAAAATGCACCATAGGTTATTATTGTGTAACAAACTAATAATTTTGGTTGATAAAGTACTATAATAGTCCATTAAGGCACGTAACTAGGGCTTTGTGATCCATCTTACATAATTCGACCGCTACCACCATAACAGGTCCATGAACTAATGCCACTAGTGCACATATCTCAAAAAATTCAAAACAAAAGATCATGAAGTAGCCCTAATATAAGGGATAACTACATAGGATTTCAAAATTTTGACCAAGTCATAACCAATAGATCCATTCCTAGAGTGTAATTTATTTTGAAGGAAAAGTTTGGCTAAATCTATAAAAGAGTGATTCACTCATCACTAAAGATTGAATCATTTTATCACTAAGAGAGCAAATCATTGTCATCATAAGTGGTGAAATGTTGGCCTCCATGTCATATTAGCCCTAGTTGCATCCTTGGCCCTAGCATCTTCCACATCGAGTATCACCCCATCAACCATTCTTAGAGGAAGGTCATAAAAAATGCATTTTCATGATGACCACAGTCATTGATTTTTGACCAAGACCATCTCTTTAAGACAATATTACCTTTATTTGGAAAATACTGCAATCACCCTTTTTTGTGTGCAACCAAGATCATTGCTTTCATCCATAAACATTATTTTAATCAAGATTGCATATTTTTATGTATTTTGCTTCAATCACTAGTTTTGACCATAGTTGTCACTTATAAAAAGTGATGATCTTAGTTGACCTTTATTTATGGGTATTTTGGGACACTTCTGGGTTATTTTTGGATAACCCAATTAGAAACCACCACTTACATGATGTGGCACTCCTAATGTTGCTTGTTGCACTGTCCTAGATGCTTCCTAGCTATCCTAAGTGATTGTTCATTAACCTTGTTTTTTTATTTTTGTTTATTTTAGCCAAAAATTAACAAAGCGGGTTGGGGGACCTACATATCAAGCATTGCCTCCTCATTTGCTTACCATTGGTTGTATTTTCACAACAATGCAATCTCGTATGTAGGCATGGTGGTTGTGTCAAGGCTCGTAGTGCATGTAAAAATAAAAGTTGAAAGTGAAAATTTTATCCCCTATATACATATTTGAATATTTAATTAAAAAACAGTTATTTGCATAATTTTTGTTGAGTTTTGTAGGGATATCATAGGGTTAGTGCTTCTAGGATTTTGGATTGTTCTAGATTGATCTATGCACTCAATTTTTGCTCCTTTAATACACATTTAACAATTTTTAGCACCGAATATTTTTCTATGTAAATTCGTTTTAAGTCACATGGGGCAATCAAAAATTATTATTTTGGCCAAATTTTCTAAGAACACATATAGGTAAGTACTAAGTATGTTTCCTTTATTTTTGCATCATTTAATTATGTTTTTACATTTTCTGTTGTTTATTTTAAAAAATCTATATTTTGCATAGATAGTAGATTCAAATTAACAAAATCCATTTTTTTTGTATCATAGCATAGAATTTTTGGATTTTTTGTTTGGATTATCGCATATTGCTCTTTACCTTTTTTCCTAAGGATTCTTGATTAGTTATCCCTTGCAGTGTCAATTTTGGTCCTTAAGGAGGGGAAATATATATTTGTAAAAAGTTCACTAATAAATGACTTGTATATGGTGGAGAGTCTCATCCTAATATAGAATAGGGGTGGACTAGCTTTGATAGTCCTTGAGTAGAATTATGGTGAGAACATTGGTTGTGGTTTTGATTCCCTTATATCATCAAGTTTATCACCTTTTTGTCATCTTTGTTATTGTTTCTACCTACTTATTTTCCTAAAACTCTAAAATAAGGATAGAGGTATGAATAAGGACATGTTTACACGTTCTCACCAAAGAATGCATCCTAAAAATCAAGGGTGCCATCATCACTACTTTAAATTATGATTGGTTATTGATCATATTATAGGGTTTTGATGTTATATCATGATCCTAGTATATTTTTATACCTAGAGTTAAGAAGACATGTCATTTTGACTGATGGTTGTAATTTCATATCTCCAAAAAGTGTGTAATCTAGCCATAAACCTCAAAAGAGAAACTTATTTCTTTTGTCTACTATACATACTCATTTCATCTCCTCATTTTATTATTAATATACTTATTTGCTTTTAGTAATCTTAAATTCATTGCCTCTACCACTATCATAATATGTAACCTTCTTTTTGCTCTCCCTATATTATTCTTAAAGGTATTACCAAATCCATCAATCATTGCTTAATTGCCTTCCATGGAGGAGGATATAAACCACTAGGATTTGAAGTTAAATATTGAAGTTCCTACTCAAGGACCAATTTATAAAGCAATTAGAGTCCCTAGATGTGGTCCTTGTTATAGTGGTGATAACGTAACTGATATAGAATAAGTACTGAGCACTTATTATGCTTATTATTGCTATATTTATGGATAGTATGGTCATTGATGCATGTGGTGGACATGAATTTCTTTTATTTTCAAGGGAGTCATGACTTTGTTCCTCGACCAAGTAGGGCTAGTTGGATAAACATGCCACTAGATTGGTGAATAGTTGATAAATTAGAGGTGTGCATATATGGCACCACAAATACATGCAAGTGGTGGACACCACTATGTGTATCACTATGGCATAGTTGAGTAAGGTCCAAAAGCCCCTACATCATGGCATGGATAGCTTCATCTATGTTATGGTGTTTTAAACACAAATGGCTAATTGACGCTCTAGTTGGAAGGAAGCAAGTGATGTTTTTGTGCCACCACAAAGTTGTTGAGTTCAAACCTCACTAAAAAAATAACACCTCAATTATAAGCCCAAAGTACACTACAAGTGTAATGGTCACCATATTATGTGTAAGCTTTGGGTATTGGTTCTAATCTTTTTTTTTTTTGAATTTACATGGTGGAATCGGTAGTCGCCACGAATCCGGGCAAGCTGTCCAGCTTTTTATGGCCGCCACAGTATTCTGTATTGTCCACCCCAGAAGCCGCCACACAGATCTTCGCGCAGTATGCCCCTATAACCACCATGCCACAATCATTTTAAACCTTTTATGCCACTGAAAACACCAGGAAAGGGACAAGCGTTCAATTCGGTGAGGCCCGAGATTTGAACCTTGGACCTCCGCCCCCCTTATGTGGTTTGGATGAACCAATTGGTCTACACATTGGTTCTAATATTATTTTCATACTTTTGGGTTGTTTGGAGGAAAGGTGACAAGTACTTTTATTGACATATCTTTGGGGAAGCTTAGTACATTCTCAATCTAGTTGTAATGTAGTGATAAGAAGAAATTAGGATAGCCTAGTGAGCAACACATAAAGGGGATAGCCTAGTGGATAGCAAGGGGTATTTATGCCTTGCAAGCACAATTACTTATTCATTTGCAAACTTTAGAGAATGAGAATGCTAAATAATTATAGAACAAGGTGGTGCAAACAATGTATGCTTTGGAGGCCAAGAATATTGTGATACTATGATGGGTGGCCTTGGACAAATATAGCTTATTAAAAACCATGGGTATTCCTTAACTGATATGGATTTTTTGGTGATATCATTATGAGACACTTATTTTATCTTTCTAAATTATGCAAGATGTAGCCAAGAGACATTTTAAAGCTTGGTGGTGTTTAGGTTATTTTCATTTCCTTGTCCATAAAGGAACATTGTTATGCCAAGACTATTGAGGCATTGCATATGGAGATAATACAAACACTATGCTTTAGTGAAATTGATGGGTTGTATTGCTAGTAAGGGGAGTATCTATCATCAATTATGCATAAGTGTCAACTATATGAAAGCCTCTTGATTCATTTATATCAAAACTCTAACCATCTTATCATGGTATGCTATTTTAATCAATTAGTATACATTATGAATACAGTCCTCTTGTTCCTATTGAGGACATCCACTTTCTAATATAGATACTCCTATTACATATTATGTTAAAATTCAAATGACCAATTCGTCTTTAACTCTTAGTTTTTCTCATGCCTTGTTTCACCTTATTGAGTAGTAATTAAGCTAAATTTTGAGACGAGATTTAGATATTTGCTTATTAATATTTGATAATATTTATTAATGATATTTCTTGATAGATTTATGTCACTGTATTACTCAGACTTTAGTGAGATTTAGGGACCATTGATGGATTTGATTTTATATTCTAAGTATGGTTGTGGTTTTGTAGACATATTTCCTTTCTATACATATAGCATGAAAATAGATATTTGATTTCATGGAATACGATGGATAATTTATTTAATTGGTTATATTATTTTAAAATGGCCCTATTTTTATTACATCATTACCACATTATCATGAAATTTTTGATAAACCACATTATATTATAACACATTTTATATTATAATGATGTTTATAATGAGATGGCATATGTGGTTAAATTGGGTTTGTAAAGGTTACATAATGTGGTTAACTCTTATGAAGTAGATTTCATAATTAATATGAATATTCAATGTGAATGGTCATTATGGTAATGTAAATGAATTTTTTGCTAAGAAATGTCTAACATTATAAAGTATCTATACTTGTATGGTTTATTCAAGAATTATTAAAGAATTAATGGAATTAGTATTAGTAATTTATTGTTAAGAATTTTCAATATTGATTTCATGCATATTATATATTTAAATGTTATTACCCTTATATCTAGACACTTGCTAATTTTATGATTTAATTAGAATTATTTAGAGGTCTATATTATTGGATTTAGATTTTGATCTTATCTTAATAAAAAAAAATTATGAAGGCTTTCTCCTTAATAAAGATATAATCCAAGAAGATACACATACAACTCCCTAATTGAAGATCTTCTTTCTAATATGAAAATCCATGCAAAAATTAAAAACATAAAAAAAGATTCCATTATTTTGTTTGAGGAGAGTTGTGAAAAGATATAAATAAAAAGAAAACATTTAGGAATGTGTTATTAAATCTACATCAACTTTCACCAAATGGAAGAGCATTTTGGATGTAGTTATCTTATTTTGATGGGCATATTTTATAATGCTACAATTTTTGTGGAACTCAAAATTATAAAATTTTACTACTAAGTAGGAAAGACATGTTTGATGAATTTCTTTTGATATATTATTGCAATTAAGAGAGTCTATCATATGTGGATATATGGAGTTAAAATTTATTATTATGTGATATTTCTCATATGATAAATATGAAGTGTTATATCTCTCATGTGTTTGAGGAGATGAAAGATTTACATACATATTATATATATATATCATGGCAAAGCTGCCGTGGGCTACTAAGGCTGCGCATTGGCTGCCTATAATATACATACATATATAGATATATAGATATATATACATATATAGATATATAGATATATATACATATATAGATATATAGATATACATACATATATATATATATATATACATACATATATATATATATATATATATATATATATATAGATATACATACATACATACATACATATATATATATATATATATATATATATATATATATATATATATATATATATGTATAGATATGTATATATGTATATATATGTATGTATATATATATATATATATATATATATATATATATATATATATATATATATACATACATACATATATATATATATCTATACATATATCTATATATCTATATATATATATACATATATATATATAGATATATAGATATACATACATATATATATATATATATATATCTATACATATATATACGGATATATATGTATAGATATGTATGTATGTATATCTATATATCTATATATATATATATATATATATATATATATAGATATACATACATACATATACATATATACATATATACATATCTATACATATATATCTATATATATATGTATAGATATGTATATATGTATATATATATGTATATATGTATATATATATGTATATATGTATATCTATATATATATATATATATATAGATATACATATATACATATATACATATCTATACATATATATCTATACATATATATACGGATACATATATATCTATACATATATATACGTATATATATGTATAGATATGTATGTATGTATATATATATATATATATATATATATATATATATATATATATATATATATATGTATGTATGTATGTATATCTATATATGTATATAGATATACATACATATATAGTATTACACTATTTCAATCAAGAGAGTCTATCATATATGGAGTTAAAATTTGTTATTATGTGATATTTCTCATATGATAATACGAAGTTTTATATCTCTCATGTGTTTGAGGAGATGAAAGATTTGTGTAACTGTAAAGGTCAAGAGTATTATGAATGTGAAGAGTACATATCCAATGTGTATATATTGAAGACAAAGAATTGTAATTGTTATCAAATAAGCATTGCATTTTATGCATTGCTTAAAGTAGATATTTATCAATAATATTCAATGAGTTATTGTTCATTGTTGTTAAAGTTTGAATGTATGAATTTATGAGAATATTTCGTATTGAAATATTGTGAGATCCTTTGGATATTATTGGATAGCTAACAAACTCTCTTTTTTAGAGATTGAGAGTTTACAAACAAATTCTACTCTCATCTCAATTGAATTGCTAACTAGATACCTACATATTTTTCATAAAAAGTTTGTATTCTTGATTTTCATTTTTTGAATCTTATTCAATTTTCTTTGTAAATATAAATATTCCAAATTCATGCATCCTTCTCAATATTTACTTACAAAAACCTTCATAATACCAAAAATCTACCTCTACTACTTATGCAATGCATCTTAGTAGAGTAATATTTCTAAAACTTTGCACTATCATAGTCTGCTTTACTAGATCTAAATTGTTAGTTTCCTTTCTAAAGCATAAGTGCAACTATAGTGAATTTTCACTATATGTGAAACCTAGAGATAAAATTTCACTCATATCAAAATTCTACAAGGGATCCAGTGCGAAGGTATGCAACATCAGAATGATCCGATCCCATAAGGAAGTCTTAGGCCAAAAGATGCTATCAAAATATGATAACAGGGTATCTAAAAAATAAGAGGTAACAAAAGATGGTAAAACCAAAATATTAACAAGACTTAGGACCTACACCATGCATAAGGTTTTGGTTATAGGGATTCTATGTGAAGATCAATGAAGAAATGTTCTAACCAAACCCGATGGAGGACCCATAGAAATAGTGACCGAAGAGGCTGCAAACATGAGGATGGGGTCCACGTAATCAGGACTAGCCTTGGGATTGATAAAGAAGCTTCTCTAGTAGGCAAGGGTTATTTTACAAGTTCCACCTAAGCCCAAATTATCTAAAGAGGAAAGGTTCATTCGATACCACTTTTGAAGGGAACCATCTTGATTGTAGAGCATATTTTGTGACAAGACCCTAGATAGGCTATGAATATATCAAGAATGAATGCAACATGGTACCTCAAACCCAAAATCCAAGGAGGATGTAGGAGTTTTATATTCATGACAATTGGAGGTAAGTTTAAATTTTAAATTCTGAAATAAAATGTATAAATAGCCTATTTTTGTATCTAGGAGTGGGGAGGAAGAACGGTATTTCATGTCTATTATCTGATCTTAGGCATATTCTTCACTCACTTTTCCTTCTGTGTATCAATCTAGACTTTATCCTTAAGTAATTGCATGTACATGCCTTTCTAGCCATTTTTATTTATGTATGACTGTAAATTTCTTATAAACATATATATAAAGAGTTGTGACAGCTAAATTGTCTATCCTAGTATTTGTGTGTATGTATTTTTTGTGTGGAAAGCTATGACTAGTACACGTCTTGGTTTTCATCGTGAGTTAATAGATAATCAATTGAACTAGTTTGGAACCATGTTCACTTTTATTGTCATATTTTGATGTGTTCACTAATACCATTGATATTTAGAAGGAACTTGTAACTCTTGGCACATCACCACCCATAGTTTAGGCTAGTTAGCTTTATTGTTTTCCTCTTATCCCTTTCCCCTAGATAAAAATCAATAGATTAAGCTAGATCAAGAAGCAAGAGTTGAGGATCACATCTAAACAAGGATCCAACCTTGACAAAATCCTAGAGGTTGTCCCTCAAGTCATGTCCCACACTCACTAGAATTTTAGAACTATGTGCTCCATGAGGCACAAACACGAAGCACATTTGATAGATTGCAATGAATGGTCATTATGCTTTGAGAATTAAAAAATAATAATCACAAGAATTGTAATAAATAGTTTATATGAAAACACATTAATATTATAAAAATACAAAAAATATTATCAATGGAAAACCTTAAAGTAAATCTTAATCATTATTTGATTCAGGTAGTCAACATTTTCTTGTCAACTTCAACTAAACTTACTACTTTCTCTAACCATGGAAAAGAGGATTTAAATCCACAATCCTTTATTAAAATACCTCTATTGGATAGCCTATCTGCACATTTGTTCCCTTCTCTTAACGTATGTGCAAACCTGATTTCTTCAAACTTTATAGCAAGGTCTTGTATTTTCACAATGATCTCTTGTATGTTCCATGGAACCTTTGATTTCCTCAAAATTACATTTATTACTATTAATGAATCACCTTCCATCCATACTCGTTCCATTTCATTTGTCTATATATTTTTAATCTTTCTAAAGCTGCCCAAGATTTAGCTTCTTTATTTGTCTTAAATCCACTATTGAAAGCCTAATTTAATAAATCACTCCTATTATTTCTAATTATTCCTACTCGTATTGGTCTTGGAGTTCCTTTAGATGATCCATAAAAATTTTATTTGATCAACTCCACTTTTAGTGGTTTCCAATTTATATTCTTTGCCTTCCTTTTGTTTATCTTGTACCCAACATCAAAATTCCATTTGATGACTAGAGTTCATCTATCAAGGCTTTCTGCTTCCAGATTAATAGTTGGGTAAGTTGATAGGATTGGTTTATACTCCTCTATGGCTAAACAAATATTCCTTTTTATTACCTCTAAACTACTTTCCTTTCCTTTAAATATGTTTTTGTTTCTTTTGATCCATATATTCCAAACTATTGTATCTTTTGATGTATTCCAGATTGTCTATAATGCCTTACTTTTAAAAGTGCTCTACCATTGTTTTAACCATTCTTCAATTCTACCATTCATCATCATGCATTTTACAAATATATTAAGAATCCATTGCCATAGTTCTTAGACTATGAACAATGTCCCAAGATATGGTATGTACTCTCCTCCTTTTTACATAGAACACATTATGAGGGACCATGAAAATCCCTTTTCATTATCCCAGGATAAAATATTCTTGTGACCTACAAGGCATACAAACATTTTTACTTTTGGAATGCTTGGGCTATCCAAAATATCTCTCCATATTATTTTCGTATTCTTATTTATTGGTGCTTTATATTATATTTGCTTCTTGGTGTGTATTATCCTAAGTTATTCAACTCCCAAATCAGCTTATCCTTGCTCCCATAGAAAAAATCATTGTTGTCATCTTTATGCTCAACTAATTCTTAGCAACAATGTTCAGTATACTTATAAAAAAATCTTATTTCCATTTTATCTTCCTTCTTGATCCTTGTACATAATGTTTGAAACCCTATCACAATATTGATATTGAAGTAATCATATCTGTAACCAAATAACTGAACACAAAATAAAACGAATACAGACACAAAAGTAAATTGCCAAAATGCCCCTTTTGTATTGATTTTGATACAACTTTTACAAAAGGTTTTTGAATTGCCCCAAGTGTATTGGGAGCAATGTTACAATGTTTCCTTCTCTCTGAAGTACAATGCTTTGATGGAGGAGGGGAGATATTTCAACTCTTCCACAGGATGTAGTGTTCTTCGCTCTCTCATCACAACTTCAAGGGGTGAGTGGGCTTTGGTATCCAGCAAGGGGCCACTCCAACTTCAACAACTTATCCAAGATACTTGTCACCTGCACACATTCAAACAAGCAAAGGGGGATCAGTAGCACCTGCATATTTTAACCAATAAAATCAATGCTATTCATAAAACCCTAAGTAGCAGATTGCATGAAACAAGTGACAGAACAAGTAAACCAATAACGCCTTGCTAACACAGAGTATTTTGCTGATCTCGATCGTACGGATGAATTCGTGCTCGAGACTATGGAACCGCGGAAGCGCGGTTGTGGACTAGAAACCGTGGACCTGCATTTTTTACTATGAAACTGCGGACTAGCAGTTTTGGCTGAAATATATATCACCTTGGGACTCGAGCCAACGATCAGAATGAAGCTCACGCTTCACGATTTCTTGTCGGTTCCAAGTTGATTTTGGTAGCTTGTCGGTATGCAAATTTAGCTCCTTTTTTTTGGTGGACTAATGGTGCTTTTATAGGCTTCCCGAGGCTTTTGAGGGGAATGGGAGGTGGCAAAAATGAACTTCCAGGTGGAAGGGGCAGTTACAATGAGTCATTCAGTGTGGCTCACTTAACTGGGGTGATGTGGCTTCAAGTGGAGTGGGATGTGGGATGCTGTTTTATGTGAAGGGACAAGGGGACAACAACAAATGAGTTGTGGCATGGGTGTTGGGAATCTGTCTCATGTGCAAGGACAAGGGGGATAGGAGGGGGTAAGATGTGGCAAGGGTGTTGGGTGAAGTGTCCAGGACACATGTCCAATGGGTAGACAGGGTATCCTAGGGTGATTTCCCAGATTTAATAAATTAGGAAAATAGGATAATGTGCAGGATTTTATATCCTTAAGTTTAGACTTAGGCATATAATTTTATTATGCAGGATTTAATGGTGGGGTGGCAGATGTGGTTTTGAAGGTGTTGGATTTTAGTGTCTACAGTTGCCCCTTTTTGTACTGTGTTGTGTACAACACAATGCAGTGCAAAAACTAATGACATCTAACTTTATTGGATGGATGGACTCATTTTTTTTTTTTTTGTGTTTACCCCCTCAATTGGTAAGTGGGTGAATAGTGAAGCTCAATAACCAATTGATGAAAAGGTATTTTTGTTTTTGTTTTGTTTTTTTTATGCAAATGATTGCCCCAAGTTTGGTTGACTATTCATTCAAAAGTACCGTTTGATTTGATTGACATGCATGTTCATGGTTTGAAGGAACCAATCACCTAGGTGTCTGTCTCGGTGATTGTTAGCAATTCCTTAATGCACAATGATTGTATCATTACCGTGTTTTGTAACCTCACGGAGTGGGCATCAATTTCAACCTTGGGTTGATTTGTGTGGATAGTGTGACTTTAGCCTGTAGGGCCTTCATTCGTTTTTCAATGTTTTCTCCTTCATTTTTTTTATAACCGCGGATTTGCGGTTTCTACGGTCGTAACCGCGTTTGAGCGTTTTACAACACAAAACCATGGGTATGCATTTTTGCGACATAAACCGTGGGTCTGGGTTTTAACGCGCCATGAAAAATGTGGGTGTATGTTTTTCACCGCTAAAAGTAGCTTATTTAAAAGCGTTATGTCGCTTTCAGATTCATTCTGCTAGTTGTCATTGTTTGATTTGTGGAGTGATGAGCGAGATGGAGGTTGGTGAGGGAAGTGGTGGTGGTGGCTCGGCTGGAGTGGAAGTCAGTGCCCGGTTTTCCGAGGTAGGTTATCTCTTCTTTTATTTGTTTGTTCTTGTTGTGTTAATTAAGTGGGGCTAGTAATGAACATGTTGTTTGTTTCATTAAGCGGGGCTGGTAATGAAATATTTGTGTGTTTTTTTGTTTCATTAAGCGGGTTGGTAATGAATTTTTGTGTGTTTTTTGTTTCATTAAGCGGGGCTGGTAATGAATTTTTGTGTGTTTTTTATTTCATTAAGCGGGGCTGGTAATGAATTTTTGTGTGTTTTTTTTTTGTTATTTTTGGCTACCTAGGATTAGGTAAAAAAAAATTGTTTGTTTATTTTTTTTTTGTTTGTTTGTATTTTTGGCTACCTAGGAGTAGGTAACAAAGTTTGTTTTTATTTTTGTTTTTGTTTGTATTTTTGGCTACCTAGGAGTAGGTAACAAAGTTTGTTTTTATTTTTATTTTGTTTTTGTTTGTATTTTTGGCTACCTAGGAGTAGGTAACAAAGTTTGTTTTTTTTTTGTTTGTATTTTTGGCTACCTAGGAGTAGGTAACAAAATTTGTTTTTATTTTGTTTTTTTGTTTTTGTTTTTTTTTTGGCTACCTAGGAGTAGGTAACAAAATTTGTTTTTTGTTTATATTTTTGTTTTTGTTTTTATTTTTTTTTTTATGTTTGATTTTTTTGCTAATTTTTATGTTTTTCCTTTTCAAGTTAAGCTTCTTGATGCTCGGCATAGGTGGCCGAGGACTATTCAAAAAGTGCGAAAGGCACTTTCTGACGATGACTGGAATCTCTTGCATAATGTTGGACTCGATGGTTGCGGGCGGTTAGGCACTGTCTAAGCTAACGAGGATCTTCTTTTGACGCTTGTTGAGCGCTGGGATCTGGACAGAGGTACCTTTCAACTCCCTACAAGAGAGCTTACTATTACCCTAGAGGACATCTACCAAATTTTGCGCATTCCTATTGAGGGTCTTGTTGTTCGGGTTGGCCTTGACAAGAAGGCCACTCTATTCCCTTTGTTTGGCTAGATGTGGGACGTAGACTACAGTAGGGGTGGTAAAGCGTATTTATATTTGTATACAGCTGGCAGCTTGGGTGCGCTTCTAGTTTTCATGATGTATATATTGAGCAACATGTTGTTGCCCAATTCCATGGGATCGAGGATTTCGTGGAACTAGGTATCGATTGTCCTCGATCTCATATCTGATCCTCATTGGTTGGCATGGGCTCCCGCTCTTCTTTGTGAGATTTATAGCAAGTTGTATGAGGTGAAGAGGCGAGGGTGAAAGGGCCTGGGCTATAGTTTGGTGCTTCATATTTGGGCTTGGGAGCATATTATCGTTGGTTGACCTGTTGGTTTACCTTGTGCTATCGATGCCACTTCTCCTCGCTCGTACATATGGGTACTTAGTGAGGAGGTTAGTCATTCAGTAGCGAGTGCCTTGGAGTATAGAGATACTCTGAGTTATTTGACTAGAGATTTGATGAGCTGGTGATCTTGGAGAGGTTTGTATTGGGTGACGGATGTTGTAGAGCTTCGTCGCATCAGGCGGGGGTGATGGGTTGTTGGTGCCCATCTGAGGGATATGGAGTTTGTTCAGTTTTCTAGAGTGTTGCATCAGTTTGGGTTGGTTTAGGATGTTCTTGATGCGCCTGTGACCTATAGGAAACAGGGTGATAAGTTAGGGCTACCTATTGCTCCCAATTTTTGGAGAGTTGATGATCCTTATGACGACCCAGAATTGGAGGTTCTCGACTTGGATGATGTAGGTACCATCCCTGAGTATGATGCTTGGTTTACTAGCTAGCCGCTTTGGAATCCGAGTGTCATTGTAGATGACAACAAGAGTGGTGATGATGTAGATGTTGGAGGTTGGGTTCCCTGGTCGGTGAAGCACCGATGAGGTAGCTCTTCGAGAGCTGATATGGATACTAATTTTTTGTAGCCCAAGGAGGCTGGTGGTGATGGTGATGATGGTGGTGATGGGGGTGTTGGTGATGAGGATGCCCCTCCTCGATGGACAGAGGAGGATTGGGACATGTTATAGGCTGAGCATGATAGCCTGGGTTTAGAGGTGACTCGCCTGAAGGGCGAGTTGGCATGGTACCAGGACAAGGTGACTCACCTCCAGGGTGAGGTGGACAGGATACATGATGGGCCTAGCAATGATGCTCTCGCTGCAAAGGACTTGGAGATTTCCAGGCTCGAAGGTGAGGTCACTCAATTAGAGGGTGAGATGACTCAGATACAGGTAGGGTACAATGGAGGTGACACTACATCTACTGTTGCTGCTCTTCGAGCAGATATTTCTTAGCGGGTTGCTCGTGAGGGTGCTAACTTGAGGAGCCTGTGCAAGTAGGTTGTTTATATAGAGATGTTGGAGAACATTCTGCATGAGCATCAAATTCCTTTGCCTATTCCTCCTTCTTCATCAGCCACTATTTCTACCCGAGGGACTGATAGGAGTCGTAGGACTCATCATTCATCTAGTTCTCATGGTGCTTCTACCACGTAGGGTCCTAAGAGGGATCTTGCTAGTACTAGCTAGTGTGACTTGTCGCTTATCTTTTTTTGTATTTTATTTTTATTTTGCTATGAGCCTTAGTGCTTCAATGTATACAACCTGCGGGCATTTTGTACCTTTGGGACTTTCATATTTATACATATATATATACATGGCTTTGTATTTTGGTTATCTCATGTGTTAATGTTTATTTTGATGCTTTTTATATATGCTTTGCTAGTGCTTATGTGATGCAATGTTCACATTGTTATATTTGTGCTATGATAAATGAATGTAAACTAATATGTAATATGCAACTTATGTTTATTTCCATTTAACTATATGATGACATGCATGATGTTTTTGTAATATTTTATAGCTCAAAGTAGTTGACCATTACTTGTTCATTTTTGCAATTGGGGGTATCCAACTTGATGACTCTTCGCAGTTGATGTATGGTGGGTGTATGTATGTGATAATGTAGAACATGTGATAATGATATGATATTTGGTATGGTTTTGATATATAACATTTGAGGATTTTCAAAGACTCAATCAGTCTAGTGATTTAACCATGTTCTTAATGTTTGTCTAACCCTCTTTAGAACCAAGGTGTGTGCAAGTGGAGTTATTTTTCTGAATATTTGGTTTGGTAATGGCCCTAAGCAATCAAGAACCAGTGCATGTGTATGTGAAGTTCATTAACTCATGATGAGTAAAATTGGATAGTACCTGTATGGGTTTACCAATTAGCTAGCTTGTCCGTATGTGCGGTCAGAGGTATTTCTCTTGGGAGAAAGATGTGTCGCCCTACATGAGTTTACTCCACTGCTAGTCAAGCATCTATAGCTCCGATGGAGGTTCAATCCATAGTCCAATGATTTGATCTTAGAGCGTTGGGGATGACTACATAACTTTCTAAGGAGAATGTAGTATGATCCTTCTTGCTTTTGTGATATGTGGTGTGTGTATAGTATTTATCATGATAGAGTTTGGGGAATCGGATTCTCAATCAAAGTGTGATGAGAATGTGATCCTATCCTTACTATCTACCTTTTAATTTAATTATTTGGATTATTGTGATGGTGGTGAAAACCACCTTTTTGATTTGGACTATGTTGCATAATGGGACAAGCGGGGAATATTTCCTTTTTGCTTCAAGGTTGTACCCAAGTTGGCATTATCTTTTCTTACTCAAAATGTTTTTAAATTTGTAAAGTGTTTTTGGTTCAATATTGCTTTGGGTCAATCTACCATACTCAAGACTTTCTTAATGTGATATAAGTGCTTTGGTCCTAAAGAAAATTGGACATATTATGATTTTTGGTTTTTCACTAGACATTTTTGAGTGACTGAAAATTTGATTTATGATATAGTAAAACATGTGTGGATATGAACTTTGTTGACTTGTGAAGAGTCTTAGTTGGGTATCCCCAATTCTTTGGAACTTGTTTTTACTTGGTCGTATCATCACCACTATGAAATATCACTGAACATGGGATGGGATGGATGCAATTATGTGTTTATTCTAATGTTGCTATATGCATGTGATATGCCTATTTAATGCACAAGGTTTTTTTTTTTTTTTGTAATATGCAAATGCAACATGCTAAGTGCTAGTAATGACATTTCTATTTACAATGTAACTAATTATTAGAAATAAAAATTCTTTTTTTTTTTTTTAGCCATGTACATATATATACATATATTGCAAGTCATTTCATGCATAAAATGCCTTTAGGTGCATTATGTTTAGTGGTTCTGGCTCCAATTCTCCTTCGAAGTTGGCAAGTCTATATGTTCCTGGTCCCAATTTATGCTTTACAATGTATGGGCCTAACCAATTAGCCGCAAATTTATCTCTTAAGTGTGGCAATGCATTGGTATTTTGTTGATTTTCTTTGAGCACTAGGTCCCCCACTTGAAATTCATGAGGATGGACTTTTGCATTGTAAGCATGTTTGACTCTGTCTTGATATACTCGTAAGTGATCTAAAGCATTGATACATTTTCATAAATAAGTGTCAATTGGTCAAGATGTGCTTGTCTAGCTGTTTCATCGTCCATGAATTCTTGTAATGCTATTCGCAAGGAAGGTATCTCGAGCTCTAAAGGTAATATAGCTTTAGCACCGTAAACTAGTGAAAATGGTGTCACTCCCGTTGGTGTTCTGATGCTTGTTATGTAAGCCCATAATGCCAAAGGAAGTTGAGTATGCCAATCTCGATGATTTTCTTTGACCATTTTCTTGAGAATGGATACCATTGTTTTGTTTGTTGCTTCCACTTACCCATTTGCTTGTGGGTAATAAGGTGTTGGATAAACTGTGTTGAATTTTGAATTTGTTGCACAATGCTCTAACATCCTTATTCTTAAATGACTTCCCATTATCATAAATTATTTTTGAGGGTATTCCAAAACGACAGATAATATGCTGAAGTATAAACTCCGCTACTCGAGGTCTAGTCATAGTGGTCATTGGAATTGCTTCCACCCATTTTGTGAAGTATTCTGTCACAGTTATGATGAACTTATGTTGTCCTGATGAAGCAGGTGATATTTTACCAATCAAATCGAGACCCCATTGTGAAAAGGGCCAAAGACTTTGAATGGGTTGTAATGCGTGCGATGGTACATGAGTCAAATTTGCATGATATTGGCACTTTTGACACTTTTTGACATATTTGCAACAATCATTTTCCATGGTCGGCCAATAGTATCCCATGCGTAGTATTCTCTTTGCAATGGCCATTCCACTGAAGTGGCCACCACAAGTACCATTGTGGGCTTCTATTATTGCTCGTTCTGCTTCAATCGGATCTAAACATCGTAATAATATTCCATCATACCCACATTTGTATAACACATCCTCCAGTAGAGTAAAACGAATTGCTTTTTGTTTGAATGTTCTTTTTGTAGTTCATGTCATTTCTACTGGGAGTATTCCAGACTTGAGAAAGTCTCTTATCTCATCAAGGTAAGAATTGTAAGGTTCAACATGTATCAAACAAATGTTCTTCTCACCTGTAGGTTTTACTTTTTGAATTGATGATTTTGACATTGTTGTTATGATTAGCGGTTGTACTTCTCCATGCTCATTCTTAGGGATGAGAGATCCCAAAGAAGCCATTGCATCCGCAAATCTATTTGTCGATCGTGGTAAATTACTAATTTTGTACCAGTCAAATTTTTCTAGCAACCTTATTGCTACTTCATGGTATTTCTTTAAGACTGGTTCTTTACACTGGTATTCTCCTTTTACTTGGTATACAACTAGTTGAGAATCCCCAAAAATGCTTAGTATTTTTATGCCCATTGCTATAGCTGATTGAAGACCTAAGATTAAGGCTTCATACTCTGCATTATTATTGGTGCATGTGAAGTCGAGTTTGAATGATAAAGGAATTGGTATTCCTTCAGGTGTATAAAACACGACTCCCGCACCTTGTCCTTTGTCGCATTTAGACCCATCAAAGAACATGGTCATGTCTGCTTCTTCCTCAAGAGAAACTAATTCCTCTTGTTCTGTGATAGAAAATACTGAATCATCTGGGAGCTCAATTATTAATGGTTTATCATTGTGTAGTGGAGCTTCAACTAATTGATCAGCTATCACCTGCCCTTTTATGGATTTTTGACTTACAAATTCGAGATCGAATTTGGTTAAAAGCATTATCCATTTAGCAGTACGGGTGTTGTTGTATGTGTGAGTCATCATGTATCGCAGAGGATTTTCTCTAGCTATGACATAGGTAGTATTGCTTAGCATGTAATGTCTAAGTTTCTTAGTGGTGAAAACCACTGCTAAGCATAACTTTTCGACATAAGCATATCTTGTTTCGTAACTTACCAATGTTTGGCTAATATAGTAAATTGCTTGCTCCTTATGTTTTTCGTTCTTTTGTGCAAGCATTGTCCCTAGTGCAAAATATGTTGTAGAAATGTATAGGTGAAAAGGGATTCCTGATCTAGGCAGTGTAAGAACTGGTGGTGATGCCAGATACTTCTTTATGTCATCAAATGCTTCTTGACATTCAGTTGTCCATGAAAATGTCACTCCCTTTTGTAATAGGCGATTGAAAGGTCTGCATTTATCTGAGAGTTGTGTGATGAATCATCGGATAGATTGGATCTTTCCTTGTAAACTATGCAACTCTTTCAATGTTTTGGGAGGTGGCATTTCTAATATTGCTTTTACCTTACCTGGATCCACTTCAATGCCTCGCTTGGAGACAATGAATCCTAGAAGTTTTCCTGATGTGACTCCGAATACACATTTCTTAGGATTTAGCCTTACTTTATGTTCTATCAATTGATCAAACACTTTTTCTAGTACATCGATGTGCTCAAGACGCGTCTTAGATTTAGCAATCAAATCATCTACATAATCCTCGATGATCTTATGCATATAATCATGAAATATGTACGTCATAGCTCGTTGATATGTTGCTCCTACATTCTTAAGTCCAAAAGGCATCACTCTATAACAAAATGTCCCCCAGGGTGTTGTAAATGTTATCTTGTGTTGGTCTTCGAGATTAATTCAAATTTGGTTGTATCCCGAGAAACCGTCCATTAAGGAAAGCATTTCATGACCAACGCAGGAATCTACTAGTTGATCGATATTAGGCAAAGGAAAATCATCTTTGGGACACACTTTGTTTAAGTCTCAAAAATTAGTGCATACGCGTATCCCTCCATTCGGTTTGCGAATGGGTACCATATTTGAAAGCCATTATAGGTAATCAATTGGTACTATGAAGTGCACATCCAACAACTTTTGTAGCTCTTCTTTCACAATTAATGCGACTGTTGGATGAACTTTCCTAAGCTTTTGTTTGAAAGGCTTTGCATCATGTGCCAGTGTAAGGTTGTGGACTACCAGGTCTGGATCTAAACTAGGCATGTCTTTGTATGACCATGCAAACACTTCTTTATTTTTCATTAGCATGTTTATTATGTGTTCTTTTTCTTCTACGGATAAATCTTTTGCAATTTTGACAATTTGGGGATTGTCCATGTCTTGACTAAGGTTCACATCTATAGATTCTTCAATTAGCATGTGAGAACCTTCTTCTAGCTGATGTGGAGTTGGGATGAGGTGAATATCATCCACCACATTTTCAAATGTTTTTGGGGTTTCCCCCTCTATCTCAGTTTGAAAAACTGAATTGTTTGATGATGAAGGTTGTTGTGGAATATATGCGTTTGAAGCACGCAACAACTCTTCGGATATGATAAACTCGGTAGTGGATGGCGGGGATGAAATCATGTCCATGGCTATGAGACTAGTGTCGATATGGATCGGGTTTGTCTCATCATATGGATTACGGAGTGGGGTGAGAAAATCAACAGAAATCATATTGACTTGATGGAAATGAGGTGGTTGCGATTCGAGAGTTGATGACTCATCTTCTCTAGGTTGCAACTGACCTAATGTGTGTGATTGGTTGTGTTGTATGTGATGCCAATGTGATGGAGGAGGTTCTGGTTTAGGACCCTCACACTCTTTATTTAGCCAAAAAAGTGTGCGGTCTATTGGAAACTTCTTTTGGTACCAGTCATCTCTTTGTATAGTTTCTCCATATATTATCTCCTCTTGAGGCTCTTCTTCTTCTTTATTAAGCCATTCAGGATGTGCCTCTGCTTGTATCATTCTTCTAGCTTGCATTTCACGCATATGATTCATGAATATCATTTCAGTTTCATCCTCTTCATCATTGTCACTCATCCAAAAACCATTAGCATTTGTGTGAGGTCCCAATACCAGTGGCGTATCGTCTGGCCTAAGGTAGGTCATCTCTATGGGATCTTTTGGCTCTTGTTGTAAGGCTTGCTCTTGAGGGTAAAAAGTGTAGATTTGGTACCCACCATCTATTTGTTCATCCTCATCATTAGGTTCATCTTCCTCATCGCTCTTTTCTTCTTCTTCTTCGCATTCTATGTCAAGTTCTTGGAAAGCTTGATTAAGCGAAGAGCTTGCGATGGAAGGTTTGTAGCCTAGACCGGAGCGGTCACTTGGCTCTCTATATTCTGGTTCAATAATGTGGTGAGGACCTTGTTCATGTCTTCCAAGTCCATATCCTTGCCAATTAACCTTTTGAAAATATCTCACTGGGAAACTTGGGTTCGATAGATAATCAATGTTTTCATTAAACTCTTGTAAAGAGTTGTCGTCTTGAGGAGGTGGGTCCAATGAAGAATCCACCCCTCCATATATGAAATTGATTGCATTTGTTTGAGAACCCATTCTATATATATCACCTATAGCTAAAGGTGGGTCGCGAGGACGACCATAATCCCTGACTGACTCAATAGGTGGTGTAACTATGACACTTTCAATAATGTACTCACCAATGCCTAGATTGGCGAGATGTACTACAACTCTAGATGGTTGGGAGGCTAATGGTTTGGCGGATGAAGAGGGTTCTTGTACATTAGCTCATGGCTCCACTGGCGATGGTGGATTATCTCTAATAGGTGGCCCTATTTGTGAGACTACGGGTTCTAATGATTGTGATGTAGTGATGGATGGTGTGGGTTGTGCTGTGAATGTGAATGGTTGTTATGGATCTGGAAGTTTACTAGATGGAGTTGGCGATTGGTTAGCAAGATGGGTAGGTGTGACTTGAAAATGAAATGCAGTGTTTGAAGGGTGCATTGAGCTAACACTTTTGGATGCAAAATTTGGGTCAACTATAGGCAATTCTTCTTGAATGGGTGCTTTTGAGGATGTGCTACTAGATGGAATGGTCCTAATGGCTAGTGGTTGGATAGTTAGGTGCGTTGATGGAAGCAAGGGCTCATATGGGTTTGAAATAAAGTTATAGTATTTGAAAGGTTCTGTGTCAGCTGGTATGCAATGCACTTTGCCTTCATGTACATATTTTAAGCATTGATGCAATGTTGAAGGCACACACTTCATTTCCCTAATCCAAGGGCGTCCAAGAAGTATGTTGTATTGCATTTCTCCTTCCAAGATGTGGAAGAGAACATGTATTGTTTTCACCCCCACGATGACGGGAAGAACAACATTCCCCATAGTTGAGCATAAAGCGTCATTAAAAGCCCTAAGGGTGAATGTGGATGTTGTGATGTGAGATGATGGGATGTTGAGCTTCATCATTGCAGGTGTGGTGATGAGGTTGATTGAAGAACCAGTATCAATAAGCACTCTCTTGAATGGTTTCCTGTCAATGTGAGCTACTATGTGCAGTGGTGGATCAGGTGAATCTGTTGAGATTTGTTTTTCCTCAAAGTCATAAAATACTATCGAGGGTTCCATACACTTTTGCACACTCCCTACAAAGGAATTGAATGCATTGGGGTCTTCTGACTGAACTTGGATAGACTTTAAAATTTCCATCAATGCTTCCCTATGAGGTGTTGATTGTTGTATTAGCTCATATATTGACAATTTTTTTGAAGCCATTTTCAAACTTTGTGTTAACTGGTTGTTCAAAGTAACAACTGGGTGATTGTGGAAAGGTGGTGGTGGAATGCTTGGTCCAAGTTGTATGGGCACATTTGTTGGTTGTGTTGTTGGAGCCTGTGTTGTGCGATTAGCTTACCTTTGTCCATGGGTAACTATGTTGATAGCTCCTACAAAACCTTGTGGTAGTTGAGACACATAATTAACTTGGTTGGGAGGAACTGTAGAATTTGATGCTCCCATAGGTTGTTTATTTGCCTCTCGATGTGGCAAAGGTGTCTGATAGATGCCTAGGTTTTGATTATTTTGGGCTAGTGGATTGTCAACTTTGATTGTACCCGCTTCCAATAAATCTTGCACAATTCCTTTAAATCCATGACAACCTTCAATATCATGTCCTCTTTGTCTATGATAGATGCAAAAGAGGTGTTCTTTGTAACCTTTTGTTTTTGGTTTGTTAGGATCTTCATGTTTCATTTTCGGCAATGTAAAAAGTTTTTCCGCATACAACTTCTGAAAAACTAATGAATATGGCTCTTGTACTAGTGTGTAATTTATTTTTGGCTTAAAATGACGTTGTTGCCTTTCTGCAGGTTGTGTCTGATTTTGTGCCTATTGTGGGGGTGGAACCGCTTGATAATTCGATTGTTGTGGTTGTTGTTGTTGTTGGGGTTGTTGGATTTGTGTTTGGGCCAGTTGATTTAACTATGGTTGGCCCAAAACTATCTGGTTAACCTGCGTGGTCTTAGATTGACCGTGGTTATTCCCCTTTTGATTCTTATTGTGCCACTCTTTCTTCTTAGGCTTTATCTCGCCTTCTTGGATTTTTATTTCTTCAATCGGTTTTGCTTGGGCGAGTGCCTCATCGAATATTCTATACTGTTGTAGTTGTAGTAATGAAGAGATGGGTCTACCAAAACTCTTCGTGAACATTCGTATTATCTCTGGCATAGGGAGGGAAAATGGTAACTTGATCATGACTGATCTCCACCTATTTCCAAAGTCATAGATTGATTCATCGTCATATTGTTTTAGATAAATCAAATCAGTCAATGTGGTTTGTTTTCTGACATTCAGGGTGAATCTTTCCAAGAACTGGTCCGCTAGTTGTTCAAAGGTAAAAACACTTTGATGTGGCAAGTGGTTGTACTAGTCTTGTGCTTCTCCCCCTAGTGTCTGAGGAAATGTATGTAATAATAATGCATCATTGCTTTTTATTCTAAAGCATGCATTCACAAATCTAGTTATATGCTCACGGGGTCCTCTTCCCCTTTAAATTCAAGCTTCGGTATTTGAAAATCTTGTGGATATGGTAGCTCAGGTACCGAAGCATGAATAGGGTGATTGAGTAGTTACCTCAAAGTTGGCTTTTGATATTGCAAACCTGGGGTTTGCATGGCAAGACTATCAATTTGACTCTATAAAAATTGGTATCTAGGGTCATCCATAGGACTGACACTTGAATGTACTTGATGCTGCTGGTAATGGGGTGGATTGTATGTAGGTTGTGGGTGATAAGACATGGGTGGCTGAAATGTGTTATGGTATGGATGTTGAGGGATGTTATGATATGGATGGGGTGATGGAGGTATGATGTTATGCTGACCTGCTACGTTAGCATATGGGTGTGGCGGTTGATTATGAACCACAGTGGTAGAAGGGGGTGCATTACCCAAGATGGATCTTGGATAAAGGTATTAGGTTGATGAGATGTAGGTGGAAAATTTTTCTCAATCCCTTGCAAATGTTGGTTGGGGTTGGGGTTCATGCTATGGTTAGCATTATCTAAAATCATTTGTTGTAGCTATAAGAAATACTATTGCATAGCAATTGCATTTGAAGTGGGGACCGCTACCTGTGATGTGGTGAACTGGGTTGGTTGTGGAACAACCATGGTAGTGGAAGTAGGTGGGGGGTAAGTAGAAAAAGGTATCACTACTGACTGTGGTATGGTATGAGATGTATGTCCTACGAGTGTAGTGGGAGGAATGGATGTTGGGGCTTGCAAAACAACAAGAATTGTTTCATACAAGGGATTAGTGGAAATGGTCATTTTTTGAGGTAATGTGGGGGGTAGTTGGTTGGATGACGATGGTTGATTGGCCAATGCTACAACAACCAACTCAAAGAGAGGATTTGTGAAAATTTGTTTCGACTGTTGTGGATAGGTGAATGTGGATTCTTGTTGTAATGATGGTACAACATGGGATGGGATGGAGAGTGGTGGTAATGATGGGAAGACCATTCCAACTACATTCAAGTACATTCTAATAGTATCCATGTCGAACATGGTGACATGACTATCTACCACTGTAGGAGGTTCACTCCTAGGTGTCTCAGGTATGGCTATGTGAGTAGCCCTATGCATAATGTCTATGTCCATATTAGGGGCATTACTAGAAGGCCCTACATTAAGACTTTGGGACATAGAAGAGGGCATGCCTACTTGTCCTACCATCGAAGTGCGAGGAACGTTTCTAGACTGAGAGGCCATGGGGGAAGACCACTGACTTTGGTTTGACACTAGTTTCTTAGCTTGACTACGAGTCACTACCATACACTATTATGTGGTACAATGCCAAGTGCGACTATCTATGTAAATAAAATGACAATATGATGCAATACAACACACAAAGCAAACAAACACACAAAGTTTTTGAAGCTAGATTTTTGTTTTTTTTTTCTTTTTAGAATTTGTTCGAAAAATGAAAAAGACGTGTGCTCAATGTTTTACCCTAAATGAATCTAGGATTTCACCTATATACTCGTAGCTCGACAACCTAGCTATGAACTCCAGGTCGCGTAATCCCACCTATAATGTGTGGTAATGAAGCCCACACATGGCCAGGGAGCACAGGTCCTACCAATTCCTCACCTAGTTCACCCGTAGTCTGCGATACACCTCTCCGAGGAGAAATGCATGCTATAACCCACGGGCTATGATGGATCTTGGAATCAGCCTTGGAAAAGAATGGGGTATGATTTTGGTGGTTCGATGATGAAATCCAAACCCGACGGTGATGAAATCTAGCCATTTTCCAATGTTTATGTGAGTGTGTGGTGGTTTTGTTTAACTATGGTGTTATGCACTAATACCATGCAATTCCATTTTGATGCCTAAATGCAGAAAGCAGAGAACAAAAAATGATAGACAACAAATCAGGAGCAAAAGTGCCACCTTCAGGTCTAATTCCAATCGGCTTCTATTTGACAGGGCTAACCGCGAATGCGCGGTTAGTTCTGGTAAACCATGAATGCGCGGTTTTCCAACCGTGCGTTTGCGTTTGGGATATCCCAACCATGGATGCATGGGTCCTTTATGCTAACAGAAATAGAATAATATTTTTACAGACCCGAACCTGAAATACACACCTAAGTTATTTCTAACCCGGTGAATGCAAAATGATCTGTTTGCTACTATGTAAATGTGGATTTTCTTTAATTTTTCCTTGTTATTTTATGTATGGATGCAAAATTTAAATACTTTTTCCTATCCCTAAGACCTAAATGCACACAAAGGCATACAGGACTGAGACCCTTAATCTACTTAAATGCACCCTAAACTGGAACTAAAGAAAAAATGAAACAAAGAGCGCAAGGTACAAACCTGTGTTCCTTTCGCCGCTCCTTCCAACCATTGTCAACCGTCGATCTGTGTTTCTAAAATAGCAACCGCAAGCTCATGTTTCCTTCAAACAGGAACTGTGCATATGTGTTTTCCCCAAATATGAATCGAGCGTCTGTGTTTCTCCAAAACAAAAACCGCATTTTCGTGTTTCCATAATAATCAATTTGGGTGCAAGTTTTTTTAGATATATCGATCTAATGGTTGAATCTACACGTGTCTCAAATTCCCGAAACCTGTAGGTGCAGAAAAGATCAGTAAATTTAAAAAGAAGCAAGGCAAAACAAAATGGAACCCTTGGGAGGTCCCACCGTGATCGCCATTCCTATAACCAAAGAACTGAACACAAAATAAAATGAATACAGACACATAAGTAAATTGCCAAAATGCCCCTTTTGTATTGATTTTGATACAACTTTTACAAAAGGTTTTTGAATTGCCCCAAGTGTATTGGGAGCAATGTTACAATGTTTCCTTCTCTCTCTGAAGTACAATGCTTTGATGGAGGAGGGGAGATATTCTGAATCTTTCGTAGGATGTAGTGTTCTTCGCTCTCTCATCACAACTTCAAGGGGTGAGTGGGATTTGGTATCCAGCAAGGGGCCACTCTAGCTTCAATAGCTTATCCAAGATACTTGTCACCTACACACATTCAAACAAGCAAAGGGGGATCAGTAGCACCTACGTATTTTAACCAATAAAATCAATGCTATTCATAAAACCCTAAGCAACATATTGCATGAAACAAGTGATAGAACAAGTAAACCAATAACGCCTTGCTAACACAAAGTATTTTGCTGATCTCGGTCGTACGGGTGAATTCGTGCTTGGGACTGTGGAACCGTGGAAGCGTGGTTGTGGACTGGAAACCGTGGACCTGTGGTTGTGAAATCATGGACCTACATTTTTTACTGTGAAACCATGGACTGGCAATTTTAGCTGAAATACAGATCACCTCGAGACTCGAGCCAACGGTCATAATGAAGCTCACGCTTCATGATTTCTCGTCGGTTCCAAGTCGATTTTGGCAGCCTGTCGGTATGCAAATTTAGCTCCTTTTTTTTGGTGGACTAATGGTGCTTTTATAGGCTTCTTGGGGCTTTGGAGGGGAATGGGAGGTGGCAAGCCTGACTTGCCAAGTGGTAAATCTGAACTGCCAGGTGGAAGGGGCGATTACAGTGAGTCATTCTAGTGTGGCTCACTTAACTGGGGTGATGTGGCTTCAAGTGGAGTGGGATGTGGGATGTTGTTTTATGTGAAGGGACAAGGGGACAACAACAAATGAGTTGTGGCATGGGTGTTGGGAATCTGTCTCATGTGCAAGGACAAGGGGGACATGAGTGGGTAAGATGTGGCAGGGGTGTTGGGTGAAGTGTCCAGGACACATGTCCAATGGGTAGACAGGGTATCCTAGGGTGATTTCCCAGATTTAATAAATTAGGAAAATAGGATAATGTGCAGGATTTTATATCCCTAAGTTTAGACTTAGGCATATAATTTTATTATGTAGGATTTAATGGTGGGGTGGCAGATGTGGTTTTGAAGGTGTTGGATTTTAGTGTCTACAATATCAATGGTTTCAAAATTAGATCTAGATTGAGTGATTTTTTATCACTCCAAGTATCCATCCAAATAGAAAAAATACTCTAATTCCCACAACCCATCTTAGACCTTTAGTCATTAGATCAATTGTTTTTTAAACCATTCCATAGTTTTGAACCATATGGTAGTGAAAATGCAAAAAAAATTAAGCTTGGGTAATTGGGCTCAACTTATTTTTGCCCATTTTCTTTGAGTCTCTTTATCCAATATCTAAATTACATTTTCCTATTTAGAGCTAAGTTTACATCCATAAAAACTCTTGAACAGAGACCTCTCCTAGTTTGATCATCACACATCTTGCTCCATTTCATCAAAGGAGATTTATTTTTATCATGTAATCCTAACCACAAAAATGATCATGTAATATAGATTAAATTTTTTATGTATTATGTTGGAATATCAAAAAGACTGATTTAATTAGCTACACTCTTCTTGCTAACGAAAACCATCTACCTTTCCATACCAGTAGTTTATTATAAAATTTACTTATAAATGGATTCCACAATTCTGTCCTTATTTTCCCCTTAAATAAAGGTATCTCTAGATATGTTGCTGGTAAATTTACCTCCTCCATTTGAAGTAACCTACATATCCCTACTTTGATTCTAGTTGGAGTGTTTAAGGAGTAGATTTTAGATTTTGTCCTATGGAACTTTCATATTTATTTAATAAGTTATCCAAAGCTCTGGCCTCATTTGTTATTTTCCTCCCAAAAAAGGTTGTATTAGGGTTATGCATAGCGATGAATTATCGTTAATTAATGAATATTAGAATTTTTGAATTTTAAAATTGATGAATATGGAGACCCTTGACCAAAGCCAATTCGTTGAAAATTTTTGGGAGCAAATTTTTTTTAGGATCGGCTCGCCCCAAATTTATAATAATTTTACAGTTTAAATTTTAAATCGCCAACAATCCAATATGAATTTTGGATCTTTTTACCTTGAAATTATAAATAATTTTATTTACATCGACAAAATTACCTATTATGCCACAATTTATATACCTAATGTGATAGCGACAATCATACATCTTAAACATTGATCCTCATCGATCAATACCATAGAAGCCAAAAAATGAGTAGTAGTAGAATAAACGATAGAAGGTTGGTAGCATTCAATAAATGATAGATGATCGATAGCAGAGCATAAAAAATAGATGACTGATAGCATATAAATGAAAGATGACCAATAGCAAAGAATAGACGATAAACGACAAATGAACGATAGCAAAAAATAGATTACAAACGATAGATGACTAATAGTAGAGAATATACTACACATGACAAACACCAAGTAGCATTGAATAGACAACATAAGATAGATTACCAATATCATTAAAAAGATGATAGACTACCGGTAGCATCGAACAGATGATAAATGACCCAAATTGGACACACGATAGATGACCATATCATTGAATATACAACCAACGATTGGTAGAAGACCACAATATCCCTTATAGTACTTGTAGAATTATCACAATTTTGTTCAATATCACATTATTTTTCTAACATGAAATACTCTTTCTTTTACAATTACAATGGCACCTAATCCCAATGGAAACAAGAGGCAAATATTTTATAAAAAATAGTATCCTAAAATATTTTAGCCATATATTAAAATCCAATGAGGCATCAAAATCCAATGAGGCACCAAAATCTACACAAATGCAAGGTACATACCCATTTTACCTACTCAATAGTAATTTTCATAAGTAATTTCAAAAAATGATATATAACGTCTTTGTATATAGAATACCCAATTGACCCTGATATGCCTCCACTTGATGATATTCTCGAGGATGAAATAACTCAACATGAAAAATTGATTAACAATGACATGCAACAACTTGAACAGAATCCTAAAATCAACACACCAATCGAAAAAGAAAATGATCATTCTAACCAAATGCACACTTCTGGAGAATCTTCTACTCATAAACCTAAAAGTAAAAAGTTAACAAGGTGGACTATTGGAAGGATATTTCAGCTTGAATGGTCATCAAAATATCTATTTATTGAATTAGTATAGTTGGAGAATAGTAAAGATATGCCAATAGAATCTAGATGCATTATTTATAGTTGGAAAATAGGGAAAGATCATAACATGCAACTTAAGTTGGACACAATAGAATAATATTATGGGAAAGTTTATGTGACAATAAAATAATGTGATGGAACAACTAAGAAAATAACTAGGTGGAAGGTTGCATTAGAATGCGTATATGTCAAATATGCAAAAGACTATGACAAAGATATGAAACAACAAAAAACACTAGTTCAGAATGGTGGAACGATTCCGATACAATTTCAAAAAATTCATAAAACTGCTTTAGTTTCAAATAGCTTGCAATTTGTTGTTTTGTATACTATTCTTAAAAAGGGTAGACCTATGTTTGATTTTATTTATTTTAAGTATCTCTTTCAACTAGTTGAAGTGCAAAACATTTTCAATACCCATTGGTTAGATCAAAGTGGTTGGGAAATAGTAAAATGTCTCTTTGGTTGAAGAGGACCTGAGAGAGAAAGTTAAAAATGTTAAATTATTTTTAATTTCAATTGATGAGGTAACTATTGTTGACAACACATCTTGGATTTGCATGCATGTTTACACCTTTCAAAATCATGTAAGGCAACCTCATTTGTTAGCACTACATAAGATGGTGGAAAATTGTAATGTGGAAAATATTTACAATGTTGTTGTTACTAGCTTCAAAGATATTGTTGGAATGGATGATGCAATAATAACCAGTAAGTTAATATATATTGGAGCTGATGGTGCTGCTATAATGCAAAGTCACAAGAATGGTCTTTGTATTCAACTTCAAACATTAGTTACCCCATATTTGATCCTCATTCATTGCATAACTCATAGAATGAATCTTACATACAAAATTGTGAGCACATTTGAAAATGTTGCGAGAGTTGAAGAAATCATCCATGAAATTCATGCAATCCAAAGAGGTTTGCAGAGTTTCAACTATTTGCACTAGGATTTACTGAAGGTAAAAATTGTTAAAAGATATAGATACTAGGTGGATTTCATTGTTTCAACCTTGCAACAAGAGTTTTCAAAGAATACCAATCCTTAGTATGGTTTATGTATGATAATCATAACACAATTGATAAAGCAAAATATTTGCTATATCGTATGACAAAATTGGAAATACTACTCACTTTATGTGGTATTCTTCCAATGTTGCATGAGATGAATACTTTGATAAAAATTGTGCAAGAAAGATCCATTTATATTGTTGATTTCATCAGGATTAAAAAATAAATTTGAATATGTATTGATAGGTTAACTTGTCTAGTGAAAATTTTATGGATCCTTTGTTTGATTATTGGATAACTTTAATAAATGTCAATAATGGAAACAATTTGTTGAAGTTCAACATCAATGATCATATTTGTATTAATGTTCACAAAAAGGAGATACTTTTATATTGTTTTGAAAAGTGATCGGATATAGTTACTGAATATGTTGAACAAATGCCAATCACATATAGTGAATTTGATGTAGTTTTACTCAATACAAGGAACAAATTGAGAAAAATAGCAGAAACATTGACAAGAGAAATAAGAGACCATTTTTAAAGAGAAAAGTTGCTTGGAGCGATGGGTGTGGTTAACCCGATGTTTTAGGATCTTAGAACAGACTATAATAATACAAGTGAGTTGTTTATAAAATATATGGGTACACTTGTTAAATATTTTGTTAAATGTGTGGAATTCAATGGTACTAAGATCAATGGTAGTCTAAATAAAGAACTTTTGACTAATCAATCCTTATATTTTGGAATGACAATGGTTGATCAAATTTAACATTTGACTAATCCTAATGAACCAGGTTCTATTTCACGTTCATGGAAAAAGTTGTATCCTAGTAGTGTTTTACAGTATACAATGAGTGAATATTTTTTCTTATATGAATTGTGTCAAACAATGGTTTTGGGATCAACGAAAGATGAAAGGGTTTTTAGTGCATTATATTTTGTGAAATCTAAAGTTTGTAATCTATTGGATAAAAATTTAGAAAATTGCTTGAGAATATATGTCTCATCTTATGACAAAGCTTTGAAATATTGGAAATCTATAGCATATAGAAGAGGTATCACTAATATTCATAATAATGAGAAAAATGATATCTGTAGTGATCAGATTTTAGAGACACAAAGATCAACTATGTGTACAAGTGATTTGGGACAAGATGGGAAGTGTTTGTTTCAACTTCCTTCATTATAATATTTGCATAATTTTTGTAAACATTTGTCTTTATGATTATAAAAATTCTTTTTGGTTTGCTAAGTTTTTTAAAAAATACATTGTTTTTTCTTATTATTTATCATAATCTTGCTCATGACTTTTTTTATTTTATATAATACCCTTTGTTCAAAATTTTTTATGTTTTATATGATAGCCTTGCTTTGCTTTATTGAATATTGTAAACATTGGATGACTTTTTGATATTAAAATAAAACTTAAAGTTCTTAATGGCACATTCATTTGGGGTGAATTGAAAGAATCCTTTAGCACAACTACATTAAACATATTATTATTCCAACATATTCAATCAACACCTAAGTAACATAATTACATCATTTTAAAACTTTTGTTTTCTAAATTTCTATAGTTCCAATAGCAAGCAAATGTAAATCTCTACAAAGATTTAATAAAACAAAATAATACATTAAAAATACTAGACACATATTTAGAAAATATTTTTTAATTAGTTGGAATAACTTTTTATTACATTAAATTTTACAAAACTTGTGAACTATGTCCACCTTGAAATTATTTTGGTATGATTTTACAAAACTAGTGAACTGTGTGTCCACTTTGATACTATTCAGTTACGATTTTACAAAAATAGTGAACTATTTGTCCACTTTGATACTATTTGGTTATGGGATTCGATGCAGGTGTTGGCACTAATGTAGGATCAAGCTAATTTTCCTTATGCCCTTGCCTAGATGTTGCCTCCAATGTAGGATCGGATACACTTTCCTCATGCCCTTGTCCAGAAGTTTGTCCTTCTAGGACACCAACTCTCATCAGGTTCTCCTACACATTCTTCAAACTCGTGATCAATTCCATTTCCTTTGTAGTTGGATCTTCTTTCAAACTCTAAGGTATATATTTGTCATGTTGCTTAGGCAAAATATTAGGATCCATATCATATTTATTGATTACTCTCTTGAAGGCATTATTATCTTTGATGGTGGTATATAATCGTTCTTTCAATTTGATAGTATTTTGCAGATTATACTTTGTAGTCATCAAACAATATTCAAGCTTTCCACCTGTTTATTCAAATTGTCAAAATTGGACTGCACAACATAAAATTTAAAATATGTTAGTTACTAAATGTATGAAAATAAATAAATTGATTAAACAAAGTTTTGATGACTTACCTCAACAACTACTTTGGCAACCTCTGCCAATTTAACTTTTTTCTTATCAATTACCCATTGATTGTAATATGCCTAGGCTTCGACATTTAGATTCTCTAGCGTATTCAAAAGGATATCTAAAATTTCATCATTGTACATTGGAGTGATTTACATTTCTAAATTTTGTTTGATGTAATAAAGCATCAAGATTTTCTGGTTCTTTCTCAATAAAAAAATGAATTTGTATCGGGTATTTATTTCTTTAATTAGAATTTTTACCCGATACTCCTAGTCTCTCAATTATGCAATATATTTTATTGTGGCATCACAATTATCTTCTAATAAAATAGATTCTAAAATTTTTAATTTCTCATCATTAGTAAGAGAAGTAGGGTCATAGATTTAAAGTGGGATGAGGAGCTTTGAGCGGCGGTCACTTGCCCTTCATTTTGTTGTGCTTCAGTTTGAAGCACATCAGAAGCTTTAAAATACTTGGGAATGTTACCTTTATAACGATAATCCTCATCAAGAGGAGGATTATCCAAGTCAAAAATGCCATGCATACTAGAAATATTTTTGAGTGAAAAATCAGAAAGTCTAAAATAGTCTAAGTATGACCTCCTCCTAAACTCCTTGTAGAAAATGATTGCCTTCCACACATACATTGTTTACCCCTCATCAACCGTCATGGTGGAGGTGACGGTGGCATCATTTGTTGTCTTTGATGATGTGATTGACCTAAGGCCCCTACAAAAAAATTAGAATAAAATTTATTAGAAAATATTGAAATAAAATGATAAAAAATATAAATGTACTATATAGTGATTAATTAATTTTAATTGCACATACCGGATGTCGATGTGGCCTCCTGTTTTTATTTGACTAGTTGTTATGAAGTATGGGTGCGATGTTCCCCGAAATACATTAAAAAAATTAGATAAAGCTAACTAGAATTAAGTAAAATAAATAAATTACACTAAATCAACTTTTGAAAGAGTAACATTACCTCTCATGGGTTGGCTAACTTCTTCAATAACAATGTGCTCTTGACATTACCGAGGTATTAATTACATTGTAAAATGCTTCATAAAAAAAACAAATTAAATAATTGGTTGTAGAAACAATAGTAGTATTTGTGCATGCGTTGTTAAGATCATTTGTGATTTGATTGGAAACATATGAAGATTGGTCAAATTTGTTGTTGCCAAGCTAACACATAATATACACCAATATCCAAAACATAATGTTCATTGTTATCCCTTGCAAAACAACACGTGCTTGTAAGAACTCGATGATCGCATGAAGAAAATTATCGATAACAACTAAAAATAGTAGGCCCCTTTTGGATGGATTTGAGTGAACTGCAAAAAAAATAGTAACACAAAATTGATAATTACATTTGGAAATTATTTAATGCAAGGAAGAGGAGACTTACCTGATAAAAAATATGATGAGAGATTGAAGGTAGTCTTTAGATATATTTATTCACAATCAGTCAGAGAGAAATTTGATGTGATGGATTCACAATTCTTATATGGAAGTCTTGTAATTTTATGGACTTCAACCAATTTGAAAGAGAACGATAGAGTCTTGTTCTTAATGGTCATGGTAACAATTGACCCCTCATTGTCGTAGCAACCAACAATTCTATGTGATAAATTAATGACCATGTTGTATTGGGGCATTGATACTAACCCTAGAAGGTCAAATTTTGTTAACCATATAGAATCGTAATCAGGTGTTTATAGAACTTTAGATATGAGAGGACAAACAAGGTTTTAGAAAATAAAAATTGATGCATGAATAGAGGACAAGTTGACCATTGCTGCAACAGATATATCACTTTGGGTAATATTGGGAGGCTTTTGGAATGCTTTGGAAAGGCTTGGGGTAAATTTCAAATGCTTAGGTTTTTTTTGCTTTGTTATGTAGAGAAGAGAAATATAACTATGCATATCGTTTTATAGCCATTTGCATTCATACATTAAATGATGTGTTTACACATAACAACATTAAATGAGGTGTTGACACATGGAAACTGAAGTGTGGCATGCAATCAATAGGCTATCTTTAGTCATCATGGGATATGCTACCAGTAGGCTATTACCAGTCAACGTGTGTATGCTATCGATAAGTTATCTTCAGTCATCATGGGATATGCTATCGATAGACTACCATAAGTCAGTGTGTGCATGCTACCAGTAGGCTATCTTCTATCATCACGAAACATACTAGCGATAAGCTTTCATCAGTAGTCATCAGTCATCGTGGATCATGTTACCAGTAGAATCTCACTAGTCGTCATGTAGCATGCTACCAGTAGACAATTTTCCATCACCAATTGGCATGCAACTGATAGGTTGTTGTGTCATAAATTATCATCAGTATTTTTATCTTTTGCTACTAGTAGATTGTCATCACTCATCATTTGGCATGCAATCGGTAGGTTGTTGTGTGTCATCATGTGTCATGCAACGTAGATTATCAGTATTCGTACTATCTCTTGCTACCAATAGACTATCGTCAATTATTGATTTTGATGCTACCAGTAGTCTTTTATTGTACATTTAAATTTTTTATAGTTTTATGAAATATTAAGATAAATTTGCCACATTTTAATATTTTTGGTGAAAAAGGTAATTTGCCATGTCTTCTACATGAATTTGGATACTTTTCACCTCAATTTCGAAACTAATTTACCCCATTTTTATAAATACATTTTGGGACCGATCCCTTATGCATAAACCTAGGTTGTATCATATACAAATTATTGATGGGTGATATTGTCAATGTTACTACTAGCCTTAAGTCTACTTATTAGCCCATATTTGTATGCCTTCTTCAAATTTCTTCCCAATACCTCTACCATATTAATGAACATATATGGTGATAGAGGATCTCCTTATCTAAGACCCCTCTTGGATTTGAATGATTTTTTTACATGTTAGGATCCCATCCTAACCATATTATGTAATTACACCCTTCCTAATGTAGGGATCTTATCTTAATAATATTATGTAATGTATTGTAATGTGTATATGGCGTTTGAGGTGCCTAGACAAGTGGTATCATTTAATGTAACTATTACAAAGAATATAACTATTGTTTGGTAAAATATTCTAGCTTGGGTGGCCACTTGCATGTGAAATCGACCCTTGAGCATTATAGTTAAGGTTATGAAGAGTCTTTAAGAATACAAGGAGCATAGAAGAAAACATCTCTCATATTTTGCATTGAAGATTTGTTTTTAAGGAGGTTTCCCCCTTGAAGAGGCCTATGATTCTGTATTGTGTTCTTGCCTCCTACAACATAATCTACTATTTTTCCATTTCATCTTGCAATATTGTTAATTTCAAGTTCATTTTTATGTTATTATTGCAATATTGTGTGGATGTGTTTTTATTTTATTGCAAGGTTCTTAATATTACTAGCCTATTGAGCAAAACTAAATATGATATTGTAGAGGCACAAGATTTAATCCATTTCTTACCCAATTAACACTTTTATAATACTACAAAATGAAAACCCCATTTAACCCTATCATAGGCTCTATTCATATCAAGTTTTAAGGTCATTGATCTCTCTTTTCTAGAAGCTATTGAATGCATTACTTCATTTGATACTATGATATCATATAGAATTTGTCTCCCTTTCACAAATTCTCCTTGCTCTTCTAAAATAATTTTGTCTAACAATGGTCTTAACCGATTTTCCATCATTTTGGAGATTATCTTACATGCCATATTACATAGACTTATGAGCCTAAATGAATCAAACAATTCTACATCCTTATTTTTTGGAATCAAGGTAAGATATGTTGCATTTATTTTATAAGGTATGTACTATTTTACCATACACTTCAGTTAGAATTAAGAATCCTTCACTTTTTTCTAGTTATGTTGATATAATGCTAAGAATAGCCCATCTAAACTTGGGGATTTATCCTTATCTAAAGATAAAAGAAAAAAATGAACTTCCAGAGTAATAGGCTCCATTAGTTTACTATTTTCAACTGACGGTACTTCTTGCAATAGTTTATTATTAAGAAATTCAATCCCCTCCAATCCTAGAATATTCTAATAAAAAATATTGTCTCCTTTCTGATTTTGCTCTGGTCTTGAATCCAAACTCCTTCTTCTGATTTAATTCTACTCATTTTAGATGTTGATCTCTATACTATTGTCATCCTATGAAAAATTGTGTTTTATCTCCTTTTAACCAAGTCTGTCTCAATTTTAATCTCCAAAATTTCTCTTCCTTAAAATATTATGATATTCACTAAGCAACTCCCTTTCCTCTAAGCTTGGATTATTGTGCTCACATTTTTGAAAATTTGAAAGTTTATCTTTTAGTTCTTCTTTCTTCTAAAATATATTTTTGAAAGTGTTCTTGTTCCATTATTTTAATCTAGATGCCATTTATTTAATTTGTTTTTGAAGTTAATGTAGCCCACTGTTTCCTAAATAATTTTATATCTACGTTATCATATCAACAATTAAGGATGGTCTTCCCATATCTGCTCATATTTAAAACACAGTATTTTTTTGAATTCACTTACCACTATTTTAACTCTTATTGTCCAATGATCTAAACCAATCCTTCTCAAGGAATTTATTTTAGCACAAGTTCCATCTTCTAGCAAATGACCTAAGAGTATACATTTATCTAATTTTTTTGCTATCAAGTTCTGGAATGTCATGTTGTTGGTCCATGTATAGTTGTCCTCTTCAAAATAAATATCCCATAGATTATTGTTCTGATAAAAGCTATGGAATCTCATACTTTGGATTATTTTCATAATTCCATTAAATATTTCATCCAACTTGGTTATGACATTAAAACATCCCATTCACATCTTACCCATACTACTTTCATAGTTTTGAAAATTTCTTCCTTTGTCATTTTAGTTTCCTAGATGCAAAGAATATTAGGCTTATTACTTAAACATAGATCCTTGATACACCTTTTCTTTGAGGGGGTATTAACACCCCTTATATTCTATGAGATGGTCATCATGTCTCATTAGGGGTTTTTGGTCCCTCCTATGAATTACTAATATTATTTTTTATATTTGGTAAAGATAAGTTCAACCAACTTAGATTGTGTTTCTTTCTTTATGTTTGTTCTTGATTCCTTGGCTCTCACTTGATAAATTAAAGATCTTTCTATTTTTTCCTTGCTAGTATTGAGAGTGGGTATTATTATTCTATTCCTCAATATTCTTTCATAACTTTATCCTTGCCTAACTCTACTAAGGAAACTTTTGACTTATCCTCCTCATTGTTTGGCTTTCCCTTGTTAATGATAGATGTATTAACATTTAACTTTGCATTTTTTCTACCACTTTCCTTCTCCTAAATGGTACATGGTAATTGAAGAGAGTATTTAAAATCTTATAAGGTACATTCCTTAGGTTCAATAGGAATGTTCATCCCTAAAATGAGATCATACTAAGGAGACAATTCCTTATTAATATTTTTATCCTATTGTACCATGTGCTCTAGATCTGATCTTCTTTTTCTTCATAGGCTAAAGCCTCAAAGAATTGGTATTTCTTCCAATATCCTTACTTAGTGGTATCTACTTTTTTACTTTCATCTATCTAGACCTATTTTTTGGAAGTTGAAAACCATCCTCATCCATATCCATTTGTAAGTTTCTCTTATGGTTTTCTACATATGTTTTTGTTGGACTCTTCTTAGGGCATGATCTCTCAATATGCCCCACCTCATGACATCTAGAAAATATATTTTCATAATCCATGGATTGGGTCCACAAATCACCCCCATACTTAAGAATGATTAGTTATGGTAAAGGCTTACCGATATCAATCATGACCAATACTGGGCATAAATATCCAAGGCTTCCATATTTTATAGTTTTTGAAATTTCAAGGAATTCTCCCAAAGTGTTGTCTATTTACTTGAAGGTATCCATTTTCGAGAATTCAGTGGGAAACCCATACATCCTGACCCAGACTAGTACTAGGGATAGATTTACATTTTTAGGCACAAAGCCTTCGTACTAGTAGGTAAAAAAGAAACTTGTTCTTTCCATAACCCAAGGATCCCCTTTCAGGATTCTATATATTTTCTCCATGGAATGTAAAATGGCTAGGAAGAAAATTTTAGGAAGAAAATATAAACCAACTTATGGAGACTTTCATCTCCTATCAATCCATTTTCTTATAGTTGAAGCCCCTAGTCAAGACCCATCAAATTTACCAAAGACCATATTATCTTTGAGCAACGAGGATCATTGCTCTGTGATGTCCTTCATAACCTCTACTACTAAGTATGATTCTAAGGATTTAACAATAAATCGGTCTATGAAAAAGAAATTATAACTCGATATCTACTAAAATTTACTAGGATATCCTATAGAAATTATATTATTTGAAAATAAACTTACAATAATCTACATGCAGAACTTCTAAGATAATAAAGGGATAAATAAAACTTAGCTAAAAAAATATTTTCCTATATGGAATATCCTTCCTTGCTAATACCTAGCCCTCCATTGCTCCTCCCATCATCCAAACCCTAGTTGATAGATATTTGTAATTTCATTTTCCACGACTTGAAAAATTATCACTACTCTTGTTCCAAATGGCTAACTTTATAGAATCATATCTCCTTCAATACTGCTTAGATTTCTTCATATAACCACTCATTTTTAATCCATTCAAATTTCACTCAAATTGGTTCAACAATCATCTAAATTGGACAACCCTTTGCTAAGATATATCTCGTGAAATATGAGATATTTTTCTAGAAAAATTTCCCTAACGTTGCCCTTGTTTCATATGGCTATCTTCACATGGCTGTATCTCCCTCAATACTAAGATTCTTTCATGTGACTTCTCATTTTAGATGTCTTCAAATTTCGCATAAAATGGCATAAGAATTGTCAAATTTGAACTCTATACAAAGATATAGCTCCTAAAAAATAAATAATTTACAAAATAAAATTCCTAGCTCTACAAATGAATGTAGAAATTAAATTGATAATATGATATTTTTTAACATATAATCTTCAACATTTTCAACATTAAGAATTTTATACCATAAAATAAAACAACTTATTTCCACTTTAATTTACACCGCACTTTCCACAAAATGAGGAACACATTTTTGCTTCATCCTAATTACCTCAAACATGTTATTATCAATTCCTAAATAAATAAATAAATAAAAATATATTCCAATAAATATTTATAATTTACAATAACTATAGAGCATGATTCTAAATCCTTCTACATAAAATTTCTTATATTTTTATTACATTATATCATGAGATAATTTTCATCAACCATTTTGAGGGTTTTTTTGCCATTCTATCCTGCATTCTATTAAGGGTTTTTTTTCTATTCTATCCTCCATTCTATTATTGAGGAAGTTACCACCATTTTGCAAGAGAACATTGTACCAACATTAAAGTAGCTTTTAATCGTTGTTGGTTGTTAGATAATTTTAACTTCACTGCAATTAGTTTTATAATAGCATAATTTCTATGGGACAATTTATGGCAATAATGATTTTCACATCATAAAACAAGGTTCCAATTCCATAAATACCTTAACATTTTAACTCATAGGACTTGGTTTAAGGTAAAAAACCTGGAGTGTGAAGTTTCATATTATAAATCAAGGTTCCAATCCTACGGATGAACCTTAATTTTTACATCAAATCACATGATCTCGTGTGGTTAAGAGCCTATACTTTTAATGTAAAGACTCAAGTTCAAATCTTGTCAAATGATATTTGCATAATTGTTAAAAAATACCACTATATGATTTGATGTAATATAAGTAGGATCCGCCTAAAACCTATATAACCAATTATCAAATAGCATTATCTCCACTTGTTAAATTCTTTGACTTTCAAGGAGGAGGTCCAGGTTTGAATCTTTATAAATGACAGATGCATATAGTTAGGTTGTTGTAATGCCACTATGTGGTCATGATGTAATATTGGTGGGGCCCATTTCAATTCCATATAACCAATTAAGTAAAAAATCTTATATAATTAATTAACAGATGTCCTCTATGAGGGGTATCACAGTGGTATGTCTTTGGGTTTTCATTTAGGAGATCCAAATTCAAACCTCGGTAATATGGTGTAGACATTAAAAATTAGCATTTTTGATAACATAATAAATTATAAATTAATACACCCAAATATATCTTTTTGACACCTTATAAAAATATAATTAATCCAAAAATATTTAAAATCCCCTAACATCTCCCACCAAAACCTTAGAAACACACTATAAATAATAATTAATCAAATTTTGAAATAACCCCTACACTTACAAAAACAACAAAAACATTATAAAAACACCAAAATAAAATAATAATAATCCCTAATCTTCTCCATATGCCATTAGTAATTAATTAAACTTAAATTATGCTAATTAAATATAATTTACATCACCATCATGAGCCCTATTTATTACCCCTCCTACATAGAAAATGATAAAAACAATAAAAAATTACCAATGATAATTAAGAGTTTCATTAATGCCCCTTAATCAGGATTAAGCAATATTCTAGGCATGACATTTATTGAAAATCCTCTAGAAGCCTAGAAAATTTACCCCTTTTAATATTTAAATATCCCTCACATTAATATCCCACCCCCCATGCATTTTCCCCAAGCTATGAAAATAATTTTAAATTTAAAAATAATCACAAATCAAAATATGTTTTTTTCCCACTTGGCTATAGACAGCCACATCATTGTTCTAGCAATTTTAAATTCTTTTCTATCCCCCATGTGCCCATAGGAAACTAATTAAAAAATGATTTCTCATCCCCCTAGGACACCCTACCCAAAGTCCTTTAATGTGCCACTTCCCCAATTTTTAGGAATTTTAAATTCCTCCACAATCCCCCATGTATCTAGAAACTAATTTTAAATTAGTTTCCATTCTTCTAGACCCCTTCCCTTCCCCAAGGCACTTAAATGCAACCCTCCACCTCACCCTCTCTAGATTTTTCCCCCAACTACCCTTGCCCATGTGGAGCCTATGTGGATTCCACATGGCATCCTACTCACCCAAGGTAATTTTACCTATAAATACACCCTCTCATGACCAAATTAGTGGATCCCAAATTGTGCTAGCTAAATGTTGTCAATATTGCCCTAGATCCTTGCTTTAGCCAAATTTTTGACTTGCTAATTTTATATTGTTGAGCAAAAGCCCAACCAAGCTAGGCTTATTTTATCACTAACTTTCTCTTTTGAGTGTTGCATGATGGTATTGAATAGCATTGGAGAAGTCTTGGGAGAGAGAACATACACACACCTACACTATAATTCTATTGTGAAGACGAGACATTAACACCATTTTATTTGTAAAAAGCCCATTGTGGCTTTATTGTAATGTAAAAGACAAAGGATTTTATTTCTTGTATTTTAAAAGTTGCATATTGGTCACATTTACTTTGTCTTGCATTTCAATTTGCACATGGTAGTTTTTTTCTTCTACAAAATGGCACGCCCGGTGGGATATTACCTCCTTGGGCACCTGTTTTACACTCACCCCCTTGGGCTTCACATTTTTTTGCTAGCCTCCTTAGGTTATACACCTTTCCTTATTTTACATTGCGTGTGTGGTTCGATACTATCTAGGTTTGATGCTCTACCATGGGTGCATCTCTTCCCCACCATTTTAATTTTTCCACCATCCTCCCCCTCCCCTTTGGCTAGGTGGTCTCACCTGACCACCTCTGAGGAGACGGTCCCCCTTTCCAACCATCACCACCTTCCCTTATTTTCCCTTCCCTTATCTTTTCCTCCCCCTTTCTTTCTTTTCCATTCTCCACTTTTACCAAGTGGCTTGTCCTTGGCCTCATAACCCCTAACCTGTGCACTCACCACTTGAGGGGGTTGTCAAATAGGCTCTCATGGGGATAATCATCTCACTGGGGTAATCATACAATAAATATTTTGATAAACATTTTTGCATTGTATTTTTTCCCAATCAATCCATTGCAAAAATTGGCATCTGTAAACATCAAAAATTAGCATTTTTGATAACATATTAAATTATAAATTAAATTAATACACCTGAATATATCTTTTTGACACCTTATAAAATATAATTAGTCCACAAATATTTAAAATCCCCTAACATCTCCCACCAAAACCTTAGAAACACACTATAAATAATAATTAATCAAATTTTGAAATAACCCCTACACTTACAAAAATAACAAAAACATTATAAAAACACCAAAATAAAATAATAATAATCCCTAATATTCTCCATATGCCATTAGTAATTAATTAAACTTAAATTATGCTAATTAAATATAATTTACATCACCATCATGAGCCCTATTTATTACCCCTCTTACATAGAAAATGATAAAAACAATAAAAAATTTACCAATGATAATTAAGAGTTTCATTAATGCCCCTTAATCAGGATTAAGCAATATTTTAGGCATGGCATTTTTTGAAAATCCTCTAAAAGCCTAGAAAATCTGCCCCTTTTAATATTTAAAAATACCCCACATTAATATCCCACCCTCATGCACTTTCTCCAAGCTATGAAAAATAATTTTAAATTTAAAAATAATCACAAATCAAAATCTGCATTTATCCCACTTGGCTATAGGACAACCACATCATTGTTCTAGCAATTTTAAATTCTTTTCTATCCCCCATGTGCCCATGGGAAACTAATTAAAAAATGATTTCTCATCCCCCTAGGACACCCTACCCAGAGCCCTTTAATGTGCCACCTCACCATTTTTAGGAATTTTAAATTCCTCCACAAACCCATATGTATCTAGAAACTAATTTTAAATTAGTTTCCATTCTTCTAGACCCCTTCCCTTCCCCAAGGCACTTAAATGAAACCCTCCACCTCACCCTCTCTAGATTTTTCCCCCAACTACCCTTGCCCATGTGGAGCCTATGTGGAGTCCACATGGCATCCTACTCACCCAAGCCAATTTTACCTATAAATACACCCTCCCATGACCAAATTAGAGGAGCCCAAGTTGTGCTAGCTAAATGTTGTCAAAATTGCCCTAGATCCTTGCCTTAGCCAAATTTCCTACTTGCTAATTTTATATTGTTGAGCAAAAGCCCAACCAAGGTGGGCTTATTTTATCACTAACTTTCTCTTTTGAGTGTTGCATGTAGGTATTGAATAGCATTGGAGCAACCTTGGGAGAGAGAACATACACACACATTCACACTATAATTCTATTGTGAAGATGAAACATTAACACCATTTTATTTGTAAAAAGCCCATTGTGGCTTTATTGTATTGTAAAAGACAAAGGATTTTATTTCTTGTATTTTAAAGTTGCATATTGGTCACATTTACTTTGTCTTGCATTTCACTTTGCACATGGTGGTTTTCTTATTCTACAAAATGGCACGCCCGATGGGAAATTACCTCCTTGGGCACCTGTTTTACACTCACCTCCTTGGGCTTCACATTTTTTCACTAGCCTCCTTAGGCTATACACCTTTTCTTCTTTTGCATTGCGTGTGTGGTTCGATACTATCTAGGTTTGATGCTCTACCATGGGTGCATCTTTTCCCCATCATTTAAATTTTTCCACCAGCCTCCCCCTTCCCTTTGGCTAGGTGGTCTCACCTGACTACCTTTGAGGAGACGACCCCCCTTTCCAACCACCACTTTACCTTACCTTATCTTTTCCTCCCCCTTTCTTTCTTTCCCATTCTCCACTTTTGTCAAGTGGCTCGTCCTTGGCCTCGTAACCCCTCACCTGTGCACTCACCACTTGAGGGGGTTGTCAAATATAATCTCATGGGGATAATCATCTCAATGGGGCAATCATACAATAAATATTTTGATAAACATTTTTGCATTGTGCTGTTCTCCCAAACAACCCATTGCAAAAATAGGCATCTGTAGACATAAAAATTAGCATTTTTGATTACATAATAAATTTTAAATTAAATTAATACACCCGAATATATCTTTTTGACACCTTATAAAAATATAATTAATCCACAAATATTTAAAATCCCCTAACATCTCCCACCAAAACCTTAGAAACACACTATAAATAATAATTAATCAAATTTTGAAATAACCCCTACACTTACAAAAATAACAAAAACATTATAAAGACACCAAAATAAAAAAATAATAATCTCTAATATTCTCCATATGCCATTAGTAATTAATTAAACTTAAGTTATGCTAATTAAATATAATTTACATCACCATCATGAGCCCTATTTATTACCCCTCTTACATAGAAAATGATAAAAACAATAAAAAATTACCAATGATAATTAAGAGTTTCATTAATGCCCCTTAATTAGGATTAAGCAATATTCTAGGCATGACATTTATTAAAAATCCTCTAGAAGCCTAGAAAATTCACCCCTTTTAATATTTAAAAATCTCCCACATTGATATCCCACCCCCTATGCACTTTTCCCAAGCTATGAAAAACAATTTTAAATTTAAAAACAATCACAAATCAAAATATGCATTTATCCCACTTGGCTATAGGATAGCCATATCATTGTTCTAGAAATTTTAAATTATTTTCTATCCCCCATGTGCCCATAGGAAACTAATTAAAAAATAATTTCTCATCCCCCTAGGACACCCTGCCCAAAGCCCTTTAATGTGCCACCTCCCCCATGGGACACCTCACCATTTTTAGGAATTTTAAATTCCTCCACAATCCCCCATGTATCTAGAAACTAATTTTAAATTAGTTTCCATTCTTCTAGACCCCTTCCCTTCCCCAAGGTACTTAAATGCAACCCTCCACCTCACCCTCTCTAGATTTTTCCCCCAACTACCCTTGCCCATGTGGAGCCTATGTGGAGTCCACATGACATCCTACTCACCCAAGGTAGATTTGCCTATAAATACACCCTCCCATGACCAAATTAATGGAGCCCAAGTTGAGCTAGCTAAATGCTGTCAAAATTGCCCTAGATCCTTGCCTTAGCCAAATTTCCTACTTGCTAATTTTATATTGTTGAGCAAAAGCCCAACCAAGGTGGGCTTATTTTATCACTAACTTTCTCTTGAGTGTTGCATGCAGGTATTGAATAGCATTGGGGCAGCCTTGGGAGAGAGAACATACACACACATCCACACTATAATTTTGTTGTGAAGACGAAACATTAACACCATTGTATTTGTAAAAAGCCTATTGTGGCTTTATTGTATTGTAAAAGACAAAATATTTTATTTCTTGTATTTTAAAAGTTTGTATCTTTTAATAAAAGTTGCATATTGGTCACATTTACTTTGTATTGAATTTCACTTTGCACATGGTGGTTTTCTTCTTCTACATAGGGGACTGAGACCCTTCATAAAAACCTATGTTTTAACTTAAAATTTTAGACCTGTGATTGTAGGAAAAGTAAAATACTTGATATTATTCAATGAAAGGAGCTTTGCTTAAATAGCAAATATGTACAATCTGATCCATCGGATCATAACAAAATGAGTTAATCTCAACCACACAGATTATCCTAGTAACAACTTAGGATATAATATATATTATAACACCCCCCTTAAGTGGTACTAGGATATCTCTAATACCCCCCTTAATTGATACTAGGAGGTAGTGAAAAACAACAAAACCAAAAACAGGTGGCTTATCCATAAGTATGAGTCCCGACAACAAGGCCTGATAAGGTACCCATGTACAATATATCCATAAGAAATCTCTGCTAAAAGATGATGAAGAACCACAAGGGAGAAAACCACCTACTAGAATAGAAGAAGAAGATGTGCAAGGAGGATGGAGAGGAAGATGTCCTATTTAACCCCCCTATGACAACTTCCATCAAGAAGCCTGCAAAGGATCCATGAGATGTCTCAAAAAAAGTAGAGAAGCCTCATCGTCGAACTGAATGAAATCTCATTCCTAGACTGGTGCTTGTGACAAAGATCAAGGTTGTGAACCATGAAAAAGGTCACTAAAGAAAACCCCTTGAAACCAAAGTGTCTCACAAAAGGAGAGTGAGAATATAGGATGGAGAAATAACCACAAAAATCGTAAGGGTAGTCCAAAATGACTCCACAAGCATAAGTATGTGGTTTCCACCTATATGAACACAATGGGCTGATAACAAGGTCCAAAATTTATGGACAAATAGAAAAACAAGGGAAAAAATGAAGGGCACCAATAGCTGTCAAATGTGTCCTTATGGTGACCTTCTCATCCTATCGGAATGCATGGGTAACCAGCCGTTGCAACCACTAGGTGATATAGAGGAGATGACTAGATACTAGGATCACTCTAACAAATGTATTGGGAGTGTCAGGTTCAATTGAGATGCACTCCATGATACAACAATATTCAAGCCACAAAAAATTATGGAAAATAGTTCCAAAAATAATAATATTTCCTGGTAATCCTCTGCCAAAGCACACTGCATGACAGACCAAGAGAAAATAACAAACTTCTCAGTATGAAATTAGCGCCATCGCCATCAATGCTTGTTTCTCATCTTGCAACAATAACACCATCACCATAATCACATTAGCCACTCAGATTCAGGCAAAAAAAGCAGTGCAACTTTTCACCATTGGGCATGTTGAGGCTATTGTAGTCTAATTCTAGCTGGTCATGCAGGTGTAGTTTTGAATCGTAGCTACCACTACTGATATTAACGAAAAAAATTGGCATCTATGAATCAAGCATACAGGCATCGATGCTCACCAGTATGTAATGGGATCTCGAATATCCTAAAAAGAGCAGAAAGACCCATGCTGGATCGCTTCAGTTATTGATTGGTGAAAATATGCCCACCACCATCACAGCAAGCTGAATCATTGTTGTCAATCTACTTCTCATTGGGGCATTCACGCCCACACACTGGATGCTGTCGTTGCAATGTCACTCTCCAAGCATCACGTGATCGCAATTAAATTGGACCGTGATCATGTACCAAAGTATTTTTAAGTACAAAACATCCATAGGTATGTTGAAGGCAACACCTCGGAGGACACATTGCGCTCCAAGCAATCACGATCCACGACTTCACCTGCAAATCTGCATAGGTAGCACCTGATTCATTACCACCAAGATCCAAGGAAGAAATATTGTCCGCTTCGACTGCCACTATCAAACAACTGATGGAATATTTGATGTCGCCGCTACGTTGTAAAGGCGCGGTAAAAAAAATTAGGGTTTACTTTGTTCTAAATATGATATTGCATGTTGTATCAAAGCGGTCATTGTTGTGCCGCCTCCACATGAGGTGCACCATTTTCAAAGTATTTAACCCCGCAGTGCCACCTGAAAAGCATCCTCCATCACACACTAGAACCAAAAAACCCATCGATGCCTGATGACAACAATAATATCTGTTGCTCCCATAGGAATGCAAGTTGATTACATCTCCACCAAATCAGCTGCCTCATATGTCCACAGGAAAACAAACAATAAACTAGATCCTCCTCAACTTGAAAAAACCATGATCATGCCTTCAGCCATAAGAAAATAGCCAAAAAAAATTGACTCACAGTAAAGCGTCTTCCTAAAATAAGGATAGGAAAAAAGTGCTAAAGAGAAAAATGATTTCAACGAACCCTCAGGCATCAAGAGCATCTAAAAATTACAACAAACCCTCAAGGGCCTACCAGAATTGCCATTTAAAAAAAAAATAGATCTCCGTCACAAGTGCAATAGCTACAGTCCCATCCTTATGTTTTGCCTCAATAGCTTCAGCAAACACAAACATGACCATCAACAATGATGGCACCGATCTGCAAACTCAGATCTGCAGAATAAGACTGCAAACCCTGAAAACTAAAAAAAATGACCTCCCAATATTTTTTTTAACCATTTGATTTTTGATCCATAAAAATATGGAGAGCATACTCCCTCGGTAAAAAAATATGACGGGGAGGAAAAAAAATGAAAAAAGAGAGGGATTTCCATGAGGGAAATCCCCCCATGAGGAAAAGCTCCTCAGGCTCACACGGTAGGGAAAGCCTGCTCTGATACCATGTCGAAAAAGTAAAATAATTTATATTATTCAATGAAAGGAGCTTTGCTTAAATAGCAAGGATGTACAATTTGATCCATTGGATCATAACAAACTCAGTTAATATTAGCCACATAGATTATCCTAGTAACAACAGGATATAATATATACTCTAACAATGATATGCCTTTGGATTTTCATTTAGGAGACCCAAATTCAAACATCGTTAATAGGGGACCAAGGCCCCTCATAAAAATGTGTTTTTAACTCAAAATTTTAGACCCGTGAGGCAAATCGTAGTGGTAAGTTATTGGGTTTTCATTTATGAGATCCAAGTTCAAACCCTAGTATAAGGGGACCATGACTCTTCATACAAACCTAGGTAAACTAAAAAATTTTAGTCCAATAAGGATAATGTAATGGTTAGGGCTTTTACCTCTCTTTGGGAGGTCCATGGTTCAAACCATGACATACCAAAAAAAAATATAGGCTGCATGGTAGCCATCAAGTGTTTGTTGGCTTGTTACCCAATTCGATGCCATGAAGGGTCGAATATTCCTTTGACTTTGTCTTATCTAGCGGGTTAAAGTTTATAGATGGTGTTACCAATTCCCTTGTGTATTAAAAAATATTAATTAACAAACATTAACCCAAAATGATTTTCTAGATATTAGATCAATATTTATGTATTTAGAATATATTTTTGAAGATTGGACTTAGATGATTTTTTGTTTGTATTCAAACAATAAATATTTTTACTGGGTTTTGAAGTTGTGATTGTGTGGTGTGAGATTTATTGTGGGTTGTTTTGTATAATGAATAAATATTTTTATTGGGTTTTGAGATTGTGATTCTATCATGTTAAATTTATTATTAATTATGAATTATAATGAGTTTCATTGATTAAATAATAAAATTTATGCAATCCATGATATATATATATATATATATATATATATATATATATATTAAATATAACTTATTAACAAAAATTAGGCCAAAATGATTTCCTAGATATATGGTCAGTTTTTTTTTTGTTTTTTGTTTAAGAACATGTGGTATATATCTAGAATATATTTTTGAAGATTGGACTTAGTTGATTTTTGTTTTGTATTCAAATAATAAATATTTTTATTGGGTTTTGAAGTTGTGATTCTATGGTGTGAGATTTATAGTAGGTTATTTTGTATAATCAATAAATATTTTTATTGGGTTTTGAGATTGTGATTCTATTAAATGAGATTTATTACTAATTATGAATTATTTAGTTTCATTGATTAAATAATAAAATTTGTGCAATCCATTATAAATATAACAAAAAAAAAAAAAAAATTTAACGGAGAAAGTTGTATGAAAAACATATACTTTCTTTTTTTAAATTTATACTTGAAAATAAATTTAAAAACATGTATTTAAATTTTTAAATAAGTTATATATGACTTCTATTGGGGTTTACTCCCATCAAAGTATCAAATATTACATTTGTTGTTAGGTTAATTAAACCATATTACATATCCGCCCATGTAGAGGAGTTGGAGAGCAAGTGGGTAGTTAAACCTCTCTAGTTGCTGAGAGGCCCAGGTTCAAATCTCTCGCCTCACATGTTGCGGATATGTTATGTAATGGTTCCCTCGTGGTCACAGTCTGTTTACCCCTTGTGGCCACCACCAAAAAAAAAAAAAAAAAAATTAAACCATATCTAACAAGCTTTTTTATCACAAATATTTTTTATTTCTTTTCTATTAAATATATTCTTGGTCTTCCTCAAACTACTATATTTCCAAAATAAATTCATTGATATCTTTTTCATTAAGAGTTAAAATTTCACTTGGCCATTTGCCTTCTACAATTTGAATTTTACCAAGATGTATATCAACACTATGATTGGCTAAATTATCTATTAGTCAATATTTTTTCTATAGATATGCTCACATTTTCAAGAGATTGCCTCCAATAATATTGCCTCCAATAACAGATTATGAACATCAACAGTAATATTATTTTTTATCCAATCCCTACATCCACTTTTTATAGCATTAGTAATAATTTGTGAATCCCCCTCAATGGAAATATATTTTCATCATTTTTCAATTGTAATTGTAATCCTTGTAATAAATGCCCTAGCCTTTGCATAGTCATTAGTTGAAGCTCCATATGATTTTGAGTAAGCGAGGAGAATTTTGCCTTCATTATTTCAAAAAACACCACCTCCACTGGATTTTCTTGGATTTCCTTTAGAAGCACCATCAAAATTAATTTTGATAAATCCAATTTATGGACATTTCCATTTTACCCTAGATCAAAGTAGATCCTTTGTTTTAATGCCATTATCATAGATGACTCTTCCATGTATGTTCAAATCTTGTAACCAAGTTGTTACCACCTCTTTTTCCACATTGAGACTTCCCATGATGAGCACCATATTTGTAAACATTCTACAAGAGAGGCAATAATATGGTTCCAAACTTAGGCATGATTTTGAGATTTATTTTTAAAAATTTGATTATTCATTTGAAATCATAAATTTCAACAAATACCCACGTGTTGTAGGTGAGTTGGAGAGGGTAGAGAAATCCTCCAAGGGAGGTCCTTGGTTCGAATCTCCACCCTACAAAACACACATCGGGTACCCAAAATCCAGTTGATAATGTTGGTGCGGTCAGGACCGAGCGCGACTCCCGGGTGATTTTGACAGTGTAGAACCCCTTCCAAGGTGGCCTCGCAAGGGGTTTTTCGCTAAATTAAAAAAAAAATTCAAAAATATTGGTAGTACCTATCCTCCATAGAATACATGTGAAATAATTAATCCAATATTTCATAACTCTTTTAATGTTGATGAAGCTATCCAAAATATTTATGTATTTTAAGAATAGTAATGCTAAATGGCGTGAGTAAATGCACAATGAATAAGTAAATGGTCTAATATTTCTAAAAAGGTCCATGATAACCTCTTCTTTATAGAATATTTCTTGTAAGAATCTTAATTTGAATTACTAACGAAAGGAATATTGAGGCCTTAGGGAGAGCCTCTAGTGACCAAATATTCTTCCAAGAAAAAGAGTAGGAAATAGTGATAGATATAAATTCTTATATCCCTACTTGACCAAGTATCCACCATATTTGGATTGATTTCAAACCAACTCATCCTTTCATGTAAAAATTAGCAAATCAAACTCTTCAAGCATTTTATGAAGTTCATCTACAATTTGTTTGAGTTCCTCTTCTTCAACTAGGTTAGTAATAGAAATCCATGATTTGGAGTTGTTCATATTAATACAATCTATGACCTTTGGACCTTACAAGCTAAGAATCCTTGAGCCAATTGAGTCAAAGATAAAAGAATAAAGCTTCAACCAAGCATTAGATCAAAAATTTCTATAATTCCCCTCATTGAATGACCATCTAATATGTTTTATTGATCAATTGCAAACTATTTGATATGAAGCTCCATGTTGACAATACTTTGGTTAGGGTTCTTTTCTTGAATAATTTCATTGCATCAATAGAACCTTTATATTTTTGAAGTAACATTTTTGCCCAATTCTTTTCTTGATCTTTAAATAATCCTCACTTATTATTTGTATTTGCCCTAAGGCCAAACTCATATATCTATAATTATACAAGTGTGCTCTAATATTCTTTTCTTTGAAAATCCTATCCTACTTACAATGAGAAAACCTAAAAATTTTCTCGCATCCTTTCCAAAGAAAGTCTCTTTTTCTAATGCTATACCTTTTGTCAATCTTAAAAGTGATATCATATAAATAGAATTGAAATGTAGTCTTTATGAGTTGTAGCCTTTCGACCATGGTTAAGAACTTATCTTTCTAATTTACCAAAAAAAACTTTCATTCTATCCAAACAAGAGATCTAAGTCTACTTTTTATTTCCTTTATGAGATAAAGGAATATCTAAGTAGGTTGATGGATTTTTTTCAATTTTAAACCCTAAAACATACGTAATAATTTTTTGTAAATCTAGGGCAATGTTAATGAAAAATCATAGATTTTGTTGTTTAACCAATTGTCCATTAGCCTTCTTATAACATGATAATATCAATTTAACTTCATGGTCTCACTGCCTAAAGGGCGGCCCTCAAGAAAATTATCATCAACAAACTGAAGATGAGATTCAAAGAGACCATTTTTTGCAACGTGAATACCTTTATCTTTTTCTTTCATTTTTTTCTTTGAGAAATCTCTCCCTAATGCCTCCACAAGAATAATAAATAGATAAGGAGACAACTGATCACCTTGGTGGAGTCCACAAGATGACTTAAAGTAATATCAAGAGAACCATTAATCAAAATAGAATATTTTGTAATTCTATAACAACATGTAATCAATCCACACCAATTGTAATCAAAACCATTTTTTTTGAGGATATCACGTAGAAAATTTAAGGAAGCCCTATCATATGCTTTTTTCGTATCTAATTTCATAAGCATGCCTAGTTTTTATTGGAATGAAGAGAATGTATGGTCTCCTATGCTATGATTACACCATCAAGAATTTATTTACTATGAACAAAACCATTGTTCCTTTGAGATAACATAATCTAGAACTTTCAACTTGTTTGCCTTAATTTTTGAAATGATCTTATAAATCATATTACAAAGGCTTACTGGATGAAAATTACAAAATAATTTTGTCTTGTCTTTCTTGGTAACCAATGTAATAAATGTGGCATTGATCTCACTTATTATAGTCTTCTTTTTCCATACCTATTCAACCATAATCAACATATCACCCTTCGATAAATACCAAAAAAATTAAAAGAAAATTATAAGAAATTCATTGGGGTCAAGTGCATTGTAAGGATGGAAAAAGAAAATTACTTCACGTAGCTCCTCCGTAGATATATTCTTCAATAAGCTTTCATTTTGTCCCTATGTGATAATTGATGAAATATTTTACAAAAGCTTATATTATGCCTCATCTAACAAAATATTTTTGAAATATTAATTGCTTCCTTCATTATATCTTCTTATAAGTGAATATTAATTCCATTTGGAGTTAAAATAATTTTGATGTGATGAAAAGAAAATTTTGTTTTTATTGTATCATGATTTTGTTTTGAATTTCTATATTTGTCCTTGAGTCATTTCTCCCCTAGATTTTTGAAATTAATATAACTACCCATTTTAAAATGCATTATGATAATTAGAAAGTAATTATTTTTCTTACAAATAAGAATCTTGACTACTCCATTCATTCCTACCATCTCTTATAGATTTTTGAGCTTGGATTTAATTTCTTTCTTTTATTTAAAATTATTACCAAAAGCTTTGGCATTCCAAATCTTCATTTGCTTATTTAAATATTTCATCTTTTGAATAAACCTCTACATATATGATCCTTCAAAAATTTTCTTCATCACACCATAATATAGCCATTTGCAAGAAATTAGGGTCTTAGAGCCACATAGACTAAAATTAAAATGGCTTTGGATGACCATTCTTAAGTAAATTGCAAGTTAAAATAATGAGTTTGTGATCCGATCCTACTCATAATTAAATATTTGAAGAGATTGTGTACTTTGTTTATAATCATGTGTTTGATAACAAGAATCTATCCAGTCTTTATGCTCAATAAGTTTATCCAATGCAATTATTATCCCATATATTGAAAACATGAAGGACTAACATCCCAAAGGCCATTTGAACTAACAAATGAATCGAACCCTTTGATTGATTTAGAACATCCTAGAGTACCGCCCTTCTTTTCTAAAGGATAGAACTATGTTGAAATCACCCCCAAGAATACATCAATCACATTATGAATCATCATTGTGTTTGATAAACATATGCTAAGGTCCTTCCAACATCTTTTACAAGGAGTAACTATAGTTGGAGTAGATACATTTATATCCCCAACTTTGATGTTTTCCTCTTTCTTGTAAAATAGTCCAACAACCTGATTACATTTTGCTTCTAATAAATTTTTATCCCATTTGCATTTATCCCATATTTTTGTAATACCCCCTAAAGATCTTATAGAAGAAACTGCTTGATAATCTCCCATATTCCAAATATTTTAAAAGCATCCTTACATTTCTCATTACCTAATATTATTTCTTGAAGTAAAATAAAATCAAGAATATAACAACCTATTAATTCCTTAATAACTCATTATTAGGGGTCTTATTCATACCCTAACATTCCATGATATGATTATCATCATCATTATTTTTCATTTTTATTAGTGGGCTTAGCCCCACTTCTTGTTAACACCTATAATATTTTTCCAAAATCGATATCCCTTTGAGTTTATTTTTCTCTTTGTTCACTATTTGATGGCCTTCATCTCCCTTTTCCATTTTCACCAACACTTTCATCTTCATCATTCTCTTTTATTTTTCCATATTGTTCATAATGAGACTTATCTTCTAGATATTTATGTTGTCCTAAGGAATTTGAAAAGAAAGGAATAACCTCATAAACACTATCTTCTTTATGTTACCCACAAAACCCTAAAGTACACGGATGATCCTCCATAGTCATTAATTTCTTATGTTGCTCTAGAAAGCCTAAATTTCCTTGGATATACTCCATATATTTTTATTTATTGTGTTACTCTTGAAACCCTGAAGTGCAATGGATACACTCTATATTACTATCATTTTTACTGCAAGGGAAATATTTTAAGCTAATTGAGAAAAATAAAGATGATTCACCTAGATTAACCTTAACCTCCCTCCCTTATTTGCTTTAAAATTTGCCTCCTCATCTTCCTTCACATCTATAACTCATTTTGTATTTCAACTTGTGCATTATACTTCTTCAACCCTTATGTCATTATTTTCTTCTAATGGTTGATTTGAGTGAACTATAATGGTCTTTGTCATTTGATGATATAGAAGGGTTTTTCTTGTCACTTTATTTCCTTTGAACCAACTTCTCCTATGATATGATCTCCTTCGTTTCATACTAAAATTTTCCTCATGCCCAAAATTTTCCATCTCATTCTCCATCATTTTCACTTTGCAATATCTTGTCATATGTCTAGTTTCATGGCATTTGTGACATCAAAATGCATTTTTTTATAATCCATTTGTTAATCCCATTCTCTTGATTCAAAATTAATCCTAATGACCTATGGTAAATGTTTTGAAATATCCATGGCAACACATATTCGAGTATATACAACATGCCTTTTCTCCTTATTAGTTGGCCCCTCTTGGATGAAATTCCTAGAGTATTGTTAATATTCTTTAAAATATCCCTATTAAAGAATTGATAAGGAATTCCAAAAAGCCTAATCCATACTAGAATCCTTTTAATAATTTGTCTCCACAAAAAAATTCTCACTCCATGGTCTTAAATATAATGCATCTTTACCCTAACCAATGGTCACCATCCATTATGTTATCCCTTAATTCTAAACTAGAGAAGATAATAAAGAAATTATTTTGAAAGAACAATCATGGAGTAATTTGAATTCAATCCCCACTTCCCCACTTTCACTTGATCTAATTTTGAACCTCATAAAAAATTGACTAGTATCCATAGAACTTACATATTAACCCTTTGGGTTTAAGAATAATTATATCATGTTCAATCATCTCATCCTTGATAATCATATCTGGTGTATTATTTGCTAATTAGATAGGGTTTGCTATAGATCCCCTCTTCCTCTTATCATTAACTAGGGCATCCATGCTTCCAACTAGGCTAGTATTACTTCTAGTAAGGATTTTTAAAAATAACTTTCCTACCATGTTAGATTTTCTTCAAACAAATCCTTTAGTTTATTATAAGCATTTGAATATTATTGTAGAGTAGGAGATCCAAGATCTTCTTGTCCAACATTAAAATTGATAAATTTTATTTATAATTGAGTTTGAATATTGTTGAGTATAAGATAATAGTAGAAACTATATAGGTAGGTCTTTATCTCCTTTTAACAATTTTGAAAAGGTGGAAATAGGTTCTTCGGTAATATTATCATTAAAAAATTTATACACTAGAATAAAGGAGTATATATTCATTTCATTTTAAAAAGCATTTTCCATAAAGAGAAACACATTTTGCTACTACCTCTAGTTCATCAATGACATTATTTAAATTTAACTTAAAAAAATATTACATTTAATCAATAACACAATACCTTTGAATATCTTATATTATATATAGAGTTTATTTTTAGATTCACGTATAAAAAATTGTTAAGATTTAATTTCATAAAATCATAATTTCATAATTTCCAACACCCATTCTAAGAGGCTCTTACTATTATATTCCCCATTCTATTACTAAATAAATTACCCTCAATTTACAAAGGAATATTACACAAGTTTTTTTTGAAAATAGATAATTTCAACTTGCAATGAAGGGAATTAAACCCACAATGTTTTAAACCACAATCATTTCTTGGATATAGGATCAATAAATTGTTGTAGAGAATATCGTATGTTTAAGTTATCATGGTATTTCAACAAACTATATTATTGTGATATTAGAGTAAATCATATTATCATCACATCCATAAAAAGCCAAATATTATCACCAATTGAACTTCTAATTCATGTTCTAAAATTTTAAGGTTTGTCTATTAGATTGAATTATTGGCTTATGGTATAAATGTTTTTTACCACTTCTTACCCCAAAACCAATGGATTAAATTATTAAGGTTCATTCATGGGATTGGAATTTTAGCTTATTATATGAAACTACTTGTTTCATACCACTTGCCTCTAAAACCATTGATTAAAATTTTAAGATTCACCCATGGGATTGGAACCTTGGATTTTATGTGAAACTCCTTTCCCCTAATGTCTACTCCAAACTCATTGGAAAAATGTGAAGGTTCACCCATGAGATTAGAACCTTGGGTTACAATGTAAAACCTTTTGTTTGTTATTCCATATGCTAAACCCAATGGGGTAAATGTCCAAGCTCACCCATGGGATTAGGACCTTGGCTCATGGTGCAAGAATATTTGTTTTCCACTACTTGACCCAAACCAATGGGCTTTAAATGTTAAACTTTTTATGTTCAATTTTATAGTGCCTTATGACTAGTGACTCCAACACAAAATTCAAAATTTTGAAATTTTTGTAAAGTAAGCAATGCAGATAGCATTAAAACTATATCATACCTTAAACTTGATCCCAAGTTTTTATCTGCCATAGGCATGAAGAATTTGGGGTAAATTTTGAGACCATATTTTACCAAATATCAACTTGACAAGTATTTCACTTAGTTCAACAAGCGATTCTCTTAGATAAGCAAGTGATTTGATTTAGGAATAATTATCTCTTCAAGTCAAATCTAAAGATCAATTCACTCAAAATTTGTAGTGATTCACTAGGAAAGACAAATTTCTTTGCAACTCCTCCTTGGAGAATGATTTGATTGAATCTCCTACTCTACAAAAAATTTTAAATTTCAAATATTGCTAGTGAATTGCCTTAATATAGTTATAAATCACTCAATCTTGTAAGCATTTTGCTCCAATTTGTAGGTAAATTGCTCTATAGGCCAAAATTCATAATTTTCCATCTTTTGAAGCAAAACACTATCCATGTAGGTATCTATAAATAGGACTATGAATACATGATAAAGGATAAAAAGACCAAGAAAAGAGAATCAATAAATACATATAATCACATATTATGAAAGGAACGAAAAATAGAAAAGGAAGGAACAAGTCGCTATATGGGTACATTAACAACAAGATTAAGGAGAATCCCTGTTTAATCTTATTTCTTTAAAAGGAAAACATCCAATGACCAATCCTATATGTCAAAACCCTACATTATAAGAAATTGGTTTCCTAGGCTATCAAATAAGTTATTTATCCATCATCACAGACTAAAATTGGTTAAATATTAATCCTACCTTAACTCACACAAACCTTTCTTTATAAGATGACCTTTGATGTAAATAACCCTACAAACAACCTATATTTTTTAAACTATCACCATGCCATTAATAAAAAGCAATCTCCTCCATCTAGTGCTCAGATTACACCACCTACTACCACTACTTCAACTCGAAGTCTTCCTAGGTCTAGCTTGTCCAACACATCCAATTTTAACCAAGACAATATGTAGCTCCAAATAGTGGATCTTCAAGACCTTGCTCAAAATTTGCAAGTGTTAACTCAATGAGTGGGGACATAAGTGACCCAAGAAAACACCCAAGGACAAACACTACCTCCATCTAGTTAGGTATAAAAAAACACACACCAATGACCCCTACCTCAAAATTAACAAGTTCCTATACAAGGTTTGCAATATCCTCATCCATTATTAAATGTGTAGCTTCCTCCAAATCATTAATGGGCTCTTCAAAATCCCATACGCCCTCCTTTTTAGATGACAAAATTTTATTATCTTATACCATATTATCCTTTGTATCAATACCATAAATATCTTCTATAACCACCTTAGGTCTATGTGATATATCCTTATCTACCATTGCAACAATAGTATGGTCAACCTCCTCCACCATAAAATAATGTAGTAAGGTCAGTAATCAACATAACATGACCTTTACCACTATTGAAATTACTACATTATTTTGTGGTGTTGGAGGATAATGATTAGCATAAGATGACCTTTATCAATAAATGGGGAACATTTGATTATCAAAGAATATCATTTGGGCTATCAAGTGTAGGAGCAACTTCCAAAGGGTTATGGGAATTACCTTTGTAGGAATAGTTGGTGAGATAATACTCATATATATTGATGGTTTGACTATATATTTCAAAGGTAGAAATAAACACATTGGACATATGGAGTTTGTATTTAATAGTTGTAGAGAGTTTGGTTCTCACTCAATTAAAAAATAATTATCTTTATGGTATAGGAAGGTAAGCTACCAGGCCATGTGACATTGAAAACTGGCTTAGCCAAAGACCCTAATAGGATAAAGGTCATCCAAGACCTTCCATTTCCCACCTCAATAAAAGGAATCTACTCCTTCCTAGGTCAAAGCCAATTTGTGCCATATTCATAACCAATTTTTCCCAAATGGTCAGACTAATTACCAAAATGTTGTCAAAGGATGCCACCTTTACTTGGACCGATGAAGGTAAGAAATTCTTCCAAGACATCACAAATTCCATAACCAAAGACCCAATCCTAGTTAATCTAGATTTCTCCAAAGACTTTAGATTATATTTATTTAGGATAGATGGAAGCATTATTGTTGCCTTGACTTAGAAAAATGACAATAATGAAGAACACCCCATCTTAATTATGAGTTGATTCCTCCATTAACTACAAAAAATATACACATTAATAAATATATGTATTTGCTATCATGAAGGCTCTTAGAAATTTTAGGTACTATATATAACAAAGCATAACAACTACCTTTATAGTCCACCTTGTTGTCTGATCCATCGTGCTTCATGGTGAGTTGGGGGAAAAAGAGCTAGATGGATTAGTAATATTCAAGAATTTAACATTGAAATTAAACCTACCAAGCTCATATAGGTAGATTCTTGTGTGAAAGTTTATCAATGATAGTTCCAAAAGATCAGGTTGCCCTACTAGAAGAAGTGGAGCTTGAAAAATATATAGGATGGATAGGTGATATTTAAAAATACATGGGAACTGGATAAATAATAGAGGGATTGATAGTCAAAGAAAGAGTTTGATTTAGGTAGAAAGTAGCACACTATATATGGCTAGATGGTGCCTTCTCTAGGAAGGGGTATGATGGTGTATTGCTATGCTACATTGAAGAAGAAAATATGGAAGCCTTGATCAAGGAAACCATGACAAAGGAGGGCATTAGTCAACATCAACCATGGCCCACAAAATCCTAAGGATTGGATACTATTAACCCACCATCTTCTTTGATTGTGTAATAAAAAGTGTTGACCCTAGGATCCCTTTTAACTTATCCAAGGATTTGGGTAATGTGATATCATCTCAATAAGTGTATGTATATCCTATATTATGTTTGAATTATTAATATGAAAACACCTATGGGTTTGAACTGTATACCAAATCCTCTTTTTATAGGGATCTAAAATAGAAATTTGAAAGTATGCAAGCAAACAAGACCCTAGACCACATGCTTTTTGAATTTCGATTATTACAAGAAAAACAAAGGAGTTTTTCTCTTTCAAGGCATATAAGGAATTTGTGCAATCATACAAAACTATAATAATGTGACTATATGCCCTTTTAATTTCCTTGCGTATGATAAATATTAAAGAAAATTAAGCCTAAACAAACTTAATTATTTTATTTTTTAAGTTGTCTAAAATTAGTGAATATAATGCAAATATAGAAGCCAAACAACAAATACTAGGTTAAAAGAAATAGAAAAAAGGGGTTATGGAACAATGGTACTTGATTATGTTCCTTGAGAAATAGCACTACCCTTCATCAAAAGTGTTGCCAACACTTTCATCCCAGATCTAGTGCTTTCATGACAACACCTACAAAATAAAAAAATGCAACTAGGATTACGGTAAGGAGATCTGTCTGATCAAGGAGAAACAAATAATTTCTTGGTCAAACTGATTAGATCCCCTTTTGATATGATAAAATGAATAAGTGCCCAAAAATGGGAAAACATAGATCCTAAGCAAAAGTGTGATAGGCAAAAGCACTAGTAGCACTTCCGTGGCTACCTAACATTTTTTCCTGTGATATACAGAGAGCAAAAGTGCTACCTGATTGTGTAGAATGTAGCCTTAAAGGGTGTAGAAACTTGATGTACACTCATATTTGTACGATCGAATGCAAATGACTAAATTCAATGAATGATCAAATACCCAATTAATGTGCAAGCAAGAGAGGAGCATAAAAATTATGTATGTAAAACAAGGATAGAATCTGCTAGGATATACAATATACAATGTTTTAATGCAACAACTTAAATGAGGATGTAACCTATTGGAAAAATAAAGGAGTGGTGCGGCTTTTAAAGAATATAAAACACAACAATATGCATAAGCGATGGAGCCGCTAGAAAGTGTATAATATGACAAGATAAAAAAAAATCAATGCATCTATTAGAGACAATAAACTCCAGTGAGATGTAGAACAAATGTAATTGTTACGAAAAAAAGGGTGAGATGACAATTAGAAATCCAGAAAGGAAAAAATGTAAAGAGGCAATAATATGTACTAGAAAATAAGCCAAAAGGGATCCAAGTGAAAGAGAGACAATACGACCCAAATTATATGAGTTGTCTCCTCTACAAATGTATCCAGAGCCTTGCTATATATGGCCTTGATTGGATGTCCCCTTTGCCTTGCTTTGTGTGTACCAAATGCTAATGAGAGAACTTGAGAATGAAAAAGGGAATGAGAAGACGAGCACAAATAGGACACAAGAGATATTAATGAGAAATTTTAGTAGAATTTATATAGAGTATGGATGCTTGAAAATTGCTTGTTAAATGTCCATTCAAAGGGCTCGATTTATAGATTTTTTGGAGGATTTTTTTGAGGGAAATCAATAGTCAAAGATGCCTTTGGAAGGAGGAAGAAGGTTCAAATAAGTAGGCTTAGGGGACACTAGTTGGCATGCACAATCATGCCCAAGAGTGGTGGAGGGAATCTATGTGCTAGAGGGACATACCTTAGAGGTTTTGCTCATGTCAACAAAAGTGCTATCGAAGAGCAAAAGCGTTGCTAGTGCTTCTGATTTCAGTACAACATTTTTAGAATTTGATCATTTTATGGTCAAAATATTTGAAAATAGTCAATATAGTGAAAGCACTAAACAAGACACAAAAGCACTACAAGCACTTTTGTTGTAAGCCAACGCTTTCACTTTGAAACATATTTGGACTAGATTTTGCTTGAGCTAGCTTGTTTGGTTGAAAGTCAATTGTTGGATACTATGATTGAGGTTATAGTTGACATGGTTTGCAAAATTTGGACGCTTATCAATTGATTAGAAGCTTGTGAATGAGGGTTAATTGGTTAAATTGGTAGACTTGAAGGTTGGTGAAATGTTCTAAAATTGAATGTCTAAATTTTACCCCTTTTTTATGTGATTATTGAATAATAAATGCACAAAAAGTTAACGTAGATACCCCAATTTTGCGATGATGTCTAAGGTTGATGAGGGATACAAATATTCTTTGCTTGAAGTGATGTTACAGATTGTATTTTTGGTAACATTAGCTACTACATTTCCCCCATGTGTGCCCCCTCAAGTTTTAGAGGGGAAACTAAGTTGAGCCAAGGAAACTTGATTTACATGGGGACGATGGGGACCGATTAGTTAAGATGGGTTGAAGAGGAGTTGAGTTGCCTAATATTAGGGAATGATGAATGCCTATAGATTGGATTGGTAAGGGAGGAAAATAGTTGTTTAAGCTAAAATAAGTAGTTGAGAAAAGATGAAAAAATAGGAAGTGAAGGAGATGAGTACTTAAGAAAAAGAAGAAAAATACAAGAGGAAAGATACCAAAATCTACCAAGCAGGATTTTAGCCCTTTAAAGATACATTGTAGTCATCTATTTAAAGACACATGACATGATTGTAAAATATGCATAATGATTTGTCAATTATAAAAATATATGACTAGATGGGCCTATTTAAAGGCACACACACTATTGTTTAGATAGTTTATGGCTTTTAAATTTGATGCCCCTAGCAAAAGGGAGACTATGCATTTTTAAGTTGTTTGCCCCCACATTTAAAGGGCAGATGCTTCGAGATATATACAAAATATGTGCAAGATTTGATATCAATTCACCCTTAAGCGATGACCTTTTGATCCCAATTAGGGGACAAGCATTTAAGTGGTGTTTTAAATGATCATCCTTTAGGTGAGGGTCTAAAGGGCACTTTTTGCCAAGAGTTGCCCTAATAAGGACATCACTTGGTAGTTTTTAGGATTAATTTATTATTATTTTAGTTCCTAGGTTTCTATTTCTTAGTTAGATTTACTTTGGCTTATAACAAACGTGACCGGTCACTCTCACATGGGCTTCTAGATAGCTTAAGTTAGTGGTTAGTTGGAGACTTTAGTTAGCTAGGATTAGTTTAACTATTAGTTATTGATCTTCATCTATCGCCATCTTGTATTTTGGGCATGTTTTTTGTATATATAGAGGAATCGGCAACTACCTTTCCTTTTAGAACAATTGGTCACAAGGTCAAGTCGCATTGTCTCCGATCGTAGCGTCAAATCATGGTGCTACCACTATAACCCCTATCTCGCTTTAGTAAACACGACCTAGAGTGAGGGAGACCCATGATGGCTTGGCGTTGGTACCACCGTCATCAAGCTGACGCACACTCAGCAAAATCAAGTTAGACTACTATCTTTGCCCTAGATTGGGCATGCCCACGAGGTTTGAACCTAGGTCTCTTCTTGGTAAGTGCCCAACTTCTTACCAATCCACTAGCCCTCGCCGAAGTATTTTAGGCATGTTATTGCCTATTAAAACTGTGTATAAGCAATAAACACCACTTGGAGTTTGCACCCTCATTTCTGGTATCATATCACCGATCTCTAGTTTTCTCTCCTCTATTGCACATTGTGCATGACATGAAATTTTAGTCAAAGTGTTTATTGCTTGATCTTTGAATCGAATGACCTTTATTGTGCGCTTGCATGAAATTTTTGTGACGGTAGACAATGTCTACCTTTTTAAGGGACTGTCAACTAAAAATAGTCAGTCTAGCTCTAGATAGCTTTGTGAATTGGCTTTGCTAATCCAACCATGATTAGCCATTTTATGCTGTTATATTGTCGACCCGTGGTGTCTCCATCGGTGTGCTGAATTCACAGTTCGCACTAAATTCACAAAGTTGAGAGAATTTCTAAGCTGGTATATGTTTTTGATAATTGTTAGACCATTGGACCTCACAATACTGCCTCCACCTATTCTCTGCGCCACTGGACTGACTGGTCTAGTCAATGACGAAAAGAACCCTGAGCATGCAAAAGTATCTCTTTCAATGATGACACATGGTGTCAATAAGGCATTCGATCATGAAAATAGAATGATGTGAATTTTGTCTGCTAATGGTAGTGGACTATCAAACACCATTTTCATAGGGTTGCTTGGCCAGATAAAAAAAATCTGGCTTAGACAATAACGGTGAGACGTTTTTGACCAACCCATAGTGATAGAAGCATGTGACATTTGGCAACAAAAGATAGCTCGACAAAAAGAAAAGAAAATCCTACGTGTACATATCTCCCACATTGATCATGGACATCCAATTTATTTTAAAAATGATCCTTGGGTGATAAATTAAATAGACAACTGATGGTGGCTGATGAATGGTGCAAGTAGTAGCTCGGTTTCGTTTCGTCCAAATTGGACATATGATAGCTAATTAGTTGTTAGATGATCTTGTTGTGCATTTGAGCACTAAAGGAAATCATGAAACTTGGGCAGACTTGGCAATGGGAGGGTGACTGTTTGCCGCCTCAACATTTTATTTTAAGATTACTTTCATTATATCTTAAGGTTTACTTTAAGTTTTGTCGGTTTAATAAACAAAACATAATAAAAAATAATTAGTTAAATGAATGAATGAATTATTTTTGTACAAGTGCACACAAAAGAAAGTATGCATTTGGGATAAAAATTGGCTTGGTAAAAGTTTATTTGTAAACATTTTTGTAAATTTTAAGTCTTTTGGATCTTAGGCATTATTTTTGTAAGGGTTTGGATAAAAAGCATAACTTGTAAATTTTTCTTTTTAATTTTTTGATGGCAATTGTTTACGTCCATCTAGTTTATACCCATTCCAAAATATTGTCTGATCTAGTAGACCAAATGAATACTTTAGCCTAATAGTGTGTCTATTAGCCAATAAGATCCAAGACATCACAATCCAAGATGTCCTTGATGTAAAAATCTATCATAATGACCTAAGGACAAAGGCAAAATATGAAGTCAAAACCTTTGATGGATCTTGGGATCCAGATGTCCTAGGTAGTTGGATCATGGACATGGAGATGTGGTTCTCCTATACAAGTGTTCCTACTAAAGAGTAAGTACCCTTTGTGAAGCTCAAGTTGACAGGGTTAGCAAAACTTGTAATTATGGAAAGACAAGAGGGTCAAAACCCAATCACCACTTGGGATGGTTTGATCCAAGCCTTGAAGGATTTTTTTATCCTTCAAATTATGAACATGACTTAATGGTCAAATGGTATAGGTTAAGACAAACCTATAATATGTCTATTCAATATTATGTCTTTCAATTTAATAGATTGAGAATTTTGCTTCGTGTGAAGGATCCAACAAAAGCCCTTATCATCAAGTTCACAAGTGGGCTACTTGAACCTTTGTATTGGGAGTTGAAATATACTTCCTTAACCACTTTGGATGCAACATTTAATCATGCACAATTGGCAGAAGAGAAGCTTACGACTTAGTCCAAGGGAGCTTCTAGACCTCCAAATCAGCAACAATCAACTAAGGCAAAGATGTCTTTTTCTTCTTCTACTTCTTTTTCTTCTTCTCCTTCTCCTTCTTATAATGGTAAAAAAAATTGTAATCATTGTAGACGAAGAGGACATAATGATTTTTAATGTTTTAGGAAGAGGAAGAACCTCATTGTAAAATCTCAACAAGAGGAACCTCAAAATGGTCCCCTTGAGATTGTAGGTGAAGATAGAGAATATGAAGAGTTAAAGGGTAAATTGAATAATGTTACCCTCATGCATCATAAAGGTGGTCATGATAGTTTTTTTGTCACGAAATCCCACCTCACTCAACTTTTTTGTGAATTGTATTATTGACAATGGATCACAAACCAATTTGATTGCAAAATCCATAGTCAATAGGCTAAATCTGCTTGTAGAACCACATCCTCATCCATATTCACTTGGATGGAAGGATATTGGTGTCATGCAAGCACACAACAAATATCAAACAACAAATATAGATATTTGATAGACAAATTAAGTTGATAAAAATAGATGATGGGGATAGACATCTTAAATTGATAGTCGGATTATATTGATAAAGATATGGTTGGGCTAACCCCAATTTGTCTTGCAAGTGTGGGGCTGGGAGGATCCACTAGCATTGGTCACCTAGTATAAGTGCAACACATGTGAGTTATCCCTGACTATGATCATCATTGCATCCTGGTGACCCTCCCGACTTAATATACAAGAAGCAATCTAGAAAGAACCAAACATGTGCATGTAAGCAAATCATGATAACATGCAACTATGCAAAAAAGTAGCCAATGCAAATAGTTGTATGAGTAGGAAATTAATGCAGACTTGTGTAGTTTCAAATGTAATATTTAATTAAGATGTATTAGAGAGAAGCTAATGTCAAGATGTTCATGTGGATTCAAAGAAAAAAGGATGAAGGCTCCTTAACTATTTCAACTCAATCCAATCTATATATAGGAACAATACGACTATGGGACCCTGAAAATGAAGAAATTGGCTTCATCATCAAGATCAGATGAAAGTGTAGTGGGAAAAGCATACTACTAGTAGGGACATACTCTATCCCACAACATCTCTATACTATCAGATTGATTGTGTTGATTATCTAAGTTTAAAGGACTTTAATGCACCATAGGCTTACAAAGGAGCTAATAGACTAGGAGATAAATTATTTCATGCTAAAGGTTAAAAAAAAGAGTTATAGTATTCCCACCATACCTTAATATGGAGGTGGGATATTTCTGTAGCAAACATTGTTTGTTGCCCTTTGGCTATGGATGAGTGAGGATTTTGGAAATTTTAAATATTTTTATCCAAGAAAGGTTGGGAACCAGAACTAATAAATACAAGTTGACCATTATCTATCAATTCTTCGATTAGATTTCTAAGGCTCCTACTGTTATTGGTTGCATGGCCATTGATTTTGTAAAAAGCACAATATTCATTAGAACAAGATGAACAAGCTTGCACTCTCTTAGAATCTACATGTTTGATATTTGGAAGTTCTACCATCTCAGCTTCAAGAATTTGTGTTAGGATAGTGGTAGGAGATTGATCTAATTTAGTGAAATTTTGTTGTGGTTTTTTTTGTACAATGGTCTTTTGAAGGTTTGTAGTAGCATTGACATTATTGATCTGGTAAGAATCTGTGACTTTGTTGTGTATAACATGTTTGAAATTATTTCATCCCTTTAAGTAGAAGGAAGATTTCTCCTCCTCCTTAGAAGTTTTGGTTTTCAATTTCCCCCTTCTATAGAGGGTGGTTTCTGTTGACACTTTTTGTCACATTATATAAGGGGTAGAAGAATAGTAGAATTTTGTATAATATTTCCTTGTTGAAAGTTTTTTTTTATTTTAAGTTACAGCAATTTTGACTCTCCCTATCGCCCCCTTTTATAAAAAGAGCTTCGCTACCAAACAAGCCAAGGAAAATAGCTTCGCCGAAAGAAAAGAAGGAGAATGTGAAAAGAGCTTCGGGCCCGAAGCACTCTAAATCACCACTTCGGGCGAAAGCCTTGCGAAGTAATATCACCGAAGAAAATACAAAGATAACGCTTCGCACCCGAAGCATTTTTAGCAACCGCTTCGAGCGGAAGTTTTGCGAAGCAGCATCCAAACGACTTCGTCGAAAGAGGAGAGCATAATCCAAATCAGCTAAGGCAAAGAAACTACTTCGGGCCCGAAGTATTTTTGACACCTACTTCGGCCAGTTTTCACCCGAAGCAGTGGCGCCCGAAGCAAAATGACAATGGTTCAGAAATAGAGAAGTGCTTCGGGAGGATATTCCCCGAACCGCAGTTTTGAGAGAGAATCGGGCCGAAACATTTTCCATCCGAAGCAGTTTCGCCAACAAAGGACAAAGAACCCCATTTCAAAGATGGAGCCCGCTCGGCACTCGACATCCCCGAAGTAGTTTCTGCGAAGCATTATTTTGCGAAGAACAAATCAAGGAAGATCTACTTCGGCCCAAGGCTTTGGCGAGGCGGAGATGTAGCGAAGCACTTTTTGGGCCCACGTTCCAAGGCGGGCAGCTTCCCAAGGTGATCGAAGGCCCCTTATAAATACTCCCTTTCTTGCCCGATAAGCCCGCTGACCATTTTTGGCAAACGAAAGGGACGTAACAGTCCTCGAAGTAAAACACGACGGGCGTAACGATCACTCAAGCACAGCATCCAGAAGCCAGGGACACTCGGGCGGTGCATTAAATGAACGTTTCCATGGTTGACCCGATCGCAGTTGCCAGTTTTGGCAACCGATTTGAAAGCTCAGTCGCAACAACCGCGAGGAGCCGATTTCTCAGAGCCCGAGGGTGTACTCCATCGTTTTTTGTAATAATGACTCAGAGGGCCGGGTCCTCTATAAAAACCCAGGCTTTGCAATGTAAAAAAGGGGGGGAAATTTCTGCTAGAAAGTTGTTGTAACTTGATGTCCTGCGTTTAATACTAAAGACTTTTGTGCTCTATTTCTCTCTTTTATGCTGCCTTCTGTGCTTAATTCTTTTGTCTTTTCTCGTTCGCGTATCGAGACTCTGAATCCTGAATCCGGTGTGCGATCGGGGACTGAACCCCTAAAATTCACCCTGAAGGATACATAGGAGAGGAAAAACGTCTTGTCGCTTTCCTTTATGCTGCCTGGTGGATCGAGGTTTCGTTATTCCCTTATCTCAATCGTTGTTACTCTGAACCCCGAATTCCAGACGAGAGAGAAAGGAGAACCCCGCGACCCGTCCAGAGGATACATAGGAAGTTCGGCATTTCATTTCTTTCATGTTATTCTTGGTATTTCTTGCTGCTATTCGAGTTGTTAGCGAGTAATCGTGCTTCCTGTTCTCTCCCACCTTAAATCATCATCTTCTAACCCTTACTCTTTTTATTTCTTTCTCTAACCCTTACCCTTTTTATTTCTTTTCCTAACCCTTACTCTGTTTATTTCTTTCCTGCACTCTTGTCTCAACCCCAAAAAGTAGATTAGTATAGGAGCCGGCCTTTCTCCGGAGATTGGCACGAGGGGCATCTCTTCCCCTCGGCCTTTCAATGTTGGTCGCAGGTCCAGGGCGCGCAAACCCACCGAAAGTCCTTTCCTATGCGGATTTGATGACCAACAGTTTTTGGCACGCCCGGTGGGACCCAAGGTCCCATATTTGAGAAAATTTCTAGCCCGTCTTCACCGGAGCCAGTAGTTCTAACAAGTTCCCGGTGAGATCCGGTCAGTCTCATCTTCTGAGTAGTGGTGAGAATCGATGCTCTCATTACTAAAAGACTCTTAGCATCTGGCGACTCTGTTTTACCCGAGAATCTCTAAAGTCATGAAGACCAGTACCTAAGCCTGGTTTTCGTAACCAGGACTCCCCATGTCTTAAGAAGGTCCGAGTTCGGTGAATCTCTGGCTTGTCTTCATCTGATAAAATCACCTGGCGACTCAGTTGAGCTGAAGATCTAGATTTCCTGGTCGTAGGCGCCTTTCAAATCTGAAAGAAGATATCCCGGAGGAATCAAGGTTCGGTGAGCAGCCTTGACCTCATGAGCGGAGAAAGAATGTCCACCTAACGACTCCGACTCAGCGACGACAACCACGATTTCCACAGGCTACTGTCGTAATGGCTGGGAGAAGCTTTCCTAGCTGGAATGATCCAGGCCCCCTGAATATCCAAAGCTACCATGAAATTCCCAAAAGTGCTTTGAAATCATTGACGAAATACAGCGGCACCGCGGGAATGGCCCGAGAGCACCTTGAAGATGTTGCCGATTTAGCGACCCTCCATGACATTATCCATGAAGATGTCATGATCAGACTTCTTGTTCTATCTCTGGAAGGAAGGGCGCTGCGGTGGTACAGATTGCTCAGGCCCAAAAGCATCCGCTCATGGGATGACTTAGCGGGGGCATTGATTGAGATGTTCGATGGCTCTCGGGATCCCTTCCATCTCTTCACATACCTCTCCACCATCAAGAGAGCACCCTCGGAGGGTATCACGGATTTCAATGTCCGATTCTTATAGAAGTTGGAAGAGAATTCCACTAGAGATCCAACCGACGCCCGCCCAAGCCCATCTCTTCTATGTTCGGGCCTTCCACCCGGACGTAAGCCTCATTCTACTGCAATCAGGGGAACGAAGGTTCCCTCAAATATTTGAGGAGGCAATACGAGCGAAACGACTTCTGCTCCTATCGAGAAAGTGGCAGTGGAGAGAAACTCCGTCGCTTCCTCCGATAATTACTGCTCCTATCCGGCCAACGCAGTACTCATCATGGGGCATTCCTCACACTGAGCCGAGACCTGAGATGCAGTCATTTGGAGCTCAGGAAGTAGACCTCATACTAGCTCAACAATGGAAGTACGCAAGCGTGGCCCACCCAATGAACAACATGGCTGCTCGCGATCTCCATCAAGAGGTGAACCGAGAAGAGAAGCAGACTCGAGTGGAAGAACCCGAGAACAAAGAGGGCACATTTTTGCACCCTTTTTGTATCCCAAGAGATGGCATGCAAGTGTTCAGCCAAAGCTCATCAAGCCTGTCCGATTCAGAGGATGAGCCCGAAGAGATCCTGGAGGACTACTCTTCGTCGGAGGAACCTTGTTACCATATCAGTGGGATGGAAGAACCTGTACCCGGCCTTCATTTGGAAGAATCTACAGAATTTTGGCATTGGGTCTGGTATTGGTTTCGGCTATCCCTAAGACCAATGCCCCGAGAAGGCTTTCAAGTGGCGAACTTCTTCGCCAATAATCTGGGCACTAGCAAGGACGAAAATCGGCTATGTTGTTTCCTCTTCGCAGCATGGACAACTTCAGGAAGGGTCCAGCCGAACCTCGAGGGTCTGCTAAAGTACAATCAGATCTGGGTCTGGACACTGCAGGTTTACCGGATAATCACCTGAAGTGAATCCATGGTGGCGGCATGCCCATTATGCCGCAAGCCTGTGTGAATATTGTAAATAGTTTGGCTATTAAATAAAAGTGCTGCTCAGAAACTCAGGTTGAGTTTTGACTTGGCAGCACTCAAAAAAAAAAAAAAAAAAACTCCTTCGGGAAAAGGTTTCCCGAAGTAACCAATGAAAAATGGTTCGCAGCAACGACTCGGACCAAGGCCCGAGAAGTACTGCGCCAAGGGGAGTTCAAGCGAAATAGTTTTCGAAGGAGGACCGACGAGCCACCTTCGGCAAAGAGAACTACTTCGGGCCCGAAGCATAGAGAAACAGCTCGCACCAAGGGTTCACCCCGAAGCACTTCAACTCTGACTTTGGCTTCACCAACCCGACAACAAAAAAGGTAGGGGCATTTAAAACGTGCCTAGGGGAACGTGCCGACAGCCGCCTTCAAAAGCGTCCGAAGCGGGCGAGTTAAATGAAAAGGTGGTGGGTACATCCTTTAGGGATTCATTTAGGAGAAAAGTTCATGCTCGGGTACAAAGTGGCAGAGGGTCACGCTTCCAAAGCAAGCCGCAATCATCATAACACACACCTCGTGTACCACTCCACCATGCGACGAATTAGATGAAGCGACACAGATTCAATTATGGTAAGTGCCTTAAATATGGGTAGTTGCCTTCTAGGGCTATATAAGGTAGGCTCCAACAGCAAGAAAGCTATTTGCTCGATAATTCATGCAAACTGCGCTGCTAGCCTTCAAGCTCTCCTATCTTGCGCTTCGAAGCCTCCAATCCCGAAGCCCTCCGCATTGTTTTCTCCATTACCCCTAGCACTATGGGAAAGAAGAACTCTAAGGAAAAGGGGAAGGAACCAGAAGTGGCGGCCTCCGAACAGCCAAAGGCAAAGGGCCATGACAAAGGGCCGAAGAAAGTTGATTTTAGCCGTCGCCCTGAGAAACAAGTCATAAGAGAAAGAGAGGATTCTGAGGATGAGCAACCTGAAGAACCGTCGATTGATGCATGGGATAGGATCAGAGACACCAAGCTGTCGAGGAGCGTAGCTGAACTCAGGAGCACCATCGAGTTCATGAAAAGTAGGCTCTCGGCAGACAGCAAAAGAGCTGTCGCTTACTACTCCTAGATATACTGGTATCTGATGCCCCCCACACATCACTGCCCTGAGCTGATTGATGCCATCGCGCGAAACTATCAGCCCGCCTCCAGGCAAGTGGTGGACGCCTCCGGCCACAAGCTGTTCTCCATTCTGAAAGAAGATGTCCAGGCAGCCTTTGCACCACAGCAGGGCCCTCCTAAGGGGTACACAGTTCGCAACGTTATTCTTAGCGAACAAATGGAGAGGTTCAAGTCCTCCAATTACATGATCAATTTTTTGCAGCAGAGCCTCAAAAGTGGGCTCCCTTCGGGCAATTTGCCCCAAATGCCCCTACCCTTAGAGGCCTTCAAAAATGTCGACATATTCTCCATCATTGCATGGGTGGCAGGCCTATCTACCGACGCTTCGGTACACCCGTGGCAGGTGTCTTTGGCTGAGTGTATTTCTAGAGGGGAATTTTATGCCCCTGATGCTTCGAGGCCGAGCACCAACCCAGTATTTTTTGACTGGGCAGAATGGGTGGCCAGGACCCTACATACGTGGCTCACCAGCATGAAGAATGCTGGGACAAATAAGTATTTCTCGCCCTGTTCTCTTCTTATTTGGTTATTTTTCTTTCATGTACATAAGAGTTTCCCTTATGTTGCTATTACGACAAGCGGCGAGGATGGAAATCCTCTGCCTGTATACCAGTGGACCCCTCTCCTATTGAAGACGGAGTCCTATTATTCTTTTAACCAACAATTTTTGGGACCCGCAATGCACATGCTAACGGGGTCTTCCCCTCGGGTTCCCCTCCTCCTAAGGGACAAGGTGGTACAAGAGAAAAGGGGAGACATTTTTCAGCTAACACAGGGGCTTGTAATTCGCATATTCGGCTTCATAGGGAAGCCCTTCTTACTACCAGTTTACCCCTCCGAGTACCAGTTCGCATTGGAGGTCGCTCGGCAGAGCGATGCAACAAACGCCATTTATGGCCATGGACGAAAATGGGCTCACACCTACGATTTCCCTTTCAAAATGGGAGTTATCGAGGTGTTTGCCCTCAAACAAAATGTTTTCTTGGAGGAGAAACTCGCCAATTTTGGCCTAGTCCAGCTTCCTCAGCAATGGCTCTATGACCCCTTGGGGGTAATGAGGGACCATCTTCGATTTAAGAACTTCCACGCTTGCCCTTATCCAGAAATCGTAGAGCAGAGGAACAATCCCAACGGGAGGGATCCTGGAGTGGCACTTGGAGAAAATGGAAATGCTACCTCCCCGGCACGAGTTCTACCCGATGGAGGTCGCATATGACCCAGTTCGGCACCCTCTCCCGAGCCCCAACTCCACCTTCTGGAAGAAGGCAAAGGATGACTTGAAGGAGGCGGCGAAAGATTGGGATGTGGCCCAGCTAAGAGAATGGTGGATAATGAGGGTCCACCGCCAAAAGATGAACTCTTACGGACTTTTGGCAACTGACAAGGACTTCGCGGCGGTCTATGAGGCCAATGCTGGGACATGGAAGCCCCTGTCCTTTGCCGACCTCATTCCCCCAGCTATACCAGGTTCGGGCGAAAGCCCAAAAGGTAAGGAAACTACTTCGGAGCCGAAGAAAGGGAAGAAGGCCAAAGCCACACCACGTAAACCACCTCAGGTACCTATGGGAGGCCAAGGCACGAGTTCCGAGGAGTCAGAACAACCGCTGGTGAGGACAAAGAGAAAGAGGCCAGAATCAGTCCAAGTGCCTCCAAGTCATCCAAAGCGGCTTCGCACAGGTTTTCAGAGCCCTTCCACTGGACGACCTACATCGGGCCCATCCGAAGCAAACGTCGAAGGCGTAGCACCACCAAGCGCCGAAACCATCCCAGATATTAATGTCATCAATGTGGAGGAACTCCTCCAATCCGAAGGGGACGCTGAGGCAGAAACCATGGAGGTTGAAGATGCCAAAGCAGAAGAAGAACAGGAGACGGCTGCACCTGAAGTCACTACAGCCACTTTTCCAGGAGGGCACTCAGGTATGCATGCTTCACCCTATGCTCAGGACTCACCCACGTCCACTGCGGCCACGGCCGAAGGATCCCATCAGTCTCCCCTGCAGGGCCACTCATCCCCTCACACATCGCCCGCAGCTAGTCCAGGTCCATCCCACGATCCCGGCCGGGATAAGTCCATTGATATCACTTCACCCACTCACGCTGCCACTCCCTTGATTCTTAGCAGAAGTGGAGGTATCACTTTGACGTCGAGCCCTACCACCCAATTCCCCATCTCGCATGATGTGGCCGCCATTGCCAAAATGCCCGCTACACTCACCGTCGGACCTTCTGATGAGACATCCCCCATCCACTCCCTGTATTTGTTCACTCCTTCGACTGGTGACCCAGCCTTGTTTGAATCTGAGATGTCCTTGATCAAGGAATGCCCCCTCATCGAGAAGCTGCTCCAAGCCCGGCAGAATACTGACAAAATCCTGAAGGAGGCGAGAAAGAAAAGAGGGCGAGCGACGGCTCAAGTTGAAAAATGCGTCGTGTTTGATTTGAAAGCTGGGAAGATGCACAAGATCAAGAAGGTCCCTAAGGTTCAGAAGCCTCTGGATGAAATGACTCCAGCAGACTATGACTACCAAGAAACACCCAAGGACCTGGTGCATCTAAATGTAGACAACGAATCGGCATCCATGCATGTCCGAATTGAGACCTTTAGGGCTCATGCAGTCATCGCCAACCAGCACAGGATCGAGGCCGAGGCCGCCAATGTTAAGTTAGAAGAATATTTGGCGAGGGTCCGCTCCAAGTTGGCAGAGGCCGAGGAGCAGTGCAAGGCCATGAAAAAGGAAACACGCGCCCTAAAGCTGCAAGTTCTACAGCTCCAGAATACTGAAGAAAATCAGGCGCGAAGACAGGCCAAAAATGATCTAAAGGCCAAAGAGCTGGAAGGCAGAGTTGCACAAATGCAAGCCCAACTGTACGAGAAGGAAGACCTGTCGATGTTTGATAGGAGCAGAATTAAGGAGATTCATGCCCACTTGCTCAAGAATTTCAGGTCTCGGTGTTCCAGCGCCCTCACGATTCTAACCTTCATCACCGAAGCCCAGCGCGCTATTGCCGAAGGAGGGCCAATCATCGATGAAGTCACGCAGAAAGCCAAGAGTAGGCTCAAGTTAGCCTTCGACGTCCAGAATGCGAAATATCAGGACTTGCAGGTCACTACGATGACTCGGACGGCTAGGGATTGGTCCACGGCCCAGGCCACAGTTCGCGCCTTCTTTTCCAAGGTGCGCAAAGCTCAGAAGGCGAGAAGGCTCCAGGACATTTTTGACAACGAGCAGTGCGCCTCGATGAATTATTTTTAGGACCTCTCCTCCTTGGGTTTCTCGAGTTTCATAGACGATGATGGGAACCTTCTGACTAAAGATGACCTCAAACCAGTCTGGCTCCAGTTCGAGGGCGATGTCTCGGAGATAGACGGGTGGGCGGAGCCGATCTCGGAAGGGCAGATAACCGACTTCATTTTGAGGTACTGCAAGATGGTAGCATGCCTAAATGATTTATTCATCAGGGCCAAACATGCTGACATCGGGCAAATTGATCGGTTTTGCATTTTGGTTAAGGCATTACAAGATCAAGAACCATTCCAAAAGGGTGCCTGGGCTCATGTCCGAAGAACGATGAAGCACATCCGCGATCGCCTCGAACCATCGCCTCAGCCAGAAGCCGCGCCAGAGGAAGAGGGAGAAGAAGAAGGAGAAGAGGAACAAGAAGAGGGATAGACCGTAGAAGCAGGGTCTGGGGAAAACCAGTAACTCTGCAGCCCAATGGATCAGGACTAAAGGGTTCTTTTGCCGAGACGAGCTCGTCACCCCGCGAGCCGCCAAGAATGTTGACACTTTTTGTCACATTATACAAGGGGTAGAAGAATAGTAGAATTTTGTATAATATTTCCTTGTTGAAAGTTTTCTTTTATTTTAAGTTACAAGCAATTTTGACTTTCCCTATCGCCCCCTTTTATAAAAGAGCTTCGCTACCAAACAAGCCAAGGAAAATAGCTTCGTCGAAAGAAAAGAAGGAGAATGTGAAAAGAGCTTCGGGCCCGAAGCACTCTAAATCACCACTTCGGGCGAAAGCCTTGCGAAGTAATATCACCGAAGAAAATACAAAGATAACGCTTCGCACCCGAAGCATTTTCAGCAGCCGCTTCGGGCGGAAGTTTTGCGAAGCAGCATCCAAACGACTTCACCGAAAGAGGAGAGCATAATCCAAATCAGCTAAGGCAAAGAAACTACTTCGGGCCCGAAGTATTTTTGACACCTACTTCGGCCAGTTTTCACCCGAAGCAGTGGCGCCCGAAGCAAAATGACAATGGTTCGAAAATAGAGAAGTGCTTCGGGAGGATATTCCCCGAACCGCAGTTTTGAGAGAGAATCGGGCCGAAACATTTTCCATCCGAAGCAGTTTCGCTAGCAAAGGACAAAGAACCCCATTTCAAAGATGGAGCCCGCTCGGCACTCGACATCCCCGAAGTAGTTTCTGCGAAGCATTATTTTGCGAAGAACAAATCAAGGAAGATCTACTTCGGCCCAAGGCTTTGGCGAGGCAGAGATGTAGCGAAGCACTTTTTGGGCCCACATTCCAAGGCGGGCAGCTTCCCAAGGTGATCGAAGGCCCCTTATAAATACCCCCTTTCTTGCCCGATAAGCCCGCTGACCATTTTTGGCAAACGAAAGGGACGTAATAGTCCTCGAAGTAAAACACGACGGGCATAACGATCACTCAAGCACAGCATCCAGAAGCCAGGGACACTCGGGCGACGCATTAAATGAACGTTTCCATGGTTGACCCAGTCGTAGTTTCCAGTTTTGGCAACCGATTTGAAAGCTCAGTCGCAGCAACCGCGAGGAGCCGATTTCTCAGAGCCCGAGGGTGTACTCCACCATTTTTTGTAATAATGACTCAGAGGGCCGGGTCCTCTATAAAAACCTAGGCTTTGCAATGTAAAAAGGGGGGGAACTTTCTGCTAGAAAGCTGTTGTAACTTGATGTCCTGCGTTTAATACTAAAGACTTTTGTGCTCTATTTCTCTCTTTTATGCTGCCTTCTGTGCTTAATTCTTTTGTCTTTTCTCGTTCGCGTACTGAGACTCTGAATCCTGAATCCGGTGTGCGATCGGGGACTGAACCCCTAAAATTCGCCCTGAAGGATACATAGGAGAGGAAAAACGTCTTGTCACTTTCCTTTATGCTGCTTGGTGGATCGAGGTTTCTGTTATTCCCTTATCTCAATCGTCGTTACTCGAACCCTGAATTCCAGCGAGAGAGAAAGGAGAACCCTGCGAACCCGTCCAGAGGATACATAGGAAGTTCGACATTTCATTTCTTTCATGTTATTCTTGGTATTTCTTGTTGCTATTCGAGTTGTTAGCGAGTAATCGTGCTTCCTGTTCTCTCCCACCTTAAATCATCATCTTCTAACCCTTACTCTTTTTATTTCTTTCTCTAACCCTTACCCTTTTTATTTCTTTTCCTAACCCTTACTCTGTTTATTTCTTTCCTGCACTCTTGTCTCAACCCCAAAAAGTAGATTAGTATAGGAGCCGACCTTTCTCTGGAGATTGGCACGAGGGGCATCTCTTCCCCTCGGCCTTTCAATGTTGGTCGCAGGTCCAGGGCGCGCAAACCCACCGAAAGTCCTTTCCTGTGCGGATTTGATGACCAATAGTTTCTACCTTCTTGGCCATTTCTATGGCATCTTCCAAGGAAGAGACATTGGATGTTTCTAGGGGGAAGAATAGTTGCTAAATAACATTTTTTATAAATATGTTTAAAAGGTCATTTGGTAGGGTGACATATTGAAGTCTCCCCACCAAGGTTTTCCATCTTGCAAGGAAGTCAACAAAAGTTTTGTCTTTTGTTTGTTTAAGTTCAAAAAGGTCATTAATTGTATGTCTCTCTTCGATGTAGATGAAGAATTGCTCGATGAATATTTTGACAAGGTCTTTGAAGCTTTTGAGGGAATGCCTTGGTATTCAGTAATAACACTCCAAGGTAATGCAACTAAGGCTTTTGGAAAAGTTCTTGAGAAGCATCATTTCACCATATGCAATATCAATATAGGCGATTTGGAAAATCCTAAGGTGATTGATAGGGGATTCACTTCCTTCATATATTTGAAACTCATAACTATGACTAGATCTAGTGGTTGATTTCACAAGTCCTCATAAGAATACTTGTGGTTGAAAGAGGATACTTGGATGGAGGCCATTTGTTGCTCTAGTTGCTCTAATTGTAAGGTTAAAGATGGATGTTTGGAAGAAATGGGATCATATGTCACATAAGGTATGCATGGTGGCGTAAGGTGATCTTGATAATTGATGTAAGAATAAGGTTGATATGTTGGGATACATGATATTGATTATGGCATCATAAGGCTTATCCCCAAGTTGTTTGGACCAAAATTCCTATTCACATTAATGGGATAAGAATGAGGGTTGATGAGAGGATGGGGGTTTGAAGCATTGGGAGGTGCACCCAAGTAGGGGATGTGAGTTATGCTTGCTTGTTGTGATTCATGCTAACTTACATTAATCCTTGATAATCCCTTAATAGGAGGGACAAATTGATGGTGTTGTGAGGATGATGGGATATTTTGTGTCCCAATATTCTTGGAAGTAGAGATGATAAGAGGAATGGAATTAATTATTGATGCACTAAGGTTTGCATTTAAGGAGTTAAAATATGAGGAATTAGGGTTAGGTTGCAATGGATAAACCATGAGGGAGTCCCCTATAGAAGTTATTTGATTATTTTTGTCATCCTTAGGAATGATAGAGATAGAATCCTTAGGATCTTGCAAAGAGGGTATTATATGATCAAGGGACTTAAGGGTCAATTTATTTTGTGCATCATCAAAGGGAATTAGATAACCCAAGGATGTAGCACACTCATCTTCTTTCTTAGAGTCAGGGTTTTCAAGGGCAAAAGGATCTCCACACTCTTCCACTAGAGGTCTAGGATGAGTGGATAATTGATGGACAATATAACCAGTCGCATAGCATATTTTGACAACTAGGAAGATTTGAAAAGGGAAGCAAATTAATTTCAATAGGTTTCTAAAGTTTAGGGAGATGGCCATTGGATTAGGTTGGGGAGTATTTAATTTAATTTATCTTTTTAAAAGTTGATTAAAGGGTAGAAAGTGTGTTGTTCACTTCTACCCCTCCTCTCCATATACCAATACGATCGATATACCTTAGGAGGGTCTCTTGATATACCTGAACCTTATGATATGCCTGCCCTCCCAAGATACCTATTGGTGTGTGGAAGAGACTCAACCATCTCGAAATACTTGGTCATATGTGTGAGAGACATTGAGGTACTAAAAGAGAATGGTATAAGGATCAACCACACCTAGATATGTGACTCAGTATGATACATTATTGGGTAAAATTATTTTTGTTAATTTTAATTAATGTGAGCTAATCTACACAAACAAACTTAAATGATCTTATTTAAGGTTTAACTAATTTTATCTTTAGTTAAGTTGTAGTTAACATCCAGGAAATTTGGACCCGCGGGATGTTCACTTTATGTTATTCAAAATGCAATATTAAAAACATTCACCCTAGCATCCCTTTTAATTTATCCAACGATTTGGAAAATATGATATCACCTCAATAAGTGTATGTATGTCCTATATTATGTTTGATATGTTAATTTTCAAATACCTATGGGTTCAAACTCTATACCTAAGCCTCTTTTTAGAGGGCTATAAAAATAAAAATTGAAATGATGCAAAAAAAAAAGATCCTCGACATGGTTTTCTAATTTCAATGATTACAAGAAAAGTAAAGGAGTTTTTATCTTTCAAGGTATAGAAGGAATTTGTGTAATCATACGAAACTATCCTAAATGTGACTATATGCACTTTTCATTTCCTTGCCTATGATGAAAGCAAAAGAAAAGTAAGCCTAACCAAACTTAATTTTTTTTTTTAGTTATCTAAAATTAATGAACAAAATGCAAAAACATAAGCCAAACAATAGATACTATGTTACAAGAAACCAAAAAGGGGTTTAGGAGGTACCCGATTCTGCTCCCTGAGAAAAAATGTTACTCTTCATCAAAAGCACTACTAGTGCTTTTGTCTTGGATCCAATGCTTTTACAACAAAACCTACAAAACAAACATAATGTAACTACAATTATGGTAAGGGAGTTTGTCTAATCAAGGACAAAGAGAACTTCTTGGTCAAATTGATTAGACCCTCTTTTGATATGATAAAATGAATAAGTGCCTAAAACTAGAAAAATATAAATCCTAAGCAAAAGCATAATAATCAGGTAAAAGCGATGGTAGTGATTCATCTTATGACAAACAAAGAGTAAAAGCATTGCTCGATTGTAGTGGGTTAGCGCTTTCACCTACAAGAGTAAAGAACAAAGATTAAAGATAGACCAAATTCTAAATATGGTATATCTAGGTGCAAAATGCAACCTTATGGGTGTAGAATCCTAATGTACTGAATTAACAAAGGCCCAATAAATGTGCAAGCAGGAGAGGAGAATAAAATTTAGGTATACAAAAAAATGACAAGATCTACTAGGATATACAAGATACAATGATGTAGTATAGCAACTTAAATGATAAATATAACCTATTGGAAAAATAAAAGGATGATGCAACTATGAAAGAATATAAAAAACAACAATATGCATAAGTGATGGAGTCATTAGAAAGTGCACAATATGACAAGATAAAGAATCAACACATCTATTAAGACTATAAACTCCAATGAGATGTAGAACAAATGTAATTGTTACTAAAATAAAAGAGCAAGATAACTATTAGAAATGCATAAAGGCAACAAGGTAAAGAGGCAATAATATGTACAAGAAAATAAGCCAAAATGGGATCTAGACGAAAGAGACAATTCAATCCAAGTTATGTGAGTTATCTCCTCTACAATTGTAACCAAGGCCTTGCTGAAATTGGTCTTGCTTGGATGCCCCCTATACCTTGATTTGTGTACCCCAAATGCCAATGAGAGAGCTTGATAATTCAAAAAGGAATGAGAAGATGAGCACAAATAGAATGCAAGAGAGATTAATGAGAAATTCTAATAAAATTTCAACAGAGTATGGATGCTTTAAATTTGCTTGTTGAATGCCCATCCAAAGGGTTTAATTTATAGATTTTTAAAAAATATTTCTTGGAGGGAAATTAGTGGTCAAAGATGCCTTTGGAAGGACGAACAAGGTTCAAATATATAGGCTTAGGGGATGGGAATTGGCATGCACAATCATGCTCAAGAGTTGTGGATGAAATTCGTCTGCTAGAGGGATGTGCCTTAGAGATTCTACTCGTGTTGAAAAAAGCATTGTTAGCATTTCAGACTTTAATATGGCACTTTCAAGATTTGAATGTTTTGTGGTCAAATTATTTAAAAATGGTCAAGATAGAAAAAGTGCTATACAAGAAATGAAAGCGCTACAAGCACTTTCACTGTAAGGCAACACTTTTGATTTGAAGCATATTTGGGCTAGATTTTGCTTGAGCTAGCTTGATTAGCTAAAAGTTGATTGTTAGGTATTATATTTGAGGTAATAGTTGATCCAATTTACAAAATTGGATGTCTATAGATTGATTAGGTCAGTAAATGAAGGTTAATTGGTGAAATTGGTAGACTTGAAGGTTGGTAAATTGTTCTAAAATTGGGTGTTTATAGGTTGCTTCCAATAGCTTAAAAACTACAAATATTTTTGCATATTCATGGGAAAAAAGAGAGAACCAATGCCCCTAAATTCCATCATCATGATTAAACAATTCCAACAATGGGGCCTTTTGGTCCGAGTCTAGGACGCGTAAATAAAGCAAATCCTTTCTAGGTGGGGGAAGAGATACCCCTCGGGCCGATCTTCGGAGAAGGTCGGCTCCTATACTAAACTACTCAGGGTTTGAGATAAGGGGACTAAAAAGAGATTGTAAAATGCAGAAAGAGATGTAAAAGCATAGCAATAGTGGTGGGGAAGAACAAGCAACACGATCCCTGGCTGGTACCCAAACTAACAACAATCAAAACAAAACATGTAACATAAACTAACACTACGATTCCTTCCTATGTATCCTTCAACCATGATTCCAGATTCACTTACTATCCAATGCCCTAATCCAGAGTGCAGAATTACAGCAAGCAGAAAGATAAATGAACATGAAGCAAAAATACTTGTAGAAGGCAACATAAAAGAAAGAGACAAGAGTCAGAGCCAAGGATGCTTTGTATTGATGCAAACGTCTGATTACAACAACTCTCTAGAAATATGTTCCCCCTCCACCCTTTTACAATGAAGTTCTACTGCTATTTATAGCAGAATTTTCCCCCCAAATTACAATTATGCACGGAACTCAAAACCTGCAAAAAGCGTTGGATTGGACTTCTGATGGCTACAAGTGTACCTGCAACAAGATCCACCTAAATTTTGACATAGTTCGGGACAAATTTTGTGGGTGAGAAGTCAGGTCTGATAAATATGGTAGGTTTAGTACAGTTTGCCATTCGATGTTCACCTACCCTGTACCTCTACAACACACATTCTATCTCACCTTGTCAGGTCTGAATCCCAAAATCCGTGTACAATATAGCCTCGGTTTGTGGTTCACTGACGTAGGGGGGCTTGACCAAAATTACCTGCTAAAAATAGTGACCCTGGGAGTAGCTCCAAGATGGAGCGAGCCCGAGACACACCTTGACTTAAAAATTTTGGCAACTTGGTTCCTCTTTTTCACATTCGCTAGTTTGGGGGAAGAGACGACAATGGTCACTGAAAAAAGGCAGTGACGATGAGAGTTGTTTGAAAAATGAGCGACTGACATCAGTCACTTCCTTGGTGCCTTAACAGAATTTTGAAACTCTCACCCACTGTTGCTGAAAACTGGTAGCGACGCCTGGTATCACTCTGAAACGAAGCGACTGACGTCATAGTCTGAAGCCGCATTTGTCAAAAATCGCTTGGGGGAACAGGCGATGATGAGAATCGCTGGCGATCCAGAGCGACGATGGGAGTCGCTCAGATTCCAACACAGCCTTTTTTTAAATATCCTCCTTTTTCCTGTCGCCCATGGTCGCTCAAAAAGGGGAGCGACGATGGGAGTCGCTCGCGAGAATGAGCGACCGACGTTAGTCGCTCCCAAGCCGACACTTAGAATTTTTTTTAAATTGGTTCCTCTGTTGAGGTTCGCTGGAGGACGCGGCGATGACGAGCATCGCTAAAAAATAAAGGTGACGACAAGGGTCATTGGTGATTTTGAGCGATGATTGGAGTCACTTGGATGCCAACACTTAGCTTTTTATACTCCCTTTGTTGCTGCCGATCGCACATGCTATCGAGAGTCGATGGAAACTTGGGCGACGACAAGCATCGTTGAAGGAAAGGAGCGACGATGGGAGGGTAATACTTAGTCAAAATTTCATCAATTTTTCCCATTCACCCTGCCTTCTGGAAAATCCGTCAGTCACTGGAAGGGGGGAGGAGAAGCTGGGAATCGCCCGAAAGAGGGAACGACTCCCTAAATCACTCCAGATTGGAGCAACCAAGGGAGTGCCCCATACTTAGAAATTTTTAGGCCTTTTTCCTAAACTTGCCTGAGCTACTGGAACACTTTAGAAAACAAAGCATGAAAACAGAAAACAGGAAACATGGAAACTACCTGAATGAAATTGGAAAGGAAGGAGGGAGGGAGCATCAAATTTTCAAAATTTTTAGAATATCTACCCCTTAGAAAAATGTGGCAACATTCTTGGTGGCTCGTGGGGTATCAAGCTCGCCTTGATGCAAGGACCCACGCCTTCATCCTTTGGGCACAAAGTCATCTCCGATCCCTACTTCTTTTAGCTGTTGCTGCTCTTGCTCAACTTCTTTCTGCCCCTCCTCTTCTGCACTGTTATCTGCAGACTCTTCTCCTGAACCTTATTATTCTCCTTTCGAATCCTCACCATACTACTCACCTTCCTCTTCTTCTTGCTCTGGGGGATCAAGGTGATCGCAGACATGCTCATAAGTGGCCCAGCCTGGGCCTAAACTACTTCCTGGAAGGGCTCTAGATATCTAATATATTTTAGCATACATTTGAAGGCTTCAACCTGGATCATGTGACCGTATCAAATATTTCACCCAATTCATGGAGGTAGACGTTGATCTTGTAGATTCTAGACACCAACTATGTAACCTGCACCTCGAGAATCAAGTTCGCCCAATTATCTCTCTGACGTATCAGCCTGGAAGGCTTCCTAGATTGGCATCAACTCCTCTTTGGGCCGGTAGTTTCCATTTTCACCTACAAAACTCAAAAATCCAAGCGTTCCAAGGGTCTGGAAAGGAATCAGACAGATGCTTTTCTCTTTTTATAATGCATCTAACATCTTCCTGGCCCTCTTGATTCTTTTTGCTTTTTCAAAATATAAATGCAAGGTTGCCTTTGTAGCAACCCAATCTAGGGAAATCTGAGACATGGGGGGAAATTAGAGGCCCTGGCGCTCACATTTTTCAAGTTTAACCACCAATTCAAGCCATTTCTAAGCTTGGCGCTCGACCTTCTCTACCACAGGCTTGCCTTGGGTAGATGTTTATTGCACCCTGGAGATGAATGCAAGGACTAAGAACGATATGGAAATGCGGGTTTTGAAACCCTTCAGCAGGTCAACTATGATCTCCTTAACTCAGGTCCTTTGAAAAGGCAACGAACTATGATGCTTTTTCTTCCAGCTGCCTCTAAATATCTTGGAGCTACCATTGTAATTGAACAATTTGTTCCTACACTCCCTTGACCTATTTTTCCGCAACCTTCTTCTGATCTGTCACTTATTTTTCTAAGGCTGCTATCCGCTCTTTTGACTTTTGGGATTCCTCCTGAGCACTCCATTTGGGCTTGCATCTTCACCAAATCTTCCTCCAGCTGTGCCTTTTCATCCTCTAACTGGTAGATGCGCTTTTTCATATCATGATGCTTTACAAATAATGTATCCGCTGTCAGGTGGATCCCTCCTATCTCATTCTCCACGATGACATCGTCTAGGCTCTTGTCTCTACAGTGGTGCTCATAGTCATCAATAGCCATGTCTTTGATAGGATTTTTTACTTTGGGGACCCTGTTTTATGTAGATCACCCTCTTGTCCAGGTCGAACCTGGCATGCTTCTCTATCACAGTCGGCTCTTCGCCCCTTATCTTCCTAACTTTCTAGAAAAATTTGAAGGAGATTTGAACTGCCTGGTCGTCAAGGACTGATCGTCCTCCACTGTCTACAACTGCTGCTCTATGAGCTCCATTTCCCCAAACATGGGATAAGCCAGAGGTAAGTTTTGTTGGGGCATCTGTTCGGTTGCGAACAGAGAAGTGGGAACGACTCCTGAGGGTTCAGTCGCTTTTGAGGGCAATTGGGCTTAGGAGGAGGCAGACTATTCTTTGGGAGGGGGAGATGGATTTTCAGTGACTACAGCCGTAGGAGACGAAGGATGAGGGGAATGAGGGATTTATATAGTAGAGGTGGCCGACTGCAAATGACCTAGGGTTTCAAATGTGTTTGGGTCTGAGGCCAACTGGCCAAATGTTTGTAGGCCTAGCTGGACGGAAGTAGAGGGTTGGGGTTGCGTAAATGGGGACTAATATGATGCGGTGATGAGATGTCCAGCCGAGGAAGATGAAGGTGCAGTAGATAAAGTTTCAAAATATTTCTGAGAAGGCAGAGAAAACGCCTCTACGAGCTTGTCCTAAGATAGCATTTTTATGACCTGGGTTACCCACGCGTATGTTTCTCTTTTTGGGGTGTTCTCCTCGATAGCTATGATTTCTTTGGTGGCAACCTCTTTATGTGGAGTCGCCTTAGTCTACTGCACAACTTCCTTCTTGGTGTGGTAATTTTTCTCCTTCGACTTCTTGGACCTCTTCTTCTTTTCCTTTTTGGGCGCGATCACCTTCTCTGGTGCAACGGATAAGGCTAGGACAGTGGGTGTTTTAAACCTCAGTTTTACCTTTGTTTTCAAAGGCTCCAGAATTTCTTCTATCGCTTTGATCACTTGCTCAGATCCCTGCATTTTTTAGATTACTGTGACTTTTGAGGAGTTGAATGCACCATGGGTCCTACCCCCTGACTCCTTTGTACTTCACTACTGGAGCTTCCTTGCACAAGTGACTGTTTGGGTGGGGCCTTCCCTTTTTGTTGACGACGGATGCCTTGGGGTACGATGTTATGGAAAATGATAGGCCGCCACATGGTAATGTTATTATCATAGAGGTCAAATAACTGATGGTCATTGAACAACTTTTCCAACCTCTCTTTCTTGGTGTGGGCCCTTGTGACCCACCACTGCGCTATCTTGTTGTCTTTCCAGCCTAGATATTTTACCTTCGGCATCATCCTTTTGTAGCCTGTGGAGTCTGTATTATGATCATCATTATGGACTAGATCATACTCCGCCTCAATGCAGTAGAAATCATGCCATGGTGGGAGCGACTGCATCTCTTCTACGTGCCACTCAAGGTCATTTTTTGTCGGATTATTCCTCTCTGCCATGATCTCTTCTTGGTGTGGGAAAGAGTGTAGATTCTTCAGTTCTATGAATCCCTTTATCACATCAAGTGGATCATACTTCCAGTTCTGGGGAAGCTCCACTAGGCTGATAATCAAGAGTGTGGCTACCAAATATTCATTTTGCCCATTCGCGTGGACCTCGATGTCGCCCTAGATGATAGGGTACTTGAAAATGTGGCTCCATTTTTACCCTTAACCATACTCCTGGTCTACATAGTCCATCTTTCGAGCTGCTTCTAGGACGAAATGATATTCAGTGCATAAATAAGGCAGGAGAAAAGGTTTACCTGTGAACCCAAACACCCTGATGACAAACCCCTGCGTCAACTTAAACATGTCACCAATTTCTCCCTGTATGATATGGTTTTTCATCTCTTGGGGAGCATGCGTGCATGTGCCATTAAGGAGGGCTAGGGTAGGGCCCAAGAACTTCAGATTGAATATATAATGTGATTCCCTCCTATACAAGACCCGGGTCCACTCATATAACAAAAGTTGCATGCCATATTTATCCTTGCACCAGACTAGGATCATCTTCATCGTATTATGCAAGTGGAACAGGAAAAGCCACACCAAAAATGAGCAATACCTGAAATACTGGCTCCCTTACTCCTTTAGCTCCACAAGGCCTAACTGAATGTCATATGCCATGCAATCTACGTAGTCAAAGAAGACTGGCTTCGTTCCCTTCTTCATGGCACTGGGTTCATAAAATTCCACATGCAAGATACATTCCATGAGGGCAATTTGGTACAGGTGCACCACTGCGTCAGTGCCGCAGCCTAAAACCTAGGCCAACATAGCATAAAGTGACTTTCTCTTGAAGATCTCCTAAGGTATCGGCTGCGTCGGCCAATATTTGGGCAGCAACGGTTGTTCCAGCTAGGAGTTGAGGAATTTCCTCATCTTCTGATTTTTGATGCACCTGTCCATATGTTCACCTAGGCTAACCCTTCTGACAATATAATTTTTGTTCGGTGAATGCCCAGGCGCGAAGGCCATTTGGACGGTCTCCTTGTAGAGGGAAAATAACACCGTTCCCTCATGGTTGCATACTTGTCTGGTGTTGGGCTTGTAATACCTGGCAACAACCTCGACCAACTTCGGGCAATGGTGTATCAACGGGCATAGGAACCAGAACAAGTGCGAGTGGTATGACCCAATGAAAGGGTGCACAGTGGGCACCTTCTTCCACCAGTCTCCTACAGTGTGCCGCAGCTATGTAATACTATTTGAGTAGTTGTCATCTCTGTATTCGGCCAAGTGATCAACAAGCGGTGGAAGAGGAGTTGGCTTCACTGCGTTCGCCTTCCATTTTTCCCATATTTTCTTTCAAAAATTGGCTCTCGGGCGTGTTCGAAGCTGCCTGCTCGGGTGCTTTACCCTTATCTACGCTCGACTTCTTTCCCATGGCGACGAAAGAAATTTGAAGTTTCAATTGCTCACTGGTAAAATTCAAATTTTATCCCTTCTATCACAGCTCAAAATTCGTCTGGGCTTAATTATCGTAGTGAAATGGGCGACTAAGCCTTTTATGGAGATAGGTGACAAGTTTTTATTAATGGCAAGCGCTAGAGTTAAATACAGTGTGCGCGAAGTGGGTGAGGGGCACCGTTATTTCTTGTGAACCGTGCATAAAATATCCTTTGGGGAACGCAACTCATCGTTGATTGGCCCAATGTTTGTCCTTACCTTTAATGAAATATGCTTTGAAAACCGTGTTGTCATCCCATTTTTTAAAATGTGCACCTTGAAGACGTCACTTGTTGCCACATCATCACGTTCCATGAGGTCCATTAATTTTTGAAACTCGTGCCAGAGACAGTGATCACTCGAAACTGAGGGCGATTCTTGGAATCGCTGAAAAAGTGAGTGATTTGGAGCAACATGTGTCTTGGCGAGTGACTGGTGTCTGCTAGGACTTAGAATATTTTAAACATCATTTTCTGCTTGAAGTCTCCACCTTGCCCAGGTTCGCTCGAAATGCGAGCGATAACCGACATCGCTTGAAAAAATGAGCGACCGTGGGAGTCACGAGAGAAATGAGTGACTGCGGGAGTCGCGAGAGAAATGAGCGATGGAGGGCACTGAAACACTTAGAAAATATTTTGATATTTTTCTACCTCTAACATTAGGCCAACCAAAGTTCGCTTGAAATGGGAGCAACAACGGTCGTCGCTAGGAAATTGGATCGACTCGCGTCGGCCCATATTTGATGTTTTTCCTTCATGCTCCCTGGACCTTGATGGGGTTTGCAAAAAATTTAGAGTGATTCTCGTCATCGCTCGGAAAATGAGCGAATTTGGGCTGCCCCTTTAACACTTAGAAAATTCTTGGTCGTTTTTCCTTGATGCACTTCAATTACCAAACTCGCATTCCGCCCGTGCAATTACTGGAATCGTTAAAATGAAGGAGCGATCTTGAGCTCCTTGGAGAATTTCGGGCGATCACTATCCTCTGACTTCTTTTGGCTTGACCTTGTGATGCAGGAGCATCCGGTGGTCGCAGAACAATCTTGCAAACAAAAGAAATAAAAGAGTGAAATAAAACACAAAATACTCTAAGTGTTAAAATGTGTCGCGATATCGCGACGTATTTTGAACCACGGCGAGCGCAAAAATGCAGTGTCGCGATATCGCGACATAAAAGTTGTCGCGATATCGCGACGAACTCAGAACGCAGCGGAAGCAAAACTCAAGTGTCGCGATATCGCGACATAAAAGTTGTCGCGATATCGCGACGAACTCAGAACGCAGCGGAAGCAAAACTCAAGTGTCGCGATATCGCGACATAAAAGTTGTCGCGATATCGCGACGAACTCAGAACAGAGGCGGAAGCAAAACGCAGTGTCGCGATATCGCGACATAAAAGTTGTCGCGATATCGCGACGAACTTTGAGCAGAGGTAAAAGCAAATAAAAGTTGTCGCGATATCGCGACGAACTTTGAGCAGAGGAGAAAGCAAACGAAAGTGTCGCGATATCGCGACACATTGGCAAACAAGGACAAAAGCCAAAAAAGTGTCGCGATATCGCGACAGGTTGGCAAAGAATGACCAAGGCCAGAAAAATGTCGCGATATCGCGACAGATGGACTAAAAGGAAAAGTGTCACGTTTTCGCGACCCGGCTAGGAGAGAGAAGGGCGGGTTGAAGAGATGTCGCGATATCGCGACATGTTACTTTTTTGTGGACTATTACAGAACGACTTTTGACAGTTACCCGAAGTCGTTACGGCAGTTCCAGGGGACCGTTGCAGCGGTTACAGGGACAGTTAAGAACGGCGGTTACAGCAAGAATCTGCCATTATAAAAAAGAGGTTGCTCGAAGGATTGCGCAGGCTGGAAAGACGAAGACTGCGACTTCTTTTACATTTTTTTGTACTGTGTAAAATCTTCCATTGTTCAGGATTGTAATCTTTCCATGCTTCTAAATGAAAATTGAGTTTTTTTCTTTGTGTTAAAATTTGGCTCCTCATCAAGTGGTATCAGAGCGAGAAGATTCTGAGTGTGTAAGCAGAGCGCCGAACGTGAGGCAGCTTGCACCAGGATCTGGGGTTAAGGGTTCTAAAAAAAAAGTGAAGAAGAATGCCGCCGCGAAGAAATCGTGGTGCTGGAAGGAACGTGGTTCCTGAAGGAGACTTTCGAGCATTGCAGAGGCAAGTGCAGCCCCGTAGGAAGAATTGCGAAGAGGAGTAGAGCCAAGAGGAGAAGACCAGAGCGATGATGAAGCTTGCGGAGTTGATGACCCGTCAGAAGAAGAAGAAGAAGCAATGAGTGCTGCAGAATCTCGAATGATTAAAGCCATTTCTCAAATTGGGAAAAGGCCGAAGATAGACGTATCCACATATTCTAGAAATTTAAATCCAGAAGAGTTGATTGACTGGATTAACGATATGGAGGAATATTTCGAATATGAGGAGGTTGAAGATCCAAATCGAATAAAATTTGCAAGAACAAAGTTGAAAGGCCATGCTGGCATATGGTGGAAAGGAGTGCAGCTGGAACGCAATCGTAGAGGAAAAGAAAAGATCACCAGGTGGGATCGAATGGTTGAAAAACTGAAACGGCAGTTTATTCTAGTAGATTACGAATTAGATCTGTTGCAAAAAATGCAGAGTTTGCGATAGTCCAGCAAGTCTGTTAAAGAATATACAGAGGAATTTTTTAAAATTTCCATTAGAACCGGCCATACAGAAGCAAATAAAGAGAGAGTAGCCCGTTACATTAATGGGTTAAGAACCAGCGTACAAGAAGAATTGAGTTTGGTTCGAATGAGCACCATTGAAGATGCTTACCAGTTTGCTCTGAAAGTGGAAGAGAAACTGAACCGTAGATTTGACAGTAAACAGAGAGGAAGAGGTCATGGTGGAAGAACTGGTGGCAGAACCAGTGGAGGTAAATATGACGGCCCGTAGAAGACTGGTGAAACAAGCAATCACCAGGAACAGAAGGAGGAGAATGCATACCGTCCCCGTAATCGAACAATGATTATCAAAGGGGAAGAGGTAGAGGTGGACGCGGATATGGAAGAGGAAGATTTCGTGGAACCTGCTTCAATTGCGGGGAAGAGGGGCATCGATCATATGAGTGTCCCCAACACCAAGAAGCACCGAATAGAAGGCCTGAAGCAAATGCTCGAGCTGCGGTTGTTGAGGATGGTGTTGAATCTGAGCACTCTAAAGAAGCAGAGCGAGGAGAAGTGATGATCACAAGGAGAACCTTGTTGAACGAAGAGAGGGAACCAGACCAACGAAAAAGCCTGTTCCGCACGAGGTGCAAATGTTCGGGTAAAATCTGTAATATTATTATTGATAATGGTAGTACAGATAATTTGGTTTCGAAGGAAATGGTAACTAAGTTAAAGCTAGAAAGAAGACAGCACCCGCATCCATACCGGATTGCGTGGTTGCAGAAGGACCATAGAGCATTGGTCAATGAACAATGCTTGGTCAAGTTTCAAATTGGAAGATACCAGGATGAGGTCCTGTGTGATATTTTGCCGATGGATGCTTGCCATTTGTTGCTGGGAAGACCATGGCAATTTGATAGGCGTGCAATGCATGATGGGCATGCAAATACCTATTCCCTGACAAAATATGGAGTGCGCCACAAACTGAAGCCATTAAAGGAGGTTGAGGAAAAGGTATGCAATAATGCTAGAATTTGTTTAGTAGATGGCAAAAAATTTTTGGATGGTCTAAAGAGGGATTCAATGTGTTATGCATTAATTCCTACTGTAAAGAGAGAAGATACTACAGACATTCCAGCAGAAGTTGAACATCTCGTTAGCAGAATTTCTTGATATTATATCAGACAATGTGCCTGAGGGTTTACCGCCAATGAGGAAGATTAGTCATCAGATCGACTTAATGCCAGGATCTAGCTTACCCAATAAGGCCGCCCATAGAATGTCTCCTGTAGAGAATGAAGAGTTGAACCGACAAGTTCATGAGTTGTTGCGGAAGGGGTTGATTAGAGCAAGTTTGAGCCCCTGTGCAGTACTTGCAGTACTAGCACCGAAGAAGGGTGGAGAATGGAGAATGTGCACTGATTCGAGGGCCATTAACAAGATTACCATTAAGTATCGATTTCCATTACCTAGAATGGACGATATAATGGACTATTTGAGTGGAGCTAAATACTTCACTAAGATTGATTTAAAGAGTGGATATCATCAGATACGTGTTCGAGAGGGTGACGAGTGGAAGACAACCTTCAAAACCAAAGAGGGTTTGTATGAGTGGTTAGTTATGCCATTTGGATTAACTAATGCACCCAATACATTCATGAGGCTGATGAATGAGGTATTGCGAGACTTCCTGGAAAAGTTCGTGATAGTTTATCTGGATGATATTTTAATTTTTAGTAAAACATTGGACGAGCATTTGATGCATGTTCGGACAGTTTTTGAAAAACTGCGAGAGGAGCAGTTGTTGATCAATTTGAAGAAGTGCAGTTTTGTACAGAAAGAGTTGATATACCTGGGATTTGTCATCTCAGATGAGGGTCTGAAAATGGATCCTGAGAAGGTGAAGGCTATCATTGAATGGCCTGCTCCAAGGAATGTAACAGAGGTAAGATCATTTCATGGTCTTGCAAGTTTCTATAGAAAGTTTATTAGAGACTTTAGCAGTATTTGTGCACCCCTAACAAAAACTATGAGAGGGGATAAGAGAGAATTTAAGTGGACTACCAAGGCAGGTACCAGTATGGACATATTGAAGAAGAAAGTGATAGAACAGCCCATTCTGGCACTTCCAGATTTTAATAAAGTGTTTCAGGTTGACTGTGATGCCAGTGGCAATGCCATTGGAGCTGTATTGAGCCAAGAAGGTAAACCTGTTGCATACTTTAGTGAAAAGTTAAATGATGCTAGAAAGAAATACTCTGTTTATGATCAAGAATTCTATGCTATCATTCAGGCTCTTAAGAAATGGAGACATTATTTGCTAACCAAAGAGTTTGTTTTATATACTGACCATCAAGCTTTGCAGTATATAAATAGTCAAGGTAAACTTAACCAGCGACATTTGAAGTGGGTTGAATTCCTGCAGAGTTATACCTTTGTCCTGAAGCATAGAAGCGGCAAATCTAATAGAGTTGCAGATGCCTTGAGTAGAAGGCATAATTTGTTGATAGAAATGAGAGTGCAAGTTGTTGGGTTTGATGAACTCAAGAGTTTATACCCAACGGATCCAGATTTCGCAGAGGCATGGACGACATGTTTGTCTCCTACTACTGTGGATCGCACTAAGTGGTTGGATTTTATGATCCAAGATGGGATGCTATTTCGGAAGAACCAGTTGTGCATTCCTAGAAGTTCCATGAGGGAAAATATGATCAAAGAGAAACATAGCGGAGGATTAGCAGGACATTTTGGTCGAGATAAGACCATTGCTCTAGTTGGTGAAAATTACCATTGGCCACAGTTGCAGCCGGATGTGACAAAATTTGTGCAGGGTTGCAGAGTGTGCCAGATGGCGAAAGGAGTAAGCTAGAATACAGGAATGTATCAGCCATTGCCTGTACCAGAGAGACCATGGGAGGACATCAGTATGGATTTTGTTCTTGGTTTGCCAAGGACACAACGCGGAAATGATGCCATTTTTGTTGTTGTTGACAGGTTTTCAAAGATGGCCCATTTTATTCCATGTCAGAAGACAAGTGATGTTGTTCATATTGCAGGCTTGTTTTTCAAGGAGGTAGTACGACTTCATGGTCTACCCCAAAGCATAGTCTCGGACAGAGATACCAAATTTGTGGGTTATTTTTGGCGGACTCTATGGAAGAAGCTGAAAATAGAGTTGAAGTTCAGTTCTGCATACCACCCGCAGACTGATGGACAGACAGAGGTGGTCAACAGAAGTTTGGGTAACCTTCTCCGATGTCTGGTAGGAGATAAACCCAAGGGATGGGATCTGATTTTACCACAGGCAAAATTTGCTTACAATAATTCTGTCAATCGCAGTACTGGTAAATCCCCATTTTAGATAGTGCATGGGAACAACCCGAGAAACGCTTTTGAGTTGAGGCCGATGGATAAATGCGACAAGCGCAGTGCTGAAGCTGAAGACTTTGCAGCACACATGAAGCATTTACATGAAGAGGTCCAACAACATATCAGTAAAATGAATGCTACGTACAAAGCCAGAGCAGATCAGAAGCGACGTTTCAAGGAATTCCAGATAGGAGATGAAGTCATGGTTCACTTGCGCAAGGAACGGTTTCTGAGCAAAACCTACAATAAGTTGAAGATGAAGAGGTTTGGACCATGCAGAATCATAGGTACACGAGATTTCGGCAATGCCTATGAAGTAGATCTACCAAGTGAGCTAAATATTTCACCAATTTTTAATATTTTTGACTTGGTCGAATATCATGAAGGCAGTAGCAGCGAGACACCAAGTCCGGCTTTATGGAGTATTCCAGCGTCTACTCGTTAGGAGGGAAAACTCAAGAGATATTTTATTCATGAAATGAGTTACAATATATAGGCATAAGCCTATATGAAATGCATGACACTTGTCAAGTGAAACTGACAAGTGTCAAGGAAGGCATAGTGCACATTACATTAACTCTAACATTCCCCCTTAATGTGCACTATCCTAACTAAAGAAAAAAACAAGTCAACATTAGGTAACATTCCCCCTTAATGTTGACTTCTCTAACAAAAATCTACATCCTCCTTTATTGCTGATTTGGTCTTAGGCTCTTGCTCTTTGTGCTTGGCTCTCCAACTGTGAATAATGCTAGATTCACTGTGTATACATCTTGGTCTGTTGCCTCAGGGTCAGCCACTTCCACGGGTCTGTTGCCACTAGGTCAGCCGTCTAAGTGCCTCGGGGTCATCATGGGTGCCTCAGGGTCAGCCACTTCGGGTCTGTTGCCTCTGTAGGTCATCCTCAGAGGATGTTGCCTCTCGTAGGTCACTGACTAGATTCACCATGAGTATGAAATCCCTCCTCATGGTGAACTCAATCTAGAAGGTGTCGGTCTCTGCTGAAAATGCACCTAATGAAAGGAAAAACGAGCCATATAAGAGTGTCGATCTCTGCCGAAAATGTACTCAATACAATAAAATGAGCCATAGATCCAAATAGGAGGAGAGAAGAAGAAAAAAAGAGAATCTTCTGAAGTGTCTTCGTCTGTAGTCTTCAGAAGTAGATCCGAAAAAACCTCGAATAGAGTCTAGGGTGTCTATGTTTGTAGTCCCTAGTATAAGTGTCCTTATGGTGACCATGTCATCCCACCGAAATGCATGGGTAACCAGCCACTGCATTCGCCAAGTGTATAGAAAATATCACTAGGTACAAGGATCACATATGAAATTACCTTGGGAGTGTCGGGTACAACCGAAAGTGCACTCCAAGGTAGAAAAACTTTGAGGCTAAAAAAAAAACTCAAGTGAAATAGCCTCAAAATTACAATTTGACACCACCATTGTGTCGGTCGTGGAAAAACGTTTCCAACGACTATAAATACCCTTATAATCTGCCATCAAAGGGGTCTTCATCATAATGAAAAACAACATGCCTCTCCAAGACATCAACTAAAACCTCGCACTGTGGCGGCATCGCTCTTTGGCAGAATTTAAAAACATCGTCAATTTTCCCACGCAGGGGAATTACATGTCCACTCTCTATGTGGATAAAAGCAATTACATGGCGGCCTTTAACTTGCTGAAAAAACAATAGCATGCCTCTCTAGGCAGCAAAATTAACCTCAGGAAAAAAAAATTCCCGGCATCGCACTCCCGCAGAAAAAAAAATAGCATCAATATCTCCCTTGTGGAAATACATTAAAGATAGCCAAATAGACCTCTTACATTAAAAATTTGCATATTAAATGCATAATGTGGCCCTGATTCGTCGGGGTTCACTACACCCACAAATTGGCCAGATCTCATAGTTTACAAGAGATCGTGGCAGCGTGCATTGAAACAAACAGTTCCACTATGAGGAAAAATCGGATTTGAGCAATTCCTTGTGTTAACCTACCACAACGGTCCTCACCGCCATCTATAACGACGCGTTCTGGTCCCGCTGCATTACCCTTCGACTGTGCCATTAAAAACTCAAAGCGGCCAAACAATATTTTCGTGAAAACCTCACCGCCATGCATGTGCTCCGCCTTGCACTGCCACCTAAATGTAGCATCTCCATATCGCATCACCGCGAGCACTGCCACCAAACAGCCTGACGGCGTCGCCTCCTCCACCGTTCCCACTTCGTTGTCGCTGCTGTCGCTAGCAACTTCATAGGCCACGTCCCCTTCGATAAATTCCTCTTTCTCCTCCCGGGGAGAGGGCATCGTAGCTAGGGCGATGGGGTTCCGACTGGCGCCGTCAAATCGTGATTTCGTGCATTTATCATGTTGTTTTACAGAACCTCCTCGTACAAATCCCTGCAGTCCACAATTGACAAGACCGCTAAAAAAAACTTGAAACTATGAAAGTCCCCTCTGCCATGATCGCTATAAAATTACAACTTTCATCTCCTGTGCCGTGTTATGCTGTACCCAAAGCGGCCATTGTTGTGTCGCATCCACAGCTCATCGATGATCATCAATTCAGAGGCCTGCTCCTGCTTTCAGCCATGAAAGCGAATCAGAAACCCCTCGAATCATCTCTTTGCCGTGGAGTTCGACACGGGTATGGACGATGAGTTGGTTTGCCTCGACCGAAGAAACCTTTGATATCTCTGAAGAACAAGACCCTCTCAAGCGTTTTTGAAGAAGAAATGTATGTCGGTTTCTCTGCAGCCACAGCAGTGTGGTATGAAGAACATTACGTTCTCGCCTGGAGCTTCAGTACAGATGGAGTCGCACAGGCCCTAAATGTCTCTCATCTTCCTTCCTTCGTGCAGAGCAAACCCAGCCGGCGACTCAGAGTCCCCATCATTGCAGCTGTCGTTGTTGTTCTTATCTTGCTTTGCAGTATAGGTGGGATTGTGGTGTCTTTCAGATTATAAACCATGGAGTACCCACGACTCTTCTTCAAGACATGAAAGACATTGGGATAAAATTTTTTGAAAGCCCGCTTGAAGAGAAGTTGAAATATGTGTGCAAAGCTGGATCAGCTACGTCGGAAGGTTATGGCAGCAAGATGTTGGTCAACGAAGATCACGTCTTGGACTGGAGGTTCAGGTGGTTTCAGTAAAAGCAATATGGCAGAGAAACGTGTCCCTTCTTAGCTTGAAAGTTTGAAACTAATTTCATTCAACAGTTTAATCAACACAATAGCAGTCCCTTTGGTAAATTCTATCTACAGTACCCTCTCTCCATAAAAAAAAACTGAAAGGTCCGATGAAGAGGGGTTTCCTCCCCACGTTGATCGCCGTCTGGTTGATAATGATGAAGGGAAACCCAAACTTCACATTGTTTCCTTTGCACAGGACTTTTGGTGTGCATCCGCCTTCATCAGAAAACAAAACCAATGGCACCTCTATGCTCAGGTACAAAATAGATCTATCAACAATATAACCTGCATCAAAAAATAATAATAAAATAACAGATAAAAAATTCATGGCCCTAAGCATTTAAGCTTCAGGGGCAGCCATGAACTCCATTCTTTTTCCAATTGGCTTTCTGGTTTCTGATCCACAAATGTGGAGAGCATACTCCCTGAGCCATGGAGAAGGAAGGAATGGAGGAAAAAATGAGGGGGGGATTTCCATGAGGGAAATCCCCCCTCAAGCTCACAGGGCAGGGAAAGCCTGGAGCTCTGATACCAAATGTTAGGAGGGAAAACTCAAGGGATATTTTATTCATGAAATGAGTTACAATATATAGGCATAAGCCTATATGAAATGCATGACACTTGTCAAGTGAAACTGACAAGTGTCAAGGAAGGCATAGTGCACATTACATTAACTCTAACATACTCCAACCAAAGAGGAAATTGAAGACATACTCGACACTCGCGTAGGCAGAAGTACCCGAAACAAACAATATTCGGAGTATTTGGTCAAGTGGAAGGGCCGACCTGTCGAGGATGCAACTTGGTTGTCCAAATCAGAGGTTGATCGCTTGGGTTTTCCTCTGACCATCCAGAAGTGAGGATCACTTCTCCATCTACCCCGGGTGTCTGATGCAGGAGCATCCGGTGGTCGCAGAACAATCTTGCAAACAAAAGAAATAAAAGAGTGAAATAAAACACAAAATACTCTAAGTGTTAAAATGTGTCGCGATATCATGACATAAAAGTTGTCGTGATATCACGACGTATTTTGAACCACGACGAGCGCAAAAACACAGTGTCGTGATATCGCGACATAAAAGTTGTCGCAATATCGCGACGAACTCAGAACGCAACGGAAGAAAAACTCAAGTGTCGCGATATCGCGACATAAAAGTTGTCACGATATCACGACGAACTCAGAACGCAGCGGAAGCAAAACTCAAGTGTTGCGATATCGCGACATAAAATTTGTCGTGATATCACGACGAACTCAGAACAGAGGCGGAAGCAAAACGCAGTGTCGCGATATCACGACATAAAAGTTGTCGCGATATCGCGACGAACTTTGAGCAGAGGTAAAAGCAAATAAAAGTTGTCATGATATCGCGACGAACTTTGAGCAGAGGAGAAAGCAAACGAAAGTGTTGCGATATCGTGACACATTGGCAAACAAGGACAAAAGCCGAAAAAGTGTCGCGATATCGTGACACATTGGCAAACAAGGACAAAAGCCGAAAAAGTGTCGCGATATCGCGACAGGTTGGCAAAGAATGACCAAGGCCGGAAAAATGTCACGATATCGCGACAGATGGACTAAAAGGAAAAGTGTCGCATTTTCGCGACTCGGCTAGGAGAGAGAAGGGCGGGTTGAAGAGATGTCGCGATATCGCGACATGTTACTTTTTTCGATCGTTACTGAACGACTTTTGATGATTACCCGAAGTCGTTACGGCAATTCCAGGGACCGTTGCAGCGATTACTGAGGACGATTAAGAACGGCGATTCTGACAAGAATCTGCCATTATAAAAAAGAGGTTGCTCGAAGGATTGTGCAGGCTGGAAAGACGAAGACTGCGGATTCTTTTACATTTTTCTGTACTGTGTAAAATCTTCCATTGTTCAGGATTGTAATCTTTCCATGCTTCTAAATGAAAATTGAGTTTTTTTCTTTGTGTTAAAATTTGGCTCCTCATCACCTTGGCGTTTCCCAGGATCGCCACCTTTTGAGGTGATTTCAACCATCGCCTATATCTAGAGTGATTTTGAGCTCGGGTTTCTGGCATTAGTAGTTTTTCTTACTTTGGTGCTTCGAAGTTCATTGAACTTGGCGGGCGATCCCCGGATTCACTAAGAAATCAAGCGACGACGGGTGCCTGGGGAGTTAGACAAAATTTATCCCTCTTTCTAACCATTCCAGTTGCTTGAGTCATGGTTGAGATTCGCGAAAAATATGAGCGACTGTGGGAGCCACTGGCTGAATTGGGCAAACCTCAGCAACCTTGCCTACATAGGCACTTAGCAATATTCTTTAATTTTTTCCACCCTCTTGCTTTCTTTGGTCTCAGGAGCTTAGCAAACCCTGCATTTCTCCTCCGCCAACAAGCACTTCTTCTACAAAATACACTTGGCAATTTTTCTTGGATTAAAAGTAGGAAACTACTTCTACTGAAAGTAATATTTACATTCTGTCAAGGAAACAAAATTAAACTTGCAGAAAAGAAAATATATACATGGGAAAACCTCTGAAACTTCTTAATGGTGATAAGCTTTCAGATGAAAGCCATTAACTGGTATTGGGAGGATCCCACCCTCCATGTCTCTCAGCACAAAGGAGTTGAATTGGTTCACTTGGGCAACCTAAAAGGGGTCTTCCCAGAAAGCATCAAATTTATCATGATTACCTGGTTTTACCTTTAATGAATCCCATTTCAGCACTAGGTCCCCAACTTTGAAGACCCGGGCTGTGGTCCCTTTTGCGAACCAATTTTGTGTGGTTTTTGTTTGCTTTATAAAAGCTTCATAAGCTTATTCTATTTCCTCTTTGAGATGCAACAACTGAGTCAGTTGGGCATCAACAGGATCCATCTCACCTTTCTCATCATCGAGTAGCTAGAGTGCGGGTATTTCAATATGGGTGGGAAAAACAACCTCTTTTCTATAAACAAGCACATATGGCGATGTTTTGATGGATTTCTTGAAGGATATTCGGTTCGCCCATAGCACTCGGTGCAGGTGCAGGTGCCAAGACCTCTTGTTTCTTTCCATAGTCTTCTTTATGATTTTCATGAGGTTCTTATTGGTGGACTTGGCTAGGTCGTTTCCCTACAGGTAATAATTGGAGGACATCTTGTGGTAAATCTCATACTTGCTGGTGAAATTTGTGAGTACAGCCCCCACAAACCCTAGTTCGTTGTCTGTCACAATAGCCTCTGGGATCCCAAAGTGGGTGATCAGGATTTCAAGGAAGGCGATGACCGTTTCCTGATCGGCATGCTTGGTAGGTATCGCCTCTGCCCATCGGGTGAAATAGTCGGTGGTATTCAAGATGAACTTATGACCTATCGAGGAATTAGGCGATATGGTCCTAATGAAATCGAGGCCCCATTACTGAAATAGAGCCTCAGCCTAGATTGGCTGGAGTGGCATTGGCGCATTCTTGTTTCTACCGATGAACCTCTAACATATTTCACATTTCTAGAAAATTGCATGTGCATCTGAGAAGAGGGTGGGCCAATAGTAGCCCGCTCTGATAATTTTCAAGGTCGTAGGCCTTATTGAGAAATGTCCTCTCGACATTCTGGAATGGAACTCGTCAAGGACCTTTTGTTTTTCTATTCCCTTGACACATCGTAAGAGAACACCATCAACATTTTTGAAAAATAGCCCCTCGGGGCGCAGTACATACTTTTGAGACTGGAGCCTGAATCTCCTTCTTTGAGAGGCATTGAGGTAGTCTGGACACATCTCGATACTGAAATACCCAAATATTTCATCAGTCCAGTCATTGTCTTCTGCTGAAGAGTTGGCAAAGTTTCCTCCTAGGACTGGATCATCTCATTGGCAGACAACTACTTCTGCAACAACGCTCCTTGCTAGCTCTTGGCACAAGGCCCGATCTCTAACTAGCTTGGTAGGTCGAACCTTTATGTCAAACTCTTGAATTTTGGCGATCCAGCCGACTCTCTTGTTGCCCAACTCTCCTTGGATGATGAAGCTTCTCACGTCTGGATGGACAACAAATACCGTGGTCCTACTTTGGGAGATGAAGTGCTTGAATTTCTTAAGGGACCTCATGACAACATGCACTTGTATTTCGATGAAGTTATACCTCTCTTCATGCAGCTGGATCACCTGGCTCAAGAAGGCAATCGACCGCTCTTCACCATCATCCCCTTTTTGGGTCAGAATCATTGCATAACTTTTGAGTTCTCCTACTACATAAAGGATGATATCCTTGGAATAATACAGGTTAATCAGCACAGGTGCCTGAGCTATCCTAGCCTTGATCTCTTCAAAGGCCTGCTTTCTTTCCTCTGTCCAAAAAAAATCGACATTCTTCTTTAAGAGTTCAGCCATAGGCTTAATGACCTGAGTGAAGTCTGGCACAAACTTCCTTACGAAGTTGATCTAACCAAAGAAGGACTGTAGCCCTTTCTTGTTAATTGGGATCAAAAAACGAAGAAGAGCCTCTGCTTTTTTAGGATCAACCGCAAGGCCCTTTTTAGAAATGACGTGACCTACCAATTTTCGCTCCTTTACAGTGAAGACAAAATTCTTGGGATTGATAGATATGCCGAATTCATGACACCTTTCAAACACTTTTCGCAGATGTGAGGTGTGTTCCTCTCTCTTGTGTGAAAACACGATCATGTCATCCAAGTAGATGATGATGATTTTGTTTAGTAGCTCAAGAAAAGCCAGGTCCATAGCCCTCTGGAACGTAGCCCCTGCATTGGACAGACCGAAGGGTATGCACTGATAGACGAACGTCCCCCACTTGGTGGTGAATGTCGTCTTATGTTGGTCTTCTTCCTTCACCTAGATCTGGTTATAGCCAAAAAAACCATCTAGGAGGGAGAACCGCTGGGCCCCTGCGACCACATGAAGAATATGATCTATCTACGAGAGTGGATAGTGGTCTTTCAACGAGGCCTGGTTCAGATTGTAGAAATCCATGTAGAGGTGAATGTCTCCATTCTTTTTTCAGATAGGAACTAGATTTGCGACCCAAGAAGAATGCTTGATGGGATAGATGATCTTTGCCTCCAACATCTTCAAGAGTTTGGCTCTCATCAAAACCTCGATCTTTGGATTGATCAATCTCTGCCTTTGTCTGCAAGGTTTCACATCTTCTTCTAGCTCTATGGTATGTTGGATGATGTCTCTATCATACCCCTTCAAGTATTGGTAGCACCAAGCGACAATGTTTGGGTACTCTTTACACAAGACCCGAAGTTGCTCTAGTTCTTCTATGGTGTAGTCTATTCCAACCTTAATCACCTTTCTGGGCTCTAGTTCTAGGTCTCTATATTGCTTGGAGTCCACTTTGATCCGGTGAGATATGGCTCTATCATTCTGATCAAATAGGCTCTCTAGGGTAATCAATCCTTTTGGGACATGATTGTTCTTCAACTGTATTAACCCCTCATACTACTCGTCATAATGGTCTCTACCTTCGATTGTACTAGCTTCATGAATCAATAAATTGACGATTTGTTTGTCACAGTCGAACACTTGCCAGTGGGTGTCCCTATCAGGCATAGAAGGCCTGTAAATGGTGTGTATCGGCTTCAGCTTCTGGATAGTGTCATCAGTCGGAATATACCTGGATCCAAAAGATGCCAAGATGTCAGCATGCTTATTATTCTCTCAGGAGATAGCCATGACATTCAAGGATTCAAACGACTCCATCAGGTCCCAAACCCGATTGCGGTATGCCTTGAGGTAGTGCTTCTTGGAGGAGCACTTGTTGGTTATTTGCTTGCATACCAGCTTCGAATCTCCAAAGACCTGAAGCTGCTTGATCCCCAATCTCTCTGCTTTCTGCAAGCCTAAGCACAAGGCTTCATACTTGACTACGTTGTTAGTGCAGTTCCAGGCCAGCCTATAGCAGTAATATTTTTTCTCTTCGGATGGTGAGGCTAGGAGAACCCCTGCCCCAACGCTATTCTTGCATCAGGTGCCGTCAAAGTATAGCTTCCACAACTCATTCGAGGCAAGGCCTATGTCTTATTTCGCTGTCTCCTTTGGCCTATCAGGATGGGTAATGGAGTAACAACCTATGTCTAATTCAATCATGGGATTGAATTCAAGCAGGGAGAACTCATCTTCCACTTGCAACTATTATATGGCTTCTTCCACCAGGTCCATTTCCTCTAACTCCTCAATCATCAGCTGGATGGATTCATTTTTTTGTCCTTCCTTGGGTATCTTCTCAACTAGGAAAGTGGAGGGTTTTTCATTGTATATTTTCACCTTCCTTCCCTTGAAAGGTACCTCCATGTGTGAGTAATCAAGGGACAAGTATCCACCCAGCTTGGTGGTGAACTCCCTTAAGAGGCACATGCCGAAGTAGGGCTTTAGGTCAACAACTATGACCTCTTGAATCACCATAATCTCAGGTGCTTTGTGCTACTGGATAGGAATATCTTTGATGACGTCTACTATTTTTACAGGAGTGCCATCTAGCTTCAAGACACCTTGACTGTTACGCATGTATTCCATGTCGATTTCCACACAGACAGCCCTTGGCATGCCAGTGGTTGATGCGTCAGAATCAATCATGTAGTTGTGTACCATGTGACCCTCCATCTGCAGAGACAAGTAGAAAGGCAACAGTCTATTATTTTTGGTGATTGAAGTTGTCAAGGGCTAAGCTAACACTAGATATGGTGGTTTCCCTCCTTTAACAGTATTCAGAGACTCTTGCAATAGGTCCACCTGTTCGGGGAGCTGCAGGGCATCATACATGCTTATCTTTGTCAGAATCTTCTTGAGATCATCAAAATGTTGTAAGCCGAGGTTGTGGGCCCTTCATTTCCTTTTTTGAGCTCATACTTGGTGTGGTACTACTGTGTCGCCTCAACCCTCTGTCGCTTTGTCAGCGATGGGTACTTAAGCTTTTCTCACGCTTGCTCCTTGGTTTCCATTGGAGGTTGAGTCACTGGAGCCTTCGTAGGGGGTGGCTTCTCTTTTGTTGGTGGAGTCAAAGGAACTTTATCAGGGGCCTCTGTGGTAGGCTACACCTTTTCTCATCTAGTATACATCTTTAAAGGCTAAATCTGGGCCGCATCCACCTCGATTGGCTTCTTTCCACCCTTGGTCAGAATTGACACAGGGTCTTCTTTCGAAATCACGAAGTTGCACTCCTCTTCCCGAATCATATTAACTTGGTCCTCTGGGTTGTTGCTCGCTAGGGTCTGGACATAATGCTGATGTAGCATGCAACTGTCCTCTCCATGAGGATCATTGCAAGTGGAGCACCAGTGCACACGATCTGAGGTGCTTGGCTCAGCGTTGTTAGCAACATTCCTCGTTGGAGGCCTATTGGCCTGAGTCGCTTGGTCCCTCATCAGTGTGGGAGGAGGATAAGATCTCCTAGGGAGGAAATCCTGTTGCGCCTACTTATTCATGATGGCCATGTCGTTGGATAGCGTCTGGTAGCCAGAAGCAAGAGACTGAACCTCTTGTGGAATCTTAGTCTGTATATCAACATTAGATGGTGTCGATTGAGCTGGAGGAGGCAATGGTGCCAATGGCGGGGCTGGAGGTAGTACTGGGTATTGTGGAGGAGTAGGGAGTGATGGATACTATGGGGTAGATGGGGGCTGAGATGCCAACGGAGTGGGGAAATGCACCTGGGGAGCAAAAAATTGGGTGACCACTGGTGCAGGGTTTCATGATGGATTTTGATGCACAAAGGATGAGGTAGGCATTTGAGCAGACATCGGTGGATATTGTGATTGAGGGAAATCGGGGTAAATTAGTGATTGCATCCTCGAAGAGAGTCTACCTATGGCAATCATATCTAACTCTGCCCTCTGAGCTATCTTATACAACTTGGGGAAAGTATTAGGGAAAACTTGATGACCATACTGATGTTCGAGTTAAACGCTCTGAGATAGTAGTAGGCAGCTTGTCCAGCGATGGGACGTAGTTCAATGGGCACTCTTTTCTAGGACCACACAAATATTACATTAAAATCATATATCCTCTTGCGAATACCGTTGGATAGTTTGAAACTGATGCAGCAACGAAGACAGATCTACGAACTCATTGAATCCTTTGACCAACTGTCCCGCCAGTTGAGCCCATCCAGTAATAGCGCCATTCACCAAGGATCTATACCAGTATAGAAGCTTCCCTCGCAAAGAGAGAGCCAACAACCGAGTCATGACACTTTCATTAGTGATGGCATGGAGCACGGCTAAAGTCACGATATCTTGGACATGTTCATATGTCGTCTTCCCAGTTCCATCGTACGTGGGAATGGCCTTCAAAGCAGCATCCGAAATGACCTCTTACCCAACTAGGTTGAGAGGTCCAGTAGAATCCCAAGCTGGGAACAGATCGGGAACATTCTGTTGATTCTGATTTGGCTGAGGATTTGCCATGTTCGTATTTAGATCAGGTTGATCAGGATCATGGTATGTATCAGTGCTATCCAAAGTTGTATCTTGCTCTTCAACTTCAGCTTCCTACTCAAATGCTTCGTATTGATAGGTGTGGTCATCAATCAGCCTCGGGTGCTCTCCAGCTGCATTAATGTCAAGCTCATAAAACTCAGGCACCTCCTGTCCCGCATTCCTAGCTCTCCATATTGTATGCATTAAGGAGTTTTTGATATTGGACCAGTCTTTGAGACTCATAAGATATTCAGGTTCAACAGAGTCTTCAGGTGTTCATATTTGATAGCATTGAAACGAACACCGATACTTCAATACTACTTATGGGGTGGGATACCTCGGGTCCCATCGGGCATGCCAGAGAAATTGTTGGTCATGAATTCACCACTTGGAAAGGATTTGCTTTGTTTATGCGCCCTAGATCCAGACCAACATTGAAAGGTCAGGGGGAAGACATGCCCCCCAGGACGATCTTCGGAGAAGGTCGGCTCCTATACTAAACTACTCAGGGTTTGAGATAAGGAAATTGGAAAGAGATTGTAAAATGCAGAAAGAGATGTAAAAGCATAGCAATAGTGGTGGGGAAGAACAAGCAGCACGATCCCTGGCTGGTACCCAAACCAACAACAATCAAAACAAAACATGTAACAAAAACTAACATTGCGATTCCTTCCTATGTATCCTTCAGCCAGGATTCTAGATTCACTTATTTTCCAATGCCCTAATCCAGAGTGCATAATTACAACAAAAAGAAAGATAAATGAACATGAAGCAGAAATACTTGCAAAATGCAGCATAAAAGAAAGAGACAAGAGTCAGAGCCAAGGATGCTTTGTATTGATACAAACGTCTGATTACAGTAGCTCTCTAGCAATATGTTCCCCCTCCACCCTTTTACAATGAAGTTCTACTGCTATTTATAGCAGAAATTTCCCCCTAAATTACAATTATGCACAAAATCCAAAACCTGCAAAAAGAGCTAGATTGGACTTATGCCGGCTACGAGTGTACCTGCAGCAAGATCCACCTAAATTTTGGTACAGTTTGGGACATATTTGGTGGGTGAGAAGTTAGGTCCGATAAATATGGTAGGTTTAGTATAGTTTACCATTCGATATTCACCTACCCTATACCTCTGTAGCACACCTTCTATCTCACCTTGTCAGGTACGAATCCCAAAATTTGTGTACAGTATGGCCTTGGTTTGTGGTTCACTGATGTAGGGGGGCTTGACCAAAATTGCCTGGTAAAAATAGCGACCCTGGGAGTCGCTCCAGGATGGAGTGAACCCGAGACACACCTTGACTTTGAAATTTTGGAAACTTGGTTCCTCTTTTTCACATTCGCTGGTTTGGGGGAAGAGATGACGACATTCGCTGAAAAAAGGTAGTGACGATGGGAGTCACTTGAAAAAATAGCGACCGACGTCGGTCACTTCCTTGGTGCCTTAGAAAATTTTTGAAACTCTCGCCCGTTGTCGCTGAAAATTGGTAGTGACACTCAAAATCACTCCAAAACGGAGAGATCGACATCATAATCTGAAAGCCACCTTTGCCAAAAATTGCTTAGGGGAACGGGCGACGATGAGAATCGTTGGCGATCCAGAGCGATGACAAGAGTTACTCGGATTCCAATACTTAGCCTTTTTTTCAATATCCTCCTTTTGCCTGTTGCCCATGGTCGCTCAAAAATGGGAGCAACGATGAGAGTCGCTCGCGGGAATTAGCGACCGACGTCGGTCACTCCCAAGCCGACACTTAGAATTTTTTTCAAGTTGGTTCCCCTGATGAGGTTCGTTGGAGGACGTGACGATGACGAGAATCGCTAAAAAATGAAGGCGACGACGAGGGTCAGTGGAAATTTCAAGTGACAATGGGTGTCGCTTGGATGCTAAAACTTAGCTTTTTATACTCCCTTTGTTGCTGCCGATCGCACATGCTGCCGAGAGTCGCTGGAAACTTGGGCGACGATGGGCATAGCTGAAGGAAAGGAGCGATGACGAGAGGGTAATACTTAGTCAAAATTTCATCAATTTTCCCCATTCACCCTACCTTCTGGAAAAGTCGTCGATCGTCGGAGGGGGGAGGCGAAGCTGGGAATCGCCTGAAAGAGGGAGCGACTCCTAGAATCACTCCAGAATGGAGCAAGCAAGGGAGTGCCCCATACTTATAAATTTTTAGGCCTTTTTCCCAAACTTGCATGAGCTGCTGGAACACTTTAGAAAACAAAGCATAAAAACAAAAAATAGGAAACATGGAAACTGCCTAAATGAAACTAGAAATGAGGGAGGGAGCAACAATTTTTCAAAATGTTTAGAATATCTAACCCTTAGCAAAATGTGGCAACAGGGCCTAGAATTCATCAACAAGAAAAGTTCTTTGACAAGTGTAGGACATGGATGGATCTTCACAATTATGGACAAATTTACTATATGGGTCAAAGTAGTCCTAGTCAAATTTGCTAATCAGAAGTGGTTGTCTAGTTTTGAAAGATACCATCATCAGGTTCAAAGGTTTGTATATCATAGTCATTAGCATTACCATCTATTTGAAGGGGTCCAAAGAGATGAATTTTTTCATGAAACATTGGTTCTTGCTTAATACATCATTCAATTATTGCCCCTAAGAAAATGGGTTAATGGAATCGACCAACAAAAACATAACAAGGATCCTAAAGAAAACCATCATCAAATCACAAAGAGATTGGAAACGCCAAGATATGTAAAGGACTATGGTTATATTGAGTGCCCAAGACATCCACTAGGTCATTTCCTTATAATATGGTCAATGAAAAAGAGGTCAGGTTACTGATCAATTTGGAACCCACTTCCCTCCAAATATCATAACAAATGAAACTCAAAGACACCGACATGAATCTAATGCAAGCAAGGTTGGATACTCCATTGGCTTTGGATAAAGAAAGAGAAAAGGCATTCAAGAGAATGATGCAACATTAGGAAGTAGTCAAAAGGAGGGTTGACAAATAGACCACTAATATGGATTACAAGGAAATATATGTGTTTAAATGGGATGAATATCAAGCAAAGACAGGAATACATCAAAGGTTTGACTCCCTTTGGAGTGAGCCCTATTAAATTCTATAGTTTGTGGGTATCAATGCTTACAACCAGTCCAACATAGGTGGAAGGGTTTTATCAATCTCAATGAATGAACATCTCCATCCTATCTAGCAAAAAAATTGAACAAATTTTATTCCTTTTTTCTCAGTTATTATTTTTTGGTTTCCCCTCTTCATTCTCACTTTATTATTTCACTTTCTTCCTAAAATTTCCCATTGTCCTTTCTCTGTGTTCTTCCCTCCTTAACGATCAATTTTATCCACCATAATGAAAAGACAATTTCGTTGTCATTTTCTTCTTGATGTTAAAAAAATTGAAGTTGGGTAGACACGTGAATTGCTTGTAAATGCAAGCGAAATATTCACCAAGCATGCCCATCATGAGCCATTTATTTCAACAAGAAAATCGGTCCTTGACATGTTGATCACCTTTCCATGCAACTCCTACACCAAGTACAGGCAAGCACAAACAAACTTAGGCCCATGCCAAATAGAGGCTATAATACATCAATATTAAGATCCTCCCCTCATTTGCATTTTCTAACTATTGATGACATCATGCTCAAGCCACTTATAAGGCATGCTACCCTCAAAGCTTCACCTTGCTACCTAGCTTGAGTAACTCACTTTGTAAACTATGCAAACTTTTGATATCCACTAGTAGGATCAAGCCCTACAAGGGTTCCCTTATCAACTGACCTATTGTTAAGGGTGCTTCACTTGAATTGAGTAGATTGCCCCAACAACATAAGAAAATTTCTAAGGGACCACTACACTATTCATCTATTGTCTCAGTCCCAAAAACTAAGAATCCAAAACTACATCATCTCTGTTAGCGAATCACTAGCATCCATTGAGTGAAAATATTGACAAACCACTCCATAATCCTTCCAAGTCCCTCCTTAAGTGAATAAATCGCTTCTTTGAGTGAGCTATATTTTTTAAAAGCCATTTACCCAAGTGAAAAATATACTAATTACCTCTCTTTAGCAAGTGAATCACTCCACATTGTAAGTAAATCACTCAACTTTTCAAGTGAATTGCTTGGAGAGTACAATATTTTGTAAGTTATTTAAAAGGAATAAATCACCCTATTTTGTGAGCAAATCAATTACTAGGTTGAACAAATGGCTTCCTGATTCAAACCTTTGCAAAAAAATTCCAAGTGCCCAAAATTCATCCTTCATCTTCCCAACAATCATGGATACCTCATCCACATTTGAAGGTCCCTCCATGCTTGAGGCAAATCCAATAACTTTGTTGTCCACTATCACCACCCCATCCACATTCTCTCTACCATCAATACTTGTACTACCATAAGGATCTAAGTTGTTGAAGAGCAAAAAATATAAGAAAAATGGAAAGAGAAACATAAAACATTCCCCTCCTCCCACAATAACAAATACTTATTTAATGATCCCTATAGGAGGATAAGAAATGGGAATACAAGCATTCCATAGGGCAAGTAAGAAGAGAAATTTTGAGGAGGTTCAACCTAGGTCCATAGATCGACTCCTAGAGTATCAACTGGACATGGACTTTAGGGTTAGCAATGAACTTAGTAGCAGATGTGTGGAATTTTTTGAAACTAGTGGAAGCATGTGTCCAAAGATATGACCTATCCTGACAAAGTTTCAAACCCCATAATAAAGCAAGGAGTCATACATCCTTGAGGGAAACATCCAAAATATGCTAAAGGTTGTAGATGATCTTGCTATGTGGGTATCCTATAGCTCAAAAACTCAAAAATATTTCTACTATTGAGGAACCAGTAATTATTGGAGGGACTTTTTAGTTCCTTGTATCAAGAAACCCAACCTACCATCTAACTCCAACACCCCACTAGAATATCCATATGGTGTTGTTAAGGATTGCTAAAATTATAGGAAAAAGGATAGATGAGAAGTTATATAAAGAACACATATCCCTAGTACAAATCTATCCATGGCACTCACAAATAATAGACCATGTCAACTACATCTATGATTAAATGGATAGTCAATTGAGGTCCTTTAAAAAAGGAACTAAAGTTCACCTACACCTCTTACTTGGTTTGGTTCATAATTTTCTAAAAGAAGCATTGGTTTCCAACCCTTTAAATAGACCAGATGGGGAACCCATTTTAGTTTTTGAATGCATGGATGTACCTATCAAGAAGCGAACATGACCTATCACTTCTATGACGAGGTGTACAAGGTAATATTGGAGAAATTTTAGGGGAAAGTGTCAAGGTTATCAAATGTGGCATGCCAACTATTGAAGTCATAGAAATTGTCGAATAGAGACTTCTATTCAAGGAGGACTAGGTCATTTATTTGCATCTGTAGTTTTTCAATCATGCACTTCGAATTGTTTACATTCATTCTATATTACATGTTCAACCTTGAATATGTAAGGCAAGTTGACTACGTGGACCTAAAGTATTTTAAGGGGCAAAAAAAAGACCCTTATACTTGCTCAATTATTCAATAATAAAGATCACTCCAAAGTTACATGGGTTCAACCAAGTTATGAATGAGAAACTAAGAGACAAAAGGGTTGAGCAACTCTAAAATTGATGATTATATGATCCATTAGGGGTATTCAAAAGCACAATTAAGGCTAAACAATTGATACAACATTCAAAAGGAGGCCAATCCAAGCAAAGAGTTAGCCCTTCCTGGTGAAGAGATATACCCAAACTTATTCCAGAATAATAGTGCAAAAACTAAATGATACAGAAGAAAAATAACAACTCACAATAAATCATGCACATAGAACACAAGAGATTTACCCTGGTTCACCCAATATGGGCTACTCCAACAAACAAGAGCCACACCTCCTTTGATATTATTTTTCACTCCTTTCCCATAATGGGACATTACAATCAATATTAAAGGAAACTCTTACAACCCTAAACCACAATGTGGTATTAGAATACCGTGGGCACAATACCATGGGCTAAAACCACCCATACCCACCAATCACGAGAATCCCAAAAATCGCTCTGCAAATCACTCCGAAAAAAGGGGAAAATTTTTAGGGGGCTTCGCCCCTCGAAACCCCCCAGGACCGCTCACTAGTAAGCGAGACTGCTGACACGAGGGCCTGTTGTACAATACTTCCTCTGCAAAGGATGAGACACATCCAACATTCTCCCACTTGTTGAATACTTTGCATAAAGGCTGTAATCAATGTTAGTTCCACCACTTGGTCTTGCCAGACCCATTTCAACTGTACAAAACATGAACTTTTCTGTGCTAACTGCCTTGGTTAAAGCATCTGCAACATTTTCCTTGGTATCCACTTTTTCCAGCAACACTTTCTTCTGTTCAATCATGTCCCTACTGAAGTGGTACTTTGTATCAATGTGCTTCATTCTTGAATGGTAAGCAGGGTTCTTTGCTAGAAATATAGCACTCTGGCTATCACAATTTATCTTCACAACTCCTTGAAAGAACCCAATATCAGCACATAGTCTTTGTAGCCATACTGCTTCCTTACTTGCATCAGTGGCTGCCATGTACTCAGCTTCAGTGGTTGAAAGAGCAACAACAGTTTACCTTTTGCTCATCCAACTAATAGCCCCTCCAAACAAGTTGAATACATATGCACTAGTAGATCTTCTATTGTCAAGATCTCCAGCCCAATCTGCATCAACAAAACCTTCTATATCCAAGGATTTATTTTCTTTACCTGTACCTTCATAACAGATTGAAAAATTAGATGTACCACGCAAATATCTGAAAACCCTTTTTACAACAGTCCAATGCTCTTTACCAGGTTTAGACATATATCTGCTCAAAACTCCCATTGCATGGGCAATATCTGGTCTAGTACACACCATGGCATACATTAAACTCCCTACAACATTTGCATAAGGAACATGGGACATTTCTTCTACCTCTTCTTCTATTTTTGGACATTGTTCAGCAGACAATTTTTCACCCAAAGGAATAGGTACCTTCACTGGTTTGCAATCCTGCATACTGAATCTCTTCAAAACTGTCTCAACATACTTTTTTTGATTCAGCCACAACTTTCTGTTTGAACGATCTCTATTTATTTGCATACCCAAAATAAAATTTGCAGGGCCAAGATCTTTCATGTCAAACTGTGATGCTAACTGAGACTTCACTTCCCTGATCATTTCCTTATTGTTTCCAATTAGTAACATATCATCAACATACAAAACTATAATGACAAGTACATTACCAATTTGCTTTGAGTATACACAATGATCAACATTGCTACGAACAAAATCAAGTCCTAAGACATAAGTATCAAATTTTTGATACCACATTCTAGGTGACTATTTCAGTTCGTACAGATATTTCTTTAACTTACATACAAAATCCTCCTTTCCTTCAACAATGAATCCTTCAAGTTATCTCATATAGATTTCTTCCTCCAAATCCCCATGAAGGAATGCAGTTTTTACATCCATTTGCTCTATTTCAAGATCAAATGCAGCAACCACAGATAAAAGAAATCTTATTGAGGTTAGCTTTGCAACAGGAGAAAATACTTCACCATAATCAATTCCCTCTACCTGAGAATAGCCTTTAGCAACCAGGCGAGCTTTATATTTCTCCACTTTTCCTTCAACATTCTGCTTCTTCTTGAAGATCCATTTGCAACCTATTGCTTTTCTCCCACCAGGTAATTTTACTAGATCCCATGTCTTGTTCTTTTTTAGGGCCATCATTTCCTCATTCATGGCTTCTTCCCAAAGGTTTACCTCTTCAGAATTAACAACTTCTCTAACTGTTCTAGGATCTTCATCAATAACAGATAAAACAAAGGAAGAAGGAAAAGCAGATGGACTATACCTATCAGGTTGCCTTCTTTCTCGTGTTGATCTCCTTACCACAGGTGTATGAACCTCTGGTTCATCCTCTTCTTCTTCTTATGAGTAGGATTCTTCTTCCATGAGATCAAATTGCACCTTTTTAGGTTCTTCTATTACTTCCTTCCTGTGATCACTTTTCATTTCTCTAAACACCACATCTCTACTATAAACTATACTTTTAGTTTTTGGATTCCAAATTTTATATCCTTTAACACCATATTTATAACCAATAAAGATACATTTAACAACCTTATTATCAAGCTTACTTCTTTTCTCCTTTGGAATATGCATGTATGCATCACAACCAAAAACTCTAAGATGTGAAAGAGAGGGTTTCTTACCAAACCATGCTTCAAATGGAGTTTGATCCGGCAATGCTGATGTAGGAGATCGATTTCACAAGTAACATGCCGCATTCACTACCTCTGCCCAGAATTCCTATGCCAGACCTGCACCACTGAGCATACTTCTAGCCTTTTCCATTAGTGATCTGTTCAATCTCTCAACAACTCCATTCTATTGGGGTGTATATGGAGTAGTCTTCTATCTTGCAATACCACATTGCTTACAAAAATCCTCAAATTTATTTGAACAATACTCTCCTCCATTATCAGACCTCAACACCTTAATATTTTTCCCAGTTTGATTTTCAACAAGTGCTTTAAATTCTCTAAACTTATCAAACACTTCATCTTTACTTTTAAGAAAATAAATCCATGCATATCTTGAAAAATCATCAACGAAAGAAGCATAGTACCATGATTTTCCAAGGGATGGAATAGGAACAGGACCAAAGATATCACTGTGAATCAGATCTAATACCCCTTTTGATCTTGCAGCACCAGATGGGAAACTCACACGATTCTGCTTGCCATAAATACAATGTTCACAGAAATAAAAAACCATTGAGCAATTAGGGATACCTTGAACCATACCTTTCGTGTACAGGGTACGCAATCCCTTTTCTCCAATATGTCCCATTCTTTGATGCTAGAGCGTTGAACTTTTATTTGATTCAGCCTCAGGAATAGTTGAGCTATTGCACTCATTTGTCATAGTGCTTCCCAATAGCTTATACAAGGTTCCAATCCGAACTCCTCTTGCTAACACCATAGATCCACGAACCATTTTGCATGAATCCTTACTAAAACTGATGTTTACTATTGCATCAACCATTTTGCTTACAAAAATTAAATTTCTAGCAAGGCCAAGAATATGCATCACACCTGGGAGGGTTTTAACCCTACCATCCTGCAACAATATTTTCACCCTTCCACGACCAATGATTCTAAGTGGTGAATCATCTCCCAACAGTACCTCCCCTCCATCATATCTTTCATATTCACTGAACCACCCCCTATGAGGAGTCATATGAAAAGAGGCACCAGTATCGATCAACCAATCATTTCTATCTGAACGTGTGGAGCAAGATGCCAGATATACATCCCCTCCTTCATCAGTGGATTTATTTATCTCTGTGGAAGTGGATTCATCAGATCTCTTTCTAGAATCAACATTCTTTGATCTACAATCCTTCTTCATGTGTCCAGGCTTACCACATTTCCAACATTTTCTCTCAAACTTTCCTCGAGACTTGGATCTACCTCTAGACTTAGATCTATCACCAAATCTCGTTTTATCTTTTTCCTTGGCACACCCTCTCACTGTTAGGGCATCCTTTGATGTGCCCTCCATGGCTTTTCTCCTCATATCCTCTGATAATAGAGATGCCACAACATCTTCAAACTTCAATGTGGATGAAGTTGTACTACCAATTGCTACAACCAGGTTATCCCACGAATCTGGTAAAGAGCATAGCAAAGTAATACATTTATCTTCCTCACTCAACTTAATTTCAATAGATGTAAGTTGACTTACCATCGTATTGAATGCATTAAGATGATCTGCTACTGAATCCCCTTCATTCATCCTGAGATTATACAGTTTCTTCTGGAGGAATAATTTGTTCACCAGGGACTTAGATTGATACAGAGCCCCTAACTTCTCCCAGAGATCCTTTGCAGTAGCTTCTCCAGAAACATTGATTAGGACTGAATCTGCAAGACACAGTCGAATTAGACTCCTCGCTTTCCGATTCAACTTTTCCCAATCTTCATCGGATGTACTTGCAGGTTTTGTTTCAGAGATAACAGCCCACTGATCTCTATCCACGAGCAGATCCTCCATATTTAACTTCCATAGCTCAAAAATTTTTCCATCAAACTTCTCAATCTCTATCCTTGATTGATTTCCCATCATTTTTCTTCAAGCTCCTTCTGCATAAAACTCCCACTCCAGAATAGGTTTTCTCTAACTCCTAGAAACCCTAGATCCTCTTCAAATGAAATGAAACCCTAGCAATAAAGGCATCCCTCTATGGCTAACAACTTGGCTCTGATACCAAATGAAGAGATTTACCCAAACTTATTCTAGAATAATAGTGCAGAAACTAAATGATACAGAAGAAAAATAAATATCAAAGAAGGTGTGGCTCTTGTTTCTTTGGATTATCCCATATTGGGTGAACCAGGGTAAATCTCTTGTGTTCTATGTGCATGCATTAGTGAGTTGTTATTTTTCTTCTGTATCATTTAGTTTGTGCACTATTATTCTAGAATAAGTTTGGGTATGTCTCTTCACCTGGGCATACACGACTATGAAGATGAGATCCATGAGTGTTATGATAACCAACCAGAATGGAAATATTTCTACACTAAGGCCAAGGATGACTTTGAACCAAACATTAAAATGAACCATCAAAAGTTAGGCCTTAAGGAAGTTGGGATACACAGGTAGAAATATCCTAATGTGGTAGAAAATGCAATATGAAACACACATATCAATGAGGCTAACTAGAGATGATTGTTTGAATATAAGATCTCTACCATATGGGATCGCAAACATCCCAAAAGTTCCAATAGAACAAAGATAATTGTTGAAGCTATGTCAAGCCCATCAAGTCCACCAAGACCAAGGCAAACACCAATATGATAAATCATTATCTTTGTTGTAATTACAAAACTAGCAATGGTTAGCTTAGTAGTGTAGCAAACGACAATTAAAGGGTAGAGGGATTCAAAAAGTATGGGTCCATGTTTGGTAAAGTGGTAACAACATAGAAGTGGGAAGAGCAGACCCCTCATTTCAAAGAGGGGGAAATCCCTCTAGGAGGATCCCATTTTGAGATGGGAACGACCAATATTGTGACCACCTATATTTCCAAATTTACTTCCATTCCACCCTCCATTGGTTCTCCTTATTTTGTTATCTATTTTTTTCTTAGTCCTACTGCTTCTCTTCTCATCCCTTCTTCTATTGCTCTTCTCTCATCCTCTACCAATGTATCCTATGATTCTCTTAGAGACACCCCATATCCAACCATGGCAATCATTCTTGTACCACCCCATCACCTAATTTTCATCTCCATCCATCCAAATTTCCATAAAATAACCATTAGTTCCATATGCACTATTGCCTTAACCATCATCTACCTCATTACCAATAATGTCCCTATTGACAAAAACATTAGTGTTACTAGCATCCTATTCAATCCCTTCCTTACACATCACATTCACTTCCATTTACATCAAATTTACTCTATTGATAGTGTTAATTTTTCCTTGTCATCCACCTTCCTAGGCAAGGCAACTCCTCCTATAAAATATGACATTTCCTATACTAGCCAAGGAAGTTGAGTTTGTAGACATACCCCCTAAAGCCAATGTAGCTATAGGTCCAAGTCAAGCCTTCATGTGGAAAATTATCTGTGATTCAAAAGAGACAAATGTCGAAAAGTTATTTGACATCCTCATTGTGGAAGAAAGAAGTGGAACAAAGAATACAAATGGTTCAAGGAAAAAACCTTCAAGGATGCATTATTGCTAAGGTTGCAACTTGCATGCAATGGGGATAAGATCTACATTACAAAGGAGTAAGAATCAAACCCATCCAAAGTCACAACTTCCCCTACCAACTTTACTGCCAAAGTTTCAAAGTTGGAATTGATTTAGATAGATCCAAATTAGATGATCCAACTCACGAACTAACTTTCAGTTGGTGCAGCCATAAAATTCAATCGACTAGTAATAGAGGATGAAGCAATTGCAAAGAACAAAGAACTTTAGCCAGAAGTGGTGCAACTCAAGGCACCAAAAGAACAACTCTAGATAGAACACGACACTAAAGAATACACAACTAAAGAATCTCTCACAATAATTGGAACAAGGGAAGAGTCAAATCAAACAACTCCAAGAGTCCTTACAAGAAAGAAATCAAAAGATGAAGAACTAATGACTTCCAAACTAGTAGAGACAACTGTAGACCATAAAAAGGCCTTCAACATGCAATGGGTTAGTTCCTTTTGGAAAAAATCAGGATGAAAGTAACAAACACACAAAGGTTCTTCCTTTTCATAACCTATGCAAAACACAACCCAATCCAAGTAATAGAAACCATTGGGCAGGTTGAAGAATAGTTGGTTGCTAAGGAAATATACCAAGAAGTACTAAAACCTTGTCCACCTAAACCCACAGGCTCAAAGAGGCCACAAATACTTCCTTCCAGCTTTGTTGAAATTGGAATTATGGGTGCATAAGAAGTCATACATTTATGCAATTCAACAATAACCGATACTCTAAACAATTATCTAAACTACCTTTTGATAACATAGGTTTGCTTCTTTAAGGATTTATTCAAAATCAATGGGAAAGTAACTTGTCAAAAATAACATGCATGATTTCTCTTACCTATATACCCTAATATAAGAAATTTTGGATGAACCATCTAGCTTACTGTTGGTTACGAATCTACCACTAGGATAGGATTTTAATCTTATTGTGCCCTAGACTCGTCGAGCAAATTGAAAGGCCGAAAGGAAGGGATGCCTTCCGTGCCAATCTCTGGAGAAGTTCGGCTCCTATGTATCTGTTGGGAATGATAGCTGAGACCAAAATAATTATTAATCATTTCATTCAACTATAGCATAGGATAGCTATAGGCTTAAGTAGGTTACAAAATATGAATTAACAATAGATCCTATTACCAAGCTAAAGGGTCTTCCTTACCTTTCTACCACATTGCCAGTTTGCTCTGACTACTTGGCAGGAAAGCAGCATAGAGTACCTTTTGAAAGGAGCTCTACAAGAGCAAAGAAACCTCTGGAGTTGGTTCACACCGATCTGTGCGGTCCTTTAACTCCCAACGGTTCTGGGGGTAAGAGGTATTTTTAGTTATTCGTGGATGATTACTCACGACGGATGTGGGTATTCTTTCTTCAAGCTGAAATCCGAAGCATTTAGCTTCTTTCGACGATTCAAGAAATACGTTGAAAATGAGTCGGGGACTTCTATAAAGACCCTCTGCTCGGATCGAGGGGGGAGTTCACCTCTCAAGAATTTTTCGAGTTCTTAGCGAAAATGGGATCACACGACAGTTGACTACTGCTTATACTCCTCAACAAAATGGAGTTGCTGAAAGGAGAAACTGTTCCATCATGGAAATGGTTCGTTGCATGCTCACAGGAGCTAGGTGTAGTAGAATAGATCACTTCATACGAGGTTCATTCAGTTTACAATATGAGTTTGCAAAAGATAAGGTAGCTAAGGTGTTGGTCATTGCCGAAAATGCACCCTTATAAGTTCCCCCTTCTTGTTGCAAAATATGTTGTAATTAATTTCTGAAAGAAGTATGACTAAGGTGTCGGTCGTTGCCAAAAATGCACCCTTATAAGTCTTCTTCCCTTTTTACAAAAATTTGTGAAGAAAAGAAAGTATATCCCCCCTTAATTGCAAAAAGATGTGCAACTCCAGAGTTTTTGTGAAGGATTTTTACAAATATTGCCTCCTAGGCAATTTTACACCACAAAATTCCCTCCTTTTGTTACAAGTACTTCAAACATTGAGAGTTTGCTATTTATGAAGCCTAAAAGAAGTACAATCACCCCTTATTGCAAGTACTTCAAACAAAAACTTATGCTATTTATGAAGCCTAAAAAAAGAGAGAGGAAAATGGTGCTTTGCTCAAGGTGACAAATATGTTTTCCCTCTACAATACTGTCTTAGCCATGAGCACTCTGTGTGCTCTCTTTGAACCAGAATCAGAATCAGAATGAGACACTTCACTAGAAATATGGCTTCTGTGATGTGCCTTTGCCATTTTAGTTTTGCTTGTTTTGAAACCAACACTGAATGGTGTCATGGTTGTCATTTTTACAATTTGTGCAAAACTTTGCTTTCTAGGCAATTTTATCAAAAAGTTCACCAAATCATCCTTCCTTATTGCAAGTACTTCAAGCATGGTTGCTATTATGAAGTCTAAAAGAAAAGATATAATTTTATGATGACTTATGCTATTCTGATTTCTTTTACAAGTTTTATCTCCCTTTTGTCAAAATTTGTGTTTGAAGGAAGAAAGGAATTATCCCCCTTTAGTGCAAAAGAATTGCTACTTTCAAGGTTCCTTAAAAACTTGTTCTTTCTTTCACTCTCAAGAGGTATTTAATGGCACCTTCCTGAAAACTCTCTTGAAGAGAGATAATCAGTTGGAGGAAATTAAGCCAAACAAATAAGAGATGAAAGATAATTCACTCAAAAAGATATTTAATGGCACCTCTAAACTCCCTTTGAAGAGGAATAATCAGTTTGAGGAGTTTAAGCCAAACAAATAAGAGTGAATTAGGGGTTTTGTTGTTTTAGGAGAGAATATCAAGTGAAATTGGCTTTAAAACTGTGCAAGGATTTACAAAAATTTGTGAAATTTTGGGGTTTAGTGTGTTCTTGATTCTATGACTGATAATTGCAAAAGAAATAATGCAATAATCAAACAAGAATGCCCACAAAATTCTTATCACCTAGGTGTCGGATGCAACCGAAAATGCACCTAATTTGCCAATGAAGGTGTCGAGTAAAATCGAAAATGCACCTTTTAATTTTTGCAACAAAATGTGGATTTGTGTTGTGCAAAAAATTGATATTTTATGTCTCCTCCTTTGTTTTACAATTTTGCAAATAATGTGGCAATAAACAATTGCCTATCTTTCCTGATTTTGCAAAATAAACAAGTTTGATTTGTTTGTAAGTGCTCCTCACTTTTGTGTTACAATTTTGCAAAAGAAGTACAATGTTGTCTTCCCCCCTTTATTTTGCAAAATTAACAAATAGAGCACTCCTTCCAAGACAAGTCGACACACGACCCGCGTTTGAAAGGCTTCCAGAACTAGTCGACACACGACATAGTTTTTATGGACCCAAGGTTTCAAATTCTTCTCAAGTTTGCAAAAAAAAAATGTGCAATTTTATGTCTTATATCCCCCTTTTGAGAAAACAAATGCACAATGTGAAGTTTGATGTTTTGCAAATTTTGGAGTCTCCTTGTTTTACAATTTGCAAGAAAGAATTCAAGTTTGATCCTTTTATTGCATGCTAAATTAACAAGGTTTGAGAAGAATGTAGGTTCCCTAATTTTGCAAAAAAAATGGTGCTATTAAATGTCTTATATCCCCCTTTTGAGGAGAAAACAAAAGCCCTCTTTTCATTGGAAATTGCAAAAAAAATATAGGTCTCCCCCTTTCAAAAAAAAATTCTCTAAATTATCAATTTTATTCTAATTAATTTAAGTATAATTTCCTTAATAATAAAAATTATTTAATTAAAAATCACTTTATTATGAAAATAAAAATGATTTTATAGAAAATAACATTAAATTATTAAAAAAAATACTAAAAACTAATTAAAAAATAATAATTACCTTAGGGTTTTGTTCATAAGGGTCGCGACCCTTATAACTTTCTCACCATTTAAAAAAAATGGTGTTAGGCGCCCGACGGGAGTCGAACTCCCGACCTCCCGTCGGCAGCCTTACCGCAGGCGAGAGCACCGATTGGGCTACAGCGCCCGACGGTTGTGAAGGGAAGGCACCGTAAATTTGAAGCCTTCCCTTTCACTTGGTGGGAGAAAAAAAAGTTTGGGACTATTGTCCCACATGCACCCTGTGGGTGCTTCTCGCCTGTTTAAAAATGCGAATGCGTCGAAGGTTTATTGATTGCCTTCGGGCAATCGACCAACGACGAGGTTTTTGCCGCCAAAAACAGTGGAGTATTCGTACGCGCCACGTGGACCAATAGAAAATCACCACATTACCAGCCTATCAACTCGTGCCACATCAACTGTTTGCTAGCTAATCACGCCATGCCACTTGTCCGTGCCAGCTCAGCCTCCTCCACGTCAGACTGCCACATAAGCTCTACCTCGTAGGTCGTGCCCGCCAGCTCTACCTCGATTTCCATGTCCGGTCCAGGTCTTCGTCCAGTGGTTGTCCGCCACATGTCGATCTAGGTCAGGTTGACACGTCAGCTCTCGATCCTCGGGAGTCGTGCCAGCCGCCACGTGTTTGTGGTTCTGTTGGAGTCCGCCATGTCAACGCCTCGAGATTTGTGCTCGAGGTGACTTTCGAGGAGTAGGTGATGCGTAGTCATTATACACATCATTAATTCTCAATGAATTTGTCAATCCAGGGCAGTGTACAAGGCTATCTACGGAAGAAGGGGTGAACAGGGTTATAACTTAGGTCAATCTGGAGCAACGGGTCTTATTGGTGAAACCGATTGTGTGGGGGATTTAGGACATTCCTATCTCTAAATTGCATAAATTAAACCTTAATCTAAGTTGCAGAAATGGAAACTAATCATTAACTACAGAAATGAAATCCTAATTACAATTGCGAAATGAGACCTAATTATGTTGCAGAAATAACGAGTTGCAGAATTAGAAGTCGATTATAATTGCGGAAAGGAAATCTATTTACTTTTGCAGCAATGGAAACCTAATTATAGCATGGAAATGAAACCCTGTCAAGGCTCTGTAATAGAAGGTTGTCAATCTTCTATGCAGGGGTTGACAACAAAACACAAAATGCAAGAAATTACAAAAAATAGTAAATTCTAGAAATGACAGTCTGCAATAAATTGAAAGCTTTGCTGAAAGTGGAGATTACAACCAAACCATTAATCACAAGATTAATCTAAACATAAAATAAGCTAAGATTGCAAATACTATTAGTTGTTTACAAAGAAATGAAATGACAAGTTCTACAACTCATTATACTGTAACAAAATCAGAATAAAAACCTATTGTTAGTCCTCCTCCTAGGTCTAGAAGTGGCCAACCTCCTTGTCCAGAAGAAGGTATGAGTCTCTCTCTCTCTAGATCTTACTCACACTCATTTACAAGCAATATGAAATAGAAATAGTACACTTTATTGATTCAAGAACATGATTACAATAATTCTGTTGAAAACCTATTACAGGACTATAACAGTCACTTTTGATTATTGCCTATTTTCTCCTATATTTCTCTACTCTCTGCTTTCTCTATCTTCTACTAGCTCAACCTGAATGGGAGCCATATTTATAGATGTCCTAAGATCTACTGACAACTGAGAATATCTCAAAATATCTAATCCTATTATGCTGCAACAATTCCTGGTTTTATCCTAGAAGAAGATCAAACTTGATCTTTCCATAAATGGTGGCTTTGGTCGGCAAGGATGACAAAGTCAGATGGGAGATATTTTCCCTTACCCTTTTCAATATTTATTTCCCTTTTTCCAGCATCAAAAATTGGTCAACAAGTCAAAAAGCACATTCTATTTTCATTTCGAAGATAAGTGGCTCATTCCGAAGAGACTGCAATTCTCATTTCGAAGATCCGCTCATTTCGAAGACATTATGTTTTCTCATTCCAAAGATATCTGTTCATTTCGAAGAGACTTCAAAATGAACAAATGTGTGCTCTTTAAATGATTTCCTCTACATTTCTCATGTGGGTTATCTCTCAGGATCAGATTCCAATGGTCTTCATCTCTTTCCATATGTGAATTCCATGCCTTGCCATTCATTGGCAGTGGCTAGAATTTACATGGGAAAAACTAGTTTTGTTGCACGATAACAATTTACTTGCACTTGTTGCAGATTTAGGTAAAATAAATGCTTGAGACATATCAAAACATGATTAGTGAAATGTTGCTATCAACCTAAGCATATCTCATTTAGCAAGTCATAACAAAATAACATAAAACTTATGCAAAAAGTTGTAAAAATCAGAATATAGTATTTCAGATACATTTATCATGCAAATAGTTAATACACAACATATTGAATTAACTTAACTAGCATATTAGATTAAACATAAGAGTTTGTAGGCAATTTCAGTGTTCAAAACATGTTATGATTGAGGCATTTCCAGGCCTCATCATTTTCCCCCAACTTATATTAATGCATGTCCTCATGCATTATGTTGGGCTATGGAATCACATATGTCCATGTTCAAATTCCATGACCTGTAGAACAACTTCTTGCCTATATAATATCCCCTATTCTCCTGAAGGTTCTTGAGCCATTCTTCAAACTGTTCATCAGGTTGGGCATCTTCTTCAAAGTAGAATGGAACTAGAGTGATGATGGTTGGAGGCCTAAATCTGAGACCTATCCAATGATGTTGCATGATTTCAATCAATTGTATTACTCCTTCTACCCTTCTTCTAGACCATTCTAAGTTGATGGGGGAGATGGGTTCTCTTTTATGTAAAGACATGGAAAGTTCAGCCCATCTATTTCTATAGATTGATAATGTTGGCACAAAATTGTCATTACAAAAATTTTGGAATCTGGTCACACAGTCCCTCAAGTTTGTCAAGTACATCCTCTTTACATCATCCCTATTCATCATGGTGAAGTGTTATCTGGTGATAATTGGGTGATTTGGCTGAATTGCTCTGACTAACAATTCAGCTCTTGTTTCAATTTCTTTATTCTACCTTTTCTCCTGGTCCCAATAAAACTGATTCTACAAGGTGGACATGAATGCCCTCAATTGAACATCTCCAATGTAGATTTGAGGATGAAATTCTACTTCTTCTAGAATAAAGAAGCTATGTAAAAATAGTTCACATAGGAGATTTTCTGCTCTATAGGGCTATCAAAATATGCTTCCAAGAAATCTGTAGTTGTGTCCAATTTATATGGGAGACCTGAGCTAATCCTCATGACCTGCCATTGAGGTATTTCTCCTTCAGAATAAGACTATAAAATCTGGCTGGCCATCTGAATTGGACTAAAAATTTAGCAATTTGACATAAATCAGACACTTTTTCTTTTAATGCCTGAATCTCTATTTCCTTTGCCTCTAGCTATTTTCCTTCCAATTTGAATTTTTTAGTCTTAGTGGCAAGCTTCTCATATCTAATCACCCAACTGGCTATGTATGCATTGTATTGTTCTAGGGACACAGTATTAGGTGGTCTAACTACAGGTGGAACTCTAGGTAGCAGATCTACCTGAACCCCTTTTTCTACCACTTCTACTGGTTGATCATCTATCAATAATTCTACCTATACCCCCTTATCTACTATTTCTATTGGGTTGTCATCAGACAGTAATTCCACTTGCACCCCCTTATCTGCTATTTCTACTAAAGGTGTAACAGTTTGAAATACAGGGACATCAATAGAAGGAGTACTTACTTGAACAGTTTCATGCTGTTGCTTGGACTATTCCTATCTTGTGCTAGTGACTCATCTCCAATATTTTCTGCTATGCTCTTTGCCAATTCTGAAGCATCTTTAGAATGAGAAGGTAATGCTTCAGAATGAGAAGGCACTTCTTTAGAATGAAAGGGTGCTGCTTTAGAATGAGCACCTATGTATGCCTCAACAGAGTCATCTACCCTAGATAAATCCATAAGCAATTGAGCCAAATCATCCTCATCAATGGATATAGTTGGCTATTTTTAGACTGTGACAACCTTTTTCTCAATTCTGCCACTTCTTGTTGTAACTCTACAATTTTTCTTTCTTACATCTCAATGATGTTTTCTCTCTCTTCAATCCATCTGGTTTGTGTTTTGACAACACTCCTTGCTGCTCTCAGCTGCTCTGTGATGTCTTCCTCCTCTATTTCTACTTCAGAATCTGATGCAGACAAGTCAGCTATAGTTGGCTGCTCAACAACTATCTCTTCCTCTACAACATCTATCTGCTCTTGTTTAGGAGGCTCTATGAAACTGTCTATAATTGCATCTACCATTTCTATGGCCTGTTGAACTGTAGCCACCTCCAAGCTATCTGCCCAACCTCTTCCTCAATTATCTATTCAAGGAATTCTAGAAAGTTTTCAAGGGCTGGTTGTATTTCTATGACATCTGGACTGCTTTGTCCACCTTCTTCTTCTATGACCTATTCTGTCATTTCCCTCAAGTGGAGTCTTGTAGACCTCCTAGTTCCAGATGCAAACTTCTTCTTTTTGCTTTGTTTTTGGTGACAACAGGGGTTGTGGGGACAGTTTTAGATGCTTCTATTTCCCTTGTTGTTTCTTCCCCTATTGGGCTAGGTGCTTCACTTCCTTGTTCTGAAAAATCAGTAACAACTTCAAAAAAATGGACCTTCTTCTATTTTTTTTTTCTTGCCAGTTTCAGACCCTCTTTTCTTTTGTTTCTTAGCTCGTGAGGTTGAAGGTTCTAGAGCAAGGTGTTCTATTACTGTTTTTGGGTGTGTTTTTTCCTTTACAATAGCCTCTACAATAGTTTATATTTCTTCTTACTACAACACTATCTCTTCTATTTCTTCTTCTGCAATAGCATCAACAACATTTGTTTCTTCCTCCTCATCCTCATCTCCAAAAATTACATCATTTAGGGTAGAGTAAAACCTATCAAAGCTCCTAGGGTTTCCTCTAAAATGGTGTTGGCAAACTAGTTTGATGAGACCATGGTGGCGAAGGCTCCCTTTTCCTTCCTGATATCTTTTTGCCATGTTTTTCAATTCTTGGTGCAGGTATAGGGGAAGATTTACCCTAACTTCTGGTTGTTGCCTACCATGTATGAGATGGTTTAAAATTTTTAGATGATGCCTTGATAACAGTACATACTTCCCTTCACAGGTTAGAAATTTGATTACCCATGTGGCCACTTCATCCCAGGGTTCCTATAGGCTGGCCCTTTTTACCCCCTTGCATGTGTTATTATGTGTTAAATATTTTGGCTCCCTATCATTTTCTTCCAGAAATTGATTAACTATATTTACCAATGTATTTTTGCAAGACCTAGAAATTGGAAGACCTTCTAATGGCAGCTCAGTAATTTGACTCAAAACTTAGGGGTTACCTCAATGGTCATGTCGTTAATGTGTGCCCGGTTGTTTCTGAATGTGTGGGTGAACATGCCGGCCAAATCTTCAGAGGACCCATTAAACTTATCCAAAAATGGCATAAGCCCTCCATCTTCAAAAATCTACAGCACTTCTAGATTCTCTCGGAGGTGGGTGGTATCCGTTGGTTCCATTTTCATTTTTCACCCCATTTTCCTATCTTGGTACATTAAAAACTGCTCACTTCTACTACTATTCCTTTGTTGGATCTCTGGTTTCTGGTGTTTGCAGATTTGCAGGGTTTGGTTCCAAGTTTTCAATTGCCCTATTTTTCTTCTTCGAAATGAACCGTAATCTGAGCATTATACCTCGTAATCATTTTGCATTAGAAAATATGTCTTCAAAAAGAAGGGTGGCACGCATTTCTATTTTTTCTCTGAACACATGTCCATCAATGGTTGCGCAGATGTCCTTGCCGTCAGATCCACCTTACTCATTTTTTAGTTTTTTGTTTTGCCTGCGAACTTTCACGTGCATGTTTATTAGTATCAAAAAATGGTGGCATACTATTGGTCACGTCCCCCATGATTTTGGTACTTTCTAAATGGGTGCAAAAACAAACCACATCCTAACTGACACGTGTTCATTTATCGTATGCAGCCAAAAGAATTTTTACTTGATCGTATTTCTTTTCTTCCTTGGATGCCACGTGGAGATGTTATATTGAATGCTCTTTCGAAGATTATGATCTATTGCAAAAACAAAACCTCATTCTGAAGATTATGATTTCATTTCGAAGACAAGTCTTCATTCCGAAGATAAATCTTCATTCGAAGATAAATCCTCATTTCGAAGACAAATCCTCTTTCCGAAGATAAATCCTCATTTCGAAGACAAATCCTCTTTTCGAAGATAAATCCTCATTCTGAAGACAAATCTTGTTGCATTTCGAAGACAAATCCTGCTTCATTATGAAGACAAAGCTTCATTCCGAAGATGATGCTTCATTGTGAAGGCAAATCATCATTCCGAAGACAAAGCTTCATTCCAAAGACAAATCGTCATTCCGAAGACAAAGCTTCATTTCAAAGACAAAGTGCAACATTCATTCTCTATCATTCCGAAGACAATTTCAATCCGAAGACAATACAACAATTAATCGAAGAAGATAGCGAGGCACTATTTTTGGCATTCTTGTTCCGAAGATTAGGCAGAAATCAATATTCTCATTCTCAAAACATGTTTTAAGTATGCCAACTCTTATGGATACCTTTTATGCTAATGGTTAATTGTTATATACTATATACCAATCATTTACAATGAAGAAATGTAAGAAATATATACCTGATTAAAACAAGTTAATGCAAGTTTTGAAGAATGACTGCCTTTGTTGATGTTACTGAGATTTTCTGCAATATTTCAAAACAAGTGCAGTTGGTGAATTTGTACAATGATGGTTCAAAAATTTTCAAGGTTATGCATGCCAGAAAACTGGTTTTCATGCATACCAACCTAGTAGTGCCTTAGAAAAGGTTTTCACTCTTTGAGTTATTCATTTTCTCTCTTTTTTTTTTTTTTTTTTTTTTTACCTCTCCTTTTCTCTTTTTTCTTTTTTTTCTTGATTTCGACTATGCCCATGAAGGAATTCATGATTTCCACTAAATCATGCCCATGAAGGAATTCATAATCAGAATTTATTCATCTTTTTGTTTTCTACTTTTTCTATTTTTTTGTATTTTTCTATTTTTTCTTGAAATCCATGATCATGCTGATTGTTTTGAAGTGGAAGAGGAAATTTCTTCCACCTATTGTGTATCCAAACTGTCAAGCTCTGCAAGAATTCCTCTTTAGTTAGAGGTGTATGGTACACCCTGAGGTGATGTCCATTCACTACCAACTTTCTCTATGACCCATCAATAGGAGATAAACGAGTTGCTCCATTGTCAAATACCTCTTCAATCTGGTAAGGTCCAAGCCATCTAGTTCTCAGCTTTCCAGGGAAGTCCTCATAGCGAGAATCAAATAGTAAAGCCCAATCTCCTTGTTGAAGTTTCCTCTGCTGAATGTGACTATCATGCCACAACTTCCTCTGCTCTGAATTACTTCAGTTTGGTGCAGAGCATCCAACCTAAGTTCATCCAATGCATTCAATTGCAAAATCCTGTCTGTATGTGCTTGTGACAATTCAATTCCAATTTCCAATGTTGTGCGAGTGTTAGTAGCTCAAATTCAATAGGTAAGAGGGGCTTTTTACCAAAGACTAGTTCATAAGGTGTGAATCCAGTAGTGGATTTCCAAGTAGTATTGTAAGCCCACACTACTTTAGGTAATTTATCTAGCCAGTTTCTCCTATGAAAAGCTACTATTTTTGTTAAGATTCATTCTAGTTCCCTATTTGTTACCTCAACCTGGCCATTTGCTTGTGGGTGATAAGGTGATGATTTTCTATGTTTGATTTCATATAATTCTATAAATGCCTCAATGACTTTAGATGCAAATTGGGGTCCTTGGTCTGTGGTGATAGACCGGGGAGCTCCAAATCTCTAAAAAATCTGAGTATACAAGAAATCAATGACCTTCTCTTCATGAGCATGTTTGAAAGCATGCACCTCTACCCACTTTGTCAAGTAATCAGTGCATACTAGAATATGCACCTTTCCTTGAGAAGGTGGATCAATAGGTCCTACAAAATCAAGCCCCCACCTCTCAAATGGCTCTAAAACCAATTGAGGCTGCAGTGGCATTTCATTTGTATGAGTGGGTTTCCCCATTCTTTGGCATGCATCACAATGCATGATGTACTTTTCACATCCTTGTGAAGAGATGGCCAATAATATCCTGTCCCTAAGATTTTCCTAATTGTGCTTTTTACAGAGTAGTGTCCACCTGAGGGTTCATCATGACAAGCCCTAAGGATATCATACACCTCATCCTTTCGGATGCACCTACGTAACACATGGTCAGGACTGCACTTAAAAAGTATACCCTTAATCCATTCAAAAGAAGAACTCTGTTTGATCAATTGTTTTTTTATTTTGAAGTGAAATGTGGAGGAACTTTCCCTGTGACCAAATAATTGGCTATATCTGCAAACCAAGGTGATTGGACTGATATAGCAAATAATTTTTCATCAGGAAAGGTGTCTTCAACTAATTCCCCTTCATATGTGTTCTATAATCTGGACAAGAAATTTGCTACAACATTAGCTTTTCCTGGTTTGTTGATTATAGTGATATCAAATTCTTGCAACAACGGTAACCAACGAATAATTCTTGCACTTACCATAGGCTTATTCATCAAATACTTAATGGTTGTGTGATCTGTGTGAATAAATATTTGATAACTCTGTGATGTAATGCCTGAATTTGTTGATGGCATAAATTACTGCCAAGAATTCTTTCTCAGTTGTGGTATAATTTTTCTCAGCTCCTATCAAATTCTTGCTAATGTAGTAGATGGCATAGTGTTCACCATTGTCAATTTGTCCTAATGCTGCTCCAATTGCTGTATTGGAAGCATCGAGCTTGTATGTGAAATGGTAATGTCCAATTAGGTCCTCTTAACATAGGTGGAGTTACTAATTTCTCTTTAGAGCTTCAAATGATTCTTGACACCTTGCAGTCCAGGAAAATTTAGAATCTTTAGTCAATAGGGCAAACATGGGATTGGCTATTGTGCTAAAGCTAGGAATAAACCTACGGTAAAAACCAATGTGTCCTAGGAAGCTTCGACATCGGTATGAGTTTTAGGAGGAAGAAGATTCTTGATAATTTCCACCTTCTTTGGATCAACTCTGGATCCCTTGAAGAGAGATGTGATGACCAAGAACTATTCCTTCCTTCATCATCATAAAACATTTTTTGGATTCAAGGATAACTGGTATGTTTCACAATGAGTTAAAACTTTGTCAAGGTTTTCTAATGTAAAGTCAAAAGTCTGTCCACATACTTGTGAAATCATCCATGTATATCTCAACACTATTGGTAGTCAGATCAGAAAAAATTGCTAAGACCGCTCGTTGAAATGTTGTTGGGGCATTACACAAACCAAAAGGTAAAACCCTATAGGCAAATGTTCCCCATGGACAGGTAAAGGTTGTTTTCTCTTGATCTTCAGGTGCAATCTGAATTTGATTATATCCACTAAATCCATCAAGAAAACAAAAGTATTTCTTTCCAGCAAGGGTATCTAACACTGATCTATGAAAGGTAATGGAAAATGGTCTTTGTATGTCACTTTATTCAGCTCTCTATAGTCTACACATACTCTCATTTTTCCATTTTTCTTAGGAACTATAACCAATGGAGAGACCCACTGGCTATCAAAAATTGGGTAAATGAATCCTACCTCCAGAAGTTTTTCAATTTCTTCCTTTACAATATCCCTTAGGGCAGGATTCGGTCTTCTCTGGGGTTGTCTTACTGGCTTGACTTCTTGAGTATAAATTATGTGGGTGCATATATCAGGGTGAACTCCTGACATATCTTTATAGTCCCAAGCAAAAGCATGAACATGCTTATGCAAGACAACTATCAATTTTTCTTCCTCTTCCCTAGTAAGCCAGTTGTAAATGTTCAAAAATTTGCCTGGATGGACTTCTATTTGTTTTGTATTTGGAAGGACTGAATTCACTTCTTCATACTTGGTGATTAGGGAATTAAGAGGACACTGCTGAGATGGGAGGAAATAAGAAGTTTCTATTTCATTACTTCCTGATGGAAGCATATCCTGTATGGAACAGTGAGAAGGAAAAATCAGGTGATGGTGCCACCCATGTGGTAGTGAAACAGAGTTTTCCTATGATAGTACAGATGGTTCACCTTCAAAATTTTGGTTCTCCTCATTCCTTAACAATTGATGGATATTTATTACTTCCTCTTCTAACCTTTGTTCATGCAGAACATTCATTAGGATATTTTCATTTTCTAAATTTTTATGTCATGGAGGTCTTCATGTGTTCCCTTACTACCAAGGTGGCTAGTGTGGAAATAACCTCCTATGATTCTTCATCTGAATCAGGAAACCATAAATGACCTAAAAAATTGCTAGAGGGTCTTGCAGGAGGATACAGAGAGATCTATTTTAGATCAATACCATTTGAAATAGTCATTTTTCTAGATCTGCAGTCTATGAAGGCTACTGCAGTTGCAAGCCAAGGTCTTCCCAAAATGATGGGATATCCATGTGCTAAATTTCTTGGTTGTAAAACCAAAAAATCTGTAGGGAATTCCCAAGAAGAAACTTCTATAGGAACATCTTCAATGATACCTTCGGGTTTTGCAATTGAACTATCAGCCATTTCTAAAACTGTAAATGTGGGGCTGAGATGTTTGAGCTGTAATTGTTTCATTATATCCTTGGTCATGACATTTATTGTAGCTCCTAGATCTACTAAGACATTTGATATTGGTACTGAACCTATGGTAACTATGATAACTGGACTTCCTAGGTCACTATACTTTGGAGGTACTAGTTTTCCAGACAAGAGATCAACTATCTTTCCTTCAACCTGAACAGTCTTAGGAAATGCTTTCTTTTTCTTCCTACTCTTCTAATGCACAAATCTCGGATAGTACTTTTAATCATTGGTATATCCTTAATGGCTTGCAATAAGGGCAATGATATAGTTAACTTTCTAAGTTCCTTGACCAAGTTGACTCAGAATTTTCTGTTGTGGTATTGAATCTTTCAGGATATGGAATTATCTTTGATGAAGGTAATTGTTTTTCCTATGGTTCTATTTTTCTTCTTCTTTCTCTATTGTTGGTTTAACTAGTTCCAAAGGTTCTTGCTCTTCATTTTCCTTGATTTTAATTGAAGCAGGTTCAGGTATAACTTTTCCTGAACGAAGTTGGATGTTACTACAATCAATAACATTTATTTCAACATTTTCTTTAGCTTGAGCCACATAGACAGGGGATGCTTGTCTCATGTTATTTGGATTAGTGATGATTGAGATGGAAGTTGAGGTTGTTTCACCTATTGTGTTTGTTATGGTTGGTTCTATTTTTCTTGAAAATTTTGATTAGGTGCAGGCAGCAAATGTTGATTTTGACCTTGATTTCTTTGTTGCCTTGGATAGGACTGGTATTGCTGATTCCACTGTGGTTGATTTTGCATCCAATGTGGATTAGTCTGATTCTGATTCCAAGATGGGTTGTTTTGATTCCATGATGGGTTATTTTGATTCTGATTCCAGGTTGAATTACTCCAATTTGTTTGTGGCCATTCTTGGGAATTTGTCCATTGAGGATAATTCCAAGGACGTTGGGGTGGTTATGATTGTCCCCAAGGCATAGTCCAAGGATTATGCCCCCAATTTGTAGGAAAATGAGGGGGATTTTGGTATTGAGAGAAATTTCCCCCTTGTTTTGGTCCAACATAGTTGAGTTCCTCAATCTGATTTTCTAACACAGTTTTGAGTTGTGGTAGCAGGTGGCATTTATCAGTTGAATGCTTCTTTGAACAGATACTACAAATGGTTGAGATAGATGTTTTATTCAAAGGACATTCTTACAAAGCATGTTTATTTCTACATCTTGGGCAATAAATTGCCAAAGGTTCTATGTTTTTGCTTTTGCAGACATTTCCCCCAAAGTTGTGTTTAATTGCACTAGAATATCAGTTTTAAAATTTGCAAGTTCCTCTATTAGGTCCTTCACATCAGTGCCATTTGTACTCTTTTTTCTTCTTCCCTACTTATTGCGAGAGTAATTCCTATAGAGATCCACAATTTCCTCATTATTGAGAGTATTTACATCCCCTTTTCCCATCAAATCCAATACTTCTCTGGATTCATCTTGTAATCCTCTTAAAAATATGGTTTTACATAACTCTGGTTCTACAAGTCCACATCTCCTTTGAACAAAGGAGAACCTATCAAGATAGTCTTCTAATGTTTCATCATCTTCCTATTTAATCCTGAATAACTCATCTTTCATATTCCTTACACGACAATACTCCTGATATTTGTCTAAAAACATAGTTTCCATTTGATCCCAAGTTCGGATGGAATTTGGCTCTAAGCTCATGAACCAGCGTAATGTTGAGTCCTTGAGTGTTGAGGGAAAAACCTTAAGTTTTTGATTGTCATTTACATAATCATAGGTTTGACACACTACTTTGAATTCAAACAAAAACTGATCAGGATCTTCAGATACAACACCTCGAAAGGTTGGAAGTACTGAAGGTGAAATGGTTTTCATGGGAGAGTTTTGTGTTGGATTCAAACGGATAGGATATTCAAATGTTATGGAAGGTTGGGGCATATCCTGATCATCTCCTTCATTATGGACATAGCCATGTTGGCCATCTCTATCTAGATTGCCTCCCTCTACCATAGTTTCCTATTCCTTAGTTAAACCTATCCAAATTTCTCTCTCAAGAGGTCCAAGATCCTCTATTGATAATGAGTCTGATGATTCTTCTTTCTTAGGATGTTCTAATGATGATGAGACTGGTGATTTTTCTTTCTCAAAATGTTCTAATGATGGTGAGACTGGTGATTTTTCTTTCAATATTTTTGGTAATTCAAACATAGGTGATTCACCCCTTAGGCATGAAGATCTCCTTAATGGAACAAGCCAGGGATCCTTTTGGGTAATTCTACCTTTTTCATCCCTAGACTTACTCATTCATGTTTACTCTTAAATGACATAAATTATAGGTCAATAGTTGTTACTTTAACCAGTTGTTCTATTCAGATTTTATCCTGAATCTTCACAACTCGGTCTAATTAACAGCTATTGGACTATTGTCACCTTCTAGAAACATAATTCCAAGAAAACGATGCCAAAATGATGCGTAGTCATTATACACATCATTAATTCTCAATGAATTTGTCAATCCAAGGCAGTGTACAAGGCTATCTACGAAAGAAGGGGTGAACAGGGTTATAACTTAGGTCAATATGGAGCAACAGGTCTTATTGGTGAAACCGATTGTGTGGGGGATTTAGGACATTCCTATCTCTAAATTGCATAAATTAAACCTTAATATAAGTTGCAGAAATGGAAACTAATCATTAACTATAGAAATGAAATCCTAATTACAATTGAGAATGAGACCTAATTATGTTGCAGAAATAACAATTAGAATTAGAAGTCGATTATAATTGAGAAAGGAAATCTATTTACTTTTGCAGCAATGGAAACCTAATTATAGCATAGAAATGAAACCATATCAAGGCTACTGTAATAGAAGGTTGTCAATATTATATGCAAGGGTTGACAACAAAACATAAAATGCAAGAAATTACAGAAAAATAATAAATTCTAGAAATGACAGTCTGCAATAAATTGAAAGCTTTCCTGAAAGTGGAGATTACAACCAAACCATTAATCACAAGATTAATCTAAACATAAAATAAGCTAAGATTGCAAATACCATTAGTTGTTTACAAAGGAATGAAATGACAAGTTCTACAACTCATTCTACTGCAGCAAAATCAGAATAAAAACCTGTTGTTAGTCCTCCTCCTAGGTCTGGAAGTGGCCAACCTCCTTGTCTAGAAGAAGGTATGAGTCTCTCTCTCTCTAGATCTTACTCACACTCATTTACAAGCAATATGAAATAGAAATAGTACACTTTATTGATTCAAGAACATGATTACAATAATTCTACTGAAAACCTATTACAGGACTATAACAGTCACTTTTTTGATTATTGCCTATTTTCTCCTATATTTCTCTACTCTCTACTTTCTCTATCCTCTACTAGCTCAACCTGAATGGGAGCCATATTTATAGATGTCCTAAGATCTACTGACAAGCTGAGAATATCTCAAAAGATCTAATCCTATTATGCTGCAACAATTCCTGGTTTTATCCTAGAAGAAGATCAAACTTGATCTTTCCATAAATGGTGGCTTTGGTCGGCAAGGATGACAAAGTCAGATGGGAGATATTTTCCCTTACCCTTTTCAATCTTTATTTCCCTTTTTCCAGCATCAAAAATCGGTCAACAAGTCAAAAAGCACATTCTATTTTCATTCCGAAGATAAGTGGCTCATTTCGAAGAGACTGCAATTCTCATTTCGAAGATCCGCTCATTCCGAAGACACTATGTTTTCTCATTTCGAAGATATCTATTCATTTCGAAGAGACTTCAGAATGAACAAATGTGTGCTCTTTAAATGATTTCCTCTGCATTTCTCATGTGGGTTATTTCTCAGGATCAGATTCCAATGGTCTTCATCTCTTTCCATATGTGAATTCCATGCCTTGCCATTCATTGGCAGTGGCTGGAATTTACATGGGAAAAACCGAGTTTTGCTGCACAGTAATAGTTTGCTTGCACTGTTGCCAGATTTAGGTAAAATAAATGCTTGAGACATATCAAAACATGATTAGTGAAATGTTGCTATCAACCTAAGCATATCTCATTTAGCAAGTCATAACAAAATAACATAAAACTTATGCAAAAAGCTGTAAAAATCAGAATATAGTATTTCAGATACATTTATCATGCAAATAGTTAATACACAACATATTGAATTAACTTAACTAGCATATTAGATTAAACATAAGAGTTTGTAGGCAATTTCAGTGTTCAAAACATGTTATGATTGAGGCATTTCCAGGCCTCATCGGTAGGCGGTTGAATTTACATGCAGGGTCTACGAGTTTGTCATCCGTCTTGGGCAATCTGCCGGTGTCAGGTCGGGTCAGAGTTTGTCCCCTGTGTCAGGGACGATCAGTGTCTTATGTCGCGTCGGTTGGCCGGTCTGGCCTATCCCTGCTTTCAGGGACTAGGCTATCGTGAGGGTGGTCGTGTCCTTATGTGGCTAGTTGCCGATGATTGAAGGGTCGCCTACCCTCTTGGATCCTAGTCGTCAGTCATTCTGGGGGCGGGCTTGCCCTCACAGATCGGTTGGTCGCCGGTCTTGGTCCCGCAGGAGGACGCTCCTGCCCTCCTCGATGGCCTGGTCATCGGTAGAGGGTGGTCCCGTGGCCGGGCCGAAAAAACAACTCCGATCGCCGATCCACAGTGCCTTCCCTCTCTTGGGGGGTGCAGAGTCTAACACCCACACCCAGTCCTGCGGGCCTTAGGTCCAAAACAAAAATTTGAAACCTTAGAAGTTAGAAATAAAATATTTAATGACCAATTAAATCATGACTTCCTATGACTTCCTCCTTCGAATGCGTGGAACAAAAGATGTCGCCTTGTCCAGCTTGGAACGAGAGATGCTCGTCTTGTCCAGCTTGGAACGACTCTCCTGTCTTCGCCAAAGCTCCGATACCAATGTTAGGAACGATAGCTGAGACCAAAATAATTATTAATCATTTCATTCAACTATAGCATAGGATAGCTATAGGCTTAAGTAGGTTACAAAATAGGAATTAACAATAGATCCTATTACCAAGCTAACAACTAACGCGCTATGAGATATAAGCGCCTAACCTACTAACCAACTAGGGAGTTAACGTAGTCAAGTTGACTACGACTACCTAGTTACCATAAGATATTCTAAACAGTGAATATCTTCATGGTAGAAAGTAAAACATGTGGTAAAAAGTAAGAAATTACTTTTTACCATGTGGTAAAATAAAAACTACCTAATGTAGGAAATAGGTAATTATCCCAAATGATGGAATATTACTCTAACAATTTTCTTGATAGGGGTTTTATCTCAGAGTGCAGGAAAGAAATTATAAAATGCAAAAAGAAACATAAATATGCTTGTTTCGGGTGGGGAAGATAAGCAACACAACAACTAACCAATCACTATTACCAACAACAATCAAAACAATGTATGTAGCAGAAACTATTAGAGTAATTCTATCCTATGTATCTTTTACTTCAGTATTCCAGATATACTTAATTACCAATACTGATATCCAAAAGCGCAGAATAGCAGTAATAAAAAATATAAGCAACATGAGTCAGAAATACCTAATAAAGGTAGCATACAAGAAAAATACAACTAATAAAGCCAAATATACTTTGCATTCAAAAGCAAGTGCACAGCTACAAAAGTTCCTTAGCAATATATCCCCCTTCCACCCCTGTATAATGAAATGAGGTTGTTATTTATAGCAGAATAAACCCCCTGATTACACTTTGGACACAAAGTCCCAAACCTGAAAAAAGCTGACAAAAGCGTCGAAAAGCGGTTGATGTTCGACCTCTGCGGGCAAGGAGTGTACTTGCAGCAAGGTCCACTTAGAAACGTAGCAGCTCCGTGGCAATCTGGCAGGTGAAAAGTCGAGTCTGGTTAAATGGTGGTAGGTGCGGCACGATCTGGCACTTCACGCTCATCTACTCTGTACCTGGGTGGCACACCTTCTGTCACATCTTGACTCTTATCTCGAGACTGCACACTTGTCGGCATCTGAAACTGCTGATGAAAGAGGGGGGAATGATTAGAATTAGAAGCTTATCCATTGTTTTCTTATCCCGCCCGACAGCGCACAAAAACAAAGCAGAGTCAGATGGCGCAAGCTGAAAACAGCAAAGTCGGGCGGGTTATGCCTTAGAAATTTTCCTGTAGTTTAAGTCTTTTCCGTCTGATGGCACACCAAAGTAGGCGTGAAGTCGGGTGGCGCAGCGCAGTCGGGAGGACCTCCGTGCCTTAGTCAAATTTTCAGCATTCTCTTCTCTTTTCGTCCGAGCATGAACCAAGACGGACACGCAGTCGGACGACACGACGCAATTGGACGGAGTCCAACACTTACTCATTTTTGCTATTTTTTTGTAGGGGTCCTCCCGGTAGCGCACAATTGGATGAGCGCCACCCGACTTTGCTGCGAATATGGGCGGGCTCATACTTAGAATATTTTCTGTTGATTCCTGAATGTGGCCACCCAAGTGCGCAAAAATCTATGAGCGTCGCCTGACTGCGCTGTGCAGTCGGGCGGACTCCACACTTAGACAAATTTAGGCAATTTTGCCTTCTTGCAGAAAACACTAAAAACATGAAATGACAACAATGCAGAATTTGAAATTTTGACAGCTGAAGGGTAGAAAGGACATGAAGAAGAATGGGAAGGAAAGGAGAGGGAAGACATAGCAACAATTCTTACAAAATTTTCAAAATTGGCACCCCGTGCAAAATGTGGCAACATTCCTGGCGGCTCGCGGGGTATCGAGCTCGCCTCGATGCAAGGAACCTAGCCTTTATCCTTTGGGCACAGAGTCCCTCCCGGACCCTGCATCACTCGATGTTGCTTCTGCTGCTGCTGCCCTTGCTACTGCTCTTGGTCACTCTCAACAGTCTCCTCTCCCGACTCTTCTTCTTCTTCACCCTCTGAGCCTGACTACTCGACGTCCTTGTCTTCCTCCTGTACAGCAGGCTCGACCCGCTCTCGGACGTGCTCATAAGCAGTCTTAGCCTGAGCCCAGGTTGCTTCTTGGAAGGGCTCTAAGTCGCTGATATCCTTCAGCGCTTTTCTGAATGCCGCAACCTTGTGCTCGTCAATGGTGTGGTACCTTTCTCCGACTTCGTGGAGGCAGGCGTTGATTTTGCAGAGCTTGGACACCATCTGGGTTACCTGTGCCTCCTGCACTGGATCAGTCCAACCGTCAATCTCTGAAGTGTCTGCCTCATATGCCCGCCAGTTCTGCTTGACTTGCTCCAGAGGCAGAAATTCCCCATATTTTACAAAGCTCGGGAATCCGAGCGCTGAAAGGGAGTCAAAAGGGACCAGGCAGATGTTCTTCTCATGGATCAATGCATCTAGCATCTTCCTGGCAGCTCTGACTTTTTCAGATTTTTCAAAATAATTTTGCAAGGTTATCCTTGCATCAGCCCAGTCTAGGGCAATCTGTGACATGGGTGGGAATTGGAAGCCCTTGCGCTCATATCCTTCAAGTTTTATTGCCAAGTCCAGCCAAGCGGCGCCACCTTCGCGAGCAGTTTTCTGAAGCCAGCTGATCCCACTTTGTGATCCTCATTGTGCTCGGGATCGTAGTCTGCTTCTACACAGTAAAATCCTGCCATGGTGGCCACGACTGCATCTGCTCAATGTGCCATTCTAGATCCATTCCCGCCTTATTGCGCCTCTCTGACATGATCTCCTTCCGTGGGCAACTGTGCACGAACTTTCCCCTTACCCCAATAGGGTCATACTTCCAGCGTTGCGGCAACTGCACCAGGCCAAGGCTGAGGAGGGTTTGCTCTAGATATACATGTTGCCCAACCTCGTGAACCTCAACGTCTCCCCAGGTGAAAGGATAGTTGAAGATGGGGCTTTTCTTCTTCCCATGGCCGTACTCTTCCTCAACGCAATCCATTTGCCGCGCTGCCTCGAGGCCAAAGTGATATTCTGTACAGAAATATGGCAGCAGAAATGGTTTTCCTTTAAATCCGAAAACCCTAATGACGACGCCCTGAGTCAACCGGAAAGTATCCCCAAATTTGCTCTTTACCAGGTGCTTCGTCATAAAATAAGGAGGGCGATGCGCCCGGCCATTGAAGAGAGCCAGGGTCATGCCCAGAAATTTGAAATTGAAGTCGTAATACGACTCCTTTCTGTACAACAGGTCCGTCCATTCATACACTGGCAGCGGCGCGCCCTTCTCATCCACCTTCCGAACTTCAACGGTCTTCATCCTGTAGTGCATGTGATATAGGCACAACCATACGAGAAATGAACAGTGCCTGAATTCTGTTGTCTGCTTCTGCTGCAACTTCACAAGATTGGAATGGATGGCGTAGGCCACCCAGTCTGCCCAGTCGAAATAAATTGGGCGCCTCCCCCTTTTCAGGGCACTAGAGTCATAGAACTCTCCATGCAGAATGCATTCGGCGAGGGCCAGCTGGTAGGGGTGCACCACCTCGTCAGTGCCGCAGCCCAGAACCCAGGCAAGTATGGTGTATATGTATTGGCTTTTGAACTGTGCCAAGGGTATCGGGCGCGACGGCCACCTTGAAGCTGGCAGTGGATGCTTTAGCTCTGAATTGAGGAAATCCCTCATCCACTTGGATTCGCCACCCCTAGCTGCCTGTTCGTCCAGGTTGATCTTCCTGAGTATGCCATTAGGGTCTGGCTCGATCCCTGGCGCGAAAGCTGGCTGGACGCTCTCCTTGAAGAGGGTAAACAACACTCTTCCCTGGCAGTCGCAGACCTGTCGGGTGGCCGGTTTGTAATATACTACGATCGACTCAACCAGCTCCGGGCAGTGGTGGACAGGAGGGCACAAGAACCAGTAAAGGTTCGACTTATAGACAACGCCGAAATGGTGTGAGGGCGAAACCTTATCGGACCAATATTTTACGGTAGCCCGCAGCTCTGTGAGGCTAATTGAATAATTGTCGTCTCTGTACTCGGCTAGGCGGTCTACGGGCGGCGGGGGAGGACCTTGCCTCCTGGCGCTTCTCGCCCTGGTTCTTCCCTTTTTCTCCTTCGGCGCTTCGCTCTCATGAGCGCTCGAGACAGTCTGCTCCTTGGATGCTTCTTCTGACGAGCTAGACTCCGCCTGCATAGGCGCTTTCCCTTTGCTGCGCTCGGTTTCTCACTCATGGCGCTGAGAGTTACCAGAATTCACAGCTGAAACTTAGCAAAATTCGCAATTTCTCCTCTTTCACAGCGCAGCTCGAATTTCTTCAGCAACACTGATATTACTGAGTAAGTAAAATGCCTTTTCTACAAATGGGTAAAAGCAACATTAATGGCGTCCGGCGAATTTAAAGTTTGTTGCTTGAAGTGGGTGAGTAGCGTCGTTATTCCTCGGCGGCCGCGCGTGGGATCCCCTGTTGGAAAGCGCAAACTGTACATCATTGGGCCCGGGTGCGCTTTTTCATTTATGAAACCCGCTTCGAAAATTGCGCAATCATTCCTTAAACTTTTCAAAACTCGTGCCTTTAATGACGTCATTGCCGCCAGCTGGGCACACGCTTCGAAGCATTTGACTCGACAAGCGTGCTGGGAAACCTTAGGTAAAACTTGTGATTTCTTTTATCTCCCCGACCAAGTGCGCCCAAAAAATGGGCGCCGTCCGACTTCGCACTATGAAACCCGCGCCCTTGGGAGGACGACACTTAGAAAAATTTCCAAATTATCACATGCCCCTGAGACGCGCCCGCCGGAGTGCGCAAATTTTAGTGTGCGCCGTCGGGCAGCGCGAGGAAAAATCGCGAAGTCGGGCGGGACACTTAGAAAAATTTTACACTTTTTTGCTTGTCCCCGTCCGCTGGCGCATTAAACAGGGCGCGCCGTCCGACTTCGCTGCGAAGTCGGGCGGCTTCCCAACACTTAGAAAATTTTTGACCTTTTTCCTCTTGCTTGCTGTGGCCCTGGAACCTCCCGATGTCGCAAAAATTTGAGGGCGACGCCCGACTTCGGGGCAATTTTTTGCGCCTTCGGACGACATTCCCTGCCTTAGTCATTTTTTGAACTGCCATGCACCTTTTTCCAAAACACTCGGCTCTCTTTTCCGGATTAAAGCAGGAAACTAACTGAACTGAAAGCAATATTTACATTCAGAAAAATAAATTGACACAGCGGAAAACAAAATATGTACAAGGGAAAACCTTTGACAACTTTCAGTGGTAGTAGGCTTTCAGATGAAAGCCATTAACAGGTATCGGGAGGGTCTGGCCCTCCATGTCTCTTAGCACAAACGCGTTGAACTGGTTCACTCGGACGACTTGGAAGGGGCCGTCCCAGAAGGCATCAAACTTGTCATGATTGCCTGGTTTGGCCTTGTATGAGTCCCATTTCAGCACTAAGTCCCCGATCTTGAAGACTCGGGCAGTGGTTCCCTTTGAAAACCAGTTCTGCGTTTTCTCAGCATGCTTGGTAAAGGCCTGATACGCCTTCTCTCTTTCCTCCTCCAGTTGCAGCAACTGAGCCAATCGGGCATCAACAGGGTCTTTGACACCTTTCTCATCTTCTAACAGCCAAAGTGCGGGCATCTCAATGTGTGTGGGCAAGACAACCTCTTTGCCGTACACGAGTGCATATGGCGACGTCTTGATGGACTTCTTGAAAGAGATACGGTCCGCCCATAGCGCTCGATCCAGAAGCAGATGCCACGATCTTTTGTTCCTTTCCACCGTCTTCTTTATAATCTTCAAAAGATTCTTGTTGGTGGACTCGGCTAGGCCGTTCCCCTGCGGATAGTAGTTCGAAGACATTTTGTGGTAAATGTCGTACTTGCTGGTGAACTCTGTGAGTACAGCGCCTACAAACCCTGGACCGTTGTCTGTGACAATTGCCTCTGGAATCCCGAAACGGGTGATGAGGCTCTCTAGGAAACCAATGACCGTTTCCTGGTCGGCATGCTTTGTAGGCACTGCCTCGGCCCATCGGGTAAAGTAATCCGTGGCTGTTAGGATAAACTTATGCCCCGCCGAAGAGTTGGGCGTTATCGTCCCGATGAAGTCCAGACCCCACTGCTGAAATGGAGTCTCAGCTTGAATTGGCTGAAGGGGCATGGGTGCCTTCCGATTTCTGCCGGCGAACCTTTGGCATTTCTCACATTTTTGACAGACCGCATGCGCGTCTGTGAAGAGGGTGGGCCAATAATAGCCCGCTCTGATAATTTTCAAGGCCGTCGGCCTTCCCGAATGGTGTCCTCCTGGCATCCCAGAATGGAATTCGCCGAGGACCTTCGGTTTGTCTGATTCTTTGACGCACCGCAACAGGATGCCGTCAATATTTCTGAAATACAGCCCCTCGGGGCGTAGTACATACTTCAAGGCATTAAGCCTAAACCTCCTTCTTTGTGAGGCGTTGAGATGATCTGGACATCTCCCAGTGCTGAAATACCACACTAGGTCATTCGTCCAATCACTCTCCTCTGATAAGGAGTTGGCAAGGTTGATTCCTGTCATTGGATCCTCCCACTGACAAGCAGAGAGTTCAGCCGCAGCACTTCGGGCCAATTCCTGGCATAGAGCCCGACCTCGGATTAGCTTGGTGGGTCGTACCTCTATGTCGAACTCCTGGATTTTGGCAATCCATCCTGCCCTCTTGTGACCAGGCTCCCCTTGGATGATGAAATTTCTGACGTCGGGGTGTATCACGAAGACAGTAATCCGGCTCTGAGAGACGAAGTGCTTGAACTTTCTCAAGGACCTCATAACTGCATGAACTTGCCGCTCAATAAAATTATACCTCTCTTCGTGCGGCTGGATCACTTGGCTTAAGAATGCTATCGGTCTCTCCTCGCCGTCGTCTCCCTTCTGAGTCAGAACTGCAGCGTAGCTTTCGGGTTCTCCCACCGCGTAAAGGATGAAGTCCTTGGAGTAATCTGGATTTATCAATACTGGAGCCTGGGCAATCCTGGCCTTGATCTCCTCGAAGGCTTTCTTCCTCTCTTCAGTCCAGACAAAGTCAGCATCCTTCTTCAAGAGCTCGGCCATGGGCTTGATCACTTGGGCAAAGTCAGGGACAAACTTCCTTACAAAGTTGATCTGTCCAAAAAATGACTGCAGCCCTTTCTTGTTGACCGGGATGGGCAAACGAAGAAGAGCCTCTGCTCTGTCGGGGTCAACTGCAAGGCCCTTCTCAGAAATAACATGGCCTAGCAGCTTACCCTCCTTCACCGCAAAGACTGACTTCTTTGGGTTGATGGATATGCCGAATTCACGACATCTTTCAAATACTTGCCGCAGATGGGAGGTGTGGTCTTCTCTTCTGTGCGAAAACACAGTCATGTCATCCAAGTAGATAACAATGATTTTATTGAGCAACTCACGGAACGCCAAGTCCATAGCTCTCTGGAACGTAGCCCCCGCATTGGAAAGACCGAAGGGCATGCGCTGATAGGCGAACGTCCCCCATTTGGTGGTGAACGCCGTCTTGTGCTGGTCCTCATCTTTTACCCAGATCTGATTATAGCCGGAGAACCCATCTAGGAGAGAGAATCTCTGAGCCCCTGCAACCACGTGAAGGATTTGATCAATTTGCGGGAGTGGATAATGGTCCTTCAGCGAAGCCTGGTTGAGATTGCGGAAATCCACGCAGAGGCGAATGTCTCCATTCTTCTTCCTCACGGGAACCAGATTTGCGACCCAAGAGGAATGCTTGATAGGATAGATGATTTTTGCTTCCAGCATCTTCATGAGCTCGGCTTTCATCATGGCCTCAATCTTCGGGTTCACCGCCCTTTGCTTCTGCCTGAAGGGCTTCACATGTTCTTCCAGCTCTATGGTGTGTTGGATCATCTCTCGGTCGTACCCCTTCAAGTCCTGGTAGCACCAGGCTACAATGTCTGGGTACTCCTTGCACAGGGCCCGAATCTGGTCCAGCTCCTCTGGAGTGCAATCTATGCCAACTTTAATCACTTTACCAGGTTCGAGCTCCAGGTCCATGTATTGCTTGGCATCCACCTTGATTCGGTGTGAGATAGCCCTATCGTTCTGATCAAACAGGCTCTCTAAGGTAATCAGTCCTTTTGGGACATGATTATTCTTTAACTGTATCAACCCCTCATATTGCTCGTCATCAGGGTCTCTACCTTCGATTGAACTAGCTTCATGTATCATAAAGGTGACGATATCCTCGTCACAATCGAACACCTGCCAGTGGGTGTCCTTATCAGGCACAGAAGGCCTGTAAATAGTACGAACCGGCTTCGGCTTCTGCATAGTGTCATCAGCCGGGACGTACCTGGCTCCAACAGACGCCAATATGTCAGCATGCTTATTCTTCTCGCGGGAGATGGCTTTGACATTCAAGGAGTCAAACGACTCCATCAGATCCCAGACACGGTTGCGGTACGCCTTGAGGTAATGCTTCTTGGAGGCGCACTTGTTCGTGATCTGGTTGCACACCAGCTCTGAGTCGCCAAAGATTTGCAGGTGCTTGATCCCGAGCCTCTCCGCATTTTTTAAGCCTAAGCACAAGGCTTCGTACTCCGCCGCATTATTAGTGCAACTCCAGGCCAGCCTGTAACAGTAGTCTTTTTGGATACCAGATGGGGAGACCAGAAGGACTCCTGCCCCGACGCCATTCTTGCATCGGGCGCCATCAAAGTACAGCTTCCACAGCTTATCGGGGGCAGGACCTATGTCCTTTTTGGCCGTCTGGTCGTGTCTCTCAGGCTGAGTGACGGAGTAGCAGCCTAGTTCTGTCTCGATCATGGCGTTGAAATCCAGCAAGGAGAACTCGTCCTCCACTTGCAGCTGCTCTAGGGTTTCTCCCACCAGGTCCACTTCTACCAGCTCCTCGGTCGTCAGATGAACCATGTCATTTTGCTGCTCTTCCCCGGGTATCTTCTCGACCAGAAAAGTGGAAGGTTTCTCATTATAAATTTTCAACCTCCTTCCTTTGAAAGGTACCTCCATATGTGAATAGTCCAGCGACAAATATCCACCCAGCTTGGCAGTGAACTCCCTTGAGAGACACATGCCGAAGTAGGGTTCCAAGTCAACCACTACGACCTCTTGGATGACCACGATGTCAAGCGCTTTATGCAGCCGGATGGGGATGTCTTTGATGACGCCAACTGTCTTCACAGGAGTGTCGTCCAACTGTAGAACACCTTGGCTGCTCCTCGTGTATTCCATACCAATTTCCTCGCAGACAGCCCTTGGCATGACAGTAGTCGAAGCACCGGAGTCCACCATGCAGTTATGCACTATGTGGCCTTCCATCCGCAAAGATAGATAAAAAGGCGGCGGTCTGTTCTTTCCGGTAGCAGAAGTCGTCAAGGGCTGAGCTAACACAGCAGGCTGCGGTGGCTTTCCACCTTTTACATTCTTTAGGGATTCTTGCAACAAATCAACCTGACCTGGGAGCTGAAGGGCATCATACATGCTTATTTTTGTCGGGGTCTTCTTGAGCTCATCAACTATGTTGTAGGTTGAAGTACCGGCCCCTTCCGCTTCCTTTGCTGGCTCATACTTGGTGCGGTACTGCTGCGTGGCCTCGACCCTCTGTCTCTTTGTCAGCGACGGGTACCTCAACTTCTCCTGAGCTTGCTCTTTTGTTTCGGCCGGAGGTTGAGTCGCTGGAGCCTTGACTACTGGAACCCTGGCTACTGGAGCCTTGAGCGCCGGGGGCTTTTCTTTGGCAGTCGGAGGTAAAGGTGGCTTATCAGGAGCTGCCACAGCAGGCTGCGTCCTCTCCCTTCTTGTATACACCTTTAACGGCTTTATCTGGGCCGGGGTGGCCTCAATTGGCTTTTTCCCCTCCTTGGTCAAGAGTGACACAGGATCTTCTTCGGGAACTGCAAAGTTACTCTCCTCATCCCGGATCATGTATGCTTCGTCCTCTATGGCGCTACCCGCAAGGGTCTGAATATAATGTTGATGTAGCGTGCAACTGTCTTCCCCATGGGGGTCATTGCAAGTGGAGCACCAGTTCACGCGGTCAGAAGTGCCAGCTTGAGCATTGCCGGCAACATTTCTTGCTGGAGGCCTTTGCGCTTGAGCCGCTTGATCTCTTGTCAGTGCGGGAGGAGGATATGGCCTCCTCGGAACAAACTCCATCTGAGCCTGTTTCTTCTTCATGATTGTCATGTCATTAGAGATTGTCTGGTAACCAGAGGCAAGGGCCCGTACTTCCTGAAGGATCTTATTTTGTATATCATTATCAGCTGGAGCTGGCCGGGCCTGCGGAGGTAATGCAGCTAAAGGTGGTGGAGCAGGCAATGCCTGGTACTGAGGAGGAGCAGGAAGTGTTGGATATTGCGGAGGAGGTGGATTAGGACGATGTATTTGAGGCGGACCATATGGGTCTATGACTGGTGCAGGATTCCACGGCTGATGGGGGTACGGATTGGATGAGGATGGCGCCCCACCAGACGCGGGCGGATATTGGGACTGAGGAAAATCCGGATAGATTGGGGGCTGCATTTTATGAGGGAGCCTGCCTATGGCAATCATATCCAGTTCTGCCTGTTGAGCAGCCTCATACAACGCGGGGAAAGTATTTACACGGGCCAACTTAATGACCAAGCAAATATCCGAATTGAAAGCTCTGAGGTAGTAGTGAGCAGCCTGTCCCTCAGGAGGACGTAGCTCCGGGGGTACTCTCTTCCAGGATCTTGCGAACCTCACGTTGAAGTCCGATATCTCCTCCTGCGGATGGCGCTGAATGCTTTGAAATTGGTGCAGCAATGAGGAGGGATCAGCGGATTCATTGAATCCCTTAACTAGCCTGCCAGCCAGCTGGGCCCATCCCGTGATAGTCCCCTCCGGCAAGGATCTCCACCAGTAGAGAAGTTTCCCTCGCAGGGAGAGAGCTAACAGCCGGGTTTTCACGCTCTCATTTGTGATAGAGTGCAGCGCAGCCAAGGCCAGAATGTCTTGGATATGCTCATATGTTGTCTTCCCGGTGCCGTCATATGTAGGAATGGATTTTAAGGCAGCAGGCGGAACAACCTCTTGTCCAGCTAGAGCGAGGGGTCCCGTGGAATTCACATCCGGGAAGAGGTCATTAGCATTGGCCATGTCTTCTTCCTCTTCTTCGAGCTGGTCGGTGGTGTAGTCGGTATCAGTACTGTCCGAAGTTGTAGGTTGTTCTTCAACTTCGGCCTCTTCAACTTCTTCGACTTCTTCCACCTCTTCAATTTCAGTTTCAGATTCGTGCTCGAATCTATCGTCCTGGTGAGCTTGATAATCAGCCAGCCTCGGGCGCTCTCCAGCAGCGTTGATGTCGATCTCGTAAAAATCAGGTTGTTGTCCCGAATTCCTAGCTCTCCATCTTCTTGTATGCATGAAGGCGCTCTTGATATTGGACCAGTCTTACAGACTCAGAGGATACTCAGGTTCAGCAGAGTCGCCAGGTGTTCTGATTTAACAGCAATGAAGCGAACACCGATGCTTCGATTCTGTTTTGGGGTGGGAAACTTTCGTGTCCCACCGGGCGTGCCAGAGAAACTGTTGGTTACGAATCTGCCACTAGGATAGGATTTTAATCTTATTGCGCCCTAGATTCGCCCAGCAGATTGAAAGGCCGGAAGGAAGGGATGCCTTCCGTGCCAATCTCCGGAGAAGGCCGGCTCCTATGTTTTCTTAGTTGGGGGGTTTAGCTCAGAGTGCAGGAAAGAAATTATAAAATGCAGAAAGAAACATAAATATGCTTGTTTCGGGTGGGGAAGATAAGCAGCACAACAACTAACCAATCACTATTACCAACAACAATCAAAACAATGTATGCAGCAGAAACTATTAGTGTTATTCTATCCTATGTATCCTTTACTTCAGTATTCCAGATATACTTAATTACCAATACTGATATCCAGAAGTGCAGAATAACAGTAATCAGAAATATAAGCAACATGAGGCAGAAATACTTAATAAAGGCAGCATACAAGACAAAGACAGCTAATAGAGCCAAATATACTTTGCATTCAAAAGCAAGTGCACAGCTACAGAAGTTCCTTAGCAATATATCCCCCTTCCACCCTTGTACAATGAAATGAGGCTGCTATTTATAGCAGAATAAACCCCCCCGATTACATTTTGGGCACAAAATCCCAGACCTGACAAAAGCTGCAAAAGCTGACAAAAGCGGCAAAAGCGGCTGATGTTCGACCTCTGCGGGCAAGGAGTGTACTTGCAGCAAGGTCCACCTAGAAACGTAGCAGCTCCGTGGCAATCCGGTAGGTGAAAAGTCGAGTCTGGTTAAATGGTGGTAGGTGCGGCACGATCTGGCACTTCACGCTCATCTACTCTGTACCCGGGTGGCACACCTTCTGTCACATCTTGACTCTTATCCCGAGACTGCACACTTGTCGGCATCTGAAACTGCTGATGAAAGAGGGGGAAGAATCAAACTTAGAAGCTCATCCATTGTCTTCTTATCCCGCCCGACAGCGCACAAAAATGAAGCGCAGTCGGACGGCGCAAGCTGAAAACAGCGAAGTCGGGCGGGTCATGCCTTAGAAATTTTCTTGCAGTTTATCTCTTTCCCGTCTGATGGCGCACCAAAGTAGGCGCGAAGTCGGGCGGCGCAGCGCAGTCGGACGGACCTCCGTGCCTTAGTCAAACTTTCAGCATTCTCTTCTCTTTCCGCCCGAGCGCGCACCAAGACGGATGCACAGTCGGACGGCGCAGCGCAGTTGGACGGAGTCCGACACTTAGAATATTTTGCTGTTTTTTCGATAGGAGTCCTCCCGGTAGCGCACAATTGGATGAGCGCCGCCCGACTTCGCTGCGAAGTCGGGCGGGCTCATACTTAGAATATTTTCTGTTGCTTCCTGAATATGGCCGCCCAAGTGCGCAAAAATCTATGAGCGCCGCCCGACTGCGCTGCGCAGTCGGGCGGACTCCACACTTAGACAAATTTAGGCAGATTTTGCCTTCTTGCAGAAAACACTAAAAACATGAAATGAAAGATGGGGAAACGAAATCTGACAGCTGAAGGGGAGAAAGGACATGGAGAAGAATGGGAAAGAAGAAAGAGGGGAGGCAAAGCAACAAACTTACAAAATTTTCAAAATTTGGCACCCCGTGCAAAATGTGGCAACACTTACATTATACGAGACATGATTCTTATAGACAATGTGTATGTTTATGATGTAAAATGTGTTTTTCCAAGTCAAATCTCAATTCACGTAATCGTCTAAAGAATTTTATGGTTATTATGAGATTATTGAGGTGTATACCTCCTCTGATTTTGGGTTTCTGAATTGAGTTCATAAAATCAAATAGTTATTATTGTGGATTAAGTGACATTGTCAAAGAATTTTTCATTATTTTTTGTCCAACTTAATATAAATCATCCATGTAGACTCGACAATATGAAAAGGATAAATAACCATGACACAAAACAAAGATATTAATTAGAACACGTGTAAACATTGAAAGTAAGATGTTGACTTATCTACAACATGATAAATTGGTCAATGTTAAATAAATATTTTATTTACCCTTACTAATATGGATGCCTAATGATTTAGTTGAAACCTCAAGAATGAGTTTCACATTATGTGCTCTAAGAAGAGAAGCCTACCCTAACAAGAGAGTCATCTATGGAGCACTAGTCTATCATATGGCATGTTTCTGCTGCAATTTTTTTTAAAATAATTAATAATTATTTATTTTACATGTAATAATAGTCTACATCAAATGGATGCTCTCATAGACCAGCCATATGATTGTTCTATACAGTAGTAATCAGAATATGATGTGTTAGTAGGATGGAATGAAATCAGAAGGAAAAAAAAGGGACACCAAGACAGATGGATAACATTAAAATATTGTAGCCAAACTTATAAAATGAAAATCTTTTGAATATCGACATGAATAAAAGGATTGAACTCCAAACACTGCAAAAACAAGTTCATAATCATGAAAGCTTCCACCATTGGAATCCAATTTATTTTACAACCTCCCTAAAGGAGGGCACACTAGAATGACCAGATCCAGATTGCCATATTATTATAATATTAAATCCAGAGTGAAGGGAAATACATATTTTAGAGCACATCCTGCAAGAATCTAGAAATTTCTAGAGATTATTTACAAGATGGTTTTTGTTAAATCAAACTTGTTCAAAATAAAAAGCGCAAGTGGTGAGAATGTTTGACTTACATAGAGCCCGCCAGTTCAATTCCTAAAGGAACCATGATAATATGGATTGTTATAATATTATTATATGGTCTGATAAAATACAATGACCATATAGCCATGATGTAGTGATATTCTTATCCCATATAAGCATTTTAGCCCATAGGGTTGAAGTTCAGCTGGTGAAACATTTGGCTATCAAAGCACGTACCAAAGCTGAATTCCCATTGATAACGTGATAAGAGAACCAGGGTTCAATTCCAATGAGTACTGGTGGTTCAATTCCCATGGGTATTGTGATAATACCATGCATATTTAGTCCAACTGGTGAGATGTTTGGCTCCCAAAGAGCCCATCGGGGTTCAATTCCTATGGGTGCCATGATAATATGGATTCGCTGTAATACCAATATGTAGATTGTTAAAATGTTGCAGTAACATGGTGGTGATGATGTAATTTGCATGGACCTGTATCGATCCTTTATAAAAAGTTTTAAGATATTATACATCTTTAACAATCATGGAATGTACAACATTAAGGTTGCATGCTATTAAAGAGAATGTACACACTTTAATGAACAATTGACATAATTACCAAGATACATTGAAACTATACAAGTATAGAGAGATGGAATACAAGATTACCAAGACTTCTCATCCCCCAGAAATATTATGCACCCTATTAGAATCAAGGATGCTATGTTAGCAAAATATATAGATATATAGTGCACCCAATCAGAACCAGGGATGCCATGTTGGATCCATCATACAAAGGTTTCGTGGCTGCAGCGCAGCCTCAACTAGCTCCTTGACACCCTGTTGTACTGATTCGGGCAGTCCTGTAGCATTCTCCTGAAATTTCAAAACAATATAGAGATGAGAAATAAATCAGAGGATTTACAACATTTTTGTTCTCTTATAAAAATCCATTTACACATTTCTTTTAGCTTGGGGATGGCACAAAGTACCTTCCCTAGGAAGTATTGTGGAGCAATGCCCTTGATACAGCGTAGGACCTGTTCAACATTTTTTTTCACCTTTTGCTCAAGTTCCAGAGGAGTCACACCTGCTACCACAGGTGTTTCTGGCAGTCGTTCATGTTGTCTTCTGTACACCCATGTCAAAAGTTCATCTCTGAAGAACATTCCCAGCTGATACTGAAAATGATGATTCTGATTACAAACAATAGTTTCACACACAATCCCTTAACATGTTAGTCTTAAATTTATGATGGCAACTCAAGTTCAAAACAAAATGTTTCATCACATTTAAGAACCAATCTAAAGAGAGTATCTCTAACAAATATGCAAGCACTCCACCTTAGGTTTAGCAACAGCTTGTGCAGCAGCACACATGGAAGAAACAAACATGCCTTCAACACCAGAGTGTGTGAAGAATGTTTCCAAATTACGTGTAAGCCGGAAGGGAACTGGCTCGTTCAACATTGTCATTCCATTTGCATCATAAACTGAAAATGCAGAAAGTTTGTCAAGCAAGAGAATTCACATAACATGCACAATGTCAAATATTGAAACTTCACATTCGTTTGATCGACTTACCCGGGTGAAAATCATTTTGGAACACTTTGCCTGTATTTTTAGCAAATAAAATTTTGTCTGGAGATCGTCCACCAATTTGCAACATGTATGACATGTAGCTTGACAAGGCTAACTGAGTCGCAAGCTGCTTTTTGAATACCCACAAATGGTTACAGCTTGGAAGTGTTTTATTCATGTACTGAGAAAATACTGTCTCACTGACAAGCTTTTCAGTTATTGTCTTATATGCAGAGAGACGTAACTCTGCAACACGTTCAGGTGGTGTATGGCACAGAATAGCATTATTCAGTTGTTCTTTAAATTGGGTGATTGGAAGGTCAGCCTCACGACCATTTCTAGCACAACCGATTTCATACACTTGGCCAAAAGTACTATACATCAAATCATCCTCCACCATATGAACCTGGATGCAAAAGCAGCCTAAACAGTTCAGCACTAAATGGAATAAGATAAACAAGAAGCTTCCAGATTAGCTCTAGCATATTCCAAGTACAAGATTTTATTCTACAAATCTGCTTACATTATACAGGTGTGGAAAAAAGATGCTTTTTATCAACTTTACATTGATTTCAAAGTATTAACATAAAATAACTGTGAAATTCCATATTCCCTTCATAGAGAAATTGTTAGATGGATTTGATGTTGTAAACTTCTTTACCAAATTGGAATTGCAATCAAGAAACTATCAAATTAGAATATGACATGAAGGTATTCCAAACCCTTCAAACTCATTAAGGCCATAAAAAATTCAGGGTTATACCATTGGAGATGCCTAATGCATCAACAACTTTTCAGGCCAGTATGAGTAAATTTTTAATCCATTTCTAAGTTGCTCTTGTTAGTATTCTTTAAGAGTATCTTAACATATGACAAAAAATAGAAAGAGCACTTTGAGCATGTCAATCAAGTATTGATAGTCTCCAAAGAAACGAATAATTATGCCAAGAAGCCTAAATGTAGTTTTGGGGTAAAAAGAACAAGGGGTTTGAGTACATCAATCATAGAAATTCTAAAGGTGTTGTTAAGGTAAATCCTGGAAAAATTATAAAGCAATCATTGAATGGCCTACACCAAAGAACATATCAATATTGAGAATAGAACACATAACCTTGTACTTTTGGATATGGGTCCTTAACAAAAATCCCAAACCAGGGACTTGCCGAGAATAGGGGAAACTGAACACAACCTTGTGGATATGGGTCCTTAAACAAAAGCTCAAACTAGGGGCCATGGCAAAGTACCCACTTTCCAAGGGTTATTCACAACAGCTTGCTAGTAGACTTGCAACAGCTTTTACTTTTGGATATGGGTTCTTAACCAAAATCGCAAACTAGGGGCCATCACAAGGTGCTCACTTTCCAAGTATTATTCACAACTTACTAATAGACTTGTAATGGTGTAGCGATGCTGGGAATCGCGGGAATCAAACTCATATTCTTGTACTTGTGGATATGAGTCCTTGACCAAGAGCCGAAACTAGGGGCCATGGCAAGGTACCCACTTTCCAAGTGTTATTAAAAACAGCTTGCCAATGGACTTGCAATGGTGTTGAATAGAATACGTAACCTTGTACTTGGGGGTATAATTCCTTAACCAAAAGCGCAAACCTGGGGCCATGCCAAGGTATCCACATTCCAAGTGTAATTCACAAAAACGTGATAATATATTTGCAAAGACTTAGCAACACCAAGAATGGGGGAATCAAACACATGACCTTGTACTTGTGGATATGGGTCCTTCGCCAAAAGCCCAAAACCTGGGGCCATGCCAAGGTATCCAAATTCCAAGTGTTATTCACAAAAGCATGCTAATAGACTTGCAAAGACTTAGCAACACCAAGAATGGGGGAATCAAACCATTGGTCATGGGAAGGTACTCACTTAAAGAAAACTTGGCATGTTGTTGGTGATGGTTCATCAAAAAGTATAGTCATATTGTTCATCCTTTATCTTCCCTATTAAAGAAAACATTATTTTTCCTGCCAAGCAAAGTTTCAAAAACTAAAAGAGTCATTCTCCAAATTTTCAAAAACAATTGGGCTTGAATTGGATGCTTCTGCTTAGGAGTTGCAGCAATAATTATGTAAAAATTATGAAGGATATGGTTTTGTAACACTTAACAGATGAACTCCAACTTTTACCCTTCAACATTCTGTTGCATCACTCTTGAGCTATACCTCAGCACAATTAAGTGCAACATCACTCGTATTGATTGTTGTGGACTTCTCCTCAGCACATAACATTGGTATGATTATCAAGTAATTTTTCCAGCTATCACAATGCCCACAAATTGAACAATGATATGAGGGTATACAAATTTACATGCTAATTCCCTAATACCTTCATTTCTGGTCAAACATGTTTAAGCAAGTCAGCATGCATAATCTCCTAAGTCTGCACAATATTGCAGACCTATTCCCATGCAGACCCTTTTGGGCACATACTTCATTGTCTAGATTATTCAACATTCCATTCCATTCCCTCATCTCCAACAAGTCTTGAAGAGTGGAATAGATGCTTCACATCATGCAATAGGCATTTTTCTTAAGCTAAGTTACCACATCTGGGTTCAAGTTCACTTCTAGAAGGATAAAAATAGAAAAAAAACTGTCATTCGAAAAATCAGCTATTATATTCACCATGAAGATCAAATCTAAAATAAGTGTATATATATCAAATCTAAAATAAGTATATATAGACACTTATTTTAGATTTGATCTTCATGGTGAATATATATATATATATATATATATATATATATATATTTTCCCTAGAAAAAAATCTGTAATTTTCATTTCTGAGTTTGAAAAAAAATTACAATGCTACGGGTATGAAGTACCCTCAAAAATTTCAGTTACATCCCATCTAGGAGCTGGTCTAAACTGAACTGAGAGGAGTACTGGCCTCCCTGCTGTAATATCCTACAGTCAGCTTACAATCCAGAAACATAATCCTAATAATAGGACTGACAGGTGGAAAGCAGGAGTAACTTCCTGATCAATCACAGTTCTCGAATGACTCTTGCCTGAGTTCCAAAACTGAGTAGGACTCAGGTTTCAATTCTGAAGACTGACGCTATTCTGAAGCCTGTCTTTCTATAGAATAAAGGCGAGGGTCCCTTTCAAAACCCTTTTTTGCTATTAATAGATCTCTGATATGATCCTTAATAAGAGGAGGACTGTGAGGAAACCCCAAGTCCTCTAACCACTTCTTCCCTCTGCCAAGTGCCTGCTGGAAGGTTCAAACCATCTTTTGAAAGACCATCTGCTTCTACATTTAGTTCCCTATAGATGTGCTTGTATGAAATTTCTGTTATAGAAGATTCTAATAATTTCACTTGCTCATAGAAAGGACTGAGGAGCAAGTTTTTCATCTCAACATGATCTGCAACCCAACTTATCACTAATTTTGAATCTCCATAAATCTGTAAAGTTGTAATTCCTTGCTCCACTGCTATTCTCATCAAGAGGATCAATGCTTTCCATTCTGCCATATTATTTGTGCCTTCCCCTAAACCTGCCTTGAAAGTGATCTTATGATTTTTATTTAAGTAAAGTGCTCCCCTTGCCCCACACCTACCTGGGCTGCCTTGGCAAGCTCCATCAAAGAAGGCCCATGGCTTCATAGGATCCACTATTAGTGTTCCTATATGCCTGCTCAGTTTTGGTTTTGGGGAGATTTTTAGACTTTCAAAAATGGATTTAATCTGCATTTGCACCTGAATCACTGGAATTTCCTTACCTTCAAACAACCTGGCATTTCTAGCCAGCCATAAGCCCCATCCCACTATCAAAGGGACACATCTATACTCCTTTAATCCTCTTTCTTTGAACCACTGTTGCATGTTATCCAAAAGGTTCCTAGCAGGCCACTGTCCTTTCCCTTGAGTCAAAGGCAGAATTGAATTCCACACTTCTCTTGCGAAAGGGCAATGAACCAGAAGATGGTCCATTGTTTCTTCTTCCTTTCTGCACATGACACACTGACTTGGTCCTTGCCAAGACCTCCTTTGAAGAACATCCCATGTTAGTGCTTTTTTGGCTAGAGCTAACCAAGCAAAGATTCTAGTTTTTAGGGGAGCTTTTACCTTCCATATTCTACTCCACCACCAAAGCTTTTCCTCATTGTTGTTGTCAAAGCTTGCCTTATACCCTTCTCTGGCCGTGTATTGCCCACTTGCTGGATTCTTGGACCATATCAGAAAGTCTCTTTGCTGATTTAGTCTTATATTTGCTCTTTCCAGTTCCTTTGTGTAATCATGCCAAATATGTGCTTCATTTCCTCCCAATGTTAGCTCTTCTGCTGTGAGCCATCCTTGTTTCCATAAATTAGTGCTCTCTGTTGATACCACCTGCGCCAATACCATCTTTCCTTGGCTATGGAGATGATCTATTATGTTTTGTGGAAGCTGACAGTCTCCTTTGCTGCCTAGCCAAGGATCTTTGCCTATCCTTACTTCCTTTCCATTCCCTATTTTCCATGCCAAGAAATTCCCAACTAATGGGAAAGCTCTCACTAGTGCTTTCCAAATAATTGTGGCTTTTGAAACTGATTTATTCTGCAGTCTAATCCAATCTACAAAGGACAAGGTGCCTAAATATTTCTCTTGAATTACTTCCTGCCATAATCCTTTGCCGGTTATCAATCTCCATAAACTTTTTGCTGCTAAAGCTTTTCCAAAATTATGTATATTCTTGAGGCCCCATCCTCCGTCTGATTTTGGTTTAGCTATTCTGTTCCATTTAACTAGTGCCATTGCATCCTTCTGTTTGTTCCCTGACCAAAGGAATTGGAAACACTTCTTCCTTATTTTCTCTACTATTGTGATGGGAATGTAAGCCAGGGAGTGCCAGTAGACTGGGGTGGCTTCCAAGACTGATTTCACCAACGTAAGGCGACCCCCCAATGATAGCCACCTAGTGCACCAAGTGGTGATCCTCTTCTCTATTTTGGTGTATAACCAGATCCAGTCCTGGTACCCATAGTCATTAGGTTTCAGATGAAAGCCTAAATATTTTATCCCTTTATCAAAGTCTACTTGCTTGAAACCAAAAATTCTCATTACTGCTTCTATTTGCCCTAGCTGAAACCTATTGAAGGCTATATCTGTTTTTTGTAGATTTATTTCCATTCCTGTAGCCATACAATATAGGTCCAACACTTCTTTATACTTTGAGGCTTCCTTCAATGTCCCATTTCCAAAAAGTAAAACATCATCTGCAAAGAGCAAATGGGTAACCTTCAAAGAGTTACCAATTTTGATACCCTTGATCATTTCCTGTCTTTTCTGTTCCTTGATCAGTCTACTCAAACCTTCTGCTACCAAAATAAAAAGGAGAGGAGAAAGAGGACACCCTTGTCTCAAACCTCTGGAAGCCTTGAAAAAACTGGAAGCTGAGCCATTGATAAGTACAACAAAAGAGGCTGAATTGATACATCCCATCACCCAATTCACAAAGGGAATGCTACATCCAATTTGAATTAGGCTCAGCCTGATGTATAACCAATTTACTTTATCGAAAGCTTTTGCTAGATCCAATTTTATTACCATTGCTTGTTGCTTCCTTGTCTTTATTGAATGTAGTCCTTCTTGGGCTACCCCTATTGCTTCATGAATCTGCCTTTTACTTAAAAACCCGAACTGTTCTTCTGAAAAATTGTCTGAGAAGATCCCTTTAATTCTCCTAGCTATAATCTTTGAGATGATTTTGTAGAGGGTATTACATAAAGAGATAGGTCTGTAATCCTCGAAAGATTTTGGATTGTCCTTTTTTGGTATCAAAGCCAAGAAAGTGGAGTTTATGGATCCTAGCAATTGTCCCTTAATCCTTGATTCTTCTACCACTTTTAAAAGATCCTCCTCCAACAATTCATAAAAATCCAAATAAAAATCAATTGTCCATCCATCCAGACCCAGACTTTTCCCTTTTTGGAATGATTTGACTACTGAATGTAACTCCTCCTTGGTGATTTCTGAGAACAAAGCTTCTTTTTGTTCCTCATTGACCATCTTGGGCAGATTAAGAACTAGTTTGATTGTCTCTGCTATATTTGCTCTGTTTGGATCTTTATACAAGTCTTTGAAGTAATTTACTGCTAATGGTGCCAACTCTTGGAATCTTCTCAAAGTGTTTCCATTCTCCCCTTTCATTTCCCAAATTGTGTTTGTATATTTCCTTTGTTTTGCATAATTTTGAATATAAATTGTATTTTCATCCCCCTGTTCTAGCCATAAAGCCCTGCTTTTCATTCTCCATTTTGCCTCCTCCCATTCTAACAATTCTCTCTTCTTTTTTTCCAATTCTTTGACTTGCATGATTTCATTTTCTGAAAAAACTTTGTTACCTCTGGTACTGTAAAGCTGATTTAGAGAAGATTCAATTTTAGTAAGTCTTGCCTCCGCTTCCCAGTATTTTGCTTTGGCCCAACCTAATGTGACAGATTTTATTCTCCTAAGATTACTAGTGAACTGAAACATGGCTGTCTCTTCTGAGGTTGGGTCATAATGCCTCCATTCTGTTCTTACTAAGTTTTGAAATTCTTCATCCCTCAGCCAAATGGGATTGAATTTGAAAGGGCCTGGTGGTTTATCCTCATCCTTTTCTAGCTATAAAAGGATTGGAGAATGATCCGACCCTCCCCTTTGATCTATCCATGTTCTCATCTTATCAAAGAAAGCTATGAGCTTCTCTGAAACTAGAAATCTGTCCAATCTTTTGGATATCCCATGTCTTCCAGTTTGATTGTTCCTCCATGTAGGAGCAAGCTTTGTTGGTTCTATATCACATAGTCCAACACTCTGAATTTTGTGAAGGAAAAAATCAGCTAGTGGGTCCATTCTAGCCTCTTCTCCCCATATTTCACTTCTTTTTGTAACAAAGTTTAAATCCCCTCCCACCACTAAATTCTCCTTTTTTAGAAGATCTTGGCCAAAAAATTCCTCCTAGAAAACCTTCCTATCTCCATATGGACCATACATATTTACTATAGTTATAGTTTTCCCTAACTCCTTGGAGTGGAATTCTGATACTACTCTTGCTTCTATGAAGGAGTTTTCAATCAATTGGCAAGAATCTTTCCATCCCAAGACAATTCCCCCTGATTTGCCATTTGAGTCTATCCCAATAAACTTCCAGCTTGGTAGGAGTGAAATAAGTATAGTTGTTGCCTTTCCTACCTCTAACATGGTTTCCTGAATCAAGATAATATCAGGCTTCTGAAGTTTAATAAGTCTTTTTAGGGCTATCTTTTTGTGAGGAGCCCCCAATCCTCTAATATTCAGAGAGATTATAATCATGGATTACCTAACTCAAGGGGCTGTCCTGCTCTAAGTACCCCATAAATAGATCTTTGTTTACCAGATATAATTTCTTTCTCAGCTCTTTTTTGAGCTATTTTTAGATAGGAAATCCTACCTACTGAGGAACCTTGAGTTTGACTGGCTTCAAAGCTCCTTCCTTTTTATTTTCTAAATTGATCTCAGAGAGAGTCTGCCCTCTTCCATCCCAAACTAAATCCTTGCTTGATCCCTCTGCCTGTCTATCCTCCATTATCTTCCTCCTTTCCCTTGCTGAGGGAGAAACACTCTCTTCTATCCTTTTTCTCTTAGGACTATTCTCAATCTGGTCCTCCAAAATCGATATCAAGCCAGATTTGTATAGGGAAACAAATTTATTATTTGTATCATTCAAATCATCATGCAGAGATATTATTGGATTACCTGAATCTAGTCCTCCAGGCTCTTTGTCGAAGATCTGCAAAGCGTCCCTCTTCTCTTTTGCAGCTCCCATGAATATTTGTCTAGTTGCCTGGTCATTTTCCTTCCGTTGATTGAGTGATGCTTGTGATTGTTCTTCTGGAGCTCCTAAGGTTGTTGCTTGTCCCTTATCTGCTTGAACTTCTGTTACTATTATCTTCTCTCTGTTACTTGTACCAATGGGAGTTTCAACTTCTATCTGCTCCTTTCCGTGTCTACTGCTTCTTCCTGGTCTACATTCTGCTTTGAGATGACCATACTGGTGGCAAAAACTGCATCGAAAGGGGACTCCAATGTAGTCTAACTTCTGTGTGTGAGACCAACTTCCTGTTACAAATTCCATGTTCTCAGGTAATCCCAGACTTAGGTCCATCTCCACTAAGATTCGAGCTACTGATTTCTGAATGCCATTTAAATTTTTTGAGTCCACTTTGAGAAAAACTCCCAAAGAGTTCCCTATCTCCCTCAACATCTTCTCATTCCAATATTCCAATGGTAGTGCAGGTAACTTGACCCAAATAGGCTGGGTGGTTATCCTCTCAGAGCAAGGATCAAACCTAGGTGTCCAATTTTTAGAGTAAGGATACTATGACCCCATCTCCATCTTCCCTTTTTTATAGTTTTGGCATCTTCTGCTTGGAATGAAATGAAATGTCATGTTATTAATGTCCACAGTGGGCCAAAAAAGACCCAAGGGACTATAAGAAGTACAATAATGACTGTCAGCTAGTAGGCTAAAAGCTCAACAAAGAAAATAACAAAGATAAAAACAAGACAAAACCTGATAATCGGGCTAAAGAGATAGGGAAAAAAAAAGAAGTGAGAGAAGAGAGGGGGTGAGGAAGGGCTGTAGTCCAGAAGAGTGAAGTGCATGCCAAGAAGAACAGGGAGAGAGAGGTAGGGGGGGGAGGAAGCAGAGAGGGCAAGCTCCAAGAACCCCCAGAAACTAATCTCTCCTAGCAGTCGAGGCCAAAGTATCAAAGTTGAAGAAGTCCATGATATGTCTTTGTCCATTGCTACAGAAGGAACCTAATAGACTATGGGTGCGTTGTCTAGTGACCCTGCTCCTGTTCGAACTGGATGATGTGGGGCGTTTCCGTCCGGTGTCCCCTAGTCCGTTGCAGTTGGTGAAGTATGTTGTGATGAGCTGATGTTGAGGGGGGTGAGATCCATCTAGAGAACTTTTATGTCAATGAAACTAAGTTACCTCCCTAAGAAAGAGTGTGAGACACCGCTAATCCAGATATCTGAAGAAAGTAGAAACAGATCGAGAGTTGTCCCTGAAAAGGCAATGGAATCTGCCTCGGATCTCGTAATAAATGGGACAACAAAAAATGAAGTGATGCAAGGTTTCGGCTTCACGCAAGGAACAAAACAAGCAAATCCGCTCCTCCGTCAGAAGATGGTGATCTGACTCAATCTGAAGCATAGTTGAGAAAATCTGCAAAATATCCCAATTTTGCCGATTTTTTCCCGATTCACAGGCTAGCCGATTTTCTCTTGATCTTGCCGATTTTTTCCTGAAAAATTCTGATATGCATGAAAAAAGCTTTTTTTCAATGAAAAATTGCATTTTCTTCGGTTTTTTCAATAAAAAATGCCGATTTTTTGCCGATTTCAATTCTTTGCCGATTTTTAAACCAGCCGATTTACTACCCGATTCCGATTTTCTCAACTATGATCCGAAGTTGGTGAGAACACACCCTGAGTTGCCCAATCGGGATCCGAAGACTATGCATTGTGTGTTGCTAAAGGTATTGGGGAGGAACTATTCTGCCCTCTTGAATTTGTAAGAAGTGCTCATAGTAGAAATACAACTTGGGGGAAAGAGGGGCAACTGGAGAGATCCACGTGCATCTACTTTACTAGAGACTAACATCCGTCCGGATCTCATGGAGAACCTTCTTCTTACTAAGCCGAGAGGGGGGGAGAACACCCAAGGAATAAGGGGGGAGTCTGTCTATCTATATTTGAATGCTGGCCAAGAGGGCAAAGACCTGAAAATACCAGCACCTCCGACCTCCTCGAGAACTTAGAGAGAGTTCCATCGAGGAGCAAAGAGCGACGTAAGGGTACCGTTTGCAACCCGCAAGGGTATCCCCTAAAGTACGGATCCTGTGAAGATAACCGATAATCAAGAAGATAATCTCAAGCTAGAGACGAGAGGCTCCAAACTCTGCCAGAATAATAGAGTGGGGAACTGTGCCCTTGCAATGAATGAATCGTCGAAGAAAGAGTGTTTGTACTTGTTCAACCTGTGACCACTCAGTCAGACCAAGACTAGGACCCCAAATCACTGATCCATAGGTAATAGTTGGCTTGACCAAGGCGTCAAAGATCCTCATCTTCATAGGTATTTCCTGAAAATGTGCTTTGAAACAATTCCTCTCTAGCAAAGGTAGAGTTGCATGTCCCTTACACACTTGGGCCTGGGCGGCGGGTTTCATACCAAATGTGGAACCAGTGAAGAGAACCCCTAAGTACACATATGAGGTGGCGATCTCAACCTCTTGATCTTGGACAAAGAAGTGGAGATCAGATAGGCCCTCTTTGGTAGTATTGAACACCATAACCTTGGCCTTAGAAAGATTCATCGTCAACTATCCAACCTTTTTTCATTACATGGTATGTTGGGAGATATCCCAGCAACTCCAACCATGTTGATTTTATCCAATCACGAAGAGTTATTGTTTTCATCGAGTGTCCCATGAACCTTCCCACCATAGCTTTATCTTTCAATGGTAAGTTTGAGCATCAGATCTTCCCCAACCACCATTTTAACTATCTCCTTTTGTTTTTTGATGTAGTGTTTTCTCTTACCTCTTCCCTTATTTAGATGAGAGGGGTTTCGATTTAAAAACTCCTGGCCTTGGGTCAGTGCTGAGTTTGGGATATTTGCTTTTATCTCTACTTTCTTGTTTCCCTCTACTTCTTTAATGTGTTGGTTTATGGAATCCTTAGTCCTTTTGTTCCAAAGTTCCGTAAGATCCTCTTGGGAACAAAATATTGATTCTTTGAATGTTTATCTGGTCCCTTTGTATAATATATCGCTTCTACTTCTTCATTCCATACTGTTCTATACAACATGCCTTGATCCAATATTCCCTCTACTCTGCCCTTGTTTAGGTGTTCTACTCTAAACGTTTTTGAAAAATCTGACTGCTTTGTAAGTTTTTTACCGCTGGCCCCCATCCTGACTCCATTTTTCTTTTGTCCATCATCTCCACTGCATGCCCTTTCTTCATCTCGTGGCTCCTTGCATCCAATATTTGTTGTATTGTTAGCTTTTAGAAGTTGTTTTGTTTTCTTCTTCCCACCTGTCATTCTGTCCTCTACCACCCTTATTCATTCAGTCTCTTTGTCATTGTTCCCTTTTGAAACCCTCTCCACCTTTGGTTTACATCCATCTCTCTTTTGCCCGTCGCTCCCTTATGGAGCCCCCACCCCCACCATCCAAACTCTTTTTCGATATATACCATATATTTCCACTACTTACACAAAACTACTCTGAAAATAAAAACACAAAAAACAAGCAATTTTTTTTTTAATTACTAGTGAATTTTTTTGGTAACAGAACCACAACAAAGCCTAGTAAATTTTCCTACACCCAGCTTTCTTCACGCACAAGTATTCTAGCCTAAACTTCCCTTCATGGGGATGTCTATCTTCAGCCGTAGAGATATTTCTTCACACATAGGTAATCTTTGCCTTCAGTTGCAACTACCCCAAACCCTAGCTCCCTTCCAACTTGCCCTACACCCAACTTTCTTCATGCATAGGTAATGTTTACCTTCAACCATAGAGAAATGTTGCCCCAAACCCTAGCTCCCTTCCAACTCACCCTACACCCAGCTTTCTTCATGCACAAGTAATGTCTGCCTTGAGCCACAGAGAAATGTTGTTCCAAACCCTAACTCCCTTCCAATTCTAAACCCAACTTTCTTTATGCACAGGTAATGTCCGCCTTCAACCTCCTATATATATATATATATATATATAAGAAACTTCACATCTCTTAGAATAAGATTGACTTGAAAATGGCTCTATGAGTTGTCCTCAAGTCATTTGGTCCAACTGAGATCTTTTTAACCTTTTCCTTGGTTGTTTTGTTTCAACCTTAATTTTTGTAGATGTAGGAGGAAGTCAAGTAGATGTGAGAAGGAATTACGCTATGGGACTACTTCTAGATTTACTTCCTTTTTCTAATTTCATTTTCCATTAACTATCATTTGTCCAATTATGTTTAACAAGTTTGTTCTTCTAAGGTACAAAGTCGCTAAAATTCAAACAATTTTTATGATAACATTCAGTGAATATGGTAAGAAAGTTCTTAAGCAAGGAGGAGAGACTAAGGTTGACAACTAGCCACAATTCAGGTAACTCACTTCTCTTGAAACGATCAAATAGTTCAAAATTAAACAATTTCTGACTATGAACGCTAAGCTTCTCATCGGTTCTAAGGTTGAATCGGATATTGCTTCACTTGAACAAGTCATGCTTTTAGATGTGGCAACATTATCCACTCAATCCCATCTGCTATGGTCTTTACTTCATTATGCAAGCAATTACATTGCTTGCCTTGTGATTAGACCTATTGACTCAACCTGGCATCCATAACATTATTTATTTCAACCAAGTGAAGCTCTATGAGCCTTCAAACCTCGCTAAGCTGGAGGTTTCTATTACTAATACTAAGAATATGGTCCCAAATCTTCAGCATCTTCATCACAAAAAAACTCTTATGAATGTATGGAGCAAAGACAACTCAACAAAAGCACAATTGGTTGAGTCTTGAACAACAAGGCCAATTCCCCATCCAAGTAAACTGAAGTGTCTAGTTTATGCATGTCAATTAATTATTGTGTATTTATTTTGAAATGATCTTGTATGAAAACACAATCATGGCTTAAAGTGTTTGAGTGCCACTTTACATACTAACTAAGAAGGTCAACATTTAATGCTTTAAAGTGTAATTATAATTTATGAGATTTTAGTGTCAATTTATGCACTTGCAACTAGTAAGGTCACAACTCAATGTTGTGAACTCTACTCATGACAAGTCTCTAGAAATTTTCCTCCAGACATGCATAAGCTCCCGAGAGATATAGCATGTTCTATTCTTATATATTTGTGAGCAATATATAAACTGTAGAGGTGAATCTCTAGGTCCCAACCCAAATATTATGCCTAGTTGGATTATGGGACTTCCTTGTGGGAACAAAGGAACCTTACCCATACAAACGATGATAGATATAATTGAAACAGGATCCCTTCTTCATGATGGGAAACCAAGTTACCCTAGCCTTCTTATTCTTGCACTAGGTGTGGAAGGTAAACTACTTGTCAATGCAAAGGGCTAAGTCTCCTTGCTCATAGTTTGTGCTAGAAGGCACATGCACTTTACTAGTTGTATATCTATTAATTGATGGCTATTAGCAATTGAGGTTAGGAGTTCTTGGAGGAGTACCTCTTCCTCCTAGGATTGTTTGTCCTATAGCCTCTTGGTCATTGCCACTATCTATGGGCCCTTTCATGGTGATTGATGAGGTTGTTTGTCCTCCCTTTGATCTTGATTTTGGTAAGAGGCTACCTCCATTTCTTGAATTGATTGGTTGTTTCCTGGGATATTTTTACTGGAAGGCTACCACATTGGCTTCACCTCTCTACATACAATCATGTATTGTTTTAGTTACTTTTTGGTTTTTGGACTCTTTTAACACTCGTACTTGCTATCATAACTTGTAAATATGATTCTAATTGCCCCACCTTGGTCATTTATACATACTAATATAATTTCATCCTCTGTTTTGCAATTGTGCAGGTATCAATATGATAGTGTAATTAAAATCAACATTCAATCTCATGTTCCAAATAAATGCTTGACTCAAGTAACTATCCATGTTAGTATTAAAGTGCCTCCTGTTGGTTACGAATCTGCCATGAGGAAAGGATTTTGGGTTAATGCGCCCAGATTCGCCCACCAGCATGAAAGGCCGGAAGGAAGAGATGCCTTCCGTGCCAATCTCCGGAGAAGGCCGGCTCCTTTGGGGGTTTTATGGTTTAAGCTAAGAGTGCAGGAAAGAGATAAAGGAACGGAAAGAATTTACAAATGTGATTGGAGTTTGGTGGGGGGAACTAACGATGCGGCAACACATCAATCACCATTACTTCTTGCATCATAAATACAAAGCATGACAGGGAAGCGCAAAACCTAAGTATACTTTCTGTATTAAGCTATGTACGCACAGCTACAATGGTCCCCTAGCAAACATTCTCCCTACAAGGAGAACTAACAGCACGGCAATGCATCAATCACCACTACGTACAATAACATAAACAGAAAGTAACCAAGAGATGTCAGAGCCAGGTATATGTGTTATGCAGAGAATTTATACGCACAGCTACAATGGTCCCCTAGCAAACATTCTCCCTACAAGGAGAACTAACAGCACGACAACGCATCAATCACCACTACGGACAGCAACGTAACACACAGCGATGGGCTGCTACCACATCTATCTATGAAGTTCAAAAGTGCTTGGCCACCAAATGCTGAAATGAATCAACAAGCCATGGCACAAGCAATGCTTTAGGCATCACGACCACCAAATGCTGAAATGAATCAACGAGCCGTGACACAGGGAAGCGTAAAGCATAAGCATAAAGAAATAAAAGCAGCAGAACAGAACCAGGCATACAAATTATATTTATAAGCAGAAGCACGGTTACAATGGTTCCCTAACAGACATTCCCCTTCCACCCTTTACAATGAAATCATGGTGGGTTTTTATAGCCCGAGTCCCTCCCGTTACATTAATGGGCACAAAGTCCCGATCAAACACTAGGCGACAAAAGCGGCGAAGGAGCTGCAAATGCTGACCTTTGTCGGACCGGTGTACCCGCGGCATGGTCTTCCTGGAAGCTGGACAGCTAGGTGGCGGTGTGTTGGGCAGAACTTCTTATCGGCGGGAATGCGGGTAGCTGGAGCGGGTAGAACCTCCAATCAGCTTTAAATGAGGCCATCGGCATAGGTAGTGCAGCCCATGCTCGTCCTTTTGCTCGGCACGTCTTGGCTCAAATCCCGAAGGGTGGACACTTGTCGGATGATGGATGATCCTTGTTTGACACGTGTACGCCTTGAAAGGCGTTTATCCAACTTCGCACAGGATCGGAGCGCCATCGGGTTGCGGGGGAAACGAGCGCGATCGGGAAGGCCTTCATGCCTTGGGTGTATTTCCGAGTTTGTTTCCCTATGCGCACTGTCAAGGGCGCACTCAGACTTCGCTGCGAAGTCGGACTGCGCACAGGTGAAAGCTGATTTCTGCCGCCGTACGGACTTCGCTCCAGCACTTAGTCATTTTTCTGCCAACCTGCCAGCTTGCTACAAGGTGCGCCCAGAAGAGGGCGAAGTCGGACTTCGCACCAAAACTGGGCGAAGTGCGGACTTCGCACCAACACTTAGCCATTTTCCAGGGCAACTGCTGTCAACTTTGAAATTCAACTGAGGGGCTCCAAGAAAGGGGGAAAAAGAGAATGTAGGAAAGAGAGAGAAAGGGAGAGAGGAAGAAAGGAAAAGAGAGGAAGAGGGAAAAGGAAGAGCAGCACTGCTACAAAATTGAAAACATTGCACCCCGTGCAAAATGTGGCAACATTTTTGGCGGCTCGCGGGGTGTCGAGCTCGCCTCGGCGCAAAGAATCCATGCCTTCATCCATTGGGTGCAGAGGAACTTGCTTCCCCTGCCTTTTGCTGCTCTAGTTGTTCTCCTCGCGGCAACTGTTCTTCAGATTCACCTTCGTCAGTTGCCTCCTCAGAACCATCTTCCGAAGGCTCTCCAGCTTTGCTACGCCTCGCAGATGCGGTTGTATGCGGCCTGGGCTTGGCCCCAGGCTTATGCTTCGAATGGCCGGCGGTCAGCAACTTCTTCTAATGCTGCGTGGAAAGCAGCGACCGCGTGCAGGTCGATGGTGAGGTATCTTTTTCCTAGCTCCTGGAAGTAGGAGCTGATCTTGCGACATTTGGACACCATCTGGGTGACCTGACTTTCTTGAATTGGCTCAGTCCAGCTATCAATCTCAGTTGTATCTGCCTCAAAGGACCGCCAATTCTTTTTCACCTGCTCATGGGTGAGAAACTCACCATTCTCAACAAAGCCCGGGCACCCTAGTTCAGAAAGAGCGTGAAAGGGAGCCATACAAATGTCTCTTTCATGTTCGAATGCGTCCAGCATTCGTCTGGCAACTCTCACCTCTTCTACTTTCTTAAAATATTTATGCAAGGTTACCCTTGCATCTGCCCATTCTGCAGCGAATGAGGACATGGGGGAGAATTGGAGGCCATCGCGCTCGCGCTCCTGAAGATTTATTGCCAGGTCCAGCCATTGCTTCGCCTGGCGTTCGGCCTCCTCTACCACGGGCTTTCCACAGGCAGAAACTTCTTGAATTACGGATGCGAAATCCAGAACCGACATAGCCTTGTACGTGTGGGGCTTGCATCCCCGCGACCAGATCAGCCCGCATCCCCTTAACTTTGCTCTTCGAAAAGACCGTCGCTTGAGATGCTCTCTCTGCAGATTGCGACTGCGCCTGTTTCAAAGACTCCTGGAGCTGAGAAATCTGCTCCAAGGCTGCCTGCTTTTCCGTTGCGGCTTGTTGCTGAGAAGCGGCCAGCTGGGCTTTTAGTTCATCTATTTCTCGCTGCGCCGCTTCCAGCTGCTCAGTGGACCTGGACAGGTCCTCTTCAAGCTGTCTTGTCTTATCCTGCAACCCGAAAAGCTCTTCCTGTTCCTCCAGACTCTTGACAAGGAGATTGTCCGCTTTACGAATGATTCCCTGAATCTCGTATTGCTTGTCGATATCGTCAAAGCTCTTCTCCTTTGTCTGGAGCTCGTAGTCCGCCCTGGTCATTTCCCGGAGAGGCTTCTTCACTTTCGGGATTATCTTCTCTGTTGTAAGCACTCTCCTCTCGAAGTTAAACTTGGTGCGCTTTACCGGGCGGCTATCTCTTCAGGTCTCCTCCGCTTCAGGTTTTGGAGGAAAGAGATAGGGTACTCTACAGCTCTCGTTGCCAGAGGCAAGTCGTCCGTATTCTGGAGGTCGTCCATGAAGTCTGGTTCCCCCAGCCTAGGGTTCTGCTGAGACGTCTCTCCTGCGGGAATGGGATCAGGAGGAACCGGACGGACTTTGGAAGGATCGGCCGCTTCGAGGGCGACCGGGAAGTGGAGATGGGAGCGGCTGATGCTGAAAGGGTTTCAAGCGGCTGAGGCGGTGGATGTAACGGTGAATGCACGGCTTCAGCACTAACCACAGGTGAAGGGTTTGGGGTTTGACTCAGAGATAGGGAAACGTTGGGGTTACGAGCAAACTGGTCAAAAGAATGGGGGCCGCTAGAAGGATGTGGAGACGGGGGAGGAAGATGCGGCCATGGCTTGCTCGGATTGAGCGGGAGATGGAGTAGGAGTAGGGCTAGATGAGACCAGAGAGAGTGGGGCAGCAAACGTACCTGCGAGCTCCGCTTGAGCCGATGTTGGATGGATGTCTGCGATTCTGGTTCCGGCGGCTGGCTCGGGACTGCCCAGAGAAACACGCTCTGGAGCGGCTGAACGCGGCTGCGGCTCTGCGACTGGCTGCTGCACTGTCAGACTAGGTCGCCTGATCTTTTCAACTCTCTTCCTCTTCTTCTCTTCTGGAACAATGGCCGGATCGGGGGAAGGAGATGAAGCAGGTGCAGCAGGCGCTGATGTTCCCACGGTGAACTTGTACCGGGGTTTGACTTGCAGAAGGTCTGCCGCAACCGGTCTGCTCTCTGGTGGTGCTGGCGCCTTTTGTGCCTGAAGGGTCACCTCAGGCGTTGACTTGACTGGTTTCTGCGCCTTTTCAGGCACCACCTTGGAAGCCACGGGCTGCATTGGGTCCACTTGGATGTCTGCTGGGCCCGCGCTGGCAGTTGCCGAAGTGTACAACTGTTGGGAGGAAGGCCCTCCTTTATAACCCTCAAAGGGACCTCGGGGAACGTAATCTTGATATGCGAACGGCCGCCAGCTGTCATGGTGCTGGTCATATAGGGCTGAAAAGTCGTCATCAACGGCCAGATTTCTCCTGGTGGATTTGTCGTGCTGCGTGCGGCACCTCATCTTCCAGCATTCAATAATCTTTTCTTTTGGCCAGTTAAGGCCTGCTATCTTGGAGATGAATTTTTTAAACCCTGGAGAAGAGAACTTGTGGTCCGGGTTTCGCTTGGGGTCATATGCTACCTCCTCGCAGTAAAAATCCTGCCATGGAGGCGAAGCTTCCATCAAGTCAATTTCCCAGTCAAGGTCAACATGGACCACATCGCATCTGTCTTCGATTATATCCGCCCGGGGGCAGAGATGCGTGAACTTTCCCCTTATCCCGTACGGGTCGTACTTCCAGCGCTGCGGCAGCAGAATCAGACCAATGTCAAAAAGCTCCCGCTCGAGGTAGACATGCTGTCCTACCTCGGAAATCTCAACGTTCGCCCAGGAAAGAGGATATTGAAAAATCTGGCCTCTTTTCTTTCCCAGGCCGAACTCCTCCTCAACATAATCCATCTGACGGGCAACCTCCATCCCAAACTGATGATCTGTGCACCAGTAGGGCAGCAGATGAGGTTTGCCCTTGAATCCGTAGATTCTGACCACAATCCCCTGCGTCAGTCTAAAGACGTCCCCGAGCTTCTGACTCAGCAAAGAGTTCGTCATTTCCCGCGGGGGGCGAGGGATCTCGCCATCGTTGAAGACTGACATGACCAATCCCCGAAAGTTGAAGTTAAACTTGTAGTAAGACCCTTTCCGGTATAGGTCATCCGTCCAGTCGTAGACGGGCTGTGGCTCTCCCTTCTCGTTGACCTTCTTCAGGTTCGGGATCGGCATCCGGGAGTGCAAATGATACAAACATAGCCAAGCTAGGACAGAACTGAACCGAAATTCGGTGGACTGCTTCTTCTGGAGCTTCACCGAGGTGGAGTGGATGGCGTATGCAAGCCGATCCGCCTGATCGAAAAAGATGGGGCGCTTTCCACTTCTCTGCTCTGCTGGTTCGTAGGATTCTCCACACGGGAGACATCACGGCGCTAGGCTAGTGCGGCTGTACCAGCTCATCAGAGTCGCGACCGAGGATCCATGCCAGAATGGTGTATAAATATTTGCTATGAAACCTCGCCAAGGGCATGGGGCCGGTTGGCCACTGTCCAGCTGCAAGCGGGGCGTTCAGCTCTGAATTGAGGAAATCCCTCATCCGTTTTGTATGCGTGAAGCGTCCCGCTTGCTCGCCCAGATTTATCTTTACGACGATTGTCTTGGAGTCATACTCCAACCCCGAGGCGAAAGTGGTTGAGACAGTCTCCCTGCGCAGCGCGAACAAGGGTTTACCGCTGGAGCTGCAAATCTGCCGGGTAGCTGGTCTGTAGTGTCTGACAATCAGGTCTACCAGCTCCGGGCATTGATGGACGGGAGGGCACAAGAACCGGAAAAGGTTTGACTTGTACGCCGCTCCGAAATGGTGAGAGGGCGAAACCTTGTCAGCCCAACTCTCCACATTTGTCCGCAGCTTAGTCAGGCTCATAGAAAACGAGCCGTCCTTGTATCCCGCCAGGTAATTTACCGGAGGTGGTGGGGCTTGCCCACGCTGTACTTTCTTTGGCCGGGACTTTGACTTTCGCTCCGGCGGTGTTTCACTTCTGAAAACACTTGGCCGCGGTAAATCCTCGGGTTCGCACCCTTCGCTGGATTGCGCTGGCATTGGCATCTTTCCTCTGTCCATCTCTCCGAAACAACAATAATTACGAATTCGGGCGTCTGTAGCAGATTTCGTGGTCACAGGAATAATCTGCGCAGTTTGGCATGTATGGATGCATCTGACCCCCTTTTCTAGATAATGACAGCGTCATTAATGTCGCGCAGGAGGGGGTAGGTCGGCTGGCAAGTGAAGGAGTTATGTTTCTTGGGTGGCTGCGCAGGAGAATGTTTTGAAAAAGGTATCCCGGCTGCCGTGCCATGCTTTTTCGATTGCACTTTTCATTGAGGACTGTGCAATCATTAAATTTATCTTGAACGCTGCGCCATGGCTGACGTCACTGCCGCAATCTGGGCAACATTGCTCAAGAAAAAACCCCTTGGCGCGGAAACCCATCTCAAAGCAGTCGCAATGCGCCTTGGGCCCAGCTTGGAGCTTTTAGAATATTTTATTCATTTTTTTAAACAATTGTCCAAGCTGGCCCAGAAAACAAGGCGCAATCGGACTTCGCCCAAAGTTGGGCGCGATCCGACTTCGGCGTGATCGGACTTCGCCAAAAGCGAGCGCAGTCCGAGCTGCGACTTGCATTGAGACTGTTTCTCTTTTCTTTTCTTACCGCGCCCAAGGGTTGAGCGCAGTCGGACCTTTACAAACTTCGGAAGAGAGGCGAACACTTAGAACTTTACTGCCTCTTTGGATCGGGTGCACGAGCTGCGCTTAAACAATGGAGCGCGTTCGGACTTCGCCCGAAGTTCGGGCGAAGTTCGAACTTCGCGCGAAGTTTGCACTTCGCGCGCGAGCTGCGCGCAGTTCGTACTTAGCGCGCAAGCCGGCCGAAGTCGGACTTCGCTCAAAACTGAGCGCAGTCCGATCACTTCGTGCCCTTGCAGTTTTTCTCCCTTCAAACTTCGCTTTTTTCCTGGCGCGCAGCCCGACTTCGCTGCGAAGTCGGGCAGCGGCCAACACTTAGACATTTTTTGCTTTCTTCTTCACTCAAGCAGCCCCTTCACGAACTTCGCCCCTTCTGAGGGGCGACAACAGACTTCGCTGCGAAGTCTGTATTCTCTCCCATGTCGCATTTGGCTCAAAAAAATAAAAAACTGAAAGTGGAAACTGTACATCTTTGGAAAACAAAAATGCATAAGGGAAATTTTTACAAAGAAGGGCCACTCGGGCACCTTCGGCAACGGTAAATTTTTAAGTGGAACCCGTTAACAGGGATAGGTAGGAGCTGACCCTCCATATCCCGAAGTACATAGGCATTGAACTGGTTCACCCGGGCAATCTGATATGGGCCCTCCCAGAGAGCATCAAACTTCCCGTGATTGCCCGGCTTTGCCTTATATGAGTCCCACTTCAGCACCAGGTCCCCGATTTTAAAAACTCGGGCAGTGGTGCCTTTTGCAAACCAGCCTTGAGTGGCTGCAATATGATCAGTGAAGGCTTGGTATGCTTTTTCTCTGTCTTCTTCCAAGCTGCAGGAGTTGGCACAGTCTGTCGTCCACCGGGTCTCCATTGCTCCTGTCTTCGTCCAACATCCATAGGGCGGGGATTTCAATGTGGGATGGCATGACGGCCTCTTTGCCATAGACGAGCGCATAGGGGACGTTCTGATGGATTTCTTGAATGAAACTCTGTCCGCCCACAGCGCCCGGTTCAGGAGTAAATGCCAAGTCCGCTTGTTTCTATCAATGGTCCTCCGGATGATTTTCAGGAGGTTCTTGTTAGTAGACTCGGCAAGGCCATTCCCCTGCGGGTAGTAATTAGAAGACATCTTGTGATAGATGCCAAGTTTGCCAGTGTACTCCGTGAGTACAGCGCCTACGAATCCCGGACCATTGTCTGTCACAATTGACTCTGGAACCCCGAAGCGGGTAATCAGGCTCTCAATGAACCTGATGACCGTTTCTTGGTCTGCGTTCTTGGTCGGGATTGCCTCTGCCCACCGTGTGAAGTAATCGGTGGCTGTAAGAATAAACTTGTGTCCGAGCAGAGGAACTAGGCGAAATCACCCCAATGAAGTCTAGACCCCATTGTTTGGAACGGAGTCTCGGCTCTGAATCGGTTGAAGGGGCGGGGGTGCTTTTCATTTCTGCCAGCAAACCTCTGGCATTGATCACACTTGGAACAGACCGCATGAGCGTCTGTAAATAGAGTGGGCCAATAGTACCCGGCTCTAATTATTTTTAAGGCCGTAGGCCTTGCAGAATGATGACCCCCAGGCATCCCGGAATGAAAATCTCCGAGGACCCTGGGCTGGTCGGATTTTTTGACGCACCGCAACAGGATGCCGTCGATGTTTTTGAAGTAAAGCCCCTCGGGGCGAAGAGTGTACTTAAGTGCACCTAGCCGAAATCTCCTTCGTTGTGAGGCGTTCAGGTGATCTGGACATCTTCCGGTGCAGAAATATCTCACCAGTTCATCTGTCCAATCACTCCCCTCCGATAAGGAGTTGGCTAGGTAGATGCGTGTCGCTGTGTCCTCCCACTTACAGGCGGAGATGCCGGCTACAGCGCTTCGGGCCAATTCCTGACACAAGGCTCGGCCCTTGATAAGCTTGGTGGGCCGCACTTCGATGTCGAACTCCTGGATTTTTGCAATCCATCCTGCTCTCTTGTGACCCGGTTCTCCTTGTATGATGAAGCTTCGAACGTCGGTGAATCACAAAGACAGTCGTTTTGCTCTGGGAGACAAAATGCCTGAACTTTCGGAGGGATTTCATAACGGCGTGAACCTGCCGCTCTATAAAGTTGTACTTTTCCTCATGCGGCTGAATCACTTGGCTCAGGAACGCTATGGGGCGCTCCTCGCCATCGTCTCCCTTACGAGTTAGGACTGCAGCATAACTTTCGGGTTCTCCCACTTGCATAAAGGATGAAGTCCTTGGAGTAGTCCGGGTTAGTCAACACCGGAGCTTGCGCAATTCGAGCCTTGATTTCCTCGAAGGCTTGCTCTCTCTCATCGGTCCATTCGTAAATTGTATCTTTTTTCAGCAGTTCGGCCATAGGCTTGATCACCTGTGCGAAGTCCGGAATGAACTTCCGCACGAAGTTAATCTGACCGAAGAAGGACTGCAGCCCTTTTTTATCGATGGGGGCTGGCAAGCGAAGGAGGGCTTCTGCTCTGTCAGGGTCAATGGCGAGGCCTTCCTCGGAGATGACATGTCCCAGCAACTTTCCTTCTTTTACCGCGAAGACAGACTTCTTCGGGTTTATAGAAATGCCGAATTCTCGACACCTCTCAAATATTTGCCGTAGGTGTGAAACATGATCCCCTCTTTGGTGAGAGAAAACGGTCATGTCATCAAGGTAGATAACAATGATCTTATTGAGCAGCTCTCGGAAGGCCAGGTCCATGGCCCTTTGGAATGTGGCACCAGCATTGGATAAGCCAAAAGGCATGCGCCGATAGGCGAACGTCCCCCACTTGGTGGTGAACGCCGTCTTATCCTTGGTCCTCATCTTTGACCCAAATCTGGTTGTAGCCGGAAAATCCATCTAAAAGTGAGAATCTGCGGGCTCCGACAACGATGTGTAGAATACGGTCGATTTGGGGAAGCGGATAGTGGTCCACGAGGGAAGCTGATTCGGGTTTCTGAAGTCGACACAGAGACGAATGTCGCCATTCTTTTTCCTCACGGGCACCAAATTCGCGACCCAGGATGAATGTTTGATGGGGTAGATGATTTTGGCTTCCAGCATCTTCAAGAGCTCGGCTTTCATCATGGCCTCAATCTTCGGATTCACGGCCCTATGCTTCTGTCGGAATGGCTTGGCGCCATCCTCTAGCTCAATGGTATGTTGGATGACATTTCTGTCATACCCCCTCAAATCCTCGTAGCACCAGGCCACGATGTCGGGGAACTCTTGGCACAGTGATCTGATCTGCTCAAGTTCCTCCGACGTGCAGTCTGTTCCGACCTTGATAGTTTTACCAGGTTCGAGTTCCAGGTCGGCATACTGCTTCGGGTCTACTTTGATCCTGTGAGATATTGCTCTGTCATTCTGATCAAACAGACTCTCCAATGTAATCAGTCCTTTTGGGACATGATTATTTTTAACTGTATCAACCCCTCATATTGCTCGTCATCGGGGTCTCTACCTTCGATTGAACCAACTTCGTTAACCAAAAATGTGACGATCTCCTCGTCACGGCGAACACACTGCCGGTGGGTGTCCTTATCGAGCACGGAAGGCACGTAAATAGTGCGAACCGGCTTCGGTTTATGGACAACGTCATCAGCCGGAACGTACCTGGCTCCAACAGACGCCAGAATGTCAGCGTGTTTGTTTTTCTCACGCGATATCGCCTTGACATTCAACGAGTCGAACGACTCCATCAGGTCCCACACCCGGTTGCGGTACGCTCTAAGATAGTGTTGTTTGGAGGCGCACTTGTTCGTAACCTGGTGACACACCAACTACGAATCTCCAAAGATCTGCAGGTGTTTAATCCCAGACCTCTTCGCCTTTCGCAAACCCAAGCACAGGGCTTCGTACTCCGCCGAGTTGTTAGTGCAGCTCCGGGCCAGACTTTGTAGGTATAGTCCTTACGGATTCCGGTCGGAGAAACCGGGAAGCACCCCTGCACGGCGCCATTCTTGCATCGTGCGCCGTCGAAGAAAAGCTTCCACGACTTCTCAGGTGCAGGTCCTACTTCCTTTGCGGCTGACTTGTCAAGCCTCTCGGGCTGTACAATGGAGTAACAACCCTGCTCTGTCTCAATTACGGCATTGAAGTCCCGCAAAGAGAACTCATCTTCAAGCTGTAGCACTTCGAAGGCTTGCTCGATCAGCTCTCTGTCACCAGCTCTTCCTCAGACAGCTGGACCATGCAGTCCAACTCTCCTCAGGGTATCTTCTCTACTAGGAAGGTGGAAGGCTTCTCATTGAAAATTTTCAGTCTCCTTCCTTTGAAGGGCACTTCCATGTGTGAGTAGTCTAGAGGCAGGTACCCGCCCAACTCGCGGTGAACTCCCGAGAGAGACACATGCCGAAGTAGGGAGCGAGTCAACAACCACGACCTCTTGGATGACCACGATGTCGAGAGCCTTGTGCGGCCGGATAGGGATGTCCTTTATGACACCAAGCTGTCTTGACGGGGGTGCCGTCTAATTGCGGCACGCCTTGGCTGCTCGTGTGTATTCCATCCCGATCTCATCGCGAGACGGCCTTCGGCATCACGGTCGTGGAAGCACCGGAGTCCACCATGCGGTTGTGAACTATGTGCCCTTGCATCCGTAAAGACGAGATAAAAGGGAGGCGGTCTATTCTTCCCGAGTGGTGAGGCCGTCGGAGGTTGAACCGGGACAGCGGGCTGTATCCGCTTGCCGCTCTTCATGTTCTTCGAGAGATTCTTACGGCGAGATCCACTTGGCCCGGGAGCAGAAGAGCATCATACATGCTGATTCTAGCAGGTGTTCTTTTCAACTCGTCTACTATGTTGTAGCTCGAGGTACTAGCTCCTTCTGCTTCTTTTGCCGGCTCATACTTCGTCCGATACTGCTGGGTAGCCTCAACTCGTTGTCTCTTTGTGGGAGACGGGTACTTCGACTTCTCCTAGGCTTGTTCTTTGGTTTCGGTGGAGGTGAGAGTGGGAGCTTTAGCCGGAGCTGGAGCTTTTGCTATAGGAGGCTTAGGTGGAGCAGGGGGCAGCCTTTGGGAGGAGGCTTGGTGGAGCTTTATCTTTGGATGCCTTCTCCTGGGTGTGTAGGGCCACGGCCGTTTGTACGGTGGCGGCCCAGGGCTGCGGTTTTCTCTTACGGCATAAACTTGCAAAGGCTTGGCAGCATCTGCGGTTTTCTTTTCTTCCTTGGCGGGCGGCACTAGATTCTCCTACAGGAGGGCAAAGTTGGCTTCGCCGTCCAGGATCATGTAGAGTTCATCGTCCTCTATGGCGCTGCCGGAAAGTCCGGATGTAGTCTTTGGTGCAATGTGCAGTCTTCCTCCGAATGCGGGTCATTGCACGTAGTGCACCAGTTAACCTAGTCGGAAGGACCAGGCGGGTCTTCTATAGCAGCATTTCTCGGAGGCGGACGCCTCTGCAACTGGTGCTCCGGGGGCTTGTCTTTTGTCAGCGCCGGGGGCGCATATGGCCTCCTAGGAGCGAGGTCCATCTGGGCCTGCTTCTTCTTCAGAGCGGTCATGTCATTGGACATGGCATGATATCCTGAGGCCAAAGCCCGCACCTCCTGGAGGATTGTATTACGAATGCTACGTCGGGGAGGCGGCAAGCTGTGCCGGTGGAGGCAATGCGGCTAATGGAGGAGGGTTAGAATAAGGTGCGTGCGAGGGGAGCGGGAAGTGCTGGAAAATGCGGAGCGGGGAGGAGGCGGGTGAGGATAATGCAATTGAGGCGGGCCGTAAGGAGTTACGACCGGCGCCGGATTCCACTTCTTGCTTGGGGTTGCTTGTCACGATGTGGACGGCGCACCACCGAAGCGGGGAGGATGCGGGATCTAGGGAAGTCAGGATGAATGGGTTCCTGCACCCTGGACGGGAGTCTGCCGATAGAAATAATGTCAGCTTCAGCTTGCTGGGCAGCCTCGTACAGAGCAGGAAACTCGTCTATTACGGCAATCTTCGAGCAGCGAGGCATATGTACGAGTTGAAGGATCTCGGATAGTAGTGAGCGGCCATGCCGGTGAAGGCCGAAGTTCGCGAGGTACCCGTTTCCGGGATCTCGCAAACCTGATGTTAAAGTCGGACACCTCCTCTTGAGGATGTCTCTGGATACTTTGGGCCCGATGCGGCAAAGAAGTAGGGTCGGCGGACTCGTTGCATCCTTTCACGAGCCTTACGGCAGGTCGGGGCCACCACTGTGATGGATCCCTACGGCGGCGATCTCCACCGGTAGAGAAGCTTTCCCCTCGGGGAAAGGGCCGGCGGACGGGTCTTCACACTCTCATCGGTAATGGAATGTAATGCGGCCGGGGCAAGGATGTCCTGGATGTGCTCGTACGCCGTCTTGCCGTAGCCGTCGTATGTAGGGATAGACTTTAAAGCAGCAGGGGGCACAGCTTGCTGTCCGACCAGGGCCAAGGGCCCTGTAGAGTCCACCGCCGGGAAGAGATCATCATCATTTTGCTGTTGGGCAGCCATTTCTTCTTCTTCTCCTCCGTCGGTTGTGTACTCAGTGTCGGTACTTTCCGAGGATGCAGATGCTTCTTCTTCCTCGGCCTCTTCTATTTCGTACTCAGCTCCGCCGACCTCGGCTTCGGCTTCTTCTTGAATTTCAGCCTCGGCTTCGTCGACACGAGCTTGCGGATCAGCCCGGACTGGCAATTTCGCCTCGAGCGTTGATGTCCAGTTCGTAAAAGTCAGGCGGGCTTCTCGGATCCCTTGCTCGCCACCTTCTTGTTTGCATGAAGGTGCTGGGACCGGTCTTTCGGACTCAGAGGATTTGTTCGTGCAGAGTCGCCAGGTGTTCAGATTTCGAACAGCAATGAAGCGAACACCGGTGCTTCGATTCTGTTGGGGGTGAGAAACTTCCTTGTCTCACCAAGTGCTCAGAAACCAGTGTCAGCGCCAGGTGGAGACTGATCAGAAAATCTCTCTTCAAATGTGGGACCCTGGTCCCACCGGGCGTGTAGAGCTGATAGTTACGAATCTGCCATGAGGAAAGGATTTTGGGTTAATGCGCCCAGTTCGCCCACCGACATGAAAGGCCGGAAGGAAGAGATGCCTTCCGTGCCAATCTCCGGAGAAGGCCGGCTCCTTTGGGGGTTTATGGTTTAAGCTAAGAGTGCAGGAAAGAGATAAAGGAACGGAAAGAATTTACAAATGTGATTGGAGTTTGGTGGGGGGAACTAACAGTACGGCAACACATCAATCACCATTACTTACTGCATCATAAATACAAAGCATGACTGGGAACTGCAAAACCTAAGTATACTTTCTGTATTAAGCTATGTACGCACAGCTACAATGGTCCCCTAGCAAACATTCTCCCTACAAGGAGAACTAACAGCACGGCAATGCATCAATCACCACTACGTACAATCACATAAACAGAAAGCAACCAAGAGATATCAGAGCCAGGTATATGTGTTATGCAGAGAATTTATACGCACAGCTACAATGGTCCCCTAGCAAACATTCTCCCTACAAGGAGAACTAACAGCACGACAACGCATCAATCACCACTACGGACAGCAACGTAACACACAAGCGATGGGCTGCTACCACATCTATTCATATGAAGTTCAAAAGTGCTTGCCACCAAATGCTGAAATGAATCAACAAGCCATGGCACAAGCAATGCTTAAGGCGCCTGACCACCAAATGCTGAAATGAATCAACGAGCCGTGACACAGGGAAGCGTAAAGCATAAGCATAAAGAAATAAAAGCGAAGAAACAGAACCAGGCATACAATTTATATTTATAAGCAGAAGCACGGTTACAATGGTTCCCTAACAGACATTCCCCTTCCACCCTTTACAATGAAATCATGGTGGGTTTTTATAGCCCGAGTCCCTCCCGTTACATTAATGGGCACAAAGTCCCAGTCAAACACTAGCTGACAAAAGCGGCGAAGGAGCTGCAAATGCTGACCTTTGTCGGACCGGACTGTACCCGCAGCATGGTCTTCCTGGAAGGCTGGACAGCTAGGTGGCGGTGTGTTGGGCAGAACTTCTTCTCGGCAGGAATGCGGGTAGCTGGAGCGGGTAGAACCTCCAATCAGCTTTAAATGAGGCCATTGGCATAGGTAGTGCAGCCCATGCTCGTCCTTTTGCTCGGCACGTCTTGGCTCAAATCCCGAAGCTGGACACTTGTCAGATGATGGATGATCCTTGTTTGACACGTGTACGCCTTGAAAGGCGGTTATCCAACTTCGCACGGGATCGGAGCGCCATCGGGTTGCGCGAGCAGACAGCGCGATCGGGAAGGCCTTCATGCCTTGGGTGTATTTCCGAGTTTGTTTCCCTACTGCGCACCTGTCAAGGGCGCACTCCGACTTGCTGCGAAGTCGGACTGCGCTGAGTGAAAGCTGGTTTCTGCCGCCGTACGGACTTCGCTCCAGCACTTAGTCATTTTTAGCCGACTGCCAGACTGCTACAAGGTGCGCCCAAAAAGAGCGGCGAAGTCGGACTTCGCACCAAAACTGGGCGAAGTGCGGACTTCGCACCAACACTTAGCCATTTTCCGGGGCAAGCTGCTGTCAACTTTGAAATCCAACTGAGGGGCTCCAAGAAAGGGGGAAAGAAAGAGAATGTAGGAAAGAGAGAGAAAGGGAGAGAAGAAGAAAGGAAAATAGAGGAAGAGGGAAAAGGAAGAGCAGCACTGCTACAAAATTGAAAACATTGCACCCCGTGCAAAATGTGGCAACACCTCCAAACTAAAATACCCAGTAAAATGAGTTTTCATCTACTAGCAGCTCATAAATTTTGTTACAAAAATAAATGAATAATCATAGTTTGTAGGTTTTGACATTTTTACCAAAAAAATCCGCAAAACTGCAGTTAGCTAACAAAACATCATTGACAAAAGGAAACACACTAAAGTTAATTTTTTTAACAAAATTTGCCTGTTTGGGAGGGTCAAAATTGTGCATTATGTTGGATTTAGCAATATTTTCATATAAATCAGAATCAATCAGCCTCAAACACTTGCCTAGAGAAAATTCCATTTTGTATATAAGATGCACCACAATTTTAATTTTCCCTTGATGGTTTAGAATTACAAATTTTATAGGAATCTCTCAAATCAATTTATGAGAGACTAATTAATCTGGACATGAACATAACCTGGAATAATCCTACATTTTATAGGAATATTTGTACCAAGTTAAACTTAACAACTTACTTGGATTTTGGGTTTAAGTCACAACATCTCAATCCAAAAGTTACAACATTATTTGTCACATCTAGAAGATGATAACGTTAGGTACACCAACACAATTTTATCAATATGATGTTTTCCAATTTTGAAACCCCAAAAAAATTAGCATTATTTCATTTTCATCATCGACAACAAAATTCTATAGTTACAACCAACATTGTTTAATTGGTTGTTTAAGATTCACAGTGGAGGCACCATTCCTGTGGATGCACAGGAACTCAAGGCTGTAGACCCTTCATGTTAAGACAAGATTCTTGACACCCTTTCTAAGTCCCACACAGATGAAACCTAGATGAGCCCGTAACTCCTGATTTTAAAACAAATTTATGCATGATTTTAAGTTAGGTTACTCCAGATTGGTATCAGATTATTGCTTAGTTTAAGTTATACTTTCCCATGGAAGACTGGTTTATATATGCTCTATTACATGGTTTAGTCTCATAAATAACCAAGGATAATGACACACAAATTGAAATCACAAAATACAGAAAAGTTTAGCATCTACTGTTGAATGGTGTGAGAGGAAGGAAAGCAGAAGCACCTGTTCTGAAACAGGTATAATGATTGGAGTATTGAATGCGAGGTGTCTGCGTCTTGACTCTTTATGTTTGTCAAACAGTCTGTTTAAGACACAAAAAAGTTTGACCATTCGTTCAATTTTCCAGGTACTAAATGAGTGCTGCAAAAGAAAACGGTGTTGTGAACCATCAGATCCAAATATTGTCAATCGGCGAGAACCTCTACCATGCCGTCGTACTATTGGCACATCAGCACCAATCCTATCCAACTTCACAGTTTGGTCAGGTGCAATATCCTGCAAACATACCCATGGAACTAAGTAAATGAAACAACAAACCAGCAATAACAATGACATGCATGTATAACAACCCACAGAAGAATAAATTTAATGCAAATTAACTCCGCACATATTCTCATTGAAAACGATATTTCATCTATCTCTTGTTTTATTCTTTCATACAAGAAATGACAGCTGAAGGCGATTTCTAAAAAGTTCTCCAAACATGAACAAGAAAATTTAAATTCTTGAGCATCATTGACTAATAAAAGCATTGCCTTAGCATTCTATCAAGTTTCTAACATTCCCTGCCAGGTGTTCAAGATGCAAAACAAAAATCTATACCTGATCAGAGAAGTACTGTCCTGGAACTTCCATATCAACAACATGAAACTCACAAAGAGCCCTGCTTTCCTCCTCCAGTTTCAATATAGCAGGTAATCTATCTTCAATATTTCTTTCTAGAACATTCTTCCAGTGTTTCAATTGCTTAATCAAATTGGAGAGTGTGGCTGGAAAGGATGTGCTGTTAGGATCAAGATTGTGTTTGAAAATCCATTTGTACTCATTCATTAACTTGAGACATTTGTCTGCATTGTTTGTTGAAAAGAGAAATCCGCAAACACCTGAAAGTTCTTTCTTAATGGATTCTGGAACCTCTACTGTTGTTGCCATAGGATATTTATAGCATCGGTGCAGCAGTTCGTGCATGACGACAAGAAGTCTCTCTTCTGGCAGAGGAGCAAATCTTGAACTAATTTCTATCAAGAAAGACTGTTAAACAAAAAGGTTTCATATATAAGAAAATAGAAAAATGGAGATGTTTTATTCTAGGAAGCAGCATATAGAAAGACTTACTTCTGAGTTTTGTTAAATTTTAATCTTTACCAACAAATAAAACTAATCATGGAAGAAACACATATGCAATGATATATAATTGCAAAGAATTAAAATAAGAAACCAATTAAGGTGAATGAAACTGACACAACCTTGTCAATTTTAGTTTGATTCTGGTATTCCAAATAAAATAAGCAGAAAAGTATTACACTAAAACAAGCAAACAAAGGAATATCCAAGGAGATAAAAAATATGGGTTTACAGTTTACCAAGAGGTAGTTACAAATTATCCATTTCACACACATGATGCAATAGTCTAATATAGTCTTCTGAAATTCTGAATCCATGTTAAAAACAAACCAAATTTAAGAACCTGAGTTTTGCTAATAGTTTAATATAATCACATTTGGATAATCCAAGAGTTCATAGATGTTAAAGTACTTGTGCTGAGTATACTGAAATAAGGGATCATTGTCTAACATTAAGATAAAAGCCTTCAGCAAAGAATCAAATTTCAATATCTAAGACCTTTTGTTATCTAAGAATACATATTCAAAACAGGTGCCAAGTGTTATGTTTATCTCCATAACAATGAACTATATGGATCCTTACATTGTTACCATTCACATTTTGAGATTTTTTCCTAACACAATTAAAGTTAATACATTAGACTTAGTTTGTTACTAAGAAAAAAAAAAACAGAAATGGATGTCAATTGTTTCCATTACCCCCAAAGCAATGAAACATATTCCATCTATCATCACTATTCATATATCAAGAAAGCTTTTTCCATTTTTTTCTTTTTTCTCTTTTGTTTTTTCCCCTAAAACAGATAATATGTTTTTTCATGTTTATTACCAAACAACTTATATTTTGACTTCATTCTTATGTATGTCCCAAACATATTAACACAGGTAATAGAACAATGTGATCAGATATTAGGCTGTCAAAACTTCACTGCAAATAGCAAGCAAGCTTTGCTGTAAACAACAAAGTTTCTGGAATCAAGTTAGTAGAAATATAGTCTGGAAATGTAAATCATATGACCCATTGTATTTATGACAAGCTATTGAAGAAGATGTACCACACTAATGCATCAACTGAATGCCATCATCAATATATACTTTTCGAAATATGAACACCATAGAAATAAATTCTACACATCAAAGTTAATCTATGACAAGATAAATATATATACATGTTTATATGACCAACCTCAAGCTCACTTGCCAAATTTGTGTGCTTACTCCTCAAAGCCTCCATAACATCCTTAGCAGCATGAAATGCAGCAGCTGTTGATGCTTCCATGTTAAACCCAGAATTACATCTTATCCCCCCTTGAGAATCATTTATGCTAGCAAAATTTGTCTGAGACGATTGACACCCTGCAAGAACATTCCCATAGATTGTTTGTTCTTTACCTGATTGTTGTTCTTGAGAATTTGAACCATCATGAGAAACAGTCAAAAACCCACGTTGTGTAACTTGATTATTTACAACGTATGAGGTCAGGTTGCTTGAGCTTAGAGTTGAAGTCATGTGATTACTTCCAACTGAATTTGTAGAAGTTGAACTACAAACAGATGTAGGTATCTTTTGAACATACTGTGAAGCAGCTGCAGCTCCCCTTAACAATCCCGACTCGTTGCCAAGTCCATCACAACATTCCAAGAAATATTTCCTCAGCCAGTAATAGAGAGCCTATAGAAACAACGCATGACTAGTTGAGATGACCAGCAGTAATATATTAATTTAGCCACTCAAACTAAAGCTTAAAATTTGATAAACCAGACATTCAATGCTTTTCTATTTCCTGCCATCCATATTTGTATGAGATTAGCATGTAATAAGTATCGTTACAATGGTAGAAAAAATATTAGTGGAACATATAGCAATTTAAAGTGGATTGTTGAGAGCCCAAATTTACAAACCTGCGGATATTCTGTAGCTATTTTGATAAGAACAAGCTTGCAATGAGCTGATTCAGGCCGTTGCAAAGAAACAAGCAACTGTGGTATCCATACAAGCCACAACCAGTGAGGTATCTGATCCAAGTACTTGTCAAATACTTTTCCCACAGGTTCGTTTGGGGTGTCAAAGCTCAACAAATACAGAACACGTGCTAAGTGACTTCTAGGATTTGAAACACCATTCTTAATACCTTCAAGAAAGCAGCTTACTGTATATTCTCGCAAAAATTCTTCATTTGTCTCTTTATAAACCTACACCAAAGGGGTAAGCAGAATTTACAACCAAAATCTGATGGAGACAAAGCCCTTTGACTAGCCTTGCTGTTAGTAAAGGGAATATTCCTTGAGGGGAAAAGACCAAAAAATACCTGATCACAAAAATTACCCCAGCTTATCCATCCTCTAGATAAATGCTTGAAGTGACTAATGGCATCAGAATATGCATGATTAGCAAGTTCACTATCATGCAGCTTCTGCAAGAATTCCCCTTTAAGCCGGCATATTTCTGCCATATGTTCAACTGAGAAACCTCTTAGATCAGCACAGTTAATCAAGTTGATCCCATTTGTTAATTCCCCTCTCATTTCTAAACAGGCTTTTGCTTGCTCTCTTGTCTTCATAAACAAATCCTGTAAATGCATTCAAAAGTTCATGAGCTTGGGGCTCTAAATTTCAACTAGCATCGCAGTACAAAATAAATAAAATGTCTAAAGGTTAGATTTACTTGAACATCCATGGTTGAATAGGCATCCCTTTTGTTCAGCACGGTTATACAAACATCATAGAGTCCTTGCTTGCGGGCAACATGAGCAAGCTTGTTGACACTCCATGCTTTGCCACGATATCCAAGCTGATGAAGTTGAGGGATGGTATTTGATAAATCTTTAAATGCATTAATTATGCTATGGTACATGCAATTCCTCCAATGCAATAAATCATACCAAATAGACAAATCATCCCACTCATTAGGCATTCTCAATCTCCAAGTTTTTAAAATATCTTTAAGTTCCATATTCGAATCATAAACCCCTCCAAGTGGAGCAGCTCTAATATGTTGCTTATTGCCATTTCCAATTTCCTCAAGAACCCTTGCTGACTCTTGAATTTCTACCAATTGCTGGAATTGCTGCAACAAAGGTATATGGGATTGGATAGACATTTCAGGCAATTGCCACCATTGACTTAATGCTAACTCAACTCCTTGATGAACTTGGTTATCAGCTTCGGTCACTCCAGTTATGCTTCCATGATGAAGAGATAAGTAGGCTTGTATTATTCGAAACTTTATGACATCTTCTACTTGACCATTTGGAACCACATCTTCTTTCAAGAAAACCCAATCAGGAATCTTCCAAAGGCAGTCCAGTAATATTTCATATTTCTTCATGGTCTTTCCATAATCTACAAGGGCTTCCCATTGATTCAATTGGCGTGCACAAGATATCCATTGCTCTTCCCAAAGGCACATTTCAGCTTTAGGAATGTTGCTATATGCACTTTGTGTTGCTTTACTCATTGCCTGGTAAAAAAGACCTTGGGCATGCTCCCAGAAACCATGCTGGGCCAGGGAAAGGCCTGCTTTTGTTTCAGCCGTGATTGACCTTCTTTTCCATAATCCACACCGTGCATCTTCTTCATTCAGAATATGATATAGTTCAGCCAGAGCTTCCAGGTACTCTGGTTCATAAGGACATTCCTTAACATGATATTCCAACAAAGAAACAGCTATATGCCATGCATTGAAAGTTTTTCCTAGAAACTTGATAAGCTCACTTGGTAGTTTAGGCTGTGGTGAACAGCACAGCAAGCCCTCTAGGAGTGTTTGTATGACATTTGGCCTCTTATCTCGTTGTCTATTGTGGTAATCCTTAGACAATAGGGTGATCATTGACTTAGCCAGCACAAGTTGTTCATCAGTTTTAAGAGTGTGCCACATATGTGGAAACACTAAAACCCAGGTATGGCATGCCACAGTTGCATCTGTGTGAGCAAGTTCCAGTAAGGGATTCATAAGATCAGCAACCTGAAAAAGTATACCATATTAGAGAAACAACAAGAGTATACTCATATCCACCATCAGATAGCTTGTACCTAGACACCCTTAGAATCAAGCATTTGAACTATTCATACATAGGAAATTTTCATAACCAGATAAAATATAAAACAAACCTGAAGTTTTCTCATCTCCTTCAAGAATCTGGAATGCCTACTTAAGAGGCTATTGAATGTAGTGTGGGTCTTATCAGAATCCTCTGGAGCATCACCTAGTTGTTTCTGCATTCCAGCACACTCTAGAACTCTACCTGATGCTGTTAGAGGAGGCACCTTTGCTGAGTTTGGAGCAAGTTCAATTGGTTCATGCTTTACTAATACTGCAAAGAGAAGATCTAAACCCTGTTTTAACCAAAAGCAATCACTCAAAGTTTCCCACTCTTGGATTTGTATTATGTACTGTAATCGTGTGAACAAAGTCATCCCAATATTATCATGATAAAGCTCAAGGAATTTTTGTCGCATCTCAGGATCCTTTGCTCTTAGACCTAACATGTATCGTGTCTCTACCTTTTGAAATACTTCTTTCCGTACAGATGATGGATACCTGAAATTGACCCAAAATGAATTAGGTGGAGGGGGGGGGGGAATTAGTGAGTTAGCATGATTTGATTTATCTTTTTTAGAAGTCACAGATACTCTAGATGCAAGACATTAATCACTTACTTGGATGAATCTGAACAGAGTTGGTAAAGTAACTGGAGGTATTTTTCATTCCACTCTTCGATAAATGATGTGGATAGATTCTGTCTATCCACTTGTGACAGCATTTTCATGTAATAAATTATGTCATCCCTAGGAATTGCATTACGTGTTCCAAAACTAGATGACCTGAAGTCATTCTCAATCCAGTCTTTTATCAAGTCAAGCACTGTAAGAAGTATGATGCTATCTGTACCTTTTTCAGACAGAATAGATTGCAATATCTGGATAATCAGGCACTTGCATTCTGGCACAAGCATTACACTTCCTCTAATGAGTTTAAGTATTGAGTTGAAATGGGAAACAACAGCATCAAGATTACCCATCAAACAGGCAGAAGTAACTGCAGATTCTGCATTGTTCTTATGACCCTGTAGTCAGACAAAGTTTCTTGTTCATAAACAATATGTTTCTTAATAACTGCAAGCCTAGAAGGTTGCATTACAGGCAAATAATAACAATTTACAATATTTTCATAATAAAAGATGAGAAGGGAACCCCCATGCAAACCAGACGACAGAATTAGATGTCCAATTGGAGAGAACAGAATTAGATAAACATGATAAATCAATATCTCACAAGCTCAAACAAGCAAAGAATTAGTAGTTATCAATAATGTAGGCACATTAATGAAATTGAAAAATCAATCAATAAATAAATACTTAATGTATCTTGCACATCTGAGTTGGTATTCTTTTGTTGTATTGAAAGAAGAATGGGCTCTATCACAATCCTATGGATTATTTTTTCAAAGAGGAGAAGCAAATTTGTCCAACTTGAAATATATTTGGAAAAATATCACATATATTATACAAAATCACAAATACAGAATGTTACGTACTTGGGCAGAGATTCACTAATTTCCTAACCAAGGAAAATAAGGAAGGCATCTTTGAAAAGTTCCCAGATCAGCCAATACCATTTACTTTTGGAAGAAAATGGAGCTTAGAACATACCTGTCTCCTATTGGCTAATACCATCCAATTCCCAGCATCAATCCTAGTTGATTAATTGTCTATTCAGGAATTTGATAACATTATCAATCCTTAAACAAGGACAAAAGTCCCAAACAGCACCAAAGGAAAAGTTAGAGAGGCCACTTAATAAATATAAAACGAAATGTATCATGAGCCTCCAATCTTCACTTTCTTGCTTAAATGGTATAGTTTCATACATTTGCTCACTTTCTACATATTGATATGTTAGAAGACATTTCAGGTCACCTCTAAATGTGCTTTGACAAAAGAAACTCTTCTTTGAATTCTAAGAAATATCATCCTGTACAATTCTGGTGGAAAGCCCTAACTGAAGTCCCAATTGTGTGTACAAAACTTCATGAAAATAGTTCTTGTCCATTTAGAAAGGAATAGAAATTAAGTCAGCTGAGAAGCCAGTCAAGGTTTAACTAAATCTCCCTGAGAACATTATGTTGAGACTGGCCACAGAATAATTTAGCGAACCAAGAGAATCATTGCAAATGTCATAGGCCACACAATTATCCAATAGAAAGAGACAATAAAGAGTCTTTCCCATAATTGAGAGGACCTACATAAGAATCATCACTTTATGATATGACTAAAATATCAGGCTGCTTGTAAAGAACTTCTCTAAGGCTTATCCAGATTCTTTTCCCTGATTGGGCCATACAGAGTAGTTTTATTGCAAACTTGGTTGACAGATAAACTATCTCTGTACTTTAAAAAATTAATAGCAGGACAATAAATGCTCACACTGGAGATGGCAGGTGTGAAGAAGGGGAAAAGGACACTGGTATTAACACAATAATAGTAAGTTGTAAGAATAACACAAGGGATATAAAAATAAATGTAAATGAGTAACAATAACATGATGCCATATTTAGAAACACAAATAAAGTTGCATTACTGGGGACAGCTGATAACAGGGAAAACTAAAGCAAAATTCAAAATTCAAAATGTAAAGGATTGAAAAGTATTCACAAAAAAAAAAATGGCAGGGAAAGATTAAGCCATACTTGTCTTGTGAGGGAACACGAAATTGTTCCCATATCTCTTGCAAGATGTTGAAGAACACGAACCAAAGGCATCATAAACAGATCTGTGAAACTTTTCCAACACTCAGCTAGTGTCTCCATAACAGAAACCACAAAGCTAATCATTGAATTAGCCAAGCTAACCTCGAGTGTTATCTGAGGATCAGTAATTGCTAAAAGGTGTTTTTGTATCAATTCCACAACCTTGGAATGTAATAATTTAATGTCCTGTGGTGTATTAACAGCATCTACAGGAAATGCACCAAAGACCATTTTTAACAGTGTACATAATGACTTCCCTATGTCCAATAAGTTGCTGTTAAAACATGGCTCCAGTAACTGCAAAATAATATTACAACAAAATTATAAGCAACATCATAAATATAAAATTGAACTTATACAACAATGTTTGTTTCAAGTGTAGCAACTTAAAACACCTAATATTTTTGCAAACATACCTGAATTATCTGCTGAACATTATTTTGAATGAACTGATGTGCATGCTTTTCCAACACCTTATTTGTGACAGCCAGTCCCTCTGCAAGAGATGGGGGAATTCTGCTTTCCCCTGAAGGCTGCAAACTGTTGACTTTGAGTAATGTTTTCAAATAATTGAATCTTATGTTGGCTGTTGGCCAAACCTCTAACGCATGTGATAGAAGCTCTAAGGCCTGTTTATGCATTGAAGACATTTCCTTGTCCCTGTTTTTTTTAATAAGTGCAGCCTGAATAATATACAAACAAAAATTATTTAGATATATTGGACATGACTATAATTACAGTACTCTTAACTTCCTCAAAGAAAACCGGCATGCAAACATTCATTTTGCATGGTACTGTCCTATTCCACAAAAGCAATCATCAAGAATTTCGAAATGCCTGTGGGACTAATATTCCATTCACATAACTGTAGACAAACAATGTGCCTGTGGGATTAATATTCCATTCACATAAATGTAGACAAACAATGTGCCTGTACAATGTCTATAACATACTCTTGTTGCACTGGCATTCTAGCGTTATAAACCCTGCCCCTCTATGTCTGGCTACTTCCAAAATCATTTATAGAAATGAATGATATTCTTTTTTATCATAATTGTTTGAGACCAACTCAACAAGATTATGAAAACCATGAAAAAGTAATAGTACTGAGTAGTTAGTCCTGAGTGTAAACACTAGAATTAACATTTCAAAGAAATTGCATTACATTTCAAAGAAATTCAAGCTTGCTGGATAACAAGGGAGGGATTTTATTTAAATGCTATATTATAATAGATCCAAGAATCACTTTCATATGAAAAGTAGAAACTTTATCTTGAATTTCTTAACAAAATGCCAACATTAAATCATTACTGCCAGAGGGGGGAAAGCTCAATTAATTTCTCATGAACTAATAACAATTTTCACATACTCAAGTTTGAATAAATAAATAATACCCAAATAACATATATGAAAAACTAAATGAACATGGACATATTGATAGCATTCTTACTTCTCATGTGTACCAGTACCATCCAATAAGATATAATTATAAAAGATTCAACACATTCTCACCTTTATAAGAAATTCAATAATCATTTCTTCTATATCAGCATTTGGCTTGTGCTCTTTATCAGGTGGAGTAGCTAATTTAGGTATACCATTATTTGTTTCTGCTTCAGCCAACTTAACTGTCACAGATGAATCTGAACTTGAATTAACTGGTTGCAACTGTTCTTCAGTACCTGAAACTGCCATCACTTCTGATTGATGTTTCTCCAAGCATAAAACACGCCCAGCTTGCTCTGTAACACTTGACATATCGGAAGGTTGCACATGTCCATGGGTATATGAAACTACCTTCATTCGTGCATGGCATTGTTTCTCCCACCCTACAAGCACCCTAAGAAGCTCCATGGCAAGACATCTATTTTCTAAGGGAGCGGATGGTAAAAGCGCAAGGCGATTCAATGAATTCACTATTTGTGGTACAAATTTTGCTCGAAAGCCATAAAATAAATCTGAATGGTACACAATAAGCTGGAAGATATGAATCAAGTTAGGTAAGGAATATCCCTTTTCAATTAGAATTCCCTCCATAACGTCAAGCCAGTCACCAGACGGCAATCTTTGTGGCAGTAATGGTATGAGAATGTCAAGAGCTTGCTTTACTAAAACTTTATTTGCAGACTGGTTGCTAGTCAACAGAGCAGAAAATACCTGTCATACACATGAAAACTTGATTAACACCATTTTTTCTAGTTCAAAGCCAAACCATCATGATTGAATCATTTTTTCTTTTGATTATGATTTACATATGAAAATCATTACACTCCAGATGCAAATATACCAAATCTACAAAGAAAACAAGTGATCAAAGTAGGTAAATGGGACTCAAGTGTCACATTCAGTTGAGACAGTCGAAGGCATACCGGACAATGCTCAAAAGAACAAAAAAGTGCAATGTACATGAAGAATAAAAAATACAGGCTCCGACCTGGAATGGGCAAGCCATGTCCAATGTAAAATGGCATCGTGTGAAAATATACATCTCAAATATAATACAGATATGATATGGTTGAAAAAAAAGGTGGATTTCAAGTGAAGTCCGTAATCTTAAAACAATTATTACCAGCCTATGCCCATTGGAGCTGAATCACTGTTGACCCTCTTGATGAGTGAATGTAAAATTTGAAGGTGTCTAAGTAGAGATTGTCACAGCATTATGGAATGGATAGGATCCCAAAAACTCTCCTATCATTCAAGGTCAAGGGCTCTCTAGATGTAGAGAGGAATTTAGAGATGTTTGTCTAGACCTCCTGGACTGTGGACATGGGTGATGTTGATTTTGTTGGCCTGTGTGACGAAGATCATCTATCATTTGAGAAAGAAACAACTCTATCATCTGATAAATCTTAGTATTGCCTTCTATTGTAAAAGTGAAACAATAAGATAATAAATTAGTGGTCTGTTGGGGCTGTGAAAGCCCCTCTAAGGCCTGCCGCCTGATGGCATCCACCTTTCATAGGAATACAATCAAACACCCTAGTTAAAGTATTGAAATAAAGTTGAGAGTGACCTCCTTCAGTTTTTGTATGAGAAATAACACCTGCCTCTAATCTCAAAGTACATGAAGCACCTAAATATTAAATTTTGTTTTGTCCCTAACTCTTATATAATATCAGTGTGTTGTTTTCGTCAATTTGTTAAGTAGACGAAAAGGAGAAAACCAAGAGAACAGAAGTCCACTTCAAATCCAAATTATGAATTTATTCATGAAGCATAGAGTTCAATTATAGATAAATGATAGGGATTAGGTGTGTTAGGTGTGGTACATTTTATGTAATAAACCGTTATCTTTTAACGGTTGTCTATTTTTAATTGTGGTTGTTGTAACGGATAAGGTGCACCGAAAACATTGAATGCAACCTTATCCGAAATATGTGATGTATTGCCTATTTATAGGCCTGTGTTGTCAATGAAAACTCAGTTTTTGGATTGTCAATTGTTTTCCTTTGTCTGTTGTAATTGCTCCCATATCATTGGTATCAGAGTAGGTTACGGATTACAGGCTAGTATCCTCCTCCCCTAGGCTGAGATCGGTTTAGACGAGAAATGAGAACGCCTTCGTAGATCTGTTTGTGGAGAAGTTACATTTTGTTTCAGACATTTTTCATTGCAGGCTTCTTACGGAATTGTTGATTCCATTTTGCGGTTTCGTCCCGCTTTGCATGGCAATTTTTGACAATCGCCAAACTCCATTTATCTTCGTTGTCATTTTCGCAAGAGTTCGTGATCTGGAGCTACTCGTTTACGGCGTGTTGTTTGGAGCATTGATTCGAATTTTTCAAGCCTCCATCTGATTTACGGTGTTTGTGCCTCTCACCGTTTGGCCAGATCTGCCATTTCTGGTTCATTGCTACAATTTTCAAGGATAATTTGGCAATTTTCCGACGGTGATCATCCATTTTCGGCACCACTTTGCTGTCTCACACACCCACGCAAATTCTTGGCGTGTTTTTTTGGTGGTTTACCTCCTTCAATCAGGTGATTTCGGCTTCTCTGCAGTGATCCGTAAGCTCCTCAGTCTCACGTCTCTCTCCTGAGAGCTCCGACGCACACTCTGTGACCTTCCTCGATAATTTTCATCCTCAAATAATTACCGGGAAGCGATATTTCGCTTTCTAAGGTTTCACCGAAAAAATTAAACATTTTCCGGTGCTCATTTTCTAGCAGCATTTATTTTCGTGGCAACTTTCCGTCCGTCGCCGGTCCACCAAACCGTGTTCTGGTCAGCTTTCCACCTGTCATTTGACCGTTGCACCTATTGCCATTCACTAGCCATTGGAATCCCTCTTGGTCATTGCACCCATTAAATGCTTGCCATTCAATACCATTCCAACTTACCACCATTGGAATTTATTTTTGTTGAAAATTAAATCCTAGCCATTGCAATTAAATGTTGGCCCACAATTAATGTTGGATAATAGTTTTTTGGTGCATAACTGTTGGCATTAACTCCTCCATTACTTACTCCTTGGCCATTAATTATCATTATTGTTGCTATCCGCCGTTGGAGTTGCCACTAATTAATGCCATAGCCGTTGGACTTTGTTGCCTGCCGATAGCCGTTGAAAAACATTTAATGTCGTTGTCATTGAAGGTAATCCAATTGCAATTATTTAATGTCGTGGATACTTGCCAATTCAATTGACCGTTGAAAACTGCATTTTTGCCGGTTTCTTATTCCGGGAGTCCTCTTGCAATTTTTCATTTTTACAGAGCCATTATTTTTCCGAGTATACCCTTGCCTATACTTGTTGGAAAGCTCATTTCGAGCTCTACCCATCTGTCCTGGTACTTTTTCCGTTTGCCCTTGTTTTGTCTCCGAATTGTGTCCCAAAGAATTCCTTCTTCTCGGGCCCGCATCTTTGCATTCTAACAGCCATTTTGTTATTTTTCGGCTTTTCTTCCTGGCTCGCACCAGACATATGGCTGCCAACATGGCCTTAGCCGAAAAATTGGCCGAAATCTCCACCAATCAGTTCGCTGCATTGGCCGTTGTAGTTAATTTTTTGGTAGACAAACTTACGGATCTCAACATCAAAATATTTGCACCTTCTGCTTCCAGTGCTAAATGTGAGGTTTTCATATATGAAGGTTCTCGAGATCCTAATGTTCTAAATACCTGGACCCTCGATATGGAAACTTGGTTTAACTATAATCAAACTACAGAGGAAGACAAAGTTCTATTTGCTTGGTTGAAGCTTTCTGGTATGGCTAAGGTCTTGATCACTAAATGTCATCGCACTAAGAACCCCATTCACACATGGGACGGCTTGGTCATAGTTTTAAAAGCAACATTTTATCCCTATCATTATGATGCTAACTTAAAGGTTCATTGGCTCCGTATTCAACAGGGATAAAATCAATCTGCTTAGGATTATGTGTTTCAATTTAATCGTTTGCGTGTTTTGCTATGCGTTATTGATCCTACAGATGATCTGATTCTTAAGTTTGCAAGTGGGCATCATGCACACTTTTACCATGAGTTGAAATACACTCCATGTGCCACTCTTGATGAGGCATTCAACCATGCTCAGATGGTAAAGGAGAAGTTCATTACTTAGTGCCACGGTCCTCGTTACTCGTCTAGTGGATCCATAAACGAATTTCATCAACAGTACCAAGAACCATGACCCTCTTCTTCTTCTTATCTCTCCCCTTCTTCTCATAATCCTGACTCTCATAATTCCTCTACTTCCAAGCAAATATTTCATTCTTCTTCTACTTCTCGATAATTCTGTCGATATTGTAAGTGATTTGGGCATGACAAATATGCATGTCCCAAGTTGCAGAATTCCTAATAAGAAGAATCTCATTATACAGTCTGATGAGGGAACATTTGATAACCCCATCAAGACTACTGGTGAGGCAGGAGATATATGAGGATTTGAGGGGAAAGTCGAATGATATCACATTGACACATCAAGTTCTCACCCGAGGTCGTGATCGTTTATTTGTAACCCGTGCCCATTTCGTCGTATAATTTTTATGTAGACTGTATCATTGACAATGGCTCACAAAAAAATTTGATTGCGTAGTCCATTTTTTATAGGCTTAAGTTGCCCACCACACCTCTTCCATTTCCATATACTCTTGGGTGGAAGGATGATAACAATACTTCAGAGATCACACACATGTGCTTAGTTGCATTTGATTTTGGTCCTAACTTCATAGATAGGGTTACTTATGATGTGAAACCCATGGATTTTTGTGGGTTATTGTTAGGCAAGCCACATCAGTATGATAAGCATACTACTTATGATGCCTGTCATAGTACATACACTTTGTAGCATGAGAAAAAATCCTTTCTTGTTTGTAGTGTTCCACCCACTGCACATAAGGCTTGCACTACTCTACAGATGACATGACCCATTGCTTTGATTTTCAGCACACCATAACAGCTTGACGTTCAGCCACGAGTTCTTTTATCCACTTCACAACACCTACATCGGGCTCCTATTTTTGTTGCACCTAAAATTTTGGTTGTACCTCCAACAGCTTCTTTCCCTCTGTTCCAATAGTTGTTTTTGTGGCTTCCGCACCTGCTCCCGTTGTTGCACCAACATCTCTTTGTGTTGCTCCCTGCTCCTACTCCAGTTGTCACTCCTCCTCCAGATGTTCTTTTGGTTCCTACCATTCCAAATCCTACTTTCTTCACATTGCAAAACTTTCAACATTTGGTGGTCTATCGAACACTGCCATTTATACCTACTTATATTGGCAGTCCACGTTGCATCTACATGGCACCTCATTTTGGAGCATCTCCATAGCCTCCGGGAGTCACACCATCTTCCTTATTTTTTGGAAGCATTGGAGGCCAATGCTTATACGATGGGGAGGAATGATAAGGATTAGGTGTGTTAGGTGTGGTACATTTTATGTAATAAACCGTTATCTTTTAACGGTCGTCTATTTTTAATTGTGGTTGTTGTAGCAGATAAGGTGCACCAAAAACATTGAATGCAACCTTATCCGAAATATGTGATGTATTGCCTATTTATAGGCCTGTGTTGTCAATGAAAACTCAGTTTTTGGATTGTCAATTGTTTTCCTTTGTCTGTTGTGATTGCTCCCATATCAATAAAGAAGATAAGTTTGAGAAGAGGAGAATTGGTAACCACATCAGTGATCTACTTCTGCACTAGAACATAGTCGATTGTTCACTCATTTAGTTTATTAGTATGTTCTTGGTAACTACAGTGCTTTGTAACAACTCTTTATGTTGAGTCCCATTGACCTACTTCTGCCATTCGTGGCTTATCTCTACGCATAGGTTGTTCACATTTGGTCGTAAAAATAACTAGTTTCATTGATTATGGAGAGAGCAGGCAAAGCTTCTAGTTTGGATAAGACCTTGACATTTATTTTCATGTAATCAAAGTGTACAACAAAAGCCTTTGCACTCTATATTTGTAATTTCTTTAATTCATTGTATCCATTTTATCATTTACCCTAGCAAGAAAAAGACATGGGATGCATTTTTCTATGGAGGATTAGCTTATGTTGGTCATCCATTTCACCATGATAGTTGTAATCAGTTCATATTTATGATTTTGTGGGCTATTTTCATGCTCCCATTTTAGGGGGAAACTTCATATCAGCTCATTGTCTCTTTGTTAAAGCATCTTCATGTTGAAAGTCTTCAGTCACAGAGAAAACAATTCATAGCACATTAGTAAAATGTCATTGGTAGATTGCAGTATCATATATTTTGTTGTGGACATATCAGCTCTTTTGCTGTGGCAGATGCAGTCCAAACAAAGGGGAAGTATGTGGGTATTTGGAATTGTCCTCCACTGGAGGATGCTAAGGTTTTGGGCACAACCAACCCAGGGTCACATGATAGTGATGTTTGTTGCCATTTTTCACCAGTTCACATGAGGCAATTGTTGTTGCACTAGTGGTAACTGTTGAATACATAATGAACCCCGATTTTGACATCATGTTCAGCATTCAGTTTGAATTCAGTTTTGAGATCAGTCTAATAACATTTTTGTGGTCACCTGTGGAATTATCCAGTCAGATACATAAGTTTGTCCATGTTTTTGACCCAACCATTATGCCAATTTCTTTATTTTGAATGGGATTTTGAGGGACCAAAGACCTCTTACTGGGGATGTGTGATCATGATTGAAAGAAATACTAGCAAATGAAGAGTCACTAGAGGAGTTGAAGAGAAGACTTTTGACCTTCGATGCCCTTGTTTCTTTTCCCATTGCTGAAAAAGCATAAATTAGGTGTGTTACAGCATTTCCTCATTATCAAGGTAGGATTTTGGGAGATTTGGGTAGTGTAGGTTATTTATACTGTCATTTGTTTAGAGAAAGTTTGTTTGAGTTTGTGCACATTGTACTGTCATTTGCATTTCAGCAGGACAAGCTTAAGCAGAATGTTTTCATAGTTTTTCTTCCCCTAAAGAGTGGCCTTACATTAATCATTATTCTCCTGCCATTTTGTCGTGCTTATTCTCATTGTGAATGGTTGTTGACTTCGCTTCTCTGTTCTTGTGCAATTTCGAGCAGTGTTTTTCCTTCATTTTAATATATTAATCAAGCTCCTTTCTATTGTTTTAGTTTTGAATGGAGAAGGATCTATGTGACTAAGAAAATGGAGAGCTGCCACAGATCAAGTTTGCACTCTTTTTTCTTTCCCAAATGCATAAAGTAAGCATGCTATCTATTTTATCTAGCACTCCATCCCTTCGAATCTGCTGTTGACCTTTTTTCACTTGTTCTTTCATCTTGTCTGTATGCTCCTTCAAATTGAAGACAAAAGTTTACTCTCGATTTGTGATAATTTGATATTACCCATAAGAAGTAGAACAAAAGACCCCTAAATGACTAGCAAACATAACACTATGTACAATTACTTTGACAGCCTATTAATAATAAAATTATTGAAGATATTTATACTCAGATTGCATTGCTTCTATGATTATTCCCTAAAATTCCTCCATATATCTTTTCATGCCAAAAGCATATCCTAAGAAATGATATTAAATTAAAGTAATGGTAATCAAAACAGGTCAATGATTCTCAATAATACAGCATATCAACGAGTGTACTCGGTCAAGAAAGACCCTAGAACAGGGAAAAAACTATCAAAGAAAGTTAGAATCTGGCAGAAAAATTAAATCTTAAAACAAAAATCAGAGAGGGCTTACTGAAAAGCATTGAAACCCACTATATATGATCCAAGAACTAGTACAAATAAATAGCCACATATGGGGGAGATCCCCCAGTAAATAAACAATTGACAAGGACAAAGAATAAATAACAGAGATTTGTTTATAGTCATTTTCTCCAATTGCACCCTGATAATTTTTCATTATTATTTGCAGCTTTATACATTTCATAGCTTTCGCTTCTTGTACATATCATGCTTGTTACTCTATATTCTAAATACTTAACAGTTCGCATATCTTCCTTAGTGTGCCTTCATATAAACTATAACTGTAAGTAGTTTAAGGCCTGGAATACAACATGGGAACACAAGACAAGCGATACCTACAGAAACTCGTATGTTGCAAGCAGTGACAAGAACATAAGTGCCACTTTCTGTTGGTCCAACTACCAAATGTCCCTTCAAGGAGCTTAAACCAGTATCACCATGAGAGTTAATTTGCACAACATTAAACAAGATGCATATTTCTGGCTATAATGGAGATCAGAAGATGATACTTGCTCTGTACTGTTGAATAAACCCTTAAAAAGCCACCTTAATTTGAAATGAAAAGGCGGTGTTGTTTGTTAGAAATAATTCATGTACGGGATCCCAAATTGTGCTGCATATTACTGCTAAGGATTGATCTTAAGGAGTTGAAGTGATTAAATACATTGAGTTTCAAGGCAGAGAGCCACGTTCAAATCTTGCTAGACAATATATGCATAATTGAAAATAATGTTGTTCTAATACCACTATGCTGTTTCTTGAAATTCCATATTGACACAGTAATGATGTAATACAAGTGGGGCCTGTTTCAATAGCATATAAACAATTAAGTTTATCGCTTTTACTAATATGAAGTATTATTTTGGACATTTATTTCCAAAACACAGTGGTGCTATTTTGTGCTTCATTTTGAGGTCTCTTGTTATTTTGCTAGCAAACCAGAATTAGTTGACCTGCTACTACAATAAACAACTACGATAGATGCACAGTTTGCTTCCCAGGAAAATTAAAAATGAAAAAGTTAGAATTGAACTAAAGAAATCAGGCAGGTTAACTGTAATAATTTGGCAGCCCCTACCTGAAGCATAGTTTGGTTGGGAACTTCGTAAGCTTCAAAGAAATGGCAAACATTAACAAAGGCCCACTGTCTGCTTGCACTATCTTTTCGCTTGAGATTATTCTTCCCAAATTTGTAAAGTTCTTTCCAGTGGTGTGCAATGGGAAGATACTTTAGCAATAACGTTGAAAGCTGCAAAAGCTCTATCCTTAAAGGCTCTTCATATGTGGCACATACCTGGAAAAATATGCCAGGCACCATCAAAATTGCCAGCAAGATTGTTAAAACATCAATTTCCACCAAAATAGAGAAGAAAAACAAAACCATAATTTGTATGTTAGAGATTAATCTCTAAAATTGCTTAAAATTTGACTGCCTGTACTTCAAAATTATACCTCTTCAGGTGGATCAAACAATTTTTCAGCAATTGTCTTTATAATAAGAGAGTCAAAAATATCGCAACCCTGACCATTTTGAAAAGCATGAGCAAGCATTGGAAGAATCAACATTTGCATAGCAACTACTAAGTGACCCTGCGTTAATTCCTTTGACTGAAACAGGTGCAGAAAATGCATCAGAATTGCCTTCTTCAACTGGGGGGTATATCCCTCGGAAACCTGCTTGCAGAACACAGTATAAAATCATTCACCATTGTGTGAGAATTGCATGCAGCCTAATGAAGAGGAGGAACATTAATGTTTGTTCTATGTTTAATGCATGAATTCTAAATAAAGCTTTTTCCAAAAGTCTACATCACAAATAATCAAATGAAATAAGTCATAATGAACAAACCTCAGTGATGTAATATTCTTTTAGGAAAGTGTAATTCATGGGAGTCTTGACCAAGAAAATTGATAATATATCAATTAGTACACTAACTTCAGTTTTATCACATCTCAGATAACTTAAAAAACACTTGACAAGTTTCTTGCTCTCTATAACCTGCAATATACAGTTATACATTAGAAAAGACATTATACTGATGTCATCTTATTTGTAGTTCAGAAGCTTACAACAAATAGAAAAGACAATTACTAAAGCACATTGTCAAATTTATAATTTGCTCCTGTACAATATAACCTGCAATATACAGTTATACATTAGAAAAGACATTATACTGATGTCATCTTATTTGTAGTTCAGAAGCTTACAACAAATAGAAAAGACAATTACTAAAGCACATTGTCAAATTTATAATTTGCTCCTGTACAATTGTAGAATATCCATCAGTTACTGGTTATGTTTTACTATGTGCCCTGTCCTTGAACATTCACTTACAAAATAATTTCATTTTTGTTTTCAGGAGCCCTATCTGACAAAAACATACTTCTGGCAGCTGAACAGAAATAAAATTACATTAATGTGCATCATTTAACAAAGTGGATCAATGGAACTAAGAAGTTCACCAATAAATAAGAATGACGACTAACAAAGAAAAAATACCAACCAAGGCGTTGCCCATGATAGGTGACCCTAGAAAATGTGTCTCAAAGTAACTATATATAGACCAAGTAGGAAGGGAAGTCTATTACAGTCTAGGAATGGGCCCTCAAGCAGAGAGTCTCAATGTAAAATCAAATAGATGATCAAAGAGAGCATTCAGGGTTAGGGTATCCCTACACTCTCTCCTATCATCCAAGGTCATGTTCCTAGAGGTAGAAAGGATGTTGTGTCGCTTGTCTATCCACAAGGTCCAGATCCAACAGAGTCAAGTTGCCCAATCTAGATGGGTTGGAGGAGGACAAGATATCATGTTGATGATCAGAAAATAAGTATATTGTCTCAAATATCATTTACTCTTTATACTAATAGGATTTATGCTCGAATTGCATTTGACCCATCCAATGTCATAAATGGTCTCAAACAAAGATGTAATAAGCAAGTCAGGCCTAAAGCAACCTTGTAATGATGCCTGAGAGCAGCCACCTTGTGAAAGAAAAATGCAAGACAACTTAGGGTGATAGTGGAAGGATGTGAGTGACTCTCCAAAGTCACGATGCATGAAATAGTAAATTTCGCCATTTCATGCTAAATTAGGCAACTATTGAAGATGGAAATCAGCAAGTGTGATTTGTGCTTGTGACTGCAGTTCAACAAATGGATGGCGGGGGTTTCACTCTCCCCAACCTCCGGATCTTGGGTTGGTTCCTTGAAAACGTAAAGAAACTAACCTAATTGTGCACAAAATGAAATCTAATCTAAGTGCATAAAGAGTAAATCTAGTTTACTTTGAGGGAAACAATGCAAAAAAGAAAAGAAATACGGTCAAAGCCATAGCAAGATTTAGGTTGAAGGGATTGAATTGTCCAGTAGTGACCAAATAATTTCAATGGATAAGATCTTTGAACAACTTGCACCAACAATAAGAGAAAGGACTAACGGAAGAAACAAAAGCATAGCCATTGATTTCATACATCCAAGAACGAAAGGTTGGAGACATAATTGATTTAAGATGTCCTACACATTCTTTTATTGTTGTTTTCTAAAACATGTCAAGTACAATATTACTCCAAAGAGTAGCTCTAGTATGTTGGGTTCCAAAAGACCCTTACAATGAGAATTGTTCTCTTATTTATACTTGCAAAATAAAAACCTAATCTATTCCTGGACTTGCAACTCTGTCTTTGAACTACAATTCAAAATTCAATATGATATTATCATCATTATCCACTCGCCAAAAATAGGTGCATGATTTAGAGTGAGGCATACGAAGCTAAGGGCAAGGTGCACCTTAGAGCTAGGTGGAGTGGGGCACACCCAAAGCAAGGCACACTCAAAACAGGTTAGAGTGGAGCGAGGCACATTGGTGCAGGGTGAAGCAAAGCAAGGCACACTGGTGCAAGGCAAGGCAGAGTGGGGCTCACTCAAAGTGGAGCGCACCAAAAAAGACCAAAGTGGGGCACACTCAGAGCGGACACACCTAGAACGGAGTAGAGTGGGGTGCACTCAAAGCTGAGAGAGACACACTCATAATGGAGCGGGGCAAGCCCAAAATTGAGCTGGGTAAGGCACACTTAGAATGGAGTGGAGCGGGGTGCATAAGATCAAGGTGCACAGAAGCAGGATGCATCGAAGAGCAGGGTGCATAGGACCAAGGTGCACAGAAGAGCGAGGTGCAGGGTCTATCCAAACACTTAACCAATTCTCATTGATTTTTGCCTTGCTCTATCTTTTGCCTCACCTTGTGCAACAAATCTCCATTCAGAGTGTGATGGTAGTACCAAGCTAATACAAAAACTAAATATGAAGTGGTCCTAATTATCTATCTCATAAATGGTGCAAAGATGGCAGATCTTTATCCTCCCAAGAAATTTGAAGGTCTCTCTTGATATGTGAATGATGACAACTTCGCATGTGAACTAGACAATCTTTAACACTATTGGTCTCAGTTGCCCACTGGGAATCCTTAAGCCATGAGACCAATAGTGTTGAATATTGTCTAATGGAGTGATGGCATCGACAAGCTGGATTTGCTCAACATAAAAGGTCAAATGATGATTGAGAAGTCATGGGGGAAAGGTCCAAGTTCCCCAAATATATTTTAGTATGTCTTCTCGAAAAACGTTATTAATTACATCCCACACAGTAAAGGATGAAGGGGAACGCTTAAGGAGTACCTGAAGGAAGGAAGTCTATCAATCGATGTTCAAATAGATTGGAAAAGCAACCTGGCATTAGAATACTAGCAACACCAAGACCCAATACAACACTAGGAGTCAATCAACTATTAGAAGCAGATTTTTAAGTGATGGTACTTTGCATGCCCAAAGGTGGAGTCACTCATGTGTCAAAGTCTATGCAAGTAGGATGTAATCCTAAACATACTCTCTCAAGACAAAGGGGCTAGTCCACAAATTCATCTTGAATGATGCTCTATGGAATTGATGCTCGTAGAAGATTATACATTACAACATGAGAGTTTGAACTCTCTGAATACCAATCTGATTTGTTGGTCCCAAGATAGGACCTGAAATCTTTGAGGCATAAAGGGTTTTAGGTTTAATAATGGTATAAAATACGGGTGTTTTCGAACGAATATCTTGAATATGTATCAAAAAGCACTAAACACACAATGTGGCATCTAGCTACAAAAGAAAACAAAGAGGAATTGCATAGGAAATCAATCTTTGTTTCATTAAGGAGGTGCACCAATGAAGAAGCAATCTACTGGAAGGTGGGATACAAATAAGCACATGAATAAATAAATGTACTCTATCAATATCACGTAAGTTATATCACAAGACATGAAGGACATTCTCCATTGAATTCATCTTTTTGCCCATGCATCTAAGATTTGCTGCTGTAGTTGAGCATACAACCATATTTTGAATATTAATTCAATCTAAAATCTCAAAAACATAATATGAACTAGTGTTTCCTCTAAATTTATTGTCATGGAATCACTAACAATCAAGCCTAATCTCTCTCTCTCTCTCTCTCTCTCTCTCTCTCTATATATATATATATATATATATATATATATATATGTTGAGTAAATTTCTCTATTAACAAGTAGGACCACTCACAATTTCTCAATAATCCAAGTATTTTAAATAACAAGTCCACTTTGTTGTTTCTTGATTCTACAATACAGCGGGTAAGATAAGTTGTAGAGGCACAAGTGTGTGCTTTGAAAACAAATCAATAGTTCAATAATGAATCCAAAAGAAACTTGCATCTTAGACAAGATTCTCAACTAAGAAAACTATTCTCATATTTACAAAACTCACAAGGTTAAGACCGAAATTCATTTCATTATCTTTGTAAATATCTCATAATTCTCCCATTGTCCCTTGCTTTATATTTATAACCACAATAATTCCTTGGTTCTGCACACTCTCCAACAATTATAATTATTAGCTTAGATATCTAAACTATAGATACTATTAAATGTTGAGAGTATCAAACTCGAGGCACCTTTCTCGTTCCTTAATATTAATCTTAGGGTTAGGGATTTGAAAGGTTGTAGGCAAGAAAATACTTGGTGGGTAAATTATTTAAAAAGTGCAAATTAATAATATAACGTAACAACTTCCAAAAATGGCAATAGCAGCAATTAATCTCAAAAATGCTGTAATATACCAAAATAGAATTCAGATTCCACAAAAGTAAATCATGACTGTAAGTAACAAATCCAGATTTCGAGCCTTAAAATAATCCTTGCCACTTGGAGAGGGTAAAGTCTCTTAGCCACTCATAGAGGACAAAAACTCTTATATGCACCAGAGGTGACAGAATATTACAAGTATGAATTATGATCCAATTACAACAACTCATCTATTTATAGTCTAAACAATTAACACACCTTAACCCTAATACTCAAGGACCAACTAACCTAACCTAGGGCCCGAGCTAATATTAATAAGGATAGTCGATGTGGCTATATTGGAGTCATTACATGGACGACTTGGAGCACCTATTTGACATGAAGCAAATGATCTTAACTAGGATATCATCAAAGAAGACCAATACAAATTCATGAAGAAGGGGACAAAAGACAGAATTCATTAGTTTTGGAAAGTTAAAGGGGCATTAATAAGACCAAAGGGTATGACCAAGGACTTATAATGACCCTCATGTGTATGAAAAATAGTTTTGGGAGTACCATCTTCTCTTACCCTAATTTGATGAAACCCAGAACGCACGTCAAAGCTTGGTTGAAAAAAATTTACACCATGCAATTCATCCAACAAATCATCAATAACAGGAATAGGAAACTTATCTTTAGCCGTAATCTTGTTGGGTAGGTGGAAATCGAGGCACATGTGCCAAGAACTATCCTTGCGCCAAACCATGACCATCGAAGAATTCAAGGATTGGTACTAGGACAAATAATACCCTGCTCCAACATCTACTAAACTAGCTCTCTATTTAAAAATTTTAGGGTTGGGCATAGTGGTAAGGACAAACATTTGATGGGTGACTACCTAGAACAAGGTGGATGGCATGATAACGAGTCTGCTTAGGTGGAAGGCCCTTGGGTTCACCAAATATCAGAGCATATTAACCAACAAGAGGTTGCATGTCAAAAGGAAGATCTAGAGATAACTGCTTGGTGGCCTTTGCTTCCATGTAACAAATCTAGGCAAATAAGCCTCTATTGCCCTTCTTCACTATTTTTTCCATTTGGTGGGGGCTAACATCCTTGAAAAGTAGGTGTTGTATACCCTAGAGACAAATGACCTTGCCATTTTTTGTCTATTGTACATACAATCGTTCTAGGTTCAAAGTAACATCCCCTAATTCAGACTTCCATTGAGCTCCCAAGGTGATATCCGCACTCCACAAATTTATCACATAAAGGTTGTCGATATAGGTATAGAGACCTACCCAAATGTGGACACTAGCAATAAGACCCATAGATTAAGCCATACCCTAATCGACAATCAACACATGGAACTACAAGTATCGTTGCCCTCAAAGGTCAGGATGTCAATTCTAGGAACGGGAACGTCATAAGGCCACTCAAGCAAAAATACAACACCACCTGTAGTGGAATCAATATCAATAGAGAACTCCAAATTAAGCTCACCCATACCTAGAGGAGATTCCATGGTATATTGGGTATGCATGTGGGCAGTACAGGAGCAACTGAGATCTTGCTTGAAAGGTATATGTTGGAAGAATCCTAGACCCTACCAAGGTTGCACGTTGGTAGTGCCCTAGATCTTGATGTTGAAAGAGCCATGGATATTTATTGTGAGGTGGCAATTGGAAGTGCCTTGGATCTCTTATATGCATAAGAGGCAACAAAACATTGCAAGTATGAATGATGAATCAACTACAACAAAACTCATATGTTTATAATCTAAACAATTAACAAACCCTAGCCCTAATGCTCAGGGGTTGAATAACCTATTAGAGCCTAAGCTGTTAATGATAATGACAGCCATGTGGCTATATTGTAGCTGTTAGAAATAATATATTAGCTATGAGTATATATTTGTCACTGATAGAAAAACATGACCATTACAATCCACCTCCCATCCGGGATTTAACTATAGACACCTTTTGGCACCAAGATGAGCCATTTTTTCAATTGCCAACTGTCTTTCATTAAAATCTACTATGTTTAATTTGTTTCTTAATTCTCTAAGTTTTCCCCCAAGCCCAATTTCAGGTTTAAAAAAAAAGGCTTATCAAGTCCAAGTCAAGTCTAAGTCTCAACACTATGTTACAGAGAATGAATACATCTTGCTATCCAATCTTATGAACCTCCTTAATCACTTCCAAAGATTATAATTATTTGATGGGTACAATGTTGATCACACAATATTCCTGTGCCATCCATACCTTTCAAATTGTAATCTCAATGTACAAACATGTCCACAAGTTAACATATGATTAAAGAAAGTCAACATCCACCCTTTTTTGTTATGATGACTAGAGGTGCTTCATTTGATATCTTCGGGAAACAATCATCCTCAGACTTAAGACCCTAAGGGAAGATTCATACCACCAACAAACTAATACATGCATTGCCTTTTTTTTCCCAGTAGTATGGCACACTACCCGCCCCATAGGTGATACAACCACATCCACCAAAGGTTAGATCCATAGTTGAGAAAATAAGAATAGGATCGGAATCAACATGGAAAAAGAATATAGAAAAATTGGGAATCGGCAAAAAAGGAAAAATCGACAAAAAAAAAACCGAAGAAAATGCAATTTTTCATTGAAAAAAAGCTTTTTTCATGCATATCATAATTTTTTGGAAAAAATCAGCAAAAATCACCTATTTTTGAAAAAATTGCAATTTTTTGGATAAAATCAGCAAAAATCAGGATTCTAATGCAATTCGAATTGGCAACCATGCTGAATCGGAAAAAAACAGATTGGATTGAGATTAAATTGGGATTTTCGTAACTATGGTTAGATCCATTAGAAAATGCCGCTTTCATGAAGCAACCTTATTGAACATATGCTTAGGGTAGATCTATCCCTCATTACCAGCCATGCATATAGTTAGGAAGTGTTGGCAGACTTGCATTTCAGGATACCTCTCTAGAGCTGCAGGATCTTTGACCTTGGCCTGTAGAAGAGCATCTAGAAGACATCCTCCTAGCCTAGACCAATCCCCTTTCTACATCACCAAAACTTCATTAGGTCAGTCACAGCGATTACCTATGAACCCCAACATGTGGACATGGACTATTGACTGTTGCCACATTTTGCTAGGGGTAGAAGAATTTTGAAAATTTCAAGCAGGTTGTTGCCTCCCTCCTTCCTCGGTGCAATTTCCAGTTTTCATGTTTTAATTTCAGTCTTTTCAGGTTAAGCAGAGCGATTTTCAGAATTGGATGCAAAGTTTGAAAGAAAAATGCAGAAAATCTCTAAGGCATGGCCATCCCGCGATCGCCGTCGCTGGGCGATCCCCAGCGACGCGGGCTGTTTGAGCGATCCGTGGCATGGTTTAAAAATTGTTTAAGTGTCGACGACCGGGATCGCCGTCGCTTCCCAGCGACGCCCGTCGTCGCGCTTCTTTTCGGCGACCGGGAGCAGCATAAAAAAAGGGTTGAAAATTTTCTAAGTGTCGCCCCGACCGCGATCGCCGTCGCCGCCCGCGACGCCCGTCGTCGCAGCCCTTTTGGGCGCGCGACGGAGATAAAGAAAGGCTGCCCGCCCGTGATCGCTGTCGCCGCCCGGCGACGCCCGACGTCGCATAGTTTTTCGGCGATGCGCGGAAAGGAAACAAAGCAAAAAACTAAGTGATTGCTCCCCGCGATCGCCGTCGTTGTCCACTTTTCTCAGCAGCGCTGCAGGTTTTCGACGACTTGCGGCAAGGGTCCAGCCCGCGATCGTCGTCGCTCATCAAGATTTCTCAAAGTCGCTCAATTTTTGGGCGCTACACAGCATGCACCCGAGGTCGCTCCCAGCTTCAATTCCGGAGATCGCTGTCGCTATTCAGCGATTCTCGGCATCTCCGCGTTTCTCAGCGACCGTGGGAAAAGGGCCCCAAGTTAATTTCTAAGGCAAGGGGTGCCCATTTTCGGCAATCTCCGACGGGAATTTGCAAAGTAAAGCCGGGATTCCCTCCAGTTTTTAAAACTGTTAAGCAGATAATGCCTCCCTAGATAAAAACAGACAAAGTTTCGGGATTTGGGCACATTTCACGGAGGGTGAAGTTGTACTCCAAGGATAGGGTAGGTGAGCAGTAATGACAAACCCAAAGGCTAAACTGTACTGCACCTACCGCATTAACATAAAGCGCCCCTTTTCAACCACCGAATCTGTCAAGAGTTGTACGAAGTCAGAAGGACCATGCTACAAGCCGACAAGAGTCAAATCTGGCAGCTTTTTGCAGCTTTTGCAGGTTTGGGGAGCTGTGCTCCGATTGTAAAAGGGGGAAATTTCTGCTATAAATAGCAGTGAACTTGCATTGTAAAGGGGGGGAACATATTGCTAAGAAGCTGTTGTAACTGAACACTTGCTTCCAATTCAAAGTATACTTGGCTCTGTTATTTGTCTCTTTCTTTTATGCTGCCTTCTGCAAGTATTTCTGCATCGTGTCATTTATTTTTCTGATTGCTGTCATTCTGAATCCTGGATGGCTGCATTGGCAATTAAGTAGACCTGGAATATTGAATGAAGGATACATAGGAAAGAATCACAGTAATAGTTTCTGTTACATACATTGTTTTGATTGTTGTTGGTTTAGTGATGAGTTAGTGACTGTGTTGCTTGTTCTTCCCCACCTGAAACACATGATATTTACATTTCTTTCTGCATTTTTACAATCTCTTTCCAGTTCCCTTCTCTAAAACATCAAGTAGATTAGTATAGGAGCCGGCCTTCTCCGGAGATTGGCACGGAAGGCATCCCTTCCTTCCGGCCTTTCAATCTGCTAGGCGAATCTAGGGCGCAAAAGATTAAAATCCTTTCCTAAGTGGCAGATTCGTAACCAACAGTTTCTCTGGCACGCCCGGTGGGACACGAGTGTCACACCCCATAAGCAGTATTGAAGCATCGGTGTTCGCTTCAGTGCTGTCAAAGGAGAACACCTGGCGACTCTGCTGAACCTGAATACTCTCTGAGTCTCGAAGACTGGTCCAATATCAAAAGCTTCTTCATGCATACAAGATGGAGAGCTAGGAACGCAGGACAGGAGGTGCCTGAGTTTTACGAGCTTGACATCAACGCTGCTGGAGAGCACCCGAGGCTGATTGACTATCAAGCCTACCAAGACGAAGCTTTGGAGCAGACAACTGAAACTGAGGAGACAACTTCAGAAAGCACTGACAACTACCACGATCCTGATCAAGACGATCAAGACGCAGACATGGCAAATCCTCAGCCAAATGCTCCTGAGCTATTCCCAGTCGTTGACTCCACTGGACCCCTCAATCTAGCTGGGCAAGATGTTGTTCCAGCTGCTGCTTTAAAGGCCCTTCCCACATATGATGGAACTGGGAAGACGGCCTATGAACATATCCAAGATATCTTAGCTCTAGCTGCGCTGCATGCCATCACAAATGAAAGTGTCAAGACCCGGCTGTTGGCTCTCTCTCTGCGAGGGAAGCTCTTATACTGGTACAGATCCTTGCCGAACGGCACTATCACGGGATGGGCCCAACTGGCCGGACAACTAGTCAAAGGGTTCAATGAATCCGCAGATCCGTCCTCGTTGCTGCACCAGTTTCAAACCATTCAACGACATCCGCAAGAGGAGATATCAGACTTCAATGTGAGGTTTGCGCGGTCCTGGAAAAGAGTGCCCATTGAGCTACGTCCCACCGATGGACAAGCTGCCCACTACTACCTCAGAGCCTTTAACTCGGACATCAGTTTGGTCATCAAGTTGGCCCGCGTGAACACTTTTCCTGAGTTGTATGAGGTAGCTCAAAGGCGGAGCTAGATATGATTGCCATAGGTAGACTCCCGCACAAGATGCAACCGCCGATCTACCCAGATTTCCCTCAATCACAATATCCACCGACGTCTGCTCAAACGTCTTCTTCATATTCCAGCAGCACTCCAGACAATGTGCATTGGTGCTCTACATGCAATGACCCTCACGGAGAAGCTACCTGCATGCTGCATCAACATTATGTCCAAACTCTTGCAAGCAGCAACCCGGAGGAGCAAGTTAACATGATTCGGGAAGAAGAGCGCAACTTTGCGGTCTCAGAAGAGGATCCTGTGTCGATTCTGACCAGGAGCGGTAAGAAGCCAATGGAGGCGGATGCGGCCCAGATGCAACCTTTGAAGGTGTACACCAGAAGAGAAAAGGTGCAACCTGCCGCGGAAGCTCCTGATAAAGCACCATTGCCTCCACCCGCCAAAGAGAAGGCGCCACCAGCCAAGGCTCCTGTGACTCAACCTCCGGCCGAAACCAAAGAGCAAGCTCGAGAAAAGCTCAAGTACCCGTCGCTGACAAAGCGGCAGAGGGTTGAGGCAACGCAGCAGTACCGCACCAGGTACGAGCCGACGAAAGAAACGGAGGGCCCATCTACTTCGGCCTACAACATTGTTGACGAGCTCAAGAAGACCCCGACGAAGATCAGCATGTATGATGCCCTTCAGCTCCCTGGTCAGGTGGACCTATTGCAAGAGTCACTGAAGACCGTTAAAGGAGGAAAGCCACCACAACCCGTGTTAGCTCAGCCCCTGACAACTTCAATCACCGGAAAGAACAGACCACCGCCTTTCTACCTGTCTCTGCGGATGGAAGGGCATGTGGTACACAATTGCATGATTGACTCCGGTGCCTCAACCACTGTCATGCCAAGGGCTGTCTGTGAAGAAATCGGCATGGAATATACGCGGAGCAGTCAAGGCGTCTTGCAGCTAGACGGCACTCCTGTGAAAATAGTGGGTGTCATCAAAGACATTCCTATCCAGTTGCACAAAGCGCCCGAGATCGTGGTGATCCAAGAGGTTGTGGTCGTTGACCTGGAGCCCTACTTCGGCATGTGCCTCTCGAGGGAGTTTACCGCCAAGCTGGGCGGATATTTGTCGCTGGACTACTCACACATGGAAGTCCCTTTCAAAGGGAGGAAAGTGAAAATATACAATGACAAACCATCCACTTTCCTAGTTGAGAAGATACCTGAGGAAGGGCAGCAGAATGAAACGGTCCATCTGATGACCGAGGAGTTGGCAGAAGTGGACCTAGTGGAAGAAGCCATAGAGCAGCTACAAGTGGAGGACGAGTTCTCCTTGCTGGATTTCAATGCCATGATTGAATCAGACATAGGTTGCTACTCTGTTACCCAGCCTGAGAAGCCCAAGGAGACAGCTAAAGAAGAAATAGGTCCTGCCCCAAATGAGTTGTGGAAGCTATACTTTGACGGCGCCCGATGCAAGAACGGCGTCGGGGCAGGGGTCCTTCTAGTCTCGCCATCGGGAATACAAAAGGATTACTGCTATAGGCTGGCCTGGAGTTGCACGAACAATGCGGCCGAATATGAAGCCTTGTGCTTAGGCTTGAAGAAAGCGGAGAGACTGGGGATCAAACAACTGCAGATCTTTGGAGATTCAGAGCTAGTGTGCAAGCAGATAACAAATAAGTGCTCCTCCAAGAAGCATTACCTCAAGGCATACCGCAACCGTGTCTGGGACCTGATGGAGTCATTCGACTCCCTGAATGTCAAAGCTATCTCCCGGGAAAAGAATAAACATGCTGACATCTTGGCGTCTGTTGGAGCCAGGTACGTTCCGGCTGATGACACTATGCAGAAGCCGAAGCCGGTTCGTACCATTTACAGGCCTTCTGTGCCTGATAAGGACACCCACTGGCAGGTGTTCGATTCTGATGAGCAGATCATCAATTTTTTAATCCATGAAGCAAGTTCAATCGAAGGTAGAGACCCTGATGACGAGCGGTATGAGGGGTTGATACAGTTGAAGAATAACCATGTCCCTAAGGGACTCATTACCCTTGAAAGCCTGTTTGATCAAAATGATAGAGCTATATCTCACAGGATCAAGGTTGACTCCAAGCAATACAGAGATCTGGAACTAGAACCAGGAAAGGTGATCAAAGTTGGAACAGACTGCACCCAGAGGAACTGGAACAGATTCGGGCCTTGTGCAAAAGGTATCCAGATATTGTAGCTTGGTGTTATCAGGACCTAAAAGGGTATGACAGAGAGATTATACAACACACCATAGAACTAGAAGAAGGGGTTAAGCCCTTTAGACAGAAACAAAGAGCGGTTAACCCAAAGATCGAGGCTATGATGAAGGCAGAGCTTCTGAAGATGCTAGAAGCCAAGATCATATATCCTATCAAGCATTCTTCTTGGGTCGCAAATTTGGTCCCAGTCAGAAAGAAGAACGGGGATATCCGCCTCTGTGTTGACTTCCGCAATTTGAATAAGGCCTCCCTCAAGGATCACTATCCGCTCCCGCAGATCGACCAAATTCTTCATGTGGTCGCAGGAGCTCAGAGGTTCTCTCTCCTAGATGGATTTTCTGGCTACAACCAAATCTGGGTTAGAGACGAGGACCAGCACAAGACGGCGTTCACCACCAAATGGGGAACGTTCGCCTATCAGCGCATGCCATTCGGCTTATCCAACGCTGGGGCCACATTCCAGAGGGCCATGGACCTTGCATTTCGGGAGCTCGCTAAATAAAATCATTGTCATTTATTTAGATGACATGACCGTGTTTTCCCACAAGAGGGAAGAACACACCTCTCATCTGGAACAAGTGTTTGAAAGATGCCGTGAGTTCGGCATATCCATCAATCCCAAGAAATCAGTCTTCGCGGTCAAGGAGGGGAAGCTGTTAGGTCATGTAATTTCCGAAAAAGGGCTAGCAGTTGATCCTGATAGAGCAGAAGCTCTCCTGAAACTCCCCATCCCAGTGGACAAGAAAGGGCTCCAGTCCTTCTTTGGCCAGATCAACTTCGTGAGGAAGTTCGTGCCTGATTTCGCTCAAGTCATCAAACCTATGGCCGAACTATTAAAAAAGGATGTCGATTTTGTCTGGACTGAAGAGAGAAAGAAGGCCTTTGAAGAGATTAAGGCTAGGATCGCTCAAGCGCCTGTGTTGATAAACCCGGACTACTCTAAGGATTTCATCCTTTATGCAGTCGGGGAACCTGAGAGCTACGCTGCAGTCTTGACCCAGAAAGGAGATGACGGCGAAGAGCGGCCAATAGCCTTCTTGAGCCAAGTAATCCAGCCGCATGAAGAAAGATATAATTTTATTGAGCGACAAGTGCATGCAGTCATGAGATCCTTGAAGAAGTTTAAGCACTTTGTCTCTCAGAGCCGGATTACAGTTTTTGTGATACACCCCGATGTCAGAAATTTTATCATTCAAGGGGAACCGGGTCACAAGAGGGCAGGATGGATTGCTAAAATCCAAGAATTCGACATAGAGGTGCGACCCACCAAGTTAATCCGAGGTCGGGCTCTATGCCAGGAATTAGCCAGAAGTGTTGCCGCCGAGGTGTCTGCTTGTCAGTGGGAAGATCCAGTGATGGAAGGTAACTTTGCCAACTCCTTATCAGAGGAGAGTGACTGGACAGATGACATAGTGTGGTACTTCAGCACAGGGAGATGTCCAGATCAGCTCACTGCCTCACAAAGAAGGAGGTTTAGGCTCAATGCTCTGAAGTATGTTCTGCGCCCCGAGGGGCTATTTTACAAAAATATTGATGGTGTTCTCTTACGTTGTGTCAAGGGAACATAAAAACAAAAGGTCCTCGACGAGTTCCATTTCGGAATGTCGGGAGGACACCTTTCAGGAAGGCCTACGGCCTTAAAGATGATCAAAGCGGGCTATTATTGGCCCACCATCTTCGCGGATGCGCAAGAAGTCTGCCAGAAGTGTGAAAAATGCCAGAGGTTCGCTGGTCGGAATAAGAACGCTCCAATGCCTTTACAGCCAATCCAGGTGGAGGTTCCCTTCCAGCAGTGGGGCTTAGACTTTGTTGGAAAGATCTCACCAGAATCTTCAGCAGGGCACAAGTTCATCTTGACTGCCACAGATTACTTCACCCGCTGGGCCGAAGCTATACCCACGAAGCACGTCGACCAGGAGACAGTCATCTCCTTCCTGGAAAGCTTGATAACTCGCTTCGGAATCCCAGAGGCGATTGTGACAGACAACGGTCCAGGGTTCACGGGAGCCAAACTGACAGAGTTTACTTGCAGATACAGTATTTACCATAAGGCTTCTTCCAACTACTACCCGCAGGGGAACGGCCTCGCCGAGTCGACAAATAAGAATTTGATGAATATTATAAAGAAGACTCTGGAGAGAAATAAGAGGTCCTGGCACTTGTACCTGGATCAGGCTCTGTGGGCAGACCGCATATCCGTCAAGAAGTCCATCAGGACATCCCCATACGCACTGGTTTACGGGAAAGAGGTTGTTTTGCCTACCCATATTGAGATGCCCGCACTCTGGCTGTTGGATGATGAAAAGGACAACCTGGATCCCCTTGATGCCAGGCTAGCTCAGTTGTTGCATCTTGAAGAACAGAGAGAAAAAGCTCATGAGGCTTTTATGAAGCACGCTGGCACCACACGAAACTGGTTCGCAAAAGGGGCTACTGCCAGGGTCTTCAAGATCGGGGACCTAGTGCTGAAATGGGATTCCTGGAAGAAAAAAACAGGTAATCATGATAAATTTGATGCCTTCTGGGAAGGCCCCTTCCAGGTTGCCAGGGTCAATCAATTCAATTCATTCGTGCTAAGAGACATGGAGGGTCATATCCTCCCAATACCGGTTAATGGCTTTCATCTGAAAGCCTATCGTCACTGAGAAGCGTCAAGAGGTTCCCTCTGTACATAATTTCTTTTCTGTTGTTTTAATTTGTTTATTTGCCTGAATGTAAATATGCTTTTCAGTTATTTTAATTTTAGGTTGTTGAGCCAAGTTGTCCACCAGATCCCCGGGTCTGGAAAATTTTTGATTCCAAGTGGATGCAGAAGCAATTTCCCCTGCAAAAGAAAGTCCTGGAGAGCTGAGCAAAGACTGAGTGTTCATGCTGTGGGATCTGCCCTCCGTCGCTCGCCTCTTTGACAAATCCAGGAATCGCTTCGTTTTTTCGGCGACAGCGAGAGCCCCTTCCAAGCGCTGGCCAAGTTGAGGAGAGCGACAAGGAAAATTACTAAGTAAAAGGCGCCCGAGGTCGCTCATTTTTGAGCGATCCCGGGAGCGCCATCCTTTTTCAGCGATTCAAAGCAAGAAAGGGGCGGCAGATTTGTCTAAGTGTTCAAGAAATCCCGAAATCGCTCAAATTTCGAGCGATTTCGGGAATCGCTCATGATTTTCGGCGACGGCGATCAAAGGGGTGAAAGAAGGGGGCATAAATGAAATAATTGTAAAATTTTTCTATGTATGGATCCGCCCTCCGTCATTCGCTCAATGCGTCTTCTCCCAAGATCGCCCATTTTTTGAGCGACGTCGGGAAGCGCCCCATTTTTCGAGCGACATCGGGCTTGGTAAGGAAGCAAGCAATTTGAAGTGTTGATGACCTCCGTCGCTCGCCAAAGCTGCCCGCGCCCGAGATCGCTCAAATTTCGAGCGATTTCGGGAAATATGCAAAATTTTACGCGGGCCGCGTTTCTCTCCATCCGACGACCTGGGAAAGTGTGCCAAAAAGGGGTTAAGGCCCATTTTTCAAGGCGCGCATCAAAGAAAGGGGATTTGCACAGATTCCAAAGCTGATTGTTTTTAAGAGAAAAGGGTAAAAGGGGATGTGCTTTAAAGATAAAAATTAAATATTGGCGCCTCCAAGGAAGATTTTATGCATGGCCACCCGAGGATAAAATCAACGTCCACCAACTCCGTGTGCCCGACATTAAATTCAAGTGCCCTCCATTAAAGGCCCATCCCGAGTTCGCTACTATAAAGCACGACCTCTCAGAAGCGCTTTACAAGTTAAAATCCGACGCGCTCCAAGCTGCACTGAGAGTGAAATTCAAAGTTTCTTACAGACGAGCAACAACTGAATTGAATTCTGCCTTCGCCATGGGAAAGAAAGAAAGTGGGCAGAAGAGTGCAGCAGCAGGCCGAGCAGCTTCAAGCACGCCAGAGAGTGGGCAGGAAAGAGAAAGAAAAGATAAGGGGAAAGCCCATGCGTCGGGAGCCGAAACAGTGAAGAGAGCCCGCACAGCGCCGCCAAGGCCAATTCCCCCGCCTCCCATTGATAATTGGATAAAGCTCAGAGACGGGATTTACTCCCAGAGCATCAGCCAGCTGCGGCATACAATTGAGAACTGGCGAGAGAAGGTTTCTCCCTCGCACCCCTTCGCCGCTGCTTACCACTCCCACTTGTACTGGTTCTTGTGCCCACAGGTGCATCATTGCCCAGAACTGGTGGCGGCGATTGTGCAATATTACAAACCAAACACCAGACAGGTCTGCGACCACGAGGGCACCGTCTTGTTCTCGCTTTACCCAGAGACTGTGCGTGCTGCCTTCGCACCAAGTCTATCACTGGACAAGAATTACACTATCAGAAGTGTCAATATCGGAGAACAAACGGACAGATACACAGATAATCCGAGAATGCGGCGATTTGTGGAGTCCCAGCTCCATGAGCCTCCTCCACCCCGGTCATGGCCGAAGCAGCCTAGGCCTCTGAGTGATTTCAAAAGTACGGGTATTTATACCATGCTGGCCTGGGTTCTGGGCTGCGGCACAGATGCGATGGTCTTCCCCTACCAAATCGCTCTTGCCGAATGCATCCTGCGAGAGGAATTCTACGACCCCAAGGTTATGACAGACAAAACCAAGCCGGTCTTCTTCGACTGGGCAGACTGCGTGGCCCGTGGGATTCACTCGCACCTACAGGAATTGAGGAGCGAGGCGAGCGAAAGCTTCAGATACTGTTCGGCCCTGGCGTGGTTATTCTTGTTTCACCTGCACAGTAAAATGAAGGCGCTCCCAGTTCAGCGCAAGGATAAGAATGGCGCGCAACTTCCGGTATACGAATGGACCAGGGTGCTGCTGAGGGAGGAGTCATACTATAAGTTCAATCTGGCCTTCTTAGGCCCAGCCCTAGCCCTTCTCCACGGCACCTGCCCGCGCGTCCCGCGTCCGATGAGAGAACAAGTGATCAGCCAGGACTTTGGCGATACTTTCCGGTTAACGCAGGGGTTCGTGATAAGAATTTTTGGGTTCACGGGCAAACCCTTCTTGCTGCCGTATTACACCACAGAATACCAGTTCGCCTTAGAGGTAGTACGACAGATGGATTACACTGATCAGAAGTATGGCCAGGGGAGGAAAAAGGGACATCTGTTCAATTATCCAATCACCTGGGCAGAGATCGAAGTCGGCATCAATGGACAACATCAGTACCTGACTGCCACGCTTTTGAGCTTCGGCTTGGTCGAGCTGCCCCAAAGATGGAAGTACGATCCCCTCAACATAGTGAGGGACTTCACGAATGTACAGGACTTCCACATCTGTCCACGCAAGGAGATCATGGCCGAGCGCAACAACCCGTCGGGAGGAGACTTAGAGTGGAATATTGAAGACATGCAGTCTTTCCCGCCGTGGCACGACTTCTACTTTGTGGAGGCCGAATTTGATCCTGTCCACAATGCAGACCACAGGCCAAATACGAAAACGTACAAGAAGATGCTGACTAAACTGCAGGGCAAAGGGTGGAAACCCGAAAAGATATCAGAGTGGTGGATAATGCGTGTCCGTACTAGGAAGGAAAAGTCCGAAAAGGACTTGGCCAATGACAATGAATTCTCCACGCTCTACGATAAACACCATGCCACGTGGCAGCCCATTGTGTTCCGGCATATCGTACCCCCAGGCTTTCAACGCCTACAAAAGGGGCAGGCCCCACCCAAACAGTTGCAATCACGTGGTGGAGGGTCTAGCAGTGGGGTACAAGTAAGTCAGGCTGTAGAGCCCAGGATGCGGCAATCTTCTGAAAAACAGCCAGCCGGAGCAGTGCCATCTAAGCAAGAGGTAGCCCAGCACACGGCCCGAGCAACACAAGCTCGAGCGACACAGGCGCTCCCGGCACCCCAAAAGAAGAAACAGTTCACGCTGAAGATAAAACCCCCCAAAGCTTCAGGGGGAACCGTTAGCCCGATGCCCAGCGCCCAAGAGGAAGAGGTCACCCCTCTCAAAAGAAAGAGAAGGACAGAAAAGTCTAAAGGGCAAAAGGCTACGCCCGAGAAGGAGGCTGTGTCGCAATCCGAGGTTACGCCACCCCAAAAGAAGATCAGAACCTCGAAAATCGTTACCATAAAGGAGGATACATCCCCGTCAACGGAAGATCAGTGGATGACCCAACTCTTCAACACACCAGCTCAGGCGGAGCTCGCAGGTACGCATTCTCTATTCTTTCAAACTTCCGAGTCAGTGTCTGCGGCGCCTTCGTCCTCTGCTGTTGTACCCGTCCCCGCTGCCATTCCTTTGGTTAGCGGAGCAACAGCCACCCTTTCCATCGCCGCATCTCACCCCTTCCTTGAAGAAGCCCAACCTTCCGTCGCTGCACAATCCCAGCCTAGCCACCCGTCATCTAGCCATTCTTCCGCAGAGCCTAACGTCCTCCAAACCCTAGCCCAAACCCAACCAGGCGCCGCTGCCTCAGATCCGCCGCATTCTCCACCTCTTTCGCCCGCAGCCGGCGCATTAACTGAAAATCTGCCTGTAAACCCCGAAAACCCGTCTGCCTCCACCGCTCAGGCTGAGCCGTCCCCAAGAGCAGAAGAGCACCAAACTGCCATTTCCCCTTACCTGTTCGCAGAAGAGCACATGTCGCAGCAGGGTTTGCCCTTGGCCAGGCCTCTGTTCGGAGAGGCAGATTTAATTCAGATTATGGAGAACCAACCCGTGGCAACTCAGGTTGGACGCACCTCCAACAGATGGGCACAGAGCGTGATGAAGAGAAGAGGCGAAGAGATTGCCGGAGTTGAGAAGCGCTCCAGATTTGATTTCGACAACATGGTGCTGTAGAAGGAAAAAAGAGTTCCCAAGGTTAAGAAGCCTCTAAAAGATATGACTCCTGAAGATTATGAGTATCGCCGCAAGACCAAAGATTTGAACGAGGTCAGCTTTGAAAATGAGGCGCTGGCTCTTCATGACGGAACAGATACGCTGCGCATCAAGCACTACCAGTTGAAGGAGCGCTACTACCAGGTGGAAAATGAAAAAATCAAATTGGAGGAGGGCATGGCGAGGATGCAGGCCCAATTGGACGATTCCGAGAAAGAGTGCCAGCAGTTGAAGCAACAAGTGACAGCCTTGGAAAAGGAGGTAGCAGAATAGAAGGAGGCTGCTGAGCACCAGATAGTTGAACTCCAGGGCCAGCTTCAGCAAGCTCAACAACAGCTGGAGGAAAGGGTTGTACAGGTGGAGACATTCTCCAAGGACCGCATCAAGGAAATCCGCTCCCGGCTGTTGAAGAACTTCAGACCCCGGGCCTCTAAGTCCCTTTTGGTCCTCGCATTCGCCACCCAGATGAAAGAAGCATCCGCCCAGGGTAAGCCTGTGGTGGAGGAGGCAGAGCGACAAGCAGACCGCTGGCTCGATCTGGCTGTCAAGGTTTGGGCCCTTGAACGTCGGAACCTCCAAATTCCCCCTACAGATTCCATTGCCCGTGATTGGGCAGCTGCAAGGGCAACCTTGCATTCATTCTTTGAAAGATATCAAAAGATTCAGAGGGCCAGAGCATTACTAGACGTATTAGAAAAAGAGAAGGATATATGCCTGGACCTCTTCCAGACTCTTGCCTCGCTCGGATTCCCGAGCTTTACAGACAGCAATGGCAACTGCCTCCCTAAGGAAGAATTGCGGCCGGCATGGGACGCCTTTGGCAATGATACTTCAGACATTGATGAGTGGGCGGACCCAATTCGAGAGGAACAGGTGACGCAGCTCACCTCCAGGTTTTGCCTGATTCGCTCCTGCCTGCTAGACTTGAGCCAGAAGGCTGAGCAGATTGGTATACTCCAGATGGAAACCTTCAGGCACTTGGTGAGCGATATTCGCAGTATGAAGCCCTTCTCAGAGGAGGCCTGGACTCAGGTTCAGGTCACATTCGAACGCATCCAAGGCCGCCTTGACTCTGGGGACGCTAATCCGGAGCAAGCTACAGAAGAAGAAGAAGAGCCGTCCGAAGAAGAGTCCGAGGAGGAGGGCACTGAAAATGAATCTGGTGAAGATAGTCCCGAAGAGGAGGAGCAACAAGAACCAGAGCAGCAAGGCCAAGGCCAGCAGCAAGAAGAAGCAAGGACCGGGGGTGACTCCGGGCCCAAAGGATAAAGGCATGGGTCCTTGCATCGAGGCGAGCTCGATACCCCGCGAGCCGCCAGGAATGTTGCCACATTTTGCTAGGGGTAGAAGAATTTTGAAAATTTCAAGTAGGTTGTTGTCTCCCTCCTTCCTCGGTGCAATTTCCAGTTTTCATGTTTCATTTTCAGTTTGTTCATGTTAAGCAGATCAATTTTCAGAATTGGATGTAAAATTTGAAAGAAAAATGCAAAAAATCTCTAAGGCATGGCTATCCCGCGATCGTCGTCGCTGTTGGGCGATCCCCGGCGGCGCGGGCTGTTTGAGCGATCCGTGGCGGAGTTTGAAAATTGTTTAAGTGTCGACGACCGGGATCGCCGTCGCTTCCCAGCGACGCCCGTCGTCGCACTTCTTTTTGGCGACCGGGAGCACAGCATAAAAAGGTTGAAATTTTTCGAAGTGTTGCCACGACCGCGGCCGTCGTCGTAGCCCTTTTGGGCGCGCGACGGCAGGAAGAAAGGCTGTCCGCCCGTGATCGTTGTCGCCGCCTGGCGATGCCCGGCGTCGCACGGTTTTTCGGCGATGCGCGGAAAGGAAACAAAGCAAAGCTAAGTGTAACTGCTCCCGCGATCGCCGTCGTTGTCCACTTTTCTCAGCAGCGCTGCAGGTTTTCGGCGACTTGCGGCAAGGGTCCGGCCCGCGATCGCCGTCGCCCATCAAAATTTCTCAAAATCGCTCAGTTTTTGGGCGCTACACAGCATGCACCCGAGGTCGCTCCCAGCTTCAATTCCGGAGATCGCTGTCGCTATTCAGCGATTCTCGGCATCTCCGCGTTTCTCAGCGACCATAGGAAAAGGGCCCCAAGTTAATTCCAAAGCAAGGGTCCATTTCGCAATCTCGGTGAATTTGCAAAGTAAAGCCGGATTCCCCCCAGTTTTTAGAACTGTTAAGCAGATAATGCCTCCCCAGATAAAAACAGGCAAATTTTCGGGATTTGGGCACATTTCACGGAGGGTGAAGTGGTACTCCAAGGACAGGGTAGGTGAGCAGTAATGACAAACCCAAAGGCTAAACTGTACTGCACCTACCGCATTAACATAAAGCGCCCCTTTTCAACCACCGAATCTGTCAGGAGTTGTACGAAGTCAGAAGGACCATGCTACAAGCCGATAAGAGTCAAATCTGGCAGCTTTCTGCAGCTTTTGCAGGTTTGGGGAGTTGTGCTCCGATTGTAAAAGGGGGGAAATTTCTGCTATAAATAGCAGTGAACTTGCATTGTAAAGGGGGGGAACATATTGCTAAGAAGCTGCTGTAACTGAACACTTGCTTCCAATTCAAAGTATACTTGGCTCTGTTATTTGTCTCTTTCTTTTATGCTGCCTTCTGCAAGTATTTCTGCATCGTGTCATTTATTTTTCTGATTGCTGTCATTCTGAATCCTGGATGGCTGCATTGGCAATTAAGTAGACCTGGAATATTGAATGAAGGATACATAGGAAAGAATCACAGTAATAGTTTCTGTTACATACATTGTTTTGATTGTTGTTGGTTTAGTGATGAGTTAGTGACTGTGCTGCTTGTTCTTCCCCACCTGAAACACATGATATTTACATTTCTTTCTGCATTTTTACAATCTCTTTCCAGTTCCCTTCTCTAAAATCAAAGTAGAGTAGTATAGGAGCCGGCCTTCTCCGGAGATTGGCACGGAAGGCATCCCTTCCTTCCGGCCTTTCAATCTGTTGGGCGAATCTAGGGCGCAAAAGACTAAAATCCTTTCCTAATGGCAGATTCGTAACCAACATTGACAACCATAATTCCAGCAGTCTCTCTTCTCTCAAATGGATCCCATGGATGTTTGAACCTTGGATGTATATTATTTGTATGATATTTGAGATGTACCATATCATACCACATGCTACACCAAAACACCTTTAAAGTGCTCCATCAAAATCATAGCCTGTCCTGCCATAGAACCACCAGCTTTGCAGAGTAAGACAAGTATGCATGCATGGAAATTAGGTACATATTCTTGAAGATTCCATTTCTCAATTAAAAGTTCAAATGGAACAGTCAAGCAAATCTAGAAACTTACCTACCAGTTTTCCCATTCCATTAAAAAATACATGACATGCTTATACCCTACCAAAGAAGATACTTGGAAGGATGGATATTAAGGTCTTTATCTCTTTTTCCAAAGTAATTTATTGTAACTCCATCATAACAATGCCAAAAGATATGATGCTTGCGCAATCAATCAACTTTGTACAGAAATATGGTCAGCCTACTTGGACACTAAGATTTGATACTGACAACACTAGACACTTGAAGACACAGAGGTTTTGTTCCCAGTCCTATTACAGTACATAGACCACATATGTGTGGAATTTTTTATTTAGGACTTAATTCTTGAATGGGAGAAGAACAATGCATCCTGGTTAAATAAAGAAAACAAGTCTGAATCAAATAACTGTGATGCAGTAATTCTATGTGAACAAACAATGCAAATTTTGACCCTAACAGTGGAACAAAGTCAATCTGTGCACCTACATTGAAATAAATGTTTCTGTTAGTAAGAAACAAATACAGCATGTGCAGATTGATAGTATATTACACTATATAATGTATGCAAGAAAATGATATACTCCAGACAAAACAATCTCATTCATTGAAATAGTAAATTAAAATTTAACATATAAGCATTAGAACTTACTTGCTCCAATCTTGCACTTTGTTCATTACACATATAACTTTCTCTTAAAGATGTCTTCCACACAAGGAATAAAACATCAAAAACATGACGATTTTTATAGAGCCAATCAGGCATCAATTTAACCAATGCTAATATCAGTGACAGTCCATGGGAATAGACGAACATCTTGCATTCACTTGCACCTCTTGTGGATTGCATCCCAATAAAACTATCATCTGGCTTCACTGGCAACTTATGAAATGCATTGACAATTATTTTCTCAGATGACATTGCAAGCTTTTCTCTCAAGGATTTCCCTGCTTCTTCCCCAATGATATCCATGAATCTGACATCAAACAAGAAACACATGTCATCAGGTTCTTGCACTGTCATAAAAAATAATAACACCCAAAAACCTTATAGAACATATTATGAAAACAAAACTTACATTTGAAAAAAAATTGACTGATTCAGTCGAGCCAGAAAATAATCTACTGCATCTGTTGCATAACGATTTAAAAATTTAGTAAGTGGAAGACGATAGGGTCCATATAGCTTTCTGCAGACTTGCCCTTGAGGTAGTTCTGCTTCCAAATCCATTGTAATCTGCACAAGTTCATTCAAGAACTTTCCTGCTCCAGATGGCAAAATATGGAATATCTCTAGAATTGCTGCAAGGACACAAAAGAGAGCACACAATATTTAACAGGTTATGTAAAGGGGCAGACACCATCAGGATTAAGTATGAATCTTGCATAAAACAAAATTTATACATAAAATATCTCACCTGCCAATATTCTTGGTTCCTCACCAGGTTTCCATCCTTTCTGATTCTGCCGAAGCTTTCCTTGTTCTTGCCCTTTTTTAAGGTGTTCTAGGAGTTGGTCACCCACAGTCACATTGACCAAATGTGAGGCAAGCTCAAGTGCTTGAGCCAGGCCTTTTAAAATATTAATTGTGAGGCTTTGAATAGAACGCAATGGCCTTAATATTGTTCTAATTCCAGACCTTAAGATGTCATCAGATACTTGCTTTTGCTGAATAACCTATACATTAGAAAGAAAAACTCAACCTCATTACAAAGGGAAACCTTGAATATTTTTTAAGTCCAGTCATTTAAAAAATTTCTAACCCTGTGAAGCATCCCTTGCTATGAAAGATTATGTATTTTAAAATTTAATTCATAGCCATTACACAATACCACATTCATAAAAAGCATACAAGGATTATTGTTGATAATACAAAACTAACCTGCCGAAGACCCTCTTTTGCTACTGCCACAAGTTGAGGATTACGACAACTTAATGCCTTGAAGAACATAGAAACTATCAGGGAGTGAAATCTTGTGTAATTGGGAGATCTAAAATCAGCCCATGCCATGGCTGTGCAAAGAAGTTTGATGCATGCAATTTGAAGCTTAGCTGATGTCAATGTCTCATCTGCCTCTGCTATTTGCAATGTTTCTTGCAAGAATTTTACAAGATTTTCTGTCATCTTTAGAAGTGGAGGCCGCAAGGCCAGGCAAAAGTTTAAAGCCTCTACAGTTCCTACCTGTATCAATACTAACATTCATTTGCTTACCAAAAAAAATGCATATAAAGCTATACACAATTGGAAGTTGGAACTATGAAGAATTAACCAATGATATTGTTTTCAAACTTCTTAAAATAGACTGCCATTGTTTGTAGTCCACCATATCATCAGAAGTCAGGAATCACTAGAATCGGATCATTCTCAGATATCAAGAGAAAAATTTACATGAGGATATAAAATGACACATCCATTATCATTGTTAGTAATTTACCTGTTGTTCAATGTTCTTGCCTTTGAGACGATGCATAATAAGAGGCTGCAACAGTGGTTGATGTCGGGGTTCAAGTAACTCTGAAACCTCATTGCCTGTTCTGCTTGCAAGCAATGCTAGGCAGGACTGCACATTCTTTCTCACAATATGTGTTGCATTTGGGTTCAACAGCTCTGCAGCAAAAATATTCACAACTTCTTCAAAACTTTGCAGGGATAAACTGTTTGCCTCATGGAAATTATTCACAGCTTTCAGGACTTGTGCAAGTACTTGACTTGTCCTTTCTTTCTCCTTATGTGCATGCTGAGGAAGTCTCTTCAACACATATATTAGACTGCGCACTGCCTGGACTTGAAAATGACATAAAGTCTCAACAGTGACTTTACCAATCAAAGCTCCAAGGCCCATTACCCCACCCATCTGAGCTTGCCAGGAACTCCCATGGCAACAATGTAATAGTTGAGAAAGTAGCTGCTCAAATACAGGAATCCTAAAACCTGAAGGTGGTGAGTAAACTGTACTCATTGAGGAGCTTGAAACCATCACAGGAGTAGCAGGTGTTTCCACACGTCTTGAAGCCAACATGCCAGCATGTTTGGTGCGAGCAAGAAATAGTAGTGTTTCAGCAAATATATTAAGTCCATTCAATGCAGCCTTAGCATGTTCTCTATTTTCATCTCCAAGAACATCAACTAATGCATCTAAGAATATTAAAGGATCTAACTCTTTCAAATCAGCATAGGATGAACTAGAGACTCTGCTTCCTGTCCTCATTGTTTCCTCAAGTTTGACATTTGTTACTGATTTATAAGTCCAGAACGAATCCACATGAAATATAATTGCAAAATGGCGGCATAAATCCGGAAAGAAGTCTTCCTTTGGATCTTGAAGTTCAGGTTCTGCACTGGATGCAATTATAGTCATCAAAAGAACCTTCAATACATGTCTCTCTGCCAGAAGTTGTGTCTTTGTTTTTGGCCCTAGGTCAAGCTGCAATCCAATTAAATACTATCAGATATAGTATTAACATCTCACTTTATTATTATAGTATTTGAGATATCAAGGAGAATAGATTTGTTACAATCAATAAATAATTTACAAAATGAAGTTGGAGCTCTTTTACTATATTAAACTCGTACTACACATTGTTAACAATACTCGGTGGTCCTAAAGCATATAAAATTCTATGTTTTATATGCAATATGACAACAAAAAGTATATATGAAGAAATCTGTCAATCCTCTCTAGTCTTATGCTGAAAAGATATGGGAAGAAAGAACAAAAATTGTGCATTGCATAAATATTTATACATCTAAGATTTTGTGTGTTTTGTAGAATACAAGAGTAAAATGTCCAATTTACATTTGCAATGAAAATCAGAATAATCAAACAAATAAGCATAGATTTGGATTGTAAAACATATAACACTGTACCCAATGAAAAGATTGGAAATAGAAAAACCTTCATATTTGATATCTCACTCCTCTGCTTTGATGCAACAGTTGACGAAATCAGCATCATGCTCAGCAGTTCTGGACTGAACCCATCCCCTACTACATTTTCATTGACATTCAATAAAGATGCCAAGCAAATGTGTAGAAACTTAAGTGCATGTCTTCTATTAACTGCATCCATGCCTGCTGTATTTTTCATAACTGATATGGCCAGGTAGATACACCTATCCAAAGGTACCACAAATGATGAAGATGGCTTAAATTTCAAAATAAGTCTTAGACCATGTTCTGGGTTTTCCTTGCACTCGAGTGCTAAAGGCTCTCTAAAAAATCGTCTGTTTCTACCACCTAGTTTTCCAAGAAGTTGCAAAGCCTTTGCACCCCAAGGATATGGCTTTGGTCGGAGATGAGACCACAAAGTCAAGGTTATTTCTGACATGACACATGCCATACAAGGCTCCAGAAACTGTGGATCAAGGCTATCAATCCAAAATTCGAGTCTCCTTAAACCTAAGCCAATTAAGTTATCACTTCCTTTCAAAGCCAAGACCAACGGCTTCATGAGACGTGGGAGATAGAGAATCAATGAACATAAATGTGCTGGTAATGTTAGACAAAGCTCAAGCACAAGATCTATCATATCAACTCCAATTGGGCCTTCCAACATAGCCAATAACATGTCAAGGCAAGGTTTCAAAATAGGCATAAACTCTTTGAATAATAGTTCAAACTTCCCTTCTGCAAGAGCACAAAACATTGAACGGAGCAGTTGCATGTATCCATTGGGCTCATCTATCTCAGTAGCATTCTTCATACATACTTCCATGATAATTGATACATGTGGTTGTAATAGACACTCACAATCCCCAGGAGATTTAGCAATAGCAATAAACAAAAGTTGGAACAACTCTAGCACTATCTTTGATGCAGAGCTCTTTGGCTGTTTGAGAACATCAAGTTTGCTACTAACTAGAAACTTTACAAGAGCATCAGCAAAATATCTGACTAGCTTAGGTGTATGAAGAAGGGTTGAAAACATAAGCAAGAAGTTGTTGTTATTAAGCATGCACTCAAAAAGATATGGCATGCACATAGTGAACGTTTCCATCAAGCTTTTGTGTTCCATTACAGTAAAAATTCGGGAAAGTTGCTGTAGAAACTCTATCTCTTCATCCTTTTCCTTGAATATTGAAAAGCAAAACAATCCACCTTCTAGTACTCTCGAGGCAACCCATACCTGACCATACAAATTTGCCAAAATTAGAATGTAAATCTCATATACACTTTTAACAGCTTTCTAGCACTCCATGTAAGCAATATGCAGAAAGCAGTTTTTTTTGTTATTATACCTCTTCTTCTCGTATGCCTTTCAGCCCAAGCGGACTATCAACACTTGGCAGTTGAGATACCCGCATCTTTGATGCAGTGACATGAGTGTTAATCTCAACTAATTTCCTGATTCCTGCAAAATAAGCACAGAGTTGCAATACACAACATGCATATATATTAGGACTTTTATGTGCATCTAATAATGGTTACTTCAAAGAGAAGCATAAGCATGTAAGCAAATGTTGTATCGAAACTAGACCTATTTAAAACATCATGCCATTCATAAATTATCTGCACACCAAAGAGAGAATACGCAATCAGTAGTCAATTTAAATCCAATATAAAGTCATAGAAGAGTGACAAGAAAAATACCAACGACCAAGGTCTTGATCAGTTGCTTGCAGCAACTTAGCTCCTTCAAATTTTCTAAAGGTGTTTTCAAGTTTGAGGCTGGCTGCATCAAAAAATTGGAAAAAAAGTTACCAAGTTCAAAAAATTAGATTCATTCAAAAGCCCAAAAAATTTGAAATCTCTAAAAGAGTTCAAAAAATTCCCTTTGGAATACTTATATACTCAAATGAATGAATAAGAACATTAAGTACATGTTAATTATTTTAATTTTTAATTTTTTTAAGAAACTGTCATAGTATCATTGTGACAAGGCTCGAAACTTCAGATTCATTTTGAAGAGGGAAAAATTAAAAAATTCCATAAATGTTTGAAAAGTTTGGATGCACTTGAAAAAATAAACATCTATAAAATACAAATACACAACAATTCATGAGCATAATTTTACAGAAATACATTATAAAAAATAGATGTTACATAGTGCAAAGTCAGCTTTTTTAATCAAAGGATTGTAATCAAGCCTAGTCAAACTTAGGCACTACTACTTGCAGGGAGCTTTGGTGATTGCAAAGAGGATATATTGAAAATTGACTTTTGCTAAGAAGAATTACAAAACAATAATCCACAGAAAAGGATGATAGTTGGATGCCAGACAGACTGCAAATTACCTATACCTGAATTCGCAAGCACACTGGTCTTTTTCTTTATGGTTTTACTCTAGTATTGTTGAAAGTTATTTTTAACTTTAAAAGACTGCAAATCCAATCAGACTAATCCAGACAGTCTAGAAGATCTGTCCGAACTGGATTTGGTTAAGATCCAACATAATTTGGCAACTATGATTGCAAGTCATCAAGCTAAAGGTCTACAAAGGGAACAAAAAAAATGCAAACAATGAAATTAGTGCTATTAGTGGTTAGGAATCAGACTCATAATGTTGTCCTTGTGGATATGGGTCATTAACCAAAAGCCTAGACTGGAGGCTATCCACTAAGGCTATTGGATAAATCCAACCACGAACAGGCACCTATACCAGCTGAGTTTGCATAGTAAATGCTACCTCTTCTATTTACAATTCCAAATAAGAGCTCCCTTTGAATTCTTCCATCTGATTCAGTTTACAGATGGCATTTTAATATGCACATACATTATCATAAACATCATTCTTTCAATAAAGAGTCATTTCATTTTTTAGCATGTAAAATTTGTATTAGATATGAATATCACAGGTTATGAGCTGCCATATCACTCTTGATGCATGGCAAATACTCAACTGCATCACCATTTATTTATTTTACCAATCTTCTAAAATTAATGGTTTGTGTTTCTATGTTATCTTTAAAAAATTCATACCAACAAGATTATGTTCTAGGTACTATTTCTTATATTTATCAAGTAAACATGCTACTGCAAATCAAGGAAAAAAAAGAAAGAAATTTTTTTAATGTCCACAAATAACAAATTTTGTTAATGGCCACAAATAACCAAATTTAGTCAATGGGACTCAAAAGCGACAATCTGTTAGAATACACTGCAAAAGCCAAGCCAAAACTATAGCTTCAGATAAGATAATTTATTAATGTCCATGGATGGCTAAAGCAGGCCATTCAGACATCGAAAAGAGTTGTTAAACTTGACTATAGTAACCTAAAAGTACTACAAAGATAAGGTAAAACGAGAATAAAGAAACTAGTGTCTGTTGAAATTCACAATACTTTCCAGAAACAATCCAAAACATACATTCCCCACAATCATATGCAGAAAAGATAAGAGAGCAAAATAAAGAAAGCATATAGGCAAAATTATAGATAGAGAAACGAAATAGGAGGAATAAGAGGTAGGCGCCTGTAGGCACCCCCACGATCTCGCATCACAAACCAATACAATGGATAAGTCATTGTGGGGTATTATAGTGATACCTAGTCCCCAATTAAATGCTAACCTCAAGCTGGCATAACATAACTTGAAGGTCAAATTACAATATATTAAATGTATAGAACATTTTAATAAAGGTTAACCATACAATATCAAATAACATTAGCTCAATCGGGTATATTTCTCAATTTTCGAGGAGGAGTACCATGTTCGAATCTTGCCAAGCAATACATGCATACTCATCAAACTGCTGTAATACCACTATATGGTCATGATGTAATAGGGAGGGCCCCATTTTAACCCCATATAACCAATTTAAAAAAGTTTTAACCATAGAGATGGTTTAACCAATATCACTAAGGGTGAATACCTCAAAACTACATATAGGCTTACATATAAGAATGCCTGTTAGCTTACGTTGCACTTGCTCATAGGCTATATCAAGAGCACCCATAGGCACTTCATCATTGTCGGCCTTGGCCTAACAAGATCAAATTGCAGATATTACAACATAAACTACATTGGAATGGAACAATTGTATGACATCAAATTACAGCCTCTAGTGTTACCCAAAATAGATAAACCATAACATGTTAAAATTAATGATGAAGAGAGGAATAATAGTCAATGTAAAAAAGAGATAGAAAAGAGATCCAATGGATCCAAGCACCAACATTTATTTGTAGTCTAACATAAAGTAGAAGTACAATTGTTGTCATCACTGATTATCCTAGAAGGGCCAACATAGGATCTAATGATGCTCCCAAGAGGCTGGTTGGATAATCATAAGATGGCATGGTGTTTGACCCCTCTAGACTTTTCTAGCATTCCATGGCCATGGAACCATTAGAAGAAGGTAGGAAATAGGTAAGTTGCATTTGACTGTAACTACTCCATGGAACCATTAGAAGAAGATAGGAAATAGGTAAGTTGCATTTGACTGTAACTACTCAGTATGTGAAGGGTGGCCAAAACCCAACACTGGCAAACTACATGCAAGAAAAATAAAGAACCAAATCCCTAGTAGCCACTCTTGTGTGTAGACAAGCATGCACAAATTTGTTATTAACATTTTGGAGACTTGTAGCTTCAAATGAGTGCTTATTACTCTCAACTATATAGATAGAGCGTAAGAATGAGATGACTAATCGAGTCACAATCAATCTTCCCCATAATCAATGATGTCGAAGAGTGATAGCTTCTCTAAGGTACAGATCCAAGCATCTTTGGTCAAGATAGCTAAAAAAATTGGCAAGCAATCCACTTGAGTCTCTATACAAGTAATAGTACCTCCCTCAATCTCATAATAAACATGAAACTTGAAGATGAAATGTTCTTTAGTCTCCACCTCCCAAAGAAAGCAAAAATGACCTACCCTATCCTTTGAAGGAATATGATGATTTATCTCCACTCACAAATGATGTTAATACACTCTGAGATGACCAAGAGGAATCCTAAGACTGTGTTCAATATCATTTCATATAATTAGGACGAGTAATAATGCCATTTCAAATCCACATGAAATGTTTAATGTGGAAAGATAATTTAGGACTGAGAGAGTGAGATGGAACAACCCAAATGATATTGAGTATAGTATCAATAAGCATTACCTCTAATTGCTTTATTAATCACCCTCTTATCAAGAAGAAGGCAAGGAGGAGCATATAAAGAGTATTTGAATCAAGGTAACTAATCCATGGTGATGCCAAATGACTAAAAAATAGATTTAACTTTGACGACTATGACAACTAGAAGTGTTCCTAGCATTAAACCATTCTAAGGAGCAAAGCTACAAAAATGAGTATCTATCTAAGTCTAAGATGCAATCACTCTTTGATCTAAGGTGATGAAACTAAAATATAATTCTAAAGATGCTCTACAAGCAAAGAGGATGAGCACCAAACTCAGCCTAAATAATAATACATTGGGGAATTGTTCTTTTACATCAAATAAATCGATGAAGCAAAATAGTCTGGACCCGTTGTTGCACAAAAATAGATACAATATTGGATATGGATACGACAAATTTTCAAGAACTTCAAATTTAGATATGGTTAGATAAGCTAATTTGTATATAATACACATATATCGGTAAGAATGTTTTGCTCACTAAGAACCTATCAAGGTTTAATTCCATATGCTTCATGATAATACGATTTAATAACCAATTAAATTAATATATATGCACGCTTTGTATTATTTTTATTCATACATGTTTCATATTATGTTGTATATTTTATTTTTACATCATGACCAAGGGCCCAATAGTATCAATACACTAACACTTTGAACGATCTCCATCGTCAACTGATCAACTTGGGTATGGGACTTGCAAGACTAGTATCCAATGGTGAACAAGAGCTTCACTAGATTTTTCAAGTCCAATTTCTCACACTTATTATTCAGAGGCTTCAATTGCCTCAATTATTCCATCATCACAGTCATCTACCACCCAATGTGGTAGAATTTAAGGCAAGTAAACCCAACTTGCAGCCCTCATCTATTTCTTGAACTACTCTTAGATGAACCAATCTACCACTGGATGAATGGCCCTCATGGCCTCCTTGATATCCTCATCTTCTAATCACCTATTAACGTCTCCATTGTTGGCTTGATAAAATTGTTGTTGACAAAAATATAATTTCTCAACCATCTCTTAGTGTGACATACCGGAAAACATTCAAGTGTTAGCATCAATTGTGCAAGTTTGTCGTTGTCCCCAACTATCTTTGTTATGGTACCTAAGGAGAGGAATATGGAGATATGATATTACATTGCATAAGGGTATTATGGATAGTTGACATGGGCCACACATAAGCCGAGGTTGATTATATTATAATACTGAGTGGGATAAGAGTTTAGGAATCGGCTCCCCAAAGTAGCATTAGAAAATGGGTTTATAAAGAAGGGATATCATCATTGTAATCATCATCAAATATATCGAGTATTCTCTTGTAACAGTCTTGGCTCATGAAGCAGCTCTCATATTAAGAGATATTGTGGAGGGGTTTCTTCCTTAAGGAATAATATTGGTGTTGACCTACATTAAGGGTATTGTCACATCTTGTCTTTGTGTGGATTAATTACTGTGGTTGATTTATTTAATATTTAGCATATTGTAGATGCTTTTATATTTATGAGAAGCAAAGGTTCATAACAAGTGGTATAAGAGCAACAGTCCTCGCAAAGGGAAGAATTTTTGCAGGGTTTGCAGAGATTATTTCAAGGGAAAAAAAACAGAAATTTGTCATACTTTTCAAAAGAGCTATATCATTTTTCCAAGCAATCATTTTCAAAATATTTACACTCATGTAGATCGTTTCAAATACTACAAAAACGATTGGTTATTTGTTAAACTCCAAGCAGTATTGAAGGAGTTATGGTTATTTTAAGATGGGCTATCGGCACTATTTCTTGGTTATGTGAAAATTTGCCAAAAATATTAAAAAAATAATAATTCTCAATCCAGGTAAGCAAATCAGTTGTAGTTTATTTTGTTTTGAAGAAAATATGCAGATCTAATCATTTATAGAAAATAAGATATGAGATTTAAAGAATTTTATTTTTGAGAAAATCCCAGTTTATTAAACCCTAGTTGCTTTGGGGATTTTTTTGGGTTGAGGTCATGGAGTTGCCAATATTCACTGGAAATGATGATATTGATGCTAAGGAATGATGGAATTTTTTTAAATATTTAAAATCTGCTAATTTTGCATGGAAACATAAGCTTAGTGATTCTTTACGAGAGGAAGCTTTATCTTGGTATATGAACTTTGTTTGTGCCCATAATTTTACATACACACAAGAAGAATTTGAAGACGCATTCTTAAGCAAATGGAAATTTGAGAAAAAGGATAAAAAGATAGCTACTTTGATGGATACACTTAAAGACTATGAAAAAGAAATCAAATGTCTTAAGGAAGAGAAAAAAGGAACAAATTTGGATGATAGTTTGAAGGTTGAGGGAACCACAACTTTGGTGTTAGATAGGCCAAATAGTGATCAAAAGGATTTATTTGAATCTAAAAATTCTATTTTGCAGGTTCATGGCTACATTCAAAGGGAAAAGATTATTATTTCCATAAATCCTAGCAGCAAGTATAATTTCATTAATATTGCTTTGGCTAAGAGGTTGCAGGTTCAAGCAATAAAAATTAAAGACATACAAATTGAAGGTGTGAATGTTCATATTTTTGAAGATTTGAAGATCACCATGGATAAATATGTTTTACATTCAGATTTTCATGCTATTGAGATGGATGATGTGGATATTATTTTGGGTTATCCTTAGTTGGATTCTTTGGGTACTGTTAACATTAATATACAAAACAAGTTCATGAAGTTATTGTACAAGAAAAAGAAGATAACATTATAGGATATTTCTCAGCTTAAGAAGCAATGATCCTAGGAGAAACAAATAGTTATGGCAGGGGAACAAGTTAGGGAACCAGTAGATGAATTATAAGCTAAGTCTACAACAGAGGCAGTAGGAGAGTCCCAAGAAGAAGCAACAACAAAATCCAAGGAAGCTCTGCTAGAAGAGCACATAGATACACCAAAAGAAAAACACATGGAAGAAGAGCTTGAGGAAGAATTTGAAACAGTGAAACAAAATGTTGATGAATAAAAGAAAATAGAACGTCAAGTTAAGGTTACAACATATCGCCACCCAGACAACCATGAGTGGCAACAATCATGGAGGCAGGGCTTAGGGCATTGATATTATTATGGATCTACATGGATTCAGAAAGGCATCAAGTATGGCAGTGTTTGCTAGAAAAAGCATAGTAATTCTAGATTTCAGAGTGGTGCAACAACATCATGGAACAATAGGACCAATCATTCAGAATATCAGAGTAGAGTAGCAAAAGCATGTAGCCAACAAAGCAGTTATGGATATTCAAGTGGCACAATGGCAGCTTGGCATCATCGCAAACCACCACCAATCAAGATTTCACTTGGATGGAGGGATGATCAAGATTGGTACTAGTTTTTAACATTGCTTAGAAAATCATATTATATAGTTTTTTCTCATATTTCGAGGACAAAACATTTGCAAGGGTAGAATACTATAGTACCTAAGGATAGGAATATGGAGATATGATATTATATTGTATAAGGGTATTATGGATAGTTGGCATGGGCCACACATAACCCAAGGTTGATTATATTATAATATTATATTATAATAATGAGTGGAATAAGGGTTTAGAAGTTGGCTCCCCAAAGTAGTTAGAATCGTTGTGCAAGTTTGCCTTTGTCCCCAACTATCTTAGCTTGGGGACTTGTTCTAAGAAGAATAAAGAACAAGTCAGAAGTCATGAAGAGTTTCTCTTTCTGATCAACTTTGCATAATTGTTCACAAATTGGTCATTAATAAGATAAGACCAATCAATTTTTGATCTCTTTACAAGTATCAACTTCAAAAAAGTGAACATACATGGTTGGAACCTTAAAGAGACGAGTTATCCTCCCAGTTTGCTCAACAAGATGATAGTGTCAACGATTTCCTTAATGGAATCGCTTTTGTGCATATTTACCAAAGCCTTGGGGATAATGATATGAACCTCTAGTTCCATCTCTCTCCATGTGTTTCAAATTGTTAGTCTGGTTTTGCTTCCACTACTCCATGGCTTCTCTTTTGGGGAGGGACATATAGGTGGTGTAAACTAACAGATTAAAGACAACAGTGACCACTACATTGCCAAGGTTAGTCACTCTATTTCCCTATGCATCCAAGATGTTCAATGTGCTTGGATTGTCCAAGATGGTTGAAACACTATTGCACTTATGATCTTCGACTTTTGAACTACTTTGTATCTTGATACCATTGCAGCCACTCTATTAAGGTCCTAATATTGACCCATAGCCATTTTAGTATTTGAGACCTTGGCAAACTCGAAGGTAATGGTCATCTTGTGTGGAGTGGTTATTTGAACTTCATCTTCTTTGTGAAAGAAGTTGTCGACGATTAGCCCTCATTCTGCATCATGAAATATGCATTGCAAACAAATGTTGAGTATGATATTTGAAAGATTTCCCTTGGAGATAAACTAAGTGATTTGTTATGACACAAGTATTTGACACAAAATTTCACCAAGTGTCGAAATAAGCAAGGAAAAAGCATGTGGAAAACTAGTTACCAATAAACAAGTAACAAGAGTTCATTTGACTTTCCTAGGTCTGTACCCATAGAGGGGGAACTTTGACGAATTTTGGGATTTGTGGGTTGTTGGATGTCAAGATGACCAAGTAACATTAGCAATGGATGATTTCAATAACAATATCCGCACACTTGTACATAGGAAGGACTTGTAACATTACCAAGGTGTATAGAAGCCGATTTGCAAAAGAGAGTAAACATAGGTTGACACTTTCAAACTCGCAAAGAGAGTTATCCTTCGCCAAATTGGCTTTGAGAAACAATGTTGTGGACTGTGGAGGGACCAAGACTTTAGGAAATTCTTTATGATGAATCAACATGTGGTGTGAGATCTCCACACCTATGAAAGGGAAAAAATTAATGTTATCTTCAAGCAATGTTGTGTAGTGTGATGGAGAAAACCCCCAAGAAACAACTTTAAGCCTTCTAACAAATTACTTTGTTTTCTCCGCTCTTGCAAAGGCAGCCATACTTAGTCTTTTCAAAAGCTACGAAGTGAGGAAAGGGAAGGTTTCAAACATACCTTTAGCAGTGACTTGCAATACAACTTAATTTCCTTGCATTTGCAAAAAGAAGACTTAGGAAATTTTTGTCTGTTGTGGCTTGTGGGATGGGGTGACTAACAATGAGGTCGAACATGTTAAAACTGGTTAATAACATGTTCACTCCTCTTTTGCAAAGAAGAACACTTAGTCTAATTTGGATAACACGGAAACGATAATGGTGTGTGGCCTTGTAATATGCATCTTGGGTTCAACTTATTGGCATAGCAACTTTTCACTCATTACCTACATTCCCATAGAAAACAATATCCAAATCTAAGGGAGTTGAAGGTTGAAGCTATAAGAGTTATGACTAAGACTTCTGACACTAGAGGCCTTCCACGTCAACAAATCACATGCCAGATTATATGACACGTCAACCTTACTAGCAAAGACTTAAGAGAAGACAAAATTTGAGACAAATGCGGAAAAAGCACGGTTTGTATTGATGCAAACAAAGGATGGGAATTTCGAGAACAAAAAAAAAGAGAAGACAATGACCTTAGGAAGAAACAATAATTTTTTTCACACATTTTCAAAATTGTTGAAATTTAAAACTTGCTCATTTCCAACCCAAGAGGCAGTAAATCCTGTAGCAAAATCTCCCATTAATCCTAAAACCTCAAAAATCAACAAGAAGAAATATATTTTAGTCCACAGCATTACAACAATTCATCATAAACCCCAAGATGCAAACAAAAGAGGCCAGCAATCACCCAATGGATTTGAAACAACATATAACCTATTTCCCACAACTTTAAAATAAAATGACTTCTGCAACAAACTAACTGGGAAAATAATTCAGAGAAGAAAACCTTCCAGAAACCCTACCTCTAGTTCAAAAATTGGGAGGTAGCCAGAATGAGAAATTGAACCGTCTGAATTTAGTGCTGAGACCACCATAAGCAAGCATTTCCCATGCTAGAAAATGGATTGAAGATAGATTTCAATTTTGACTGTGAAAAAATAAGGAATGCAGTGAAATTAGAACACTGGCAGGAGATGAAATGCAGCAACAATGGGAAAAGGAGAGTGAAAATCAGGTTTTTGTTGGCATTTTTGCCACATTAATTTTTTTTGATAAAATTTTGCCTAAGTATGGAGCTTTAAAGCGGCAAAGAGCATGCAAAGGTGTTGGCATTTTTGCAGGCCCTAAACGGGGATGATAAAGTGGATGAAATGAGCTTTGGATATTTCGTCATTGCAAATATTTTCGTAAGCTTTTCGGTGATATATTATAATAGGCGATCGGGGCAGCGGATCGAAAGTTATGGCCCCGGGAAGCAGAACCAGAAAGCTCAATTTCAGGCCAGAAAATTTGGCTAAGGCACAGAATGCTCAAGTTTGCCTGAATCACCAGCAAACCCCAGGTTCGCCCCCTACCCACAGCGAACTTCAGCTTTGGCATCATTTTCAGCGAACTACGGCTAAAGGCTCAGCTGGCTCCAAAAAAAGGTTAAGGCAAAATGCTCTCAAGTTTGCCCGAATTGCCAGCGAACCCCTGGGTTCGGATCTCAGACACGGCGAACCATGTCGGTCGCGAACCTCAGCGTCGGCCAAAATGCCTATGTCGGCCACGAACCTCAACGTCGGCCAAAATGCCTATGTCGGCCGCGAACCTCAACGTCGGCCAAAATGTCTATGTCGGCCGCGAACCTCAACGTCGGCCAAAATGTCTATGTCGGCCGTGAACCTCAGCGTCGGCCAAAAACTGAGTGTCGGTTGAAACGCTCAAGTTCACCCAAATTTCCAGCGAACCCTAGGTTCGGCACCTAGCCATGGCGAACAACAGTTTCGGGCACGCTTTCGGCGAACTTCCCGTCCTCGACCTCCATCTCTGTCAAACCTCAGTTTCGGCCTTCAATTTAGCGAACCACTGCTTCAGGACTGAGTTCGACAGCATGGGCTCATTTTCGTCCCAGTTTTCAATGAAGTTCGGTTTCGAAGGCAGTCTTCAGCAAACTTCAGCTTCAGGCCCTATTTTGGGCGAACTCCAGCAAGAGCGGTTTTAAAATGCTAAGGCAGCCACTGAAGGGGCACTCCGGAGGGCACTCATCCCGAGGAAGGAAGGTAGGTGAGCATTCAAGACGCACCAGGACGACCATGTCAGGTCCCGAAGAGGCTCCAGGGGCCAAGCTACACCAACCGCATTAATGAAGCATGTTGCACCAGCTGCAAGGACCGTCCGGAGCCGCTCTAAACACGAGTGAGCCAAACACGGATGTACTCTCATCTGCAGGGAGGTCAAATCTCAGCTACTTTTAGGGTTTGAGCATTAATGTAATCAGAGGTGAAATTCCTCTATAAAAGGCGGCTCAATGTACTGTAAAAGGGGGGAACATTTGCTAGAAAGTTGTTGTACTCTGATTTTTGCATCAATACTAAGAACTCCTCGCTCTGACTCTATTCCTTCTTTGTCAATGCCTTATGTGATTATTTCTGTTAATTCTGTTTCTTCATTTGCATACAGTAATTCTGCAATCTGGATTTAAGTGTGTGATTGAGAACGGAACCCTGGAATTTTCCTGGAGGATACATAGAGGAGGAAATATAGCGTTAGTTTCTGCTTTATTCTTGTATTGATTGTTGTTGTTTCAAGTATAAGTTAGTAATCGTGCTGCCTGTTCTTCCCCTTGAAATCATCTGCATTTTCTATTTCTTTCAGATGTAGACGGCAGTTCCAAACAGCAGAAATGAGGAACTGACTGTGAAAATGTCCCAAGCAATTTTGAATGTATATAGCAAATGTGGATTTATGCTATTTTGTAATGCCATTTTGTATAAGGCATAGTGTTGCTTAGTTTAATCAGCCAATCAGAAGAGAAGGATTAAATGCACAAAAGGACAAAATGGTCGCTATTTGGGTTAAAGCTAGTTAAGCCAGACGTCTAGTTAGTGTAGACGTCTGGCTAGTCAGACGTCTAACTAGTTGGTTGGGCAAACGGTTGGGTGGTTGGCGTAGGTAGTTGGGAAACCGCTCCTGCAGCCTTTAAATACCCCCCTTACTTTTGCATTGTATCTGGAACCTTCTGGAGGGAATAAGACAGTGCTTGATCATCTTCGTGTTATGTTGTGTATGCTTGAGTGTCATTGCAGGTTGTGTTGTTATTGTCATGCAGGTTGAAGACTCTGCCTGGCAGGTTGTTTGCAGGTACTTGGAAGCAGGAGCCATGATATCAGTCGTCTGACGCCTAGACGTCTGCACCCCAGACGTCCAGCCCCTAGACGTCTAAGTCCCAGACATCTAGCTCCCAGAAGTCCAGTCCCTAGACGTCTAGTCCCAAGACGTCTAGCCACCTGACGTATTCCTTCCAGGCGTCTCACCCTCTGACGTCTAGTCCAAGACGTCTAGCCTTCTGGCCTCCCAGCCCCAGACGTCTGGTCCCAGCCAACTGACTGAGAGACCAGTCGGACGTCTGACCCCTCTGACGTCTGAGTTACCTTGTACCCCGAGACCTCATGTTGATTCCTTGTCTCGTCTGTTCGATCAGTTCACCTCTCGTATCGGGAATGTACTCACCCCTATCTACATCAGTTATTTATTTCTTTCAGCAATTTTCCGATCTCTTTCCAGTTCCCTTATCTTAAACCCTAGTGTAGTGTAGTATAGGAGCCGGCCTTCTCCGGAGATTGGCACGGTAGGCATCCCTTCCTTCCGGCCTTTCAATCTGTTGGGCGGGTCTAGGGTGCGTAAGATAGACCAAATCCTTTCCTGTGGCGGATCCGTAACCAACAGTTTTTTGGCACGCTCGGTGGGACGAACAGTCTCCATATTTTAAGGAAGCCCGAGTTTGGTGAATCTCTGGCTTGCCTTCATTTGGCAAAATCACCTGGCGACTCTGAATGAGCTAATCGTAGGCGCATTTTAAGATGAAAGAAGATACCCCGGAGGAATCAAGGTTTGGTGAGTAGCCTTGACCTCACAAGCGGAGAAAAGAATGTTCACCTGGTGACTCCGACTTAGTGGCGAGAACCATGATCTCTGCAGACCACTACTATAATGGCAAGGGTATGCTATCCCAGCTGGGATGATCCTGGCCCTCTGAATCTCCAAAGTTGGCATGAGATTCCCAAAAGTGCCCTAAAAACCCTAACAAAATACAATGGCACTAAGGGAATGGCCCGAGAGCACCTTGAAGATGTTGTTGCTCTAGCGACCCTCCATGGCATAACCCACGAAGATGTCATGATCAAAATTTTGGTCCTGTCTTTGGAAGGAAGGGCGCTGCAATGGTACAGACTGCTCGGGCATAAGAGCATTTGCTCATGGGATGACTTAGCGGGAGCGCTCATCAACACATTTGACGGCTCTCAGGATCCCTTCCAACTCTTGATGCACCTCTCCACCATCACGAGAGCACCTCTGGAGAGCATCACGGACTTCAATATCCGATTTTGCAGAAGTTGGAAGAGAATTCCAGGGGAGATCCAGCCGACACCCGCCCAGGCCCACCTCTTCTATGTTCGAGCTTTCCACCCGGACATAAGCCTCCTCCTACTGCAATCTGGGGAACAGAGATTCCCTCAAATATTTGAGGAAGCAGTACAAGCGGAGCGGTTTCTACTCCTATCAGGAAAAATACCGTGGGGAGAAACTCCATCACTTTCTTCGGTAGTTGCTGCTCCTGCTCCTGTCTATCCCGCGCAGTATTCACCATGGCAGATCCCTCATACTGTGCAGAGACCTCGAATGCAGTTGTGTGGAGCTCAAGAGGTGGATCTCGTCCAAGGCCAACGATGGGAATATGCAAGCACTGCCCCAACAATGAATAATATGGTTGCTTGCAGTTTCCATCAGGAGATGGGCCAAGAAGGGGAGCAGGGTCTAACGGCAAGCTTTGAGTGCGAAGAGGGCGCCATTTTGCACCCTTTTTGTATCCCTGAGCATAGCACGCAAGTACTCGGCCGAGACTCAATAAGCATGCCCCATCAGGAGGCTCATCCTGAGGAGATCCTGGCAGAAGGCCTATCACCAAAAAAATCCTGCTATCGCATCAAGGAGTTAGAGGAACCCGTACTCAGGAGCCCGCAGTCAGTGGACTCTCTAAAGTGGTGGTATTGGCTCCAACCACCACTGCAACCAATACCCGAAGAAGGCCCCCATGTGGCAAACCTCTTTGCCACATTATTCATCAACTGTATGGGTACTGGCATGAATGATAACCTGCCACGTTGCACCCTGTTCGCAACCTAGCAAACCTTGGGAGGCCAGCCGGACTTCAAAGATCGACTGAAGTACAATCAGATCTGGTCCGGACACTGCAGATTCACCGGATAGGCACCCGAAGCTAGATTTGTGGTGGCGGCATGCCAATCATGTCGCAAAATTTTGTGTAAATAATGTAAATAGGCCGGCTAGTAAGTAAAGTTCAGTTGTTTTTCTTAGTTTAGTTTGTACAATTTTTTTAGTGCGCCAAAGAGGGCCATGAGCACCAAGGAGAGGAGAAAGAAGCAGAAGGGGAGGAGTTGGAGAAAGAGTTTGCTGCCGTCAGTGAACATCCAGAGGAGGACAGCGGGGATGACTCTGTTGCCCAATGGATAAAGGCCTGGGATCTTCACATTGAGGCGAGCTCAATGCCCCGCGAGCCACCAAAAATGTTGGCATTTTTGCCACATTAAATTTTTTGATAAAATTTTGCCTAAGTATGGAGCTTTAAAGCGGCAAAGAGCATGCAGAGGTGTTGGCATTTTCGCGGGCCCTAAACGGGGATGATAAAGTGGATGAAATGAGCTTTGGATATTTTTTCATTGCAGATATTTTCGCAAGCTTTCCGGCGATATATTATAATAGGCGATCGGGGCAGCGGATCGAAAGTTATGGCCCCGGAAGCAGAACCAGAAAGCTCGATTTCAGGCCAGAAAATTTGGCTAAGGCACAAAATGCTCAAGTTCCCCTAAATCACCAACGAACCCCAGGTTCGCCCCCTACCCACAACAAACTTCAGCTTTGGCATCATTTTCAACGAACTACGGCTAAAGGCTCAGCTGGCTCCCAAAAAAAAGGTTAAGGCAAAATGCTCTCAAGTTCGCCCGAATTGCCAGTGAACCCCTGGTTTGGACCCCGAACGCGGCGAACCATGTCGGCTGCGAACCTCAGTGTCGGCCAAAATGCCTATGTCGGCCGCGAACCTCAGCATCGGCCAAAATGCCTATGTCGGCCACGAACCTCAGCATCGGCCAAAATGCCTATGTCGGCCACGAACCTCAGCGTCGGCCAAAATGCCTATGTCGGCCACGAACCTTAGCGTCGGGCAAAAACTCTGTGTCGACCGAAACGCTCTAAACACGAGTGAACTGTTGGTTACGAATCTGCCATGAGGAAAGGATTTGGTTAAATGCGCCCCAGATTCGCCCACCAGATTGAAAGGCCGGAAGGAAGGAATGCCTTCCGTGCCAATCTCCGGAGAAGGTCGGCTTCCTGTGGGTTTTTTAGTGTTTTAGCTAAGAGTACGGGAAAGAGATAAAAGTGCGGAAAGAGATCCAAATGTGATTGGTGTTGGGTGGGGGGAATAAGCAACACGACAACGATCAATCACCACTACTAACAACAATTAAATACAAAACACACAATGAAAATACCACTATCATACATCCTATGTATCCTCTATCTATGCATTCCAAGAATACTTAATCATCAAATACTGGAATCCAGAGTTCAGTATAACAGTAAGCAATGAAATAAGAAACATGAGGCAGAAATGACAAGGAAAGGCAGCATAAAAGATGATGACAGTAAGTAGAGCCAAGTATGTGTCTTGCATTCAGAAGCAAACGTATAGCTACAATGGTTCCCTAGCAGTATATTCCCCTTCCACCCTTTTACAATGAAATGGTGTGGCTATTTATAGCCCAAGTTCCCCTCGATTACAATTACGGGCACAAAGTCCTAGACCGGACAATAGCTGACAAAAGCGGCAGAAGAGTTGCTGATGCTGACTCTTGTCGGCGAGGACTGTACTTGCAGCAAGGTCTCCCTGAAAGCTGTACAGCTACGTGGCAGTGCGTCGGGTGAAACTTCTAGTCAGCAGGAATGCGGGTAGCTATGGTAGATGGAACTTTGCATCAGCTTAAATGGAGGCAGCTGGCGTAGGTAGTTCGGCCCATGCTTGTCCTTTTTCCCGTCACATCTCGGCTCGAATCCCGAGGCTGGACACTTGTCGAATTGATGAGTGACACATGTCTGCCTTGAAAGGCAGTTTGTCCAACTTCGCCTGGGATCAGAGCGCCATCGGGTAGCGTAGGTGGGGAACAGCGCAGTTGGGGAGGCCTCCGTGCCTTAGCCAATTTTTGGGCTGCTTGATGGATCTTGCCCAACTGCGCACCGGTCAGAGGGCGCAGCCCGACTTCGCTGCGAAGTCGGGTTGCGCACTTCAGCACTTGGTTGTTTCGGCCGTTGTTCGGACTGCGCACAAAAGGGGGAGCGCACCCCGACTTCGCTGCAAAGTCGGGTTGCGCTCCGACACTTAGCTGAATTTTGCAAACACTGTTTCCCAAGTGCGCACAGGAAGAAGAGCGCACCCCGACTTCGCTGCGAAGTCGGGTTGCGCTCTGACACTTAGCCAAATTTTGCTCCTTTTCAGCCTGTTTCCGCACTTCGCATTCCCTAGTGCGCTCCAACTTGAGGGCGCACCCCGACTTCGCTGCGAAGTCGGGTTGCGCCCTGACACTTAGAATTTTTCAGGGAATACTTGCTCTGTTTTGGGAATTTGACTGGGGGAGGTACAAGGGAAAAAGGGAGGAATGAAACTGAAGGAAAGGGAGAAAGGGAAAAGTGGAGAAAGGGAAAAAGGAGGAGGGAAGGAAGAGCAACATACTTACAAAATTTGAAAACATGGCACCCCGTGCAAAATGTGGCAACATTCCTGGCGGCTCGCGGGGTGTCGAGCTCGCCTCGACGCAAAGAACCAGGCCTTCATCCTTTGGGCGCAGAGGAACTCCCTTCCCCTGCTTTCCGCTACTCTGACGGCTTCTTCCCGGGCAACTGTTCTTCTTCAGGTTCACTTTCGGTAGTTGCCTCTTCTGTTTCTCCTCCTGAACCTGAATGGTCTTCGCTGTCGGCCTCCCACTCGCGGATGTGATCGTATGCAGCCTTGGCTTGGTCCCAGACTGCTGCTTGGAAGGGCCCTAGGTCGCTGACCTCTTTCAGCGCTGCACTGAATGCAGCAACCGCATGCAGGTCGATGGTGTCGTATCTTTCTCCCAACTCTTTTAGGGAGGTGTTGATTTTGCAGTACCTTGACACCATCTGGGTGACCTGAGCTTCCTGGATTGGCTCCGCCCAGCTATCAATTTCTGAAGTGTCTGCCTCGAAAGACAGCCAATTCATCTTTACCTGCTCAAGGGTCAGAAACTCGCCATCCTTGACGAAGCTCGGGCACCCGTGTTCAGACAGAGTGTTGAAGGGGGCCAGGCAAATGCTCATTTCATGCTCTAATGCGTCCAGCATCTTCCTGGTGGCCCTTATCTTTTCTGTCTTATCAAAATAAATGTGCAAGGTTACCCTTGCATCTGCCCACTCTGAGGCAAGTCGGGACATTGGGGGAAATCGGAGGCCTTTGCGCTCATACTCCTCAAGTTTCATAGCCAAGTCTAGCCATTGCCTCGCTTGGTGTTCGGCCTCCTCTACCACAGGCTTTCCCTGGGCAGATACTTCTTGGATCTTGGATGCGAAATCCAGGACCGATATAGATTTGACAACGTTGGGCTTGCATCCCTGCAACAGACCAGCCCGCATCTCCTTAACCTTATTCTTTGAAAAGGCCGCCGTCTGTGATGTTTTCTCCTCTAGCTGCGACTGAGCCTGTTTCAATGAATCCTGGAGCTGAGAGACCTGCTCCAACGCTGCCATTTTCTTCTCTAACATTTGTTCGGCTGTCTGTTTTTGCGCTGTGGCCTCCTGCTGAGAGGCGGCCAGCTGGACTTTCAGTTCATCGATCTCCTACTGTGCAGACCCCAGCTGTGCGGTGGCCCTGGCCTGATCTTCTTCTAGCTGCCTTGTGTTATTCTGCAGCCGAAACAGCGCCTCCTGGCTTTCAAGCCGCTTGACAAGGAGATTATGGGTTCTACGACGAATACCATTGATCTCGTATTCCTCATTTATGTCATCAAAGCTCTTCTCCTTGACTTGGTGCTCATAGTCTACCTCGGTCATTTCCCGGAGAGGCTTCTTCACTTTTGGGATCAACTTCTCAGTTGTCAGCACTCTCCTGTCCAAGTCGTACTTGGTGCGCTTTACCGGGGCAGCTATTTCCTCGGCTCTCCTCCGTTTGACACCCTCGAGGAAAGAGGCGGAACATCCTGCGGCCTTTGTTGCCAAAGGCTGATCGTCTGCGCTCTGCAGCTGTTCACCCATGAAGTCTAGGTCTTCCAGCATCGGAGGTATTCCAAAAGGAGTGGCCGCTTTTAAGGGCGACCGGGTCCTAGGGGAAGCGAGCGGCTGAGTGGACGGCGTTGGCGGGGTTTTGAACAGGTGAGGTGAGCGGCGCGGCGATGTATGTGTAGCTTCGACACTGGCCGCAGGCGAGGGTTCCAGGGTTTGGCTGAGGGACTGAAAGGCGTTAGGGTCCTGGGCGAACTGGTCGAAGGAATGGGGGCTGTGGGATGTTTGGACAGTCTGGGAAGATGAGGATGCAACTACGGCTTGCCCTGATGTAATGGGGGATGGCGTTATGGCAGGGCCGACTGGGACTTGGGGGAGCGGAGAAGTGGACGTACCTGCGGGCTCCACCTGAGCCGTTGTTTGGAGGACGTCTGCAGCCCAAGTTTCTGCTTCTGCTTCAGGGCTGTCCAAAGAGACGATTTCCGGCGCGGCTGCTCCTGTCCGTGCCGCGGCCGGTTGTTGTGCAGGCTCCCTAGGCCGCTTGGCCTTTTCACTCCTCTTTCTTTTCTTTTCTTCCAGTGCTGCAGCTGGTTCAAAGGAGGGAGAGGAGGTTGGGGCGGCAAGTTGCGATGTGCCCACAGTAAACTTGTACCGGGGTCTAGATGGGAGGATGTTCGCCGCGGCCGCTCCACTAGCTGGCTGTTCTGGCGCTTTCTCCACTTGGGGGGCCACCTCTGGAGTTGACTTTTTTGGCTGCTGCGCCATTTCGGGTAATGCTCGCAGAGCTGGAGGCAACATTGGGCCCACTTGACTGCTCGTTGGCGTTGCACTGGAAGTTCCGGGAGTTGACAATTGCTGGGACGGGGACCTCCTTGTATACCTTTTCCTAGCGCCTCGGGGAACGCAATCTCGAAATGCGAAAGGCCGCCACGTGTCAGCGTATTGATCATATAGGGCCAAAAACTCATCATCAACGGCCAGCGTTTTCCGGTTGGATTTATCGTGCTGCATGCGGCATCTCATCTTCCAACATTCAACGATTTTGTCATTTTGCCAGTTGAGGGGCACCACCTTGGCGAGGAATTTTTTGGAGCCCGCCGAATCTAACCGGTGATCCGGGTTTCGCTCTGGATCATACGCCACCTCTTCGCAGTAAAAATCATGCCATGGAGGCCATGATTGCATTTGCTCAATGTGCCATTCCAAGTCTGCGCCTGTTCTGTTGCCCCTTTCCTGCATGATCTCTGCTCATGGGCAGATGTGCGCAAACTTTCCCCTGACCCCAATCGGGTCATACTTCCAGCGCTGGGGAAGCTGTATCAGGCCCATGTCGATGAGTTCTTGCTCGAGGTAGACATGCTGTCCGATCTCGTGCACTCGGATATTCGCCCAGGTAATAGGATATTGGAAAATATGGCCCTTTTTCTTTCCCTGGCCGAACTCTTCCTCGACATAATCCATCTGGCGCGAAATCTCCATTCCGAACTGATGGTCAATGCAGAAATAGGGCAGCAGGAACGGCTTCCCCTTGAACCCGTAGATTCTGACTACAATGCCTTGCGTCAGCCGGAAGGTGTCCCCGTACTTGTGCTTCCTCAGATAGCTTGTCATGACCTCTGGCGGGCGGGATGCCTCACCATTGAACAGCCCCAGGACCATGCACAGAAATTTAAAATTAAACTCATAGAATGACCCTTTTCTGTACAGGATCTCGGTCCATTCGTACACGGGCAACGGCTCTCCTTTTTCATTTACCTTCTTCAAGTTAGGAACTCTGATCCGGTAGTGCATGTGGTACAGGCACAGCCATGTGAGGAAGGAGCAAAACCGGAATTCCGTTGTCTGCTTCTGCTGCAGCCTGACTAGGTTTGAATGAATGGCGTACGCAAGCCAGTCTGCCCAGTCGAAGAAAATGGGGCGCTTCCCACTCTTCTGCACCGTGGAGTCATAAAATTCCCCGTGCGTACCACTCTGTCAGAATCGCAGCCGAGTACCCATGCCAGGATGATGTATATGTATTTGTTCTCGAACCTGTCCAGGGGTATGGGGCCTGTCGGCCACTGTCCGGCTGCCAGCGGAGTCTTCAGCTCCGAGTCGAGGAATTCTCTCATCCTCTTTGTCTACGTGAATCTTCCCGTCTGTTCATCCATATTAATCCTCCTGACAATCGCGTCGGGGTCGTACTGAAGCCCTGGGGCGAACGCTGGCTGGACGCTCTCCCTGAAGAGTGTGAACAACACTCTTCCCTTGTGGTCGCAGACTTGCCGGGCAGCTGGTTTGTAATATGCTACGATTGATTCAATCAGCTCCGGGCACCGGTGAACAAGAGGGCATAAGAACCAGTATAGGTTCGATTTATATGCAGCCCCGACATGGTGTGAGGGCGAAACCTTGTCAGCCCACTTTGCTATGTTCGGCCGCAGCTTGGTGAGGCTGATAGAGAACGAGCCGTCTCTATACCCGGCCAGGTGATTAATGGGTGGCGATGGAGCTTGCCCTCGACTTCGCTTCGCCCGGGTTTTCCTTTTCTGCTCTTGCGGCGCTTCGCTCTCATGAGCGCTTGATTCTGTCTGTTCCTCAACTTCGCACCCTTCGTCGCTGGATTGCGCCTGTACTGGCGCTTTCCCCTTGTCCATTTTCTCTGTTCGAAGTGGCAGAGACGGAAATTCTGGCTTCTGATTTCTCAGTTCTGCGCTTTGCAGTCTCGGAGTCAGCTCGACAATCTGAATTTTCTGAGTATGCTAGGGCCCTTTTTCTAGGCAAGGATTGCAGTATTAATGGCGCGAGGGAGGGAGTTAAGGTGGTTAACTTGAAGTTGGTGGAAGCGTTATGATACTTTGGCGGCTGTGCATGGGTTTAATCTTGAAAAGCGTACCCTAGTTGCAGTTGGTCCTAATGCGCCTTGCTTTCTTAATGACATCGTTTTTGAAAGTCGCGCAATCATTAAAACTTCTTCGGACTTCGTGCCTTTGATGACGTCACCGCCCGCCCCCCTGGGACCCCCCCCCACCTCCCCCCCCCCCCCCCTCTCCCCTCCCTCCCACACTGCCCCCCCCCCCCTCCCCCCCTACCCCTTTCCTTTCCTTCCCCCCCTCCCCACCCCCCCCCCCCCCAACCACTCCTCCAACACAAAAACTAAACTAAAATGCAGGAAAGAAATTTGTACAAAGAAGGACCCATTGGGTGCCTTCAGTGGTGGTAAATCTTCAGGTGGAACCCGTTGACGGGAATGGGGAGAAGCTGTCCCTCCATGTCCCGGAGCACGAATGCATTAAACTGGTTCACCCGAGCAATCTGATAGGGACCCTCCCAGAGGGCATCAAATTTGCCATGGTTGCCCGGCTTTGCCTTCAGTGAGTCCCACTTTAGCACCAGGTCCCCGATTTTGAAAACTCGGGCGGTGGTGCCTTTTGCAAACCAGCCTTGGGTCGCTTCAGCGTGCTTGGTGAAGGCCTGGTATGCTTTTTCTCTTTCTTCCTCTAACCGCAGCAGTTGGCACAGTCTGGCATCCACTGGATCCCCGTTGCCTCTTTCTTCATCCAGCATCCAGAGTGCGGGTATCTCCACATGGGTAGGCAGAACTGCCTCCTTGCCATACACGAGCGCGTAGGGGGATGTCTTGATAGACTTCTTGAATGATATACGATCCGCCCACAGCGCCCGATTCAGGAGTAGGTGCCATGTCCTCTTGTTTCTCTCTACTGTCCTTCTGACAATTTTCAGTAGATTCTTGTTGGTGGACTCGGCCAGGCCATTCCCCTGCGGGTAGTAGTTAGAAGACATCTTGTGATAGATGCCGTATTTGCTGGTGTACTCCGTGAGTACAGCGCCTGCGAACCCCGGACCATTGTCCGTCACTATTGACTCGGGACCCCGAAACGGGTGATGAGGCTCTCGAGGAACCCAATGACCGTCTCCTGGTCCGCATTCTTCGTGGGGATCGCCTCCGCCCACCTGGTGAAGTAATCGGTGGCGGTAAGAATAAACTTGTGCCCCGCTGCAGAGTTAGGCGTAATGACCTCGATGAAGTCCAGACCCCATTGCTGAAACGGAGTCTCGGCCTGAATTGGTTGGAGGGGCAGGGGTGCTTTTCTGTTTCTCCCAGCAAATCTCTGGCATTTATCACATTTTACACAGACCGCATGTGCGTCTGTGAAGAGAGTGGGCCAATAGTACCCAGCTCTGATGATTTTCAAGGCCGTAGGCCTTCCATAATGGTGTCCCCTAGGCATCCCGGAGTGAAATTCTCCAAGGACCCTGGGTTGGTCGGTTTTCTTGACGCACCGCAACAGGATGCCGTCAATGTTCTTGAAGTAAAGCCCCTCGGGGCGAAGAGTGTATCTCAAGGCATTTAGCCGAAACCTCCTTCTTTGTGAGGCATTCAGGTGATCTGGGCATCTCCCGGTGCAGAAATACCTCACCAGGTCATCTGTCCAGTCACTTTCCTCTGATAAGGAGTTGGCTAGGTTGGTGGTTGCTGTCGGATCTTCCCACTTACAGGCAGATATCTCGGCTGCAGCGCTTCGGGCCAGCTCTTGGCACAAGGCTCGGCCTCTGATCAGCTTTGTTGGCCGTACCTCGATGTCGAACTCCTGGATTTTGGCAATCCATCCTGCTCTCTTGTGACCCGGCTCCCCTTGTATGATGAAGTTCCGGACGTCCGGTGTATCACGAAGATAGTTGTCCGGCTCTGGGAGACGAAGTGCCTGAACTTTTGGAGAGACTTCATGACTGAGTGAACCTCGCCGCTCAATAAAATTGTACTTTTCCTCGTGCGGCTGAATCACCCGGCTTAAGAACGCTATGGGGCGCTCTTCGCCATCGTCTCCCTTTCGAGTCGGATCGCGGCGTAACTCTCAGGTTCTCCCACCGTGTACAAGATGAAGTCCTTGGAATAATCTAGGTTTATCAACATCGGAGCTTATGCAATTCTAGCCTTGATCTCCTCAAAGGCCTCGCCTCCTCTCGTCGACCCACAGGAATTCGGCATTCTTTTTCAGCAGCTTCGCCATGGGTTTGATCACTTGTGCGAAGTCCGGTATGAACTTCCTTACGAAGTTGATCTGCTGAAGAAGGACTGTAGCCCCTTCTTGTCGACTGGGGCGGGCAAGCGGAGGAGGGCTTCGGCTCTGTCAGGATCCACCGCAAGGCCTTTCTCAGAGATGACATGTCCCAGCAGCTTACCTTCTCTTACCGCGAAGACCGATTTCTTCGGGTTAATGGAAATGCCGAATTCACGACATCTCTCAAATATCTCGCCGCAGTGGGAAGCATGGTCCTCTCTTCCGTGAGAGAATACAGTCATGTCATCCAAGTAGATGACAATGATCTTGTTAAGCAGCTCTATGAAGGCCAGGTCCATGGCTCTCTGGAATGTGGCGCCAGCATTGGACAAGCCGAAGGGCATGCGCTGATAGGCGAACGTTCCCCATTTGGTGGTGAACGCTGTCTTATGCCGGTCCTCATCTTTGACCCGTATCCGGTTGTACCCAGAAAATCCGTCTAAGAGGGAGAATCTCTGCGCTCCAACAACTATGTGGAGGATTTGATCGATTTGGGGAAGCGGGTAATGGTCCTTTAGTGAGGCCTGATTTAGATTTCTGAAATCTACGCAGAGACGAATGTCTCCGTTTTTCTTCCTCACGGGAACCAGATTCGCAACCCAGGATGAATGCTTGATGGGGTAGATTATCTTGGCTTCCAGCATTTTCAGGAGCTCGACTTTCATCATGGCTTCAATCTTCGGGTTTACAGCCCTCTGCTTCTGTCGGAATGGTTTCGCACCATCTTCTAGCTCAATGGTATGCTGGATTATCTGTCTGTCATACCCCTTCAAGTCCTGGTAGCACCAGGCTACTATATCGGGGAACTCTCCGCACAATGATCTGATCTGTTCGAGTTCCTCTTCGGTGCAGTCCGTTCCGACCTTGATTGTTTTTCCAGGTTCAAGCTCCAGGTCGACGTACTGCTTGGGGTCTACTTTGATCCTGTGTGATATCGCTCTGTCATTCTGATCAAAGAGACTTTCTAGTGTAATCAGTCCTTTCGGGACATGATTATTCTTTAACTGTATCAACCCCTCATATTGCTCGTCATCGTGGTCTCTACCTTCGATTGTACATGCTTCGGTAACCAAAAAAGTGACGATCTCCTCGTCACGACCAAACACCTGCCAATGGGTGTCTTTATCGAGCACGTAAGGCCTCGTAGATGGTACGAACCGGCTTCGGCTTCGGATGGTGTCATCATCCGGAACGTACCTGGCTCCAACAGACGCCAGAATGTCAGCGTGCTTGTTTTTCTCACGTGATATGGCTTTGACATTCAATGAGTCGAATGACTCCATCAGGTCCCAGACCCGATTACGGTACGCCTTGAGGTAGTGCTTCTTGGAGGCGCACTTGTTCGTAATCTGGTTGCACACCAGCTCTGAGTCGCCAAAGATCTGCAGATGCTTTATCCCCAGTCTCTCCGCTTTTCTCAAACCCAAGCACAGGGCTTCGTACTCCGCCGCGTTGTTGGTACAGCTCCAAGCCAGCCTGTAGGTGTAGTCCTTCTGGATCCCGGTCGGGGAAACCAAGAGTACGCCTGCACCGGCGCCATTTTTGCATCGGGCGCCATCAAAGAAGAGCTGCCATAGCTTTTCCCGTGCTGCCCCTACTTCTTTCTTGGCTCGATCGGTCAAGCCTCTCAGTCTGAATGACGGTGTAGCAGCCTTGCTCGAGCCTCGATCATGGCATTGAAATCCAACAAGGAGAACTCATCCTCCACTTGCAACAACTCAAGAGCTTGCTCTTTCATGTCTACCACCACCAGTTCTTCCGTCGTCAGCTGAACCATGCAGTCCTGCGACTCTTCTCCGGGTATCTTCTCCACTAGAAATGTGGAAGGCTTCTCGTTGTAGATCTTCAGTCTCCTTCCTTTGAAGGGCACTTCCATATGCGAGTAATCCAGAGACAGATACCCACCCAGCTTCGCAGTGAACTCCCCGGAGAGACACATGCCGAAGTAGGGTTCCAAGTCGACAACCACGACTTCTTGAATGACCACTATGTCAAGAGCTTTGTGCAGCCGGATCGGGATATCTTTAATGACACCGACTGTCTTGACAGGGGTGCCGTCTAGTTGCAGCACACCTTGGCTGCTCCTTGTATATTCCATCCCGATTTCGTCGCAGACGGCTCTTGGCATAACAATCGTGGAGGCACCAGAATCCACCATACAGTTGTGTACGATATACCCTTGCATCCGTAATGACAGATAGAAGGGAGGTGGTCTGTTCTTCCCAAGTGGCAGGAGACTGCAGTGGGTTGGAACCGTAACAAGCAGTCGTATCTCGCTTGCCATATTTCATGCTCTTCAAAGATTCCTGCAGCAGATCAACTTGCCCCGGGAGCGTAAGAGCGTCATACATGCTTATCCTTGCGGGAGTCCTCTTTAGCTCATCCACTATGCTGTAGCCTGAAGTGCTAGCTCCCTCCGTTTCTTTCGCAGGCTCATACTTGGTCCGGTATTGCTGCGTGGCCTCGACTCTCTCGTCTCTTTGTCGAGACGGGTATCTCAGCCTTCTCCCCGAGCTTGTTCTTTGGTCTCAGTTGGAGGCTGAGCCGCGGGAGCTTTTGCTGCGGGAGGCTTGGCTGCAGGCAATTTTTCCTTGGCCGTGTGAGGCCACAGCCTCTTGTCAGGTGGCAGCCCAGCAAGTTGCACCTTTTCTCTCCTGGCGTATACCTTCAATGGCTTTGCAGCAGCTTCAACAGGCTTTCTGTCTTCTTTGGCAGGGGGCAACGCCAGATCTTCCTCTGGGACGGCAAAGTTGCCTTCATCGTCCAGGATCATGTAAAGTTCTTCATCTTCTATGGCGCTGCCCGCCAGAGTCTGGAGGTAATGCTGGTGCAGTGTGCAATCTTCTTCTGAATGCGGGTCGTTGCACGTGGAGCACCAGTTAACCTGGTCAGAAGTGCCAGGTTGGTCCTCGATGGCAGCATTTCTTGCAGGGGGGCGCCTCTGAACTTGCCGTTCTGCGGCTTGATCTTTTGTCAGTGCCGGAGGAGGATATGGCCTCCTTGGAACAGATTCCATCTGGGCCTGCTTCTTCTTTAGTATAGTCATGTCATTTGACATGGTATGATACCCAGAGGCCAGAGCCCGTACCTCTTGGAGGATTTTGTTCTGAATATCATTGTCTGGAGGCGGCAACTGAGCTGGCGGAGGTAATGCAGCCAATGGAGGAGGTGCAGAATATTGCGCATACTGAGGGGGAGCTGGGAGTGCTGGATAATGCGGAGGAGGAGGCGGCGGGTTAGGATAATGAATTTGTGGCGGGCCGTAGGGATTTACGACCGGCGCCGGATTCCATTGCTGCTGGGGGTGCTGTCCTGAAGATGACGGCATCACACCAGAGGCCGATGGGTACTGGGATTGAGGAAAGTCAGGGTAAATGGGTGGTCGTACCCTATGCGGGAGTCTCGCCTATGGAGATTATGTCCATTTCAGCTTGTTGGGCAGCTTCGTACAGGCAGGTGGAATGAGTCGACTCGGGCTATCTTCAGCAGTAGGCAGATGTCAGAGTTGAATGACCTCAAGTAGTAGTGCGCAGCCTGACCCGCTGAAGGTCGCAGTTCACGAGGTACTCGTTTCCAAGACCTCGCAAACCTTATGTTGAAGTCCGACACCTCCTCTTGGGGGTGTCGCTGGATGCTTTGGAACTGATGCAACAAAGAAGAGGGATCAGCAGACTCGTTGCATCCTTTTACGAGCCTGCCAGCCAGCTGGCGCCACCCCGTGATAGATCCCTCTGGCAGAGATCTCCACCAGTAGAGAAGCTTTCCCCTTAGGGAAAGGGCCAGCAGACGGGTCTTGACACTTTCGTCAGTAATGGAATGTAGTGCAGCCAAGGCCAGAATGTCCTGGATGTGTTCGTACGCCGTCTTGCCGTAGCCATCGTAGGTAGGGATGGACTTTAAGGCAGCGGGGGGCACAACTTGTTGTCCGACTAGGGCCAAGGGCCCCGTGGAGTCTACCGTCGGGAAGAGATCATCGTCATTCTGCTGAGCAGCCATTTCTTCTTCTCCTCCGGTAGTGTACTCGATATCGGTACCGTCCGAGGATGTAGATTGCTCTTCAGCCTCGGCCTCTTCGATTTCGGTTTCAGGCTCTTCTATGCGAGCTTGGTGGTCGGCCAGCCTGACGCGCTCTCCTGGAGCGGCAATGTCGATTTCGTAAAGGTCAGGCTGGTTTCCCGGATTCCTTGCTCTCCACCTTCTTGTTTGCATGAAGGCGCTCGGACCGGTCTTCACGGACTCAGAGAATATTCATGTACTTGCAGAGTCGCTAGGTGTTCTGATTTTAACAAGGAATGAAGCGAACACCAGTGCTTCGATTCTGTTTTGGGGTGGGAAACTTCCATGTCCCACCGGGCGTGCCAGAGAAACTGTTGGTTACGAATCTGCCATGAGGAAAGGATTTGGTATAATGCGCCCCAGATTCGCCCACCAGATTGAAAGGCCGGAAGGAAGGAATGCCTTCCGTGCCAATCTCCGGAGAAGGCCGGCTTCCTGTGGGTTTTTTTAGTGTTTTAGCTAAGGGTACAGGAAAGAGATAAAGTGCGGAAAGAGATCCAAATGTGATTGGAGTTGGGTGGGGGGAATAAGCAGCACGACAACGATCAATCACCACTACTAACAACAATTAAATACAAAACACACCATAGAAACTACAGCTATCATGCATCCTATGTATCCTCTATCTATGCATTCCAGGATACTTAATCATCAAATACTGGAATCCGTAGTTCAAGATAACAAGTAAGCAATGAAATAAGAAACATGAGGCAAAAATGACAAGGAAAGGCAGCATAAAAGATGATGACAAGAAGCGTAGCCAAGTATGTGTCTTGCATTAAGAAGCAAACGTATAGCTACAATGGTTCCCTAGCAATATATTCCCCTTCCACCCTTTTACAATGAAATGGTGTGGCTATTTATAGCCCAAGTTCCCCCCGATTACAATTACGGGCACAAAGTCCCGCACCGGACAATAGCTGACAAAAGCGGCAGAAGAGCCGCCGATGCCGACTCCGTCGGCGAGGACCGTACTTGCAAGCAAGGTCTCCTGAAAGCTGTACAGCTACGTGGCAATGCGTCGGGTGAAACTTCTAGTCAGCAGGAATGCGGGTAGCTATGGTAGATGGAACTTTGCATCAGCTTAAATGGAGGCAGCTGGCGTAGGTAGTTCGGCCCATGCTTGTCCTTTTTCCCGTCACATCTCGGCTCGAATCCCGAGGCTGGACACTTGTCGAATTCTGATGAGTGACACATGTCTGCCTTGAAAGGCAGTTTGTCCAACTTCGCCTGGGATCAGAGCGCCATCGGGTAGCGCAGGTGGGGAACAACGCAGTTGGGGAGGCCTCCGTGCCTTAGCCAATTTCTGGGCTGCTTGATGGATCTTGCCCAACTGCGCACCGGTCAGAGGGCGCAGCCCGACTTCGCTGCGAAGTCGGGTTGCGCACTTCAGCACTTGGTTGTTTCGGCCGCTGTTCGGACTGCACACAAAAGGGGAGCGCACCCCGACTTCGCTACGAAGTCGGGTTGCGCTCCGGCACTTAGCTGAATTTTGCAAACACTGTTTCCCAAGTGCGCACAGGAAGAAGAGCGCACCCCGACTTCGCTGCGAAGTCGGGTTGCGCTCTGACACTTAGCCAAATTCTGCTCCTTTTCAGCCTGTTTTCGCACTTCGCATTCCCTAGTGCGCTCCAACTTGAGGGCGCACCCCGACTTCGCTGCGAAGTCGGGTTGCGCCCTGACACTTAGAATTTTTCAGGGAATACTTGCTCAGGCCGGTGTTTTGGGAATTTGACTGGGGGAGGTACAAGGGAAAAAGGGAGGAATGAAACTGAAGGAAAGGGAGAAAGGGAAAAGTGGAGAAAGGGAAAAGGAGGAGGAGGGAAGGAAGAGCAGCATACTTACAAAATTTGAAAACATGGCACCCCGTGCAAAATGTGGCAACTTGAACCAAGCATGGATGTACTTTCATCTGCAGGGAGGTAAAATCTCAGCTACTTTTAGGGTTTGAGCATTAATGTAATCAGAGGTGAAATTCCTCTATAAAAGGCGGCTCAATGTACTGTAAAAGGGGGGGAACATTTGCTAGAAAGTTGTTGTACTCTGATTTTTGCATCAATACTAAGAACTCCTGGCTCTGACTCTATTCCTTCTTTGTATGATGCCTTCTGTGATTATTTTTGTTAATTTTGTTTCTTCATTTGCATACAGTAATTCTGCAATCTGGATTTAAGTGTGTGATTGAGAACGGAACCCTGGAATTTTCCCTGGAGGATACATAGAGGAGGAAATATAGTGTTAGTTTCTGCTTTATTCTTGTATTGATTGCTGCTATTTCAAGTATAAGTTAGTAATCGTGTTGCCTGTTCTTCCCCTTGAAATCATCTACATTTTCTATTTCTTTCAGTTATTTACTTCTTTTAGCAATTTTCCGATCTCTTTCCAGTTCCCTTATCTTAAACCCCAGTGTAGTGTAGTATAGGAGCCAGCCTTCTCCGGAGATTGGCACGGTAGGCATCCCTTCCTTCCGGCCTTTCAATCTGTTGGGCGGGTCTAGGGCGCGTAAGATAGACCAAATCCTTTCCTGTGGCAAATCCGTAACCAACAGTTTTAGGGTAGAAAATGATAGTATTCATGGTAATAACGTGAATTGATGAATTGCCATAAATGATGGTAATGGCGCAACACCTTTCATCAAAATTTTGAATGTTATGTGACATCAGACACTGATGTGGCAATTGTCATTTGCAAGTTAGAGCGGTTCAAACTTGATGATAGGGAGAAAGCACCATGTGGCATAGAGGCATTGGACAATGAAATTGCGGTCTCAATATGTACCTTTCATACAAGTAAGAGGCTACACTCAGATGGAAGGCCTTCAAGATGTCAGGTGATGACATGGTGGGAATTTAAAGGTTAACACAGCAAGGATAGGTTAATTACTAAGTCAAACATGCCATGTAGCTACAAACACTTGGTTTGTTATGAACCTCTCTTCTCATTAACAATATGCAAAAATATTAAACATTCATCCATAATAAATTCCACAATAACAATCCACACAATAAAATAGAGATAGATAATACCCTTGAGGTAGGGCAACACCAATATTACTCCTTAAGGAATCACTCCACAAGATCTCCACCCCACGAGCCAAGACTCTTACCAAGAATACTTCATATGACTTGCTTTCACAATTGAGGGTACATCTCTCTTTATATAAGAATGTGATGGTTCACCTTCCATAAGTTAGAAGGTCACCCATGTGGTGATTCACTTTCTATGAGTTACAAAGTGCATAATATTATAATATGGTACTATGCTATATATTATTATAATATTATGTGTAACCCATGTCATAATACCCATATACAATATTATTTCCCCACATTTTTATCACTAGGAACCTAACATTCCACCACCCTTACAAAAGTGTTTCGGCCTCAAAACATAGAAAGAAATTAAATAATATGATCTTCTAAGCAATGTTGTCAATTGATACCAATCTTGATTATCCTTCCATCCAGGTTTAGATCGGAGGTAGTCTGTGAGGATGCCAAGCTGCCCTTATGCCATTTGAATAGAGAACTGGGAGGAAGCTTAGAACTTGAAATTGAACCGTCTCAATTTCAAGCTAAGATAATAATGAGCAAGCATTTACCAAGCTAGAAAATGGGTTGAAGACAGATTTCAATTTTAACTCTGAAAAATTTACAAAGTGCAGTGAAATTAGAACACTTGCAAGAGATGAAATGCAGCAACAATGGGAAAAGGAGAGTGGAAATCAGGTTTCAAGGTATAAAATGATCGTATTCATGGTAATAAAAGGTGAGAATGGCGTTGCACCTGTCATAAAAGTTTTGAATGATATGTGACATCAGACGCTGATGTGGCAATTATCATTTGCAAGTTGCAGCAGTTCAAACTTGATGATAGGGAGAAAGCACCATGTGGCATAGTGGCATTGGACAATAAAATTGCAGTCTCAACATGCACCTTTCATATAGGTAAGAAGCTACACTTAGATGGAAGGCCTTCAAGATGTTCGGTGATGACATGGTGGGCATTTAAAGGACAACACAACAAGGATAGGTTAATTACTAAACCATACATGTCATGTAGTGATAAACACTTGGATTGTTATGAACCTCTATTCTCCTTAACAATAAATCATTCGCCAATATGCAGATCAAACATTCATCCATAATAAATTCCACAATAACAATCCACACAATAAAATAGAGATAGATAATACCCTTGAGGTAGGGCAACACCAATATTACTCCTTAAGGAATCACTCCACAAGCCAAGACTTTTACCAAGAATACTTCATATCACTTGCTTTTACAATTGGAGGTATATCTCTCTTTATACAAAAATGTGATGGTTCATCTTCCATAAGTTAGAAGGTCACCCATGTGGTGATTCACTTTCCATGAGTTACAAATTGCATAATATTTTAACATGCTACTATGCTATATATATTATTATAATATTATGTGTGACCCATGCCATAATACCCATATACAATATTATTTCCCCACATTCCTATCCCTAGGTACCTAACATTCCAACCCCCTTACAAAAATGTTTTGTCCTCAAAACATAGGAAGTTGTCAATTGGTACCAATCTTTATTATCCTTCCATCCAAGTGAAATTTTGATTGGCGGTAGTCTGTCATTTTGATTGGTGGTAGTCCTTGAAATAAATTGGATGCCAAGTTGCCCTTGTGCCATTTGAATACCCATAGTTTTCACTCTTTTGGTTCCATGTTTGTCCCTCATATTTATTTTATGGCCTTAAACCCGTTTCCATGATTGTTGCCTCTCATGGTGATGTGGATGGCGATATGCTCCCATATTTTGTGCCTCTATTTTATGCTCTTCTCTCTTACTCCCCTCTTTTGGTTCATTCTTGGACTTTGCTTTAGCTTCTTATTTGATCTCTACCACTACCTCCTTAGATTCTATTTCAAGTTCTTTTGCTTGTTCTTCAATTTGTTCTCTTGCAACCATTTCTTGGTTTTCCCTTGACCCTTTCTTTCTAAGTTGAAAAATATCTTGCAAAGTTCTCATCTTTTTTTTATACCATAATTTCATAAATGTTTTTTGCATATTTATATTAACAGTGCCCAAAGAATGCAACCAAGGATAACTAAGAACAATATCTGTATCATACATCTCAATAGCATAAAAATATGAATGTAAAACATATTTATCCATGGTGATCTTCAAATATTCAAAAATTTGAACATTCTCACCCTCAAGCTATATGTTTTTTATTTTCTTTGCCTAAACTTGCAACCCCTTAGCCAAAGCAATATTAATAAAATTATATCTGCTACTAGGGTTAATGGAAATAATAGATTTTTTATTTTGAATGCAACCATAAACCTCTAAAATAGAATTTTTAGATTCAAACAATTCCTTCTAACCATTGTTTGACACAAAAGGTGTGGTTTCCTTAGCTTGCATATTATTATCCTTTTCCTCCAATCCCCATTTGCTTAAAAATGCAACTTCAAATCCTAACTGTGTATGAAAAATCATGGTCACATCTAAAGCCTATATACCAATTTACAACTTCCCTTTGTAAGGATCACCAATTTTATATTTCCATTCATCCTCAAAAACAATTCCACTTCGTTAACCATTTCCTAGCGTCACTATCATCCTTTCCAATGAATATGGGCAACTCTATGACCTCAACTCAAAGTAGCTAGGGTTTTTTAATAACCATAAATTTTCTCAAATCTCATCTATTCCCTTCTCTAAACAATTAAATATGTAGTTTATCTTCAAAACAAAACAAACAGCAACCGATTTGATTACTTGGATTGGGAGTTATGAACATTTTTCCCTTTGCATGACTTTCCCGCGCAACCCAAAAATAACATCAAAAGACCAAATTTAAACAACTGTAACTCCCTCAATACTTATCAAAATTTAACAAGTGACCAACCCTTGTTTTAGTATTCAAGAAGATCTACACAATGATGCAAAAATCTTCTAAAAATGACTGCTAAAAAAATTGATATGAATTTTTTTCTTTTGAAAAACAAAATCGTGCAACCAAAAAAAACATTAATATCCCAACTTCAAATAGACAACTTTCTTAATACTTATCCGAATTTAACAAATAAGAAGTTGTTTTTATAGTACTCGAAAAGATCTACACAATGGTGCAAAAATATTCTAAAAATGACTAAAAGAAAAATAAAGATATGGCTCCCGCAAGATGAGACGTTTTTTTTTTCTAAAAAAATGTGCCCTAGCTCTACAAAACAAACCCCACTTTGCCAAAATCGTTGCTCTAATACCAATTTTTATGGTCCTCTCTCGTTAACAATAAATCATTCACCAATATGCAGAAATATCAAAAATGCATCTATAATAAATTCCACAATAAAATAGAGAGATAATACCCTTGAGGAAAGGCAACACCAATATTAATCCTTGAAGAAGGAATCACTCCACAAGATCTCTGCTCCACGAGCCAAAATTCTTACCAAAAATACTTCATATGAATTGCCTTTACAATTTAGGGTATTTTTCTCTTTATACAAGAATGTGATGGTTCACCTTCCATAAGTTAGAAAGTCACCCATGTGATGATTCACTTTCTTTGAGTTACAAATTACATAATATTATTTCCCCACATTCCTATCCCTAGGTACCTAACATTGATGGTCAAGTGATGGTCTCTAGTCCATGCATGTATTTGCCTCTGTGGAGTTCTTTACCTTCCAATGCAAGACAAAGGCATGGGATTTGTCCATAGAAACATTCTCCTTTTGTGGAGGAGAAGACATAGCCCACGTTGAAAGCTTCGTGTGAAGACTGGGTATCGTGGTATCGTGGAAATGTAGAGGACAAAGTTTTTTTTTCTTTTTTAATTGGTACTGTTGCCACATTTTACAAGGGGTGAAAGAATTTTGAAAATTTTAAAAAAAAGTGTTGCCTTCCTCTTCTTCCATCCAATTTCCAGTTTCTGCATGTAAAAAAAACCAGTTTTTTAGCCCAAGGCAGCTCTCGGCAATTTGGAAAAAATTGATGAAAAAATTTCTAAGTGTGGAGTTGCCGGCGATCGCCGTCGCCTGCCTCCGACACCCGTCGCTGCGCGAATTTTCAGCGATTTAGAGCACCAAAAAAGGGCGAAGCGAAAAATGGTTAAGGCACGGTGACCACGATCGCTGTCGCTTGGCAACGACACCCGTCGCCACCCTCTTTTTCAGCGACTGCAAGCATCCCCTAGCCAGCAAGAAAATTTCTAACTGTGGCAGCGACGGCGATCACCGTCGCTGCCGGGATAAATGAAGAGCACCCAGCAGTTGTGCACGACAGCAGGGGCAGCCACGCCCGCCGATGCTGCCCACGATCACTGTCGCTGTCGGGCGACGCTCGGCGTCGCTGGATTTTCCAACGATTTGCAGCAGCAATCAAAGTCCACCTTCCTCCCGCGATCGCCGTCGCCGTGCACATTCCCCACCAACGCTATCAGTTTCTGGCGACTCACGGCAGGGGTCCAGCTCGCGATCGCCGTCGCTCATCAATTTCCCAAATTCGCTCTGTTTGTTTGAGCGCTCCACAGCATGCACCCGAGGTCGCTCCCCACTCCCAGCCGGAGATCGCTGTCGCCGTTTAGCAAATCACACCATCTCCAAGATCCTTCAGCGACCGTGGGAAGAGGGCCCCAAAGACAGATGCTAAGGGCAGCCGGGGCCCATTTTCAACAAAGTGAAGCCGGAGTTCCCTCCTTTCTTTTGAAGCTATTAAGCAGATAATACCTCCCCAAATAAAGGAACACAAAGTTTCGGGATTCGGGCACATTTCAAGGAGGGTGAAGATGAATTCCAAGTACAGGTTAGGTGAGCAAGTAATGTCACCATTCAAAGCCGAACTGTGCCCCAGCTACCGCATTGACTGATAATCCCCTTTTCAACCACTGAATCTGTCAGAAGTAGTATGGGCCAGGAAAAGCATGTTGCAGGAACAACTACGGCCGACGAGAATCAAATCCGACAGCTTTTGCAGCTTTTTTGCAGCTTTTGCAGGTTTGGGGAGTTGTGCTCAGAATGTAATTTGGGGGGAAAATTCTGCTATAAATAACAGTTCAATTCATTGTAATCGGGGGGGAACATATTGCTAGAGAGCTGTTGTAATCAGACGTTTGCATCAATACAAAGCATCCTTGGCTCTGACTCTTGTCTCTTTCTTTTATGCTGCCTTCTGCAAGTATTTCTGCTTCATGTTCATTTATCTTTCTGCTTGCTGTAATTCTGCATCCTGGATTAGGGCATTGGACAGTAAGTGAATCTGGAATCCTAGCTAAAGGATACATAGGGAAGAATCGCGGTGTTAGTTTCTGTTACATTCTTTGTTTTGATTGTTGTTAGTTTGGATATCAATTAGTAATCGTGCTGCTTGTTCTTCCCCACCTTTATTGCCTGACATTTCCATCTATTTCTACATTTTCAATCCCTTTCCAGTTCCCTTAACTTTTTAATCTCTTTCCTACACTCTCATCTAAAAACCCCAAGTAGGTTAGGATAGGAGCCGCCCTTCTCCGGAGATCGGCACGGAAGGCATCTCTTCCTTCCGGCCTTTCAATGTTGGTCTGCGGGTCTAGGGCGCATTGATATACCAAGTCCTTCCCAGGTGGCGAATCCGTGGCCAACAGTTTCTGGCAAGCCCGGTGGGACGAACAGTCTCCATATTTTAAGGAAGCCCGAGTTTGGTGAATCTCTGGCTTGCCTTCATCTGGAAAAATCACCTAGCGACTCTGACTAAGCTGAAGATCCAGATTTCTTGATCGTAGGCGCCTTTTAAGCTGAAAGAAGACTCCTCGGAGGATTTGGTGAGCAGCCTTGACCTCACAAGCGGAGAAAAGAATGTTCTCCTGGCGACTCCGACTGAGTGGAGAAAACCGTGATCTCTACAGACCGCTGCTATAATGGCATGCTACCCCAGCTGGGATGATCCTGGCCCCCTGAATCTCCAAAGTTGGCACGAGATTCCCAAAAGTTCCAGGAAGACCTTGACAAAATACAATGGCACTAAGGGAATGGCCCGAGTGCACCTTGAAGATGTTGCTGCTCTAGCAAACTTCCATGGCATAACCCACGAAGATGTCATGATCAGACTTCTGGTCTCATCTCTGGAAGGAAGGGTGCTACAGTGGTACAGACTACTTGGGCGTAAGAGCATCTGCTCATGGGGAGACTTAGCGGGAGCGCTCATCAACACATTTGACGGCTCTCAAGATCCCTTCCAGCTCTTGATGCACATCTCCACCATCACAAAAGCACCTCTGGAGGACATCACAAACTTCAATGTCCGATTCTGGAGGAGTTGGAAGAGAATTCCAGGGGAGATCCAGCCAACACCCGCCCAAGCCCACCTCTTCTACGTTCGGGCTTTGCACCCGGACATAAGCCTCCTACTGCAATCAGGGGAATGGAGATTCCCTCAAATCTTTGAGAAAGCAGTACGTGCGGAGCGACTTTTGCTCCTTTCAGGAAAATGGCAGTGGGGAGAAACTCCATCACTTTCTCCGGTAGTTGCTACTCCAGCTCCTGTCTATCCCGCACAGTATCCATGGAAAATCCCTCATACTGTGTAGAGACCCGGAATGCAGTCGTGTGGAGCTCGAGAGAGATCTCATCCAAATCCAACAGTGGGAATATGCAAGCACCACCCAAGCGATTAATTATATGGTTGCTTGCAGTTTCCATCGAGAGACGGGCCAAGAAGAGGAACAGGATCCAGTGGCAGAACCTGAGAGCAAAGCGGGCACACTTTTGCACCCTTTTTGTCCCAGGGCATAGCACGCAAGTATTCAGCCAGAACTCAACAAGCATGCCTCATCGGGAGGCTGATCCTGAGGAGATCCTGGCAGGGGGCTTATCACAGGAAAATTCCTGCTATCGCATCAAGGAGTTGGAGGAACCCATGCTCGAGAGCCCACAGGCAGTGGACTCTCTAGAGTGGTGGCATTGGCTCCAACCATCACTGCAACCGGTACCCGAAGAGGGCTCTCGTGTGGCAAATTTCCTTGCCACATTGTTCATCAATTGTATGGGTATCGGCATGAATGATAACCTGCCACGTTGCACCATGTTCACAACCTGGCAAACTTTGGGGGGGCAGCCGAACTTGAAAGATCAACTGAAGTACAACCAGATCTGGTCCGAACATTGCAGATTCACCAGACAGGCACCCGAAGCTAAGTTAGTGGTGGTGGCAAGCCAATCATGTCGCAAAATTTTGTGTAAATAATGTAAATAGCCGGTCTAGTAGGTAAAGTTTCAGTTGCCAAGGAAAGGAGTCAGAAGCAGAAGGGCAGAGGTTGGAGAAAGAGTTTGTTGCTGTCAGTGAGAGGACTCAAATGATGACTTTGTTGCCCAATGGATAAAGGTCTGGGTCCTGGCATAGAGGCGAGCTTGATACCCCGCAAGCCGCCAGGAATGTTGCCACATTTTGCAAGGGGTGAAAGAATTTTGAAAATTTAAAAAAAATGTGTTGCCTTCCTCTTCTTCCATTCAATTTCCAGTTTCTGCATGTAAAAAAAACCAGTTTTTTAGCCTAGGGCAGCTCTCAGCAATTTGGAAAAAATTGATGAAAAATTTTCTAAGTGTGGAGCTGACAACGATCGCCGCCGCCTGCCTCCGACACCCGTCGCTGCGCGAATTTTCAGCGATTTAGAGCACCAAAAAATGGTTAAGGCCCGACGACCAGGATCGCTGTCGCTTGGCAGCGACACCCGTCGCCGCCCTCTTTTTCGGCGACCGCAAGCATCCCCTAGCCAGCAAGAAAATTTCTAAGTGTGGCAGCGACGGCGATCGTCGTCGCTGCCGGGATAAATGAAGAGCGCCCAGCAGTTGTGCACGACAGCAGGGGCAGCCGCGCCCATTTCAAGGAGGGTGAAGATGAATTCCAAGTACAGGTTAGGTGAGCAAGTAATGTCACCATTCAAAGCCGAACTGTGCCCCAGCTACCGCATTGACTGATAATCCCCTTTTCAACCACTGAATCTGTCAGAAGTAGTACGGAGTCTAGGAAAAGCATGCTGCAGGAACAACTACGGCCGACGAGAATCAAATCCGGCAGCTTTTGCAGGTTTGGGGAGCTGTGCTCAGAATGTAATTTGGGGGGAAAATTCTGCTATAAATAACAGTTCAATTCATTGTAATCGGGGGGGAACATATTGCTAGAGAGCTGCTGTAATCAGACGTTTGCATCAATACAAAGCATCCTTGGCTCTGACTCTTGTCTCTTTCTTTTATGCTGCCTTCTGCAAGTATTTATGCTTCATGTTCATTTATCTTTCTGCTTGCTGTAATTTTGCATCCTGGATTAGGGCATTGGACAGTAAGTGAATCTGGAATCCTAGCTGAAGGATACATAGGGAAGAATCACGGTGTTAGTTTCTGTTACATGCTTTGTTTTGATTGTTGTTAGTTTGGATATCAGTTAGTAATCGTGTTGCTTGTTCTTCCCCACCTTTATTGCCTGACATTTCCATCTCTTTCTGCATTTTCAATCCCTTTCCAGTTCCCTTAACTTTTTAATCTCTTTCCTGCACTCTCATCTAAAAACCCCAAGTAGATTAGTATAGGAGCCGGCCTTCTCCGGAGATCGGCACGAAAGGCATCTCTTCCTTCCGGCCTTTCAATGTTGGTCCGGGTCTAGGTCGCATTGATATACCAAGTCCTTCCCAGGTGGCGGATCCGTGGCCAACAGGTACGTAACATGAATGGTCAAGTGATGGTCTCTCGTCCATGCAAGCATTTGCCTCTGTGGAGTTCTCTACCTTCCAATGCAAGACAAAGGCATAGGATTTGTCCATAGAAGCATTCTCCTTTTGTGGAGGAGAAGGCATAGCCCACGTTGAAAGCTTCGTGTGAAGACTGGGTATCGTGGAAATGTAGAGGACAAAGTTTTTTTTTCTTTTTTAATTGGTACCTAACATGAATGGTCAAGTGATGGTTTAGTCCATGCAAGCATTTGCTTCTGTGGAGTTCTCTACCTTCCAATGCAAGACAAAGGCATGGGATTTGTCCATAGAAACATTCTCCTTCTGTGGAGAAGAAGCCATCGTCCACTTTGAAAGCTTCGTGTGAAGATTGGGTATCGTGGAAATGTAGAGGACAAAGTTTTTTTTTCTTTTTTAATTGGTTATATGAAACAATCCCCACACGCACTACATCATGATCACATAGTGCTATTACAATAGCTTGGCAATAAAGCAAGTGTCACTTGGCAAGACTCAAACCTAGGTCTCCAAAATTAAGGAATTTAACCAATTGAGGTAAGTGCCATTTGATATGCATAGGACAAGGGTTACAATTGTTAATATTTAGTAAATTGGGGTCTTCCCAGTCGCAGAGGGGAACTAGGGGCCTACAAATATCATTGAGGAAATTTAAAAATCCCTTCAGATTTTTTACCCCTAAATACAATTTTCAAAAGGAAGCTAAAGCCTACAATAATTCTATGAATAACAAAAATTCTTACCTTGCAAAAAATTTTAAAATTTAAATGGCAAACACCAAAAAATCAATAATTTCTACCATTAGAATGATAATGCAAAACCAACTTGGTGATCACAAAAGCTCGGAGGAGAGGTTGTTCTTATCAAGTTAGTTGGATAAGAACAAAGTGGGTATAATGGGATACTTAAATAGCCCAGCAGTGGTGGAAATACTATGATAAGTACCTATGATGGATGCAGATAAAGAAGGAAACCTCATGTTGTGTTTCAACAGGGAGGGGGAGGTCAAGCTAAGTAAATTGAAAACCATGTGTCTTGGCCCCTTCTAAGTCAAGTAGTTCATCGATAATGGGTCCATCTGCCTGTAATGGCTGGATGGGATGCGAAATTTGGATCCATTGAATGGCTCAAGGATGAAGACCTACAGGTGCATGTGCAAATCAACTCCATTGATCACAAGCTGAAGAGTTCAAGTTCGGATGGAGTGCCTAAGGGCTCCTGTTAGTCTAAAGACTCCTTTGATGGAATCAAAATTTTGAAGTAGGGGAGCGTAGTTGACCAAATGAGGAAACACCACCAACTACACATGATGCCATGACCAGCACACAAGAGGAAGGAGCAGCATGGCAATTAACAAAGCGAGATAGTTCAAGCTCAACCACCAACATTGTGGATAGTAATCAACCAAGAAGAGTTGGCCAGTGGAGACTGTGTGTGATTGTCCAATCTTTGGTAGATCAAAGACAATGCGCATATCAATCTATCTATTTTGACATCGATGGTGTCACAACAAACACGGATGAAGATGGGAAAAAGGGTAGGTTAAGACATGCAATGAATTAGAAGAGAAAAATATAGACTCATGACACATCTTGTTCAAAGGCTAAGGCATGCAATGAATTACTATCAAGGACATTAGCTTGCAACAAACATTCATTTCTTCAATATCAAGCAAATTGACATTTTGACTGCCCCCAAATTTCTTTCAGTGGTTCTTTTCTCCATGGTTGCTCAATTTGTATGACAAACACATCATCTGCTTATAGGTGCCTATGACGTTTGTGCAATTGCACATGAAGTGTCTCCACTCTTGACATTTTCCACATTTAACAATTGGCCTCTCAATCATAACAAATTGAATGCAATTGTATACATTCTATCCACCTGACTAGTTATCCCTCTAACCACCATTTCTTCTTCCTTGATGATTATTCTCCTTGGCTTCCTTTGGTACTGCTAAGGTTTCATATTTCTTACCCTTCAAGTTGAATAGGCATTCTAATGCCAAATGTCAACATACCTTGCATATATTGCAATAGATGTGTTTTGAGTAATTGGTGTTTGTGCCTCTCTGCAAGGCACCCCAGACATCAAATGTCATGTTTGTCTTTTCTTTCTTCTCTTCTTTCATCTCATGTGCGCAAGACATCCTTAGCACTTCAATGGACATGTTCTTTTTTTCACCTTTGTCATCATCAGACCCACTCTTTGCTTTGCTTTGAGTCCTAACTACCCCTTTACCATCACCATATTCATCTCACTCTCCAAGTTTAAGGTTCTATCAAAAGCCTCTTGGTACAATATTAAGGGTACGACTTCATCTTCTTCCCAAACTTCAAATAAGTCTAGTAAATCACCTTTCTAGAGTTTGTTGATAGGTTGCTTCTTCGGCTTGACAATGAGTTCCTTTAGATAATGGTGATATATTTTGACGTCATCATCTTTCCTTTGTCTCATGACGTGGTTTTTGCCAATGATTTTCATTTCATCGTGTAAAATCTAAATTCTCTCTTGAAATCTCTTTTGAGGTTGTCCGATGAATTAAACAAAGCTTGTAAGGAAAATTTCCAATCCATTGCTACGTTGCTAAGCATAGATAGAAACAATTGCATCCAAATGACTTCATCATTTACTGCATTTGATTTCCATATTGTTACACAAGTACCGATATGCAATCAAGATCTTTGTTGCTCAAGATCAAGAAATATGATATAGAAAGAACTTTTGGTGATATCCCTCGATATTCTCTGGATTTTTTGTAATTAGTTGTGGAACAGAAGGAAATGTTATATTAGCTTAGAGTTCATGATGTTGAAGATGGTCATGGTAAAGTAGTTCTAAAGGTGTTGTTAAGAAAGGCACTTCAAGCTGACCAAAAATGAAAGCAAAAAATAAAACAAGAGTGCCTAAAGCCTCACCATTCAATCAATCCAATTTCGAACCAGAGGTGGAAGGAATAATCTATGTTCCGTCATGATGTGTCTCAGGCTTTAGAGGCCATCCTGGAAGTGTTTTATGATGTCCTTGGTCTGTCCCTATCCTATTAAATTCAGGGAACATAGGGAATAATAGACAAAGTAACATCGTTAAGACGATTTGTGCTATAAAGTTCATCCTTCATGTTCTAGATTGGTAGCCTTAAAAGCATTAAAATATTTTCATAAATATCATTGAAGCTTGACTTTAATTTAAAATCATGAATAATTGTATGAAAGCTAAGATTTCATAAATGCAGACAAAATACCCAAGTCATTTATTCACTTTAAAAACTCTTTTCTTAAGGAATTTTCTTTAAACCAATCTTGTAGAAAGTTGATTATATCTCTGAATTTCAGAAGATACTGAGCTATGTATACTATGTTATATTCAATGAACCATTATAGTCTTGCACTAATGACAAGAAGCAGATCAAGAACTGTGTATTTTGTAATGAACAGGCTACAAATCAGCGCTAAATCAAGAATTGACAAATGCCTTACTAGATGCACAAACAATAATCAAAACATACCTTATCAATAGTGTGGTTCAACTCACTGAACTTTCTCACAAATGCATGCAATATATGTCCCTATTACAAGGATTGAACAAAGTGCAGAACTTATCAAGGCAAAAGAATTCAACAAAATTCCAAATACTCTTGAGGAATGTGTGCAAAGAAAACAAATACTTTCTATTGAGCATAGCTTTTGCATTAAATATCTCACCAGTAAGATTTGTATATCTTCCATGCTGGCAGGATCAACTTGTTTGCTTGAGATAGGTTCAAACTGCACAAGCATTTGTTCATTACAGCAAACTAGTCTTATTCAGATCTTCTTATGTTATTTTTATTTTCAAGTCCTATTTTTCAAAACATAAACGCATCGCAATAACTAAAAGGGGGCCTTCAAAAATCCTAACTGTATATAAGTCAACATGGTTGAGTGGGTTACCAAGCGAAGCATAAGATTTGCACAAGTGGTGTGCACTATAAGGGGAAGCGATGAGTCGTGCATGTTTCTTGAAAACAAGTATATGATTCGAGACAGCTGCAATTGAAAAAAAATACATTAGTTCGAAAGAAAGCTAAAGAACCAAACCTCAACCAGCAAGGTATCCTTTGTAGCAGAAGATGTGATAAAATCAGTAGAATTTCTTATATGAAAAAGGCTTTTCATCTTGTTTTTGTTTGCAAGGGAAAAACAAAGTTTATAAGAGATGAAATTTTATGAAAATCCTGACAAGCAACAGAATTAGCAATCCAGATCACAAGAACAGACTAGAAGAATGCAAAGACAGACTAAATAAAAGAAAGGATGAATTTCTATTTGAAGTTCCTAGGATTTACTAAGCAGTAAAAGGATGTCAAAAACTGTATGCCTCAATCAAGGTCACGATGTCAAATACCTACATAATTTTCATCTATGTCTATACCAAAAATTTCTTTGATGTCACATAACTTCTCTCTCTCACACACACAGTGTCACTCTATCTAGCACTTCTCGACCCAAATACGCATGCTCGCATATCGGATATGGATACAGATATGATACTTTTCAAATATCATATTCTTACATATTCAAATACATACCCATATGTGGCCCATATCTAGTACATTTGTATATGGCCTGAGTATGTCTAGAGTTGTATCCATTAAATGACAGTGAAAGAACAAATAAATTAACAAATAACTTTCAAATTAAAATAAACAATGAAAATCATCCTCTTAGCTAATGAAGGTTTCCTATATGAAATTGTATTTGCACAAACATTTTTATGTTCTCTGGTTTCTTCTTTTAATAGATACAATATCTATGCTTTTTATGATTCTGCATCCATATTAGGGGGTCGTCAAAATTTGTCGTATCCATATCTGATATTGTGTCTGTATTTGCTACCCTATCTGTTTCCATGCAACATAAGTAACAATGAATAACCTTGCCAAAAAATAAAAGATTGAATGCCCCCAATGATATCACTAGTCACTAGATTATGTGTGTATGATGTGTATGAGCATTTTGATTGTATATAGCCTATACTTACGATACTTGATCTATGTAGGTTGTCTCGTGTGAATGCACAAGACCATATCACAAAGCAGGAAATTTAAATTTTATTGTGTATAGGGACACAAGAAGGAAGTTAAACCATTATCCAGCTACCTTTCACTCATCCATTTATGTATATATATACGTCCCTTGCTTCCATTGTGGGGATCGTTGGTAATGGATCGTCGGCAACACATAGTTTGGAGATTATCATATGATATTGTTGTAGATACTGCATTGTAAATTTCTCCAGTAATACATTTTATTTTGTCCTAACATTAGTTGCATACCAATAGATTGTTAATGTTAATGTTAGCATTTGCTTTTTAGTACTTCTTTCTTGCATATTATTTCCTTTATTTGTAGGGGGATGTGGATGCAGACAAAGACAACTGAGAGAAATGTTGAAGTGAAGGTCCTAGCGGATCACACATCAAACAACAAGACCCCACAAAGAACACGGCAAAGACAACCTGCATAAGCATGCATGATGAAGTATGACACAACCACAAGAAGTCATGCGAATGGAAGAGTAGACGGTGACAAGGTGTGCAAACACCAACACCTTTCTATCAAAACAAAGACACATGAAGAACAACAACATCATCTAGTTGACAAAAGAAGTATTGATGCCTAATATTAAATGCATGTGGCCCCCTCAGGAAGAGGGAAGTCCTCAAAATGTAGCTACAATGAAGTTTGGCCTCCTTATCTCTTTTGGGCTTTGGAGGCCAAAACATTACCTACCCAAGCTATAATGTTGGGCACACTCTAGAATGGTGTTATGTGCATTAGCACCAAAGGTTGGCATTGGTGCCATACTACCTTAGCAGACAAGTTGACACCAAAGCTGTTGAGGCTAGCACAAAGTTTGGAAGTGACCAGGGTTCCACGAGGACGCGTCCCCCCATCCCCGCTGTCCCCAGAACGAGGGGATGGCATTGAGGACGTTTCCTTGCCATCCCCAAGACGATAGGGGCCTGCAAGGGGCCATCCCCAGTACGTCCCCTCATAGGGGACGTCCTTGGGATGCCTAGCTGTCCCATGACTGGGCGGCTCACATTTAATAAAAATAAAAATAAAAAAAAATTGTTTTAAAAAAAAAAAAAAAAATGGGGGTATATTCTTGCATGTCTATCATATTTATAATAGTTTTTATGTTGTTGTTTTCATGTATAATAGTTTTAAATATTTATCCATGTTTTCTAGTATAAATGGTCCATGTTTTAATATTTATCCATTTTTCATGTATATTGTTGTTTCCATGTCTTCTAGTTTTTAATGTGTTGTCCATTTTCATTTTTATAATTTTATAGTTTTTTTTATGTGAATGTATTCTTAACAAAATAAAAAATAAAAATGGTTATAAATTATTATTATTTTTTAATCAAATTATTATGAATTATTTATATTAAAAATTAATTATCTAATAAATTATAATAAATTAATAATCATGCGTAAGTTTGAAATTTAGGATTTTCTTTTTTTTTTAATTTCATCGAATAAATTAATTTAATAAAATGATTTTAAATTTTGAAATTTTTTAACACTATTATACTTGTCGTCCCCCGCCGTCCCCTTGGCTCGTGGAACTTTGGAAGTGACACCCACTCTACTAGTATTGGGTCAATGTTGAATGGTGGTGCTGAAGTGCTAGAAACAATGCATATTAAAGGGACTAGAAGATTCAAAAAGGTAATCTATGAGAGACTACATAACTTGGCGAGTGTAGCATCCACATTAATCTTGGAGTCCTATATTCCTGCCCATACATTCTCAGGAATTTTCATTTCCTTCTTTCTTTTATTAAAGGTATATGGGATTGAAATGGTTCCCATATGTATTACATCATCACCATGTACCATGGTATTTCAACAAACCACAAAGTGGTATTATATCACCTAGCAAGATTTGAACCTAGGTCTCTCCATTGGGAGACCACATTTTTATGCATTTGATCTAATCCCATTTGATTAAGCGTTATCATTTGCCCATGGGATTGGAACCTTGGTTGATGGTATGAAATTCTTCACTCATAAACCACTTGCCCTAACCCCATGGGCTTTCATTTCCTTCCTTCTTTGTTTAAGCAATATTTAATTTTAGCAGGTTTTTAGAATTTTGTGTTCATTGGAGGCTAATAGTCCTTGAATGTGTATTTTGTTTCCTGTTATGATCAAACTACTAAATGAAATACCCAATACTACTATTTCCAATAAGAATCTTATTGAAAAAATCAAGATAGCAAAACAAAAATCCCAAAAAGACAACTTCAACCTGGGAAAGAGAAAGGCCCATTCGAACATGGCCAATAAGTTCTGCAAATGTATTGTATGCCAGTGGCCTTATACTTTCAAAACAAGCCTGGCCAGTCCCAACCAAAACCCTGAAAAAAACCATGTGTTAGTTAATTAATATATCTGAAATATCAAGCAAAGAAACTTAAGCGCTAATTCTCTAAGAATTCATAAATCAAATTTCACAAAGTATGCACATAGATATTCAATTAGATGAATAATAAGGGAAAAAGTATTATAATCATCAATTTCAAATGTATTAAAAGAGCATGCAATTTGGCATCAACTTATTTTAAAAATCAAATGGTCCACGAAGACAAGTCCCTGCCCCTAGATACCTATGGGGATTCATCCCCACAAGGACTAGGACTAGGGGATATAGTATGAGGTCCCCTTTTAATGTGGACAGCTTAAGGTGATTTTATTATGGTCCCTTCTATTCCTCATCCTCACAAGGACATCCAGATGTCCCATCAATAGCTTATGGGAGTGAGAATATTTAAAATAATAAACAAATAAAAGTATATGCCTTAAATCTGATCAAATTGTGAAAGACTCCTGCCTATTTCTTGTAACGTCTGATTGGCAAACTAAAGAATTGTGTAGCATGCATACTATTGATCGGCAAACTAAAGAATTGTGTAGCATGCATACTAAAAAATCACGACTGCTTTCTTCTTTCTAACATTTCTAGTTTGGGACATTTCCTTATTCAAGAGATTCATGGGCATTTTGTAAATTCTCAACAACACCTTACAAACCATTAAAACTTGGAATAATGAATCATGTCACTCATCCAAAATTTGGATGAAATTAACACTACATTAGAAATTTATCAAAAATAGACAAAGGCTAACTCTCAAGACCACAAAAAGTACCAATCATGGAGAAGCTAGTCATATGTTTATAATATCCATCATGGTAATGGTGAGCATACTCAACATAAGCAAGCTTAATAAACCATTGCACTGTCATAGGACAACTGGTAGAAGGAAGAAATCCAAGGAAATGGTGCTTAAATTATTTTGATAATTTCTCCACTCAAGCTAGTTTTAGTATTTTTGCTAATAGGATCTTATGATGTTCTTATTAGATTTGAGTAGAACACACATATTTAAGACAATAGATGCTTATAATGTATCTATTGTTAAATGGTTGTGAATTTTTAATGTTTATAATGTTTTTGAACCTTTAATGCACACACACAAACACACAATTTGTAGAAAAATTACCCCAGGGCCGGGTGGAGGGGTAAATTGGGGCATTTACTACTGAGAGAGAGTTTCAACCCCCAAAGGCAGCTCCCTTGGAAGTGTGTATTGGCTCCTACATACGGTTGGTTGGGATCACCAGAAACATCATATAGATCATTATCATGTACTGTCATTGTTACGACAGATATAAATGGTCAATACTAGTGATTGTTAAATGTATTCCAACCAAAACATAATACTAGTGATTGTTAAATGTATTCCAACCAAAACATTTGTTGCAAAGGCTCGACATTGTATTAAAAACTCAAATTCAAAATTTCAATTTTATTGTTTTATTGCCTATATGAGGTTGAAATGTTCCCCGTTCATATCAAATCATGACCACATTATCATAACATTTCAACAAACTGTATTATCACAGGCAATATTAGTGCAAGAGTGTCGATCATAATGCAAGAACTGAACCTGGGTTGTGTTCGTACAGATACATCCCAATTACCATTGCTCCACAATGTCTTGGACAAATTTCAAATTCTATTCTTTTAATTGGTTATATGGAGTTGAAACAGAGACTATTTGTATAACAGTTATTTCAGCAAACCACATTATTATGGTATTGTAACAAACAATATTATTAGCAGCCACCTTATCATAGGACTTGTTGGTTACGAATCTGCCACTAGGAAGGAATTGGTCTATCTATGCGCCCTAGACCCGCCCAACAGATTGAAAGGCCGGAAGGAAGGGATGCCTTCCGTGCCAATCTCCGAAGAAGGCCGGCTCCTATACTATACTACTTGAGGGTTTTAGATAAAAGAACTGGAAAGAGATTTGAAAAGTACGGAAAGAAATGTAAATGTCATTGCAGTAACGGTGGGGAAGAACAAGCAGCACAATTACTAACTAATATCCAAACCAACAGCAATCAAAACAAAGTATGTAACAGAAACTAACACTGAGATTCTTTCCTATGTATCCTTCGGTAAGAATTCCAGGTTCACTTAATGTCCAATGCCCTAATCCAGAATGCAGAATTACAGCCATCAGAAAAATAAATGAATGTTTAGCAGAAATACTTGCAGAAGGCAGCATAAAAGAAAGAGACAAGAGTTAGAGCCAAGGATCCTTTGTATTGATGCAAAATGTTTGTTTACAGTAGCTCTCTAGCAATATGTTCCCCCCCTTTTACATTAAAATGAACTCCCTTTTATAGCAGAGTTTTCCCCCAATTTTACATTGAAGTTCAGATCCCCAAAACTTTCACTGCAGTCGAGATTTGTCCTTTGTCAGCTGTCGGCGTACCTGAAGCGGGGTTTACCTATGCTTGGGGCAGCTCCAGACTGTTCTGGTAGTTGAGAGGGCATGTCCCATTAATGCAGCAGGTACAACTTACCTCTTGGGATGTCTAGAGGACCTGCCATGGCGTCCTGGGCTGAAACCTGAGTTGACGTGCCATCAATGCGCTTCTAAACGCCTACCTACTTTGCCCTCTGAGTATGCCTGAAAATCTGCTGGGAGTCGTCCGACCCTATGTTGAAGCTGAGAATCGCAGTCACCAAAGAGCGACGTTGAGAATCGCTCAGCGTTCGAGCGAACTTGAGGAAGTTCAGTTCGAACGGACCTGGGGGGCCTTTGTGTTTTGGGAAATCAATGACCGGGGTTCGCTGTATTGGTAGGGCGACGACGAGAATCGCTCCATGGAGGAGCGAACTTGAGAGTCGCACCAGAGTGGGAGCGATCTTTGGAGTCACTCCTGGGTGGAGCGAACCTGAGAGTAGCACTATGCCTTAGACAAATTTTACGCCCTGGAACCGGCCGGCGATCACTGGGGAGTGAAGCGAAGCTAAGAGTCGCTGATGAGAAGGAGCGATCCCGGGGTTCGCTTGCCAGGGGAGCGACCTTTGGGAGCCCAATGCCTTAGCCACTTTTTTGGGAACTCGAGGACTGCTGGCGATCGTTGGGAACTGGGACGAATTCGGAAGTCACAGGAAGGCTGCTGTGATGCCGGGAATCGCTCTGAAATGGAGCGATCCTGGGCTTCCTTGCCTTTAGAAAGTTTTTAGCTCCTTACGGTGCTAATCACCTGATGAATAGGCGATTCTCAGAATCGCTACTTTTAGGAGCGAACCTGGGCAGAATTTTAACTTAGTTACATTTTGCTTTGCTGCCTTTGCGGGAGATAGCCTTGCTTGGAGTGAACTATGAGCTAGACCACTCCTACCGCCAGTCGCCTGAAAACCAGAGCGACCCCGGGAATCGCCGCCCCTAGGAGCGAACTTGGGAAGAATTTAAACTTAGTCGATTTTTTCGCTCCCTTAGCAAATTTTTGACCCTCTTCCACTGGGCGTTGCTGCTGATCCGAGCGAATCTCGGCCTCTGAGTGCGACCTTGAAGACTGCTGGGACTGATTGTTCGGAAAAGAGGAAAGGAGAAGACTTGGTTAAGAAATGTGCAGCAATTTTTCAAAATTTTTACCCCTTCGCAAAATGTGGCAACATTCCTGGCGGCTTGCGGGGTATCGAGCTTGCCTTGATGCAGGGACCCATGCCTTTATCCTTTGGGCCCGGAGTCACCCCCGGTCTCTTCTTCCTCTTGTTGCTCTGCTTCACGTTCTGCTTCACAGCTACCATCTACGGATTCCTCCTTTGTCTCTCCTCCTTCAGTCTCCCCTTCTGATTGCTCCTTGCCTTCTCCTTCCTCCTCATGTTCCAGGTTGGTATCCGGGGAAGCAAGGCGGTCGCGAATGCGTTCATAAGTGGCCTGGACCTGGGTCCAGGCCTCCTCTTGGAAGGGCTCGAGGTCACGGAGCTCTTTTAGCAGGCGCCTGAAGGTCTCAATTTGGAGCATGTCAGCCTGGTCGACCCTTTGGCTCAAATCAGCCAGGCAGGCGCTAATATGGCAAAATCTGGATATCAGCTATGTCACCTGTGACTCCAGAATCGGGTCCGCCCAATCATCAATCTCCGAGGTATCCTCCTTGAAGGCGTCCCATGTCAGTTTCAATTCCTCCCTGGGCAAGCAAATTCATTCATCGTCCGTGAAGCTAGGAAATCCAAGTAGTGTGAGGGTCTGAAAATGTGCCAGCAGATGCTTCTCTCTCTTTAAAGTGTCCAACAATCTCCTAGCACTCCTGACCTTTTCCAGTTTCTCAAAGAAAGCATGCAGAGTTGCTCTTGCGGTCGCCCAATCTCGGATGATCTGAGTCATTGGCGGTACCTGGAGGTCTTTGCATTCATAGGCCTCAACTTTAATGGCCAAGCTGAGACAGCGTTCTTCCGCGCGCTCGGCCTCTTTTATGACAGGCTTGCCCTGAGAAGATACCTCCTTAGCCTCCCAAACGAACATAAGGACAGACAAGGACCTCGAGGTCCTGGTTCTGAAGTTTTTCAATAAACCGACACGAATCTCCTTTACTCGGTCCCTGGAGAAGGCCTCAACCTGTGCTGCCCGCTCTTCTAGCTGCTACTCTACTTCTTGGAGCTGGGCCTCCAACTGGCCAATTTTGGCCTCTGCCTCCTCACCTTCCTTGACCTGGCGATCGGCAGCTCCCTTTTGCTCAACTACTTCTTTCTCCAGGGACGCCACCTGTTGCCTCAGCTGCTCGGATTCATTCTTGGAGTCATCCATCTGGGTTTGCATCTTTGCTATGGTCTCCTCCAGCTTCAGATTCTCATTTTCCATAGTATAATAGCGCTCCTTCTGTTTCTGATGATGCACGTAGAGTGTGCTCACTTTCAGCTGAATGGCCCCCACTTCATTTTCCACACTGACTGTATTCAAGTCTTTGGCTACGCAGTGGTAGGTGTAGTCTTCGAGTGTCATATCTTTCAAGGGATTTTGGACCTTCGGCACCCTTTTTTCCTTGTGCAGCACCATTTTCTCCAGGTCAAACCTGGCGCGCTTCTCCACTCCAACAGGTCCTCGGCCTTTCTCTTCCTGATGTTCTTAATCCACCTGAAGGAGCTTTGCTCCGCCTGGGCCGCCATGGGGCGATCCTCCAATATTTCAAGATCTTGTTGAGGCATAGCTTCCTCCGCGAACAGATGAGGGGAAGCGGAGCCCGGGAACTCAGTCGCTTTTGGGGATGTCACGATTTGAACAGATGCGGGGGAATTATCAAGACTCGAGGACGGATTTTCAACTAGTACTTCGGCTGCAGAGGATGGGCCTTCGGGAGCAGCACCTGGTTGAATGGGGGCTAGGGATTTGAATGCATTAGGGCAAAGGCGAATAGGCTAAAAGCCTGTTGGTTGGGTCGGGCAACGATGGAAGGTTGGGCCTCTTCAAGGACAGAATGGGATACTGCGAGGGGGACGGCGGATGTTGGTTCGTTGCTTAAAGGGATGGCAGCGAGTATAGGCTCGACAGCGGTTGGTGGTGCGGAAGATGGTTCAGACGAGTGGAGAGGGAAAAGGGAGTGCGTACCTACGTGCTCGGTATCAACAGACGTGAATAGCTAAGTCATCCACTCATCCTCCTCCGGTGGGGTGTCTTCTTCTAGATTAATGACCTCCTTCAGGGGAGCCTTGGGAGTGACCTCCCTCTGTGGCGAAACCTCCGCTTGTTGTACTATTTCCTTTTTTGGCACTGTCTTCTTCTCCTTCTACGGTGCAGCCACCTTTTGTGGGACAACGGCTGGGATAGACGCACTAGGGGTCGAGTCGGCGGCCTTTTCTGGAGGGGCCTTGGAAGATTTTATTGTGACCTTTATTTTCTTCTTTGGAGGCGTCGGGGTCACTTGCGTCGCTTCGGCTGGCCGCTTTGATGATCCTTGTTGTTTTTCTGAGGTTCGCTATGCTTCAGGTTCGGCCGCCTGACTCTTCTTTGCTCCACTGCTAGATCCCTCACCCTGCTTCACCGGCTGCTTGGATTGCCTAAATGGGTCTTGTGCCTTTTGTAGGCCCTGGGTGCCTCGAGGCAGGAGGTTTCTAAACATGATAGGCCGCCACGTGTCATGGTGAGTGTCGTAAAGCGCGGAGAACTGGTTGTCGCCAGCAAGGACCTTTTCTGACGTCTCCTTATGGGACCGCATGACCCACCATTCTGCTATCTTTTCTGGCTTCCAACCCATCTTGTGCAATTTGAGCTGCATCCTTTTGAAGGTTTGGATTCACGGTCGTGGGTTGGATTATTAGCTATGGATTCTACGTGATAGAAGTCATGCCATGGCGGAAAAGACCGCATCTCCTCTGTGTCATTCAAGGTCTCCTCCTGACGGATTATTGCGCTCTTCCATGATATCCAAACGGGGGTAGGCGTGGAAGTTCTTCATCTCCATGAACTTTTTCAATACATCCAAGGGATCGTATCTCCACTATTGAGGAAGCTCAATTAAGCCGAAGCTCAAGAGCGTGGCCGCTAGGAATTCATTCTGCCCAATGGTGTTGACCTCAATCTCCCCCCATCTGAACGAGAACTCGAAAATACGTCCCCATTTCCTCCCCTGGCCGTAGTTCTGATCAATATAATCAGTCTTCCGCGCTACCTCCAAGGCGAACAGGTATTCCGTGGGATAATAGGGCAGGAGGAAGGGTTTACCAGTAAACCCGAAAATCCTGATGAGAAAGCCCTGCGTTATTTGAAAAGTATCGCCCATATTACGCCGTATCACATCGTCTCTCATTTGGTAGGGGACGCGAGGGCAAGAGCCATGAATGAGCGCTAGGGCAAGGCCCAGGAACGCCTAATTAAACTTGTAGTAGGACTCCCTCTTCAGCAACACCCGAGTCCATTGGTATACTGGCAACCGCACGTTCTTCTCATCGGTGCGCTGTATGGGGATTAACTTCAATTTGCTATGCATATGGAAAAGGAAAAGCGAGGCGAGGAAAGAACACTGCCTGAAGGACTGGGACTTCCCCTCTATCAGGTCCTGCAGGCGTGAGTGTATACTGCGCGCTATCCAGTCCGCCCAGTTAAAGAACACAGGCTTGGTGTTCGGCCCCATGGCACTGGGGGCGTAGAATTCTCCATGCTGAATACATTCTGTGAGAGCAGCCTGATAAGGGAAAACTACGGCGTCTGTTGCAATTCCCAAAACCCAGGCTAGCATCGTGTACATACTAGTGCTCTTGAAATGCCTTAGGGACATAGGCAGTGTCGGCCACTGTTTTGGCGGTATCGAGTCCCGCAGCTGGGATTCCATAAAGCGCCGCATCTGAGGGTTGTCCAGGTACCTGTCTGCCTGCTCGTCAAGGTTGATGTACCTTATGGTGTAATATTTGTCTGGCAGCAGAGTAGGAGCGAAGGCCATTTGGACAGTGTCAGAGAAAAGTGAGAACAAGACGCTTCCCTCTCTGTCCCGGACTTGCCTGGTCTTCGGGTTGTAGTACTGGGCAATTGCTTCTACCAACTCCGGACAATTGTGCACGGGTGGGCATAGAAACCAGTATAAGTGAGAGTGGTAAGCCGCAGCGCTAGGACTCGCAGAGGAAAATTTCTCCCACCTATCGTCGATGGTGCGCCGTAGCTGCTCGATGTCTTGGGAGAAGGTGACATCTCTGTATTTTGCCCAATTGTCTACCGGTGGGGGGATGACAACCTTTGCTGGTGTAGATTCCCCCTTCTGCCCTGACGCTTGTTCTTTTCCCTTGCCTTTCCTATCTGTTCCAGACTCGGCCTTCTTTTTTCCACTTTCCGAGGTCCCTAAAGCTCCTTCCTTGGGTGCCTTACCTTTCTCCTCGGCACTCTTCTTGCCCATGACGAATTATGATGGAATCCGGGTGTGCCGATGTTCATTGGTAAAATACTCCGTATATGGCTTTTGGTGCAGCTTGAAACGGGCTCTGAATAACTGTTAGAGCGAACAAGAGCGTCGTGCCCTTTTATGGGAGTAGGGGCGAACTCAGCCATTAATGGTGAGTACTTGGGATAAATGCTAGAAGCACGGAGTTGGTCGGAGCAGTCGTTATTCCTTGATGGCCGTGCGCAGAATCTCTGTTGGAGGCACGACATTCCTCGATTCCCAATCCCAAGGCTTCGTTCTTTTTCATAATGATCTGATTAGAAATGGGTGCAGGATGTGCTCATTATAATGATCCCTGACGATGACGATCTTCGCTGCAAATCGTGAGCGATCCTTGTCCTCGCACGAGATTCAAGCAAACCTCGGCGATTGTCACGAACTTGGCAAATTTTTAACTGTTTTCTCTTATCCCTGGAGCTGGGGATCGCCCAAGAATTACGACGACTATGGTCCTTGCTCGGGATCTGAGCGATCCTTGTTCTTGCACGAGATTCAGCCCAATTTTAATATTACCCGTAGTTCGGTCGAAATTTGGGCGAACCTTGGCGAAACTTTTCGATATTCTTCAGCCCCTGTCGCCGTGCTTCACTTCTGCCCTTCCTCGCCCTGAAACCTGCGCGACTCTTGGACTCGCTTAAAATTCAAGCGAACCTTGGAGGGCATTCTGGGACTTAGAAAATTTTTGAGTGCTTTTTCCCATTCCTGGTGCTGGGAGTCGCCCAAAACTCTCGGAGATTCTGGTTTTCGCTCAGGCGGTGAGCGATTTTCGACATTCGATTGGCTTAGAACATTTTGCTCCCCCTTGCCCTGAGCCAGGTCTCGCTTGAAAACAAGACGATCCCCGGCGTCGCACTTCAACTCAGGCGAACCGTGTCCAAGGGACTTAGAAAATTTTGAACACTTTTGCCTCTGAAGTCGTCCAATCTCCCCGACGATTCAAAATTTTGAGCGAACCTTGGGCTACTAACGCATTCAAAATTTCTGCTTTCTATAGTTCGCCTTGGACCTATGCGACTCCTGAAGTCGCTGGAAACCACGAGCGATTCTAGTCTCCGCACCTTGGTTCGAGCGACCACTGTCCTCCACACCACCTGCAGTTTGTTCAATAATTCGGGCGATTCTCGAGTTCGCTGAAAATTACGAGCGAGTCCCAGGATCGCTTGGGGTTGGGGCGATCTTTGGCATTGCTTCGTGACTTAGTAATTTTTTTTTTTTGGGCCTCTCAAACCTGGCTGCCCTTCGCTTGCAGGACGACTTTGAGAATCGCTCAAGACTTCAGGCGACTCCCAGAGTGGCTCGAAATCTGAGCGATTCATGATCGGGGGAAGTTAGAAAATTTTCAGCTTTTGTTTCCCTTCCTTGCTGTCGCACCTTACCTAAGCCCCTTGGTTGATCGTTGCCTGGACCTTTCAGAGCGAACCTCGGCAAAATGGAGTCCTCGATCCTTTGAACACGTCCGTAGTTCGCCCGAAATCTCTGCGAATCCCGCTATCGCTGCCATATCCGTGCGAAACTCGGCAGATTTCACCATGATGGGACTCAACAAAATTTCAATTTTCTTTGACCCTTAGTCTCTTACATCCCACGCAGCTCTGCTTATCTTCCCTTTTCATGAGCGACACTCGTCATCCGGCAGGGGATCCTGCGAACCTTGTTCTTAAACTGCTAACAGAGGACTGCCTTATGTGGGAAACTTGGCTCTGCACTGCTTAGGACAACATTGTTCAACTTGAGAGCTGAACATCTGAGCTTAAAGCGGGAAAGCATATTTACATGCAGAAAAGACAATTTAAAATTGCAGAAATAAAACCATGTACATAGGGAAACTTCAGGATGCTTCTCAACGGTGATAGGCCTTCAGATGAAGGTCGTTGATTGGAATGGGGAGAGTATAACCCTCCATATCCCGTAGTATGAAGGAATTGAACTGATTAACCCGGGCAATCTGAAAGGGGCCTTTTCAAAAGGCATCAAATTTGTCGTGATTCCCTGGTTTTGCCTTCCATGATTCCCACTTCAGCACTAGATCTCCAACCTTGAAGACTCAGGTCGCAGTCCCTTTCCCAAACCAATTCCGGGTAGTCTCCGTATGCTTCATGAAAGCTTCATAAGCTTTCTCTCTTTCCTCTTCAAGTTGCAACAGCTGAGCTAGCCTGGCATCAATGGGATCCAGGTTCCCTTTTTCGTCATCTAGCAACCAAAGCGCAGGCATCTCGACATGCGTGGGCAAGACAACCTCCTTCCCGTAGACCAGCGCATATGGCGACGTTTTGATAGACTTTTTCACAAAAATGCGATCTGCCCATAGTGCTTGGTCCAGGCACAAGTGCCAGGTTCTTTTGTTCCTCTCCAGGGTCCTCTTTACGTTCTTCATCATTGATTCAGGATCATGGAGGAGGCCTTAAGGTATATTCCATACCTGTAAGCGAACTCAGTGAGTTTGGCGCCTACGAACCCCGGACCATTGTCTATCACAATTGCCTCCGAAATCCCGAAGCGGGTTATTAAGCATTCCAGGAAGGCGATGACCGTCTCCTGGTCAACATGCTTTGTGGGCACCGGTTCGGCCCATTGGGTGAAATAATCCGTGGCGGTCAGAATGTATTTATGCCCGGCCGAGGAATTTGGTGATATCACCCCGATAAAGTCTAACCCCCATTTTTGGAAGGGAGCCTCAACTTGGATCGGTTGGAGGGGCATTGGGGCGTTTTTATTCCGGCCGGCAAATCTCTGACATTTCTCGCATTTCCGGCAGACTGCAAAAGCATCAGCAAAAATAGTGGGCCAATAGTAGCCCGCCCTAATCATTTTTAAGGCCGTAGGCCTTCCTGAAAGGTGTCCCCCCGACAATCCGGAGTGGAATTCGTTGAGGACTTTCTCTTTCTCTGTTCCCCTAATGCATTGTAAGAGAACACTGTCAACAGTTTTGAAAAATAGCCCTTCGGGGTGCAGCACATATTTCTGGGACTGAAGCCTGAATCTCCTCCTCTATGAGGCATTAAGACAGTCTGGACATCTTCCAGTATTAAAATACCGAATTATCTCATCCGTCCAGTCGTCGTCCTCCGCCGATTGATTGGCGAAGTTGCCTTCTAGTATTGGATCTTCCCACTGACAGGCAGCTACTTCCGCGGCAACACTCCTTGCTAACTCTTGGCACAGTGCCCGACCTTAGATTAACTTTGTGGGTCGGACCTCGATGTCAAACTCTTGTATCTTGGCAATCCAGCCAGCCCTCTTGTTTCCCAGTTCTCCCTGGATGATAAAACTCTTGACATATGGGTGAACCACGTACACCATCGTCCTGCTCTGGGAGACAAAATGCCTAAATTTCTTCAAGGACCTCATGACTGCGTGTACATGTCGTTCGATGAAGTTATACCTTTCCTCGTGCGGCTGGATCACCTGGCTCAAGAAGGCTATTGGGCGCTCTTCGCCGTCGTCTCCTTTTTGTGTTAGGACAGTTGCATAACTTTCAGGTTCCCCGATTGCATAAAGGATGAAGTCCTTGGAATAGTCCGGGTTAACCAACACGAGCGCTTGGGCGATTCGAGCCTTGATCTCTTCAAATGCCTTCTTTCTTTCCTCTGTCCAGACAAACTCGGCATCCTTCTTCAGAAGTTCGGCCATTGGTTTGATGACCTGAGCGAAATCAGGCGCGAACTTTCTTACGAAGTTGATATGACCGAAGAAAGATTGCAGCCCCTTCTTGTTTACTGGGAGTGGAAGTTTAAGGAGAGCCTCTGCCCTGTCATGGTCAACGGCGAGCAATTTTTCAGACATAACATGGCCTAGCAGCTTCCCTTCTTTCACCGCGAAGACAGATTTCTTCGGGTTAATGGATATGCTGAACTCCCGGCATCTTTCAAATACTTGCTGCAAGTGCGAGGCATGTTCCTCTCTTCTGTGTGAAAACACAGTCATGTCATCCAAATAGATGACAATGATTTTGTTCAATAATTCACCAAATGCCAAATCCATGGCTCTCTGGAAGGTGGCCCCCGCATTGGATAAGCCAAAGGGCATACGCTGGTAGGCAAACGTTCCCCATTTGGTGGTGAACGTTGTCTTGTGTTGATCCTCGTCTTTCACCCAGATCTGATTGTATACAGAGAAACCATCTAGGAGAGAGAAGCGTTGCGCTCCTGCCACCACATGGAGGATATGATCAATCTGTGGGAGCGGGTAATGGTCCTTCAGCGAGGCCTGATCCAGATTGCGGAAATCGACACAGGCGAATATCCCCATTCTTCTTCCTGACAGGAACCAGATTTGCAACCCAAGAAGAGTGCTTGATAGGATAGATGATTTTTGCTTCTAGCATCTTCAAGAGTTTGGCCCTCATCAAAAACCTCTATTTTCGGGTTAATAGGCCTTTGTTTCTGCCTGCAGGGTCTGACACCTTCTTGTAACTCGATAGTGTGTTGGATGATCTCTCGGTCATATCCTTTCAGGTCCTGGTAGCACCAGGCCACAATGTCTGGATATTTTTTGCACAAATCCCGAATCTACTCCAACTCCTCTGGAGTACAGTCCGTTCCCACTTTTATTACCTTTCCAGACTCAAGCTCCAGGTCCTTGTACTGCTTGGCGTCTACTTTGATCCGATAAGATATTGCTCTGTCGTTCTGATCAAATAGACTTTCCAGAGTGATCAGCCCCTTGGGGACATGGTTGTTTTTCAGCTGTATCAACCCCTCATACTCCTCGTCATCAGGGTCTCTACCTTCTATAGTACTTGCTTCATGGACTCAAAAATTGACGATCTGCTCATCACAATCGAACACCTGCCAGTGGGTGCCCTTATCAGGCACAGAAGGCATGTAAATGGTTCTTACCGCCTTAGGCTTCGCATCATGTCATCAGCCGGGGAGTATCTGGCTCCAATAGACGCTAAGACATCTGCATGCTTATTTTTCTCTCAGGTTATGGCTTGAACATTAAGGGCCTCAAAGGATTCTAGCAAATCCCAAACCCTATTGCGGTATGCCTTGAGATAGTGCTTCTTTGAGACGCACTTGTTGGTGATTTGCTTGCAAACCAACTCTGAATCTCCAAAAATCTGTAGCTGCTTAATTCCCAGCTTCTCTGCCTTTTTCAACCCTAGGCATAGGGCCTCATATTCCGCCGCGTTGTTGGTGCAACTCCAGGCCAGCCTGTAGCAATAATCCTTCTGCTCTCCTGAGGGCGAAACTAAAAGAACCCCTGCCCCGGCGCCGTTTTTGCATCGGGCGCCGTCAAAGTACAACTTCCAGAGCTCGTTCGGGGCAGGGTCCTTGCTCTCTTGTACTGTCTCCTTTGGCTTCTCGGGCTGGGTGATAGAATAGCAGCCTATCTCTGACTCAATCATGGCATTAAAATCCGTTAAGGAGAACTCATCCTCCGCTCGCAGCTCTTCCATGGTGTCCTCGACTAGGTCCACCCCTTCTAATTCTTCTGTCATTAGGTGGACCGATTCATCTTGTTGCCCCTCCTCGGGCACCCTTTCAACGAGGAAGGTGGAGGGTTTTTCATTATAGATCTTCACTTTCCTCCCCTTGAAGGGGACCTCCATATGTGAGTAGTCGAGAGAAAGGTATCCGCCCAGCTTGGCAGTGAACTCCCTCGAGAGGCACATGCCAAAGTACGGCTCCAGATCCATGACCACAACCTCTTGTGTCACGACGATCTAGGGCGCCTTGTGCAGCTGGATGAGAATATCTTTAATGACGCCCACCATTTTCACAAGAGTGCCATCTAGCTGGAGAACACCTTGGCTGCTTCGCGTGTATTCCATGCCTATCTCCTTGCAAACTGCCCTTGGCATTACGGTAGTCGATGCACCGGAATCAATCATGCAATTGTGCACCACACACCCCTCCATCCATAAAGACAAGTAGAACGGTGGCAGTATGAGTCAGAGTCTGAGCTAACATGGGTTGCGTTGGCTTTCCTCCTTTGATGGACTTCAGCGACTCTTGCAGCAGATTGACTTGCCCGGGGAGTTGCAGGGCGTCGTACATGCTTATCTTGGCCGGGGTCTTCTTCAGTTCATCGACAATGTTGTAGGCTGTAGCAGCGGATACCTCTGGTTCTTTCACGGCCTCGTACTTGGTGCGATACTATCGCGTGGCCTCAATTCTTTGTCGCTTCGTCAACGAAGGGTACTTGAGCTTCTCCCTTGCCTGCTCCTTGGTTTCGACTTGTGGTTGCGTTGTTGGAGCTTTCGCCAGCAATGGTTTCTCTTTCATCAGCGGGGGCAAGGGGGCTTTGTCAGGAGCTTTTGCTAGGGGTTGTTCCTTTTCCCGTCGGGTGTACACCTTCAAAGGTTCCATCTAGGCCGCATCCACCTCGATCGGTTTCTTGCCATCCTTGGTAAGAATCGACACTTGCTCGTCGTCGAGGACCATGAGGTTATGGTCCACTTCGCTAATCATGTTGACTTGGCCACCAGGAGCGCTTCCCGTCAACGTTTGAACATAGTGATGGTGTACCATACAAGTATCTTACCCATGTGGGTTGTTGCAGGTGGAACACCAATGCACGTAGTTTGAAGTGCTCGACTCTTCACTGATGGCGGCATTCCTCGCCGGAGGTCTACTGGCTTGAGTCGCTTGATCTCTTGTAAGCGTCGGAGGAGGATAGGGCCTTCTTGGCAAGAATTCTTGCTGAGCCTGCTTCTTTTTCATCACTGCCATTACACTGGGCAGCATTCTTATAGTGGAATTGAGGGACTCCAGTTCTTTTAGATCCCTGGTCTGTGGGTCAACTGCCGGAGGGGCAGGTAACGGAAATGGTGCTAATGGCGGAGGTAAGGCCGGATACTGCGGGGGCGGAGGAAGTTGTGGAGCTGGAGGAGCGGGAACCTGCGGAAAACTAGGCGTTTGGCTCGGATTCCATGAGGGAACCGGGTACATGGAAGGGGCAGCTGGGAACTGAGTGGATGCACTGGGGTATTGGTATTGAGGCACATCTGGAAAAATCAGCATTGTCGGCTTCGGCGGAAGTTTGCCAAGGGCAATCAGATCGGCCTCGGCCTTCTGCGCTTGTGTGTACAGGTCTGGGAAAGTTTTTCCCTAGTTTGGCACATTACAAGCCTAGTCAAACTTGCGCACTTCTGTTTGCAAGGAGACGTTTGTGCTCTCGATGAGGACGTGTTTGATAATGGCATCTCTCTATTTGTTACTCTCTTTGGCCAAGAAGAATTGCAAAATGACAATTTGCAGAAAGAGATGGGAGTTGGATCCCAGGAGACTGCAAATCATCCATACCTTATTCTCATGCACGATGTGCAAAAGTGATGTCTTTTTCCTTATGCTTTTACAGATTTTTTTAAGTAACATTAGAAATTATTTTTAAATTTAAAAGGCTACAAATCTGATTGGACCAATCTACAGAAATGAAATGAAATATTATTAATGTCCGTCGTGGGCCAAAATAAGACAAATATGATCTGATCCATAATTGTATGACATCTAGTAAGCTTTGGTAACTATGATGCCAACTTATAGAATATAGTCCTAAAATTAGAGATTGATCTCTTAAAATTGCTCATCCAATTTGTGAAAGCACTGATTGCATTTGAAACACCAAAATTCCTAAAGATCATGATGTTTTTCACACTTAGGACATCAAATCAACCTATACTAAAGATACAACATAAGATGTTTTCAATACCCTTTCTGTGATGACACTTAACAAACACCATGCAGCCAAACTAATAAATATTGCCTTAACGTTTTTAGTTTTATCATTCATTTTCTATGAAATAATACTGTAATGATTAAACATTACCTGCTTAGCTCATATTTGTGACAGCTAATAAGAAACTTGAATGTGCTAAACTATTAACAATTATGTAGTCTTCAGACCTTCAAATGTATGTTTATATGATTACACTTATTTCTGAATCATACAAACACCAAAGTAAAAGCTCAGGATCTTCAGTACCTCTCATCCAAACAACTGTCAATTAGTTGGACACAACCTTGCCTGAAGCCACTTTTAAGCACATTCTTTATGGAAAAAAATACGTCCTGCATATCACTCAAAAAAAGCATGGTGTGAACTCCAAGGATAAAAAGAAAATATTAACCTCTTTGTTCTTATAAAGAGTCAAAAAAATGAAGCTGGTACAGATCACTATAACACTCATAAACCGAATGTGCATTATTTAAAAGAGGAATATGAAAGACATAATTATTATACCTTGCGGATTGACACTGAATCTGGACAACTAACAAGTAAGCTGGCAATACATTTTGATATGTTATTTTCATGTGGCCTGACATATTCTGCAAATCTCTCACAAAAGATTGTTACAAACAAAAGAGTCTGCACTGCAAACAAGATAATGATTAGTTAAATGTTTTCAAATGGGTCAGGCTTCTGTAAATAAATGTTCTCAGAAAAAACAATGCTCTTGGAAGTTAAAATATATTGAGTCAGAAGAGAAACTCTTTCCATCTTTCTATAAATTATACTAATTTCTAAATTAAAAAATCACCATTATAGATTCTCAAAACATTCGTCATTCAATATACTACCATTTTTTAAATCAGTTACAGTCACAGACACATGCAATGTAAAACACAAGGGCACAATCAAACATTCAAATTCAAATATATTACTTTTTAATGAATTTACCATCTTAATCGCTCAAAGCCAAAATTGAAATTAATATAATCTTAGGTATGGACTTAGGATGTACATCTAAGTCATCTATAAGACTATTAGATGAGATGAATTTTTACATTTTTTAGGCCAAATTGCTCTGTAGGACCTATCAAAGTGTATCCACTTGTATAAAAGATCATTCCAGTTGTCCACATTTAAATCAATTCTCCAAGATTTCAGGTGCTATACTGCATTGCACATATTCATGTAATTGTTTCTAGTACCATTATACAGTGTGCAGGTCAACAGAATGTGTTTTATCCTCTATTTCATTTAAGTTACATATTTCTTCCTAAGGTGTCTTCTGTTATCTGCTTAAATATATCGTTCATGTCAGTTGGTATGTAGATTTGTAATCATTACCTTCTTTTTCACATTAATCTCACACAAATAATCTCAATGCTCTTATATAAACAATGTTCATATAATACCAAACTTTTTATTCTTCATAATTTTAAAGTTGTTCTAAAGTTTGTCAATAATTTTAGATTGGATGTTTCATTTCATGGACGTATGCATCTTTAACTGCTTACCTCAGTCTTTTTGATAGCAGTTTTTTAGTTGAAGATGCGTTAAACATGATTGATGGTTGATGATAGGAAGTTTATCTTGTCTTAGCATGCACAAATTTATGTTTGTATAGCATATAGCATTTTAAGGATTAGGTTTTAATAGGTAACATTCTTGCTTCCATTAGGGTAATAGGGTACAGTGTATCGATGATAAATTGTTTCTGGATTGCTCAATTTCATTCCATGTTCCCCAACATATGCTTATTTCCCATGTTTTGTAACCATAGAGCATGAAACATCTTACAAGGCTATAGAAGAATGCTTGATTCTTGTTCCAATTCCAAAGATCCATATTTTTACAGTTGTTTCTTAGAACACAGAAGACCTTCATTTTTTATACTAATATTCTAGTTCATGAAACATCTTACAAGGCTATAGAAGAATGCTTAATTCTTGTTCCAATTCCAAAGATCCATATTTTTACAGTTGTGTTTTAGAACACAAGAGACCACCAATTTTTTATACTACCATTCTAGTTCCGTTACAATTAAAGACAATCTTTATATGAACATAAATATGAGGAATAGTACTTACCCTCTTTGTTGGTTTTTAACCAATTTTCATATAAATATAAACTAAGATATACTTTTATATCTTTAATTGGTCCTTTTAGGTCATAACAAAAGGATCTATAACAACTTGGCACTATCTAACTATCTGTATATATATATATATATATATGTTGGGTTTTATCCAATTTTCATCATATAAATATAGATTTATTTATACTCATATCTTTTATGATCTTTGTAGGTCAAAATGAGGGAATTTATGGCAGCTTAGGCACTTTGTGAAGATAAAAAAATAAACTTTCAACTTTTTTAACTTAGAACTAACCATAGTAAACCCCTTTTGGAAGGGGAAAAACACACATTAACACAAAGGAACATGAAAAAGTGAAACCATCACCATCTTGAGCAGTCAAGAAGGACAACGTTTTTTGAAAGGTAAACTTATTACAAATTTGAGCAGCCAAGGAAAAGAATATGCAATAATACACTGTAATAGCAGGGAAAAGGCTTTTTGGATAAGAATAGAAGACAAGGAATTGAGTATGATCTTTACATTTTGAGAATTATAATATTATTTATTTAGTTTTCACCTTGTGGCTTTGGGGACATAAAAATGAGTTAGGATATTTATAGCATTAGAGGAATAGAGGAAATCCAACTAGAAGAAACCAATGTTATCTTGGCATCCCTTCCCAACATCCCCAAGAAGTAGGAATGCCACAGCCATCTATAATGCCCCTCAAGGACATAGCAAGATGTCAGAAATATAATCCAAAGTATTTGATGGTTTACTACGTTGCAATGTGTAAGGCTTGATCTTCTCAAACATTTGTTTTAAATATGCTCTCAACCTTCCTCTGAAAAAATGAAAGGTCGAATGATGACAGATATTCCATCTTTCAAGCTAATTGTTCCTTTTGGTTAATTAATCCCTTTGTTGTAATGAGGAATCAATGAAGTAGAGACATCCTCTTTGTTGTAATTATTTTGTAAATATTTTTATTGTTGTCTTGCAAAAATCCATCACATGGTATCAGAACTATACAAGTAGATTCGACATAGGAGTGGAACAGGTGTTTGTTGGCAATATCTGCAATGTAGTCTCAGTAATAACTATTGGGTTTTGTGGTTCATCTTTAGTTATGTTGCTCTCAACCTTATCTACACCTACACCCATTGCTTTGGTGTAAATACTATCACTAGCCATGCTTATTGATCAAAGCAAGGATTAAATGTTCTCATATGATTGATTCAAATGATCCTCTCATCAAACCCTTTTAATCCAAGCAATAGCAATAAAAGGCAATGGACATGCAATATTTTCCTTTTTCCTAAATCCATTGTAATCAGCGGTTCATTTGTTGTAGCATTCTCTTGTGATCTAAACAACTCTTGACTGAGATTGTAATTGTTTTTTATGTCGTTGTAATCAATAAATATTTTGAAAATAAATGAAAAGACCAGAAAGGAAATACAATTCAAAGATGGACTTGTCCAAATCCTTGTGGTAAAAAAGAATGTATTTGATGTCAGGCTCAGAATAGAACAACTTAGTGTTGTCATTAACTCACACATTTGTCAAATCCTAGCACATGGTGACTTGTGATTCGAAGTTAGACACTCACCATTGTGTTGATTCTTGAATTTCTCAAAATCTCCATGGTTTGAATCACCAGGATGAGAATAGAAGCAATGAGAGTAATCTTCATTTCCCAAAGGTCATAGAGATGAAGGGGATAACTAAGTGCCAACCCTTTCAGAATAACATGGTAAGTCTTCCCAAATATACATAATATCACAATTCATGGTCAATTGTTGCGTGTAGTCGTTGGTCATCATAGTGCTTGTATTACTAGTTTTCTTCTTCCAAAAGCAAAAGCAATGGTAAGGAGAACAATCAATGAGGTGCTAGTATATATATCAATTCTATTAGCATCAGTTTATTCAAGAATTTTAATTATGTATTCTAGTTCGAGTTCGAGTGCATGTTCTTGGCAATGGCAACAAGTTCAAATTAAAATATTATCACAAAAGTTGTTAAATTCAAGCATCTTAACACGTCCAATTAATATATTTTAGACAGGTCGATGAACATGACCTTCCAATAAGTACATTATACTAATTTAGTCACCAAGCAACTAGCTTGGCAATTCTAATCATTATATCCTTTCAAATTTGGTCTTCATGTGGAATGATAGTATTCAAACTTTGCTACATCATGTCACTAAATTCTAATTGAATGATGCCATAATGACACATGTATCTCATGTCAATTATAGGTGTTAGATATTATAAAAGAGAATGTCACGAAGTACAAATTTGTAAAGTTTTGTCTTTTAGAAGTATGGGGTCTTGTCATCATGCCATAAATTTTATTAATTTTGGAGAAACAAAAATTGCTCATGAAGTAGTTGAAAAGTGTGTATATTTCCTTCGAAGTGTCTCTAAGAAATTTTCTTAGGATGTTGTATAGTGTAAAAATGGATTGTATCATTTGAAAGTAAAATGTAATTATTTTTGTCAAATTTGTTACAAATGAAAATTGTTAAGAGGTCAGTTTTGCAATGTGTCGTTATCAAGTCAATATATCAATTGCTAGTATTTTTTTCTCCTTAAAATTTCAGCAAAGTATCTTAGAGTTAGTCTCAATGTTGAGTCTTTGTAGTTAATCAACTTCGTGAAGACTTGTCTAAAATTAAGTTATTGCCATTCTCATTATCAAGGGGACATCAGCATAGTGATAATTTGCTTAATGGATAAAAATATGACCTTGATGTAAAGGTTACATCCTTCTTGACCAAGTGAATTAATGTTAAGGGTGATGTGTATCATGTCCTAGGTCAACTGTCAAAGCAAGTGTATCTACTGTTACTCAAGAATGTCAATTATGGTGCATGATTGGCAGTACCTAACACCTAGATCGTGTGAGAGATTGAAATAGGAACAACTCTGACACAGGTGAAGTAACTAAAAGAAGCTTAATAATTGGAAAAGGACATACAAAACTGCAAAAAAATTAGATGTTGTCAACTCAGAAGTACAACTTCTAAATTTTTTAGATGTTGTTCAGGTGGATATTGATATATTTACTAGAAAAATAGCTAAAACCTAGAAGAGAAATGCTTAAGGAAATTAGACCTAAAAAGATAAATCAATACAACAATTACAACATAAATAATAAAAAGAGAAATTGATGAGAAAATTACAAAGCGAAGTCAACAAAGTGGTGATGTGTGATGCTTCTTTTGACACTTGTAGCATGCTTAAACAATCTGAAGCTTATTCTGATGTTAGTGATTTTTGCATCCTATGACACTAATGAGTTGTCAATGCTAGTTTGGTGGATAAGCACAAGGAGTTTGTTGTAAAGTGTAAACAAACAATTTGACACATCTGCATGAATGCAAGTTTGCATAAGTGTCATGCGCAAGCGTTTCAATGTATGCACATGCAAAAGCATGCACACAAGTTGATGATATGTGTAAATAAGAGTTGTCATATGTTAATAGTGTCACATAGTAGCGTTGTGTGTTCACGTGGCATTAAGTGTTTGTAATAATGTAATGTATCATAATGTGTTATTTTGATGTTTTAATGCACACAGGTAATTTAGTGGTAGTTAGGCAATTACTAACCACGAACTGGTCCTATCATACCTATATGTACACATCTACCTGGTGTAGCAATGTTAATGGCAATGTGTGAATGTTGGTGGAACTCTTCACCAAAGAATGTTGTTGGTCGATGCTGGTCAAGACAAGTCTATGTGTGTAGCTTGATCATACCAAGATGTATTGCAGTTAGTTATTGTGTAGGACACATTTTGTGTGCACCTTGTATCCATATGTATCTGTAAGTTATTCCCATTGTGTATCTTTGTTTATATATTTATAGTGTAAGGATATTGTAATGTGTTGTATTCCATTTCTACATAAAGATGTGTCCCACACATAACAATGATGATGATGATTGTCTACCTCAAAAATAAAACTTTCTTTTGCAAGTAATGTTGGTGATGGTAAGTTAAGTGGTTGATGTCTATAATAAAGACCATGCAAATGCTAATGTTAGTCAATGAATTGGCTACTTTGAAATGGGCACCAAAAGGATTGGATCTAAACTAATGAAGAAGATAGTGCTTGATGGAAGAATCTTGGGAAAATATGAGCATGGAATCAACACACCTATAGAACGAAGTTTGAGGCCAAAACATGAAGGCCTTGGATATGATGCTGAAATAGGAAGTCCAAACACCAAATTTGTATATTTTACATAGTAGATGAGAAGACTGCTTGTGGAATAGTTACAATTACACAGAAACAAGTTCAACAACTCAAATATAATTGCAATTATTGTGGTAGATAAGGAGATATGTAAGAAAAGTATTACGATGTGCATCCTTGCAAATATTATGGTTCAACAAAGCCTAGTGTGAAGGCCTATTGGAGAATACAAACATTAGAGAATTGTATTTAAGGTATTTTAGTTGGGTAGATGTGACAAAATTGCACCAACTCACAAACATCCTGATGATAAATATTGGTGGCATAAATTTTCACTTGAGAGGGGAAATGTGAAGATGAAGATTAGTTTATGTCCATCTAATGGTTGAGAGTCAGCCGGAGAAAACACCATGAAGATGGTTGATAGTCTACCAGAGAAAAACGTGAAGGTCAATTTTTTGGTTTGTTTAGTGATTTGAACATAGCAAGGGTTGTTGAATTCCTCGGAAATTGTGTTGCTAAGTGGCATTGTTTCATACAATTTGGCACTCCTCTAAACTTTTGACTAGATAGACTAATGCCAGAATGGCTTGCAGCATTGGTGTCAACACCACTTACATTGCTAGTACTACCTCTGACATAATGTCTAATATGGCATCATCCTAATAGAGATCATCTTTCAAGCGTCGTGTCAAGGACAAGCTACAACTGCCCAATCTTGCCACTTGGCACACTAATAACTAGTGCCACCTCCAAAAGAGTCAGACAAACAGCTTTGTAACTCTTTCTAAAAGTGCTTCTTGATCAATTGGAAGCTGAACCATTTTCCCTTCCAACCATTCTATAAATCTTGTATTTCACATTTATAGTCTAGGAACATAGTTGATCCCTTCTTCCTCTACGTACTTCTTGAGCCTTTCTCTCCTTCACTCTTTCGCTAGGCAAAGATATTGTCAATGTGGTTTGCAGGTTTTCCTTTGAAACCTAATGTTTACCACATTTTCATCTGCTAAGAAGGGGAAGATAATATTGAGTGGCACTAGATTCAAAGTTTCAGAACTTAATGTAGAGGACATGTATCTAACATTTGCTGACATTGTAGACCTAACTTGTAGGCTGATCTTGTGTCAAGATGATTGTCTTCAAGTTGTTGATTGTACTTTGTTTGCACTAGCTCTAGTACCCAAACACATGACCCCTTCAATCACCAGATTGTATACAGATAGACATATGGTTTGGACGCTCACTTTCTTGGTCATAGAGATGAAAGTTTGGCCCCCGTTATTGGTTGAGATGTAAACAGAGGATATGTCTTCAAATTGGTTATTTAAAATTGTTGGTACCTAGATTGAAATTTTCAATTCCTCTCTCTTCGTTCTTCTTGGCGTGCACTCCACTCTTCTGGACTGCAGCCCTCCCCTCCTCTTCTCTCCCTTTTCTTTTGCCCGATTGTCGGGTTATATCTTGTATTTAACTTAGTTTCTTTTCTTTGTTGGGCTTTTTAGCCTGCTAGATGGCAGTCATTGTTGTCTTTATTATAGTTCCTTGGGTCTTTTTTTGGCCCTCCATGGACATTAATAATATTTCATTTCAAATATTGCACCTAAATTTGGATAATTTGGTCTTTGACATTTCTTATCCCATGAGAATGCACCAATTGATGTCTATTTGTTGTTTCAAATATGACATCTAGAGTTGTTGATATAGCAACTCAAATTTTTTCAATGAGTTGAGATTGGAGGTTGCACCTCTAATTGAATTTGGTGACTAGGATTATTGACCAAGATAGTTGTGCTATTGCATCCAGGATTGTTGGTATGAATTGTGCAAATGTACTCGGATGACAATCTTTGCCATATGAAGTTTTTTTATTGTACTCAGATGTCATATAATGACAGTTACACTTTGAGCACTTTGTTCACCTCATTCAAATGGACTATGTTTTTCCAGATTTGTATTCATGGATATTCTAGAACTTATACCTGGATATACTATATGTTTGATAGATTTGGAGATGAGATGGTTGAGTCATGGAATGTAGAAACATGTGGGTTCATATTGGTGTAATTAAAATGAAATATATTAGAAGTCATATAGTTAATCCTATATTGCTAACTATAAGATATGGATTAAATTAATTTTATGTGATTTGTTTTTGTGAGTGGGGAGGTGGTTATTCATCCCCCTCATTTTTTAATCCTCTAAATCAGAGATCTGTTTGGCTGCATTTTTCCCCCAAGTCAACTTTCACAAATGATGAAGAAGATTCACATGAAATGCTTAAGGTCCTTTTCTGATCACATTAGAAGAGAAATTATAGATCTAGGTTTGCTTGATAATCTCATCCGAGTTTCTAGGAAGGGTTCTTCTTCCATGTCCTAATCCAATGTTTATGTCCTAATGTCAAGGTAATCTTACAATCTTTTTTACTTGAATATCTATGATTTTCTTGAATATCTTTATAGCAGTTTTTTGAGTTTCTTAACAACATCAACATTTTAATGGCCTTTTATGTATGCATAAAATCATTTGTGCTGAAGAAATGGGTTATAGGCGTTGCAACAACAATAAGATCTTGAGATCCCATTGATATTAAGTCTTCTATTCTTGGACATGTAAGACTTTAAAAATTTGCACAAGATGCTTGTAATTTGTAACTGGCTGTCTTTGAAGAGTTTGTAATCGGTGGAAAATATGACCATGATGTGCTTGTGTGTTTGTTCTATTAGGTAGAATTGATGCTTCCAATTAAGGCACTTATACTAATCCTTTAACCTATATAATCTTGATCATCTTCTCACATATGTTAGACTGCATTTGGCTATGTTCCATGAAGTTTCCAAGAAGGGATGGCGCAAGATGGCAGGACACATTTTTTGCAATGACAAGACACATTTCTGATGTGGCAGGACGGGTTTTTGAGACGATGAAACTTTTGGTTACGAATCTGCCACTAGGATAGGATTTAGTGTAATGCGCCCTAGATTCGCCCAGCAGATTGAAAGGCCGGAAGGAAGGAATGCCTTCCGTGCCAATCTCCGGAGGAGGCCGGCTTCCTATGTTTTCTCAATTGTTTATAAGCTCAGAGTGCAGGAAAGAAATTATAAATGCAGAAAGAAATGTAAATGTGTTTGTTATGGGTGGGGAGGATAAGCAGCACAGCAACAACCAATCACCACTACTAACAGCAATTAAACACAGAATACGTTGCAGAAACTATCAATGCCATTCATCCTATGTATCCTCTACCTTTGCATTCCAGGAATACTTAACTATTAAATACCGATATCCAGAAAGCAGAATAACAGTAAGCAATAACATAAGCAACATGAGGCAGAAATGCTAAGTAAAGGCAGCATACAAGATAAGAACAGTCAATAGAGCCAAGTGTATTTTGTATTCAGAAGCAAACGCACAGCTACAGTGGTTCCCTAGCAATATATCCCCCTTCCACCCTTTTACAATGATATTGTCGAGCTATTTATAGCGTAAATTTCCCCCCATTACATCATTGGGCACAGGATCCCAGACCTGACAATAACCGAAGAAGCTGACAAAGCTGACAAAAGCGGCAAAAAGCGGCTGATGTTGACCTCTGCCGGCATGGAATGTGCTTGCGGTAAGGTCCACCTGAAGGATTGGCAGCTACGTGGCGGTGAGGGGATGATGCTCCGAGTCAGCTTGACTGAGGGCAGCTTAAGTACAATAATCCAATTCACGCTCGCACACCACCCATCACATCTCGACTCGAATCCCGAGGTTGGACACTGTCGAGAATCTGATAAGGGACAAATCTGCCTTGGGATCTCGTATCTCTTTCTTGCCCGACTTCGCCCGGAATTGGAGCGCAATCAGACAGCGCAAGGGGGAAGTAGCGCAGTTGGGGAGGCCTCCGTGCCTTAGAAAATTCCTGGGCTGGCTTCAACATTCTGCCCGAGTGCGCATAAGTAAGTGGGCGCAGCCCGACTTCGCTGCGAAGTCGGGTTGCGCACCCAACACTTAGCCACTTTTTCAGCCACGTCGCCCCGACTGCGCATGAACTTGAGGGCGCAGCCCGACTTCGCTGCGAAGTCGGGTTGCGCACTCAACACTTAGAATTTTTCAGGGCTCCACTGATGCCCAGGTGCGCACAGAAATGAGAGCGCACCCCGACTTCGCTGCGAAGTCGGGGTTCGCTCTATACTTAGCAAAATTTGGGTTCAGCTCTCCGCACTTTGGCTCCCCAAGTGCGCTCAAACTCAAGGGCGCAGCCCGACTTCGCTGCGAAGTCGGGTTGCGCAATACCAATACTTAGTCAATTTTAGGGCCTTTTGCCCTCTTGGAGAAATTGTCGGGGAAAAAGGAAAGGAGAAAGGGGGGGAATGAAGGGAATGAAACTGATGGAAGGGAAGAAAGGGGATAGTGGAGAAAGGGAGAGAAGGAGGAGGGAAGGGAGAGCAGCATCCTTACAAAAAAAATGAAGACATGGCACCCCGTGCAAAATGTGGCAACATTCCTGGCGGCTCGCGGGGTGTCGAGCTCGCCTCGATGCAACGAACCAGGCCTTTATCCTTTGGGCGCAGAGGAACTCCCTTCCCCTGCATCCCGCTGCTCCTACTGCTGCTGAGTCCCCTTTTTGGGTAACTGTTCTTCTTCGGACTCACTCTCAGCAGTCTCTTCTTCTGATTCTTCTTCTCCTCCTCTCTCTGAATCCGAATGCTCACCACTGTCGCCCTCTCGCTCGGCGGGTTGCTCCCGCTCGCGGGACGTGATTGTATGCAGTCTTGGCCTGGTCCCAAGCTGCTGCTTGGAAGGGCTCTAAATCGCTGACATCTTTCAGCGCTGCTCTGAATGCCGCAACCATGTGCACATCAATGGTGTCATATCTCTCTCCCAACTCCTGGAGGGAGGTGTTAATCTTGCAAAACCTTGACACCATTTGGGTTACCTGCGTCTCCTGGACTGGCTCAGTCCAGCCGTCAATTTCTGATGTATCTGCCTCGAAAGACAGCCAATCCAACTTTACTTGTTCAAGGGGCAGAAACTCCCCATCCTTGACGAAGCTCGGGCATCCGAGCGCAGAAAGAGTGTTGAAGGGGGCCAGGTAGATATTCATTTCATGGTTCAGTACGTCCAGCATCTTCCTGGCGGCCCTGGTCTTTTCCGTTTTTTCAAAGTAATTATGCAAGGTTACCCTTGCATCCGCCCAATCTAGGGCAATCCGGGACATGGGGGGAAATCGGAGGCCCTTGCGCGCGAACTCTTCAAGTTTTATTGCCAAGTCCAGCCACTGCTTCGCTTGGCGTTCGGCCTCCTCTACCACAGGCTTTCCCTGGGCAGATACTTCTTGGATCCTGGATGCGAAATCCAGGACGGACAGGGACCTGACCACATTAGCCCTGCATCCCTGCAGCAAACCAGCCCGCATCTCCTTGATCTTGTTTTTCGAAAAGGCAGCCGCCTGGGACGCCTTCTCCTTCAGCTGAGATTGGGCCTGCCTCAACAAATCCTGCAGCTGGGATACATGTTCCAGTGCTGCCTTCTTCTCTTCCGACAGCTGTTCGGCCGTCTTCCTTTGTGCTGTAGCCTCCTGCTGGGACGCGGCGAGCTGAGCTTTCAAGTCTTCAATCTCTTTCTGGGCAGACTCCAGCCGCGTGGTGGCCTTGGCCAGATCTTCCTCCAGCTGTCTCGAGTTGTTCTGAAGCTGAAACAACTTCTCTTGATTCTCGAGTCGCTTAACAAGGAGATTGTCAGTCCTGCGACGAATACCATTGATTTCGTATTCTTCGCTTATGTCATCAAAATTCTTCTCCTTGATCCGGTGTTCATAATCGGCCTCGGTCATTTCCCGGAGAGGCTTCTTAACTTTAGGGATCAACTTCTCGGTTCGCAGCACCCTCCTGTCCAAGTCGAACTTGGTGCGCTTCACCGGGGCGGCTATCTCCTCGGCTCTTCTTCGTTTGACGCCCTGGAGGAAAGAGGCGGAACACCCTACGGCCTTCGCGGCTAGAGGCTGATCGTCCGCAATCTGCAGCTGCTCCCCCATGAGGTCAAGTTCTGCCAGCATAGGGTACGCCGAGGCTAAATCCTGCTGCGGCATCCTTCCTGCAAACAATGAAGCAGGAGATATTCCCAGAAGATGAGGTCGCTTTCAAGGGCGACTGGGTCCTAGGGGAAACGGGCGGTTGAGTAGGAGGTGGAGACGGGGTCTTGAATAGTGTGGGTGAGCGGCGCGGCGATGTAGGTACGGCTTCGGCACTGGCCGCGGATGAGGGGTCTAGGGTTTGACCCAGGGTTTGGAAAACGTTCAGGTCCTGGGCAAACTGTTCGAAAGAATGGGGACTACGGAAGGATTGGGAGATAGGCGACAGGGAAGATGCGACTAAGGCTTGCCCTGATACAGAGAGGGGACGGTGTTACGGTAGGGCCAACTGGGATTTGGGTAACCGGGGAAGAGGACGTACCTGTGGGCTCCGCCTGAGCCGATGCTTGGAGGACGCCTGCTGCCCAGACTTCTGCTTCTTTCCCTGGGCTATCCAGAGAGATGATTTCTGGCGCGGCTGCTTCTGTTCGTGCCGCAGCCGTCTGCTGCGCAGCCTCTTTCTTCGGCCGCTTGGTCTTTTCGCTCCTTTTTCTCTTCTTTTCTCCTGGAGCGGCAGTTTGCTCGGAGGAGGCGGAGGCGGTTGGTGCGGCGGGCAATGGTGCTCCCACGGTAAATTTGTACTTGGGCTTTGACGGAGGGACGCCTACTGCCGCTGGCCCACCGGTTGACCCTTCTGGCGCCTTTTCCTTTTGAGGCACTGCTTCACCGGTTGACTTTTCTAGCTCCTGTTCCTTTTGAGGCGACACTTCGGGAGCTGGAGACAACATCGGGCCCACCTGACTGCTTGTTGGCGTCCTGCTGGGAGGTTTTTGAATGGACAATTGCTGGGGTGGGGGTTTCCTTTTATATCTCTTCCTGGCGCCTAGGGGAACGCAATCTCGAAACGCGAACGGCTCCCATTTGCCGGCGTATTTATCATATAAGGCCGAAAACTCATCATCTACGGCCAATGTCTTTCGGTTAGACTTATCGTGTTGCGTGCGACACCTCATCTTCCAGCATTCAATGATTTTGTCTTTTTCCCAGCTGAGGGGCGTCACCTTTGAGAGGAATTTTCTGAAGCCCGCCGAGTCTAACCTGTGATCTGGATTGCGCTCCGGATCATACTCCACCTCCACACAGTAAAAGTCCTGCCATGGTGGCCATGATTGCATCCGCTCGATGTGCCATTCCAGGTCTGCGCCTGTTTTATTGCACCTCTCCTCCATGATTTCTGCTCGGGGGCAAATATGCACAAACTTTCCCCTGACCCCAATCGGGTCGTATTTCCAGCGTTGCGGTAGCTGTATCAAGCCCATGTTGAGGAGTTCCTGTTCGAGGTAGATGTGCTGCCCAATTTCATGCACTTGAATGTTCGCCCAGGTAATAGGATACTTGAAAATATGGCCCCTCTTCTTTCCCTGGCCGAATTCCTCTTCAACATAGTCCATTTGGCGCGATGTCTCCATACCGAACTGATGCTCAGTGCAAAAATAGGGCAGCAAGAACGGCTTCCCTTTGAATCCGTAGATTCTGATAACAATGCCCTGAGTCAACCGGAAGGTATCTCCGCATTTGTACTTCCTCAGGTAGTTCGTCATGGCCAGTGGAGGGCGAGATGCCTTGCCGTTGAACAGCGCCAGGGTCATACCTAAAAATTTGAAATTGAAGTCGTAGTAAGACCCTCTCCTATACAGGGCTTCCGTCCACTCGTACACGGGCAGCGACGCTCCCTTCTCATTTACCTTTTTTAGATCAGGCACTTTGATTCGGTAGTGCGTATGGTAAAGGCACAACCATGTGAGGAATGAGCAGTGCCGGAACTCGGTTGTCTGCTTCTGCTGTATCTTGACCAGATTCGAATGTATGGCATACGCCACCCAATCCGCCCAATCAAAGAAAATCGGGCGCCTTCCGCTTCTTTGCGCAGTGGAGTCATAAAACTCTCCATGCAAGATACATTCCGCGAGTGCCAGCTGATACGGGTGCACCATTCTGTCCGTGCCGCAGCCGAGTACCCATGCAAGGATAATATAAATGTACTTGTTTTCGAACCTCTCCAGGGGTATGGGGCCTGACGGCCATTGTCCTGCTGGCAGTGGGGACTTCAGTTCTGAATCGAGAAACTCTCTCATCCTCCTGCTCTGAATGAATCTGCCCGCCTGCTCATCCAAGTTAATTCTTCTGACAATGGCATCGGGGTCGTACTGGAGTCCCGGGGCGAAGGCTGGCTGGACGCTTTCTTTGAAGAGGGTGAACAACACCCTTCCTTGGTTGTCGCAGACTTGTCGGGTAGCTGGTTTGTAATATGTCACAATAGACTCAACCAGCTCCGGGCAGTGGTGGACGGGAGGGCACAAGAACCAGTACTAGGTTCGACTTATACGCAGCTCCGACATGGTGCGAGGGCGAGACTTTGCCTGCCCACTTTGCAATATTGGGCCGCAGCTTGGTGAGGCTAATGGAGTACTCGCCATCTTTATACCCGGCCAGGCGATTGACGGGCGGCGGCGGAGGACCTTGCCCTTTGCTTCTCTTCGACCTGGATTTTCTTGTCTGCTCTTGTGGCACTTCGCTCTCATGAGCGCTGGACTCTGTGCGTTCCTCAGCCTCCTGTTCTGTATCGCTGGACTGCGGCTGCATTGGCGCTTTTCCCTTGTCCATTTTCTGTTTTCTGCTCGTGGTGGCAGAGACGGGAATTTTAGTCACCACAGTCTTTAATTCTGCGCCTTTCTTCCTCTTAAACGCGCAGCTCGGATTTACCCTGATAATTCGGATGTTCTGAGTACGCCAGGGCCCTTTTCTAGGAATGAAAACATAGCATTAATGGCGCGAGGAGGGGTTTAAAGTGATTTGCCCGAAGTAGGTAGAAAGCGTCGTTATTCCTTGGCGGCCGCGCGTGGGATTTTTCCTTGGAAGGCGCACCTTGTACGCGGTTGGTCCTAATGCGCTTTCTTCTTAATGACATCTGCTTCGAAATCCGCGCAATCATTCCTTAAAAATTTTGAACCTCGTGCTTCCAATGACGTCACAGCCGCCGCTTGGGCACACACTTCGAGGGAGACTCTGGCCCAGGGCTCAAGAAGGAACGCGGCCTAACTTCGCGCTATACACATTGCGCCTCCTAGGGACCACACTTAGAAACTTTTCGTCATGCCCCTTGTTCTCCCTGACGGGTCGTTCGAAGTGCGCCCAAAATCAAGAGCGCAATCAGACTTCGCTCAAAAAATGTGCGCAATCCGACTTCGCCCGGAAATTGTTGCGCAGTAGGGATTCCACACTTAGGCGATTTTTGCTTCCTCTGCTGCCCGACTGCGCTCCCAAGATGGTGCGCAGCCCGACTTCGCTGCGAAGTCGGGTTGCGCACTCAGCACTTAGAAAAATTTTGAGGCTTTTTTGTTTGCTCTTTTCTCTCAAACTCCCGACATCGCACAATTTATGGAGCGACGCCCGACTTCGCTGCGAAGTCGGGGTTCGCTCTATGCCTTGGTCAGACTTTTAAGCAGCGCAAAATTTTGCTCCTTTTCTCACACTTAGCCCATTTCGGATTCAAAGACTAAAATTGAACAACTGAAGGAAATATTTACATTCTGACATAAACTGAAATGCAGGAAATAAATGAGAAAAATATGTACAAGGAAGGACCTCTCGGGCACCTTCAGTGGTGATAGGCCTTTAGGTGGAAACCATTGACAGGGGATCGGGAGAAGTTGTCCCTCCATGTCCACTGAGCACGAACGCGTTGAATTGGTTTACCCGAGCGATCTGATAGGGGCCTTCCCGGAGGGCATCAAATTTGTCATGGTTGCCCGGCTTCGCTTTGAGTGAGTCCCACTTGAGCACTAGGTCCCCGATTTTGAAAACTCGGGTGGTGGTCCCTTTTGCAAACCAGCTCTGGGTCGCCTCGGCATGTTTGGTAAAGGCCTGGTATGCCTTCTCCCTTTCCTCTTCTAACTGCAACAGTTGACAAAGTCTGACATCCAATGGATCCCCGTCGCCTTTCTCTTCATCTAACAACCAGAGTGCGAGCATTTCTATGTGGGTAGGCAGAACTGCCTCCTTGCCATATACAAGCGCGTAGGGGGACGTCTTGATAGATTTCTTGAAAGATATGCGATCCGCCCATAACGCCCGGTCCAGAAGTAGGTGCCACGACCTCTTGTTCCTTTCTACTGTTTTTTTATAATCTTCAGCAGATTCTTGTTAGTGGACTCGGCCAGGCCATTCCCCTGCGGGTAGTAGTTTGAGGACATCTTGTGATAGATGTCGTATTTGCTGGTGAACTCCGTGAGTACAGCACCTGCGAACCCCGGACCGTTGTCTGTAACTATTGCCTCTGGGACCCCGAAACGGGTAATGAGGCTCTCAAGGAACCCAATGACCGTTTCCTGGTCTGCATGCTTAGTGGGGATCGCCTCAGCCCACCGAGTGAAATAATCAGTGGCTGTAAGGATGAACTTATGTCCTGCTGCAGAGTTGGGCGTGATGGTCCCGACGAAGTCCAGACCCCACTGCTGAAACGGAGTCTCGGCTTGAATTGGCTGGAGGGGCAAGGGTGCCTTCCTATTCCTGCCGGTGAACCTCTGACATTTTTCACATTTTACACAGACTGCATGTGCGTCTGTGAAGAGGGTGGGCCAATAATATCCGGCTCTGATAATCTTTAAGGCCGTAGGCCTTCCTGAATGATGTCCTCCAGGCATCCCAGAGTGGAACTCTCCGAGGACCTTTGGTTTGTCTGATTCCTTGACGCACCGCAACAGGATGCCGTCAATATTTTTAAAATACAGCCCCTCGGGGCGCAGTACATATCTCAAGGCATTCAGCCTAAACCTCCTTCTTTGTGAGGCATTGAGATGATATGGACATCTCCCTGTGCTAAAATACCACACCGGGTCATTCGTCCAGTCACTCTCCTCTGATAAGGAGTTGGCAAGGTTAATTTCCGCCATTGGATCCTCCCAGCGAGCGGAGATTTCAGCTGCAGCACTTCGGGCCAACTCTTGGCACAGGGCCCGACCTCTGATCAGCTTCGTTGGCCGTACCTCTATGTCAAATTCTTGGATTTTAGCTATCCATCCTGCCCTCTTGTGACCTGGCTCCCCTTGTATAATGAAATTCCTGACGTCCGGATGTATCACAAAGATAGTTATCCGGCTCTGGGAGACAAAGTGCTTGAACTTCTTGAGAGATCTCATGACTGCGTGCACCTGCCGCTCAATAAAATTGTACTTTTCTTCATGCGGCTGAATCACCTGGCTTAGGAACGCTATGGGGCGCTCTTCGCCATCATCTCCCTTCTGAGTCAGGACTGCGGCGTAGCTCTCGGGCTCTCCCACCGCGTACAGGATGAAATCCTTGGAGTAATCTGGATTTATTAATACTGGAGCTTGCGCGATTCTGGCCTTGATCTCTTCGAAGGCTTGCTTCCTTTCGTCAGTCCACAAGAATTCAGCATTCTTTTTTAGGAGTTCGGCCATGGGCTTGATCACTTGTGCGAAGTCCGGTACGAACTTCCTCACGAAGTTGATTTGGCCAAAAAATGATTGTAGCCCCTTCTTGTCAACTGGGATGGATAAGCGAAGAAGAGCTTCTGCTCTGTCAGGATCAACTGCAAGGCCCTTCTCAGAAATAACATGTCCTAGCAGCTTGCCTTCCTTTACCGCGAAGACTGACTTCTTCGGGTTGATGGAAATGCCGAACTCACGACATCTCTCAAATATTTGCCGCAAGTGGGAGGCATGGTCCTCTCTCTTATGTGAAAACACAGTCATATCGTCCAAATAGATGACAATGACCTTGTTGAGCAGCTCCTGGAACGCCAAGTCCATAGCTCTTTGAAATGTAGCGCCGGCGTTAGAAAGGCCGAAGGGCATGCGCTGATATGCAAACGTTCCCCATTTGGTGGTGAACGTTGTCTTGTGTTGATCTTCGTCCTTTACCCATATTTGGTTGTATCCGGAGAATCCGTCCAAGAGAGAGAACCTCTGTGCTCCAGCAACTACGTGGAGGATTTGATCAATTTGGGGGAGCGGATAATGATCCTTCAGTGAAGCCTGATTGAGGTTTATGAAATCCACGCAGAGGCGGATGTCTCCATTCTTTTTTCTCACAGGGACCAGATTCGCGACCCAAGATGAGTGCTTGATGGGGTAGATGATCTTGGCCTCCAGCATCTTCAAGAGTTCTGCTTTCATCATGGCTTCAATTTTTGGGTTCACCGCCCTTTGCTTCTGTCGGAAAGGTTTTGCATTATCTTCCAGCTCTATAGTATGTTGGATCATCTCTCTGTCATACCCCTTCAAGTCCTGGTAGCACCAGGCCACAATATCAGGGAACTCTTCGCATAAAGATCTGATCTGCTCTAGCTCCTTTTCAGTGCAGTCTGTCCCGACCTTGATCACTTTTCCAGGTTCATGTCCTGCTTGGGGTCCATTTTGATTCTGTGGGATATTGCCCTATCGTTCTGATCAAAGAGACTCTCCAGAGTAATCAGTCCTTTCGGGACATGATTATTTTTTAACTGTATCAACCCCTCGTATTGCTCGTCATCAGGGTCTCTACCTTCGATTGTACTTGCTTCGTTTATCAAAAAAGTGACGATATCCTCGTCACGATCGAACACCTGCCAGTGGGTGTCTTTATCGAGCACAGAAGGCCTGTAGATGGTACGAACCGGCTTCGGCTTCCGGACGGTGTCATCGGCGGGACGTGCCTGGCTCCAACGAGACGCCAGAATGTCAGCATGCTTATTCTTCTCACGAGATATGGCTTTGACATTCAAAGAGTCGAATGACTCCATCAGATCCCAGACACGGTTACGGTACGCCTTGAGGTAATGCTTCTTGGAGGCGCACTTATTCGTAATCTGGTTGCACACCAGCTCTGAGTCGCCAAAGATCTGCAAATGTCTTACCCCCAGTCTCTCCGCCTTTCTCAAACCCAAGCACAAAGCCTCATACTCCGCCGCGTTGTTAGTGCAGCTCCAAGCCAGCCTGTAAGTGTAGTCCTTTTGGATTCCGGATGGGGAAACCAGAAGTACACCTGCACCGGCGCCATTTTTGCATCGGGCGCCATCAAAGTACAACTTCCATAGCTTTTCTGGTGCAGGTCCAACCTCCTTCTTTGTTGAATGGTCAAGTCTTTCGAGGTGGGTGACGGAGTAACGACCTTGCTCGGTCTCAATCATGGCATTGAAGTCTAGCAAGGAGAACTCATCCTCCACTTGTAACAGCTCGAGGGCCTCTTCTGCCATATCCACCTCTACCAGTTCTTCAGTTGTCAGCTGAACCATGCCATTCTGCTGCTCCTCTCCGGGTATCTTCTCTACCAGAAATGTGGAAGGCTTTTCATTATAGATCTTCAATCTTCTTCCTTTGAAGGGCACTTCCATATGTGAATAATCCAGAGACAGATATCCACCCAGCTTCGCGATGAACTCCCTAGAGAGACACATGCCGAAGTAGGGTTCCAAGTCGACCACAACGACCTCTTGGATGACCACTATGTCGAGGGCTTTATGCAGTCGGATCGGGATATCCTTGATGACACCAACTTGTCTTGACAGGGGTGCCGTCTAGCTGCGGCACACCTTGGCTGCTCCTTGTATATTCCATACCAATCTCCTCGCAGACGGCTCTCGGCATGACAGTAGTGGAAGCACCAGAATCCACCATGCAGTTGTGTACTATATAGCCTTCCATCCGCAACGACAGATAGAAAGGTGGCGGCCTATTTTTCCCGGTAGCAGAAACTGTCAAGGGCTGAGCTAACACAGCAGGCTGCGTCGGCTTTCCATCTTTCACGCTCTTCAAGGATTCCTGCAATAGGTCTACTTGCCCTGGGAGCAGAAGAGCCTCGTACATACTTATCTTTGTCGGGGTCTTTTTGAGCTCATCAACTATATTGTAGGTTGAAGTGTCGGCTCCCTCTATCTCTTTCGTTGGCTCATACCTGGTCCGGTATTGCTGCGTGGCTTCGACTCTCTGTCTCTTCGTCAGCGACGGATACCTCAGCTTCTCTTGAGCTTGTTCTTTTGTTTCGGCTAGAGGTTGGGCTGCGGGAGCCTTCATCGCGGGAGCCTTGAGCGTCGGGAACCTCTCTTTGGCTGTAGGAGGCAAAGGTGACTTGTCAGGTGGTAGCCCAGCAGGCTGCGCCCTCTCTCTTCTGGCGTATACTTTCAACGGCTTTGTTTGGGCCGTGGCAGCCTCAATGGGCCTTCTGCCTTCCTTGGTCAAGAGCGACACAGGATCTTCTTCTGGGACTGCAAAGTTGCCTTCATCGTCCAGGATCATGTATGCTTCATCCTCCATGGCGCTGCCCGCAAGAGTCTGAAGATAATGCTGATGCAGCATGCAACCCTCCTCTCCATGTGGATCGTTGCATGTGGAGCACCAGTTAACCTGGTCAGAAATGCCAGGTTGAACCTCATTGGCAGCATTCCTTGCCGGGGGCCTTTGCGCTTGCGCAACTTGATCTTTTGTTAGCGTCGGGAGAGGATATGGTCTCCTCGGAAGGAACTCCATATGGGCTTGCTTCTTCTTCATTATTGTCATATCATTGGAAATAGTATGATAACCAGAGGCCAGAGCCCGTACCTCCTGAAGGATTTTATTCTGAATGTCATTATCAGCAGGCGCCGGCCGGGCCGGCGGAGGTATTGCAGCTAATGGTGGAGGTGCAGAATACGCCGCGTAATGAGGGGAGAGGCTGGGAGTGCGGGATCTGCGGAGGTGGAGGTGGCGATTTAGGATAATGGATCTGAGGGTGACCATAGGGGTTTATAACCGGCGCTGGATTCCATGGCTGCTGGGGATACTGATTTGATGAGGATGGCATTACACCAGACGCCGATGGGTATTGGGGTCGAGGGAAATCGGGGGTAGATGGGAGGCTGCATTCTATGTGGAAGTCTGCCTATAGAGATTATGTCTAATTCTGCTTGCTGGGCAGCTTCATATAGGGCAGGGAAAGTGTCGACCCGGGCTATCTTGAGAAGTAGGCAAATATCCGAATTGAAAGACCTCAGGTAATAGTGTGCAGCTTGACCCGCCGGAGGTCGCAGTTCGCGAGGTACTCTCTTCCGGGACCTTGCAAACCTTATGTTGAAGTCTGATATCTCCTCTTGCGGGTGGCGTTGAATACTCTGAAACTGATGCAGCAATGAAGAGGGGTCGGCGGACTCGTTGCATCCCTTTACGAGCCTGCCTGCCAACTGGGGCCACCCCGTGATAGCTCCTTTTGGCAAAGATCTCCACCAGTAGAGAAGCTTCCCTCTCAGAGAAAGAGCCAATAGACGGGTCTTAACACTCTCACTCGTAATAGAGTGCAGTGCAGCCAAGGCCAGAATGTCTTGGATGTGCTCATATGCCGTTTTCCCGGAGCCATCGTAAGTAGGGATGGATTTCAAGGCAGCGGGGGGCACAACCTCTTGTCCAACTAGAGCCAAGGGCCCTGTGGAGTCAACTGCTGGAAAGAGGTCGTCATCGTTTTGTTGGGCAGCCATGTCTTCTTCCTCTCCGGTCGTGTACTCGGTATCAGTGTTGTCCGAAGTTGTAGGTTGTTCTTCAATTTCGGCCTCTCCGACTTCAGCTTCTTCGATCTCGGCTTCTTCAATTTCAGCTTCGAGTTCGTCTATGTGAGCTTGGTAGTCAGCCAGCCTTACGCGCTCTCCAGGAGCGTTGATGTCGATTTCGTAGAGATCAGGCTGGTTTCCCGGGTTCCTTGCTCTCCACCTTCTTGTATGCATGAAGGCGCTTGGACCGGTCTCACGGACTCGAGAGGATATTCGGGTACTTGAGAGTCGCCGGGTGTTACGATTTAACGGCAATGAAGCGAACACCAATGCTTCGATTATGTTTTGGGGTGGGAAACTCCCGTGTCCCACCGGGCGTGTTACGAATCTGCCACTAGGACAGGATTTAGTGTAATGCGCCCTAGATTCGCCCAGCAGATTGAAAGGCCGGAAGGAAGGAATGCCTTCCGTGCCAATCTCCGGAGGAGGCCGGCTTCCTATGTTTTCTCAATTGTTTATAAGCTCAGAGTGCAGGAAAGAAATTATAAATGCAGAAAGAAATGTAAATGTGTTTGTTATGGGTGGGGAGGATAAGCAGCACAACAACAACCAATCACCACTACTAACAACAATTAAACACAGAATACGTTGCAGAAACTATCAATGCCATTCATCCTATGTATCCTCTACCTTTGCATTCCAGGAATACTTAACTATTAAATACCGATATCCGGAAAGCGAGAATAACGATAAGCAATAACATAAGCAACATGAGGCAGAAATGCTAAGTAAAGGCAGCATACAAGATAAGAACAGTCAATAGAGCCAAGTGTATTTTGTATTCAGAAGCAAACGCACAGCTACAGTGGTTCCCTAGCAATATATCCCCCTTCCACCCTTTTACAATGATATTGCCGAGCTATTTATAGCGTAAATTTCCCCCCATTACATCGTTGGGCACGGGATCCCGGACACGACAATAACCGAAGAAGGCGACAAAGGCGACAAAAGCGGTTGATGTTGACCTCTGCCGGTATGGAACGTGCTCACGGTAAGGTCCACCTGATGGATTGGCAGCTACGTGGCGGTGTGGGGATGATGCTCCGAGTCATCTTGACTGAGGGCAGCTTAAGTACAATAATCCAATTCACGCTCGCACACCACCCGTCACATCTCGACTCGAATCCCGAGGCTGGACACCTGTCAGAATCTGATAAGGGACAAATCTGCCTTGGGATCTCGTATTTCTTTCTTGCCCGACTTCGCCCGGAATTGGAGCGCAATCAGACAGCGCAAGGGGGAAGTAGCGCAGTTGGGGAGGCCTCCGTGCCTTAGAAAATTCTTGGGCTGGCTTCAACATTCTGCCCGAGTGCGCATAAGTAAGTGGGCGCAGCAACTTTTTCAACCACATCGCCCCGACTGCGCATGAACTTGAGGGCGCAGCCCGACGCTGCGAAGTCGGGTTGCGCACTCAGAACTTAGAATTTATCAGGGCTCCACTGATGCCCAGGTGCGCACAAAAATGAGAGCGCACCCCGACTTCGCTGCGAAGTCGGGTTGCGCAATACCAATACTTAGTCAATTTTTTGGGGCCTTTTGCTCTCTTGGAGAAATTGACAGGAAAAAGGAAAGGAGAAAGGGGGGGGAATGAAGGGAATGAAACTGATGGAAGGGAAGAAAGGGGATAGTGGAGAAAGGGAGAGAAGGAGGAGGGAAGGGAGAGCAGCATCCTTACAAAAAAAATGAAGACATGGCACCCCGTGCAAAATGTGGCAACAGAAACATGTTGCCCAAATGTTAGGACACATATTCAAAACAGCCTTCATGCCAAGGACACATTCCCATGAAACGTAGGTATTTGGTTGTATCTTACGATTCTAAAGACTCTTTGATCTTGATTACAAAATTTCTCTTTTTCAATTATTCTGATGAGGGAACCATGATCTCTATCTATGGAAGGAGGTATTGTCGTTATGATCTCTATTGTCATTCTTACTACAATGGAATAAGGGGTATATTTCATTCATAAATGGTGGGGGTAATGAAGCCATTAAAATTGAAACTACCTTGTCATAAAAAAATGGGTACCTACGATACACGGTAAAAATAGGTGTTATATTAGTTTAAAAATGTATTTAACGGAGGGAATTGATAATCTAGGGTTGAGAGGTCGAAATGAAATATAGGAGTATTTTTTAGTACATTGAATTGACTCCTCGTGATTCTTGTAAGGGATGAAAAACTTTGGATTATCTTCCACAAATAGGAGGGATATCTTCCTCCAAAATAGCCAAAGCCTTGTACTTGACATTGCCATTTGAGGGAGGCACCCCCCAGGATGTGGGTGGGGTAATTTACCTACAACTATTCATCCATCAACAATGAACTTTGCAAAATTCAGATGTCATTGGAAATTGAACCTAGATCTCCTGTTTGGAAGCGCAGTGACTTTTTTGAGCTCCTTCGCCTTGACAACAGGTTGAGCCATTTTAAGTAAAGTAATGGATGCATTCTTTTCTTTCTATAAAAGTTTTTAACTTATCAATAACTTTGTGGACTACAATTCCACGTTATTATCTTCAACCTATTAGGGATCGCTAATTGGGAACAAGACAATCACCTACTTGAGTTCATGCAATTATACCACACTAAGACAAATTTGTTCTTAACAAAGAGGTTGGATAACTCTTTTATAGGAAATCTTGAGTTATCTAGATTTTTAAGCATTGAGATTATGCAACACTTTCCAAGGGACATTAGATATTAAACATTGGAGATTGGATCATAGAGTATAATGTTAGGAGTATGATCCAAAATATTTGATGATTTAAAAGGGGAAATTTTGCAATTTGCAGGGCTTGATATTCTCATATGTTTGTTATACATGTACTTTCAACTTTCCTTGCATAAGAACATATAAGTTTTAGTGATGGGCGGTGTTTCGTCCCTCAAGTTGATTGTTCTTTTTGGGGTTTTAATGCATTATCGTTATAACAAGAGTTTATCTACTATAATTATTTTTACAAATATTTGTCTTTGGCCAGCGAAAAATTCTTCATGAAACCCCACCTTAAACCAAAAGCTTAATTATAAGAAATTATGAATGATGGTCAAAAAACACTTCTACAATATACCACATTATTAACCAATAACAAACAAAACCAATCCCATGCAATGCTATGAAATAGAAATGTCATTGAGGATGAGACAAATCCTGCTTTCCATTATTGATAATGGATTTAATATAAAATACTCCTTACAAAAAGGTTGAAATTTGGCTGGAAGTGACATGAAGATATGAAACTACCAAGCAAAACATTATACTCCTCAAAATTTAAAACCTAATCATAGGTTGAAGTTAAGGTTGAAGACATAACAAGCAAACAATATGGAATTCTTATGTTACTATTGAGTAAAAACATTTTACACAGCAATATCTCAAATTTAAGTTAGAGCTGTTTCCCTAAAAGGTAATCTACAAGGGTTACCAGTAAGACCATTAGATAGCATTAAAGATATCAAAAGATGACTGCTAACACTAAAATGCAAATGATGCAAATACACGATGAAGTTAGTATTGTTGTATATTTTTCCAATGGCAATGGCATGACCAAATGGGATCAAAGGATTAGGCAACATATAAAACATTGTCATTGCACAAAAAGGTGTCAAAGATTAAGCTATAAATGGACTAGGTGAAATAAGACATAGTTGCACAATGTCATTGATACGTGGGAAGATATCCATTTGAAGTCAAAAAGAGTCTCTTTAATAATAATGCTCATAATTGAACATGTGATGCAACATATGAAAATAGCATGGCCTTTGATGGTATCCTTTAATGACCAATGACTAATAACTTCCTTGAGATGCTTCACTCTTGATGATAAGTAAAAATCCATAAGTTATATTGCCCTTCAAAAAAGCTTTTACAACAAGTAATCTCTTCTAGTTAGTAAGATAGTCAACCTGATTTGCTCAAAGATTTGGTACTAAATATTTATAGTACATGACTTTCAAATGACCCATTCTTCTTTATTTCAACTTGTTTGATATAACACGTGTACACAACATAGAGGAGTCTTTTATTACATAAATGTACACCATTCACTGTTATTCTTGCAATTTTGTATGTAATGTTGAATCTTTACCCTAAATCAATTTTAAATCCTTAAGTTTAATGCAATTCTAAAAATATTTATCAATTTCCTTAAGATTTTATATGCTATGTACAAAAAGATTCAACAAATTCTGACCATGAGGGTCTTGCCAAAGTGGTAAGGGGCACTTGTTGTAACAAGGTCAAGGGTTCAACCCTTGTAGTCTCAGATCCTATGTGCATGTATAACATATATATAAGAGATTTAACAAATTCTTAAAATAAAAATTTTTTTGTAACAATAAAATCAAACCAATTAGCAGATATGTTGGACAAAATTGACACAAATAGGTAATTAACCACTAATATTTCTAACACTTTCCTTCATCCAAGAGGACTAAAATGGGTATTTACAAGTGGTTATCTGAGCCCCTTCAAAGGTTAGAGACATAAGCAAGGAGGTAAGTTGATCACAAAATACTTACATTGCTTTTTCTAATGATGTGTTGCAATCTGTTGAATATTATACATACAATGTATTTACCGGATAATATAAGATTGATTAAAAAGACCAGGTGTTGTAGGTGAGTTGGAGAGGAGAGGGAAATCCTCCAAGAGAGGTCCCAGGTTCAAATCTCCACCCTACCAAAAAGCTGAATTGGGTATCCAAAATCCAATTGATAATGTTGGTGCGGGCAGGGTCGGGTGCGACTCCTGGGTGACTTTGACGGTGTAGAACCCCCTGTTCGTGGTCTCTCAGACCAAGGCGGCCCCACAAGAGGTTTTTCGCTTTATAAAAATATATATATATATATAAGATTGATTGGCCTAATATATCAATAAAGTGGATGTAAAAGACTGTTTAATTTGAATATGGCACAGACCAATCACTACATTGAGGAACAGTGTTTGATTAGTTAAAATCATTACATGCTTTAGTTCTTAGGTTTATACAATAGTTACTAGTGGAGACTCATAAAAGATAAATTCCATTTTAGATGGATTAGGAATTCATCACTAATGGAGACTGAAATATACTCTTGATGGTAACAATTTTAAGGTTTAAATATATTTTCACATATTTGAGAACATTGTTGTAAATGGGAAAAGCACTTAAATGAAGCAATATATGCCATACACTCTTCTTATGTTGTTAAATATACCAGAATTTCTATAATCACTTTGTTTTGATATAAGTTGCATTGAAACAGATATGATATCTGATATGGAGATGGTATCGGATACAGTAAATTTTTATGGATACGGCTGGGTACAACATTACAAAAAGCATACATATTTCATATATTAAAAGAAAAAACATAGAACACAAAAAATGTGTAAATAAATATAAACTTTATATAGAAGTTCAAAATCACCACTAGGCATACAGTATGCCCTCACCGACAACCACAACAACAAAAAACTATGATATTCTAAGCCAACAGATGTTCATGGACACATCAATACCGAAAAAACTAATAGCAAGTGTTATTCAAAATGCTCTATCACATCAATCATTCCAAACAATGATTCAGAATGTCATGGCAAATGCAGCTATAAAATCTAGCAATAATAGCAATCCATCAACTACCCAGGTGTTGTAGGTGAGTTGGAGAGGAGAGGGCAATCCTCCAAGGGAGGTCCCAGGTTCGAATCTCCACCCTACCAAAAAGCTGAATTGGGTACTGTTGGCAATTTTGCCACATTAAGTCTTTTGATAATTTTTGGCCTAAGCATGGAGCTTTCAAGCTGCAAAGAGCATACTGAGGTGTTCGGGTTTTCGCGGGCCATAAACGGGGGCGATAAAATGGACAAAATGAGCTCTGGATATTTTATCATTGCAGATCTTCTCGCTTGACTTTCCGACGATATATTATAAAAGGCGATCGGGTTAGCGGATCAAAAGTTATGGCCCCGGGAAGCAGAACCAGGAAAACCAGTTTTTTGTGCGAAGTCCGACTGCGCCCAGTTTTTTGTGCGAAGTCCGACTGCGCCCAGTTTTTGGTGCGAAGTCCGACTGCGCCCAGTTTTTGTGCGAAGTCCGACTGCGCCCTTCTTCTTGAGCGCACTTGGAAACAGTCTGGCAGAGAAATTGACTAAGTGTTGGAGCGCAACCCGACTTCGCAGCGAAGTCGGACTGCGCTCCCTTGTCCGTGCGAAGTCCGAACAACGGTGAGAATCAGCAAGTGCCGGTGCGCAACCCGACTTCGCAGCGAAGTCGGACTCGCCCTTTGACCGGTGCGCGTGATGGGAAATAGGCCAATCCGACTGCGCTGTTTTTCACCTGTGCTACCCGATTGCGCTCTAATCTCGGGCGAAGTTGGATAGACTGCCTTTCAAGGCAGACACGTGTCAAGCGTCAGCATCCGACAAGTGTCCAACTTCGAGATTTGAGCCGGGACATGACCGAGGAAAGGACAAGCATGGGCTGCACTATTTATGCCAACTGCCCCATCAAAGGCTGATGTGAGTTTCCACCTGCCTCAGCTACCCGCATTCCTGTCAATGTGAAGTTCTACCTAGCACGCTGCCACCTAGCTGTTCAACCTTCAGCGAGACCATGCCGAGAGTACAGTCCTGCCCGACAAAGGTCAGCATCAGCAGTTCCGCGGCTACTTTTGTCAGCTAATGTTTGACTGGGACTTTGTGCCCATTAATGTAACGGGGGGGACTTTGGGCTATAAATACCCACCACATTTTCATTGTAAGGTGGTGGAAGGGGAATGTCTGTTAGGGAACCATTGTAGCTGTGCTTCTGCCTTTTAATATAATACATACACTTGGTGCTGTCCTATTGTTTTTATTTTGTATGCTACCTCTCTTTGACATTTCTGCCTCATGTTTTCCTGTATCATTGCTTGTTGTTGTACTGAACTCTGGACTCCGGCATTTGGTGATCAGGTATTCCTGGGATGTATAAATTAAAGGATACATAGGGTAAACGTTAGTGGCAGTTTTCTGGTTATGTTTTGTGTTATAGTGTTGTTAGTAGTGGTGATTGATGTGTTGCCGTACTGTTAGTTCCTTGGAGGGAATGTCTGTTAGGGAACCATTGTAGCTATGCTTCTGGCTCTTAATACAAAACATATACCTGACTTTGTTCTACTGGTTAGTGACAGCATCCATAGTGGTGTGTTATGGTTATATTGGTGTTAGTAGTGGTGATTGATGCGTTGTCGTACTGTTAGTTCCCCCCACCCAACTCCAATCTAATTTGGAATCCCTTTCTGCATTTTTATCTCTTTCCCTGCACTCTTATCTTGAACCTCAAAACCCCACAGGAAGCCGGCCTTCTCCGGAGATTGGCACGGAAGGCATTCCTTCCTTCCGGCCCTTCAATGTTGGTCCGCGGGTCTAGGGCGCATTGACACACCAAGTCCTTCCCAGGTGGCGGATTCGTGGCCAACAGGTACCTAAAATCCAATTGATAATGTTGGTGCGGGCAGGGCTAGGTGCGACTCCCGGGTGACTTTGACGGTATAGAACCCCCTGTTCGTGGTCTCTCAAACCAAGGCGGCCCCGCAAGGGGTTTTTCGCTAAAAATATATATATATATATATATATATAGAATATTTTCATTAATGAAGAAGACAATTGTCATGGTCTTTAAAGTTTAGAACTTACTTTTTAAACATTTGTAATCTTCTTCTAATCTCATGTCATTGATACAACTTTAGATGCACCTAGGTCATCCAGATATATCACATATGGACAAAAGAGGGGCATGTATTTGCAAACGATATCAATCTATTCAAGTACATTTAGAAACGGTACCTATATATTTGGATATGTCTAGATACAGCATCTGAGAAGTATTTTACCCGTATCTGTATCTGATATGCAGACACAAGTATCTGAGTAGGAGTATTGCTAAATACAATAACTCTGATATTTATAGAAAATTTTGCCTCTTTAATAAATTGAATGACAATATTATCATGATTGACCTATATCACACATGGGATTACCTGGACAGCAATAGCATCATTTCAAACATGTAATTTTGATATGACAAATGTCAATAATTAATTTATCGAAGCCATTTTGCAACAAAATTTATTCAATAAGTCATGTAAAGCATGCCATTTTAAATAAAATAAAATATTTCTTACAAGTGCAATCAAAGGTGTTAATTTATTTGATACCCACAATATTACTTCAAAGAAAATAGCCAATAAACAAACTCACCTTGGCCTGCACACTTCTAAATTCAGCATAATGATTTTTCCAGCTAAGTTGAACTTGTTGTGGACCAGGAATTGATATGGCTCTCACCATCAGAGGAAGAAGAATAGGTACATTCATCTGCAGGGAGTGTTCGTGAACCCTAAAGTGATAAAAAACAATTGATGGGCACTCGACAACAATTTTAAAACACTGATGGCTTGGAATTAATTGCATAGGAATTGACTCTTCAGGAGATCTCTGTGAGCCAATAGATATATAACTAACAATGTCTTCAAAGTTCTCATATATCTGGAAAATATCAAGACGTTCTTGGGTTAGTCTGCAAACAAAATGTATAATTCAAAAACGATTCTTTAAAATGTGTCCACTACAATAACTGCACTCAACTACAATCTACATGCTTAAACAATAAACAATTTCAAATCCCCTAGAAATATTCTCATAATAAATTGATGAAAGCTCAACATTTTTATATGGTAAGCAACTAGACAGGGTAAAAACAATGAAAAAAAAAAAAAAAAAGTCAAACAAGTAGAATGGTGAGGTCTATATAGTGGTTGCACAAACTATGGACGCATGTTACAAAATAATAACCAAAGTACTTTAAAAAATGTGTTATTGAAATTGGTGGAACACAACTCATTTTAGGGCTTGATTACACCTGCATATTCTCAAATAGATAGACATCTCCAGTAGAAACAAGGTATACATTAATAAGCAAATAAGATTGATGATACATTGGGTCTGCCCTATATGACAACAATTCTAAATAGAGGTTCAAGGTTTGAATCCTGCAGGAGGAGGGTAGTATACCATGATTCAGTAACCAAAGTATGGTTTGATAACCATATATTGGGTAAACAACATCTTCCATGAGGTTCGGCTCATATGGCCTATACCCTTGCGGACATTAAAAACTACTTTACCCTTTACTTTTGCAAGTGAGTAGCATGACTCACACTAAACTAGCATGGTAAAACATCAATAGCAGTCATGCACAAAAGATTATGCTTAAATCAAGAACATATGAACTAACTATTAAGAAAATAAAAGATGGCTTTTTTATACAACTAATAGTGTCTAGAAATGCAACAATCTTTGAAAATTAAAGGTTGTTAAACTTAGATCTTATCATCAATAAACATTTAGGAATCTCCAGATTTGGTAGAAAGCTGATAGATGAGCATTTAAATTCAAGAGGGCTTTGAAATATTAAGTCTCTTTGCTTATTCTGATTGCTGTAACGGCCCTTTGATAAACGCTAATGTCCATTTATGTACATATTAGTTGGTGGAACTCATTATCAATGCTTTCTGAAATCAGTGTCTTCTAAAATGTATCTTCTAGATCTCAGTCAGTTTTCTTTTGAGGTCAGAGATGGTGTAATCTGATTCTGATATGACTACCGATGATAATGATGATTTAATCTGTCCAATTATGTAACAACAGTTTGTATGATGAAATGGAATGGTTTCAAGTTGTGCCAGGGTTTGATGAATTTATCTAGTTTATCATCTTAACTTTGGCATTAGATTCAAGGTTGGCTTTAGATTTGGTTCTGCATATTTTACAATATTTAGAGGCAAGTGAGAATATTTGCACCAATAGGCATGCTGGATTGATTGTGACTGAAATCACCTTTTATGAAGGTTTTACCTTCAGGTTTGAAAGCAACTGGGGAGATACCTTCTAGATACCTCCTCTTGATTAAATCTTATGTGCTTCTTGAGTAGTTCAAGACCAAGCTCATTATTACAAAAAAATTGATACTGCTTTGCCCAACCTATTTATACCATGAAAAGTGACAATTGGGTGTGGAGTTTCCAACTATAAAATTGTTTTCATTTACATATGCATAAACCTTAATTGTCCTCTAAGAAAAAGCACTGCAACCCAATCTTGCATTTCAAGTGGATCCAACAAAATAATTACTAGCATTGTCCATTTAAATGCAAATCATGAATATGATCATTTGATCATATACCATTTGGTGCCAAAGCAACAAATTTTCCAAAAACAAAAGGTAGGTATACAAATGAAAAGCAATGGATTTGAGAAGCCTATGAAGAAATACAAAATGTAAGCATCCAAACAACTCAAATAAGAATGATGGTTTTATCCTATGTAGATCTTGGGAACTCGTCTTTATTAAAGTAAGACTAAAGCCTCCATCCAAGCAATGAATTATTTAAAACTCTCAAAGAGATTTTATTTAATTTGAATTTTATACTAGAAGGCCTTGCCTGACACTTCATTATGCCTATTTAGAGGCCTCACGGTTTATATTGTAATCTAACTTATCATCAAAATCTTGATTATGGATCAAAGACGGTGATATGAAACATCATGCTCTCTTATTTCATGTTATATGGTTTTTCCATTAGTTACTTTGTTTTGAATGCATCGCAAAGAATAAAAACAAAAAGGAACTTAAGCAAACCAAACAATACACAGAAAAAGAAATTTTGGAGAATTGGGGAAATAAATTATCTCCAAAATGCAACATTATCAAAGAGGCAGATAAATCTAATGATATGCTGTTAGTAAGAATATGTAGTGGGGGAATTATTGACAAAGTCCTAGAGGAAGCAAAAGGGCAAACAATGATTGATGTAGTATCATGCTCTAATTACCATCTCAGGGAAGTGTTGGGAAGAGGAAGGAAGCTATAAATTGTTAAATAAAAATATTTTTAATATTCAGAGGGTTAATACCTCAATAAATGAGAGACTACTATAGATACAATTCATCAAAATATTGGCATTGTTCTTCTTTAAAAAATCAAAAGAAATTTGGATCTATTAGAATTGAAGAGAAAAATGAGTATCCACATCATGCAATATCCAATAATCATCTAGGAAATGGGTAACATGTCAAATCCAAAGCAACGAATTTTGATTGAATTTTATGCTAGCTAACACCTGTGATCCAAGGAGTCTAGGTTAGCATAAGACATGCTAGTAGTTATTTGAATCAAGGATGTTATTCAAAAATTATATAAGTGGATTCCGGGAGGAGCGATTGTGATTTACAAAAGGAAAGGAGGTAACCTTCTTTTAAGGCAAGAGAGCTGTAAATTTCAAGACTCATATCTCATGTGTTGTGAGATATCAAACATAATTATCAGATTTTAACATAGAGTGATAGGATTAAAGGTAGAGAATTTGATGTACCTTAGGTTCTTCAAAATTTCAATGTGGTTGGACAAAGATTTTGTTTTTAAGTCCAACTTTCCACAAGGTAAGGATTAAGATCATTAACTTACAAAAGCTTATAGATCAAAGACCCTTTTCCATGCAACAATACATTCAAATTTGTGATGTGATAACAACACCCTAGTTTTATGAATAGAAAATGATTGATGGCAACAGATCTACATAAAATTGAGATCTAAAATGTAATTTTTCTAGGAAGACTAAAGACTACAGTCCAATAAAAATGGAAGATGAAAGGTTTTCAAAATTTTGTTCAACAAGAGACCATTTTAGAGAATGAAATTTGAAACATTCAAGATTACAATTACAGCAAAGAGATAACAGAGATATTAGAAAGCAAAATATAACTTAATGAAAATCTAAGAGGATGCTTATAAAAAAGAAGGGAAAATGTTGGAAAGAAAGTTCTAGGGTAAGATGTCTCTAGATAGGATATAGAAAAGCCAGGTTTTCCATCTACCTAAAATTCTGAAAATATACGACAATAAGAAACTAGAAACCGTTTTAAAGTCATCCTTGAAGAGCACAAGCAAATCAACCAAGAGATCATTTGCTACAATGAGGACATGTTGTCGAAAAGTGATTTGGCTAGAGAGACCTCATTTTCATTATTGGAAGCAATTCTTAACCTAGTTATTAAGGCCTCAAATAAAGAAATTATGGCATATGTCATGGTCTGAGTTTAAAATTATAGTTCTTCGTATAAAGGGGGGCAAATATTTAGTCCCAGTGGTTTCCTCATCCAATTCTTCTAACATTTTTAAGATCCATTGACTTAGAACTTGCTAAGTCATCAAAAACTCTAGAAAATTGACAAAAAACAAAAAATTATAAAAAAAAAATTGAATAGTTTCATCCTATCTTGTTATTTAATACCATTTACAATTCATCATCAATAATTTTGGCTGATTGTCTAAAGCCTATCCCTCCTATCACTATTTCTCAAAGGCAAAGTGGTTTTGTGAATGGAAGACATTCTAAGCAAAATTGTTGTGGTGTCTGAACTCATTCATTCCCAATAATTAGACAACTAGGGGGGCATTTTGTTAAAGCTATATATTTATGATAACATATTCTAGACCACTTTGGCAAAGGTATGCTGCAAATGGATAAGGAAATTCTACTCAATTTTGAAATTGTCATTGTTTATCAATTTATCTCTCAATAACTTCTCTAAATTCATGAGACTTCAAAAGGGGGATCCTCTTTCCCCCTTTGTCTACATCGTTATAGCTAAAGGCCTAAAAAAACCAATGAAAGTTAATAACAAAATCTGTTTAGGTCTTATAGTTGCCACATCTAGCACCTAAAATGCTCGTACACAATTTTAAAAATACCACGCGTCATTATTTCTTCAACTTGAGAGATCAAACAACACTTTCTAACATATTTTTATCTTGTAAATCCCATATTCAAAGGAAAGGGGAAGGATTCCTGTGTAGAAAATGTCGACCAGAATAAGAAGCAAGCTCACAAGCTAGAAAAATGGTAGATTTCACCACCCAAAAGACTTACTCTTTTGGAATATCTACAATCACTGGTTATCAACTATAGAAAAACTTAATTAAATTTTTGCTCCAACTTATTCGTGTATTTTGGTTCCTTCAAACTTCTAGAAAGGTTATCAAGTGAAAATAGTAGGCAACTTTTTACGGCAAGTACTGGCTTGGATTATAATTTGCTTACATACATGTCTTTGCAAGTTGATGTGAGAAACAACCAACTTGCCAAACCTTACGGGCCAAGTTAGCTTAGTGGTTACTTAAAGAAAATTAACACACTTGCAATTATCCTTATTCAAAGAAAACACTTGGACATTAAAGACTTTGAAAACTTTTACAACCACCATCGCTTCTAAAGGTTCAACTATATGAAATAACATATGTGCATCCCAATTTCTTTTACTCCAAGTATGCTTTTAGATGGTCCAAAAGGAGGTGAAAACTTGGGAGGATGTGTGAAGTAAGGATTGCCTACTTGTTCCCACACAAGTTTTTACTGTTTGTAAATGTACTTACGTAGAGAGTGAGGTCAAAATTGAAAGGTTGGCCCCACTCGTCAGATTTCATTTTCTGCCACGCGGTTCCAGCTATGAGTTTTTTCATCCCAGTTCAGTACGTCCAACTGCTTCAACATTGAGGTGAAAGATGCAATGTTTTTTATGGCCCCGTCTGCACTTCGCAATGGCCCACACGGTGTTTTTTTTTGTCGCTACAATCCTTTCAGCCCCGTGGAGCATGCAACCATATTATTTTTTGTCCGAAGGTGTTAATGTCGATCCGAAGGCGATGCAATGGCGTTTGAGGTGATGGTGATGGGTTTCATTACGAACGCGGTTTTCGGAATTTTTTTTCCCAGTTATGGCGGTGTTGGATTTGGTACGCCCATAGACGTCAAAGGCAATGGTGGCCCATTCTGGGTATTGAAGTAGACGGTAACCACCGGAAGGCCAAGGCCATAATGGGCTGCAAACACCCGCGTATTAAAGTTGTGACGAGCTTACGGCGCCTCCATCCTCACCATCGGTTTCTGCTGCTTGAACATCACGATTATATACTTGTAAATCCCGATCGGTGGCCTCGGTGCCATATAAGGAAAAATATCTCTACCTTGAAGGCATCTGTGGAGCCTGGTATATCGGTCACAATACAGTGGATCCATTCTCACATGCACAGACCTAGTAGTTGATAATGAATTTTTATGTCAGAAGTCACCACAATTTGGCATTGATAATGTGAAGGAGTGATGGTTATATGAATTGCAGTCTGCTTCAAAAAGAAGTCGGAAATGAAAAATTTGAGGATGAGCTTCTATTCTTCGCTATACTTACTACATGAAGGTGATTGGATCCTGTGCTTCCTATGTGGAAGCCCTCAGCAGCCATGGCGGATTCGCCTACCCCACATGCCTACTCCGTGTTTTGCCATTGTGATTCTGATTTCAATGGCTACAACAGTGTTGATGCAAGGATGGTGAGAAGAGCTTAGCACGATGTAGCAGACAGGACGACATGGCGAACTGGTGACCTTCCATCAAATAGGTAAAATCCTAGGCTCCACAATGACTCTCTTTCACTGTTTTTGAACGAGAAGCTTGGGTTTAGGTTCGAATCTACTTGCCATCGATCGAGACTGATGGTGAGAAGGGGAAGAGTCGCGTGCCTGTGATGGTGTATTTCCACGGGGGCGGCTTCTGCGTGGCCTCCCCTGGCCTGCCGGACTTCCACAATATGAGCGTCAAGCTGGCGGGGAGCATGAGCGCCATCATTGTCTTAGTAGGCTACCTGCTGGCACCGGAGCACCGCCTTCCTGTGGCTTACGACGACTGCCTCTCGATGCTCCAGTGTTCTTCCACTTCTCATGTTAGGGGTGATTTCAATACTTGTAACTGCTATCTGGGGGGCAATAAGCTTGTAAATAAATCCAAGAACTGTCGCCTGCATTTCTTGGCATGGATTGCTACGTAGACGTAAAGCCAAGTGAGATAGTCAGCTTTGGCATCGACACCAGTGTTTTAAGATTGCGGAGAGTGTTAGATGGTGGAGCCGAGCGTTGTTGCAGCGTATTGCAGAGGAGGTCAATGCTCATTGCAGAGGAGGTCAGTGCTCGACAATGACATCTGCAGACTTGTGGGCCTTCCATTCCGCGTCTTCTGCCACGTTTACATCCCCATCGACTGTATCGAGTGACCATGGCGGAGGCAACTCGTGGACTTCGGCTGCGTTGCTCGAAGTTTCGAGCGGATAAGTCCTGTCGAAGAATCAAAGCATCGACATTCACAAAGTTATTTTATTGTCATTGAACGACAGTGACTATGAAATCTCTTGTCTTCGCAAAGAGATTGAGGACGTTCTGCAGAGAGCACATTGTCTGCCAACTTCAGATTCAAGGAATTGGATCAATGGAGACGACAAAGGTGCCTTCATTAGGAGATCTTGCATGCGACAAGATTCCCGGCGACTGCGAGTTTCGCCACTGTAATGCACGCCATATTTTTTTTTCTCAACAACGCTCATAATGTCTTTTTCGGAGGATAATGCCACGTCGTCATCAACAAAGTGGACCATTGTGGGAGACGCGGTGACATGGCCCATGTGATGAACCTTTTTTTAAATACATGAATTATTCCCTCAGCGGGAAATTTTTTATTTTTTGTCCAGGCAACTTTGTTTTTAAATATGTAAAAAAAAAAAACATCATTTTTTTTAAATGTAAAGTGGCCTATTTAATGGCTATGGTGGGGCCACGTTTCTTTTTGGTTCTTATTCAAAATGCATCCAAGGTGGATGGCCCCAGTAGGCCTTGTAAGGCTTTTGAAACCAAGAAAATCCAAAGGCAAAATTTCAGAATCTGTTTTCCACTAGATAGCAATGCCGCCAGAATATTTCAGGAAATATTCTCTGATGTCAGGCATTTTTTAGATTTCTGATGAAAAAGATTGTTGTTTTTCTTGCAGGTGGAGGCCTCATTGACACCCGATCATAGGGGTGTTTATAGTCGTCGAAAACGTTTTTCCGAGTCGAACACATTTGTGGTGTCCAATTTCCATTTTGAGGTAGTTTAACCTGTGTTTTTTAGCCTCAAATATGTTGTATCATGGAGTGCACTCTCGGTTGAACCCGACACTCCCAAAGCATTTGTATGTGATCCTAGTATCTAGTCATCTTCTCTATAGCACCTGGTAGATGCAGCGGCTAGTTACCCATGCATTCCAGTAGGATGAGAAGGTCACCATAAGGACACGTTCAACAACTACATTGGTGCCCTTTCATTTTTATTCCCTTGCTTAAGTTGTTTGTCCACACAATTTGGACCTTGTTATCAACCCATTGTGTTCGTATAGGTGGACACCACATAAATGTGCTTGTGGGGTCAATTTTGGACTACCCTTGCCATTGTGGTGCTTCTTTTTCCACACTATCTTCACACTCTCCTTTTGTGAGACACTTTGGTTTCAAGGGGTTTTCTTTAGTGACTTTTTTTCATGGTTCACAACCTTGTTCATTGTCACAAGCACCAATCCAGGTGTGAAATTTCATTTAGTTTGGCGACAAGGCTTCTCTACTTTTTTGAGACATCTCATAGATCCTTTGCAGGCCCTTCTTTATGGAAGTTGTCCTAGGGGGGGTTGAAGAGGACATATTCCTCTCCATCCTCCTTGCACATCTTCCTTCTTCTTCTTCTTTCTCTTTTGGCAGTGGTTTGTTCATCATCTCTCCAATTGAATTTCTTATGGATAAATTGTACATGAGTACCTTATCAGGCCTTGTTGCTAGGACTCATTTATGTGGATATGCCACATGTTTGGTTTTGTTGTTTTTCACTACCTCCTAGTACCACTTAAGGGGGGTGTTAGAGTATATCCTAGTACCACTTAAGGGGGGTGTTAGAGTATATCCTAAGTTGTTACTAGGATATTTAGAATATTGTGTGGCTGAGATTAACTCAGTTAGTTATGATCCAATGGATCAGATTGTATGCACTTGCTATTTAAGCAAGGTCCATTTCATAAAATAAATAAGAAGTTTTTCCGGCGAGGTCCGATGTGTAGACCAATTGGTTCATCCAAACCCCATAAGGGGGCGGAGGTCCAAGGTTCAAATCTCGAGCCTCGCCGGACTGAACGCTTGTCCCTTTCCTGGTGCTTTCAGCGGCGTAAAAGGTTTAAAATGGTTGTGGCATGGTGGTTATAGGGGCGGACTGCGCGAAGATCTGTGTGGTGGCTTCCGGGGCGAACAGTGCAGAATACTGTGGCGGCCATAAAAGCTGGACAGCCTGCCCGGATTCGTGGCGGCTACCGATTCCACCATGTAAATACAAAAAAAAAAAAACAATTGCCAAGCTCATCACCGGACTGAACGCTTGTCCCTTTCCTGGTGCTTTCAGCGGCGTAAAAGGTTTAAAATGATTGTGGCATGGCGGTTATAGGGGCGGACTGCGCAAAGATCTGTGTGGCAGCTTTCGAGGCGGACAGCGCAGAATACTGTGGCGGCCATAAAAGCTGGACAGCCTGCCCAGATTCGTGGCGGCCACCGATTCCACCATGTTAAAAAAAAAATAATTGCCAAGCTCAAAACTATCAAATGTCAAGATTGAGGACATCAAAGACTTATTTGTTGTCTTTTATCTCTTTGGTTGGGGCTTCTCTACATTTTCTCAATCAAGTTGATTTTCTATCTCATATAGTGGGCAATCAAAGAATATACATATTCACAATAGTCCATTTTAATAGTCCACAAAATGTCGATAAGGAGATTTGCTAGTAAAGCCTTGATTGTTTCCTATAGCCTTTGGAATTTTTCAACATTAGCAAGTTCATATCTCAATGTTTTATAATTAGTTGATTATGCAAAAGGTAAACAATAAATGGTTGTTTATTATATTAAAGTAACTCTTAAGTTTCATTTCGTCAAATCTACCCTCATGAACCACCCTATCCTCATACTTGGTCTAACCTATCCTCATGAAGTTATCTATCCTTATGGAAGTGTTGTCATGAAAATTTTCCATGTTATTTGTATGCATAAGATGATAAGAAGAAATATGTCTGATATGATATTGGGTAGCTTGCTTGAAAATATTGCGGTACTACAAACAAAATGTGTGTAATAATGAAAGTACAAGAAGAATATAATAATAGGGATGGACATGGTAAATAAAGGTAAAAGTTAATGATAAAGGTGTCATAGTCATGCAGAAGTTTCTTGTAATCTTATGTCTGAAACAAAGTACATATTTCCTCCTATGTAAAATGCTGTTAGATGTCAAGTATTTTACCTAAAGTGAAAAGTGTCTATCTTGCCTCATGTAAAATAGTCTTGTGTGAAAAGTGTCTATTTTGTTTTATATGGAATATTTAATGTCCCCTAAAGTTATGCCTTTATATTTGAGTGTATGATTAATATTAAATGGGAGAGAATTAAATACATAATAGGCACTATTTAAAGTCAAGTGTCTAGTACTTTTGAGATGTGTATTTATTTCTTGTAAGTATCGTAAAGAGATTTAGAATCCATATAATATTTAAATATCTAGACCTCTTTATTGAATACTTCAAATGTAATATTTAGATATCTAGAACTTTCCATTGGATATTTGGAATGTATATCTGACTACTTTGATCCATAGAGGAGACCCCCTCTATGTAAAGCAGGTCAAAAAGTGAAGCAAGCAAGCAAGTTAGAGTTAACACGAAGCACTGTAGTGAGTGCATTCAAGGGATTCTCTAAGTGAGAATATTAAATGTTGTTGTTAGGTTAGTCCACAAGAGGTGGTAACTCAACAAAAGGACCAAGTTATCGTAGACAATATGGTGAGCATATTCTTGTACTTAGTTCTCTCTAAATAATAAAATGTTCTTGATCTTGTTTGCTTAAGCATTATGGTGCCATTGTTGTGTCATTATGTGCATTTGTTTTTTTCATTGTGTGTATGGTTATTTTGGTTAGTATATCACCAAACTAGGGTTTTGTGTCAAGAAACAAGATCATAGCACATATAAGGCTTGGGAAAAGATTATTTTGGTTCCAAGAGTCGACAAAAGTTATTTCAATTTGTGAGACATAACTCTACTAAAGATATGTAACATAGCCTGATCTATCCTCATGAACTGAGCTATCCCTATAATTGGTCCAACCTATTTTTGTAAGCTAACATTCTCATAAAGGCTATTTTAGTTTATAACTATTAGATTACTAAAATTTATATATGCAATATAATTCAAACCTAGAATTTTGCACAGATTTTGAAAGGGCCTACACAAATTAATATAAATTTATTAAAAATTACTTAAAATTAATAAATATATTAATTTGTTTTTATATTATCTATCACTAAAATATACTATATCCATAACCAAAATTTCAGCTATGATATTCTATAAGGCTTAGAAGGCAAATCATCTTCATATAATCTTATGTTCAGTCTCCCAAATTACAAACTATGGAGGTATACCATTTAAATACTTTTTGTATTGTTAAAATTATATATATGCTTAAACTCTATCAATCTATTGTTAAAATTATATATATGCTTAAACTCTATCAATCTAAAGCAAATATTTACTTTATTCCACTACAACTATGTTTACAATATTTAACTCATGAAACAACCAAATGTTACAATAAAATTTAAATGAAGGCTATACATAAAATGATAACAGATACTTTAGATTATTATATCAAAAGTTACAATACAAAATACAAAAGTAACTTAAACTCACTCAAAGTTCTATTGTGCTCACACAAACCTTTGGTAAACTTGAGAACATTTTGTACAAGTTAATAAAACAAGTTTTACACAATTTTAAATGAAACAACATACCCTAAAAGGGTCCTAACAATCTAAGGTAACATTAAGTTTGGTTTCAAAATTAAAAATGAAGTGATAAATTTATAAGACATCTAACAATCAATGACTTAGATTATCTTCAAATAACCAACCTATGAAATATACACAGTCTTAAAAAGCAATGCACATTGAGTTTTGTAAGGGTCCATGTGTTGAGATAAGAATCTCATGTACTTCCACATCACATTCTCATAATTGTCCTAATTAGAACTCTAAATTTCATATTTATTGTAAAAATTGACAAAAAAAAGTCATGTGGCCTATTGATTTCTTGTTTATTTTTGGAATCGTCTTTAAAAAACTCTTGAACTTTATAGTAGTTATGATTTTTAAGGTTATTCATGTATGCAAGCTCATTTTTCAGCTGTCAATATTTCCATTTTCAAGTTTAAACCCTAAAACCTAGTCTAGGGTTTCGGGTTTAGGTTTTTTTTTTCTCCTTTTAAATAAATATTGCTCAATGTTGCCTGATAACTATGTATGCAAGCCCATTTTTCAGTTGTCAATGTTTCAATTTTAAACCCGAAATTCTAACCTTCTAGTTTAGGGTTTAGTTTTCTTTTTTTTTAAGTAATTGTTTTAACTTTGTTGTTACTTGTTTCCATGTGCAGGCATAGAAAAAATTAAACCAAAAGATCCAACTTGGACGTATGGAATGCAAGGGGAAAAGAAAGGGGAAGTTATATGTAATTTTTGTAACAAACATTTTATTGGAGATGTTTTCTGTCTCAAATTCCATTTGGCAAAGAGAAGTGGCAAAGATGTCAGGACATGCTCTGAGGTTCCAGATGAAATTAAAAATAAAATAGAGGCCATGATCTCTGGCTCAAAGAAAAATATTTATCTCAAACGAAGACAAACTGATGCCATGTCAACCTCCCCTTCTCTAATTCCCCGCACCGGCAGCAGCTTTAGCCAGTTTCAACAAGAGAATTCGAGTCCCCCACTAGCAGCAGATTTAGCCAGTTTCAACAGGAGAATTCGAGTCCATCATGTGCACAAGCATCTAGTGGGACAAGAGTCCCATTTTGTATACCGTTCCATGCCAAGGGCACAACGCATGCTAAAGGGGATGGCCGCACGGAACCAAGAGAAGCACAATGCAACAAGGACAGTCATTGCCACTTTTTGGTACTATTAAGACATTCCCTTCAATATGGCAAGGTCTCCATACTGGCAACACATGATAGATGTCGTCACAAGTTGCGACACAAGACTTAAAGTGGCAACTTATGATGACCTTAGGGGCTCTCTCCAACAATTTGCGAACAACATTCAAGTTGTGCTTGACTAAATTTATATATATATGGCATGACTAAATTGTTTTTTATACTTCAGGTTGTGCTTGAAGACCAGCGCAAGTTGTGGAGGAACAAGGGTTACAGTATAATGTTTGATAGTTGGACGGATGGGAAGGGAAGAATCTGGATTAATTTTTTCTGTTCATCATATAAAAAATATTACAACTCCATATGGAAGATAAATTTAGGACGAAGAAGATATAAGGAATGAAGCAATTAACTATTTCAAAAATATTTTGTCAAATTCTAAGCAAGATAAGGAGGCACAAGAAAAAATTCTGCAAAATATTCCATCAATTATCACTCAGGGACAAAATGAAATTTTGATGAAGAAGATATCTATGGAGGAGCTCCATGAAGCAATTTTCTCTTTCCATCCTAACAAGGCACCTGGCCCCAATGGATTTCCTACAATTTTCTTTCAAAAATTTTGGGATTTATTGAAGAGTGATATGTTAGTTGTTGTTAAAGAGGCCTGGAAAAGGAAGGCTATAATAAGTGAGATCAATGCTACTTTTATTACCTTGATTCCCAAGAAAGGCGACACAATTTGTTTTGATAATTTTCTTCAAATAAGCCTTTGTAATATGATTTATAAGATCATTTAAAAAATTATGGCAAATAGGTTGAAAGCATTCTAGGGTGTCTTATCTTAGAGGAACAAGGTGGCTTTGTTCGTGGTAAACAAATTCTTGATGGTATAATTATTACACAAAAGACCATACATTCTCTTCATTCCATGAAAAAGCAAGTAAGCTTTTGAAATTAGATGTGAACAAAGCATATGATAGGGTTTCCTCGAATTTTCTACATGTTATTCTCAACAAGTTTCGCTTTGATTATAGTTGGTGTGAGTGGATTAAATGATGTTATAGCACTTCAAAAAAAATTATTTTGATCAATGGTTGTCCTACTGGTTACTTCAAGTCATCTTGTGGACTTCATCAAGGTGATCCACTTTCTCCTCATCTATTCATTATTATGGTGGAAACATTAGAGAGAACCTTTTCAAAGGCAAAAATGGAAGGAAAAATCAAGGGTATTCAAGTTGCAAAAATGGTCCCTCCAAATCTCATCTCCAATTTGTTGATGATACTTTTCTTTTGGGCCATCCCTCAATCAGTGAGGCCATGGAGTTTAAATCAAAATTATCATGCTATGAGAAGGCTATTGGATAGTTGGTAAATACTACAAAATCTAGGATTTTTTTATTAATACTTCCCTAGATTTACAACAAATTATTGTGAATATTTTAGGGTTTAAAATTGAAAAAAATCCATCAACCTACTTGGGTATTCCTTTGTCTGATAAAGGAAATAAAAAGGAGCTTTGGGTCTCTTTTTTGGATAGAATGAAAGCTTTCTTGGCAGGTTGGTAAGGTAAGTTCTTAACCATGGTAGGAAGGTTACAACTCATAAAGACAACATTGCAATCCATTCCTATTTATATGATGTCACTTTCAAGACTCCCAATAGGTATAACATCAGAAATTGATAAAATTCAAAGAGACTTCTATGGAAAGGTTGTGAGGAAAAATTTAGGTTTCCTCTTTGTAAGCGGGATAGGGTTTGCAAAGGAAAGAATATTGGAGGAGAAAGCTTGCAAAATTGCAGACTTATAAATTTGGCATTAGAAGCAAAGCTTGGGTGGAGATTATTCAGAGATCAAGGAAAGAATTGGGCAAAAATATTTCTTCAAAAATATATAGGTTCTCTTGATACAATGAAATTATTTAGGAAAAGAACTCTACCCAAAGGATCGTCAACATAGAACTTCATATTAGAGAGTTTGCAATTGATAAAGTAACATATTAGATGGTTAGTCAATGAGGGGAGTTACGCAAAAGGAGGAGGAGAGTATAGACCATCTCTTGGGACATTGCTCAGTAGTTTGGAAACTATGGCAATGGATTCTTAACATGTTTGGTAAATGCATGGTGATGAATAGCATAATTGAAGATTGGTTAAAGCAATGGTAGAGCACTTATAAAATTGAGGCTTTACAGACAATATGGGATATATCAAAAGGTACAATACTTTGGACTGCATGGCTAGAAAAGAATAAAAGAATATTTGAAGGAAATGAAAGTAATTTAAAGGTAATTAAAAGGAAGATATGTTTAACCATAGAGGAGTCTAAACCAACCCTATCAACTCACCCAGTTCCTAATAAAAAAACAGAGAGCCTTGATAGATGGAGTAAAGTCATTAAATGGAATTATGATGTTGGGTAGAAGAGAAGCAAAAAGAAGGCAAAGAATATAAAGTGGAAACCACCAGATGTGGAGTGGGCTAAATTGAATTTTAATGAAGCATCTAAAGGAAATCCAGGACTAGCAGGAGGAGGAATAATTATAAATAATAGAGGAGAAATTTTGCCTCATTACGCTTTCAACAGTGGATTTAAGACAAATAATGAAATTGAAGCTTGGGCCGCTTTAGAAGGATGGAAGGTGATTCTCTCGTTACTAAAAATATGCAAACAAATAAAATGTTACAGAGTATGGATGGAAGGTGATCTCTCATAGTAACAAATGCAATTTTGAGGAAAGCTAAGGCTCCATGGAACATATAAGAGATAATTGTGAAAATTCAAGATCTTGCTAAAAAGTTTGAAGAAATCAAGTATACACATACATTAATGGAAGGTAACAAATGTGCAGATAGGTTAGCCAATAGAGGGGTTTTGATTGATGATGGTGAAGTTAGATTCTCCTTTCCATGGGGTTAGAGGAAGTAATAAGTTTAGCTGAATCTGATAAGAAAATGTTGATTGTCTGAATCAAATAATCGTTAAGATTTACTTTAATGTTTTCTATTGGTAATATCTACTTTATTTTATAACAATAATGTGTTTTCATATTTATTATAATTTTTGTGGTTGCACTTGTGTTTCAGCAAGGAAACTAGCAATCCAGATTTCGTAAAGCGGACTATGATAGTGTAATGTTTTGAAAATATTAAGTTTTGGTACTGTGAAGGCTGGTATAGAAAATGTCAAGAAGGTTGTTGAATTCTGGAATATTTGTATTCATACAAAAAATTGAAAAAATCCAAAAAAAAAATGAAAATCAAGAATTCAAACATTTTATGTAAAATGATGTAGGTTTCTAACTATAGCATCTCAATTAACATGAAAAGTGTATCTATTTGTAAACTCTCAAGCTCTAGAAAAAAGAGTTGTAATTTATCAAAAGAAAGAAAGATGGAGAACACCAATACAACCATTTATTAATCAAAAAAAAAAAAAAAAACTTTTTAACTTTGTAACTGTTGCTTAAAAAATATCTTTTTATATTTATTGGAAAAAATTCTTCATATATAGTTTTGGCCAAGTCTTTCTCAAGTTACAGAAAAAATCTACAAAACTAGGCTGTCGTGTTTAATCCAGAGTTGCTAGGAGTTTTTGCCAAGTCTTTCTCAAGTTGCCTTCAAAATCTTAAGCTGCCAAGTTAATCAAGAGTTGCTAGATTTTGAACTATGGTCTCGAGAAGTCACTTCATTTTCCAGAACTTGCAGCAAATTTAACCATTTCTTTAAATAAGTTTTAAAAATAAAAATAAAAATCCAACAATTATAAATTTTCGTCGTTAAATTTCCTACGCAATTTTCCAAGATATTCAGTTCTTCTATGTGTAAAGCGAAGAAGAGTCGGTACCTCTCTCAGAAAGTCGAACAAAGGTTGAACGAGCTCCTCGGACTTCACGAGGTTATAAGTAAAATAAAGATTAGAAATAATGCGTATGCAAACAAGGCCGTTCTCTTCATTCTCGACTTTGAGGACGCGCAGGAGAAGCCTAAAGAGACTCGGGGCGAAGCGACGGAGTTCTTCTGTGAGAGGCAACCTCAACATAATGTTGAGAACATGGTTTCGAATCCTATGGTCCACATTATCCACGCTTTGAGGCATCGTCTCCCTTGTCAGAACCCTCCCAAACACAGGCATGTAACTGTTTAGAAACTCTGAATAGCGCCCCGGCCCGCTCAGAACGACAATTTCGAAGCGATGTCTCACCAATTCCATCATTGCGCACCTCTTTGCCATAGCTGAGCAACAATTGCTGTCAAGGAAAAACCAAAACCAAAACCAAAACAACAATACCCCAACAAAACTTTGATTAGAATAATGCACATGCTGCAAAAAGGATACGCCGATTTAGATCCTTGAGATTTTCGACAAAGCTTGAAGAAAGAATGCCGTGTTCCTCATAATTGGAGACTGCCGTGGCCATGACGATGAATTTCGCTTCGCTTCTGTTGTGTTTGATGCTTCCTTTGAATGCTCACTCACCAGAGTTTACCACCTCTGCAACGAAGCGAGTGATGTATTTATAGGCCAGTAGGGAGAAAAAGGTCCCGGAGCTAGCTTTATAGGTGCTGGAATCGGGGAATAGGAGAGGCGGGATGGGCCTCTAAAAAGAGTAATTTAATGTATTTTTATATTAAATAAAATTTAATACAAGGAATTCTTGTAAACAATTAATAATATTTAATAGAGATTATAACATATCGTTGTGGTCGGAGAACGTGACAACTTTTTATTTCTTCATCTATCCAAATTAATTTTTATTTTATCATTACTAACCAATCGACCTATCAACCTATCATTTCTTGTTATTACGGGTCCTTATCCTTTCTGAAGTTTGTTTCCAATGTTAAGCTATTTAATAAATAAATATAACTAATGATTTTGTGTACCCAGGTTATGATGTGCTTCGAGGCTTTGGTGTTGTGTATCCAGATTATTATTTTTAATTATTTTGTTGTGGTAAATGAAGGTTATTTCCGAGGGCTTTACCTAACATTTAATTTCTTTTAAAACCGTTTATATTGTATGGTATTATTTAAAGTAGGGTATTTTAAAATTTTAAGTTAGTAATTATTTTTAATAATAGTCGTAGGATAGCTTAATGATGTGGGTTTTGGTTTTTTTTTGGAGAGATTCAACGGTTTGAAGCGTGGTATGTGTGTTGGGCTGTATTAAATTCCCTATTTATAAGTTTAGCTCTCTTCCTTATGAGAGGTCATGATGGGATAGGATGTCCAACCTTAAGCATAGGTCGTAGGAGTATCTTACACTAACTAAATTTATAAAAAAAGGGTTTCGAGGACAACACAACTATTTGGGCTTTGGCTCTTCTTCGAAGGTCTAAGGTTCAAATAATGTTGAGGTCATGGTGAGATCAGGATGCCCACCTCATACTAACCAAATAAAAGTATATATATATATATATATTTTATTCAAAATAAAGTAATTTTTAACCTTTCCAAAGTAATACACTGCATGAGACCATTATAATGGCGAATGTTAATTTAATATCTCTTTATAAGAGCATGAGGTACAACCCTAACCCATCAAATATAGATCATTGGACCTCTCGTTTGAAGTTTCAAACCTAACATTATATCATTTGTCCAAAATGTTATAGATTATATATTGGAGAGACTATCACAATTGAAATGGGTCTAATAGTTAAAAATTTTAAACTCTCAGTAATAGAGGTCCTACATTTGAATATGAAAGGGGTAGGATTGTACACCATACGTGGATAAATACTTGATTAACTACATAACTAGTAAGCCCCAAGGGTTAGGTGGATTGGTAAGTGCTAGTCTGGATGGGCACTTGCTGAGAAGAGACCTGGGTTCAAACCTTGGTGGTGCTAGTTTGTAAAGGAAGTAGTCTACTCTGAATACTCTGAGTGCACACCAGACCGACGACGACGGCACGAATCCCGAGCGATCGATGGTCCCCATCTCACGTCGGATCAACAATTAATGAGACAGATAGGTTTGGTGGTTGCAGTCCCTGTGGTTTGAACCCTACGCTGCCAGTTACTAAAAATAGTGGTTGTAGCCAACTCTCCTATGTAACCAAAAAAAAAACTACATAACTAATTAGATTCCTCAACATTTAAGGAGGAGACCAAGGTTCAAATCTTCTCGAGCAATATATAGATAATATAAGTGTTTGTCTGGCCAAGCATTTACCAAGAAGATATTCAGGTTCAAACCTCGAGAGCAACCTGTTTTCAAAGGTAGTAGTATGATCTGAATCCTTTAAGTGCGCATCAGACCGACAATAATGATACGAATCTTGAACGACTGATGGTCCCCTTTACGCCGAGTCAACAATAACAAATCTTGAGCGACTGATGGTCCCCTTTACGCCGAGTCAACAATAACAAATCTTGAGCGACTGATGGTCCCCTTTACGCCGAGTCAACAATAATAAATTTGGTGGAAGCAATCCTTGTAACCAACTCTCCTATATAACCAACCGAAATATATATCATCCATCCTATATGAAAAGTGGCCTCGTGGACACCATAATAGTTAAAGCATAATAGTTAAAGCTTTAGGCTCTCTTGAAGAGATCCAAATTCAAACCAGTGGGTTGTATGCATATGTGAGCTGTATGCGTATGTATGAGTAAACTTGATAAAAAAACATATTATTTTATTTTATTGAATAACCATATTAATCAAATAATAATTTAAGGTATTGCTCTCCCTTCATCCATGAAATAATTTTTATAATTAAACACTATAAATTCTTTAAGTGACATTCTTATTATTAAATTTAATTGTATAATTTTTTTTTTTTCGTGATAAGAGAGTTGGTTACAACCATATTATTTTTAGTAGTTGAAAAACTCAATTTAATTGTATAATTGTCGATAGACAATTACCCTAATGACTAAAATGATGGTTGTTTCTTAGGTGACCATGGCTTTATTTATTTTTTTCAAATTATACTAAAATATAGTTCACTTATGTTCTTTCTTTTGATTCTTTATGCATTTTAGTACTCCACCATTTATTAGCATCTTGTCAAAGGGGACAATGCTCATATATTCAGTTAATCTTTATTTTAGGTCATGGCATGGTATTGTTGTAGATCTTTTATATTTTTTTCGAGGGGTACTTATATTATTATGAAATTTAATGATGGATCAAGATTATATATTTTATTATAAATGATATTTAAAGTTTTACTTATATAATTATTTTAAATATTTAGTAGATAATATTTATTGTTTAACGAAAGATATTTTGGTATTTAAGAACATTTTATTATATATTGTATTTAATTTTTTATAAGTGATATTTTTGTTTATTTTTTTTGTTGAGTATTTGGATAAAATAATTGGTTTAGGCCACTTGCATTATCGGTGATGTGACCCGGGTTCAATCCCTACGGCAGATATGTATATGTATAAAAAGTATTTAGTGAATAAAAAAATTGGTTTCATTCATCGTCATTGTTTTTGCCTAAGTCTATATGGTATTAGATCGAGTGTAAATTTTCATTACTCAATCTTCTTTCATTTCATTAATTATTTTTATTAAAATAAAAGTTATAAAAACATGTTTTTCATAGTAGCTATGAATCAAAGGATTTGGATCATATTATTTTAAGCTATTTAAAAAAACTTAGCTTATCTTTTATTTTTATGTTTTTTAAAGAACATTTATTTCATCCTTTTGAAGTTCTAGGCACCAAAGCACTATGATTAGAAGGATAATTTTCTACCATCGAGAAGAAAGAAGATTGAAGATGTTGTCTATTAATAGGTTATCCTCTAATGTTGAATTTTTTTTTTTTTTTAAGAAAAAATCAATACACCACATAGTCCTTTTAGATCTCTACTCCAAAGTAGACTAGCTTGTAGGTTCCCTTAACTCTCACGGAGTGTAGGTAAAGGATATTTGATTGGTGATTTGTATTCTAGATAATGGTTGTAGAGGACTATTTGGTAAGAATTGTAAAGAATGACTTTTTAGAACTATATAGAAAAATATAAAGTTTCTCATTTTATTATTTTTATAAATTTTATTATTTCAGATTTTTTTTAAGGTCAAATATTAATATTACACAATCTAAATTCTTAAATTTTAATATTTTTTATGAAATTATTGGTGCACACTTTCTTTTCTTTTGTTTTAGTTTGGAATGGAGCACACTAAGAGTATCTCGTACATTAGAGGAAGTGGATAAGAAGCACAAAATCCATAAATAATGTTCTTATCTTATTATTATTATTATGATGGCTTGGTTGACATATTATGGCTTGTTGATTAAGATGTGAAGAGTTTATGGTTTGATCCTTATTTTGGTGCTAGTTTGTTTGATTTTTTTTTTTTTTTGAAATTCTTTGTTTGACTTTTTAGAGCGAATAAAATTGTCAATTTATTTTCAATTACCCCACATCTCTTTAGAGCAAGGATTTACACGTTTGGATGAAATTAGTATTCCTATAATCCATGTGGAAAAAGGTTTTTCTATGGCCTAGATGAGACCCTTATTTAGAGTAGAGATTTACAAATATGCTTGGATGGAACTAATCTACCCTCTACAAAAAATATTTATAAGGAAGACATTATGGAAAAAGGAGGAAGCTCTTGCTTAAGTCAGATGTATGTGGATGGAGAACTAAACATGTATCTTCAAAAACTAAATTATTCTATCAAGTTATAAAATAGATCTAAGAAAGAAGAACTAAAAGATAAACTTTCAAAATTCTAAAAAGGTGATCATAATAATCCAAAGGGAGTTGCTTAGTGAATATAATAATATTTTGAGTAAGGAAGAGAAATTTTGAAGATTAAAATCGAGACAAGCTTGGTTAAGGGAGATAAAATTATAATTTTTTTTCACAACATGGCTATAGAACAGAGATTGGATTCCAAAATTAGTAGAATTAAATCAATAGACGGGGTTTGGATTGAAGGCCAAAGTAAAATAAAAAATGAGGTAAGGTCTTTTATGAGAATATTCTAGGATCAAAGGAGTTTGAAGTTCTTAATGATAAAATTTTACAAGAAGTACCTTTAGTTTTAACAGATAAAGATAATAGGAAACTAATTGAGCCTATTACACTAGAAGAAGTTCATTTAGCTCTTTTCTCATTTAATAAGGATAAATCCCCAGTTCGGATGGGCTCTCTACAACATTCTATCAACATAATTGGGATATAGTAAAGGATTTTTTATTGGTGGTAGTGGAACAGTCTAGGGTAAAACAATACATACCTTATAAAATAAATGCAACATATCTTATCCCGATTCCAGAAAAGAACAATGCATATTTTATTTTTATTTAAACCCATAAGCCTATGTAATATGACATATAAGATTATCTCCAAAGTGATGGTGTATAAATTAAGTGATAGTTAGACAAAATTATTTTAGAAAAGTAAGGAGGATTTGTGAAAGGGAGACATATTTTGGATGAGATCATAGTATCTCATGAATTTATGCATTCGACAGCTTCAAAAAAAGAGAAATCAATGATCTTAAAACTTGATATGAGTAAATCTTAAGATAGGGTTAAATGAGATTTTATTTTTGCAATATTAGAAAAGTTTGGATTTGGAAAGAAATAGGTTAGATGAATTAAATATTGTGTCTCTATAGTTTCATATTTAGTGTTTGTCAATGGGTTACTAACATAAACATTTAAAGCCAAGACAAGTCTTAGACGAGGAAATCCTCTATCACCATATATGTTCATTATTATAGTAGAGGATTTGGGTAAGAACTTGAAGAAGGCTAACAATGATGGGCTTATAAGTGGACTTAAGGCTAGTAATAACATCGACAACATCACCATCAATAGTTTGTAGATGATACAACCCTTTTTGGGAGGGCAAGAAAAAATGAGGCTAGAACTTTGAATAACTTATTAAAGGAATACGAAAGAACGTTAGGGTAAAAGGTTAATAGGACAAAATCCAAAATTTACTTCGTAAACACCTCAACTAAAATCAAAGCAAGGATATGCAGGTTACTTCAAATGGAGGATAAAATTTTACCAACAACTTATCTAGGGATGCTCTTATTTGAGAGGGGAATGAGGATATAATTATGGAATCCAGTTATAAGTAGATTTCAGAATAAACTACCAGCATGGAAAGGTAGTTGGTTATCATTAGTAGAAAGAGTGCAGCTAATTAAATTAGTCTTGCAGGCCAATCTAACATATTTATGTCCTTGTATACTATACCAAAATCAATATAAAAAGGTTTAATCTACATTATGCGATAATTTTTGTGGTCAAGATTACATGATAACAGGAAATTTCCTTTGGTGAAATAGAGCAAGGTGTGTGATGATAAAACTAGGGGGGTCTCGATTTAAGAGTCCTTATGGATGCAAATTTAGCTCTTAGGGGTAAAGTAATTTGGAGATTGTACAAAGACAGTCAAAGACAATGGGAAAAAATTCTTCTAAGTATGTTGAGCCCAATGACCCAAGCTTAATATTTTTTGCATTCTCTCTACCAAATGGTTCTACACTATGAAAAGGTTTAAAAAATTAATTGATCTAGTGATTAAAAGTTTAAGATGGGTGGTGGGAACTAGAGAAAAAAAAATATTTGGATGGATATCTAGTGTGATAAAAAACCACTCAATATAGATCCAATTTTGAAACCATGGATGAGATTACTTCAAGATAAACATGGTTATAGGGTTTCAAATATTGTGTACAAGGATCAAGAAGGAAGATACAAATGGAAAGAATTTTTTTGTACAAGTATACAAGACATTGATGCTAGGAAGTAGTTGAGTAGAAAGATAACAACAATGATTATTCCAAGGGGAGCCAAGGATTATTTGATTTGTGAGTTGAATAGCTTAGGATAATACACAACAATAAGTGGATATAATGTAAAGCACCGACAAAATAGTAATATTGCAAGAATATGGAGAGATATTTGGGATAGCTCAAGAATTTTTAAAGTCAAAATATTTGTTTGTCTAGTAAGTCATAGAAGAATTTTATCTTGGGATAACCTTATGAAAAGGGGTTTTCATGGCCCCTCACAATGTGTTCTTTGTAGAAAGGAGGAGACTATATTCCATCTCTTGGGATACTGCTCAATAGTCTGGAAACTATGGCAATGGATTTTTAATATGTTTAGTAAATGTATGGTAATTAATGGAAGAATTTAAGAATGGTTAAAGTAGGGGTAGAGCACTTTTAAAAGTGACGCTTTATAGACGATATGTGATATATCAAAAGATACAATACTTTGGATTATATGGCTAGAAAGCAATAGAAGAATATTTAAAGGAAAGGAAAGCAATTTAGAGGTAATAAAAAGAAGATTTGTTTAGTCATAGAGGAGTCTAAACCAACCCTATCAACTCACCCAATCCCTAATATCGAATAAGAGAGCCTTGATAGATGGAGTGAAGTCATAAAATGGAATTATGATGTTGGGTATAGGAGAAACAAAAAGAAGGTAAAGAATATAAAGTGGAAACTACCAGATGTGGAGTTGGTCAAATTGAATTTTTATGGAACATCTAAAGAAAATACAAGACCAATAGAAGGAGGAGGAATAATTAGAAATAATAGAGGAGAGATAGTATCTCATTACACTTTCAATAGTGGATTTAAGACAAATAATAAAGCTGAAGCTTAAGCAGATTTGGAAGGGTTAAAAATATGCAAACAAATGAAATGGAACAAAGTATGGATGGAAGATGATTCACTCATAGTAATAAATTTAATTTTAAATAAAGCAAATATTCCATGATTCACTTATATGTCATTTTAAGGAAAGCAAAGGCTCTATGAAACATACAAGAGATAATTATGGAAATTCAAGACCTTGTTATAAAGTTTGAAGAAATCAATTTTACACATATGTTAAGGGAAGGAAACATATGTGTAGATATGCAAGCCAATAAAGGGGTTTTAATTGAGGATCATGAAGTTAAATTCTCTTTTCCATATCAAGTGGCATTCGCACAACTGGTTAGATTCCTCAATGTTTAAAGAGGAGACCAAGGTTCAAGCCAAGTGATACATGGATAATATCCAAGCTTTGTTGTAATACCGCTATGTGGTGATGATTTAATATGGGTAGGGCCAATTTCAATATCATATAACCAATTGGAAAAAAATATCTCTTCCATGGTTAGAGGAAGTAGTAAGTTTAGTTAAAGTTGACAAGAAAATATTGACTCCCTAATTCAATTAATGATTACAATTTACTTTAATGTTTTCCATTGGTAATATATGCTTTACTTTATAGCATTAATGTGCTTTCATATAAACTATTTATTATAATTTTTGTGGTTGCACTTGTGCTTCAGGAAGAAAACTAGCAATCTAGGTTTGGTAAAGTGGACTACGATAGTGTGATATTTTGGAAATATAACTCTACTAATATGCAATGCATAGATAGTAGAGGTGAATTTTTGGTATTGTGAAGAATGCTATAGTAAAATTTCAAGAAGAATGCCAAATTATGGAATATTTGTATTCACATAGAAAACTGAAAAATATCCAAAAAATAAAAATCAAGAATTCAAACATTTTATGTAAAATGATACAAGTTTCTAGTTATATCAACTCAATTGAGATTTGAATTGAATCTGTTTGTAATATTTCAAGATCTAAAGAAGAAAGTTGTGATTTTTCAAGGGTGGGGGACCTGAGTACAACCCCTTACTCTCCAGCAAAAAAAGAAAAAAAAATTAGATCTAAGAAATTATTTTAAAATATTAACTCCATATAATTGAGAAAACTAGAATTTAAGCTAGCTTCAATCTAGTGGACTTAAATAGTGCTAAAGAGTACATAAAATATTTCAAACAGTTGCAAGGGCATATCAAAATTATCATTGACAAATCAAACAATCTTGCCAATTAAGTCAAATTGTCCTCAATAATATTTATTCACTATATGAAGAATTTGTTATTTTTTACAATATGAATTGAATTTTTTTTAAGACTCATCTAGATCTATCTCTTGAAAAAGATTCATTCATTTTGTTCAACATCAAGTGACTTTGATAAGCAAATTTCTAATCATAATTTAAAAAATTTAAAGTCCAAAAGGTAGAAACATTCTAATGAAAACCCAAAGAATCTAATTTGTGAGTATTACAAGAAGGAAGAGCAAAAAATAAACTTTTATATGATAAAAAACATAGAACTTTAGATGGATATCAAAAATGAATAAAAACATGGTGATAATACTCTGCAAACACATGTTGTACATTTAACTTGTTGGTATTCTTCCTCCTCATATGAGTAGTTTGCAAATTTAAGAACTACGCAACATAGCCATATCCCTTTCCTAGTATACTAATTGACATGGCATAAAGAGAGTTGTGATTAGTGATGATCCAAGCTTGTGAGTCTATGATTGTGTAGAAGTTATTATTTGTTCTTCCTCTTTTCAAAAAAATCTTTATTTTTCTATGTTAGAACCAATCTTCTCTCATTGCATCATTTTAATGAGTAAAACTGCAATTTTGATCATATTCATGCATTACCAAGGACATAGATGACGATATTATAATAGATTCTTTAGAATATTATGATGACTTAGAGTCAAATGTATAAGCTTGGTAAGAAAACCCTATTTTTTTATTTAAAAGGGTTTTTGTGGTGGGTAATGTTCATGACATTAGTGTTCATTGGTATTAATTCTTAAGGAACGCCTATTATGGATCTTTAAGGCATAAGAGTTGTTTTTGCATCGCTAATTTTGAGAAAGGATCATAGGGACCTCTCCTAAAGAGGGTCCTTATTATACCTCTATGTTCATATTGACATTTATGAACCAATAATAAATAATTTTCTTTCTAAATACATGTTTGTTCTCACTTCTAATGATGATTTTTCTCGGTATTTATGAATCTACACCATCAAATTTAAGTATCAAACCTTTTCAACGTTTAAGGAGTTTGCACAAAATTATATTGGTAAGAAGATTAAATGCCTAAGGGTTGGTAGTATAGAGTTTACTAATAATGAATTTGAAGATTATATCACTCTATATGGTATTACTTTCCAATGGATCATTCAATACACTCATCATTAGAATGGTGTGGCTAAGTAGGCTAAGTAGAAGAATAGGATTATCTTGTAAATGTATATAAATTTCAACTTTTATAGTGAAGTAAGCTTTATAAAGTTTATATCAATAAAGAAACCAAGAGAAAAACCTCTAGGATTTTTAATTTGGTTTCTTAAACACATGCTCCTAAGGAGAAACAAAATAAACTTTTACCAAAGAATCTTAGATACATTTTTGTGGTGTAAAGTGAGGAATTAAAAGCATATCGACTATATGATCTAGTAAGGGATTGTATCATTATTAAGTGATAAGTTGATATTGAGTGATTAATATTTTAGGATATTATGCAACTCTTTGTAGTCTTCTTGATATTTCTCTTCTAGTTTGTTTGGATTCTATTGGAACTTGTCCTTGACCAAATTGTTGTGATTCCTCTTCTAGTCAATTAACAAATTTAGATATTGTAGTTATTCCTTCACTTTGGAGAATTCACATGGAATAACTTTAAGTTAGTTGGCTCTTTTAGTTATTATAAATAATTCATCTTCACTTGGAACTTTAATTGAGGAGGTTGGTCCTATCATTGTACTTTTGTATTATTATTTTTTAATTCTAATGACATTGAGGTGCATCTATTTCTTGATGTTTATTCTATTGATGTTTATCCCCTTTTCACTCCCCTATGGATTATATTATGTTGAAATAGGAACAAACTCTTGTCATAAATGCAAATTCCATTTTATAATAAAAATATCTTAGGAATTTGTCAACCTTATGCTTTACTAAAAAAGGTGGATGGTGATAAAGATCCTACCTCCTATACTTAGGACAAAGATATATCTTTATGGGAGTTATTTTTGAAGGAGAAATATGAATATCTCATGTAGAGACAAACCATACTTGAAGTTGGTTAATCTTTCCCATTGACATGATCATTAATTACTAGTTGCAAATGAGTTATAGGACCAAGTTTGGTAATGATGGTTAGATTTAAAATCATAAGGATAATTTATTATTAAGGGGTATTCTCAAAATAGAGTTGAATACATTAACAACATTTTTCTTTTGCTTGCATGGATTTCATTCACATTAGATTTCTATTACTGCTTATAATGGGAGGTTTATCAAGTGAATGTTAAGGATCAATTTCTCCATAGGAATATCTAGGAGGAGATCTCTATGCAATAACCACTAAGTTTTCTATAGGATGGACCTACAACTTTAGTTTACAAGCTTAGGAAGTTCTTGTATGGGCTTTTGAGAAAGCACCCCTACATGAAATGAGAAGATTCAAATTTTCTTTCTTAGTTATGGATTTTGATAGTGTAATGTAGTAGATCAAGCATCATGGGAGACCTATTTTCACTACCATGCTTTATGTTGACACCATGTTCATAACTAGAAGCTTGAATTCATTTATTTAGAATCAAATAAGGCTTCAAGACTCCTTTGAGATAGTAGATTTCATCCTATTTGACTACCTTTTAGGCATTTAAATGGTATTATCTATTTAAGGATGTTTTTTGTAGTCTTAATATTCCTTTTATTTGCTATAATTATCTTGAATTAAGTATTGTAAGCCAAATAACTATTCATAATATTTTTTGAATTAAAAGGTAGAAATGAAAATTATGAATTGGCAAAGCTAGGGAATTTTTTTTTTTTAAAAGAACAATCTTTTGAGAGCCATATTTTTGTGTAGAGTTGTTCAATTTAGATGATTCTTGTGCCATTTTGTGTAAATTTTGAAAAGGTTTTAATTGAGTGGTTATTCAAAAGAATACAACTAGTATTGAGGGAGATATGACCATGTAAAGTTACTCACTTAAAACTAGGGCATCGTGAGGGTAATTTTTTGAAAAATATATCATCTTTTAGGAGCCATATATTTGTGAAGGGTTGTCTGATCCAACTTATTCTTGGACCAATTTATGTGTAATTTAAATAGATTTAAAACGAGTGGTCATACAAAGGAATCAAAACAACATTGAGGGATATACAACCCTATGAAGTCAACCATATGGAACAAGGGCAATGATGATTTTTCAAGCCATGAAAAACAAAATTGCAGATATCTATCAGCCAAGGTTCAGATGATGGGAGGAGCAATGGAGGGCTAGAGCTTTAGTGAGACAAGACATTATGTCTCGGCATAATAATTTTGTCTAAGTTTATTTTCCCATTTTTTATCTTATAAATTTTGTATGCAAATTATTATAGGTTTTTTATCAAATATTATAATCACTATAGGATATTTTGAAAAAATTTAGTAGATTTTGAGTTATAGTTTCCTTCCCATGGATCAATTTACAACTAAATCCTTAGAATCATATATATCAGTAGAGGTTAGTAAGGTCCCCATAGATAATTGATCCTTGTTTCTCAAAGATAGGGTATTTTTTGGTAAATTGAATGGGTCTTGACCATGGGCTTCAGCCTTGAGAAAATGGATTGATAAGAGCTGGAAGTCTCTAGGAGTAAGTCTATCCTTTCTTCTCAAAGGTTTATTCCTAGCTTCTTTTTTTTCAAATGAGGAAAGAGATAGAATCCTAAAAGGGGGTCCTTGGTTTATGGGAAGAGCAAGACTCTTCCTTACCCACTGGTATGAAGGCTTTGCACCTAAAAATGGAAATCTATCCCTAGTAATAGTATGGGTTAGGATGATTGATTTTTGGAAATGGATACCTTAAATAAAATAGGAACACTCTAGAAAATTCCTTGAGATTTTAGAAACTACAAAAGATGGATTCTTGGCTATTTATGCTCGGATATTGGTCATGATTAATATAAGTAAACCTTTACCAGAATCAATAATTCTTAAGTATAGGGGTAATTTGTGGACCCAAACCATGGATTATGAAAATATATCTTTTAGATGTAGAAGATGTCATAAGGTGGGGCATATTGAGAGATCATGCCCTAAGAAGAGTCCAACAAAAACATATGTAGAAAACCATAAGAGAAACTGATATGGATGAGGATGGTTTTCAACTTCCAAAAATTATATCTAGATAAATGAAAGTAAATAAACAATGGAGACCAATAATTAAGGATGATAGAATAAATACCAATTCTTTTGAGGCTTTAGCGTATGAAGAAAAACTAGATTAGAACTTAGCAGACATAGTACAATCGGTTTATAATATTAACAAGAAATCGTCTATTTAGTATGATCTTAATTTAGGGATGAACATTCTTGATGTACCTAAGTAATGTGTCTCATCAAATAAAGAAGACTCTCTTGAAGTATCATACACCATTCAAGAGAAGAAAATTGGTAGAGAAAATGAAGTGTTTAAGATTTACTTTAATGTTTTCCATTGGTAATATCTGTTTTATTTTATAACTGTTGACAATTTTGTCACATTTCTTAAGGGGTAGAAAAAGAAATAAGTTTTTGTATAGTAATGTGTAAATTTTTGCTATGTTGTTTTTATTTTGAAAATTTGCAGCAATTTTTGCTTCCAATGCCACCCCTTTGTATATAAAAATGCAAGAGAAAGAGCTTTGCTGAAGGAGAATAAAACGACTTTGCACCCGAAGCATTTCCCGCATTACCTCGGGTAAAAGTTTTGCGAAGTAGTTTTCGTCGAAGAAAAACACAAGCAAAGAAAATGAAACTACTTCGCGCCCGAAGCGCTTCCAGCAGCCACTTCGGGCGAACGATGAGTGAAGCGGAATTCAAAAGAAAAGAGAGCTTCACACCCGAAGCATTTTCAACACCGCTTCAGGTGGAGTTTTTGCGAAGTAGTATCACCGAAGTAGAATACAAGAAGAGCAATAAGAAGAACTTCGGGCCCGAGGCGCTTCGAGCTGCTACTTCGGGCAAGATTTCTGTGAAGCGATGCACCGAAGAGAAATGCAAAGGAGAAGGCAAGGAAACTACTTCGCATCCGAAGTATTTCCATCAGTCACTTCGGCCAAGAAATCAACAAACCATTTTTACTTCGACGAAAGTCATTGCGAAGCATTTGCTTCGGTTAATCTTTCGTGCGAAGTACTTCCACCCGAAGTGACGGAGGTCACAAAGAATGAAACATCTACTTTGACCGAAATCTTCTCGAATCACAGTTTTGAAAAGGGATCACAGCGAAGTATTTCTCCAAGGCATCGGTGAAGCAATTTTGACGACAAAGTGGCGAAAGCAAAGAGGTCCGTTTTACGAAGTAGATATGCTTGGGCGCTCCTCGCCCCCGAAGCAGTTTTGCGAAGCTCAATTTTATGAAGTACATATCAAAGAGGAGTTTTGCTTCGGCCCGGAACCATTGCGAAGTGAAGGGGTGGATGAAGACTTAGCGAAGCGCTTCACGGGCATGTGTTCCAAGCCGAGTATTTTCCCGAGGCGATCAAGTGCCTCATAAATGCTAATTTTTGTGCCCAACAAGCCCGTTGCTCATTTTTGGCAATCAAAAATGAAGTATCAAGCCATGATGGAGAGCTCGACGAGCATGGCGGCCACTCGAGCATCGCACCCGGAGACTAAGGACGTCTAGATGGCTCATCAATGCACCTTTCCATGGTTGACCCGATTGCAGTTGCCATTTTTAGTAACAGATTTGAAAGCTCGATCACGAGAGCCTCAAGGAGTCGATTCTCAAGGCTCGAGGGCGTACTCTTCTTTTCTATGTAATTATGATTTAGAGGCCCGAGTCCTCTATAAAAACCCGGGTATTGTAATGGAAAAAGGGGGGGAACTATTTGCTAGAAAGTTGTTGTAACTTGATGTCCTGCGATTAATACCAAGAGACTTTGAGCTCAATTCTTCTCTTTTATGCTTCATTTTGTGCTTGATTCTTCTATCTCTCCTCGTTTGTATGTTGGATGCTGAACTCTGCGTTCGATGTGTGATCGGGGATAGTGTCCTAAAACTCGTTCGAAAGGATACATAGGAGTTGGAAAACATCCTATTGACTTTATTTTATGCTGCTTGCCTTGCTTGATTCTTCTATCTCTCTTTGTTTGTAGATTGAGATGCTGAACTCTGCGTCTGGTATGCGATCGAGGACAGTGTCCTGAAACTTGTTCGGGAGGATACATAGGAATGTTGATATTATGTTTCTTTCGTTTTACTCTTGGTGTTCTTTGCTGCTATTCAAGTTATCTGTTAGTGATCATGCTTCATGTTCTCTCCCACATCAAATCATCGATCTCTCTTCCCTTAACCCTTTTTATTTCTTTCTCTAACCCTACTCCTTTTTATTTATTTCTCTAACCCTACTCCTTTTATCTCTTTCCTTCACTCTTGTCTCAAAACACCCAAGTAGTTTAGCATAAGATCCGGCCTTTCTCCGAAGATTGGCACGAGGGGCATCTCTTCCCTTTGGCCTTTCAATGTTGGTCCAAGTCTAGGGTGCATACATTTATCCAAAATCCTTACCTAGGCGGATCTGATGACCAACAATTTTTGGCACGCCCGATGGGACTGACTGTATCTGTCTTAGTAAGATCCATAACTAGTCAAGGTCCCATATTGCAAATCTCAGACCCATCTTCACCGGGGCCAATAGTTCTAACTAAATTTTTGGTGTGACCCAGTCAGTTTCACCTGATTAGTGGTAGTGAGGATCGATGCCCTCATTACTAAAAGACTTGTAGCATCTGGAAACTCTGTTTACCTGAGAATCTCTAAGTCGTAAATACCAGTGCCTAAGCCTATGTCCCCATGTCAACTATATCTTAAGAAAGCTCGAGTTTGATGAATCTCTGGCTTGTCTTCATCCGAAAAAATCACCTGGCAACTCTGTTAAGTTGAAGATCTGGATCTCTTGATCATAGGCGCCTTTAAAATATAAAAGAAGATATCCTGAAGGAATCAAGGTTCGATGAGCAGCCTTGACCTCACAAGCAGAGAAAGAATGTTCACCTGAAGACTCTGACCTAGTGGCGAGGACCGTGACCTCTGCAAGCCACTGTTATAATGGAGAGGGTATGTTATCCTAGCTGGGATGTTTGTAACCCTCTGAATCTTCAAAGTTACCATGAAATTCCCAAAGGCGTCTTGAAAAACATGCCAAAATACGATGGCGCTAAGGGAATGGCCCTAGAGCACCTTGAATATCTTGTTGATTTAGGGCCCATCTATGACATATGCCATGAAGACGTCATGATCAGACTTCTGGTCCTGTCTCTGGAAGGAAGGGCACTGTAGTGGTATAGATTTCTCGGGCATAAAAGCATCTACTCGTGGTATGACTTAGCAGGAGCACTACTTGAAGCATTTGATGGCTTCTAGGACCCCTTCCAACTATCAAGCATGCCTCATCAGGAGGTGGGACAAGGAGAAGAACAGACTCAAGTGGTAAAACTTGAGAACAAAGAGGGCACATTTTTGCACCCTTTTTGTGTCCCAGAGGATGGCACACATGTATTCAACCAGAGCCCATTAAGCATGCCTCATCAAGAGGCTGAACTTGAAGAGATCCTGGAAGATTACTCCTTGAAACTGTTACCACATCGAGAGGATGGAAGAACCTGTACCCAACCCACAGTTAATGGATTCATTTGAATTCTGGTATTGGTTCCAGCCATCACCACAACCGATACCCATAAAATACCCCCATGCGACGAACTTCTTTGCCACATCATTCATCACCGGTATGGGTACCGGCAGGAGCGATAACTCTGTTGCGTTGCTCCTCGTTTGCGGCATGGACAACTTCAGGAAGAAGTGATCTGAACCTCAAAAACCAACTAAATTTCAATCGGATCTGGTCTGGACATTGTAGGTTTGTAGGATAATCACCCGAAGTTGAATTTATGGTGACGACATGCCGATTATGCCACAAAACATTTATGTAAATACTGTAAATAGTTCGGCTGGTAAATAAGGTGTTGCTCAAAGACTCAAGTCGAGTTTTACTTTGGCAGCTCAAAAAAAAAAGAAGAGAAGCTCGGGTACTGGGCATACGAAGTAGCTGATAGAAAATAGCTCGCAGCAAATTTTGTTGGCCGAGCAAGACTCAGACCGAGGAACGAAGGGTGCTTCGCCAAGAGGAGTCGAAGTGAAATGGTTTTCGAAGGAGGACTGGTGAACCACCTTTTGTGAAGAGAACTACTTCGGGCCTGAAGCGTAGAAAACCAGCTCACACCAAAGGTTCGCTGCAAAGCATTTCAACCCTGACCTCGACTTCACCAACCCAACGACGGAAAAGGTAGGGGCATTTAAAACATGCCTAGGGGAACATGCCAACAATCACCTTCAAAAGCGTCTGAAGCGGGCAAGTTAAATGAAAAGGTGGCAGGTACATCCTCTAGTGATTTGGTTAGGGAAAAAGTTCATGCCTGGGTACAAAGTGGCAGAGGGTCACGCTTCGAAAGCAAGCCGCAATCATCATAACACACAACCCTATGTACCACTCCACCATGCGCCAAATTAGACGAAGCGATGCAAAGTTAATTATGGCAAGTGCCATAAATACTGATGGTTGCCTTCTAAGGCTATATAACACAGACTCTAGCAGTGGGGAAGCTACTTGCTCAATGATTCATGCAGACTTCGTCGCCCTAAGCATCAACCATGGGAAAGAAGAACTCCAAGGAAAAGGGAAAGGAACCAAAAGTGGTGGCCCCCGAACAGCCAAAGGCAAAAGGCCATGACAAAGGGCCGAAGAAAGTTTATTTTAGCTGCCGCCCTGAGAAACAAGTCATGGGAGAAAAATATGATTCTAGGGATGAGCAACCTGAAGAACCACCAATTGATGCGTGGGATAGGATCAGAGACACCAAGCTATCGAGGAGCATAGCTGAACTCAGGAGCACCATCGAGTTCATGAAAAGCAGGATCTCGGTAGACAACAAAAGAGTTGTCACTTACTACTCCCAGATATACTGGTATCTAACGCCCCCCACACATCACTGCACTGAGTTGATTGATGCCATCGTGCAAAACTATCAGCCTGCCTCCAGGCAAGTGGTAGACACCTTCGGCCACAAGTTGTTCTCCATTCTGAAGGAAGATGTCCAGGCAACCTTTGCACCACAGCAGGGCCTCCTGAGGGGTACACAATTCGCAACGTTATTCTTAGAGAACAAATGGAGAGATTCACGTCCTCCAACTACATGATCAATTTCTTGTGGCAGAGCCTCAAAAGCAAGCTCCCTTCGGGAAAATTGCCCCAAATGCCCCTATCCTTGGAGGCCTTCAAAAACGTCGACATCTTCTCCATCATTGCATGGGTGGCAAGCCTATCTACCAATGCTTCGGTGCACCCGTGGTAGGTGTATTTGGCTGAGTACATTTCTAGAGGGGAATTTTATGCCCCTGATGCTTCGAGGCCAAGCACTAACCCAGTCTTTTTTTACTTGGCAGAATGGGTGGCCAGGACCCTACATACGTGGCTCACCAGCATGAAGAATGCTAGGACAAATAAGTACTTCTCGCCCTGTTCTCTTCTTGTTTGGTTATTTTTCTTTCATGTACATAAAATTTTCCCTTATGTTGCTATTACGACAAGCGACGAGGATGGAAACCCTCTGCTTGTATACCAGTGGACCCTTCTCCTATTGAATACAGAGTCCTATTATTCTTTTAACCAACAATTTTTGGGACCCGCAATGCACATGCTAACAGGGTCTTCCCCTCGGGTTCCCCTCCTCCTAAGGGAGAAGGTGGTACAAGAGAAGAGGGGAGACATTTTTCAGCTGACATAGGGACTCGTAATTTGCATATTCGGCTTCGTAGGGAAGCCTTTCCTACTGCCAGTCTATCCCTTCGAATACTAGTTCGCATTGGAGGTCGCTCGACAGAATGATGCAACAAACACCATTTATGGCCATGGACGGAAATGGGCTCACACCTGTGATTTCCATTTCAAAATGGGAGTTATCGAGGTATTTGCCCTCAACCAAAATGTTTTCTTGGAGGAGAAACTCGCCAATTTTGGTCTAGTCCAACTTCCTCAACAATGGCTCTATGACCCCTTGGGGGTAATGAGGGACCATCTTCGATTCAAGAACTTCCATGCTTGCCCCTATCCAGAAATTGTGGAGCAAAGGAACAATCCTAATGGGAAGGATCTGGAGTGGCACTTGGAGAAAATGGAAACGCTACCTCCTTGGCATGATTTCTACCCAATGGAGGTCGCATATGACCCAGTTTGGCACCCTCTCCTGAGCCCCAACTCCACCTTCTGGAAGAAGGCAAAAGATGATTTGAGGGAGGCAGTGAAAGATTGGGACGTGGCCCAGCTAAGAGAGTGGTGGATAATGAGGGTCCATCATCGAAAGATGAATTCTTATGGTTTTTTGTCATCTGACAAGGACTTCACGGCTGTCTATGAGGCCAATACCGGGACATGGAAGCACTTGTTCTTCACTGACCTCATTCCTCCAGCTATCCCAGGTTCGGGCGAAAGCCCAAGAAGAGAAAATAAGACTTCGGGGTCGAAGAAGGAGAAGAAGGCCAAATCCACACCATGTAAATCACCTCAGGTACCTATGGGAGGCCAAGACATGAGTTTCGAAGAGTCAGAACAACCGCTGGTGAAAACAAAAAGAAAGAGGCTAGAACAAGGCCCAGTGCCCCCAAACTATCTGAAGCAACCCCGTACAGGTTTTCAGAGTGCCTCCACTGGACGACCTACACCAGGCCCATCCAAAACAAATGTTGAAGGCGTAGTGCCACCAAGTGTCGAAACCATCTCGGATACCAATGTCATCAATGTGGAGGAACTCCTCCAATTCAAAGGGGATGCTGAGACAGAAACCATGGAGGTTGAAAATGTCGAGGCAAAGGAAGAACAGGATACGACTACACTTGAAGTCACTACAACTGCTTTGCCAGGAGGGCACTCAGGTACGCATTCTCCACCCTTTACTTAGGACTCACCCATGTCCACTACGGCCACGGTCGAAGGTTCCCATCAGTCTCCCCTGCAGGGCCACTCATCCCCTCATGCATCACCCATGGCTAGTCCAAGTCCATCCCACAATCCCGGCAGGGACAAGTCCATCGATCCTACTTCACCTACTCATGTTGCCATTCCCTTGGTCGTTAGTAGAGGCGGGGATGCTACTTCGACGTCGAGTCCCACTTCTCATGATTTGGCCACCATCGTTGAAATGCCCACAACACTCACCGTAGAACCTTCTGGCAAGGCATCCCCCATCCATTCCCTATATTTGTTCACTCCTTCGGTCGAAGATCCAACCTTATTCGAGTCTAAGATGTCCTTGATCAAGGAACGGCCCCTTGTTGAGAAGCTGCTCTGAGCCTGACAAAATACCGACAAAATACTAAAGGAAGCGAGGAAAATAAGAGGGCGCACGATGGCTCAGGTTGAAAAATGCGTCATGTTTGATCTAAAAGTCAGGAAGATGCACAAAATCAAGAAGGTCCCTAAGGTACAGAATCCTCTGGATGAAATGACTCTAGTAGACTATGATTACCAGGAAACACCTAGGGACCTGGTGCATCTAAATGTGGATAACGAATCAACATCCATGCATGTCCGAATCAAGACCTTTAGAGCGCATGCTACTATTGCTAACCAGTGTAGGTTGGAGGGAGAAACCGCTAATGTCAAACTAGAGGAAGATCTAGCAAGGGTTTGCTCCAAGTTGGCAGAGGCCGAGGAGCAGTGCAAAATAATGGAAAAGGAAGTGTGTGCTCTAAAGCAGCAAATTCTACAGCTTCAGTGTATAGAGGAGAATCAAGTGCAGAGACGGGCCGAAAATGATTTAAAGGCCAAAGAGCTTGAAGGTAAAGTCGTGCAAATGCAAGCTCAACTGTACAAGAAGGAAGACCTATCGATGTTCGACAAGAGCAGGATTAAGGAGATTCACACGCATCTGCTTAAGAATTTTAGGTCTCGGTGTTCTAGCGCCCTTTCCATATTGACCTATGTCATCGAAGCCCAGCGTGCTATTGCCGAAGGAGGGCCGATTATTGATGAAGTCACATAGAAAGCTAGGAGCTGACTCAAGTTGGCCTTTGACATCCAGAATACTAGATATCAGGACCTGCAGGTCACTGCAATGACCCAGACAGCTAGGGACTAGTCCACGACCCAGGCCACGATTTGTGCGTTCTTCTCCAAGGTGCAAAAGTCTCATAAAGCTAAAAGCCTCCAAGACATTTTTGACAATGAGTAGCGCACCTCAATGAATTATTTTCAGGACCTCTCTTCCATGGGCTTCCCAAGTTTCATAGATGATGACGGGCATCTCCTGTCCAAAGAAGAGATTAAGCCAACATGGCTTTAGTTTGAAGGCGACGTCTTGGAGATATACGGATGGGCGGAGCCCATTACAGAAAAGTAGATCATAGACTACCTCCTAAGATACTGCAAGATCACGGCCTGCCTAAATGAGCTGTATACTAGAGCCCAACATGCAGACATCGGGCAAATCGATCGGTTTCGAGTATTGATTAAGGCACTACAAGATCTGGAACCTTTTTCGAAGAGTGCCTGGTCCCAGGTTCGCTGAACCATGAAGAAAATTTGTGAGCATCTTGCCCCTTCGTCGACGTAGGAAGCCACTCTAGAAGAGGTAGCTCTAGAGGAGGAAGACGAAGATGAAGAGGGAGCCGAAGAAGAAAGAGGACAAGAACCAGTTGCAGAAGCACTCCCGAAAGAAGGAGGAGAAGGATTGGGGAGAGACTCTGGCCCAATCGATCATAATTGAAGGGTTCTCCCATCGAGACGAGCTCGTTGCCCCGCGAGCCACCAAGAATGTTGACAATTTTGTCACATTTCTTAAGGGGTAGAAAAAGAAATAAGTTTTTGTATAGTAATGTGTAAATTTTTGCTTTGTTGTTTTTATTTTGAAAAGTTGCAGCAATTTTGGCTTCCAATGCCACCCCTTTGTATATAAAAATGCAAGAGAAAGAGCTTCACTGAAGGAGAATAAAACAGCTTCGCACCCAAAGCATTTCCCGCATTACCTCGGGTAAAAGTTTTGCGAAGTAGTTTTTGCCGAAGAAAAACACAAGCAAAGAAAATGAAACTACTTCGTGCCTGAAGCACTTCCAGTAGCCACTTCGGGAAAAAGATGAGCGAAGCGGCATTCAAAAGAAAAAAGAGCTTCGCACCCGAAGCATTTTCAACATCGCTTCGGGTGGAGTTTTTGTGAAGTAGTATCACCAAAGAAGAATACAAGAAGAGCAATACGAAGAACTTCGGGCCCGAGGCGCTTCGAGCGGCTACTTCGGGCAAGATTTCTGCAAAGCGATGCACCGAAGAGAAATGCAAAGGAGAAGGCAAGGAAACTACTTCGCATCCAAAGTATTTCCATCAGTCACTTCGGCCAGAAAATCAATGAACCATTTTTACTTCGATGAAAGTCATTGCGAAGCATTTGCTTCGGCTAAGCTTTCATGTGAAGTACTTCCACCCGAAGTGATGGAGGTCACAAAGAATGAAACATCTGCTTCGGCCAAAATCTTCCTGGATCATAGTTTTGAAAAGGGATCGTAACGAAGTATTTCTCCAAGGCATCGGCGAAGCAATTTTGATGACAAAGTGGCGAAAGCAAAGAGGTCCGTTTTACGAAGTAGATATGCTTCGGCGCTCCCCGCCCCCGAAGTAGTTTTGCGAAGCTCAATTTTGCGAAGTACATATCAAAGAGGAGTTTTGCTTTGGCCCAAAACCATTGCGAAGCAAAGGGCTGGATGAAGACTTAGCGAAGCGCTTCACGGGCACGTGTTCCAAGCCAGGTATTTTCCCAAGGCGATCAAGTGCCTCATAAATGCTAATTTTCATGCCCAACAAGCCCGCTGCTCATTTTTGGCAATCAAAAATGAAGTATCAAGCCATGATGGAGAGCCCGATGAGCATGGCGACCACTCGAGCATCGCACCCAGAGACCAAGGACGTCTAGACGGCTCATCAATGCACCTTTCCATGGTTGACCCGGTTGCAGTTGCCATTTTTAGTAACAGGTTTGAAAGCTCGGTCACGAGAGCCTCAGGGAGCCGATTCTCAGGGCTCGAGGGCATACTCTTCTTCGCTATGTAATTATGATTCAAAGTCCTGGGTCCTCTATAAAAGCCCAGGTATTGTAATGGAAAAATGGGGGGAACTATCTGCTAGAAAGCTGCTATAACTTGATGTCTTACGATTAATACTAAGAGACTTTGAGCTCAATTCTTCTCTTTTATGTTGCCTTTTGTGCTTGATTCTTCTATCTCTCCTCGTTTGTATGTTGGATGATGAACTCTGCGTCCGGTGTGCGATTGGGGATAGTGTCTCGAAACTCGTTCGAAAGGATACATAGGAGTTGGAAAAAATCCTATTGACTTTCTTTTATGTTGTATGCCTTGCTTGATTCTTCTATCTCTCTTTGTTTGTAGACTGAGATGCTGAACTCTGCGTCCGGTATGCGATCGGGGACAGTGTCCTGAAACTTATTCGGGAGGATACATAGGAAGGTTGATATTACGTTTCTTTCGTTTTACTCTTGGTGTTCCTTGCTGCTATTCAAGTTATCTGTTAGTGATCGTGCTTCCTGTTCTCTCCCACCTCAAATCATCGATCTCTCTTCCCTTAACCCTTTTTATTTCTTTCTCTAACCCTACTCCTTTTTATTTCTTTCTCTAACCCTACTCCTTTTATCTCTTTCCTGCACTCTTGTCTCAAAACACCCAAGTAGTTTAGCATAGGAGCCGGCCTTTCTCCGGAGATTGGCACGAGGGGCATCTCTTCCCTTCGGCCTTTCAATGTTGGTCCAGGTCTAGGGTGCATACATTTATCCAAAATCCTTACCTAGGTGGATCTGATGACCAACAATAACATTCATGTGTTTTCATATAAACTATTTATTATGATTTTTGTAGTGTTTCAAGAAGGAAATTAGCAATCTAGATTTGGTAAAGTGGACTATGATAGTGAGATGTATTGGAAATATTACTCTACTAAGATGAAATGCATAGATAGTAGAGGTGAATTTTTGGTATTGTGAAGGCTGCTATAGAAAAACATCAAGAGGGATGATGAATTCTAGAATATTTGTATTCATACAGAAAATTGAAAAGATCCAAAAAATAAAAATCAAGAATTCAAATATTTTATGTAATATGATATAGGTTTCTAGCTATACCATCTCAAATGAGATGAGAAGTGTATCTATTTGTAAACTCTGAAGTTCTAAATAAAAGAGTTATAATTTTTCAAGGGTGGAGGACCCGAGTACAACCCCTTGTTATCCAACAAAAAAACATTAAATTTAATCTTAAACATTATTTGTTTCAGACAATCAACATTTTCTTGTCGACTTTAGCTAAACTTACTACTTCCTCTAACCATGGAAAAGATAATTTAACTTCATGATCCTCAATCAAAACCACTCTATTGGCTAGCCTATCTGCACATTTGTTTCCTTACCTTAATGTATGTGTAAACCCGATTTCTTCAAATTTTATAACAAGGTCTTGTATTTCCACAATTATCTCTTGTATATTCCATGGAGCTTTTACTTTCCTCAAAATTACATTTATTACTATGAGTGAGTCACCTTCCATCCATACTCTATTCCATTTCATTTGCTTGTAAATTTTTAACCCCTCCAAAGCCACCCAAGATTCAATGTCATTATTTGTCTTAAATCCACCATTAATAGCGTAATGAGCCAAAATATCTCTATTATTTCTAATTATTCCTCCTTCTCCTCTTGGTCTTGGATTTCCTTTTGATGCTGCATCAAAATTCAATTTTACCAACTCCACGTCTAGTGGTTTCCACTTTATATTCTTTGCCTTTTTTGTGTTTCTCATGTACCCAACATCATAATCCCATTTGATGACTTGACTCCATCTATCAAGGCTCTTTTCTTCTAAATTAGGGGTACCTTGAGTTGATAGGATTGTTTAAACTCCCCTATGGCTAAATAAACCTTCCTTTTCATTACCTCTAAAATAATTTCCTTTCCTTTAAATATTCTTCTGTTCCTTTCTAGCCATACAGTCCAAAGTATTGTATCTTTTGATATATCCCAAATTGTCTATAAAGCCTCACTTTAAAAAGTATGTTGCCAATGACCATTATTCAATTCTTCCATTCATCACCATGCATTTAACAAACATATTAATAATCCATTATTATAGTTTCTAGACTATTGAGCAATGTCCCAAGAGATGGTATATACTCTCCTCCTTTTTACAAAGAACACATTGTGGGGGGCCATAAAAACTCCTTTTCATAAGGTTATCCTAGGATAAAATTCATCTATGGCCTACTAGACAAACAAACATTTTACCTTTAGGAATGCTTGAGATATCCCAAATATTTCTTCATATTCTTGAGATATTCCTATTTTTTTGGTGATTTACATTATGTCCACTTCTTGTTGTGGATTATCCTAAGCTATTTTAACTCATAAATCAACTTATCCTTAGTTTCCCTAATAATAATAATTGTTTCTATCTTTCTAATCTACTGCCTCCTAGCATCAATGTCTTGTATATTTGTAAAAAAATATTCTTTCTATTTGTATCTTCCTTCCTCATCCTTGTCCAAAAATTTTGAAACCCTATCACCGTATTTTTCTTTAAGTAATATCATCCATGGTTTCAAAATTAGATCTAGATTGAGTGTTTTTTTATCACCCCAACTATCCATCCAAATATTATTTTTTTCTCTAGTTCCCACCACTCATCTTAGACCTTTAATCAAAAGATAAATTGATTTTTTTTAGACCATTCCATAGAGTATAACCATTTGGTAGTAAGAATGAAGTAAATATTAAGCTTGGGTCATTAGGATCAACCTACTTAGAAGAATTCTTGCCCATTGTCTTTGAATATCTTTGTACAATCTCCAAATTACTTTTTCCCTAAGAGCAAAGTGTGCATCTATAAGAACTCCTAAACCTATACCTCCCCTAATTTTATCATCACACATCTTGCTCCATTTCACCAAATGAAATTTCCTTTTATCATGTAATCCTAACCACAAAAATGATTGTATAATATAGATTAAACTTTTTTCTATCAATTTTGACATAGTCTAAAAGGGCATATAATATGTTGTAATGACCTATAAGACCTATAATATCTGTAAGAAATCTTAAACCAATACCTCCCCTAATTTTATCGCCACACATCTTGCTAGATTTCACCAAAGGAAATTTCCTTTAATCATGTAATTTTGACCTCAAAAATGATTGTATAATATAGATTAAACTCTTTTCTATCAATTTTGGCATAGTCTACAATGACATATAATATGTTGTAATGACCTATAAGACCGATTTAATTAGTTGCACTCTTCCTACAAACGATAACCATCTACCTTTCCATATTGGTTATTTATTATGAACTTTGCGTATAACTAGATTTCATAATTCTATCCTCATTCTCCCCTTATATAAGGTCATCCCTAGATAAGTTGCTAGTAAATTTGTCTCCTCCATTTGAAGTAACCTACATATCCCTAATTTGATTTGAATTAGGGTGTTTAGGAAGTACATTTTAGATTTTGTCTTATTAACTTTCTACCATGATGCTATTCCATATTCCTTTAATAAGTTATTCAAAGCTCTGGCCTCATTTTTTCTTGCCCTCCCAAAAAGGGTTGTATCATCGTCAAAATGTTGATGGGTGATGTTGTCAGTATTATTACTAGACTTAAGTCCACTTATAAGACCAACTTTGTTAGCCTTCTTCAATTTCCTACCCAAAACCTTTGCCATAATAATGAACATACATGGTGATAGAGGATCTCCCCATCTAAGACTTGTCTTGGCTTTAAATGTTTTTATTGCTAACTCATTGACCAACACTATATATGACTTTGTAGAGACACAAGCTTTGATCCATCTAACCTATTTCTTTCTATATTCAAACTTTTCTAATACTACAAAAATAAAATCCCATTTAACCCTATCATAGGATTTACTCATCAAGTTTTAAGATTATTGCTCTCTTTTCTTAAGTTGTTAAATGCATAACTTCATGAGCTACTATGATCCCATCCAGAATATGTCTCCCTTTCACAAATATTTCTTGTTCTTATGAAATAATTTTATCTAACAGTGGTCTTAATCGATTCAACATCACTTCAAAGATAATATTATATGACATATTACATAGGCTTATGGACTTAAATGAATCAAACAACTCTACATCCTTCTTTTTTGGAATCAAGGAAAGATATGTTACAACTATTTTATAAAGTATTATTTTACCCTAGATTGTTCCACTACCACTAATAAAAAATCCTTCACTATATCCCAATTATGTTGATAGAATTCTACAAATTACCCATTCAAACCTAGGGATTTATCCTTATCAAAAGAGAAAATAGCTAAATGAACTTCTTCTAGAGTAATAGGCTCCATCAATTTCTTATTTTCTTCATTTGTTATAACTTAAGGTACTTCTTGTAGATGTTTATCATTAAGAACTTCAAACTCCTATGATCCTAGAATTTCTAGTAAAAAAACCTTGCCTTCTTTCTTATTTCACTATGGTTTTCAATCCAAACCCTTTCTACTAATTTAATTCTACTAATTCTGGATATTGATCTCTATACTATTGCCATCCTATGAAAAACTTTGTATTTTTATCTCCTTTTAACCAAGTTTGTCTTGATTTTAATCTCCAAAATTTCTCTTCCTTACTCAAAATATTATGATATTCACTAGGCAACTCCCTTTCCTTTGAGCTTGGATTATTATAATCACCATTTTGTAAATTAGAAAGTTTATATTTTAGTTCTTCTTTCTTCTAAAAATTGTTTCTTAAAGTGTTCTTGTTCTATTCTTTTAATCTAGATGTCTTTGATTTTAATTCATTTTGGAAGTGTATACAACCCACCATTTTCTAAAGAATTCCACATTTTTGCCATCATATCAACAAATTGAGGATGGTCTTCCCACATTTTATCATATTTAAAATATGATCCTTTTTTAATTCACTTACCACCATTTTAACTCTTATTGGCCAGTGATTTGAAACGGTCTTTCTCTAGGTATTAATTTTAGCACAAGTTCCTTCATCTAGATTTTTTTTTTAATAAGCTATGTATGGCTTCTATTGGGGGCCACTCCCATTATAAAAACAAAATAGTACATTGCACTCACTACATTTCTGACAAGTTAATTAAAGCATATCCAACTTTACCTTTTGATCAAAGATATTATTTAATTGCCTTTCTATCAATCTCCATCTTCCTAAAATTTCTAATTTTCCACAATCAACTCCTTTTTTAAATTCTACACCTCTAATGGCTAAAATATTTGTTGCCTAACTTCTATATCTATAAACATATTGTCTATAACAACCTTATAATTCCTTAAATTTTTTTAGGGTTCTTATCCATTCCCCTAATATTTCAAGATATTATTTTCATTGTTATTTTTTTATTTTATTTGTGAGTTTAGCCCCACTTCTTGTTAGCACTTGTGATATTTTGTTTTCCCATATCAATATCCCTATGGGTTTATTTTTCTCTTTGTTTTTGCTTCTTGGGTATTCCTCTATTTTTTTCATTCCCAACATTACTTTCATCTTCATCAATCTCTTCAATCTTCTCACACAACTTATAGTAAGACTTATCATGTTTAGATTTGCCTTGTTTTGAAGGATCTAAAGTGCAAGGAATAACCTCAAAAGGACAATCTTCTTTATGTTGTCCTAGAAACCCTAAAGTGAAGGATCCTCTTCTATAACAATTACCTTCTTATTATGCTCTAAAAAACCTAAATTGTTATGGGTTTCCTCCATCCTTATTTCTTTATTATGTTGCTCTTGAAACCCTGAAGTGCAAGGGATAACATCTTCCTTCCTTTCACTTTTATTACTTTGAGAGAATTCTATACTACTTGAGAAAAATGAAGATGATTTACCTGGAATAAACTTGACCTCTTTTTTTGTATTTATTTTAGGTTTTCTCTCCACATCTTCTTTTGCACCTTTAATTCCTTTTGAACTTGCCAAATGATACTATAGATAGGCTTTCTTTACCTCTTATTTTGGAGTGAAATATCCTTGATCTTATCTAGCTTCTATTACTATATGATTTCCTTGCTTCATATTAAATTTTATCTCATGGTTGGAATTTTTTTTCTCTTTCTTCATAGTTTTCACTTTGCAAACTCTTGTTATGTGTCCAATCTCATAACAATTATGGCAACAAAATGCGATATTTTCATAATATATTTGTTGATCCCATTCTCTTGATTCAAATTTTATATTAATGTATTATGGCAAAGGTTTTGAAATATCCATAACAACACATATTCTTATATATATAGTATGCTTTCGCTCCTTAGTAGTTAGTCCTTCCTTTATGAATTCCCTTAGGGTATTTCCAATATTCTTCAGAACATATTTATTTATAAGCTGATATGGAAATCCAAAAAACTTAACCCATATGAGAAGCTTCTTAATAGTTTCTATCTCAACATAAAAAAATTCATTCCATGGTCTCAAATAAAGTGCATCTCTTCCCCTAAACCATGGGCCACCAACCATTATTTTATCCCTAATTTTTAAACTATAAAATATGATGAGAAAATTTTCTTTAGGAAGAAAAGTCACAGAGTAATTTGAATTTAATCCCCACTTCTACTTGATCCAATTTTGAATCTCCAAAAACCTTGGCCATGATCTATGAAACTTACATATTAACCCTCTACTTTTAAGAACCATTATATCATGCTCAATCATCTCATCCTTGATACTCACTTTTGGTGTAACATTTGCTACCTAGATCAAACTTGTCATGTATTCATTCTTCTGCTTATCTCCAACTTGGGTATCCATACTTCTAACTAGGGCATCCTGAATTTCCATTAGGGCTTCTAAATATGACTTTCCATATAGACTAGCTAATGGGGTTTGCTCTTGGCTTGAACTCCCTCTTGGCTCACCTTCCCTCTTGGCTTGCACTTGCTCCCAACTTGCACTCTCTCTTGCCTCACACTTGCTCCTGGCTTGCACTCCCTCTTGGCTCATAATAGCCCTTGTCTCTTTTTTTCTATGTATTCCTTTGATTCAACAATTTCTTAGAAATAATGTTCCACGCATTCATGGTAAAATTTTGAATCATTGAAGCACTCTAGATGAATCCACTGCTCTTTCACCATGACTGAATCTTGGTTTGCACTCTCTCTTAGATCATGCTTCTTCTTGACTTGCATTAGATTTTCTTCAGTTGGATCACACTTTGCTTTCTACTAATTGCTCACACTTCCTCCTCACTCTCGGCTCACACTCACACTTGCTTTTGGATCCACTCATTCCTAACTCATGTTGGCACTTGATTTCGGCTACACTCACTCCTAGTTAATGCTCACACTCACTGCTACACTCCCTCCTAGCTCGTGCTCACACTCACTACTGCACTCCCTCCCAACTTGTGTTCACACTCTATACAAAAGTATTAAATTTGATAAGTTCTTTCATCTAGATTTGAGAGTATGCATATGTCTAATTTTTTTGCTATTAGGTTTTGAACTCTCCTATTATTGATCCATGTATAGTTGTTTTCTTTAAACTCAACCTCCCAAAATATTATTGTTTTAAATAAAAACTGAGGAATATCTCATACTTTAGGTTAATTTCCTAATTTTGCCAAACTTGGTTATGGTATTAAAATATCACATGATCATGAATCATGTTTCTTGGTCTTTACTTCTCATAAAGGCTTCAATCCCACTCCATACTTCTAATTTGCCTAATTGATTTGTAGGTCCATAAACATTAATAAGGATGAAATGAATATCTGCAAAGTAGCATGTGGCTAAAGAGGCTATCCAATGCCTAGTTTTATGAATGGTTACACGAGAGGTTATAATAGGATTCTAAAATGTCAGGATTCCCCCTATCGCTCCTTTAGAATCCACAACATCCCTTTCACATCTTGCTCATACTACTTTCATAGTTTTGGAAACTTCTTCCTTTATCATTTTAGTTTCCTATATACAAAGAATATCAGGCTTATTACTTAAACAAAGGTCCCTAATACACCTCTACTTTGAGTGGGCATTAGCACCCCTTACATGTCATGAGATGGTAATCATATCGCATTAGGGGCTACTAGCCCCATCTACAAATTACCAATATCATTTTGTTGTTTAGTAAAGAGAAGTTCAACCAACTTAGTTTGTGTTCTTTTCTCTATGTTTGCTCTTGCTTCCCTAGATCTCACTTGATAATTTGAAGGTTTTCCTCTTTTTACCTTGTCAAAAGTAGGTCTTATTATTCTATTCCTCAATATTCTTTCATAACTTTGTTTTTCATCAAATTTAACCTCTCCTAGCTCTACTACGAAATTTTTTTACTTGTCCTACTCATTTTTTAGTATATCCTTGTAAATATTAGAGGTATTAAGATTTAACACTACATTTTCTCTACCAATTTTTTTCTCTTGAATGGTGCATGGTACTTCAATAGAGTCTTCAAAATTTTATGAGACACATTCCTTAGGTTCATTGAGAACATTCATCCCTAACTTAGGATCAAACTAAATAGACGGTTCCTTGTTACTATGTTGAACATGTTAAACTATGTCCTTTAAATTTTGATCTACTTTTTCTTCATAGGCTAAAGCCTCAAAAGAGTTGGTATTTCTTCTAATATCCTTCCTTATTGGTCTCCACTATTTATTTTCTTTTATTTTTCTAGATCTATTTTTGGAAGTTGAAAACCATCTTCATCCATATCCATTTGTAAGTTTCTCTTGCAATTTTCTACATATGATTTTGTTGGGCTCTTCTTAGGGAATGATCTCTCAATATCCTCCACCTCATGAAATATTCTACATATAAAAGATATATTTTCAAAATATATGGTTTGGTTCCACATATTATCTCCATACTTAAGAATGATTGATTTTGGTAAAACTTTACTTATATCAATCATGACCAATATCTGAGCATAAATAGCCAAGAATCCATATTTTGTAGTATCTAAAATCTCAAAGAATTCTCCTAGAGTGTTGCCTATTGCCTTGAAGGTATCTATTTCCTAAAATTCAATGGGTAACCCAAACTGATACTAGGGATAGATTTACATTTTAAGGTGAAAAGCCTTCATACCAGCGGGTAAGGAAGAGTCATGCTCTTCCCATAAACCAAGGATCCCCTTATAGGATCTTTTCTTTTTCTTCCCTAGAACAAAAAAATAGCTAGGAAGAAAACTTTGGAAAGAAAGTATAGAATCACTCTTGGATACTTCCAAATACTATTAATTCATTTTCTCAAGGTTGAAGCCCTTGGCTAATACCCATTAAATTTACCAAAAATCGTCCTATCTTGGAGCAATGAGGATCTCTCTAAGGTGCGCTTACTAACCTCTAAAAGTAGATAATATTCTAAGAATATAGCTATATATTGGTCCATGGAAAGGAAACTAAAACTCAAAATCTATTGAAGTTTATCAGAATGTCCTATAGCAAAAATAATATTTGATAAAAAATTATAATAATTTGCATGCAAAATTTTTGAGATAAAGAAGGGAAAAAGGACTTAGCTGAAATTTTCTATATTCAGATAGAATCTCTTGTATCACTGAAATCCTAGCCCTTCATTGCTCTTCCTATCATCCGAACCCTAGATGACAAATATTTGCAAATTCAATTTTTGTGACTTGAAAAATCGTCATTACCCTTATTCTGGATGGTTGACTTCATAGGGTCATATCTCCTTCAATATTTACTTTGATGTTTTCCATTGGTAATATTTTATTTATTTTATAACATTAATTTTTTTCATATAAACTATTTATTATAATTTTTGTGGTTGCACTTATGCTTTAGGAAGGAAACTAGAAATCCAATTTTGGTAAAGTAAACTATGATAGTACGATGTTTTGGAAATATTACTCTACTAAGATGCAATACATAGAGAGTTGAGGTGGAGTTTTGGTATTGTGAAGTTTTTTGTAGGAAAATATCGAGGAGGATAATTTATAGAATTTTGTAATCACATAGAAAATTGAAGATCCAAAAAACGAAAATCAAGAATTCAAACTTTTTATATAAAATGATATAGATATCTAGCTATAGCAACTCAATTGAGATGAGAACTGAATATGTTTGTAAACTCTCAAGATCTAAAGGAGTGAGTTGTGATTTCTCAAGGGTGAGGGACCCAATTACAACCCCTTGTTCTCCAATAAAATAATATATTGTAAGCCAAATCAAAATCCATTTGCTTTTAGGTCAAATTTATAAGCTAATTGCTCCACTTATTTGTTTGATTATATTGTCTATTAATCCTTAGTGAGGAGTATTTTTCACCTAACAAATAGTCATGTAAACATAATATTTATCATTTATTTATGTTCTAGATAAACTCATGAGCCTTGTGAGAGTCATCAAAGAGTTTCCAAAAGGAGTTTATGCTACATGAAGGGTTAATTCATATAGAAATTAATTATTTTATTAGATATCCCATTATATTGTATGTGTAATTTGATGTGCATTGCATTGATGATCTTGATGAAAAAAATTCCATTTTTGATTTCTTACTTTATTTTGATTTAAGATCTAACTCTTGGATTTCCAAGGGACATACTTTCACATATATTTCTTCCATAGATGTATATTATAGTGGTATTCATGATGGGAAAAATGTTAAATGGATCTAAATAATTCTTGAGTAATTAGTTAAAGTAAGTCTCATTATTAGGATAATTACAGTGTGATTCACATGGTTTGCAATATAATTGTTCAAAGATAGGGAGCCATGATGGAGAGCGAGAATGCAGGCGAGCGAGTGGTGGATGGAGAGCGACCGGGAGGATGCGATAGAAAGGAGGCAGGATGGTCAGGCGAGGGTCCTGGAGGGACAAGCCATGGCAGTGATGACGGGGTAGGGCCCGATGCAGCAGGGGCCCAGGCGGATGGGTCGGACAGGAGCGAAAAAGACCCTCCTGACAAGGAGGGACCAAGAGGCGGGGTAAACCTAAACCAAAAAGGATCCTACGCCCAGGTACTAAGTCCAGGATCCCCAACAAAGCAACCCACCCAGGAACTGCTTCCTTGTGGAGCATATTTGGTCATCCCTGAAGACCTAATGGACAGCTACCTAGAGCTTGAGCATTTCACTCTGATTGGCAAGTTCGTAGGAGGGCGACCAGACATGGAGACCATTCAAAAATGGGATTTTTCCAAGTGGAAGACCAGCGGCAACATGGAAATTGTTGCCCTCTCTCGGGGGTTTTTCGCCATCAGGCTCAACACTCAGGAGGACTGCTGCAACATCTTGGTCGGGGGACCATGGTTCCTAGGGCGCAGGAGCCTTTTTCTTCGGAAGTGGGGAGAGGATTTCAACCCTGAAACCCAAAACATAAATGTAGCTCCTCTGTGGGTTAGGTTGCCCAACCTCCCTTTCCAATGCTGGCACGAGAATGTCATCAGAGGGATAGCCCGGTCCATAGGTGAGCTCGTTGCCATTGATTCTTCCACCAAGGTCCGATCCAGGATGGTCCATGCCCGCTTTTGTGTCTTCGCTAACCTAGAAATAGAGTTACCCACTTTCATAAACTTGTATAGAGGATCACGCATCATCAAGAGGCAGCCCATCGAGTACGAAAACAAGCCAACCTTTTGTACTCACTATCGCACTCAAGGTCACCTCCTGAATCAGTGCCCTATCTTGAGGGCCCAGAATCAAAAGGTGATAGGTCCGAACAAGGGCATGCAGAGGAACCAGGGTATTCCCCCTCTCAACAAGGAGCCGGTGCTAGGCCCGAAACACATCATGCGTAATCCCACCCACCAAGCACCTCAGGAGGAAGGTCAGAGTGATGTTCCAGATCAAGGCAAGCAAAACCGTGAGCGAGGAGAAGCCTCCTCGTCAGCCCAAAAGGAGTAGGAGGTGCTCTCAAAATCCTCGCTTCACACCAGTCCTAGCATAGAGGATCCAGTTACCCAAGTACAGACCCTTCCCAAAATTGTTGTTCCAAATTCTTTTATGGATGAGTACCTGGCGGGCAATAGGAAATCCCCAAACCGCTCGAATAGGGGTGAGGTACCCCTTTCTCCTTTCTCTGAAAAAGAAGGCCCATCCGTCTCTGGGAGAATCAGCCCCAGAAACACCAGGAGCAGGAAACAGGCCATTGACTATGGCAGCGAAAGGAAAAGAGGGAGACCCTCTGTCAATGAGAAGAGAAACAAGGAAACGACGGAGGACATCACAAATGGAACCCAGTTGATGCTTTTCTCTGATGATTTCGACAACCAGAATGACAAGCAAGGAACCAAACCCCCCTTCCAGCTGGTGAAGGGAGGCAGGAAAAACCCTAAACCCTCGAAATGAAGGTCCTCTCATGGAATGTGAGGGGCCTCAATGGGGCAGCCAAGCAGCGGTTGGTGGTTGACCTAAGGAAAAGGATCAATCCTTCCATCTTCATTATGCAAGAAACCAAAATCGATGAGCTCTCTTCTCGAAAGTCTGCCAAGGCCATTTGGGCCAAAGGAGAGTGCCTTATCAGTCCAACTCAAGGCACGTCAGGTGGGCTCATGTGCCTTTGGGACCCTACCTTGGTTGAAGGAAGGCTTTTGTCATCCTCGAGCGGGATCCTAAACATTTTGTTTCACTCCAAGACCAACAATCAGTCTTGGATCCTGTCCAACATTTACGCTCCAAATTCCCCCATCGAGCGGGCCAAAATGTGGGAAACTGTAACTCAAATGAGGACCACCTTCAACACCTTTCCATGGATCATAGGAGGAGACTTCAATAGCCCGTTGCATCCGTCTGAGAAGAAAGGAGGTAACGACTCTTTCAGTAGAAGCATGGAGGATTTTAGAGGTTTTGTCAATACCAATGAGCTCATGGATGTTAAGCTCAAGGGGTCCTCTTTCACTTGGAGCAACAGGAGGATTGATAGTGGGCTCATCCAGGTGAAGCTGGATAGGTTCCTCATCTCTCAAGAAGCTATCCCTCTATTTGGTGATGCCACCCTATTGGCCTTACCTCGGATCGGATCAGACCATAGTCCCATCCTCCTTGAAACTGGCAGGCCTCCCTCCTTCAAAACTCCTTTTCATTTCGAAGCCATGTGGACTCTCCACAAGGATTTCAAAGATCAAGTGTCCTCATGGTGGCATCAAAATTTTGGAGGATCCGCCACTTCTCGGCTAGCTCAGAAACTGAAGATGGTCAAAGAAAACTTGAAAATCTGGAACAGGGAGGTTTTTGGCAACCTTTTTGCCAGTAAAAAGGCCATTACTAAGAAACTTCAGGAGATGGAAAGGAGAATCGAAGTTGGGGACCATAACAACCCCACTAGGGAGGAGGAAAGGAACCTCCTAGCAGAGTTCCATAACATCCTAGCTAGAGAGGAAACCTTATGGAGGCAGAAGTCAAGAGACATGTGGGTCAAGGAAGGTGATGCTAACACCAGGTTCTTTCACGCCTCCACTATGCGACACAGGGCATCCAACAAGATCAGGGAGATTGTGTGCAACAATGGATCATCCACCAAGGACATAGTTGAGATCAGGGCTGAAGCGGTGTCCTTTTTCTAGAACCTCTTGGGAAGTGCCCCGGAGGGTGACAGCCAAGCTCAGGATACTCTCCTATCAAATATTCCTTGCATCGTTCCTCAGGATGTGAACCTCAGACTGGTGGAACCTTTCTCCCATGATGAGATTAAGGAGGCCTTATTTTCAATGCAACCTGATAAAGCCCCTGGGCCGGATGGTTTCTCTCCGAGGTTTTTCCAAACCCTATGGGATGTGGTGGGGAACGATGTCTATGAGGCCATTAGAGAGATCCAATCAACCAAAGTTGTCCCTCATAGTTTCAACTCCACCTTCTTGGCCCTCATCCCGAAAGCCTCTGACTGCAAATCCATCTCTGATTATAGGCCTATCAACCTATGCAATATCATCTACAAAGTGTTGACCAAGGTTATGGCCAACAGGCTGAAGCCCATTCTCCCCCTTATCATTGATCAGTCTCAAGGTAGTTCGATGAAAGGGAGGAACATCCTGGATGGGGTCATCTCGATCCATGAAACCCTGCATTCTACCTCAATGACCAAGAAGGTTGCCCTTTTCCTCAAGCTTGATATGAACAAGGCCTTCGATAGGGTTGACAGAGGTTTCCTTCGGGAGATCCTCCTCAAGTTTGGCTTCCATCCCCTATGGGTTGACCTCATCCAGGGCTGCATTTCCTCCCCCTGGTTCTCTATCTTAGTCAATGGCTCTCCTGCCGGTTTCTTTCAGAGCTCAAGAGGTCTACATCAAGGGGATCCTCTATCCCCCATCCTTTTCATCATCCTCATAGAAGCTTTGGGAAGAGCCCTCAAGGATGCCCAACAATGGAAGAAGGTGACCGACATCCTCCCTACCTCGAGGATTGAGGTGATCACCCATCAACAGTTTGTGGATGACACGCTCCTATCCACCATAGCATCAGTAGCTCAAGCCAGATCCATCAAACGAATCCTAGGACTCTATGAGAGTGTTGTCGATCAAAAAGTTAACTACATCAAAAGCAAGATTTTTTTTCTCAACACCCCTGTCAGGCATCAAGTTCAGATTGCAAGGATCCTGGGGTGCTCTATTGACTCCCTCCCCACTACCTATCTTGGCCTCCCTCTCTTCTGCGGGTGTGCTAAGGAAGGGATGTGGAACATGGTGCTCGAGAGAATCCACAAAAAGTTGGCATCATGGAAAGGCAAGTTCTTATCCCAAGCTGCCAAGGCAACCCTCACTATGGCATGCCTCCAAGGGATTTCGACCTTTTTCATGTCTATTTTTAGATTGCTTGCCTTGGTTCTTCACAAGATTGAGCAGACCCAATGAAACTTTCTTTGGTCAGGCAATGAAGACAAGTCCAAGTTTCCTTTGGTGGCCTGGGACAAAGTTTGCAGAAGCAAGAAGCAAGGAGGATTAGGGTTTAGGAGAATGGCCAAGATGAACCTAGCGCTCATTGCCAAACACACCTGGAGGATCTTGGCAGATGAACCGGTAGAATGGGTTAGAATTGTCAGGAGGAAATACCTCACTAACACTTCCTTTCTTGAGGATGGGATTCCCACTAGGGGGTCGACTTTCTGGAAAGCCATTGTCCAATCCAGGTAGCTGATCCAAGATGACATCAGGTGGATCCTTGGGGATGGCCGGAGCATAGATTTTTGGAAGGATAGGTGGGCCCTAGAGGACCCTCTCTCTGAGTAGACCGGGTTGGTTCACCTTAAAACTTTTCTTGATAACAACTTTGGGCAGAGGGTGGCCAATTTCATTGAATGGAGAAATGGCTCCCTACAGTGGAAATTCATTGATGCAGAGGGGCTAGAGACTGAGGCCGACTTCCTATCCTCCATCCTTAAGGACATCATCATACCCACCAGCAGAGGTCCGGATCGAATGATTTGGAGGGGGACCGATGATGGTGGATTCTCTATCAAATCTACCTATGAATTCCAATGCAAAGGGCTGAAATCGGACTTTCCTTGCAACGTGGTCTAGAGGAAATGTTTGATCCCAAAGGTAAATTTCTTCTCATGGATTGCCTTTCAGAATAAAGCTCTCACAATTGACAATCTTCACAAGAGGGGGTTTGCTATTCCCAATAGGTGCTATCTGTGTGAGTCTGCCTGTGAGTCCTCTGACCACCTATTCTTGCACTGCATTTTCACTGGGTCGGTCCTTGGCTCCATCCTCTCTACCTTTCAGATCCAATGGATTCCCCCAAGACCATTAAGGAGGCTTTCTTCCAATGGCCCAATCCTTTTAAAAATCCCAAGCTCCGTTTCCTGTGGAATGCTTGCTTCCACCATTTTTTGTGGTAGATATGGTTGGAACGCAATGGTCGGGTCTTCGGTAATCCTCCCAGGGATCCTCCCTTAGTCGCTCATAGGGCCATCACCTTTGCCATTGAGAACTCCAAGCTTATCCCCAACCCATGGCCCAAGCATGTGTTTGAAGAGGGTTTGTTCAAATCCTTGAAGTTATTAGGGGAGATCAAGGAGCGGGAGGATCCATGGTTATCCAGGAAGGACGTCAGGTGGGTCAGGCCTCCTCAAGGATGGTTGAAGTTAAATTTTGATGGGGCCTCTCGGGGTAACCCAGGGGCGGCCGCTGCGGGTGGATCAGTTAGAGACCATAATGGACAGCTCATCCTAGATTTCTATGAAAACTTGGGGTTTCAAACCAATCATGTTGCGGAGGCCAGAGGACTTATGAGAGGACTCAAGCTCATTTCGGAGGATCCTCGACCCTTGGTAGTTGAAGGGGACTCACTAAACATCATTAACTACATGATGAATTCCCAGGATCCGACATGGAAGGTTTTCAATGTCATTTCTGAGGCCAAGAACCTCCTCCTCCGGAGGAACCTGGTCCAAGTCAAGCACACCTATAGGGAGGGCAATGGTTTAGCCGACCACTTGGAAAATAAGGGATTACTATCCACATGTCTCGTGGTGTGGCGGCAGTTGTTTTCGATGGACGTGGAGAAGGTCGCCAGCCAGGATATCGCTAATGATTCCACATAAGCAAGAAGAGAGGATCGGGCTTGGGCGGACGGGCACGGGGAGCGGGGAGAGGATATTCGGGTTTTTAGAATGGATGCATCTATTTCTTTTTGTTGTTTTTCAGCATGTTTTACCTCTAGTTTGAGGTTTCTGATGTAGCCCTCCTGGGCATTACTATGTTTTTTTTTGGTAAGGTTTACTATGGTTTCTACTGTACTAGCCCAAGGGGCTCCTTTTGTTACTAAGGGTTGCGGCCTCTCATGTTATAAGGTTTTGGGATCCTCTTAAAAAACCCATTTTGTATATAAAATATCTACTTACCAAAAAAATCATGGTTTGCAATATTGTGGATCATCAATGGAGTAAGATAATTGATAATTATGTGTACTTTATTTTCTAGCTTCATTAATGGAAGTTACTCAAACTTGAGAGATGATGGCTTGATTGGTCAAACAAATTTTATGCTACATAGGTAAGAGAGGATGGATTGATTGGTTGTGTTCAAGAAAAAGGTTATGTAAAGAAATTGTGGTAGATATCGATGAATCATCAATATTTATGGATTCTTTATGAAATTTTAGGACAAATTTAAATTTGACACTTTTCTTCATTTTCTCTTAGGTAATTCACTTTTTTACATAAAAATATTCACTTTTAGCCTACAAAATTTAGAAATTTGAATTGAGTGACAAGATTATTCTTGTAAATACTCTAATTTTGGGAGGGAAAAATATGGTCAATTCATAATGAATGTGAATGTTTCACTTGCACATCAATTTTAGTTTAGATATGCCCATCCCCAATACCACTAGATGCTTTAGAACAATGGTGATACATTACTTTGATAAGTTGATCATAACTCTTGGTCATTGGTTCAAGTTTATGTTTGGACATTCATATGAGGAAAGCACTATGTTTTTATTGTAAAGTGGTGACATCATGTAGGTTTGTGAAATGTATATATTCGCCTTCTCAAACAACATGGAGATGATAATAAAATTTTCTTCTCTTATTGGAGTTGAGTTGTTGTGTAGTATGGTATTTAGGAAGCCTTGTATTAAGACAATCATCCTCATGGAACATGGGTTTGAATCACATCCCTTTAATGTACTTGGCAATGGAGGATTTTTGTGTTTGGTGCTTGTATGGATGGTGTATCCTTGACCAAGAAACCTATTCTGAAGCCAAAATGCCCTTATGGTCTTATAGCTATAGGAGAATGCACTATGAAATGAATTATAAAATGGCAAATGGGGAGGGTTTATTTCTTATTTTTCTTTCTCTTGAATAAGAAAATAATTTTATTACTTGTTTTACTTCACCTTGTTCAAAAATGAGCTTTAAATATTAAATTGGATTGTTGCATTTATAAAACTATCACATGGATTCACCTTGGCATGATATTATACAAAATAATTCCAAGCATGATTACAATTTGACTCTATTTTTTAATTTCTATTAATTGATTTGGCATTTATTGAAAAATGGTGGATGCATTACTATTTGCAACTATCATGTTTATGATTGCACTTAAAGAATGAATGGTGGTATATACCAATTCATAAAAGTATAATGCATACTCTATCATTGAAATAAGCTTTGGTAAGTGTTATATGTGTTTGCACTATAGTAAATTTCTCATCTAATTTTGCAAGTGATGGAGAGTCCTGTACTCCTACATATGGGACAAGAGTGGACTAACTTTGTCTATCCTTGGATAAGACAACAACAAACTATGTTGGTCAATGATTTTGATTTCCTTTCTTCACCTAGTCATTACCTTTTTGCCAAAAACCTTAAAATAAGAATAGAGTTGAGATTAAGAGATATTTTACATGTGTCTCCAAAGCATGTGTCCTTAATATTGATGGAGATAATATTTTCACTTTAAGCGGTGATCACATTTATTGATTGCTTTTTCAGCTTTTCAATGTACAAGCATGAACTTAGCATGTTTTTAACCAAGGGTAAGACAATGCATTGCTTGGACCAACAATTATAATTTTATGGATCTAAAAGGGTGTAATTCAACCATTGGCCTCAAAAGAGAATGTTATTCATTTAATATACTATAGGTGCCCATTTTACCATTGCTTTTATATTTGTTTGTCTTTGTTGCTACTATGACTTGCAATCTCTCTCTCTCTCTCTCTCTCTCTCTACTAATATTTTCAACCAAGATCAAAAGTTGCCACTTGAGGATTGATTTCAAAGGCACATCAAATCATTTGTATTGATTCCAAATGTGATATCTCCTTCTTATTATGGCGATAATATAAGAAACATAAAATATAAATGAGTATTATTTATGCCTAATAGTGGATGATATTATCCTTTATGCCCTAGGTGTTAAATATATTATTTTATTACATTATGATTTTCTCTAACTTATGCTTTCTATGGATGATCATAATGTAGTATATTCATGAATGCTTTGTTAGTTTTTCCTTAGATCAGGATAGTTTCAGCTTTAATTGTATGATTGTTGATTTTCTATCTTAGTTTAAGTTTTTTGGTATATATTATAGTAATTTGTGTAATTGTATGAGATATCCCCTTTTCCTGTAAATATTTTGGTTAACTTGACATGAAATCCACCTTTTAAGACTTATTTTTCATTTTTTAGCACCTGGGGTTTAGTAGGTTTGTTGTTGTTGGTTTTGTATTGGCTACTACTTTTTATCGTAGGCTGAGTAGTCTCACTATAGTTTTCCTATTTCTCTTAGGGCTACCCTTGATATTCTATTTTGTTTTGCTATGAAGGTTTTTGGTGGCTTTCTTGCTTAAGGATTATTTTTTGTCTATACCCTAATTGCCCTTGAGTAAGTTTTTTGTTTTTTCCTTATGGTTATTTCCACTTCTTCCAAGGGCCTCCTAATGACTACTAGATATAAGAAAAATAATTCCTAAAATTCCCAAGAATAGAAGAGTATCTAACTCATTTAATTACTCATGAAAATTATATTGTCCATCCCTTAAAGCTTAATCATAACCATAAACTCTAAATTAAAGACTGGATAGATATATATTCTAATTCTAATAAAGAAGAAGATCCAAATAAATACTATTATGATACCTATAGGTTTACCTTATGGTCCTAGAGGGCCTTGCAACCATATGCACTTAATAGCAGTGATAAACATCACATTGGACCGAGATCACTACTTAATGTGGTGATTGTCATAAAATAGATATAAATGCAAATGATGAATGTAGGAAATGTCTCCCCAATGTTCCATACCCATTCTAAGCATCATGAAAAAGACTAGCTATGTATATGACAACCTTTAGGGAATATTTTGCCTATCATCTAGACAATCATAGACATGATAATGATAAGCAAATGGAGGCTACTACGAGAGAAACAAATAAATAAATGTAGGATATTATGACCAATATCACTCAAATTTTGAGTATTAATAGAAAATCTAGATTGTAAGTTGTTATATCTTATTCAAACTTAATCAATAATGCTCCTCCTCCACCACCTCCCTAGCTAACCCTAGGGTTACTTTACCTGTATCAATTGATCCTTCTTTGAGAAATTATCAAAGCCAATATCTAGCCCCTGATGTAGAATCTTTAGAATTATCTTGGAATGTCCCTAAATTAGTCTATGATGAGAAAAATAAAGGCCAAACATTCATTAATATGTTCACTACATTATATAGGGATTAATAAAAAATCTTTCTCAAATTAATGAATAGAGATTTGGTAGAAAATGTTCTTGATTGGTTTACACCTTTACGTAAACACTCTATAGACTCCCTAGATACTTTTGTCAATAAATTAAAACAAGAATGTGATGATATCATTGAATATAATAGATGCAATGAATGTTTTATAAATGCTAAATAAAACCCTAATGAATCTATGACTAATTTCCACAAGAGGCGGAAAATACTTAAATGTCATGCTAATATGACCATAATTGAAGAGGTTGTTATTATGTATTTATAAACAAGCTTAGACCACATTTTAAATCTAATATCTATGAACATAACATATATGGTTTTTCCTCACTAGAGAAGGTCTTTCATTTTGTTAAAATGATTGAACATTAGTAAAATAAAGAAAGTCCAAAAATCCTTGAAACCTAAAATCCCCCAAAAGAATGTTATATAGGATAGGATTTGTAATGTATCTATCCAAGATACCTCACATGAGATAGAGATATTTGGAGCTCTCATTCATATGTTTACAAAAGCTAAAGGTGGTCTAAGACTTGAGAATATGATACCTCAATGAAACCATGAAGATACTCTCAAGATTTGTCTACCACCTAAGCTTAAAAATCACTATTATAATAATAGGTTTGAAGCACCTACATGGAATAATCCTGGAAAGTTCTATTTTTTATATAGGACTTATAGCCATGATAATTATACTTGTGCAAAATTGCATAAATTTTACTTCAAGCAAACTCTTGGTCCTAATTTTAACATTGATAAAATCAACAATGATATGATCAATTTATCCAATGAAAGAAATAGAGTTTCCAAAAAAAGTATAACCACCCTCAAAATTATAGGTGAGGTATCTATAATACTCTATTTCGAAACCATGAAAAATAAGAACCCAATTAATAACAAAGAGTAAATGAAAATCAATATCAAGGGTTTAATCTAGGTGGCCATCAAAATTATCAAAGTCAAGAATTCAATCCCAATCAAAGCAACCAAGTGTATAATAAAGGAGGGGGTTAGAGCACCCAAAATTATAATTGTGGCTATAAAATACCATTTAGGAAAATATCAAACCATTTATAATTAAGAAAATTCAAAACCCTCCTTTGTCCATCTAGTAATATGCTACAAGCACAAAAACATCAAAAAATATAGAAAACATTAATGGGAAGGCCTCAAACAACTCCATAGAACCATGATTGACACTTAAAAATAAAGAAAAATGATTAAAACTTAAAGCAATTATCTTAGAACCCATGGCAAAAAAGTAATAAGACCTTACCCAACCCAAGGAATAATTGCTTAAAGTAGTAGTGAGCAAAACAAAAGTGTGGGATATAGTTGAAGAGTTGCGTACAAACTCTTGTAAGGTCCCATACTTGGATTTAATTGGGACATCTCCTTATCAACAATAGCAACTAAGAGATTTACCAAATGAGATGGAAATATGCAAAACAAGGGTCACCAATATTATGCCTACCATTCCAAGGTCTTATGAAGTGCAATACATTCAATTGCATAAAGAAATTTTTTGCATGAATGCACATACTAGCCCTAATTTGATTAATTTTTCTTTGAAAAACATGATTGGTGTTTATTATTTGGCAAGGTTTTATGATCCATCATTGATGATAATGATTATATATAATGATACGGTAGTTTATAGGGATTTGATTGATAAAGGGAGTGGTACATGCTTTATGTAGGTTTTGGGCATTATAAAGTAGGTTTGATGGAAGTTCCTATTTTAAGAGATAATGGTTGTTATATTGATATAAATATTTGTCAAGTTGTTTAAGGAGATAGAAAAAATCTAGTTATTTATTGCATTATTAGAAATGATGAATGTAACCTCTACAAAACTAGGTGAGATAGGCATGGAACAACTAATATTTATGTTATCTCTTTATCAAAGCCTTCAAATTTTCTAAATGAAACATGATTTTTTCCTTTGTCTAGGAATTTAATAAAGGATAAAATCTATCATTTCCAAAATTTCTATGAAGATAAACCCATCAGTCATTCTATCTCTGAAAAGTCAATTCCTACACTTATTTTCATTGTCCTAAACTAGAACTCATTATTGGTTTATCTAGTGTTAAGAATTACAAAACCATGTTAGCTCTTAAAGAAACAATCCTAGTCATGTCTAATTTTACTATTATTTATGGGCCTATTCTTGTAGGTTTAAAAATCCTCGATGACTATTTAACCTATCCCTACTCTGCCTAGACTGTTCTATATTTTGATAATTTTTTCTATGTAGTTAAAATTTCTTCTTAATATGATGATCATAGTTTCAATTTTTTGGGGGGAAATAGTGAATGTCTAAGCATTCATTGTTGTCTTGATAATATATATTCAAATTTGTAAATGTTTTCCTTCTAAAAAAGGTCATCTTACAAGTGGTTTGCTAGTTTGATTGATCTTACACCCTCGTTTATGACATGAAAATTAAAGATGAGTTTTCTACTGCATTAAAGACCATGATTGTTATTATGTTTTGATAAAATTTTATAAGCATTTACAATCATACATTGGTCCCCACATATTTGTCTTTATTTTTAGTCACGTGCTAAAATCCACTATAGAATTAGGGGGAAGGGGTATGAGGTTGAACCACCCATTCACATCCTATATAATGTCCTCTTTCTCTCATCCTTTCCTAATGGTGAATCCAATTTTGCGTTCTTGTATGCTAGAGAGGAAACAATCCCTGAATAATACCATAAAAGAGGATTTATTCAAGAGTGTGATCCTAATTAGGGTGGCATAAGTGGTTTGATTATATTTTCCAAGTCAATATTAGTTTTGAATCAAAAAATCTCCCCCCTACTCAAAGCCATTTTAAAGAAGACAAGGTCATGAATGTTGAGCCTACTATAGATATTGATATAGGCATCCCTAAGTAACCATACATAATCAAAATTTTGGTCAACCCATCTAAGGAAAGATAGACCAACTTTATTATCTTGCTTAGAGAATATAAGGATGTTTTTTTCTTGTGAGTCTTTTGACATGCCTAGAATGGATGACGATTTTGTTGTCCATAACATTAGTACCTACAAGGATGTTGCTCCTATATAACAAATGCAAAGAAGTTTCTCTCCTCTCATTCAAGAATTGTGTAAAATTAAAATCTAGAAGTTGTTAGATGCCAACTTTATTAGACCTATTTACTATTTAGAATGGGTATCTAACATTTTACCTATGAAAATAAATAAAATAATGTTTTCTAGATTTGTTGTGACTTTAGAAACATCAACCTAACTTGTCCTAAGAATAAATTTCCTTTACCCTCTATTAATGCTATTGTCAATTCTACTACCAGATATGAAATTTTTTCCCTTATGGATGGCTATTTAGGGTATAATCAAATCCAAATCATCCCCAATGATTAAAAAAACACAACTTTTACTACACCATATGGCATATTTTGCTATTGTATCATGTCATTTGGATTAAAAAATGCTAGTGCTACTTATCAGGCACCATAAAAACTATCTTTCATGACTTTATTGAAAATATAGTGGAGTCCTATGTCAATGGATGTTTGGGTAAGTCTAAAAAGTGAGTTGACCACCTAGCTAGCCTTTGTATCATCTTTGAGCAATTATATCACTACAAGGTTAGGATTAACCCTAAGAAAGATGTATTTGGTATTATTAGTGGTAAGCTATAAGGCGTTATGGTGTCTCATAGGGCTATAGAAATCGATGACAACAAGATCAAGGTCATTGATATTATGCCTCTCCCTCAAACTATTAATGATATTAAATCCCTCTTGGGTAAGCTTGGGGTCATTAAATCGGTTATCCTTTATTTAGCTTTCAAAGCTTATCTAATAAATCATTTAATTAAGAAAGATGTTAAGTTCAAATAAGATAAAAATTCTAACAAAGGCTTTTTGGAATTCAAGAAATTTATTTTACAACCCCCAACTCTTTGCCTACCACACCTACATAAGTCATTATCTTATACATGTCTACTACTCAAGTTTCCTTGGTACTAGTCCTTACTCAACAAGATGATAACAATAAGGAGTATTTCATGTATTATATTAGTTGAACAATACTTTTGTTAGAAAATTGGTAAACTCCCATGGAGAAATATTGCTTGGCCATGTATTTTGCATGCATGAAACTATAATATTATATGTTGTATCAAACAACTTATGTGGTCATAAAACTAGCCCCCTAAGATATCTTCTACAAAAATCTTACATCCCTACTGATACTCGATATGAAAAAGTGATAGCTATGATGCAATAATTTTATCTTCGTATCTTAACACAAAAAACTATACAAGCTTAGGTGATTGATAATTAGTTGGAATCTACTCTTGACCTAACACAATCCTTAAAGGAGGCACTATGTGATGAGGATATAATGGTCATTTCTTGTGCATCTCATGAGTTTGTTATATTTACTTCCTCCATTGCATTGAGTCTAATTTAGTATTTTATTCCTTATGATATTACTAGACACAAAAAAGATCTCTTAGAGTCTTGTGAGGTGGCTAAGAGGTATTATGAATTCAAAGCTAAAGCTAAGTCTGATACACCTTCTGCTTATCGAGACTTTGATGAGGAGCTTCATATTGATACTTGAACCCTTCACTTTCTCAAGTCTCCAACTAGCCAAACTATTCTCATGGCCTTCCACCTAAGTTTTTTTGACATTACTAACAATGTTTTAGAATATGAGGCTTTAAAATTAGGGCACTTGACCACCCAATGCATGAATGTTAAACACATCAAGGTGTTAAAAGATTCTTATATTGTTGTCAATCAGATCTCTAGTGAGTATGTTGTCAAAGCGCCCCATTTTATCCCTTACCATCAAGTGGATATAAATTATTCAATGATTTTGTGTCCTTCTCCATTAGGCATTCCCCAAGATGGTAAAATATCGAGGCTAACTCTTTCACTACATTGACTAGTAAATTAATTCCACACAAAAATATTATTGAAACAAATTTTGTGGTAAAAGTTCATAATGAACCTATGATATTTGTCATCGAAGGCCTAGTGGATGTGCATTCAATCAAGGAAAAAATATTTTTCTCTAAATTCCTCACAATGATCCTTGGTATGACAATATTTTACACTTGATAATCAAACCTATCCACTTATAACTAATACTAAGTACTAGATATGCATTTGTAAGAGAACATTTTGATATGTAATTATTGGATTATTGTACTATCATAACCCTAATGGTGTTCTCCTACGATGCCTTACCTAAGACAAAGCGTCAAAAGGACCCTTTGATGTCCATAATTGTGACTATAGGGGACACTTTAGTAGTCATTCAATAGCTTGTAAATTGTTACGAATTAGATACTTTTGGCCCACAATGAAAGTTTATGCTAATAACTATGTAAATTCATGTGATATGTGTCAGTTCCATAAAGATGAAATTCATGCTCTTTTTTAGGTTCATCATCTAATTGATTCTCCTTGTTTTTTCCACTTGGGGTATTGACCTTGTAGGACATATTTATCCTATATCCTCAAATGGGCACAAGTTCATTATCACAACCATAGAAAATTTTCACAAAATAGGTGGAATTTATGCCACTTACAAATTAGACAACCCTCATTGTCCCAAATTTATCTTTACGTATATTGTGTGTCACTTTGGCATCCCATCTACTCTCATTTTAGACAATGAAACCCTTTTGAAAAATAAATATATGTTGAAATTGACTTTTCAATTAGGAATTCAACTTCACTTCCCATTGCCTTATTATCTAGAAGGGAACAATCAAGTTGAATATAGTAATAATATTTTTGTAATAAAAATGCAATTAAGTAATAAATAAATATCAATACTAAAATTTATATATTGCATCATGGGCATACCACACTAGTACTCATACATCCACAAGGGCAACCTCTTTTCCTTTGATTTATGGTGTTGCTTGAAAATGAATTTACTTCTTTGCTTGATTCTTTTAAGAATTTCTTGAATCATGATGAGTATCCTCAGGAGTATTGGAAAACCCATCTTTCTAAACTTACTACTTTTGATGAGAGATTTCTCTGTGCACTTGAGCATAATAGAGCCTATAGTAGTTGTGTTGTCAAGTAGTATAATTTGAAAATATATTATTGTGTTTTCAAAGTCACGGACCTTGTCCTCCAACTTGAAATGTGCATATAAAATTCAAAGGTAAGTTTATACAAAAATGGCTTGGTCCATATACTATAAAAGAGCTACTTGGATTTGGGGCAATGAAATTTTAAACAATTGATGGAGTTAAGTTGGAGGAACCCAAAAATTCCATGCATGTTAAATGTTTTTATGCATAGTCCCTTTTCGTTAATTGAACAATATTTTTATTTTCTTGGATTTTTTATTGACTTTGTGTTCAAATTTGCACTATTTTTTAGGAACATTCCAAAACATGCATTCACCTCAATCATATTGCAAAAAGAAGAAAAGACAACTAAAAGATAGCAATAAGAAACAAAATAGATAAACAAAGAGGGATAACAAGGATAAGTAAAAAATGGGTGCCTGTGGGCACTCTAATATTTCACATATTATTCATACTTATAGTTCAAATGGATCTTAATTGAGGGGTATTTATAGTGATACCATATCCCCAACGAGAGGTTAACCTTACAATAAAATAATAATAATAAATTACCATTTTAAGCAAGGTTATCCATAAAGGTGGATTGACCAATATAATTAAAGGTTAAATATGAAAGATGCCTATAGGCTTACATAAACATACCCATAGGCTTATATAATCACATAAATGTAGGATACATTAATAGTGCTCATAAGAGCTTCTTCACACTTTTTGTCTTGCCCTAAACAAGATCAAATTATATAACTTTTTACACTTTGGTACCTTATTTTTTATATTTTGATTGTTTTGATTTTTGTTTGTGGGCCTTTGGGAGTGTTAGTCCTATACATCCTTTAGCTTGCCATATCTTAATATTTTTGTGATCTCTTTCTTATCCTAATTGAGATCACCACTTTAAGCAGTGATCCTAGTCATTCCAATTTTTAGTTATCTTCTTCCTGCTTTTATCATTTTTTAACCTTGTGTTATTTTTTGCATATTTTGCATTTTTTTTTGCTCATTGTTTGGTGTTTTACAACTATTTTTACTAGCATTTATTGTTGCTAACTCCAACTACGCATATATAAAATTACCTAGACTTGTATTTTTACATGTGTTCTATTATTGCATTATGACCTTTTGCTTGATTATGTACCTACGTTGTAGGTTTTTTTAGGGAATAATGGCATGATGTATAATAGTTAAAAGTAGTAGTCATTCAATAGTCATCATTCACTTATACAATGAGCTTGCATAACATTCATTTTAGACATATTCCTTACCTTTTGAAATCATCTACCAAAGCATATTAGATACTATAGTTCAAAGTAGGGAGTGAACCCATCCCTACTTTATAGAGGATTTTAGGGTGTACCACTAAGTTGATATGTTACTACATTCAATTGCATTCAAGTTATAACTCAATGGGGTCACTACCTGCACTCATCTATCAAAGTATTTATGGATTTTTAAGCCCTAATGCTACCATAAATATTATAATTTAAATATCACTGGATCGAATATAATGCAACCATAATATAATAAGGTCAAGATAATGATATGAGTAGAATAATATGAGAAAATTAATATGTAATATACAGATTATAATAAATCAAATAACATTCAATAATAAGCAACAATGTGAATGTAATAGCCTTAATCATTCATGTACTATACATGAAGAAAAACTTACAATATTAATTGCTCAAAATCTATGCAATCTTTATTACTCATCTTTCTCTTACAAATATGATAGTAATGATCATGATTGTATGTGATTATTCATGTTATGAAGTATTACCTCCATAATATAGCCATACTAGTGTGACTCTTTGGATTCTTGACTATTACTTTCCATATGCCAAGTCTCATGACTCTTGGCTTCTCTACTTGACATGTGCATACTTAATGAACACTTAACTCTATATTGTATGTACACCTATACATGACACTTACACTTCCATAACTTACAATCCTATTTTGTCATTTTTACATTATATCAAGCTATATACCATATTTGGTGTCATCAATATTTGAACCTTAGTATGAAATACATCATTCGTATGTCTCAAACATTGAACCAAGACCTCTTTGACATTTGGGTAAGGTTTTTGAAACAACCATTTGGGTGAGCTTTTATGAAACACCTATTTCAGTGAGATTTTTTGAAACACTCATTTGGGTGAGCTTTTCTAAACCACCCACTTGGGTGAAATTTTTTAAAAACACCCATTTGGGTGAGCACTCTAAAATATTTGTTTGGGTGAGTCTTCTATACATTACATCAATATATTAAAACACCTCATTTGGAGATTGACCTTCATCGCTTAAGATTTTGTACATTTATCCAAATGTTAGGTCATTGTTTAAGGATGAAATACTATTTACATCTTAATGATTTCCTATTTCTCATAGAAATATAAACTAATTGAATCAATCCAAAGAGCTAAAAAAATACACACATTATGCATTCAATACATATTACACAAATACAACACTACATATAGTAATTACTCATGTACATTTCCATAAAAAATTCATTTTATTTAAATTTTATTACATCAATACAATCCATGCATCTTCTTCTTCTTTTGTCTAGTAGGCCATTAGTAGGATACCCATTCATTGAAGTTGTATGGTCCCCCTCTTGGTTCTTTCGTTGATATATGGTATTTGAAAAACATAAAGCTACTTTGAAACTCATCTTGAATATCCTCTATGTCTTCCTTGAAATCCTTTTTGTAATCTGGAACTGGGTACCATAACAATAAATATATGATTTTTTGGTCAATCCAAGCCATATATTACTCTCACACTACTACGACCAACCATACTGATCTCATCCATGCTACTACCCATGGCTCCCTCCTTTGCAGTGATAGAGGTAACTCTTCAAACCTTCTAACACTTCCCTTAGGATTTTTTTGGCTAGTTCATTGGTCACTTTTTGGTACCATTGTAGGCACTATTGAATCAACTCTTCCATCCTATCAGCACAATGAATGTCATTCACTAGGTTGTCATGTCTCTAAATCAACTACATCGAGTTTGGGTGCTCTACTCGAACCATAAACCCTTCCATCCATTCTTGATCCTAGTACATTTCCATCTATTTATTTTTGTCCAGAAAATGGATAAGAATACCCAAAATTACACATCACCTATAACTAGACTAGGGGTCTACCCTGTTACATGCTTCACCATGTAGTTTTATATATACAACTCACACAATAGATCTTACTAATATGCCAAGATAAAATAATAGGCATCCCAAAATTGACTTAAAAGGTTAAAACTATATGCAACCTCAATAGTATCCTAATCATATAATATAGGATGAGTTTCTTTCGTAACATCAGATAGTATACTTTGTTTGGTGGCCTACACTCAAGTAGTTCAAACACTAGACAACCAAGTGTTGTCATATATCCTTGCATATGCTCTGCTTTCAATCATGGTTCCTTTTTATTTAGCACCCAATTGATACCTTTTTTTTTTTAAAGCAAAAAATCCCTTGCGGGGCCGCCTTGGTCTGAGAGACCACGAACAGGGGGTTCTACACCGTTAAAGTCACTCGAGAGTCGCACCCGACCCTGCCCGCACCAACATTATCAATTGGATTTTGGATACCCAATTCAGCTTTTTGGTAGGGTGGAGATTTGAACCTAGGACCTCCCTTGGAGGATTTCCCTCTCCTCTCCAACTCACCTACAACACCGGGTTACCTATTTGTTCTTTATAAAGTATAACTATTTGATCTTGTGGACCCTCACATTGGCACATCCATTCCTCTTCCTTTTGTCTAATAACCTTTCTATGCAACTCTACATAATGAATAGAATCCCTATTGCTTATAGTGGATCAATTTTGATGTGTCCCACCTCTCCTCCACCTATCTCAACCTCTTCTAGTTCCCATTTATATTAGGGCACCTCACCCTTTTCCTTTGAGGTATCATCTCTCTTTGCACTCTTTCCAATCCTCGATTTATTGTCAAGCAAATTGGTGTCCCAATCGCTCTTCCTAAGATATTGAGTTGCTTGCAAACCCATGGGTGTTGTCCTTTCTAAGAAAGACTATGTCCTCACTCTCACTAGATTATGCACTATCCAAGTAGAACACTAGGGCATACCCCTTGCTTACCCATACGTATATTAATCTCACCTCCAGACTATGAATACCCACTTTCATGTCTTATGTGCTCTCTCTTTTTCACTTTGGAATTTTACACTTCAAATTACTTCTCCCATATATTTTGTATCTTTTTTTTTATATATTTCTACACTAATAATTCCCACTTTTGTATCCTCCATGCTATCCTCCCTCCCACCTTGGACCTCTGTGCAACTTGTCTTTGCTTATCCCCATTTCACTTCCCTTCATATCATTATACTATCTTATGTAAGCGCTCTTTCCATAGCATGAACATCCATACCTTTTGCCCTCATCATGGCTATTTCAATGGCTCTCCCTCCCCATGTCTTCAATACATCAATAGATATGTTTGTTGTTTGTTGTTGCCTTGTTTCTATTTCTTTGCTCCTTCTATATAGGGGATAGTTTCCCCTACCCCTTATTATGGGCTACAAGTTACTACCTTGCCACCTTCGGCCATACCACTCAATTGATCCACTTTTTTTATTGCATGTATTCCTACCCTCTTTGGGCCTTTGATAGTTGATGGTGTAGCTACACGAGTTACCTTTTCAAATCCTTCATCTAAATCTAGGTTGCTTTCAAATCTACCTCATTTCCTTTAGGGATTCATTTTCTTTTGGTATGTTTGGTCCTTCTTTGATCCCTTGTGGCATTGCAATCTCTCACCACTCTACTTGTGATGAGGCTTTTTGCTTCCTCATTGGTTATTTTTATCCTCTTGTTTTTCCTTGTAGGGGATGCTCTCTCTATCATTTCTTTTTTTGTGGATTGTTCTCTCTTTATGACCACATGCCTTTAAGCAACCTATTTTTTCCTAGAATACCTCTAAATAGTAAGATCATTAGCCATGATGTGCTATTACTCTCCTATCTTTACTTTTAAGATAAGAGAGTACTATGACTCTAAATAGTAAGGGTAGTTCTCTCCTATCTCTACTTAACTTTTGAGATAGGATTGTTCTTTCTTTATGATTGCATGCATTTAAGCAACCCATTTTTTTCTACAATACCTATAAATAGTAAGGCCATTAACTTACCGTATTATATGATCTGAGTGGATCAAATAATATGGTAAGTTAAGTATAGAATACTCTCCTTCCATCCCCTTTTTGAGATGTATCAAGAATCGAAGATGATGCTCTACTATTACTAAATATTTCCTAATGTTTATTAGGTAATTCAAGCAAAAATATGCTAGGGTATCATATGGATTAGGTAGTGATGCCCTCGACACTTCACCCCTTACAAATTTGCACTTGTGCCTCTCTTTGAATAAAATTTGAAATCTCCATGTTATATTGAGTTATTTTCTGAAATACTCTTCCCCAACTCTAACAACCTAATGACCCTAGCAATCACTATCTCTATCTTGTAGACCATTGTTCACCCCCTTCTAGGTTATTGGTAAACTCCATGGAGACCTCCTTATCATTACCCTCTAGCCTTAAAAATAGCTCCATCCAACCTTCCTTCTTAAATATTTTCACAACCTTCAAATACCTCTCGAGCTCCATGGTGTTGTCTATTTCTTGGAAATATGACTTTTACACGATAGTTTTCAATATGTGTGACCTCCCAATATATCTTCACTTCCACTACCCACCAATGAAAACCCTATGTTACATGTTCTCTTTTCTTTCATCTTTGATTTACCTCTCCTAACCTTTGTCATGTTTTCTTTTTTACACTCCCTTTAAGATGAACAACCCCAATTTGTTGAGTTTTTTCTTGGTCTTGGTTATGTTCTCCTTTCCCTTGTTTCTATTCTAAACCTTCACTTAACCATTTTGTCTTCCACTTTCTTAGTATAGTCAACATGCCCTTAAAATATCATTTCACATCTATAATGTATCCAACATCTACTTGGCCTCTCATGAATTCTATGTATCCTTTTTTCATAGTTTCATGTCTTACACTTAATATTCTATTAACATACTTTTAGGATATATTTTATCATCACTTCAATTATTTTACGAGTTCTACATTCACATTATTTTAGTTCCTTACAAGTTTATCATCATAATATTTTATCTATCTCACAAACATCATAATCACTTCATTTACATGTATACATGCTTTTGATACAGTTGAAGAATACTACACTATTTGGTACATGCCAATGCACCACCTTGGTACATTATTATATTAGGTGTGTCTTATATTAGAGTGTGAGTTAATATTTCATGTAATGTAATAATGTGTAGAAAATGCACAAGTTTCAAGTAATTATGTGTGCAATTTTTGTGAGTGTGCACATGTGTTCATTATGTAAGAGTGCACATGTCCTTAGAATAGGAAAGTGAAGAGTTTCAAAGAAGAGTGAAGGTCAAGAGTGCAACATATGAGGAGTCACATTCAATTATATATGTGTGACAAAGTATTGTATTTTGTATCGAAATTGCATAGCTTATTGCATGCATTAGTAGACCTTTATTCTATAGTATTTTTAGTATTTTGAGTTATTCTTGTGTTATTCTATTTTATATTATATTCTAAGTTATTATATTAGTTTCATTATATTGCAACTTTATTATATTCAATCTTGTGATTATATTCCTGTGAGTTTTATATTTGGTATAAGGCTTCAAAATCCATCAATGGTATGAGATATGCAACAAGATTGTTTGCACATGATTTGAAAGTTGCAAAAGGCTAGAGTCTTTCCATAAGGTTGAAGGATAACCTGTGAAGACTAGGATCTCTATTTGGGAGAATCAACTTGAAGATCATTGATTATTCAGGGCATAACCAACCCTAATATTAATAGAAAGTTTCAAGGATAGAAATCCCTTGACATCAATATTTGATTCTTAGGTAATGCTAGAAAAGCTATCTAAGATATTGCTACAATGAAAAATTGATATTCAAAAGTTGGGAAACTTTCTACAATAGATAAAGAATACTTTCATCTTCGATTGCTTGAAGGTTGAGTGCTTTCTTCAAGTAAGGATTGATTCAAGTCATAAAAAAAAAGGATATCCATAAGAAGAGGTCCCATTGAATACAGAAGGAGACTCACGAGAAGAGGTCCAATTGGAGACAAAAGGTAACCCACGAGAAGAGGTCCCATTAGAGGCAGAGAAAATAGGAGACCCAATAAAATATGTCCCATAGCTGACAGAGATAGAAGACCCGAGGAAAATCAATCCCATATAAGTTAGAGATAAAGAGGATACTCGAGGAAAGAGGTCCTAGAATTAGCAGATATAGGATACCCAAGAAAGAGGTTCCATATAAGCCATTGAAGGCAAAAGAAAAGACCTGAGCAGAGAGACCCTCTTGAAGACTAAAGAAGTTTATTTTGAATAAGTAAGAAAATAGAGAAAGAAGAATTTATAGAAAGAGTGCCTACATCAAGTTTGGTATAATCGTCACCATTCGATGACAAGCCCATAAGAGATAGAGGAGACTCATTAAAGGAGGTTCCAGTGAAGATTGAGGCAGAACTTGAAAACTTCAAGACAATAAGGAGTCTTGAAGACAACAAGGTTTGAAGATAGACCAGGCAATATTTGGAAGGCAAGTATCTTTCCAAAGCTTGCATACATCAAAGGCCAACAAGTTTGTGAAATAGAAAATAAGATATATCTATAGACTTGGCTAAAAAGAAAGCTACATTGGAAATATAGCAAGTAAGGGTGAAATCTATAGTATTTGAAGGATCATACAAGGAAGAGAAGAGAACAAAATTAAATAAAAGTGGACAACACATTTAAAGGCAAAGAAAGAGTGTTATGCAACCAATAATAGAGATGTCTAATTTTTGGACATAGAAGAAGACAACAAGGCAACAAGATTTAAATGTTCAAGGTAGCAACATAGAAGGCAAAGAACATTGAATATTAAGTTGGGTAAAGTGCATTAAAGGGGACAACATAGAAGTTTAAGTTTTATCTTTAAGATCACCCTACATAAGTGTCACCTACACTAACACCTACATAGAGAAGAAGATGTTTAGTATAACAATAAAAGGTAAGGAAATCTTATTGAAAAGTGTAGCTATTAGCTCAATTCAATCCACTTGAATCTACACAGAGAAGAATAATGCATTAGAAGTTTTTTTTGGGCTATTCTAAGAGGAACATAAGCAAGAAGACAAAGCATTAACTCAGTGATAGAGGTCTAGCACCGAAAATCACATAGGATCCAACTGCCAAGCAAATTTGGAAGTGAAACGACATCAGACAAAGCATCAGGGAGAAATGCAATGAGAAGTGAAATGTTGGATAGCAAGGCAATATAAGGTTGATGCAAGGGAATCATAAACTAATACCATAGCACATTGGAAGAGAGAGAACCATTTACTAACAATAATTTTTTTTAGCAATATCTCTTAAAGTCTTAGAAAGAATGCAATAGTACCTGCAATATAGAGCACCCCTAAAGAAACTAGTGTCACCATGGAAGAAAGCATCACCTAGGTAGCCAATGCCATTGTGTACAACAACGATAATGCCATCATGGAAGATAAGCACCATCGAAGTTATCAACGTATATAAGATTTACCTAGAAAATCGAGTGCCACTAAATTTTGCCAACCCATAAATAAGTCGAAGTGATACTAAACAATGCTTAGAACATTTGTAGAAAAGGAAAAAAGGTGAAGCGTCACTTCAAAATTCAAATATTTATCAAAGAGGAAATGAAATGCAGTAAACAATGAGAAAAGGAAGTCAAGAGGACAAAAAACATTAGGTGAATATCCTATGATTTTAGTAACATTAGGAGTGCAGAATAATGTCTTTCACCCGTTGAAGAATTGAAGCTTAGACAAACGTTTCGCTCATTAAAGCATTAGAGCATTACCTAGCATCAACCTGAAACTACCATGTATTTTGCCATGTTGCTATAAGGAAGTATAATGGACAAAGGCTAAAATTTTATAAATAATATTACTTAGGGTCCATAAAAGGAGTCCAAAAGCACTCATGTGCTCTCACACAATTTGAAGCACAAGTGAAACCATTCGAAGCCACTAGTGAGCCACTCACCAAATCACAATGTTAGAGACTATTCAAAAGAACGCATATTAAGGAGGTACAAATTCAATTTCAAATTTTGAATATTTGAATATTTGCTAAGTTTGAGGAGCTATAAGGTTAGTTTATGATTAATTATTGATGATACTAAGATTTAATTTGCTTAAAGGAGAGATAAGGAATTTAATAGATTATCTAAAGCCTTAGTTACTTTAAGTGCATTATTAATATTTTGGAGTGATAAGAATACAATTAGTTTAAAGTTTTATAAATTTATTTAATATTTGGAAAATATTATTTGACTATTATTTGAAATTCATGATATAGAGAATTTATGCAAATTATTTAATTGTGGAGAGATAAGGTATTCTACATCAAACATAGAAAAACTATATTTGCAAAATTCTATTTTATAGTTTCTATAGTTTCTTAATTCAACAAACAAAGGTTTTTGCAAAATTTAGAAACTAGAAATAATTATTATTCAAAAACTAGAGAGATATAAGGTAGTCAATTTCAAAGGTTATATGAGTGTCACCATGACAACCAATAAATTCTTTCTTTAAAATCTCAACTTCTCAAAGGTCCTAATTATGCTTCATGGAAAAACAAAGTGAAATTAATTTTGATAGTAGAAAAACTTTGGGACATTGTTAGAGGAACAAAAACTAAACCTGCTGAAGGTGATAGAGAAATACAAAAATATGAAGAAGAAGAAGAAGCCAAAGCTCTCATGATAATAACATTTGCAATTACAGATGAGATACAACCCTACATAAGTTCAGTAGTAACCTCTATAGAAGCTTGGAATACTTTAGCCAAGATATTTGAAGAAAAGAACAAAGCTACTATTTTGAATCTTCAAACTCAGTTGCATTCTTTAAAAGTTAATAGTGGTGAAAGCATTGAATTATTCCTAAGAAGAGTGGTAGATATAAAAGCAAAACTATTAACCTTAGGCGAAAAGGTAGAAGACAAATTTCTTGTTCAAGTGATCTTAAGAGCTCTTTTAGAAAACTACAAGCACCTAGTTACATCTTTGCAAATTCTAAGCAAAGATATTCCATTTGATGAGTTAGTCAATATTCTTCAAGAATATGAGGTAGAGAATTCAGTCAAAGATGAAATGACTAATAATGCCTTAGTATCAAAAGATAACTCACAAGGGAATGTTGCTTCATCATCAAGAGATAGATCAAAATGGAATAATAGATATTGTCAAGTATGTAGAAAAAGGGGACATAGTACAAATTTTTATAGATACAATCCAAGGAATCAGTATCAAGAAAATCAAATAAATCAAAGTGGTCAAACAAATAGATCAACATAGCCCAAACAATATCAAACTCAATATTGTCCCCATCAACAACAATTTCAATGTCAGTACTCTTCTCAATATCAATATAATCAATCTTAGCTACAATATAGAGAAGGAAATTGAAAGGATCATCTAGCTCAAGAAATCCAAGATATTTAAGAGCTAGATATAATGAAGTTAAATCTATTTCAGAAAAAACTAGTAATTAAAGAAGATACTAAGCATTCACTTGTTCAGAATACAAAAAAATTGTAGACTGAAGAAAGCAAGAAACAAGGGAAACACAAGTTCCAAGAACACATAGAACACATAGGGGGTGTTGGAGAAGATTACATTATTTTGTACATGCCAATGTACCACCTTGGTACATTATTATATTAGGTGTATGTCTTAGATTAGAGTGTGAGTTAATATTTCATGTAATGTAATAATGTGCAGGAAATGCACAAGTGTCATGTAATTATGTGTGCAAGTGTTGTGAGTGTAAATGTGCACAAGTTTTCATTATGTAAGAGTGCACATGTGTCCTTAGAATAGGAAAGTGAAGAGTTTCAAAGAAGAGTGAAGGTCAAGAGTGCAACATATGAGGAGTCACATTCAATTATATGTGTGACAAAATATTGTAATTTGTATCGAAATTGCATAGCTTATTGCATGCATTAGTAGACCTTTATTCAATAGTATTTTTAGTATTCTAAGTCAAAATTGTGTTATTCTATTTTATATTATATTATGAGTTGTTATATTAGTTTTATTATATTGAAACTTTATTATATTCGATCTTGTGATTATATTTCTATGAGTTCTGTATTTGGTGTAAGGCTTCAAAAGCCATCAATAGTAACATAAACATCATAACATTCTATTTCTTTGCATCTCTTTCATTACACCACACATTCAACTATGTTTTATATCATCATGGAGGCTAGTTCTTTATATTCCATTAACTAAAATTATAATCATCCACACGATCTACTTATTTCCCAATAAGGTACCCATATATCCCAACAAGCTCCTCAAATTCCTTTTCTACTTCATTCAGGATCCTAATAAATGACCTATAATAGTCTTGTACCAGATACCATAGTAATAAAAAATAGAATCATAGTCCAATCCACATTAACCCAATCTCTCCTAACCATCACACTAGCACCCTCACTCATAGTCCTGCTACAACCCAATTTGCTATGAAAATTGTCTCTTGCCTTTGTAGTACTTTAGGTAACCTTGCAAAACACCATTTTCTATCGCTCAACATGTCTCATACTATCAACACTTTATTAAACCTCTACAAGCATACCATTCACACCTATTCTACCTTCTTTTGAAACTGTTGATATGTTAGCACAACTTGGTATTATGTTACAATTAGATTTAAAAACTTGTTCTCTCCCTTGCACCATCAACCTTGTTTCTTGTTCTATTATTTGATACTTTATCCTCTAGTAACTTGATTGTGCTTATGCCACCATCATTGATAGGAAGGACCATAGCTAGATGTCCCCGATGGAAGGGTTTGAATTCCATTTTGTATTCCACTACACCATAAAGTTGTGTAGATACAATTCACACAACAAATATTGATTCTCCAACACGCTATTGAAGAAAAGTAATATAATTTCTCTGATGTCTCCATCTCATATGTCGAATCGAACAACACCTTTGCAATTTTAAATAAAATCCACAATTTGTACAACATCATTGCATACATCAATGGTGGAATTTTTCACTCCACTAGGTTTGACACCAGTCACCTCACCATGCTCCTCTACGCTTATAGTAGCTCTAGTTTAGACTAAATTTTTGTCTTATTCTCTTTTCATTATTTAATCTTCTCTTTATTTTCCTCTATTTTTTTCCAAAATTTGATTTTTGATCATTATTTTTTCCATTTTATCTTCTAATTGTTCCTCAATTTCCTCCCATTATCGTTCCTTATCCGCTACCATTATTATCATGTCTATATCATCTATTTTTATAGTTGTGATAACATCCCTATCACACTGGTACTTATAGTCACACTAAAGTGTTATTGGTCCTCTACTACTCCTACTAATAACCCCTATGAATAGCCTACCCTTGATTTGTTCATTCTCTCTTGTCCCTCCCTTGCCAGTTATAGTAACTATAGTAGCTTTATCATTATCCTTGTTGGTTGGGACTATGTCTCTCCTTTCCACTATGCTACCTCTATATTCAATTCTGTAATCCATTCTTGTGCTTCCTACAATCATTTATACAACTTCGTCACCTCTTCTGACATTATGCCTTTCCTCTTTTCTATGGTCATCTATCTTGTTGGCTCCCCCAACTCCTAAAACCTTACTTCCTCTATTTCCACTCTCAATGAAATTTGCTCTACAACCATGATTCCTCCACTTGCTTCTCCATTTCCTTGTACACACCTTGGGATATTTTTTGTCATCTACCTATTTCCCCTTATTCTCCTACTTTCTCATTTTTTGTTGTTGCCTTTTGTATTTTCCTCCTCCATTTCACCCTTGCATCATGTCATCCTATCAACTAGGTTTCCCATCCTAGCCATATTTGTGTCAATCAATCTATCAAAATTTTTACTAATCTATGGTGTGATAGGCTCTATATGTTTCCATGATGTCTATAGAAAGTGCTTATGAAATCTATGTGACAAATAATAGGGCATGTTTATTATGGATTCTTTAGATACCCTACCACATTTTACAAGCAACAAGAATATAAAGCAATGCCCCATCGCTATTGAAAATCATCCATCATCAAGTAATACAATGTGATGATATCATAGGGTGTTGGTAGTGATGTTTGCACTATTGTCCCATTATCAAAAATTTCATAGGGATTATGTTCATGAGGAAGAAACAATACCTCATGTGCATGTTGCATTGGCAGTGACTCCAAAAAAATTCTTTGACCCTCCATAGATAGCCCTATTACCTATGCTATTGTTGCATTTGAGGCATCAAACTCTAATCCTCATTCTCAACTCCATACTTCTTTCCAATTTTCCATAAACTCTACTATTATCTCACCTTCATATCCACTCAGACGATGAAAGTAAGCCATCCATCTTGCTTTCTCTAATGTCATCTTTACCTTTATGCATTTAGACATATCTAATAGACCTACTAGCTCATGTGAAATTACCTTGGTTGCGATTGTGTTTGTAACCTCATTTTCACCTTCACATTATAAATTATCCTTTTCACCCTTTTTAAATAGCTTTGTCATCCTTTTTGATGCACAATAATTATCCTTGTGTCATTAGACTCCTTCATATTATGACACTTGTCCCATTGGTTTTGTGTCCGTTCTTGCATTATGTTCTCTCTCAAATATTGTTAAATGTTTCTTTAATGTTCTAGCTAGTCATCTTAAGTGTGCCTCAATGATCACCGCATGTGCCTTTTTGGCATAGTCACTTGATTATGATGTTCTAACTTCCTTACTTTGTATTTCATGACTCTTTTCTCATGGCCATATCATTATTTCTCTCTCTCATTTCCTCCCATGTTCCACTTTCAACAATGCCATCATTCTTCTTTTTGATTTTTTTGGAAACCCTTTCCATTTTCCTCAACACTCAAGGGGTACTACCCTCGCACCCCATAGTGTCATGCACCATAGTTATATTTTTCATAAAATGACTATATTGTCTATGAAAGATACAAGTAATGTCGCTTCACAAGTATCCCTCATGAAGGGCACTTACACTAGTTTTGAATTCGTTCATTATACTAATGGATGCATCAAAAAGATGTAAAATGTGGATACCCAATTTTGCATGCCCATAGTTTGCTCGACTAATGGCTTAACACTTGGAGCAAGCATGTCTTTTGACACATTATTAGTTTTTCAAACCTTAGTGTTAAATGATCCCTTGGATGCTTACTTTTCTTATCTATATTACCCAATTATTTTTGCACTATAGATTGGATTTCACACTATGGATTAGTTTTTGTATTACAAAATGATTCTTATGATGTAGATTGACCTTCCTCAGCACGGATTCACTTCCATACTATGGAATAACACTCAAAATGTGTATTCCTCATAGGGTGATAGTTTCTCATTATATTATAGATACCCTTCTAATGTGTTGGAACATTACAAACAATTACTCTACAACACACTTATTTTCTTCTCTCCCTCTTTGTTTCCTATCCCGAGGGCCACTAATATGAAAGGACAAAGGATCATGGTAGAAATAGTACTACCTAAGGCCAAGTGTATTTATAAAATAAGTATTTATACCACAACCAATAATAAATGCATCCAACTACCTTATTAAAAGTGGTCTGGACAAGAGTACCAATTGAAATATTTACACTCTATCTAAAATAGAAAAAAATCCCATAACCTTTCTTCTAAGACTTTTTAATATCTAACTTGTTTTAGCAATTGACCATGACCACCTAATTAGACTTGTCTTAATCGACCATGCCTGAAAATAATAAGGTGCCTAAAACAACTATCATGCCCAATTGTCAAGAGTTAGTGACCATGATTTGATGCAACATATCAGTTTATTGTCACATCCCTTACAATGGCTCAAAAAATAATTTCTAAATTATATCTATAAATACTCCTCTCGAGAAATAAGCAGGTAATGAATCTATGAATCCACCAAAATTTGATAATTTGACACCCTCACTTTAACAAAACACTATCAAGTTATCACTAGGGACATCTATAAACGACTAACAATTTTTGCAATCCTCTCTCCCTGGTCATTACATACATGCAATTATTATAATGCATTAGTATTAGTAGCATTTACTATTGCAGTTTTGTTTCAATCATAACTTGAATGCTTTCATATTCGGTAACTTTTCTATTTTTTCAAATTCACCATAAAGGGAATTAGGGAATGATTATAGGATGGCGGATATACACTCTTCCTATTGATTTTGGTAGTCCTCATAAATGCTAACATATTATGTTGTCTTTATTATAGATGCTCTTATTACATTTTCTCTATAGGTTATATTTTGTGTTGCTCAAGACTTAATTAGCAGAAATTGACCAACCCACATGATGAGGAATAATTTCAAACAACTTTAGGTTAGGCTTAGTCTTGTGAAATTAGGACTTAGTCTTATTTTTTGCTAGCAAGAAATTTAAGGAAAATTATAAATGTGAGTTTTATGAGCTTATGTTAGGGTTTAGTCTTTAGGCCTAGTTGTTCCAATATCTTCTAGAGGGATATTGGAAGTTAGAAGGATAAGGGCAATCCCTCAAATGAGCATTATGGATAGAGCTTATCTTTCCAATTTGGAAATTGGTTTCTCAATCCAAGGATATGATTACTCGTTTCAAGGGCATATAGTTGTAAATTGGATCTATTTAATCCTTGTATTTCAATGCAATTTATAGCTTCAATTGGATCCACATCAATGGTCTTAGAGCATAGGATTTGTAGATTTTTTGGGTTCCCTTTTGACCTCATGCTACTTGTTGGTTTTGGTTAATTTTTTACCAACAAGATCCTAATTTGAAGCTCTAATTGCAAACAATGCTAGTTTACTTTTGGTATTTTAGTTTCCTTGGATCAAATTTCAAACTTGCTGGAGTTGGAAGATTTGTTTGTTTGATGAAATTTTCTATGATCAAAGAGTTAAATGAAAATGAGGTCATACATTTAGACCACTCTTCATCATTGTAGGATCGTCCACAAGAGGAACGAGCCCTAAATGAGGACTACTCGTGCCACCTTCCATGCTTGCTTCATCAACAACTTAGAAGGGGCCCTTGAATGATCTTCTACAAAAAAAGATCAACTGTAGAGTTTCCTACTATCCTTTTTGATCATGATCTTCTTCTTTGAATGTGTTTTCTTTGCTTCACATTTTCTCTCTTTTGATTGATATTTACAAACTTCTACTAGTTTCTTCTAACTCATTGGATCATTTTGCTACATATGCTAACAAAAATTGTTGTAGTTTGTTAGTCCATTATTTGAAATCTTTGATTTATTAAAAAAAACTTTCATTTTTTATTTTAAAAAGAGGCAAGTGTGGGCCCAAGTTCACAGGCCAACACCCACCTATGGTAGCTACATCATCGAGGTCGATGTCAACCTCGATGCTTGCATTAACTCGATATCATAGACGCCAATGCAGGCCCGAGATTATGATTTTTTGGAATCAAAAACACTAGCACAAGGGAGCTTGTGCCTTTCAACATCGTAGACTTTACCTAGATTAAAAGCAACTGATAACACAAGGTCATCAACTCAACCCTTGATAGAATTATACCATAATGACCTTGAAACCTATGGAAGAGCTACAAGTCAAAACCCATCCTAAGGCCACAATGCCCCAATACTAAAGCAAATGCATGAGCATAGAACAAATTCTAACAAACCTTGAAGTATAGATTTCCATGCATAAGGTAGACATTTAATGTGAAAGTTCAAATCATAATCCCATTGGCCCATGAAGATTCTAGATCTCAAGCTCTCATTGGAAGATTGTGAATCTTGACCAACCACTCACATGCACTGATGGACAACACATTACAAGGTGACATGTGGTGGGGTTCCTACGACTAGATCCAATGATTCATGTCTTGACATGTGGTAATTTTAGGAGGATCTAGATGATTAGGTTTGTCTTTTTACATTGACAAAAAAATGTTTAATCCCACATTGTGTGGGATAAAGGCTTCTAAGCCTTTTTAATAGGGTGATTATTCCCTATTATAATAGTCAGCACTCGCTGGCTATAACGAGCATCAGTTATGCCCTCGAGTGCTTTGACCATGCTGAAATTGTTGATTGGCACATATTGATCATTTTCCTTAGACTTCTATGCTATTGATCATTGAAATTTTGCTTCAAAAGAGCGCTGAAAGAGTGCTATAATTTTTGCAAACGAGTAGTTTTGCAAAAGGATCATAACTTTTATTTTTGCACATAGGGACATTTCATTTTTAATTGTGCAAAAGAAGAATTTATAATTTTGAAAGGGGGAAATATTTTTGTGTTGTTTTTGCCCCTCTAAAGCATTGTAAAATTGCATTAAATAATTTTATTTTTGCAATTATTTGGGCAAAGAGCACACAATTTTTGTAACCCCTTTAGGCATCATTTTTGTAAAACTTACTATTGGCTTATACAAGGTCTCAAATGGATTTCAATTTGGTAGAGAAAATGGCCGCAATAGCCGTAGTAGTTAGCATTTTGGCCGATAAGGTCAATATTGCTACCCCTAGTGGACCTAGTCAAGTACCACAAGCAAAATGCGAGGTCAAAACTTATGATGGGTCCCATGATCCCGAGGTCCTAAATAGTTGGATTCTCGATATGGACACATGGTTTGATTATAGCAAGATTCCAAAGGATGAGCAAGTCTCCATTTGCTAAGTTAAAACTTTTTGGTATAGCCAAAGTCTTGATAATAGACCGCCAAAGAAATCAAGATCCCATTGACACTTGGGATGATTTAGTGAAAGCATTGAAGGATACCTTCTATCCTTCAAATTATGCTAAAGACCTTGACTTCAAATGGCTTCGTTTAAAGCAAGGATACAACATGAGTGTCCAAGAGTACATCTTCCAATTTAACAAATTGAGGATTTTAAATGGTATAATTAGGACTCTACTGCAAAACTAATCAACAAATTCAAGAGTGGATTGCAAGAACCACTTTTTAGGGAGTTGAAATATACACCCATCACAACTTTGAATGCAGTGTACAATCAAGCACAACTTGCGGAGGAGAAGTTACAATCGAGAGGATCTCGATCTTCGTCGTTCGGAGGAAATACTAAGGCGACAAATCAACAACAACAAAAGGTGAAAAAGCCTTCTTCCACTTCTTCTCCTTCTCCCTCTTCATCTACTTCCTCTTCTTCTTCTTCATCTAAAAAAATCTTCTTCTAAACCTCCATTGGTTTGTACTTTTTGTAAGAAGAAAGGTCATCTTAGGCATCAATGTTATAAGTTGCAAAATTTGAAGAAGAAATCCCTAGTTGTAAAGCCTCCAAATGAGGACCCAAAAGATGGTCCCATTGAGGCTATGGGGAAAGGAAGATCATATAAGGAGTTAAAGGGTCAATTGAACAATCTGACCCTCATGAATACTTCTCAAGGTGACCGTGAAAATTTGTTTGTCACACGGGCTCACCTAACTCATGATTACTTTGTTGATTGTATAATCGACAATGGCTCATAGAAAAATCTAATTGCGAGGTCCGTTGTTGACAAATTGAAGTTGCCTATGAGTCCTCATCCTCATCCTTATTCTTTAGGATGGAAGGAAAATGGGACCTCATCCAAAATCACACACACTTGCACAGTCTCCTTTGCCTTTGGTCCAAAATTTGTGGACAAGGTTGTGTGTGATGTTACTCCTATGGATTGTTGTGGATTGTTGCTTGGGAGGCCCTATCAATATGATAGAAGGGCTATCCATGATGGTTTCAAAAATACTTACACTTTGCACTTAGATAACAAGGAATATCTAATCAAATGTACACAACACACCAAGAATTTGGTATTAAGTTGTAGATAAGCACGCAAAGCGCTAAATCAAGCAAAGGAATTGGCACTCATTTTCATAAAGCCAACAAATGAAGAAACGCAAGCATCAATTCATATGCACAAAAGGCATACTTCACTTGATAAATTGTTGCAATCATATTCCAATGTGTTTAAAGAGCCCACAAGGCTCCCTCCTGAATGCCATATCAATCATAGCATAGAAATTGTGCCTGCAACACCTCTTCCTAATGCTCCAATGTATAGGCAATCTATTGTGCAAATGGAAGAAATTAAAAGGCAAATCCAAGACTTGTTGTCTAAAGGATTTATTAAGCCAAGTACTTCTCCTTGTGCATCTCCAATTTTGCTTGTATTGAAGAAGGATGGTACTTGGAGGCTATGTATTGATTTCAGGGCATTGAACAAGATCACAATTAAGAATAGATATCCACTTCCAAGAATAGATGATCTTTTGGATCAACTTCAAGGAGCTAAATTCTTTTCCAAGATTGATCTTAAAAGTGGATACCATCAAGTCAGAATTTAGGCTGAAGACACATGGAAGACAACATTTAAGACCAAGTTGGGACTCTTTGAGTGGCTTGTTATACCTTTTGGTCTTACAAATGCTCCAACAACATTCATGAGATTGATGAATGAAGTGTTCAGAGAAAGTCTGGACAAGTTTGTAATCATCTACTTGGATGATATCCTTGTATATTCTCCTACTTGGAAGAGTCACTTAGAGCACTTAGAAAAGGTTCTCCAAACCCTTCAAAAGAACCAATTGTTTGCCAACTTCCCTAAGTGTTCTTTTGCCCAATCTTCCATCTCCTACCTTGGCTTTGTAATAAATGAAAAAGGCATACAAGTGGACCCAACCAAAGTTGAAGTCCTCCTCAAATGGCCTACTCCTACTTCCATCACCGAGTTAAGGAGTTTTCTTGGACTTGCAAATTTCTATCGCAAGTTCATTGAAAGATATTCCACTATTGCCACTCCCTTGCATCACTTAACCAAAGCCAAAGTTGAGTTTCAATGGACAAAGGATCAAGCTCATGCCTTTGAGACATTGAAACATAAACTATGTACAACACCTATCCTAGTCCTTCTAGATCTTGCCCAACCTTTTGAGATAGAGATAGATGCATCACAATTTGCCCTTGGAGCCATACTAAAGTAGAATGGCCATCCAATGGCCTATCATTTCGAGATATTTTTAGCTGCCAAGAAGAACTACCACTTATGATAAATATTTTTATGCTTTGGTGCAAGCTATCAAGTATTAGAGGCATTACCTTTTGGGAAAGGAAACAATTGTACATATTGATCACATGCCCCTTAAGTTTCTTCAATCACAAAACAAGATTGAGGAAGCTCATCACATGAAGTGGGCATCTTACTTGCAATAGTTTCACTTGGTGATCAAATACAAGAAAGGGCAAAGTAACACAATGGTAGATTGTTTGAGCTGCCCTCCAACAACTCAAGCCTTGATAGTTGTGACCACTTCCCACATTGGTTTCCAAACATGGCCAACACAATATCCTATTGATCCAGATTTTGGCAAGGTTTACCAACAACTCTTGCATCCTTTCTCATCAAATCTAAGTCCTCTTCAATATTTCTACATAAAGGAAGGATTGCTCTACAAGTTGGATAAACTTTGTGTACCTCAAGAGCATCGACAATCTCTTTTGAAAGAGGCACATTCCACACTCTATGGGGGACACTTTGGAAAACAAAAGACTCTTCATCATCTACAGTGGTTCTTCTATTGGCCTCATATGCAATGAGATGTTCTTCACTTTTTGAGGCAATGTGCAATTTGTAGCCATTCAAAGTCAACAAATAGGAAATTGGGCCTCAACATTCCATTGCCCATTCCTTCTCATCCTTGGGAAAGCATTTCCATGGACTTGTTGAGTGGTTTTCCGATGACAGTTAGAAAGCATGATTGTGTCTTTGTAGTTGTGGACAGATTCAACAAGATGGCTAAGTTCATTCCTTGTCGCAAGACCAGTTCTGCACCTGACTTAGCTCAACTCTTCTTCAACACAGTATGGCGCTCTTTTGGTCTTCCTAGCAGCAATGTTTCTGATTGGGACTCATGATTTGTGGGGCACTTTTGGCGATCTTTGTGGAAGATTTTGGGAGTATCTCTTAACTTCTCCACTACCTATCATCCTCAGTCAGATGGGTAGATAGAAGTAGTTAACCGCACACTTGTGCAAAGTTTGAGGATCTATCACCACTCTAGTCTAGCTAAGTGGGATTTGAGCCTCACCCATATAGAGCATGCATACAATAGAGTAGTTCACAGCTCCACAGGACATTCTCCTTTTGAAGTTTGTCTTGGATTCCAGCCCTTGGCTCCATATGAGTTGCCTTTATCCTTGCCCTCTCCAGCTACCAAGCACATTCAAAAAGAGCAAGATAAGGCTAACTCATTCATTCAGCATTTGTAGAGTCTTCAGTGAAAGGTGGTTCTGATTCTGCAAAAAGACTCAACAACAACAAAAGCAAGAAATGGACAAGCATCGTATCCCTCATCATTTTCAAGTTGGAGATAAAGTTTGGCTTTACTTGGATAAATGACATTTTTTAGAAAAGGCACATAGCAAGATCAAACCACTTCGCTATGGGCCTTATACCATCCTCCAGCAGGTTTCTGAGAATACCTTTCACCTTGATCTTTCGACACATCTCGACATTCATGACATCGTCAATGTGGATCTCCTCAAGCCATATCATTATTCTACCTTGGAATCAACTCCTACCATCAGTCATCCTGTCGATGTGGTACCAGATGTTCAAATTTTGCTCGATGCCGACATAGTTTTTGATATGAAGACTCGACAGACTTGATAGGGCTCTACTACTTCATACCTTGTAGCCCATCGAGGCTAGCTTCCACATCAGGCTCGATGGATTTTTGTTCATCAGATGTCTCGTGACTTCCCTTCTTTGTTAAAAGCATTGGAGTCCAATGCTTCTGTTGTTGGGAGGCATGATGAGGAATAATTTAAGCAACTTTAGGTTAGGCTTAGTCTATTGAAATTAGGACTTAGTCTTATTTTTGGCTAATAAGCAATTTGTGGAAAATTGTAAAACATGGGCTTTATGAGCTCATGTTGGATTTAGTCTTTAGGCCTAGTTGTCCCAATATCTTCTAGAGGGATATTGGAAGTTAGAAGGATAAGAGGCTATCCCTCAAATGAGCATTTTGGATAAAGCTTATCTTCCCAATTTGGGAATTGGTTGCTCAATCCAAGGAAATGGTTGCTCATTTCAAGGGAATATGGTTGTAATATGGGCCTATTTAAGCCCTACATTTCAATGCAATTGTTAGCTTCATTTGGATCCACATCACCATGATATTATAAATATTTGATATAACTGTCTCTCCCATTTTACTTTTTTTCATAGTTTCTATAAAGTAAACATATTTTGGTTCTTATAATATTACTCCGCTCTTATTTGAAATCAAAATTTGTTTTATAAATATTGTTGGTAATTAACGTAACATTCTAGTTGCTTCGAATTTATTATTTCTATTGTAAAAATGAATAAATAAATTTAACCCAAGATAGAATAAACCATAAATTTTTGCATGTAATATTATAGTTTATTATCCTTTCCTATTTGTGTACATATACCATTCTTGTGTTGAGTTGGGAAGGGCAAAATAGTTTGTCAAAACGATAAGTATTTTTCTCATCCTTACGCAAATGTATTCTTCATCTTCCTCAAAACAACTATGTTTCTACAATTAGCTCTTTGACATAATATTCATTAAGAGATAAAATTTCACTTGGCCAATTTTCTTCCAAAATTTGATTTTTTGCAAGACAAATATCAACATGATTGACTAAATTATCTTCTACTCGATTTTCTTCTATTTTATTCAGGATCACATTTCCAAGATACTAATAATAACTGATGAATATCATCAGTAATGTTAGTTTTGATCCAATCCCCAAATCTATTTTTGTTAATAGTAATAATAATAATTTGTGAATCCCCTTCAATTGAAATATATATTTATCATTTTCCAATGGTAATATTGATCCCTATAAGAAGTTTCCTAGCCTTTGCATAGTTTCTAGTTAAAGTTCCATATGATTCTAAGTAAGTGAGGGGAATTTTGACTTCATTACACCTTCGTTGGGTTTCCCTTTGAAAGCATCATCAAAACTAGTTTTGATAAACCCAATTTCTAAATATTGTCATTTTACCATAGATTGAAGAAGATTCTTTGTGCTAACTCCATTGTCATAGATGATCCTTTCCATATATATTCAAATCATGTAACCAAGAGGTTGCACATTTTTTCCTACAATTGATATTTCGCATGATGAGCATTATAGCTATAAATATTTTGAAAGAGAGATAATAATATGATTTTAAACTTAGAGAATAATTTTGAGATCTATATTTAAAAATTATATTATTCCTTTCAAGCCATAAATTTCAACAAATGATAACAAGACCCATCCTCCATAGAATACACAATGTTTTAGCTTTGAAATGATCAATCCAACATTTCATCAACTCTTTCATTCTTGATGGAGCTACCTAATATATTCTCATATTATTTGATAAATTAGTCCCAAATAATGTAAGCAGAGGGACAATGAAGAAGTAAATGATATGATGTTTATATATCCTTCTCACACAAAGCACACTTGAAAGGTCAATGATGTCCTCTTATTTGCATACTCTCTTCTATAATAATTTTGATTTGGAATACTAGCCAAAGGAATGTTGAGGCCTCAAGGAAGGCCTCAAGTAACCAAACATTATTTTAAAGGAAATCATCGGGATTGTTAAATCCTTGTATCTCAACTTGACCAAGTAACCACCATATTTTTATAGATTCAATACTAACTTATCTTTTCATTTTAGGTAAATAGAACTCTTGAATCATCTTTTGAAGCCCATCTACTATTTTTGATGTCCTCTCCATCAAACAAGTTGCTAATAAAAATCCATGATCTAGAGTTGTTGCTCATATTAATATAATTATTGACATTTAGATCTTTACAACCTAAACATGCCCAAGTCAATAGTTTCCATTTTGGATAAAAAAATAAGAGTATAAGGCTTCGACTAAGCATCAAACTAATTTTTTTTAGAATACCCCTTATTGAATGACCATCTAATATGTTTCTTGACCAATTGCAAACTGTCAAATATGAAGATCCATGTTGCCAAACCTCTAGTTAGGGTTCATTTCATAACATCAAGAGAACCTATATATTTTTGAAGTCACACTTTTCCCAACTCTCTCCTTGATATTTGAAAAATATTCAACTAACCTTTGCCACTAATACCAAAACCATGTCTGCAATTCTCCAAGCCATCATCTCCAATATTTTTTCTTTGCAAACCCTATCCCGCTTACAAAGAATAAATCTGATTTTTTCCATGCATTCTTTCTAAAGAAACTATTTTTAAATTTTTTATCAAATACAAATGCTATATGTGTTGGCAATCTTTAAAGTGATGTCATATGTATAGGGATAGATTGTAATATAGTTTTTATGATTTGTAGCCTTCTGACCATGGTTAAGAACTTACCTTTCCAGCCTGCCAAATAAAATTTTATTCTATCCAAATTTGGGGATAGAATAAAATTTTATTTGGCAAGCTGGAAAGGCAAGTTCTTAACCATGGTCGGAAGGCTACAAATCATATATATGGAAAATTTTCCAACTTTAAATACTATAATATCCATAATAACTCATTTTAAGTGATAGTATTAATGAAAAAGATCCTATATTTTGTAGTGTTAACCAACTTTCCAACCTCATTTTCATAGCATGATAGTATTTATTTAAACTCTATGGCCTCACTAATTGAGGGATGACCTAAAAGAAAAGTATCATCAATAAATTGGAGATGAGATTCGAAGGGGCAGTTTATTGCAAGCTCAATACCTTTGATTTCTCCTTCTATTTTGGCCTTTGAGAAAGCTCTCCCAATGCCTTCATAAAAATAATAAATAAAGGAGATTGTATTTGACCATGATAAAATCTACATGATGATTCAAAGTATCCAACATGGGATACATTGATCAAAATAGAATATTTGGAGTGTTATAACAACATCTAATACAGTCATATCAACCTTGATCAAAACCATATTTTATTTTTGAGAATATCATGAAGAAAACTCTAACAAACCCTATCATATGATTTCTTCATATCTAATTCTACAATTAGACTTTATTTTTTCATGGAATGAAGAAAATGTATAGTCTATTGTGCAATGATTATATGTCAAAAACTTATTTATCATGAATAAAACCACATTTGTCATCTAATACATCACAATCTAAAATGCTTTTCAATCTATTTGCCATAAATATTGAAATTATTTTATAAATAGTATTTCAAGTTTTATTGAACAAACATTATCAAAATATTTTATGTCACCTTTCTTGGGAACCAATGTAGTGAAGATGAAATTGGTCTCACTTATTCCAACCTTCTTTTTTATGGCCTCTTCAACTACAACAACAAACATGCTATTATTTAACAAATCACAATTTTTTTGAAATAAAATGGTAGGGAATCCATCAAGGCCAAATGTCTTGTTAGAGTGGAGTGAGAAAATTGCCTCATGTAGCTCTGACATAAATATCTTTCTTGTCAATATTTCATTATGTCGTGTGATAATTGAATGAATATTTTTAAAAACTTACCTTAAGCCTCCCTATCTTGCCCAATTTCTAATAAAATACCTTTGAGATAATTAATTGCTTCCTTCTTGATGTCTTCTTCCTCAATTCTTTTTCCATATGGAGTTGAAATATGTTTTATTTGATGAAAAGATATATCTATTTTGTAGTATGAAAAAATTTGGTATTTTTTTCCTTTACCTTAAGCCATATTTCTCTAGATTTTTGGGACCAATACAACTCTTTTTTTTCAATACATTGTGATAATAAAAAAATATTTGTTTTTCTTGCACATAAGTATCTTGGTCCATTTAATTGATTTCTACTATCTCTTGTAAATTATTGAGTTTTATTGCACATGGGGGTGCAACGCAACGATTTTGGCTTTGGCTCTTATTTGGGAGGTCCAAGGTTCAAACCGTGGCATGGGTGAGTGTGTGAGGGGGTGGGTGTGTGTCTCCCTGGTGGAGTTGTTGTAACAGGTTGGGGGATTCCTGGTCAAAACCCCCATCTCTTAATATTACCAAAACAAAAAAAATTGTTGAGTGTTATTTTTTCTTCTGTTTTGAATATATTACCAAAATATTGGTACTATACATTTTTATTTGCGCTTATATGTTTCATATTTTGAACATACTTGTTCATACATGATCCTTGAAATTTAGTTGCTGCAACATGTCATAACATAATCATGTGGAAGAAATTAGGGTCCTAGAGCCACATAAACTAAATCAAAATGACTTTGGATGACAATTATCGGTTAGATAAATCTCAAGAGAGTGGGTTTATGATCCAATATTTCTTGTAACAAAATGTTTTAAGATGTCATATACTCTGTTTGCAACCATATGTTATATAACAACAAATTGTCCATTCTTTCTACTATGTGAGTTTATGTAATACATCTATTATGACATGTATCATGAAATCCTAAAGAACTAACATTCCAAAGGCCATTTAAATTGACAAATGAAACAAAACACTCCATTGATTTAGACAATTTAAGACTATGACCCTTCTCTTCTGAAGGATAGAGAACTATATTGAAGTCCTCCCCCCTCCAAGATTCCATGGATCACAATTATGAGTTATTATTGAATTTAACAAAAATAAACTAGGGTCCTTCCAATATATTTCACAAGAAGTAACTATAGTTGAAGCATATATATTTATAACCCCAACTATGATATTTTCCTCTTTGCAAAAAAATCAACAAATTATTATGTTTTGCTTCTAGCAGTTGTCCATCGCATTTGTGTTTGTCTTATATTGTTGTAACACCTCAAAAACCCATCAAAGAATCTACTAGACAATCCCCCATCATCTAATTTTTTGAATTCATCCTTACATTACTCACTACTTAATTTTATTTATTATATTAAAATAAACTTAGGGCTATAACAACCTATTAATTCCTTAATAACTATTTTTGGGGGTTTTATTCATTTCTCTTATATCCTATAATACCAATTTTGTCATCACTTTTTATTTTTATTTGAGGGTTTAGTCCCATTTCTTATCAACACTTATAATATTTGTTTTTTCCCAAATCAACATTCCTCTAAGTTTGATTTTTCTCTTTATTCTTGCTTTAAGGGTCTTCCTCTTCTTTTTTCATTTCCACCAACACTTTCTTCATCAATCTTTTATAGTTTTCCATATTGTTTATAATGAGGCTTATCTTCTGTGGGTTTATGTTGTCTTAGAGAAAATAAAGTGCAAGGAATAGCCTCACAAACACTTTCTTATTTATGTTGCCCGATAAATCCTAAAGTGCAAGGATGATAAATCCTAAAGTGCAAGGATGATCCTCCAAATTAATTACTTTTTTATGCTGTTATGAAAACCCTAAATGTTGCCTTGGAAACTTTAAAGTGCAAGGATGATCCTTGATAGTACTTGCTTGTGTTGCCTTAAAAATTCTAAATTTTCATGGATACCCTCCATACTTATTTCATTATTATGTTGCTCTTGAAATCCTGAAGTGCAAGGGATAAGTTGTTCACTTTTTTTATGTTTATTGCAAAGAGAGGATTTTATATTTTTTTTGCTTGAGACAAAGGGTTTGTACTTGGGTCCTCCACCCTTGACAAATCACAACTCTCTCCTTTAGAGATTGAGAGTTTACAAATATATTCAATTCTCATCTCAATTGAGATGTTATAGCTAGATACCTACATCTTTTTCATAAAAAGTTTGAATTCTTGATATTCATTTTTTTGGGTCTTCTTCAATTTTCTTTGTAAATACAGATATTCAACATCCTTCTTCTTGACATTTTTCAATCTTGTTCATTCATCCATCCAAGTGAAATATTGATTAGTGGTGGTCTTTGATGATGCCAAGATACCATTGTGCCACTTGAATATTCATAACTGCTCTATTGGTTCCATGCTTCTATTGCTCTACTCTAATATTTTGAACGATTTGTCCTATTGTTCCATGATGCTACTGCATCCCTTTGAAATCCAAAATCACTATGCTTTCTTTGCTAAGCACTACCCCACTTGATGCCTTTCTGAATCTATGTAGATATATAATATTGATCCGTTAAACCATGCCTCTAAGAGTATTACCACTTAGGGTGGTGTGGGTGCCGGTATGCTACAACCTTAACCTAAAATTTTGTTTCCTTTGTTTCTTCAATAATTTTATTTATTTTAAATTCTTCTTCACAATCTTCTTTCTTTTGCCTTCTTTTGGTGCATCCTTTTGCACTTCTAACAGGGCTTCCTTAGACTTTGTTGTCTCTTCTTCCATGGACTCTATTGTTGCTACTACTATAAATTCAACTTTTGAGTCTTCTATTGGTTCTTCAACTTGTTCCCCTTCCATAATTGCTTCTTGCTTCTTCTTGGATCCTTGCTTCTTAAGCTTTTCCTTCTGAATGCAACCATGAACTTGCACATTGTTATCTATATTTTTTCCTTCTATTATATCATTTTTATTAATTTATTTTAGTTCCCTTTGAAGCCTTTTTGTTTCTTCTACATATTGTTTGATGGTGACCTTCAAAATAGCTATATTTTTATATGGGCCCCACTGACTCAAGAAAGCATGCTCTATTTCGTCCCAAGTGTAATTATAATTCATTTCCTTATCAAAACTTCCACCAATCATAAGCTTCCTCTCTTAAAATTTTGATAAGTTGATATAGCCAAAAAAGATCACAAAATTATAGAGATTTAAACTTCATCCACCATTCTCGAGCATCAAGTCACCTTTCCAGTGAAAATTGGTAACTCCATTATCTCAACCCCAAAAAAATTCCTAAAGCATTTAGGATTTTGGGAAAAAAAACTAGGGTTTTTTAATATTAAAAAAAAAATCCTCTATTCCTTGCTATCAACAAATAATTATGTAGTTTTTATTTAAAAACAAATGAAACTACAATTGTTTTGCTTATCCTGATTGACAAAGATATTTGTAATTTTATTTTTTTGTGATTTGAAAAAATCGTCACTTTCCTTGTTCTACACGATTGATTTTACAACGTTGTATCTCCCTCAATACTATTCAGATTCCTTCATATGATGACTCATTTTAAAACTCTTCAATTTTTGCACAAATTGGTCCAAGAATAATCTAAATCAAACAACCCTTCACAAAGATATTGCTTTTGAAAGATGAGACATTTTTTTTGAAAACATTGTCGTGTATAAAGAAGAAAAATGCATATGGAAGGTAGTTAGGAAAGGATTTTATACTACTTGAGGAAAATGAAGATTATTTACATATATTAAACTTGACCTCCTTTGCCTCGACTTAAACTTTTGGCTTCTCATATTTCTTCACACTTTTAATTCCTTCTAATTTGAACTTGCACATTGTACTTCCTCATAATTTGTTTTCTTCTTTATTTTTTTTAAAGTCGATCCAAATAAACCATAATGACCTTCACTATCTGATGATGTAGAGGATTTTTCTTTACCACTTTATTGCGAGTGAAAAATCCTTGATCTAATGGCATTAGATTTGTAATGTTTTCATAATCCACTTGATGATCTCATTTTATTGATTCATATTTAATCTAAATGTATTATGGCAAAGGTTTTCAAATATCCATGGCATCACATATCCAAGTATATTCAATGTCTTTGCTCCTTAGTAGTTGGTTCCTCATGGATGAACTCCTCTAAAGTATTGGGAACATTTTTCAAAACCTCCTTATTGACAAGTTTATGTGGAAGTCCAAAAAGCCTAACTCATAATGAAATCCTTTCAATAGTTTTTATTTTCACTAAAACAAATCTCACTCCATGATCTTAAATATAAAAAATCTTTCCCCCTAAACCATGGGTTGCCACCCATAATTTTACCCCTGATTTCTAAATTGGAGAAGAAAAAAAATCCTTTTAAAAAAAAAGTCATGGAGTAGTTTATGTTCAGTCCCCACTTCTGCATAATCTAATTTTGAATCTTTGTAAAACTTGATTAATACCCAAGGAACTTACATATTAACCCTGTGCTTTTAAGAATTATTTTGGCATGCTCAATTATCTCATCCTTAATGATCACTTTTAATGCAACATCTACTACTTGGAAAGAGTTTACCCCATATTCAATCTTCCTTTTATCTTTATCTAGAGCATCCATCCTTCAACATCGTTACTTTTAGTTAGAACTTTTAAAAATGATTTTCCTTCCATGTTCCTTAGCTTTTCTTTATAAAAATCCTTTATTTTTGAATTTCCAAAAAAATCTAAAACAAAAAAAAGGTAAGCCTCCCCCTTTGCTTGCACTTGCAACAATCAAAGGAAGGCAAGGCTTGCTTTTGACTCACACTTTCTTCCACCTTGCTAAAAAACTTATTATGTTTAATTTTTTTTTTTAATCATACAAATTATTGTTAGATAGTCATAAGATCTGAAGTAAACGATGGAAAATGAAAAACAAAGAGTCTCACATCATTAACTCAAATTCAAATCTCAAGTGAACCTTGATATTTTATTCTATCATAGTAAAGAGCATAAACTCAAATTCAAATCTCAAGTGAACCTTGACATTTTATTCTATTAAAAGGCATAAACTCAAATTCAAATCTCAAAAGAACCTTAACATTTATTCAATTAAAGCAAAGAGCATGAAATTTTACACAAAAGTTACAAATAATTTTTTTTTTTTTTCACACAAAAACCAAAATTCCAGTTCCATAGATGAACCTTAATACTTTCATTCATAAGACACAGCTTAAGTGATTAAAAATGGATATATATATTTTTAAAGTAATATTTTCATACTCAAATACATTGAGTGACTCGTTTGATAATTCTTTTGTTTGGAGATGTTATACATGCATATAAGAACTTGAGACCATAAATATCACTTTCAACTCAAACCCTTAACCTTTTCATAAGAAATATCCCTCACTACTTTTCGGATCTGTTTTCTTCTTCCACTTCTTAAACAGTGTTGTAAAACTCCTGGATTTTATTTATTTATAAAATTAAACATTTTATTTATTTATAAAATTAAACATTTTATTTATTTATTATTATATGCAAAAGAAAATAGGTTAGACATTGTTGTAAAACATTTGGGTAATTTATTTATCATTTTATATATAAAAAAAAATAGGTAACACCATTGGATGTTGTTTTTAATAAATTTTAAGTTCTTTGGGTAAAATGAAGTCATGTGTATCCCAACTCTCTAAGACCTTGACCTAAGGTAACCAACAGCTATCATCCAACCTATCTCTACCACTACAACTACAGTCCAATCTCGTGGGCAATATGTAACAATAATTTACACGGAACAAAAAGCTAACCATATGGAACTCGCACAAAATTAAGGTCTAAATGTTTAAGTTGCTTTGTAACTGAAAGACGGCGCTTGATATGCTAACTGTGCAACCGGACATAAACCTTTGGAGCGACATTACGAAGATCCTGTCCCCGCATGGAGAGAAACAATTGCATCTTTTATACAGTGGACAACTGCCGCTATCAAATGAGATGTATGGAGCGATGATGAGAGGATCTTTAAAGCAAAGGCTCATCAATGTGGGGAGATTCTACTTCAAAACCCACCAAGGTATCAATTCACATTTAACCAATCACAAATGAAAATGGGAATACAAATGCTTCAACCATGAGTTGCAGTTACAGGGGAGGTCACTCACTTTTATGTATGTATGTAGGTGGTTATGATAGCGTTGTAACCAGACGAGGTTTTTCGGTGTGTAATGTAGAGTTTGAGACACCCAAAATAGCATCTGCACCATTTGTACTGCAACCCCGTGTGGTCATCTATGATGGGGTTTGTCATCTTTGCAACAATGGTAATTTTTGTTTTTGTTTATTCCTTGTCAAAACCCACCAGAAATTATTTTGCACTTGAAGATTATGAAACAGTGTTACAATTTTTGTTGCAGTCACCTTTGGTTTCAAAGCAATTTATATTCACTGCAACAAAAATGGCGGCATGGAAATTTTATCTTCTCGAAACAAACCTCTTATATCATAAAATAAAGTTTTAATAAATAATAATTATTATTATTATTTTTTTAATTATTATAATTTTTTTACTATTGTTACAGCAATCAGAACACCACCAGCCAAGCCAACCGTCTCATCACCACATCCAGAGAGCATAGGTTATGCAGTTTATTGAAAGCAAACAGTCCAAGCCCATAGGTGATTCAATTATTGAGAGCTAGTCCCTAGCAATCCACATTATCATAGGAGGAGCATGCCCATCTAGTTTGGAACCTGGTTGTACAGTGTTGCAATAACTTTCCCACCTTACCGCCCAACTTACTACTGGACCGCAACATCACAGACTTTCCTAGTACAGAACTTTAATGGTAACTTGGTTGATGATATTGTAATTGTTATGTTATTTTATATGGTACAAGTTTACTTATCCCAACTAAAAAAATAAAAAAATCCTCTTCTTGTGTACTTTTTCTTTTTTTTCTTATAGAACAAGAGGTTGTATTTGGGTCCCCTACCCTTGATAAATCACAACTCTTTTCTTTAGAGTATATCCTCTTTGTGTGTAGTTTTTTTTTTTTCTTGGAGAACAAGAGGTTGTACTCCGGTCTCCCACCCTTGGCAAATCACAACTCTCTTCTTTAGAGTATGAGAGTTTACAAACAGATTCAATTCTAATGTCAATTGAGTTGCTATAGCTAGAAACCCACATCATTTTACATAAAATGTCTGAATACTTGATTTTCAATTTTCTCGAACTTTTTCAATTTTCTGTGTGATATTCCAAAATTCAACATCTTTCTTGATACTTTCCTATAACAGCCTTCACAATACCAAAAATTAATCTCTACTATCTATGCATTGCATCTTAGTAGAGTAATATTTCCAGAACAATGCACTATCATAGCCTGCTTTACCAGATTTGGATTGCTAGTTTCTTTCCTGAAGCACAAGTGCAACCAAAAAAATTGTAGTAAATAGTTTATATGAAAGCACATTAATGTTATAAAATAAAACAGATATTACCAATGGAAAATATTAAAGTAAATCTTAATTATTATTTGATTCAGGCAGTCAACATTTTCTTGTTAGCATCAGGTAAACTTACAACTTCCTTTAACCAAGGAAAAAAAAAATTAACTTCACGATCCTCAATTAAAACCCCTCTATTGGCTACCCTATTTGCACATTTGTTTCCTTCCCATAATGTATGTGTAAACCTAATTTCTTCAAACTCTATAGCAAGGTCTTGAATTTCCATAATTATCTCTTGTATGTTCCATGGAGCCTTTGCTTTCCTCAAAATTGCATTTATTACTATGAGTGAATCACCTTCCATCCATACTTTGTTCCATTTCATTTAACCCTTCCAAAGCCGCCCAAGCTTTAGCTTCATTATTCGTCTTAAATCCACTATTGAAAGCGTAATGAGACAAAATTTCTTCTTTACTATTTCCAATTATTCCTCCTCCTCCTGCTGGTCCTGGATTTCCTTTAGATGCTCCATCAAAATTCAATTTGACCAGCTCCACATTTTGTGGTTTCCACTTTATATTCTTTGCCATCTTTTTGATTCTCCTGTCCCAAACATCATAATTTCATTTGATGACTTGACTCCATCTATCAAGGCTCTTTGCTTCCAGATTAGGTATTGGGTGAGTTGATAGGGTTGGTTTAGACTCCTCTATGGCTAAAAAATTCTTCCTTTTCATTACCTCTAAACTGCTTTCCTTTCCTTTAAATATTCTTCTATTCCTTTCTAGCCATACAGTTCAAAGTATTGTATATTTTGATATATCCCATATTGTCTGTAAAACCTCACTTTTAAAAGTGCTTTGCCATTGCTTTAACCATTCTTCAATTTTGCCATTCATCACCATGCATTTACCAAACATATTAAGAATCCATTGCCATAGTTTCCAGACTATTGAATAGTGTCCCAAAAGATGGTCTATACTCTCCTCCATTCTACAAAAAACACATTTTGAGGGGCCATGAAAATCCCTTTTCATAAGGTTATCCCAAAGATAAAATTCTTCCATGACCTACTAGCCAAAAAAACATTTTGACTTTAGTAATGCTCGGGCTATCACAAATATCTCTCCATATTCTTGTGATATTCCTATTTTGATGGTGATTTATATTATATCCACTTCTTGTTGTGTATTCTCCTGAGCTATTCAACTCCCAAATCAACTTATCCTTGGCTTCCCCGGAATAATCATTGTTGTTATGTTTCTACTCAACTGCCTCCTAACATCAATGTCTTGTATACTTTTAAAAAATCTTCTTTCCATTTGTATCTTCCTTCTTGATCCTTGTACAAAATGTTTGAAACCCTATCACCATATTTGTCTTGAAGTAATCTCATCCATGGTTTCAAAATTGGATCTAGATTGAGTGGTTTTTTATCACACCAAGCATCCATCCAAATAGAATTTTTTTCTCTAGTTCCCACCACTCATTTTAAACCTTTAATCACTAGATCAATTGATTTTTTAAAACCGTTCCATAGTGCAAAACCATCTGGTAGAGAGAATGCAGTCAATATTAAGCTTGGATCATTGGGCTCAATATACTTAAAAGAATTCTTGCCCATTGTGTTTGACTCTCTTTGTACAATCTCCAAATTACTTTTCCCCTTAGAGCTAAGTTTGCATCCGTAAGAACTCTTAAACCAAGATCTCCCCTAGTTTTATCATTGCACACCTTGCTCCAATTCACCAAAGGAAATTTCCTTTTATCTCGATTTTGGCATAGTATACAAGGACATATAATATGTTGGAATGACTTGTAAGACTGATTTAATTAGCTGCACTCTTCCTGCTAACAATAACCATCTACCTTTTCATGCTGGTAGTTTATTTTGAACTTTACTTATAACTGGATTCCATAATATTATCCTCATTCTCCCCTCAAATAAAGGCATCCCTAGATAAGTTGTTGGCAAATTTGCCTCCTCCATTTGAAGTAATTTGCATATCCTTGTTTTGATTTTAGTTGGGGTGTTTAGGAAGTAAATTTTGGATTTTGTCCTATTAACTTTCTACCCTGATGCTCTTTCGTATTCTTTTAAAAAGTTATTCAAAGCTTTGGCCTCGTTTATCCTTGCCCTTCCAAAAAGGGCTGTATCATCTACAAATTGTTGATGGGTGATGTTGTCAATGTTATTACTAGCCTTAAGTCCACTTATAAGTCCATCTTTGTAAGCCTTCTTCAAGTTCCTATCCAAAACCTCTGCCATAATAATGAACAAATATGGTGATAGAGGATCTCCCTGTCTAAGGCCTCTCTTGGCTTTAAATGATTCTGTTACTAACCCATTGACCAACACTGAATATGAAACTGTAGAGACACAAGCTTTAATCCATCTGACCCATTTCTTCCCAAATCCAAACTTTTCTAATACTGCAAAAAGAAAATCTCATTTAACCCTGTTATAGGCCTTACTCATACCAAGTTTTAAGATCATTGCTTTCTCTTTTCTTGAAGCTGTTGAATGCATAACTTCATGAGCTACTATGATCCCGTCCAGAATTTGTCTCCCTTTCACAAATCTTCCTTGCTCTTCTAAAATAATTTTGTCTAATAGTGGTCTTAACCGATTCGCCATCACTTTGAAAATAATCTTATATGCCATATTACATAGGCTTATGGGTTGAAATGAATCAAATAATTCTACATCCTTTTTTGGAATCAGGGTAAGATATTTTGCATTTATTTTATAAGGTATGTATTGTTTTACCCTAGACTGTTCCACTGCCATCAATAAAGAATCCTTCACTATATCTCAATTATGTTGATAGAATGCTGAGAGAGCCCATCCAGACCTGGGGATTTATCCTTATTAAAAGAGAAAAGAGCTAGATGAACTTCTAAAGTAATAGGCTCCATCAATTTCCTATTATCTTCATCTGTTATAACCGAAGGAACTTATTGTAGAAGTTTATCATTAAGAACTTTCTTTGTGTGTAGTTATCTACCTGTTTGGTTTTGTAAGGAAAGAGGAAGGGAATTCTTACATACAATGAAAGCTTCTAATGATTGCTGAATTGAATTGTGGGCTGGAAGCAGGTGTACAGTGGGTAATTAAAGCAGACAAGCACAAAAAGATTAAATTCTGTGCAGTCCAATCCAAGGCTGCAGAGCCATACTTGATAGCTTGTGGCCTGGACCAGAAGGATGTTTTGCGGCGCTTTCTATTTGTGGAGGGTCCTGGATTATCCCATCAAGCATCCACAGGTATGTTCGTTGCATATAGAGCCCCCTCATATTTAACACTTTCCAAATTGAAAGCAGTGAAGTGTTGTGTATTACTAACATAAAGCAGTGTAGTGTTGTGTATTTACTAACATAAATATATTTGTCTAGTTCCATTTCTTTTCTGTCAAGTGCATTTCACTGCATCGTTTTCTTTGCCCTGTTACTATCTGAAGGCTACTTTCATTAAGTCCAACGTGTACGCAAGCCAAAAGGTTCATGAAGAGAAAGTAAAAGTTAGAGATACATGTATCAATCTTCTTATATATTTCAATGAATGGAGCCTAAGGTTTTTAAGATTTGGTTTTTGGAATATGTTCCAAAGCTCAAACAAGGTCAATTTATATTTCCCATAATTTCATTTCAGATAAGATAATTTTATTAATGGCCACAAATGACCAAAGTAGGCGAATGGAACTCACCAAAAATAGTTGTTACTATGTACTTTAGTAACCAAAAAGTTTTACAAAGTTTTCTAAGCATATTATATTTTCAGTAGATTAATTTTTAGAATTTCTGCTTCTTTAGCATTTATGGAATGGAATATTTTTGGGTATAAATCAAAATGGAAGAGACTATAGTGTTGTCTGAGGTTATGATGCTTAAAACTTGGAAAAACTTTTTTTTTCAATGAGATTACACAGGTTTTTATGAGGGGTCCTGGTCCCCTCATACTGAGTGGGGTTTGAACCTTGGACCTCTCAAAGAGAGGTCAAAGCCCTTACCATTGCAGTAAGCTTGCAGCTCAACTTGGAAAAATACATTCTACTTAAAATGAACAAATGAATTTACTGCATCTGTTTTCAAAGGATCTAAGGTTCATTACAAAGTTGGGTGTGCGAAAATTTTGTGTAGGCCACAATAAGTGGCATGTTTGTGAGAACAAAATTTTACCATTCTATCTAGAGTCTTAGTTATGAAGTTCATGTTCAAGTTTGACGAGTTAGAAGAAAAGTTGATACATGGGAAAAGAATGGATATAAGTTTGAGATGAAAGTCTAATATGTAAATATATTTATAATTTTTACTGTGTACTTTAGTAACCAAAAAGTTTTACAAAGTTTTCTAAGCATATTATATTTTCAGTAGATTAATTTTTAGAATTTCTGCTTCTTTAGCATTTATGGAATGGAATATTTTTGGGTATAAATCAAAATGGAAGAGACTCTAGAGTTGTCTAAGGTTATGATGCTTAACTTGGAAATTTTTTTTTCCCAATGAGCTTACACAGGTTTTTATGAGGGGTCCTGGTCCCCTCATATTGAGTGGGGTTTGAACCTTGAACCTCTCAAAGAGAGGTCAAAGCCCTTACCACTGCAGTAAGCTTGCAGCTTAACTTGGAAAAAACATTTTACTTGAAATGAACAAGTGAATTTGGTCACTGCATCTGTTTTCAAAGGATCTAAGGTTCATTACAAAGTTGGGTGTGCGAAAATTTTGTGTAGGCCACAATAAGTAGCATGTTTGTGAGAACAAAATTTTACCATTCTATCTAGAGTCGTAGTTACGAAGTTCATGTTCAAGTTTGACGAGCTTCAAGTTAGAAGAAAATTTTATACATGGGAAAATAATGGATAGAAGTTTGAGATGAAATTCTAATATGTAAATATATCTATAATTTCATAGAATGAAATAAATTTGCCTGCCTGCAAATATCTTTTCTTTGAAATATCTGTTGGACATCTCTCATTTTCAAACTCTAAAGCCTAGAGGCATTTAAACACTGTTAGAGGGCACACGACACATTATCAAATTCAAAATTTGAAGGGCCAAGACACTTAAATGCTTGTTCTCGATGTTGTCAAAATCACTGGTTTCTCGGACTCTTTCTTGCTTTTTTGTGTTGATTTGAAGTGTGCCACAAAAAATGAATATAATCAAATTGAAAGTGATTATCAATCATTTGCATCAAATTTATTCAATAATTTTATTTGCCTGATCTTTAAATTTGGCAAAATTCAAACACCAAGGATTAGATTCACCAAACCCTGTTACCCAGCCTAGAGTAAAAGGTGAATTGAATGACACGTAAATCCTATATTTTCAATACCAAAGAAATGACTTTCAGAGAACATGGAAGCTGTCAAAAAGGTTTAAAACATCATTTAAAAAAAACACATTGGTAAATGACTTTGAGATTGTTACATGCAAAATATAGATTCAATCTTTGTGTAGGTCAACCAACTTGTAAGTTTCAAACTTGGTATTCTCTATCTTAACATGTTGTCTTTCCCATAAATTTCAAATTTCTTCACAACACTTATACTAAATAGGCAAGTATTGTCCATTAGGCTGAGGTTAAGGTGGGGCATTGCCATGCTAAAGACACACGTTGAAATCCTTGTAAGTGGAGAGCTCCAGGTATTTGTCAATATAGGTATTTTGGCCTGATGATGAGGTGGGAAACTCATATTATTATTCCATAAGGCAATATCTAATGAATCATGATTATTATGAAGGGGCTTTATGGGTCCTTGGTGAAATTTGATGGAATGGTATCCCTCATTTATGGTATTTAAGACAAGGTGCTTCCTTCCCCCTAAGTAAAAATACTAAACAAAGGCAAATACTCAGCAACCTGACACTGACTTATGAGTCTAATGCTCTCAAATATAAGCAACCTGATGCATTATCTAACCTGAACTTTTCCCACATTTTTAGGCTTTTGTTTTTAAACTTCAGTTGTGATTGTTTTGTCTGTCTCACTCAAAAATTTATTTGTTAGGTCACTATGATTATGCTGTTATTAGATGTTACCATCCAGAAACTTGTAAGTCCAAGGCACTAAGAATACTCTTACATATATTCCTAGTTCACCCTGTTTAGGTTGGATTCACAAGCCTAGATATACATTTGGTTGCAATGAGACATTCTTTGGTTCTTGTTGTTATTAAATATGGTGCAGGTGCCTTTTACAACAACAACTGCATATTTGAATGTTTGGAAATTGTGTTAGATTTGTGTTTGTGTTTTCTTTTTTTTGATCCATAGGGGAGTTGGTTACATCCACAGTCCTTTTTCTACTACCAAGCAGGGTTCAAATCCTGGGGCTGCCCCCAACAACACCTATTCCACCTCGTTTTTTATTTAACCCGGCATGAGGAGGAGCATCGGGGTCTCGGGATTGGTACCGCCGTTGTCAGGCTGGCGTGCACTCAGCTGATGCAGGTCAGACTACTACCTTTGCACAAACAGGCATGCCCCCAGGGTTTGAACCTAGGTCTCTTCTTGGTAAGTGCCAGATTTTTTTTTTTTTTTGTGTTAACACAAAAACTCAAAATGATGTACACGAGAACCAAAACTCGAACCACACGAAATTACACACACAGGCTGTGGTTTGAACCTTGAACCTCCCAAAGAGAGGCCAAAGCCCTAACCACTGCACTGTCCCCACTGGGACAATGATAAAGTCAGGTTTGTGTTTGAATTATGATTCTTGGTTGTTTCTTCTCGCCATTTGAGATCATCTTTTTGCTTTCATGAAAGCATATTTCCTTGTTGTCATGTCATGACTCAGATTAACTCACAAGATTCATTACTAGAGACATCTATTTTGAAAATCAATCTGATAAAGATTGATGAATTTATAATAGAGACAACATAATGCAGGTCTTCTTATTCCAAGTTTAATCCCACTTTTCTAGGTTCATGTTTTTAAGTTTTTGTGTTCCTCACCGATGGCGTGAGAATTAGTAATAATCCCTTGAACTATTGTATTCCTTGGAATGGTTGGTAAAGTTTGTTTGGAAAATGTGTATATACTATATACAATACATTTATAGGAGTTACATTGAAATGAAATTTTAGTGTGTTTGCGTTCATGATTTAGCTATGGACTTGGAAAATAGAACTTTAGAAAAATGTTGCTGCTGCATGATATCTTAAATAAGATATCCCATATACTGTCTCAGTCTAGTAGTGGATGTTTTTACTGATTGGAACAAGTAAAACATCAAAAAAGTAGTTGTTAGTCAATCTTTATTTTTATATGGGGATTTGTTATTTGAAATATGGCTAGAATGCCTAAAATAAAAAGGCATAAACTCCAAATACAAGAAAGAGGACATGGCAAAAGACTAGACCCCACTATCTTTGTGCCAAACTCTTGTATTTTTGGCTATAATGATTTTTTGTTGGTTTATTGTTTTAAAGTGCTTTAGTATATCATGTCAGCTGCAATCCATGGACGATTTCAAGGAGAATGGTAAGTATTAGAGTTATTTTTTATAATTGGTTATATGGGATTGAAACAGGCCCCACCCATATTAAATTATGACCGTGTTACCACGCTATTTGAACAAACCACTCAGTGGTACTGCAGGAAACTGTATTGTCATGACACTCATACGAATTGAACCTTAGCGGGCTCTTTGTGAGCCAAACATTCTTTTTTTTTTTTGATTTGCTTAGTGTGAGAAACCCCTACGACCAACGCACAGGGTTGAGCAGTCTCCTTCCAATCATGACCCCTCGTAAAGCCGAGAGCTATGCTTATCAATAGGAAATTTAACACAACCACCACACACCCACCCCCTCACACACTCGCCCACGCCGCGGTTTGAACCTTGGACCTCCCAAAAAAGAGCCAAAGCCCGAACCGTTGCGCTGTCCCCCCCTGGAACAAAATTTTTGTGGTTAGTGTGATAAACCCCTACGATTGACACATAGGGCTGAGCAGTCCCCTCCCAACCATGACCCCTCGTAAGGCCGAGAGCTACACTTGTCAATAGGGGAATAACACAGCCATTTGGGTATCAACAGGGTGGGCATAGGGGGAATGGAGCCTTGTCGGCCTCTACCAGCACATAGGACATTCCCAACTGCACCTTGTATCTGTAGGGTGGACACAAGGGGAATGGAACTTGGGTCGGCCTCTACCAGCACCCAAGACTTTCACCAATTGTGCTACACAAGCAGATGAGCCAAACATTCTCACTAGTCAGGCTTCAACCCAACAGGCTATTGTAAAAATTTTGTTGGTTATATGTTTTTTAAACCATGGGCCCCACCCCACCTGTCTGACCCAAAATACTAAGGGTCATGTATGGGATTGGAACCTTGGATTATGATGTGAAATTCCTCATGCCCCACCACTTGCCCCAAATCCATTGGGATATGGTAAGTAGTAGAGTTCATTTGAACTTTTCATACATTTATTAAAGACTGAAAGCCGCATTCACATTTCAGATTTAACCTTAGTATACCTGGGAGAGTATGGAATCTTTTGTAAACCAAGACATCTGGCCTCTAATGGCAAGATGGAGGTCTTAGCATTCGATGTTAAGGGTGAAAATGGTATTGAATGTGCTCTAACTTTGCCAGGAACGAGAAAGTGATTAGATGGGACTTGGAAATACCTTAAATTGTTAAAAAATTAAATGCAACTACACTCTATGTAAAAGTTTTTTTTTGGGGGTGTTTTGAAGTATGCATATTATGCTGGAGACGAGCCAAGAGTGAAGTTGTGTCAACGAATGTGATGGTAGTTGAGGCAGTTGTACCCACTCTTTAAATACCTGTCACCTATTACTTGGAAAACAACACACTAATAAATTAAACGTTAATTGTGCATACTGGCTGCTGTTTCTGCAAGAAGTTTTTTCTGTATTGGGAAGTCCATGCGATGGATCTTGAAAAGATGCACTTGATGCAACTACATGCCACATTAATCATAGGTGAATTTTGAAGTGCCAACATGCACCCTTTTATGTAAAGTGCACAACTAGTAGGAAATAATCATGTCAAAGTCATATTTTCTACTCATTATTGATGCTTTTGTAAAATCAAGTTAGAAAAGCATCTAAATTGGTCCAATAACAATGAGATGAGACATACAATATAACAAGATAACTAACTTGTGGCCTATATATTTTCAAATTTCATAAATTGAGGTGTTACAGTCTTACCGCTACATATGTGTGAACTTAGGGTACCCAACTGCTGGCTTCTCTCCTCTATTGCATCAAGCACAGAGTGACAATAATGGATACAACAGTTCACAACTTATCAACAACACAGGGGTCCAACATCTAGAGAATTGACATTTTTCCAAAAGCATTTACCTTAGCAATAAAGGGAACTACTTTGCTGAGAAGACCTCAATCTCTCTCAGATTTAGGTTTGATGGTTCTATATGAAAGGCCACTTTCCATCTATGCTCCCATAGAATGATATGCCAACATGTCTAACAATACTAAAATTATCCTTTACATAAAGCTGGATCATCCACGTCTCATTTCAATAGCACATCTTTCTGCTGAAGGGTTCTAAGCTATAACAAACATGCTATCATATTCTGCCATATTGCAGCCTGAAAAGGCCTTTGCTACCTTATGCTGTCCATGTAAATTATTCATTGTTTCTTCTTTTAACAGATTACACAAAGTTTGAGGTCAGTCCAGGTTTTTTGAGACTGGCCTTGATAGCTAGACTTCAATGGATCACCAACCAAAGAACTCACACTGGGAAGGTCATTTGCAGTTCCCATATCAACTCAACTCGCAATTGGCACTGGGCCAAGTGAGAGTAACTTGAATGGTCCAAAGAGGGTTATAATGGGCCCAAAGAAATGGCCTTGAAGGACCCAACTAAGGTTCTAAAAGGTCCATACAAAGGTGATCTTCATGGAAGCAAAAACATGAGAAGTATAATCAATCAATAAAAGGTATTAGCATGAGTTTATTTGGGAGTCTGTTCTAGCATATTCCTTTCCCTCTGTGTCTTGAATCAGGAAAGGAGATAGACTGGAGTCTTTGAAAATTCATATAGACACTTAAGTCTTACAATATAAAACAGATTTGTTATAATTTTATCATCAATTTCTCCAAAGAGGGCCTTGAGCCTAAATTGCAACTCAAAGGAGACTAATTTGCAATGCTCAAGGAAGGTAAACTTACAAATAGCAGTGAAGTTGTGATTTCAGTCCACCATTCTTCAATCAAGCCATATGGTTATTTTTTTAATTCAAAGATCTCTCCAAAGCTAAAATCCTGTCTTTACAAATGCCCACAATAAAGGAAGCTCTGAATGAGTCTTGCATCCAGATCCCATCTAAACACATACTTGCCAAATCCTTTCATGAACCATAGGGCCAAAGAGTCTAATTGAGAACGCTATGCCTAGCACATCACATAAGCTAAAAGGAGTGGGACAGGATGGGTATTAGTAATCTGTATCTGAGGACCCACAAAGGGTCCCTCACACTTGCTAGCATGGTAAATTGTACTTTACTATCTGTCATACCCTCTTATTTTTGCTTTTGTCATAGTACACATGCCCCAAAGATAAAATGAACCCTTTTTATGGAAAAATCTTCTATGAATCATCTCCATGTTTTTGCAACATTTTCTAGTTTCAAAAGAACAGGCTGTACAAAGTAGACATGCTCAGCTTCAAGAATCTGATTGACAACTGTAACCTTTTATGGAAGAATCTTCTAAGAATCATCTCCATGTTTTCATAACACGTTCTAGTGTCAAAAGAATGGGTTGTATGGTAGACATTCCCAAGTGCAAAAATGTGATTGGCAACTGTAACCTTCACCTTAAGAGGAGAATTCTGCAACCTACCTTCAAATTTCTTTGGAAGCCACATTCATTGATCAACAGGAAACTTAGCTAGACTAAAGGAATTATTGACAAGGAATTGATTTATTGTGAAGGCCTAGGGAACACTTAATCACTTGAGAACAGAATATAAATGTATAAAATATGACTAATAATGTCACTCTAAGACTCTAAACAGTTTTATTTTGGACATTGCTTATACTTTTTCTTTAGGCCTATAGGTTAGGTGTCCCCCCGGGTGCTTTAACTGCATGTTTCCTGTGTTGTACAAGTGTATTAAGACTTGGAGAAGCTCCTGAAGAAGGCATTGGAGTAGGCCTAACAAAGCAATGAAGATTGATTGTTTTACTGTATGAACTAGCATAAGCTTGGCCCTTTATAGTTTAGAGCAGTGGTAATAATACTCAGGGAGGGTCTTAGGAATTGAAATACGGAGAGGTCTACAGATCTTGTAGAATAATTTCATAAAGCTTCAGGAAATGATTCCGATGAAGGACGAAATCAAAAGCAATTAATTACTGAATGTTGATAAAACAATGGAAGTTGAAAATTTATGTTGACATAAGTATTGATAGAGAGTCCATCCCCTCAACCATTATGGCAAAGCGAACTTAAAATTTAGCCCGGAGAAGATGGTTGCCATTCTAACAAGAGTGCAAAATCTGAGACCTGTAGCTGCTGTTTTGAAGTGGAATTCAAAGTTGTTTTGGGCTTGACTGATTGCATATGAAGTCATAATCAATAGTATGTAAAGCCTTGATGACATTGTTATGTAACTTTTGCACTTCTAAACAACGTTTATGTGATTGATAATCGAAGTATCTGAACTAAATATTTGTTATTTATAATTTTATTTAACAACATAGAGTGGATTGGTGTGTGCGCTGTCCTCACATGCAAAGCAACTTTTCCTTCACTTAGTCACGAGATATTGTAACAATATCAGTGCTATTCAGACAGAAACCTCTTTATTTGAAGTAAACCTTTTGTTTGATGTTATGTCTGCTAATAAACATTTCTTAATTCCATAAGTTGATTTCATGTTTGTTTCAATTTATTGTTTTTTTATGTTCGAAGTTGCATTTTAGTTGTGTATTAATATTGTTATTCACTTAAATGACAACAACGGGTAGAAAAACTTGCTTACAAGTTAAGACATAACTAATGACTCAATTTTAACTGTTCTCTTGTTTTTGCTGCAAGTGACTGAATAAGTCACAGATATTAGTATTTCATGACATTCTATCCAAAGAGGAGAACGTTGCATGAATTCCTGGTTCTATGTTTTGTTGTAAACAATGTGCATTTTCAATCAATTATAGATCACTTACTTCTAGTTGATTGGACTTTTACAGCGGCATTGAAAGTTTCGTCATATTTGCCGTTGCCGTACTCCATTCCCAGCATTTTCCTACTTATTCCAACTCCATTAAGGGATGCTGTTTATGACTATGTTGCAAAACATCGTTATGATTGGTTTGGAAGGTCAATGGAGTGCATTGTACCAGACAATGAAGTGCTTGACCGATTCATAGATAGAGATGAAATGTTGAAGCGGCAAAAAATCAAATTTTAACACATTCAAAGACCAAAGACTTGAGCAGGGCAGCACATTACTAATCAATTGTATGGCAAAGCTTCATAAGATCTGTTCATATTTTCCCATTAATGGATTGGGATTTGCTAAATGAGCTTTGGGTTTCATTTGAGAACTTCTGTAATTGTGGCTTTTCATTTTTCTCTTTAGTAATGAGATATCACAGTGTGGACTAAAATTGAAGTCATTGGCGAGGTTCTCTGAAGAGATATTTTGATCAATATTAGAAGGATAGCGTTTTAAGAATATTTCGAGTTATAACTTCAAGTATTGGTTGAAACTCTCTATTTCTTACATTCAATTGAGTTAATTCTTTGAGTTTTCATTTATAACTTCTGTGCAATGATCCAAGAGTGGCATTGACGCTTATGATATTTTGCAGAATCAAAATCATGCTGCTTGGGTGCAAGGAACATATGTATGAAGCGCATTTATGTTTTTAAACAAGGACTAAAATGCCTTTTCTTTTGTTTTGTTGCTTGAAAAGGTTTTTGAAGAAGTTTGTGTTGTGTCTAAATTCATGTCTAATTCAGAAGCTATAAATTACTGGGCAAATTACCAAATTTCCAAGCAGAGATTGTATGGGATGGGTTTAACAAGTTTAGCTCCATATAGTTCTTTCGTTTGTCAAACAACTAGCCACAATCAATACGATGTAGATGCTTCCAACTAAAGATAAAAGCCAAAAGAGGCTTGAAACCACACTTGTATTACATTTATTTCAAGAAACCACAATCACAAAAATATTAAGGTTTCACCTATGGGATTGAAATCTTGCTTTATGATGTAAAAACAATCAAGGCCCCATAGCTTGCTCCAAATCCAATGGGCCACAATCGATACGATGCAGATGCTTCCAACTAAATATAAAATCCAAAAGAGGCTTGAAACCACACTTGTATTACATTTATTTCAAGAAACCACAATCACAAAAATATTAAGGTTTCACCTATGGGATTGAAATCTTGCTTTATGATGTAAAAACTATCTAGGCCCCATAGCTTGCTCCAAATCCAATGGGCACGTCTACTATACTTTTTTTCAATGAGTTTACACAAGTTTTTATGAGGGGCCCCAATTCCCTCATATTGAGTGGGGTTTGGACCTTGGACCTCTCAAAGAGAGGCCAAAGCCTTTACCACTACAATAAGCGTGCGACTATTTTTTTAAAACATTAACATTTATAACAAGTTTTTTTTTTTCTTTTCAATGCACACCATTACACACACGCTGTGGTTGGAACCTTGGACCTCCCAAAGAGAAGCCAAAACCCTCACCATTGCGTTGTCCCCACTTGGACATGTCTACTATATTTTGTCTTACTAATTATATTTTTTAAAAATATTGCCAATGGGTTTGAGGCAAGAAGTCAGAAATGAGGAGTTTCACATTTTAAGCCAAGATTCGAATCTTATAGGTGAACATTAGCATTTTTAAGCATGCAAGAAGTGATTGCTCATGCATGGAGGAATGAGCCTTGCATTTGGAGTTCTTGCTTCGAAGTTTTGAATAATTCCAAGAATAGACGACTCTCATGAGAAAAAGTAGGTAAAAATAAAAACATAACCATTTATCAAAGCCTTAGTTGGAAGTAAGAATGCTCGCATGAGGGTAAATGATTTTTTTTGTCAATCAAGGACAAAGGGAAGAATGAATATATATCAACCTCAATCAAGGCAATGAATGATTCTTTATAAGTGATTATCAAGGACAAGAGGATCGAGTAGATATAATTGTTCCTAAAAGCATAGGGTTAACTTGTAAATTGAACAAATAGTGATCAAAACTTTTCGGAGATTCAAGAGTTGTTTGCAAGGTAGTGGGATTGAATTTGTATAATTTAATGATTTTTCTTTCAAAAGGATTTTTTCTCATAATCTTCTCTAATTCAAAATTAAAGGACAAAGTAATGGGAGGATTAACTTGTATTTAATACCATAGAATGAAAATCTTTGTGTAGAGGTAACTTTTAAAAGTGTTAATGTGGGTTAGGTTTTTGTGGACTTTTGTATTAACTTATCAACATAGAGGGTTTGAAAAATATTGGGAGTATCCTAGGGGAAGTTTGTCTAAGTGACACTAATTTCTATGGAGCAAAATATAGTTTTGTGAACCTTAACATTTTTAAGTGACCAAGAAGTAAGTTCTAGGGTGAGGATGGAGTAAGCCTTGGTTTTAAAGTTCTTGCTTCAGCTTTTGGGATAAATTTGAAGAATGGAGGACTCTCATGAGGAAAAGATAGGTAAAATAAAGCATAATTATTTAATGAAGCCCCAGTTGGAACTAAGGATGTCCTTATTAGGCGACATAATTTTTTGTTGATCAAGGACAAAGGGAAAAATAAATATATGACAATCCTATGAGGCAATGAATGATCCATTGAAAGTGATTATCAAGAATGAGATGATCAAGCATGATATAATGGTTGTTAAAGCAAAGGGTTAATATATAAATTCAACAAATAATGACCATGTTTTTTTGGAGATTTAGAAGAGTGTGGGAAGGAAGTAGAAACTATACTTGTACTATTCAATGACTTTTCTTTTGAAAAGTCTTTTCTCATAATATTCTCTAGTTCAAAAGTTAGGGATAATGTAGTGGGTGGTGACACATGGTTTATGGGAGACTTGGCTTGTATTGAAGACTATTAAGCAAACAATCTTTTTGTAGAGATAAGCTCCTAGAAGGGTTTTGAGGTCAGGTCGGTTTGGACTTTTAATTAGCTTACAAATAAGGGTGGTTTGAAAAATATCGATAATACCTTAAGATGTTTATCTAAGTGGTGCCAACTTTTATAGAGCAAAATATAGCCATGTATGCGAATATATATAACCATTCAAAACCTTAACCAAAATCCATATTTTAAATCTAAATGAATCATGAAAACATTACATCTTGAAGTCACATATCTCATGAGACCGATCACTTAACCAAGAGATCACAAAATAAAAGGGTCAAGATAGAGGTGAAAGGGGTTGCCTATAAGAAGGCCCAAAAGTTAAGCAAAGGGATCGAGTTGCATCAAAATATGGATTGGATAAAGGAATCTTCACTCCTAAAAAAGTGGCAAAGAAAGACCCTCTATCTCATGAGATGAACCTCAAGGTTTATTTAGAACAAACATTAAACCGAGAAGGATGTGCTTGATAAACAATTACAATGTGTGATTTCAAAATTAGAAGGAACCAAATTTCAAAGAAAGGTTCAAAGTCAATTTCAAAGTAGAGAATGTAAAAGCAGATGAGTCTAACCTAAATAAATCATCTCCATTTTCTCCAAAACAATAGAAAATTATCTCCCTATATTGAAAAAGAAAGTAGTATAGAATTTGTCCATTGCACGTTAGGGTTTCTAGTGCAATATAAACTTTAAGGTTTTCATGACAACATTAAAAAAGGATTAGAGGCCATCCCTTGCACTTTAGTTCCTTTAGAAAAGCATAAATCTATAGATAATAAGTAAACTAGTGAACATTATGGAAATACCTAAGAAATTGACAACTTTTATTGATGAGAATCATAAAATGAGGGGAATATCCTAAAGCAAAATCAAAGAGAAAAGGAAAATCCAAAGTGAGAACAATATGGGAAGCCATAAACAATATGACAAATGTTAATAAGAAGTAGGTTAAACCCACAAAAGAATGATGGTGATATTATCTTGGAATATTTTGGGGTATGAATAACCCAAGAAAGGTTATTAAGGAACTAATAAGTTCTCATGGTCTTAAATTTATTTTAATATAGAAAACAAAAATAGTTGACGCATAATGTGAAGATGTTCTCTAAATGATCTATAAAATAGGGCCTTGATTAGCAATTTATGCAAGGGAGTTTTAAGAGGTAATTCAATTGCCTACGACAATTATACATAGGATGGAAAATTGCTAGCTATAAGAAGAAATTGAGTTGTTGGCCTTGTTTGTAAGTAAGAGGGAAAAAGAAAAAAAAACTTGAAGTCATAACATATATGGTCTAAATATAGTTACTCTTAAAGATAGATAACAAAAAGGTATAAGTCTAATCATAACAAATGCAATGACGATTCACAATTTTGAGATGTGCATTCTTAAAGATTTTTTAATAAAATTTTGTTTCTTTAAGTGAGAAGAAGTGCACGGATCTTGGACTTTGATTATTTTTGTTAATCAAAATGATATTTGGGATGTTTTTCCTTTAATATTTTGATGTACATGGGATAATATGCGTATTTAAATATGGGATAATATGACTCTTTGGGGGGCAGGAAACCTATTGGCAGAAAGAAGATTGTCAATACCCAGGTGGGAGCCACTTATCCGAGGAAGGATACCCAAAATTTGTACAATGTAATAGATAAGGGGGCCATGTTGAGGAGGACCTTTGTTTCAATATACACTGCCATAAGAATCACCCTCTTCGGGATACTCATGTGTTGAAGGACTCCTACGAGATGCTGAAGGTCCATGTGCAGATTAATAAGAAGGAAGACTTAGAGGTCGATGTCAGCCTCTCCAAATCTTAGTTAGTCATTCTGATCTCTAATTCTATTTGTAGTCTTTTATTGCTGGCCTCTTGTGTTGGTTTTTAATGTTGTTCTTTGATTTGATCTTTTTTGTTAGCTGTTATTTTTCAGCCTTGGGCTTTTGTCCCTGCTGGAAGTTTCATTGGCCTATATAAAAGGGTTGGGACCCTTCCAAAAACCCCTATTTTCACCATTAATAAGAAAAAGTGTATTCAAAGACATGATGTGACAAAAATACTAGATAGATTTATGATGTTTGACAATTGGTTACAAATAAAGTATAGAATCTCTTAGATTTTTTTATTGCAAGTGGGATCATTTCATAAACTAATTCTCTTAAGATGTGACCTTCTTAGTAATGGTCATATGAAGCCATTTCATTTTCAATCTATATGATTTGAAGACAACGATTTCTTCCAAATGGTTATGTTGTAGGATTGTTGAATTGTGCAATATGTCTAGAAACAAATGGAATCATCGACATTACTCTAACAAAAAAGAAAAGATGACACTCAATAGAGGAAAAAAAATGAATATGAAAAGTTCTTAGACACCAATGATCTCTCACTAACGAGTAAAATAATGAGATCCAATTAATAAGAAATTGATTAAGTGGGGGTATAAATACCATCTCATGTTACAATACAACTCTATAGTAAAATAGTCATAATACAAGATCCTCCCTTAAGCTAAATGAGAACATAGAGAGAGACCCTTACAAGTCATTTTGCCTCAAAGGACTCTCCACACCAATTCAATCTTGCAACTATTAAAATTGACCTTGTTCTTGCTCTTTGTTAGGATACCTATAGTTTGATCTGCTAAAGGCACATACACCAACACAACCATCCTCCATAAGTGAAGTTGATGTATGTAATGCATCTAAAGGTTGATGTACTTAGTCCATTGGTGCTACATTTGATTGCAACCAAGTTAAATAGTACTTTTATTATCACAAAATAGGGTAACAAGGACTTTTGAAGGAAATCCCCATTTGCCTAAGAATCAACATCCAAAAAAGATGCTTTGTGACCTCATTATCATTGCAATATTATGCTTGAGTGATAGAGATAAAGGAGACTACCACTTGGAACACTAATAAATGGGTATTAAACCAAATGAGAAAAAGGAACAAATAATTTGCTTAGACTCATCAAGATTTTTATCTTAATTTGCATCATAAAATTCTTGCAACATAAGAGGATCTCTAACCAAATTATGAATGGTTATCTTGAGAGTGTCCTTGATGTAGTGTAGAATACATTTGGTCACTTTCTAGTTATTCTAGAAAGGTTTTGACATATATTTGGAACACTTACCAACAATAAATGCTATGTCTAATATCACCAAGAACTGATAGATAATAACATCAAATAATGGAATGGAACAATTAGCCTAAAGCTTCAACCAAGATGCAAAGTAGGTTCAAGCTAGATTTCAATCTTCAATTTGAAAATGTTGCAGACGATTAAAAGCATGTTGTGGTTATAACAAAGTTCCCTTGAGAAGATTACACAATTAGATTACCTAGGAAGTATTAATGAAGGTCTGAATTTGTCACCTCAAAGGAAACCTGAAATCATAGCTTCATCTCCTACATTGTAGAATCCAGGCTTCCAATGATGAGTAGTCAACATACAACACAATGACAAAAATCTAACCATCATGATATTTAATGTAAACATTGTGCTTTGCCTCATACCAGTCAAGACCATATACATACCCATATTGAAAAAAACCATATAAATACCCTCTTGAAGATCTAGATGGAAGAAAGCACTCTTGAAATTCATCTGAGCTTCCCATTGATACAATGTAGCAATAGAAATAATTATTTAAAGGGAGTCCATGTGGTCCATGAGGGTGAAAGCCTTTGTATAGTTAACTCCCTTCTCCTAAGAATCCCTTGGCAACAAGTCATGCCTCATACCTCTTTATCTATCCATCAACACCAAAATTGGTTGCGTAGACCTATTTACAACCAACAATGATCTTTCCCTTGAGTAAGGTGACCAATTCCATGAAAGAACTATACTATGATTGCATTGTACCTTCCCATTTAAGACACCCCTTGGACTAAGGGTAAGTAGTAGGATTTGTAAAATCATCCACCTTAGTGAATAAATCTTTGGGTGAAGGGGGTTTTCAATGATTCTCTTACTGAAGAATAGACTATGCATCTTGAAGAAGAGTTTGATCGACTTAAGCATAGGACACTTCATAAGAGGAGGCTTGTAATAAAGAAGACATCATAAGAAGTAAGATTAGGAACCTAACACTTCACCATATCATCAAAATACCATACAAAGCATGGGATGACTGCACTCCTCAAGCAATGGACCCAAAGGAGTAGCAAACACAATAGCAAGAGGAACTATCTAACTAGAATAATGATCATTAATATCCAATATAATGCAAAACCTTTTTTGGAAAGGGATTGAATGCAAGCATCAACAAGATCCAATGGAGTTGAAAGGGAATTTGTAAGAAGAGTTCGAAGAGGACTAGAAGAACCTAAATAAGGGGTATGCTCAAAATTCACATGACAACAAATATTGACAACTTGGGCAACTATATCATAAAAGTGATAACCCTTAGATTGCGTACTATATCCCATGAGAATGCATCAATGCATTTTTTCCTATAATTTTTTTGCTTCTTAGGAATATAAGCCACACCATCAAACCAAAAATTTAAAGAAAATTTTCCATCAAATTTTTATAAGGAGTCATACCCTTGATCACTCAGGTTGGCATGTTATTGACAATGTATGCCATACTAGTCATAACTTCACCCCAAAATTTGAGCTCCATATGGGTAGCATGCATCATGTAATAATCCATTTTTAAAATGCCCCTATTCTTGCATTTTACTATTCCATTCTATTAAGGGGTGTAACGAAATATGCTTTGTTGTCAAATAGTGCTATGAGATGCAAGAAATCATCAAAGACATGAGTACTTAACTCTCCACCACAATTTGTCCCTATGCATTTTATCCTTTTCCCACTAATTATTTGTTAATGCTTTGAAATGTTTGAACTTCTCAAAGGCTTTGCCCTTGGATTTCATGGTGTAAACCAACAAGAACTTGGATAAATCATTAATAAATGTGATAAAGTACTTATTTCCTACATAAGAATGATATACCACAAGCACATAATGCCACTATGGATAAGCTCCAAAATCTAGGAGGCATGTTGCATATTTTTTTTAGGAAAGGACTCATGATGATGCTTCCCTAGAACATATCTCTTACACATTCTACTAGGTGGGTAAATAGGTGTAATAGCATCAACCATATAAAGATGAATCATATGCCTTAGGGGTCCATAATTGATGTGCCCTAATCATTGGTGCCATTGCTCCTTGATGTCACTGGCCTTATCTAACATAATAACAAATCCTTTTTGATTGGAAAAGTAAGGAGAAGCCTCATCATGTTTATACATTTAATCTTCTAATCACAATATCCTAGAGGAATTCATCATCATCAACAATATCCTTAACCACCCATTTTTTGGCCAAAATCCCACCTTTTTATTAGTATGAGTAATGTGATAAAGAGAAGATTGATGCCAACGCTTAGAAAATGGAGAACTTCTTCAATAGTAAACAATATAGTCATGTTACACCATATTAAAACTTGAAAGGGTGAATCTTTATTACTCACCACTCTCTCATTATTATATTGCCCTCTACAACTAGACAAAAGATGAGGATTCCTAGTTATGTGTCTTGTTGCTTCAAAATAAGCAATCCGCTCCTCATAAGACAAATATGACCAATAGGCTAAATGAACAACATGTGCTTGAGGGGTTTCAATTTCATTATCATTGTCTCCTTGAGAAATGAAAAGTGAGGCGTCATTTCCACTTGTATTTGTAGTTTTATTAAGTTTCTTGATGTAGACCTTACAGAAGTTAAGTTGTGTCCTTTCTTCTTACAAAACCCACAAGTAGGTTTCATGAAGTTTTCTTAGAATGATTCTATAAATTGGGATTGAGATTCTCATGTTTTTTTAACTCATGCCTTATGTTAGCTTCTGAAGCTAGATACTTAAGATAAAATAACGACAAGATCTAAAATAAATTCGCAATATGAAATATATGATAATGGAAAAATACTAAACATATAAAACTCATAAATAAATTCAAAAATAACTCATATAAATGCCATACTTCTTCACACTCTCACTCCCAATTGAATAAATATCTTAAATACACCATACTTTTTCATATTCTCACTCTACAATTGTGTCTATTAGATACACACACACACACAGTCATAGACACATATATAATGGAATGTGACTCTTTATATGGAGCACTCTTGGCCTTACATTACCAAAATACTTTGCATACTTTAATAACACTTGTGCATTTATTACATTGCATAAAGTAAATACTCACACTCTAATCTAAGACTCTCTCTCCTAATCTAAAGATGTACCCAAGGTGGTATATTAGCATGTACCAAATAATGTAATATATTCCAACACCTCCTTGTATTACATTTTTGGTTATTGAAGACTTTCAATCTTCAATATGGATCTTCATCTCTTATCTTCAATTTCTCTTTAAGATCAATTTCTAAATTTGCACAGAATGATTCATGTTTAACCTTTCTGGTGTGACTCATTTTCTTCTTTTATTTTATTTGCTTTTGTATCTTCATTGATGATTTTCCTTCTAAGCATTGTGTTAGCATATCATCATAGTAATATAACTTTGGTTCTTGTCTTGAATTCTTCAAACAAACATCTTTTCCAGTTTTAGTCTTCACCTTGTCTTTCTTGATCTGATTCCTTTTCTTGTTTCTTCTCTTTCTTCATTCTTGCACTTCTACCAGTGATATACCTTTAGTGTAATGAGTTAGTGGATCATCACAATAATATTGACTTGGATTTGATGAATCTTCCTTGAGATAATCATATGAATGATTTATTTCAACTTGTATTTCCTTGAAAGAGTTCAAAAACAATTAATGAAAGATACATCATTAGACACTCTTGTAATAAGTGTAATAATGTCTTGAGATTCCCAGTAAGACCTAAAAAGTTTTTCATGAAGGTATTCCATAAAGGTAGTAGAATTTCCTTAGCTTCTTTGAAAAATAAAATCAATTTGTCCTTTAGAACATCAAATACTTGATCTCCATCAATGTTGGGTATTAAGCCATGTGAATAAAATCTGAGTGCATGTAACATTTCTTCACTATTTTCATTAAACACTTTCTTTACTATTTTATTCATATTGTTTTGTAGACTCCCTTGTAACTCCCTAGTCTCAAAAATGAAAGGCAACTTTGATAGGATCCTTTTAAATCTCTAAACCTTTGAGGTTGACTTCCTTATGACTCCCTAGTTTAGTTTATCAAACAATTAATTGATGCAATCTCAAATTTTCTATTCTTTATTTCTCCTTAGTTTCGAATGATAGACTAAGGACAATTTTAAATTTTGACTTTATGTTGACAACCTTATATCTTCCTAGTTTCAATATAATTCTTCAAAATAACTACTTTTATTTTTCTCTTATCAATCAATAATTTGAAATGCAATTTCAATCTTTCAAGTCTTCAAAATTATGTCTCTTCCAATTTTGAATTAGAGACTAAATTATCAATGCATTTTTCCTTTGTCAAAAGTTCTATGTTGAATTCCTTTTATCTCCCAAATTTCAAGAATATAATTCCCCAATTCTAAATTTCATAAATCTATATTGATGTTGAATTCCTTATAACTCCAAATTTAGAAATTCTATAAAAGAATATTTGCAAGTTTTGTATTCCTAATTTGATGTAGAATACCTTATTTCTACAAACTTATTAAATTGCAAATATTTCAAATTGTTTTGTAAATTCAAATGATCTAATTATAGAACTTCAAAATAATTACTTCAGTTTTATAGTCAATATTCAAATCTTCATAAAACTTTCAAATTGCAATAATCAAATTTCTAAGGTAATAAAATATTATTTCAAGGTCTCATCTCTCCAATAAAATAATGTCAACTTAACCCTAGACAATAATAATTCCTGTCCACCTTATAATTCCTATCTTGTGAATATAATTAATTTCAAATGAAATGAATTACCTTCAAAACTTCAGGCGCTCCTTATCTGCTATAGTATTATGACTTGCTTTGGAAAATATGTGCTCTCTCACCTCCTTGACTAGTTAACTATTCTTCAAGCTATTCTAAGATGCTTGTAATTTGAACGTACATCCTCCTTGCTGTAGTAAATGTGGCTATGCTAGCTTATTTTCATCCTATGCATTAAATGGGAACTTCAAGATGTTATATCTTCCCTTAGTAATGATTGGCTTATGGAATACCAAATGAAAAATGGTGCCAAATATCCCTCCTTGCTCTTACTAATGTATTCTAAAATGATTCTCTTACTTCAAATGACTTATGGTGCTCCTTCTTCCTTGTGACAAGTGGTAGGAATAATTTTATAACATTCAACCAACCTTGCAAATGATATTCTCAATGCTTCAAGCTCTAGATAAAATTCTATAAGTGCATTCTTCTTCTTCCAAAACTTGGCCACCTGTGTAACATCCTCAACAAAGCAATGCAACATTGTCTTCTCTACAAAGAGCGTTATGGATACCAATTCTTTGCTTCTCTTAGCAGTTGCAAAAACCTAGACGTTTGGTTTCTCCTTATGCTTTTCAATATCCAATATTTATTGTTATGTTGCTTATGTTTTAGAGTTTGTAAACAATGATTCCTCTTCTCCAATGGTCTCTCTTCTCCACTTTGATGCTTCTCTACTCCTCTTACTAGACTTGGTGGCTCCACCTTTCAATGGTGGCTCTATAAAACAATGTTCTTTGGGTGGCTCTCCACGGTGGCTCTTCTCCTATAGATGGTGGCTCCTCTCTTCTGCCTGGTGGCTCTTCTCTTTAGCACTACTCAGATGCTTTCCCCCATGTGCTTCAACATAACCTTGGCTCCTCTATTTTTAACGACTTTGAGCTTCACTCTTAGTGGCCTCTTTTGCAAGATGGTGGCTCTTATTTCAATGGTGTTGCCTTCATGTTTTCTTGGTGGATCTACCACTCTTTTTGGTGATTTTTCTTCACCATTATTTTCGGTAAATTTGGTGCTCCTCTTGGCATATTTAGACACCTTAAATATGCCTAAAATTTGAGCACTATTCAAACTTTCTTTTATTCAATAGAAATTATACCAAGTCTACACTTATTTTGACTATAAAAAACAACATATATTACTTTTCCTTATCACTCCCTTTCAAGCACTTTTTAACTTCAAATTTTGTTGTTATGTTTTGAAGATTCAAGGATGATAATGATGTCTCCTTCCTTAGCTTGGAGTAACTCATACTTCCTTTTGCCGAATTTTAACAACTCTAATACTTTTGTGAGTAAAAGGTAAATATCTTATTCAAAAAAACTGATCAGCTCATACAAATCCATTTTGATATCCTGCCTTTCTTAGAGAGGCTCAAAATGTAGTTTTTATGTTTTCTTTTATCTGCCCAGGATATTTGAATCCCCTGTTCTTTAAACTTTGCCTCTTTCTTAACTATATATTTCCTCTTCCAAAAAAAATTATTGAAGCCCTTTTTGTTCTTTTTCTACTCATGATAGCTTTCATGTTGCATTTGATTCCATAGTTGTGCCCAAATGCCTTGTTCTACCTCTGTCATCGAATATTATTCCTATACTTTGGTCTGCATTGTTTCTTATAACTTCCTCAACATAATTCCCTAGGTCCTCTCTTCTGAACTGAATTCCTCTTTAAAAATTCAGTTGTTCCATTCCAACCATATTTTACAGCAGATGAAGCCAATCCCTAAATTCTAATTTGTGCTTAGTTTTTTGTATTTGAAGGTGTTATGTGACCAATAGTCCCAAAAATTACTACCATTAGGGGGATACCATTATGTTTGACTAAAGATGAAGTACCACCAATTCCAAATTGTGTAAGCATATGAGCAATAAAAAAGGAGGTGGTTTATAGTTTCTACCTCTTGGAAGCACATTACACATCTATCGGGTCTAATGAACCCATTTCTCCTCATATTTTCCTAATTCATAATGCTTTTGTGAGAAACCTACCATATAAAAAAATTAACCTTTGGCCAACCTTTTGGTTGCCATATTTCTTTCCAGGGAAGTTGTTGTTGGGATTGGTTCTTGCTACTTTGGTGAGCCTTTCGGTAGCTTGCTTTCACTGTGTAAGTGCCTTTTTTCCATATCCCCATGCTAGTTGGTTAGGTCCATCTTTCCATAGTCATGTTATTTTTTCTAGGATTTCTTTCAGTTCACATTTTTTGGCTTCCCATTCTTCACCTAACCACTGGTCCAAATTTTGCCATCTTCCTGAAGCTGCTAGTTGTTGGCTTGGGGGGATGAGATTCTGAGATATAAGATTTTGGATATGATTATGAAGAGTCTCTCTAATGCCACTAATATGAGGGTATTATTTGATAATGGGGGGGGGAATTCCCAAGAATCATCCCACAAACTGATTTTTCTCCCATCACCTACTTTCCAATGTAAGTCTTCCTTAATCAATGAGGCCCCTCTTTTGAGTGTTTTCTATATCTCTGATCCCACACCTATAACTAGAAAATCTGGGACATCCTCCATTTCATGTGTAGGGTAATATTTAGCTTTTAGAACTTGACTCCATAATTGATCTGGATTTGTGATCCTCCGCCAGTATAACTTCCCTATTAGTTCTAGGTTGTTTGTTGATGCAACTCTGATTTCAAGACCTCCCTCTTCCTTTGGTTGACAGAGTTCTTTCAAAAACTTGAAATAACTACTTTTAATACTTGTATAAGAACACTTTTATAGCACCAATATGACACACCTCTTATGGCCTCCTTTGTGGCTAGTCTTCTTAGTGATTTTTTGTCTCAAATCTAAGAATTTTTGCAGCTCCACTCCCTTTTCCTTTGCTAATCCAAAATCATCAATTTTGTAGCTCTAATTGCTGCCCAAAAATCAGCTCTCTTGCTGTCAAATTTTATTTCAACTTTCACCTTATTTATCCTTCAAATGTATGCTTTCAATCTTTGAAATTTGTGACTACAAATGCTGCCTTCTTGTTGTCCAAATTTGCAGTAATTATCCTCCTTCAAATGTTTCCAAATATTCATATGCTTTGCTTCCCAAAAATTTCTCAAATCTATCTTAAACTTTTCAAAATCACAAATCTATACTTTCTTCAATTTGATGTATTATGACCTTTCAAATTCTACCTCGAAAATCAACAACCTCCTCCTTTGCAAATCAGTCTTCAAAACCTTCGTGGCTATCCTCAAACTTCTCAAAATTGTAGCATTTTCAATTCTTCTTCCTTCTTCAATCTTCTTGTCAAGTTTTGACTCCAAATCTGATCTCTTTCATTGTCCTCTTAATCAAGAATATGAATGTCTTAAGGTCTTCAAAAATCTTCTCAAAATTTGGTAAACTTCTTACCAAATCCTTCTTCCTTTTGGGTTTGTTTTCAAATGGCAACACCTGTCCAAAATTATTCTTTTCAGGAGCTTATCCTGCTTGCAATCTTCTGTCACAAAATGTTTTCAAATCTCCTCCAATGGCCACTTCTTAAACTTTGCAATGAGGCTTTCTCTAGCCTTCTTCTTCTTCTCTAAATTCTCTTGAGACCTCTTCTCTTGAATCTTCTAATTCAGTAGCTTATCAATTTTTTACTTAAAACTTCAATGAGACCTTTCCTTGATCTCTTCAATATTCCAACTATGGAAATTATGCAATGAGATATATTTCTTGGATCTCCAAAGTTTGCTACTTCTCAACTCTTCAATAAGACCTTTTTGTAGTACTTTATCTTCAATCTTCTATCTTCCAAATATAGAAGTTTTTCAATGTGACTTATTTCTTGGGTCTCTTCAAACTTCAATATGTAGTATTTAATCATCAGTGAGACCTCTTTTTTGATCTCCTTAATTTGCAATGTCTACTATTTTTCTACAAATAAAAAATAATCCCTGCACGAGGAAAGCACATAGAATTTCAGGCAACCGAAGGTGAAATTCTTCTCTATCTGTTGTAGAAAGCTTCTTAAATTTTGAGAACTAATTTTTTGCAACAAAAAATTAGACAATAGTAACCAAATACATTCAAATTTCTAGAATTCTAAAAACAATAAACTTCACTAGTTATTCTCAAAACTAGTGGAAAAAAATCTATGTTGAGTCCTAGTCTTCACAAGTTTTCCTTCAACCCTGTGGAAAGACTCTAGCAAAATATTAATATATAATCTTCTTCTCTCTATCAACCTTTTCAATAGGATATCCTTCTAGGGTCTCTTAATCTCATCAATGTCAAGGTCTATCTTCAAGACTTGTAAATTTCCTTCTATTTCGAATTTGCTCTTGGAATAGGTAAATCTTCAACCTTCATTGGTTTTCCTTCAACACAATGAAAAATACTATCTTCCCTGGTTTTATTTTCTAAAGGTAATTTCTTCAACTTCACTGGTTTCCTCTTAACCAATGGAAATATCTGATACCCATTGGTTAAGACAAGATAAAACCTTGTTGTGGCTCTGATACCACTGTTAGCTTTTGAAGCTAAATACTTTAGATAAAATAACCACAAGATCTAAAATAAAGTTGCAATATGAAATATATGATAATGGAAAAATACTAAACATATAAAACTCAAATAAATCATATATATACCATTAAAAACTTCTCACAAAAATTGTATCTCAATTGAATAAATATCTCAAATATGCCATACTTCACACTCTCACTCAACAATTGTGTCTATTACACACACACACACGCACACTCATAGAAACATATATAATGGAATGTGACTCTTCATATGGAGCACTCTTGGCCTTCACTCTTCTAGAGACTCTTCATATTCCTACTCTATGGACTCATGTGCACATGGACTATTATGCACATTTACATTACCAAAATACTTTGCACACTTTAATAACACTTGTGCATTTATTACATTGCATAAAGTAAATACTCACACTCTAATCTAAGACTCTCTCTCATAATCTAAAGATGTACCTAAGGTGGTACATTAGCATGTACCAAATAATGTAATATATTCCAACACCCTAGAGCCTCTTTTATGAGTCTAAATGTAGGGTAACCTTTTGATGATATCTCAAAGTAGCCCGATAATGAATAAGATAATTGAAAACCGTATCAAGAGAGTGAACTCTTTGGAAAAGTAATTTTGGAGCATGTTAACAAATGTGACAACCTAATAAAATTGGGCAAAAACATGTTGGTAATCATATTGATGTAGTCAATAGGGTCTAATGCAGTTGACAATTTTGATATCTTCTTATGACTTCTTAAAATGATTAATGTACTCTTGAACACCATGAAACTAATGATCTCCAAAGTAGCGAGTTTGGATTCCAACCTACTAACTTATATGGCATTAACATTGTCCAATAAATTTTGAAACATTTCCCATAATTAAATGGGATCCAAATTATAAATAAGATTATTCTCTATTTTTTCCATATACAAAGCAATAACACCAAGAGTCCCATTCTTTATTTGCATAATTTTTTGTTTCTCAATGATATGTATAGAGGGTGGATTGTACTTAGACATATACATCTACAACCCTTTACTTTGAAGAAGAGCTTCCATCTTCATATTTTATGAAAGATAATTTCTCCCATTTAAGATGGTAATTTGTGATGGTTGATCCATATGGTTTTGAATAATTTTGTCCAAATAGGAAAACATAACTACAAGACTAATGTTGGTGCCAAGAGTTCAAAAAAACTATACTTTTTCAAAAAAGGGACTCAAAATGCTTCCTTATGGTAGAGTTATGACATTTATAAGTTCATTCCTTATATAGAAAAAAATAGAACCAAAATATTTGAAAATAAAAAATGAATTTCCTTACACATCGTTCAAGCCTAAACTTGGTATGCTCTGATTAGCCAATTTACTACTCCAATCAGTGTCTACTACATGTATGCTCATATGGATGACAGTTTGACAAGTTGCATTATGGGAGTGATATACATACACATACATACTTACTTATATACACATATACATACATACATACTTATTAACATATACATATACATACATTCATACATATATATTTATATGTATATATCTGTATGTATGTATGTACACACATACACATATATAATTCTATTGGTCCAAGAAGCCATGCTAGCCTCTACAGGTCCATTTGAAGCAATTAGAGACACCACATTCTTAATTTACTATATAGAAGCACATTGAGAGAGTCGAAATATTGAAATGCCATGTGAAATTCTTAGGTATAACCAAGGGCTCCACTTAGCCATTAAAACCACATGATGCAACCTCAATACAAAAAATTAAACATATTATTTATTGGCCCAAAACTGAAGCAAAGAGGATTCAAACCCCAAAATCCCATATAGGGACCTCTTGGGCTAGCCAAGTTCCCCATGCACCCTTTTAAAATTGATTGATACCATGAAATATTTGAACTTTCCCTTTTTCTTTCACTACTCCAAAATGTGTACACATGGGGAGGAGAGACTTGAACCCCCAACCTTCCATCCATAAGTAACACCAAAAAAAATACCTTATAATCAATTATGCCTATTATAAACCAAACAAACATATTCTCATATTGAATTGCCCTCTCCCCTCATGTACCAAAGACAACAATGCACCCAAGATTGAAGCCAAGTCTCCCATGAGCAAATCAAGGTATGCCAACTAACTTTTTCTTTCCTTGGCATAATATGGGAGAAGGAATGCATGTTTCAAAACAAAGACCACATACCCAGGTGTTGTAGGTGAGTTGGAGAGGAGAGGGCAATCCTCCAAGGGAGGTCCTAGGTTCGAATCTCCACCCTACCAAAAAGCTGAATTGGGTACCCAAAATCCAATTGATAATGTTGGTGCGAGCAGGGCTGGGTGCGACCCCCGGGTGACTTTGACGGTGTAGAACCCCCTGTTCGTGGTCTCTTAGACCAAGGCAGCCCCGCAAGGGGTTTTTCGCTTAAAAAAAAAACAAATACCACATAATTAATGATCACTTTTAGGAACCAAATAAACATCTTTCCATATTGATTTTTCTTCTCTCCTCATGCACTAAAGACAAGAATTCGAATCTAAGTCTCCCATGAGCAAACGAAGGCATGCCAACTAACATTTCCTTATAACAATATGTGGGAAGCGATGCATTTTCTAAAGGGACACTTCCTCCTAGCCTAAATGCAATAAATGCTTCTTCCTCTTGTGATGAGAGTGAACCAAATATCTTTCCACCTTTTATAAACAATTTAAATTAGAATTTTCAAATGAAGAATAAACCCACTTGCCTTAGATGATGAAAACATGGTCTAGATATCAAAATGTGAGAACATGCTAAACCAAAACTCCCCAATTTTTAATGAATATTCTAAGAGGTCTAATTATTCCTTCCAATTATTTATGGCTAGTCCTAAATAATCATTTCCTAGACTAAGATAAATCAATTAATCCTCCTTTGTCTAAGCTTTGTGATAGTTGTGGGAACTAAAAAATAAATTTTCTTTAGATTTGACACCCAAAGTTCTTTATAGTACATTGGATTAAGCTTAAAAGTCCATTGGTGTTTGGGGATGGTTTGTATTGCCCACGACCATATTTAATCCATCAAAGGCCAAATACTCTATCCTCTCATCTCTAATATTCTAATGACAAAGAATCTAAAATGGCGAAGGAAACAATTAAAAAAAAACTCTAAAATATGATTTAGGATTCTAAAAAATTCTTAAAAAATTTGATCCAAGTCATTGTGCCATAATTGCTCCTATAAGAAACACCACTTGGAGGTTATTAGCACAAACAAAATGGATCAAATATGAATAAAAGAGAGTGAAATTAAAGGAATTTGTTTGGGAAAACTTGTTTGCACGCCAAATCCTATGAATGATGGATTCTTTAAAACAACACCATAAGATAATTGCAAACCAAGCCCCTAAGCTCAAACTAAGGCTTTTTGGGAGGAAAAAAAAAATAATCCAAGAATCTTGCTTTACAACTACCCCACTAGAAAACACATTTTCTTTAGAATTGTTCTTGCAAGCAAACAATAATCTAATTTTTTGGATCAAATCATGGTGGTTTACACTCATTTTAATACCATGTTGAATATGCAATATATTTAGGATATATGGAATCATCTATATTAGTCAACAAAGAAATAATGATAGCATAGATAAAGAAAAAAAATATAGAAAGGTGTTCTTAGACACTAATAATAAATAATGGTCTCTAATTCATGATAAATTGGTTGGGTAAGTGGAGGGATAAATACCATCCCAACATATAATGTAATTCTCCTGAGGTTGAATATTAATATTGACCATTAGATAATAACACAATACAAATGTTATATTGTAAAGCTCACATAGGCCAACATGACAAATACAATGATCACAATACAAACATGAGTGTGGCTTTAAGTGAAAATTAACTATATCTCAATAGGGATGAAGAAAAATTTGAAGGATCATCCACAGTTAGGTATGTTAAAAATTTGAAATATCTAAATTCATAGATGTTAATTTGAAATATCAAATATTTTGGTAACATATTTAAGAGAAATGAGAAAATTATTTTAGAGCTCTAGGATTTGCAAGAGAATAAAAATCAACAAGATGGACCAACAAAGCTATATGAAAAAAATGACTACTTGTGAACTATCATGATATATTACAAAAGGCAAAGTCATATTGATCTCAATAATCTCATGAGGGATAGTTTAAGGAGATATAAAATTACTAAACTGCTACCACTACACTAGATTTGTCCTCTCATTACATCAACATATTTCTAATCAAGATGGAAGGCATATTGGAAAAGAAGAACAATTAATAATTTCAAAGACATTCTAGTAGAAAATGAGTAAGACATAATATTTAGCACAGATCCCACATTATATTGCTTATTTAATAATATATAGAGCTTACATACTATAGTTAGGACTTCTGTTGGCAAGTTCAAATCCCAACTATGAGAACAATATTACCAGTAGTTAACAAACATGTCAAGAATATATATGACTATATTATTTTCCAATCATATAATTTTATTCCTAACACCCCCTTTAATGACTAACCTAGATATAATCCCAAGTTTATTCTAAATTTTATAAATTTTTCTTACCTGGGGGTTTAGTCATTACATCTATAATCTATTTAGAATTTTGAGAATAATTTAGAAAAATTTCTTCATGCTTCACAAGCTATTGGATATAGTGATGATGAACTTCAATATTTTTGTTTTGGAATGATATACTAGATTCTTCACCAACTTGAGCACACTATGATTATAACAATGAAGAGGTAATGATGTTATTTTATCTATTTTAAGACCACATAATATGCATCATAACCAAACAACTTCACAACCTATACCATGTGTTGCCTTATATTCTGCTTCAATTGTTGATAAAGTAATTAGATGCAAAATTTTACTCTATAAGGAAATAACCCTTGATCCAAGAGCAAACATATAGTTGATAGTAGATTTTTTTATCTTTAGTTAATCCAACACACTTTGAACTAGTGTATTCAAACAACTGAAAAATAAATAGATTGTTGATATAGAATACCAAAGTCAAGGGTACATTTGGTATATATGAAAATACATTTTGTAGCTTGCCAATGTTATATTCATGGATTTGATGTGAAATGGGACAAATAACTCACTACTCAGTGGCCACAAGATAAATCAAATTTCCCACTAAATGATGATATACCGACTCATTGACTAGAGATGAATTAGAGCTGACAATTTCAGCCTAGCTTTAATAGGTGTAGATATCAGATTACAAGTTGCAATCCTAAATATTCCTAAACGTGTTTTGGAATATTATTTTCTAATACAAAACAACATGATCAAGTCGCCAAAATTCTACACCTAAGCAGTAATGTAGGTAACCTTAATCTATCATATCAAAAAAAGAGCAAAAGTTAGATTTTACCTTTAAATTAGATAGGCTCCACTACAATGATAACAAGATCATCATCATACACAATGAGAATTATAATGCCATCACTTATAGTTTTAATTAGATATTAGGATTAAAGAAACTTTGATAAATCTTGAATCTCTAAGATGTTGATCAATATTGAAGTGTCAGGTTCTAGGAGTTTGCTTGAGTCCATATAGGAACTTGATAAATATGCAAACTAGATGATTTTATTTCACCTCAAATCCTTGTGGTTGCACCATGTAGAAATTTTATTCCAAATTGTGGACAATAAAAATTGCAATTTCATTAAATATAAAATATGTTGCAACAATAACTTTTACAAATGCCCGTCGAGTTACAAATGAGGGTCTTTCAATGATGAAGCTCTTTTCAATACACTTTCTTGCAATTTTGCTTTCTTTGACCACCTCAAGAAGGGTGGGTTTATGCTTGTGTACCACTACTGGTAGAGTAAAGCATCCAAACCTACACAACCAAAACACTAGTTAATGACACCTGTTGGGCCCATTGAAATTGGACCCAAGTTTATGAAAGGGGAAAACAAATAAAATTTAAACTAATGCATTAAACAAAACTCAAAATGAGATAAAAACATAGTAAAACTATCCTACTCACCTTTGTGATTGATTTGCTGGTTTGCAGGTGAATGAAACTAGATCTTGAAAGGAACCATCCTTGTCGAGAAAATTTTGGCTGCAAACCATCCCTATTTGGATGATTTTTGTTGTATTGACCTAGATGAAAATTTCTTTGATGGAAATATTTAGATGGTTGTCAGGTAGCTCTGGTATGAATTTGGTGGCTATCTGAATCCAAATTTGTAACTTGTTCATAAAATAAGGGTATGCAAAGAGAGGAACAATAAGCTATCCATGGGATTAGCACAAGAGGTGGATTGCATACAAAGGGAGGTTGGAGTGATCTTGGCAGAGTTTCTATGAGCATCTATCTCATTTATCTAAATTAAGGAAATGGGGAGGCTAAAATGGATTTTTGACAAGGGTTGGGGGGTGGTGAGGTGGAGGTGAGGTGGCATGGGTACAACATGCCTCAATGTTTTTGGGTGGAGGAAGTCCTCACCCACCCATATGCATTAAATGAGCATGGGTGCACCATGCCCCATTAATGCATAGGGGTGGAGAAAGTATTCACCCCATTAAGGCATATGGGATAAAGTATTCATCTCATTAAGGCATATGGGTGGAGAAAGTATTCATCCCATTAAGGCATATGGATGTAGAAAGTCTTCATCTCATCCATGTGCATTGAATGAGTATGGGGATGTAGAGAGTAGGGGGTAAGGTAGACTAGGGTGATAGGTTAGACTAGGGTCAAAGGGTAGACTAGGGTGAGATGGACCAAGGATAGGTGAGTGGGATGGTCACATGGTGACCATGAAATAGGTGTAGGATAGGGCTTAGTGGGGAAAAGGGGCTAAGATGGATTTTTAATATTTTAATACAAAATAATTAGATTTTTGGGGCCTTTTGCAGAACAATTAAAAATTAACACTGCAAAAGAGATAATATGATTTTTAAGTGTCTACATCCCTTTTTGTATTGTGGTGTGTGTAGACATGATGTAGTACAAAAACATATGATACTGAATGGATGACTAACTATGATAAGAAGGGATTAACAATGGATGATCATAATTTTTGGCGTGCCACAAAAATAGTTGAGGGATGAGATGTAAGGTTGTATCAAATTATGGACAATGTAATATGCCCCAATTATGAAAGGGATGAATATCCTTGAATCTTTACCTTTGAAATATTTTTGAGCTCACTTGATTTAGAAAGCTGACCGACCATAGTTATGTATCCTCATGACACTCCAATTGATTAGATAAGTGGGATTAAGTTGCCACCTCAATGAAGTGAGTGTGTGAGTAACCATACAACATTGGCATAGAGTGTACCAAATTTGGATTGGATTAGTGTTTTAGTTGAGATGAGAAGAAGAAGATAAAATTTGCTTTTACCCAAACAAAGGAGGGCTAGTGATAGTCTTCGGAAAATTTCTTGGATAAAATTGATTCCAGGAGTGAGTGTTTGGATATTGGACCTATTTAAGATGAAATTTATGGGTAATATATTCCTCCTCGAGAACTAAGTTGATGGGTGAAGAAGCAAAACATAACAACGAAGTGCTTGACCAAAGATCGCTGCACAAGAAAAAAGTGGAAATTGGTTGGAGAAACTAAGTAATGATGTTAGGAACATAAATTGTAAATGTTGGTCATATGATTGGTGTATCTGACCATACAAGAAGATCAAGGATCGTGCCAAAATAAAAAGGATGCGTGAGGGGCGTGTGATCTCATTTGCATCACATGATTTGAGAGAATAAAGAGTAAGTGAGATGGGTGAGGCTAATAATTTTAAGCAATGCACTGCCAGACTAGATATGTAGAGGGACGAGATGGTGGATAGTGGTGCGAAACCTAGTGCTGGAGAGAGTGTAGTGCAAGTTAGTGTGTTGTTTCTCTTGATTTGTGGTTTTAAAAATAAAATAAACCCTAGGGCCTATTTTTAATGTAAGGAAATTGTAGAAGCTTAGGCTAGCTTAGGGATGGTAAATAAAATGAGCTATTTTGTTGTGTTGAGTTGTGGGGTTTGTTTTTTTGTTTGTTGTTTTTCTCAGTTTTTCTTTTTAAGTTTTGCATTTGTGGGTGGTTTTTGTTTTATTTTTTCTTCTTTTTGGATTATTGGGTGTTCATAATGCCTCTCAGACATGAACCATTCCAATCGGAATGATTTTGGTGTTTGTATGCTATATGGACTATACATATGGTCATAGGAACTGTACAAGAACCGTATGATTATTTTTTTGGATAGTGATGGTGGGTGATAGGAAATTGATGAGTGGTATGATGTCAAGGGAAGGCAGTGTGATCGCTATAGGTTCAAGCCACTTTTTTTAAGGTGAAGAGGGATTTGACCAAGGATGACTCTGAATGGTTAGCAAGGATCGAGTTTTAGGGAGTGGTGCAAATGGAGATGATACATGTCGATCGATCATATCTATCGACCTTGGTTAAGTGGTGGAACCCAAACAAACATACCTTCCATTTCACCATAGGGAAAATGATATTGACACTAGAGGATATATATAGGATATATTATTGGTTAACCCTGTAGGGATGTAAAATTATAGTTGTAGGTGTAGTGCAACAAGCGATGATGATGGGGTAGATTTTTGGAGCAAATTAGAATCAGGTGGACACATAGTATTAGGGTATTGTATGAGTCTTATTATGTGGATGGGTTACTCTCATTGAGGCAAACATTGATGATGGTGTTGATATCAAGTTTTGTTTTTCTAGACTTCTTAGGTCCATGATTTCTATGGAAATTGTTAGGGATCATTTTAGACTTGGTGGAGGCATCAATGATGTATGCATTAGCATCAACCTTGTTAGTTCAGATATACAAGGATTTGTATGGAATGATCCAAGGTCAGCGTCTTGGGATGAGCCACAATTTATCGATGTAGTTGTGGGTATGGGATCATGTGGTGATTGAGAGGCCATAGGGTTTACCATATGATTATCATAGATTGATGGGGGAGGATTACCATATGCCTTAAGGTTGCAGATGGACATGAAGGCAAACAAGAGGAGGACATATGAGGGATATGCTAAGTTTTATCGTCAGATGTAGTCAAGATTATGATGATAAAATATTATTTAGAGACCATGGAGGGGTGGTCCAGTATGGGATGAGGAGATTCACCATTTATATCAAGAGTGATGGGAAAGGTGGTTTCTTGGACATAATGCAACTCATGTGGAATATTTCTTGTTCACCTAAGTGTTGTAATAGTTTGGGTCAAGATAAGGGGTACTGGATTTACCTATGATATATAGAAGGATCAAGGATGAGGATAGGCCAACACCTTAGGTAGGGCCAATGGAGAAGCATGTGGATGAGGTTGTGGTAGTTCTAGATATAGATGATGTTGACTCTATGCTAGAGTATGATAGGTTGTTGGCCACATAGTAGTGGCATGGAGGGAGGGTTATAGAGGAGTTGGGGTTATATGGGGAGAAGGATGGTGATGGTGAGGCTAGTGGTGTGGTAGGAGAGAACGATAAGCCACTCAAGTGGTGAGTATACCATTGAGTAGATGATGGAGTGGGTCCATCAAGGGTAGTGGTTGGGGAGACACCAAAAACAAAGTTTAGGAGTGGAGGGCATTAGAGTTTTATGATAAAATGGATTTTAGTGGGTTGTATGTAGTGGCTAAAGAGGCCAATATTTTTAGGGAGCAAGTATGGTAGTTGGAGGTCTAGCTGGTAGAGCAGGAGGTAATAGGGGTTTAGAGAGGATAGGGATATAGGGGTAACTCGATGTAATGACTACAATGGGATAGTTTGAGGATAGAGAGAGATGGCTATAGGGGCAACTCGATGCAATGACAACAGAGCAAGATAGACTCCAAAAATAGGTTGACCAATTGAGGGTACATCCACCATCTATGGCAAGTGAAGGAGATGTGACAACCATGCAAGCTAAGATCATGCAACTATGATAAAGTAGGGAAGATTTTATGGTTGGATGGTCTTATGAGAAGGATAGAGTTTGATTGTACAAGGAGAGGCTAGCGAGGGTGGGAATGCCTATTCCATCACTCATAGTTTCCTGATCTTGATAGAGTTATAGAGGCACACCATTAGTACTACATTTTATGGATCTGATTGCATCACAAGGAGCACTGCTAGCAACTTCTTAGATTAGCATATGACACCAAAGTAGTAGGGATGATAGGTAGGGAGGGAGAGAATTAAATGGTAGAGAGGATGGATAGGAGGGGAATGTAGAGACTCTAGGGGATCAAAAATAGTGAGTCCTATCTTTAGGTATGGTATATTGGCCATGATTTTTGTAGCAATTTTTATGAAATGAGGATGATGTATGTATTACGACTTGTATAGATGGATATATGATGTAGCTTGAGGTGAAATTTTGATGTAGCCCTATGGGCATTGATGATGATGTACCATTAATTTTGTATTGAGATGTATGGATGATGATGATGTATATGGATATGTGATAAATTATATTTATGCTTTGATGATATATACACATGAGGATTATTCGATGGTGTCATGATATGATGTTATTGATGTATATGTGTGATGCATATTTTTTTAATGATTTATATGGGATTGAAATGATCCCCACTTGTATTACATCATCACCACATAGTGGTATTATAAATTTTTTTGGATATTAACTCTGTATCGTTTGGCAAATTTGAACTTGGATCTCTTCCTTGAATTGTTAAGGAATCTAACCGGTTGAGCTAATGCCACTTGATTTGTGATGCATATTTTTAGGGTTGTTTTGATTTTGTTATTATGTATGGGTGCATGTGATTAGATAGACATGATAGGTGAGATGATATGTATACAATATATGTATGTGATGGATGATGTAGCATTTAGTTATTTGTATGGTTTAGACTTACATGTGTTATTTTAAACACTTTCTAGATGCTTGTGTATGAATTTCAAAATAAAAAATGGTTTAACTAATCAATGAAAAGTTAAAAATCACAAAAAATATACTAAAAAAACATAATACAAGATAAAAAGCAATGAACATGATGAATACAATGCTAATAATGACAATGGGTAGACTAGTAGGGACATTGAATTAACCATAAACCTAATAACAAGGAGCACTAAACATAGGAAACAAGACAAATGAATATTAGAAAAATAATGTGATGATGTAGACAATAAGATAAAATATAACATAAAATTTGCTAACCAAATAAGCAATGGATAATGACTAATGACTAATGACATGGATTGCTACTTAGGATATATTTACATTGAATGATGACTAGCCAAGATGTGGTTTACCCATATATCCTAGGGTTTTTGGATGCTAGAAGAATATCAAGAAAGTCAAACACCCTAGTTTCAACAATCAAACTCATCTAATGGTTAGTCAATATCCCATAGAAATCTAGACCATCCCGAATAAGATCAAGCCTATCATGGATTGAAGTGTGTGCAAGGAAGTTCATTTTCCATCTTGAGTAAGGTTGGACTAACCAATTGTGACTCAAGCCAATATAAGCTAGCTCATCCATGAGTGTTCAATGGTCTATACAAAAGAAGATCTCTAATATGATTGACATGTTACCACTCAAAAGGCGTGCTAGATAGGAGTCTATATCCATGATGCAAGTTAGCACCATAATCCTTCGACATAGCTCCACTACCAGCTAGGCATCTATAGCCTCGGTGGAGAAGTCTATAATACTTGAGGGGACTAAGGAGAAGCACGTTTGAGTGTTATCCTCATTCTTTGGATCTTTTTTTCTCTTTTTTTGAACTTCCAATTAGATTCTCAGGTTCATATTATACGAATGATAGGATGAGCATAAATACTTTTACTTTATGGCAAGACTACTCATGGTGTTGTCTTCCCTAAACTCAAAATTTAATTAGAGTGTGATATGTGATTGGTCCAAGGAAGAACTCAAGTTAATCGGGGGAAGCCTAAAATATCCTTAGGACATAATGATATTTGACAAAGGTTGATTGGGTCAACTAGGAGTTATTGAATAACAAAAAAGATTTCTATTTCCAAACAATCTAAGAATACGATTAAACAATACATAATGATAGTTGGGACAAATAGTGCATGCTTACTAATAAAATATGAAATACAACTAAGATTTTATGCAACATGGTTGACAAGACAATATAACACATGACAACACACTACATTCAGACAAATGATAGTGAGATGGAAAATGGGTAAAGTGCAATAAATACAAATGGGAACAAAAATGCACCACACATATATGTCATTGATCAATTATGCTGATCGGGATTGGGGAACACATATGTGCACATTCAAAAGGTGATCAAATTAGCATGCTATGGGCCTTGGTTGGTTTATTTATGTAAAAATGTGATGAGTAAAAAAGGATGACTTTACTAGGGGTGCTCGAATTTTTTTTGTCTTCATATGAAATTAATTAGGCATCAAAATGGGTAAAACCAGGTGAACAAAAGGGTCCACACGATTATGTCGATATCCAATATTATTAGAAAAATGCTAAATTGATATTTTGAAGTGACTAGGGATTTTTTTCAAATTTATAAATTTTGAAAAATTTTGAGGGTCAAATTTTGAGGGACATTCTTTATTTGACAATTTAAAAAAAGTTGGTTGTAAAAGAGACCAAGGTGTGGATGATGTTTATGTCAAAATTATGATAGATGAGTCCAAATTATTTGTGGCATCAACATGAATAGATTGGAAGTGACCAAATTTAATTCGAAGTCCTCAAAGCATTTTTGGTGAATTTAATTTGAGACATGATTTTTTTTTTGCAAAGAATGTACAAGAATTAGAGAACCTAGTTGACCTCATTATGCATAGAAATCATGAAGATGAAGGATTTTGAGGGGTTCGAGTTCCTGAATCCCCTCAATATTGGCCAGCTTGTAGGTGCTAGAACCAAACTTATGTTTGATGATGGAAGGACCTAGCCAATTGGGAGTAAATTTGTCCCATAAATGACATGGTTGGTTTGTAATCTACTGATTTTATTTGAGCATGAGGTCTCCTATTTGGAATTATTTCTCATGGAAATTTTAGTATGTATGATTGACATGATATTGGTAAACCCAAATATGCCCAAGAGCATTGATTTTATGTTCATAAAGAAGGGTAAGTTGGTCTAAACAAGCTTGGCACACAATGTCATCATTGATGAACTCTTGGAGCAAGATTCATAAATATAGAATTTTAAGTTCTAGGGGCATGATGGCCTTAGTGTCATAGACTACTAAAAAAAGGAGTCACCCTTATGGGTGTGCAAATGCTCATTTAGTAGGCCCAAAGTGCTAAAGGTGTTTGGGTATGCCAATCTCGATGGGATTTTGCAATAGTCTTGCGTAAGATTGTGCAAATGGTTTTTTTCATAGCTTTGGCTTGGCCATTGCCTTGAGGATAATAAGAAGTGGAGAAGCTATGTTGGATATGATACTTGTCGTACAATGCTAGAATATCCTTGAAAGATGTTCCATTGTTGAAATCTATTTTAGACAGAATGCAAAAACAATAAATGATATGGTAAAATATGAACTCAACAATTTTGGGATCCATTATTTTGGCAAGAGGAGAAAATTTGACCCACTTGGTGAAGTATTTAGTAGCTCTTATGATGAAGTTATGCTTCCCTGACGAAGCTAGGGAGAACTTGCTCACGAGGTCAATATCCAATTGTGAAAAGAGCCAAAATGATTAGATAGTCTACAAAAATTATGATGGAAAGTGCATCAGATTAGCGTGTTGTTGGCATTTGAGACATTTATTGAGCACAACAATAACTTTTCATGGTGGGCCAATAATAACCCATGTGTAATATGTGCTTCATGATGGCAATTCCACTAAAATGGCCATCACAAGTACCATTATGAGTTGTGGATATGACAAAGTTGGCTTCTGTGGTTCAAGACAATGAAGGATAATATCATCATAGCTTCATCGATAGAGGATTTACCCCAAGAGGGTGCACCTTGATGCTTTTTTATTAAAGTTTTAGTTCCCAACATGTGATAAATCATTGGGAAGAACACCAAGTTTAATATAATCCTTAACTTGTGATTTCCAATAATTATAAGGCTCTGCTTGGAAAAAATCAACGTCCACTTCATCTAGATAAGTCTTATTGGAGATAGAAGATTTGTGGAGAGTGGTTATATGTAAATGGTTGAATTTGTCATGTGTGTTTTGGGAATGAGAGAGCCAAGAGAAGCCATTGTGTCAGTAAAATAATTTGTAGACCTTGGAGAGGCTTCGATATCATAACACTTAGTGTGATAACAACTCTTCTACAATTTGTTTATATGCCTTCAAGATTTCACATTTACATTGATAGATGTCCTTCACTTGGTTAACAATTAGAAGGGAATCATCAATGATTTTGATTTGCTTGATGTGCATGGAAAGTGAAATTTTGAGGGTAAGGATGAGGGTTTCATATTCGGTATTATTATTGGTGCAAGGGAAGGCAAGTTTGAATGATAAGGGGATGGGAACCCCTTTTAGCATGAAGAAAACAACTTTAGAACCTCCCCCTTATTTACACTTAGAACCATCAAAATACAGTTTCAGGTCAACTTGATCTTTAGGTTTGACATACTCTTTGAGTTTAATAATGTTGAAGACAAAGTCATGAAGAAGATCAATGACAAGAAGTTTATCATCAATGAGTGGAGCTTCTACAAGTTGGTTAGTGATGACTTGATCTTTGATGGATTTGTGGCTGATTAATTCAAGGTTAAATTTTGTTAAAAGCATAATCCAGTTGGCGGTTTTGCTGTTATTATAAGTAAGACCCATCATGTATCATAATGGGTTTCCTTAGCAATAACAAAGGTGGTATGATTGATGTAATGGCGATGTTTATTAGTGGTAAAAACTACCAGTAAGCACAAATTATCCATATAGGTGTATTTGATTTCATAACTCACCAAAGTGCGATTAATGTAATATATGATCTGCTCTCGATTGACCTCATTATTTTGGACCAACATGGTTCCTAAGGTGAGGTCAGTTGTGGAAATGTATAGATAGAATATGAAACCTTACCTAGGTGGGGATAAAACTGGTGGGGACATGAGGTACTTATTGATGGCCTCAAAAGCATCCTAACATTCTTGGGTCCATTGATATATGACCCCATTTTGTAAAATATGATTGAATGACTTGCGTTTGTCAGATAGTTGTGTGATGAAGTGATGAATCATTTAAATTTTGCCTTACAAGCTATGTAATTGCTTGATATTTATAGGAGAAGGTATTTTTATGATGGATTTAACTTTAATTAGATCCACTTCAATACCCTATTGAGATATAATAAAGCCTAGAAGTTTGCTTGAAGTGATACCAAAGATGCACTTCTTAGGGTTTAGTCTAACATTGTTCCCGAGAATCTAATCAAAGACTTTGTAAAAAATATCGACATATTGAGTATGCTTTTTATATTTAGCCAATAGATCATCCATGTAATATTCCACAATGTCATGCATATAATCATGAAATATGTAGGTCATAGCACATTGATATGTAGCACCTACATTTTTAAGACTAAAGGGCATGACCTTGTAACAAAATGTCCCCCATGGTGTGGTGAAATATGTTTTATGTTGATCATCAAGATTGAATTTTTTTTAGTTGTATCTTGAGAAATCATCCATAAGGGAAAGCATTTAATGATCCACTATGGAGTCGACTAATGTGCCAATGATAGGAAGGGAAATTTTTTCTTTTGGACAATATTTATTTATCTTAAAAGTCTGTGCATATGTGTATCCTCCCTTTTGTATTTTTGATAGGTACCATGTTTTAGACCCACTCAGGATAGTTGATAGGTTGAATGAATCCCACATCTAAGAGCTTTTGTAGTTCTTCTTTAACCATTAATATAATTTTAGGATGCATATTCTTGAGCTTTTGCTTGATTGGCTTGGAATTGTTATCAAGAGTGAGGTTTTAGACTAATAATTTGAGATCAAGGCCAGACATGTCAGTATAGGACCATACAAAAATTTTATTGTACTCTATCAAGAGCACGATAAAATGCTTGCTCATTGTTAGACAAGTTCTTTCCAAGTTGGATGATTCAAGGATTGGCAGGGTTGGTGCTTAAGTTGACGTTGATGATTTCTTCTATAAGCATGTGGGATCCATCCTCTAATTAGGTAGGAGTGGGAATGAGATCACTCTCAACAAGGATTGTATCATTATAAATGACTTCAACTTGGAACACAGAAGAAGAATGATAAGGAGAGGGAGGAATATAGGTATTTGAATGTTTGATCATTTTCTTTGTTGGGAGGAAATCAAGAGGAGAAAGACTAGAGGGAATTTTTTTGATGTCAATGTAACTTGGGTCAATGTTGAGAGTTTGGTTAGGATCAACGACATATCGAAGTGGGGTGAAAATATAGACATAAATCATGTTAATTGTGGGTGGATAACGAGGTGGTTAGATAGGTGATCTAGAGGATGTGTTTGATGTTGAGGGGTCTTGTGGAAGAGGGAGGAGTTGTTGAAGGATAAGTGGATGGGGATTAGGTTGAGGTAGGGGCCATCAAGGTAAAATGAAATGGGAAGGTGGAAGCGGTTGACCACCATGACACTCTTGTGGGAGGAGCATGTGAGTGATAGGGAGTTAGAATAGAATGATTCAAAGGTAACAATCATAATATTTGGGATGCTCAATGAGGGGAATGATGCAGGATGACACATATTTGGATCTATCAGAAGCAATCAAGAGGTTCTAGAATTGCTCATTATTTCATCTTCATAAGTGTGAGATGGGGTGACATGAATCATCAAAAATTAGAAGAAGTATTCAGGGATATTTACCACATAATGTGGGGAGATAGGCTTGTCTATTAAGGAGTACTCAGGGTCAAAACAAAAATCAAAATTATTCGTCTCTAGGTTAAGGTTAAGATATTTGAGATCTTCCTCAAGTAGGGTGGCTATACTTCTCTCACAATAGCCCAATCCGGATTTGTTTTTAGCTATTTGATAAGGTAGATCAATGTTGTATCATTGACCTTGCTCAAAGTGACCTAAACCAAATTCTTGCCATTGAAAGCATTAAAAATATCAAATGATGGAGGGGTTAGACATATAATTAATTTTACCATAAAATTACTCTTTGGGATCTTTAGGTTTAGGTTTTTTAAAGAGGTATAGACTCTCCTATATACAAATTTGGTTTGATTAGGCGAAGAGCCAATGAGAATAACAACATCGATAGTTAGGGTGTGTTTTTAGGAAAACCAAAATCTCTAATAGATTCTATGTTAAGAGGGGATAAAGTAGCAATATGCACAACATAATCTATAGACTATGACTAGACATCTACACAGACACATGGGACGTCTCATTTGGAGTTGGAGGAGAAGACAAAATGTATAGATAAAAAGAGGAAGGCAATGGTTGAGATTTAGAAGATGACATGAAGGGAGGAGGAGAAGTTGATAGGGTGAGACTTGCCAACCTAATGGCTCATTTCTCCCAAGAGTAACATTCTTGAGGAGTAGGAAAAGGAACAAATGAAGCAAGAAGATGTTTTAAGGTAGGTCTAGAAGATGGAGCAATAAGGGATGATGAGGACTGAACAATTCAGGGAAGGGAGGTGGATGAGGTGAAACATGGGCAAGAGTAGGAAGAAAGGGAGTTTAATAGATGGAAGAATGGACATTGGCAACATGGAAAGGTGGAAGCTAAGGAGGAAGATGAGATGAAGATGGATTAGGAGGACAAATAGAAGGCAAGGGTGGTAGCCACATCGAAGAGGAAGAGAAGAAGCTAGATGGAGACAAATAGAAGATGGATCATGGATGATTGGCTGGATGGGGTGAAGAGTGCATTGAACGAATGTGAGGATAATTAGCCACTATAAGGACTATCAACATTGAAGGTTTGTGTACCGATTGGATAGGGAGAGTGGGTTGAACATGTGCAGGAGCAAGATGGGTGGAAGGGAGAGTGGAAACTAGTAGGAGGGTGATCATGTTACAATACTTGAAAGGCTCTGTATTAGTAGGTATGGAATACACCTATCCCTGCATTGGTGGAGGGTACATGGCACACACTGCATTTATCTTATACATGGTTTTACTAGGAGTAGATTGTATTGCATTTAACCTTCAATGACATGGCAAAGAGCGAGAATGGTATTCACACCAATCTAAATAGGAAGGACAATCGCACCAAGGGTTGAAATCAAGGTGTCACTAAAGGTTCGTAAGGTAAGGGCAAGTGCAACAAGATGGATAGAGTGGAGATTAAGGTATTTCAAGGCAACTATGGAGATGATGTTTATGGATGAGCCATTGCCAATTAGCACATGCTTGCAGACAATGCCATCGAAACATGCCAATATGTGCATAGGGGGATCGTGCCACATAGCTTCATATTTAATATTGATCTAACGATCATAAAATACAATGGAGGGTGACATGCATGTCCTTACACTATCCAAAAAGTTGGAAAAGGTATGTGGATTGTGATTTTCTAAATCGATAGATTGTAAGATGTAATTTAGAGCCTCTCTATGAGGTTGAGATTTTTGAAGTAGGTCATAGATCAACAATTTAAACGATGCCATTTTGAGTTGGTGGGTGAGGCTACTCCTTAATATTATAATATATTGTGGAGGATGAGGAGTGCCTTGCATGTAAGGAATAATTAATTATGGGGGTACAAAAAGAAGGTCATGTTTTGGGGTGGTCAACCTAGATAATGTTTATTCCTAGTAATAATATTGATTATACCCACAAAACCTTAGTATGATAGGACTTCATTAACATGGTTGATTTTTTTAGGTATAGTTGAAGATGTTGAGGTGCTTGATTATTATTGTTGCATCCTATGTTGTGGTAATGTATTGCAAAAAATACCAAGGTGTTGGTTGGAGAGGGCTAAGGGATTCTCAACTTGTATTTCCCCTCTATCAATCAATTTTTTTACCAGATGATTTAAGTTTTGATTATCATTGAAAGTGTGACCTCTCTGCTAATGAAAGACGTAAAATTGATGCTCATTATACCACTTAGATTTCATCCAATTTAGATCTTTTGGCTGAAATTCAAGCAAGGTGATTACTTTTACGTTATACAACTTTTGAAATATGTTGGAAAATGTCTCAAAAGGGGAGTCTAGTTAGAAGGTGGATGAGGAGGGCACTAGGGGGGATTAGAAGGTTTATTAAATTAAGGTAGGGGTAGTTCCTACATAGGAGTAGCTTAGGTCTTAAAATTTTATTTCCTAGGTTGAGTACTTTTTTGTCTTGGAACTATGTGGTACTCAAAACTGCTTGGCTCACTTGAGGGGCCTTGGTTTGGTTGGTATTGGTATTTCCCTTATTGAATCTGTTGGGGAAATAATTTTTATTTCTTATTTTCACTTCCCCTTCTTGACCTCAATAATCTTGGCTTCAGAAATGGCCTCTTCAAAAGAGCAATGTTGTTGGATTTGCAAGGTTGCAAAAATATGTTTAGCATAACTCTTGGCAAGCATCTTGATCAATTTAGTAGGGAAATAGAGAATGTCAAATAATTAATGACCCCTTACCACCTAGATAGATAATCATTGATAACTTCATCATCGAATTTTATAAGACTATAAATATCAGATAATGAAGTCTTCTTGATGTTGATGGAAAAGTGCTCTAGGAATAGGTTAGCCAATTGTTTAAAATATAAGAGGCTCTGTTGGGGAAAATTGTTAAACTAATCAAAGGCTTGTCCTCCAAGGGACATGGGGAATGTTTGCAACATAAGAAAATCACTCCCACTAATGAGGTAGCATGAGTATTTAAAGTTTTGTAGATGCTCTTTTGGATCTTATTTTTATTTGAATTTCTCAAATTTGGGTAGCTCAAATCGATACAGGTATTGATGGATTGGAAATAAAGAGTGGATATATTCATTACAAATTTGACTATAGGTGGGATTTTGATACTCATATCCAGTTGATTGTAACTCGAGGCTTTTAATTTGGTCCAACACTTATTGAATTTTATTTTGAGGTGTTTGGGTTACCTATGTAGAATTGATAGGGATGACAACATGGGAAGGCTCAATATGGTACGTATATGAATATAAGTACAGGTTAGGTGTAGAAGGTGGATATGATGAGTTGCGAGGTGATGGGATGTAATTCATTTGTGATACATGGGAAGAATAAGGAGCTGGCTAAAGAAGTGGAGGATAAGGTGACTGAAGAGGATAAGATGATGAAGGGGGTTGGTATGGTGGTGGAATAACCAATTGAATTGGTTGGAATTATGGAGGTTGAATTTGGGCCTATAAGGTTTAACTTGGAATCAATGACTACAAAGATGGCCATTGATAAGAAGAGGGTGGAGGTGGTTGCTGCAAAGGAGCGGTAGGCTAAGTAGGAGTATATGAAGGAGGTTGAGTGAAGAAAGAAGTTTGAATAAAATGGGGAGGAGGTTGAGAGGGTGGGATTGGAGGAATTTTAAAAGTAAAATGATGATAAGAATGAGAAGTGCTAGGCTATGAATGTTGTAAATAAGAATAAAGATAATAAGTTTGAGGATGAGAGAGAGTTTAATAATTGATAGAAGATTAAAAATGAGAATAAGGTTGAAGAAGAGAAGAACAAGGAGGAAAAGAAGAAGCAACATGCATGCTAGCTAGAGGAGGATTAGAAGGAGGAGGGAAATGTGAGAAAAAGAAGTAGAATTTGAAAGAGTGAACTCTTGAGGTAAAGTGGGAGGATGAAAGGTGAGTTGAGGGATAAAAGAAGTGGAATGGGAAGCAACATTCACTCGTGGATTAGAAAATGGATGAGGATTAAAAAAATTAAATGAGGATGATGTCCAAGGGGTAGGATTTTATGAGGAGGAAATTAAATTGGATGAAGAGGAATGATAAGGGTTTGAGACAATATGTATGACAGAAATAGTGCTCATGGCTTAGGGTGTGAGAGGAAAAGCAAGAATGGATGGGAAATGTGCAATATGAGGGTTGGTATAAATTTGGAAGAAAGGAGAAAAGGAATAGTTGGGCACATGGAGTGGGGTCAAGGAGACTCAAGGCAAGTCATCTTGTGGAGGATGGGATAATAGGGATTATTGAGAATTATGAGAGCAGGGCATGAGGGTTGAACGATATACGAGGTGAAAGATCAAAAAGCACTAGGTTGAAAGTATAGAGTGGTTAAGTGCAAGGAGGACAAAGGGGTCCCCTCACTAGGGCTTTTGGGTAGAACGATTTGGGTGGTATGATGCATCAAGCATTAATCATAGTATGAAGGTCAATGCTAGCCCATATCACTTGGATATCGAGTATGAAAGGGAATGAAAAAACTATAAGATATTATGGATGTTGCTTCCTCTTGGAACCCAGGCAAGTTTTTAGGAGTTATCCTAGAGGGGTCCATGGAATGAAACTCATGCTCGAGCTTGAATTTTGGTTATGACCATAAGGAGGTAGAGGCACAGTGAGAGGTGGTGGAAAAGAAGGGGTGTGGTTTATTTTTGTATTTCATGTGTTTTTCTCTTTTTGTTACTTTTTTTTGTTTTTTAACAAGTACCTAATTAAGCAAACAAGAAAGCAAACATACAATAAAAAATGAAAGTAAATAATTTTGATGGGATTTGATGTAGCTTATGTGTTGATTTTTTTGGTCATTTTTTTGGGTTTTGTTTTTAAATGTTTTTGTGTGTTTTGTGTTAACTACCCCTAAAATCTATAAAAGGTAGATGGGTGAGATCTAAGGGTATGTCTATGCATGCTCCTCAATATACCCGAGTATGTGGAGAGAGATAATGTGCATACATGATCGAAGTTTGCCTAAGGTAGAGATGACTCAAGGTATCTAAAAGGTAAAAATACCTCTAATATCCTTTTCAAGGGATATAAGAGGCGACATTGTCTAAACGGGCTCGGGACCAATCATACTTGGATTCACCCTTGGGTGGGATCAATAAAAAATGATAGTTGCACACACACTATTTCTAGGGGGCCAATCAATGGTTGGTGATGAAATCTAATGTCGTTGATCGTAATTGAAAATTGGTGATGAAATCCAACATCGTCGATCTATTTTAAGAAGTACATGCACAATTGATTAAACTATGTGTGATTTATATCTAACTATGATGCACAAACAAAAACTAATCTAGGAATGCAAATACAAATTTATTTTTCCTAAGCTAAATGCTGCAAATTAAATCCTAACTAGGACTGAAATTTTTCTACCTAGGATGTGATAAAACAAATTCTATTCTACGAAAATAAAAATACGATTTTTTTTAAGAAAATGATAAGAAATGAAATCTATACTAGGAAAATAAAATACATTCCCCTAACCCGAGAACAAGAAATGAAAGGTAGATTAAGAAAAAGAAATACAATTTCACTAAATTAAGGACAAGAAATGAAACATAGACTAAGAAAATGAACTAAACTAATGACAAGAAATGAAACCTAGACTAAGAAAGAGAAATACAATTTCACTAAACTAAGGATAAGAAATGAAACCTAGACTATGAAAGAGAAATGCAATTTGAAAAGGAACCTAAAATAGGAAAGCCACAACAATATCCTAAGCTAACAAACAAGCAAACTTCTATAATGCAATAAATAAATTTTAATCTAATGAAAGTAAATTGTGAGTAAGAAAGCAAACTAAATTAATGAAAGTGAACTACAAAATAATAAAGTCAATTTAGTCTAATGGAAGCTATGAACGAAATCAATAATCAAAACCTATTCTATGCAAATAAAAGAGGGAAACAAGAAAGCAAATGACTTGAAAGGAAAGTTATGCTAAGGTAATCTATGGAAAAAGTAAAATGCATGAAATTAAATATTAATCTAAGAAAGTTTTTTAAATTTTTGAAAGCAAGTAAAATTTCCTAAAGTATTAAGGTTTTTCCTAGGCTATGAAAGTAAATTGCTTTTCAACACAAGTTATATTCTTAAACTAAATGCTATTATACAAATTTACCTAGAAGTGAAGTCAAAATAACCTACTGGAGGTCCAATTCTCTCTAGATTTTGTATGGGACTATTGCATAGGCTCTGTTTTTCTCTAATATTATTGTTCAACTCAAACCATCATGGTCCTAAAGATTCAAAATAGAAACCATCCATGTCTGGACAATTTACAACATAAACCATCCTTGTCTAGATAATATTTACTAGGATTTTTTGACCTTCCTCTTTGTTTGGGCCTATGTTTTCTGCTATAGGGGACTGGTTTTGTAAACTTTCCTAAAAATATAGAGTCAAAATATCAAAAATTACATTTTGAGCTTAAAATAAGTACAAGAAGCAAATAATACTAACTAGTTAAAGTCTAGAAGTTATTTGAAGGAACTACTCCAATGAAAATTGAATCTAGGCTTACAAAATAAAAAAATTTGCAGTAAAATCAACTAAAGGGGCTGATTTTGGAGGAGTGATATGTGAGAGAGGACACCTTCAAATGCCTCAAAATAGGACAAGTTGGCCTAAGAATGCACTTTGAACTTAATTATGACAATATCTAGTGAGGTAGAGGAATATTACCTCACACCTACCTGAAATTGCTATGGTCAGTGTATAAAATTAGTTACCTGACAGGATGGGTCTCAGTTTTGGAACTTAGTAGAAACCGTCCAGGTCTAGACAATTTTTGTAAACCATCAAGGTTTTGATAGTTTTAGCTATAAAAAAATTATGTGCTAACGGGTCAAGGCTATAGGCTTTTTATTTGGACCAGACTTGATGGGTCTTGATTTAAATGGACTGTGATGAGTTTTGGACCTACAAACACAAACAAAAAGCACAAAAAGTGAGTAAAAATGAGCTAAAAGCTAATAAAGAACACACAAGATAAAAAAAAATGGATGGTGGGAATTAAAATTCTACAACCTATAAAACATATTTTACTATGTGTGGTATTGGGTTTAGAGGTCCCACCGTGATCGCAAAAATGTGGACAAGAAAACATACCATTTCATTAAACATAAGAGATGTTACAACAATAAATTTTAAAAATGCTCCTTGGGCTACAAATGAGGGTCTTACAATTATCAAGCCCTTTTCAATAAACTTTTTGGCACTCCTACTTTCTTTGACCACCTCAAGAAGGGTGGGTTTATGCTTGTGCACCATTGTTGGTTGAGTAAAGCATCCAAACCTACACAACCAAAACACTAGTTAATAACACCTATTGGGCCCACCTAAGTTGGACCCAAGTTTATGAAAGAGGCAAACAAATAAAACTTAAACTAATGTATTAAACATAATTCAAAATGAGATAAAAATACAATAAAAATATCTTACTCATATCTGTGACTGATTTGTTGGTTTGTAGATGATTAAAACTAGCTCCTAATAGGACCATTTTTGAGAGGGCTGATTTTGGTTGTAAACCATTCATATTTGGATGGTTTTTTCTATGTTAACCTAAATGAAATTCCTTCCATGAAAATATTTTGTTGGTTGTCAGGTAGCTTTGGTTCGAATCTAGTGACTATCTAAATCTAAATTTACAACCTCTTCACAAAATAAGGGCATGCAAAGAGAGGCACAATAAGCCATCCATGGGGTTAGCACAAGAGATGGATTGCATACAAATAGGGGTTGGAGTGATTTTGGTAGAGTCTCTAAGAATCTATCTCATTCATCTAAATGAAGGAAATGGGGGGCGATTTATAAATTTTTGACAAGGGTTAGGGGGTGGTGAGGTGGCATGGGTGCACCATTCATGATCAATTTTTTTGGGTGAAGGAAGTCCTCACCCCACCCATATGAATTAAATGAGAATGAGTGCACCATGCTCCATAAATGCATAGGGGTGGAGAAATTCTTCACCCCATTAAGGCATATGGGAGAAATTATTCATCCAACTAAGGCATATGGGTGGAGAAAGTCTTCATCCCACCCACGCGCATTGAATGAGCATGGGGATAGGGAGAGTAAGGGGTAAGGTAGACTAGGGATATAGGTTAGACTTGGGCCAAAGGGTAGACTAGGGTGAGGTGGACCTAGGCTAGGTGAGTGGTATGGTCACATGGTGACAATGGGCTAAGTGTAGAATGGGGCTTAGTGGGGAAAAGGAACTAAGATGGATAATTAATGTTTTAATACAAAATAATTGGATTTTTAGGGCCTTTTGCAAAACAACTAAACATCAACACTACACAAGGAATAATGTGATATTTTTAGGTATCTACATAAATATCCATTTAAGAAGACACTCTTTTATGAGTGTCGTTATTGTCATCATTTAATTTTCAATATTTGTCAATCTAGGGTAGTGTCCAAGGCTATCTATGATAGAAGATTTTGGAAAGTTACAATTTAGGCAATTAGTTCACAAGATTTATTTGGTGAAGGTCACACTAATCATAATTTGCAAAATTGAATATAATTTAACTTACAAAATTGAAATTGTAGAATTTAATACTTAAGCTACAGTTGTAAGAATTGATAATTTACAGAATTAAAATTGCTAAAATAGTAACTATTTTACGCTTGTTAAATTGAAACAACAGAAGTGGAAAGTGCTAAATTAAAACTAATTGAAATCAATCCATGCTAAATTTGAAAATTCTAAACTATTGAAAAACAAAACTATTGCAAAATCTTGTCTAGAAAATGTTGCTACAGAAACTTGTCGAAAATGTTGCTGTAGAAACTTGTCAAAAAAATTGCTGAAATATGAAAATACAAAAATAGAGAAATGCAAGGGAAATAGATGCAAAAAACATGGGTTATCTAGCCGTAAACAAACTCACAACATATTTCAATTGAAAATACAACAAATTTTTTTGCTAAAATAGGGGTTAGTTTGGTTTGCTACAAAATAAAATTTATCAAAAACCTACAATAATTGCTTCTTACTTCTAGTCCTCAGAGTGGGCCATTTATACTTGGTCTAGAAGAAAAAATATTCACTCCAAGACTAAAGACTAATCACTCATATACGAATAAATTCACACATGTAAATAAAATTGCACTTTATTTAAATATTGCTAATTCAAACTGCAACAGTTACAATAACTTTTTTTGACTCTGATTTATGGACTCCTGGACAAACTCAACCAATGAGAGAGTAGTCCTATTTATATTATTTATTACATTCAAATTTGCAATTACAAAATCAATTGTCTTGTTGTCCCTGCGTGATTTGCTTGTGCTATTGCAACAGACTCAATCTATTTTAGGACAAAATCTGCTGTAATAGTTATCTGTGCATGTTTCCATACCTCTAATCCAGTGGTAAATGGATTAGAATGGTTGAAATATGGTTTTTACACCTGCAATTATGTTCTCCTACCACCTCCCTTGTGAATTGGATGAGAACTATGTAGTTGCTGTTGGAACAAACTTTTTCTTCTTGGTCATTCCAGAGAGCTCCAAAATATCAGGCAGAATAGGTGAGATTTATTGTTGCTATCAACCAAACTACGTGGGAGTGCTACCAAGTGGATAAAAAGTCTTGCCTAGTCTTCCTTAACACTCTCCAGTTGATTCCACTCGCTACTGTTGACCATTTTCATGTCTTCCTTTAATGTGACAGGTGGTTGGAATTTGTATGGAGTTGCAGCTTTAGTGTCGTATTTTTTAGCAAAATGGTTGATCTGGCACCATGTCATTTCAACAGTTTGATTTTAATACGGTAAAAACATTCAAAATATGTTATCCAATCACAAATCATAGTACTCTTATTTTCTATCAAATACATTATATTTTATTCACTAAAAATCATGAAAAATAGATTATAAAATGGTAAAAACAATCAAAATAGGAGTACAATGTTCTTAAACATTAAATCATGCAAACATTAACAAATAATGTACTCTAATAAAATATTTGGCATAAAATAATATTATATTTGGTTATATGGTAGTATTTTGATATCCAAAATGTAGCAAAAAATGAGGTATTTCTTGACCTCATTATTCTTCACATCCATCTAATATACCTTATATTTGAATTATGCTACAATGGAGAGAACTACTCAAAAAGTCAATATATTTGTAGTTGAGTCAAATACTTTACTATAGTATATTCCTTGTGGATAAGTTTTAGCAACAAAACAAATTTTGAACTTTTCAATTAAGCCATATAATTTGTATCCTATATTATAAACCCATTTACAACCAATGGGTTATTTTCATGGGATAATTTACACATTTCCTTATTTTATTCTTAATCAAAGAAACAAGTGAACTTGACTACTTGAACATGTTTCAACACTATCAACAATTCTAAAAAACACATAAATGCCAATGGGTTTATCATCATCTGAGAAGAAAGGTGTTTTCTCATGTACTATAATAGTTCTACCAATAATAACGTTGTTATTAAAGACATCAAGTAATTTGTGGAGAAATTTTTCATCCAATTAAGGCATATGGGTGGAGAAAGTCTTCATCCCACCCATGTGCATTGAATGAGCATGGGGATGTGGAGAGTAGGGGGTAAGGTAGACTAAGGTGATAGGTTAGACTAGGGTCAAAGGGTAGACTAGGGTGAGGTGGACCTAGGCTAGGTGAGTGGGATGGTCACATGGTGACCATGGGTTAGGTGTAGGATGGGGCTTAGTGGGGAAAAGGGGCTAAGATGGATAATTAATGTTTTAATACAAAATAATTAGATTTTTGGGGCCTTTTGCAAAATAATTAAACATCAACACTGCGCAAGGAATAATGTGATATTTTTAGGTATCTACATAAATATCCATTTAAGAAGACACTCTTTTATGAGTGTCGTTATTGTCATCATTTAATTTTCAATATTTGTCAATCTAGGGTAGTGTCCAAGGCTGTCTACGATAGAAGGTTTTGGAAAGTTACAATTCAAGAAATTAGTTCACAAGCTTTATTCGGTGAAATAGATGTTTTTTTGGTTGTTTTTAGGTCACACTAATCCTAATTTGCAAAATTGAAGCTAATTTAACTTACAAAATTGAAATTGCAGAATTTAACACTTAAGCTATAGTTGCAAAAATTGATAATTTGCAGAATTGAAATTGCTGAAATAGGAACTATTTTACGCTTGCTAAATTTAAACAACAGAAATAGAAAGTTCTAAATTGAAACTAATTGAAATCAATCCATGCTAAATTTGAAAATGCTAAACTATTGAAAAACAAAATTGTTGCAAAATATTGTCTACAAAATGTTGCTGCGGAAACTTGTCAAACAAATTGCTGAAATCTAAAAATACAAAAAATAGGAAAATGCAGAGGAAATAAATGCACAAAACATGGGTTATCTAGCTGTAAACAAACTCACAACACATTTCACTTGAAAACACAACAAAAATGTTTGCTAAAATAGGGGTTAGTTTGGTTTGCTAAAAAACAAAATTGATCAAAAACCTGCAATAATTGCTTCTTCTTTCCAGTACTCGGAGTGGGCCCTTGCTTCTTGGTCTAGAAGAAATAATATTCACTCCAAGACTAAATACTAATCACTCATATACGCATAAATTCACACATGTAAATAAAATTGCACTTTATTTAAATATTGCTAATTCAAACTACAACAGTTACAATAACTTTTTTTGACTCTGATTTATGGACTTCTAGACAAACTCAACCAATGAGGGAGTAGTCCTATTTATACTATATATTACATTCATATTTGCAATTAAAAAATCACATGTCTTGTTTTCTCTACGTGATTTGCTTGTGTTGTTGCAATAGAATCAATCTATTTTAGGATAGAATCTACCATAATAGTTATATGTGCATGTTTCCATACCTCTAATCCAATGGTAAATGGATTAGAAGGGTTGAAATATGGTTTTTACACCTGTACCTATGTTCTCCTACCACCTCCCTTGTGAATTGGATGATAACTATGTTGTTGCTGTTGGAACAAACTATTTCTTCCTCGTCATTCCAGAGAGCTCTAGGATATCAAGCAGAATATGTGAGATTTATTGTTGTTGTCTACCAAAATTCTTGGGAGTGCTACCAAGTGGATTAAAAGTCTTGCCTAGTATCCATTAACACTTTCCAGTTGATTCCAATCGCTACTGTTGACCATTTTCATGTCTTCCTTTAATGTGACAGGTGGATGGAATTTGTATGGAGTTGCAGCTGTAGTGTCCTATTTTTTAGCAAAATGGTTAATTTGGAACCATGTCATTTCAGTAGTTTGATTTTAATACGGGAAAAACATTCAACATATGTTATCCAATCACAAATCATAGTACTCTTATTTTCTATCAAATACATTATGCTTTATTCACTAAAAATCATGCAAAAATAGAGTATAAAATGCTAAAAACAATCAAAATAGGGGTACAATGTTCTTAAACATTAAATCATGCAAACATTAACAAATAATGTACTCTAATAAAATATTTGGCATAAAATAATATTATATTTGGTTAAATGGCAGTATTTTGTCATCCAAAATGTAGCAAAAAATGAGGTATTTCTTGACCTCATCACTCTTCACATCAATCTAATATACCTTCCATTTGAATTATGCTACAATGGAGAGAACTACTCAAAAAGTCAATATATTTGTAGTTGAGTCAAATAATATACTATAGTATATTCCGTGTGGATAAGTTTTAGCAACAAAATAAATTTTGAACTTTTCAATTAAGCCATATAGTTTGTATCCTTTATTATAAACCCATTTACAACCAATGGGTTTTTTTCATGGGATAATTTACACATTTCCTTATTTTATTCTTAATCAAAGAAACAAGTGAACTTGACTACTTGAACATGTTTCAACACTATCAAAAATTATAAAACAAATATAAATGCCAATGGGTTTATCATCATCTGAGAAGAAAGGTGTTTTCTCATGTACTATAATATCTCTACCAATAATAACGTTGTTATTAAAGACATCAAGTAATTTGTGGAGAAAGTATTCATCCAATTAAGGCATATGGGTGGAGAAAGTCTTCATCCCACCCATGTGCATTGAATGAGAATGGGGATGGGGAGAGTAGGGGGTAAGGTAGACTAGGGTGATAGATTAGACTAGGGTCAAATGATAGACTAGGGCGAGGTGGACCTAGGCTAGGTGAGTGGTATGATCACATGGTGACCATGGGCTAGGTGTAGGATGGGGCTTAGTGGGTAAAAGGGACTAAGATGGATAATTAATGTTTTAATACAAAATAATTAGATTTTTGGGGCCTTTTGCAAAACAATTAAACATCAACACTGCACAAGGAATAATATGACATTTTTAGGCACCCAGGTGTTGTAGGCGAGTTGGAGAGGAGAGGGCAATCCTCCAAGGGAGGTCCTAGGTTTGAATCTCCACCCTACCAAAAAGCTGAATTGGGTACCCAAAATCCAATTGATAATGTTGGTGCGGGCAGGGTTGGGTGCGACCCCTAGGTGACTTTGACGGTGTAGAACCCCCTATTCATGGTCTCTTAGACCAAGGCGGCCCGCAAGGAGTTTTTCGCTTAAAAATAAAAAAAAATATATGACATTTTTAGGTATCTACAAAAATATCCATTTAAGAAGACACTCTTTTATGAGTGTCGTTATTGTCATTATTTAATTTTCAATATTTGTTAATCTAGGGTAGTGTCCAAGGCTGCCTACCATAGAAGGTTTTGGAAAGTTACAATTCAGGCAATTAGTTTACAAGCTTTATTCGGTGAAATAGATGTTTTTCTGGTTAGTTTTAGGTCACACTAATCATAATTTGTAAAATTGAAGCCAATTTAACTTACAAAATTGAAGTTGTAGAATTTAACACTTGATCTACAGTTGCAAGAATTGATAATTTGTAGAATTGAAATTGCTAAAATAGGAACTATTTTACACTTGCTAAATTTAAACAACAGAAATGGAAAGTGCTAAATTGAAACTAATTGAAATCAATCCATGCTAAATTATTGAAACACAAAACTGTTGCAAAATATTGTCTACAAAATGTTGTTGTGGAAACTTGTCAAACAAATTGCTGAAATCTAAAAATACAAAAAATAGGGAAATACAGAGGAAATAGATGCACAAAACATGGGTTATCTAGCTGTAAACAAACTCACAACACATTTCACTTGAAAACACAACAAAAATATTTGCTAAAATAGGAATTTTTTTGGTTTGCTACAAAACAAAATTTATCAAAAACCTGCAATAATTGTTTCTTCCTTCTAGTCCTCGGAGTGGGCCCTTGCTCCTTGGTCTAGAAGAAATAATATTCACTCCAAGACTAAATACTAATCACTCATATACGCATAAATTCACACATGTAAATAAAATTATACTTTATTTAAATATTGCTAATTCAAACTGCAGCAGTTACAATAACTTTTTTTGACTTTGGTTTATGTACTCCTGGACAAACTCAACCAATGAGGGAGTAGTCCTATTTATACTATCTATTACATTCATATTTGCAATTAAAAAATCAACTGTTTTGCTATCCCTACGTGATTTGCTTGTGTTGTTGCAACATAATCAATCTATTTTAGGATATAATCTACTGTAATAGTTATATGTGCGTGTTTCTATACCTCTAATCCAGTGGTAAATAGATTAGAATGGTTGAAATATGGTTTTTACACCTATACCTATGTTCTCCTACCACCTCCCTTGCGAATTGGATGATAACTATGTGGTTGCTGTTGGAACAAACTGTTTCTTCCTAGTCATTCCAGAGAGCTCCAAAATATCAGGAAGAATATGTGAGATTTATTGTTGCTGTCAAGAAAAATTCTTGGGAGTGCTACCAAGTGGATAAAAAGTCTTGCATAGTCTCCCTCAACACTCTCTAGTTGATTCCACTTGCTACTATTGACCATTTCCATGTCTTCCTTTAATGTGACCGGTGGCTGGAATTTGTATGGAGTTGCAGTTGTAGTGTCCTATTTTTTAGCAAAATGGTTGATCTGGCACCATGTCATTTCAACAGTTTGATTTTAATACGGTAAAAACATTCAAAATATGTTATGCAATCACAAATCATAGTACTCTTATTTTCTATCAAATACATTATGCTTTATTCACTAAAAATCATGCAAAAAAAGAGTATAAAATGGTAAAAACAATCAAAATAGGGGTACAATGTTCTTAAACATTAAATCATGTAAACATTAACAAATAATGTACTCTAATCAAATATTTGGAATAAAATAATATTATATATGGTTAAATGGTAGTATTTTGATATCCAAAATGTAGCAAAAAATGGGGTATTTCTTGACCTCATCACTCCTCATATCCATCTAATATACCTTCCATTTGAATTATGCTACAATGTAGAGAACTACTCAAAAAGTCAATATCTTTGTAGTTGAGTCAAATACTTTACTATAGTATATTCCTTGTGGATAAGTATTAGCAACAAAACAAATTTTGAACTTTTCAATTAAGCCATATAATTTGTATCCTATACTATAAACCCATTTACAACCAATGGGTTTTTTTTCATGGGATAATTTACACATTTCCTTATTTTATTCTTAATCAAAGAAACAAGTGAACTTTACTACTTGAACATGTTCAACACTATCAACAATTCTAAAACACATATACATGCCAATGGGTTTATCATCATCTGAGGAGAAAGGTGTTTTCTCATGTACTATAATATATCTACCAATAATAACGTTGTTATTAAAGAAATCAAGTAATTTGTAGAGAAAATATTCATCAAATTAAGGCATATGGATGGAGAAAGTCCTCATCCCACCTATGTGCATTGAATGAGCATGGGGATGGGGAGAGTAGGGGGTAAGGTAGACTAGGGTGATAGGTTAGACTAGTGTCAAAGGGTAGACTAGGGTGAGGTGGACCTAGGCTAGGTGAGTGGGATGGTCACATGGTGACCATGGGCTAGGTGTAGGATGGGGCTTAGTGGGGAAAAGGGACTAAGATGGATAATTAATATTTTAATACAAAATAATTAGATTTTTGGGGCCTTTTGTAAAACAATTAAACATCAACACTACACAAGGAATAATGTGACATTTTTAGGTATCTACATAAATATCCATTTAAGAAGACACTCTTTTATGAGTGTCGTTATTGTCATCATTTAATTTTCAATATTTGTCAATCTAGGGTAGTGTCCAAGGCTGTCTACGATAGAAGGTTTTGGAAAGTTACAATTTAGGCAATTAGTTCACAAGATTTATTTAGTGAAATAGATATTTTTTTGGTTATTTTTAGGTCACACTAATCATAATTTGCAAAACTGAAGATAATTTAACTTACAAAATTGAAATTGCAGAATTTAACACTTAAGCTATAGTTGCAAGAATTGATAATTTGCAGAATTGAAATTGCTAAAATAGGAACTATTTTACGCTTGCTAAATTTAAACAACAGAAATGAAAAGTGCTAAATTGAAACTAATTGAAATCAATCCATGCTAAATTTGAAAATGCTAAACTATTGAAAAACAAAACTGTTGCAAAATCTTGTCTAGAAAATGTTGCTACAGAAACTTGTCAAAAAAATTGTTGAAATATAAAAATACAAAAAATAGAGAAATGCAGGGGAAATAGATGCAAAAAACATGGGTTATCTAGCTGTAAAAAAATTCACAACACATTTCACTTGAAAACACAACAAAAATATTTGCTAAAATAGGGGTTAGTTTGGTTTGCTACAAAACAAAATTGATCAAAAACCTGCAATAATTGCTTCTTCCTTCCAGTCCCTAGAGTGGGTCCTTGCTCCTTGGTCTAGAAGAAAGAATATTCACTCCAAGACTAAAGATTAATCACTGATATATGCATAAATTCACACATGTAAATAAAATTCCACTTTATTTAAATATTGCTAATTCAAATTGCAACAGTTACAATAACTTTTTTGACTCTAATTTATGGACTCCTGGACAAAATCAACCAATGAGGGAGTAGTCCTATTTATACTATCTATTACATTCATATTTACAATTAAAAAATCATCTGTCTTGCTGTCCCTACATGATTTGCTTGTGCTGTTGCAACAGAATCAATCTATTTTAGGATAGAATCTACTATAATAGTTATCTGTGCATGTTTTGATACCTCTAATCCAGTGGTAAATGGATTAGAATGGTTGAAATATGGTTTTTACACCTATACCTATGTTCTCCTACCACCTCCCTTGCGAATTGGATGATAACTATTGGGTTGTTGTTGGAACAAACTATTTCTTCCTAGTCATTCTAGAGAGCTACAAAATATTAGGCAGAATAGGTGAGATTTGTTGTTGTTGTCAACCAAAATGGGTGGGAGTGCTACCAATTGGATCAAAAGTCTTTCCTAGTCTCCCACAACACTCTCTAGTTGATTCCACTCGCTACTGTTGACCATTTCCATGTCTTCCTTTAATGTGATAGGTGGTTGGAATTTGTATGGAGTTGCAGTTGTAGTGTCCTATTTTTTAGCTAAATGGTTGATCTGGAACCATGTCATTTCAGCAGTTTGATTTTAATACGGTAAAAACATTCAAAATATGTTATCCAATCACAAATCATAGTACTCTTATTTTCTATCAAATACATTATGCTTTATTCACTAAAAATATGCAAAAATAGAGTATAAAATGGTAAAAACAATCAAAATAGGGGTACAATGTTCTTAACCATTAAATCATGTAAACATTAACAAATAATGTACTCTAATCAAATATTTGGAATAAAATAATATTATATTTGGTTAAATGGCAGTATTTTGATATCCAAAATGTAGCAAAAAGTGAGGTATTTCTTGACCCCATCACTCTTCACATCCATCTAATACACCTTCCATTTGAATTATGCTACAATGGAGAGAACTACTCAAAAAGTCAATATATTTGTAGTTGAGTCAAATACTTTACTATAGTATATTCCTTGTGGATAAGTTCTAGCAACAACACAAATTTTGAACTTTTAAATTAAGCCATATAATTTGTATCCTAAATTATAAACCCATTTACAACCAATGGGTTTATTTTCATGGGATAATTTACACATTTCATTATTTTATTCTTAATCAAAGAAACAAGTGAACTTGACTACTTGAACATGTTTCAACACTATCAACAATTCTATAAAACACATAAATGCCAATGGGTTTATCATCATCTGAGAAGAAAGGTGTTTTCTCATGTACTATAATATCTCTACCAATAATAACATTGTTATTAAAGACATCAAGTAATTTGTGGAGAAAGTATTCATCCAATTAAGGCATATGGGTGGAAAAAGTCTTCATCCCACCTATGTGCATTGAATGAGCACGGGGATGGGGAGAGTAGGGGGTAAGGTAGACTAGGGTGATAGGTTAGACTAGGGTCAAAGGGTAGACTAGGGTGAGGTGGACCTAGGCTAGGTGAGTGGGATGGTCACATGGTGACCATGGGCTAGGTGTAGGATGGGGCTTAGTGGGAAAAAGGGGCTAAGATGGATAATTAATGTTTTAATACAAAATAATTGGATTTTTGGGGACTTTTGCAAAACAATTAAACATTAACAATACACAAGGAATAATGTGACATTTTTAGGTATCTACATAAATATCCATTTAAGAAGACGCTCTTTTATGAGTGTCGTTATTGTCATCATTTATTTTTCAATATTTATCAATCTAGGGTAGTGTCCAAGGCTATCTATGATAGAAGGTTTTGGAAAGTTACAATTCAGGAAATTAGTTCACAAGCTTTATTCGGTGAAATAGATGTTTGTTTGGTTATTTTTAGGTCACACTAATCATAATTTACAAATTTGAAGCTAATTTAACTTACAAAAGTGAAATTGTAGAATTTAACATTTAAGCTATAGTTGCAAGAATTGATAATTTTCAGATTTGAAATTGCTGAAATAGGAACTATTTTACGCTTGCTAAATTGAAACAACAAAAATGGAAAGAGCTAAATTGAAACTAATTGAAATCAATCCATGCTAAATTTTAAAATGCTAAACTATTAAAAAACAAAACTGTTGCAAAATCTTGTCTAGAAAATGTTGTTGTAGAAACTTGTCAATTTTTTTTGCTGCAATCTAAAAATACAAAAAATAGGGAAATGCAATGGAAATAGATGCACAAAACATGGGTTATCTAGCTGTAAAAAACTCACAACACATTTCACTTGAAAACACAACAAATGTTTTTTCTAAAATAGGGGTTAGTTTGGTTTGCTACAAAACAAAATTTATCAAAAACCTGTAATAATTGCTTCTTCCTTCTAGTCCTCAGAGTGGGCCCTTGATCCTTGGTCTAGAAGAAAGAATATTCACTCCAAGACTGAAGACTAATCACTCATATACGCATAAATTCACAAATGTAAATAAAATTAAACATTATATAAATATTGCTAATTCAAATTGCAACAGTTACAATAACGTTTTTTGACTCTAATTTATGGACTCCTAGACAAACTCAACAATGAGGGGGTAGTCCTATTTATACTATCTATTACATTCATATTTGCAATTAAAAAATCAACTGTCTTGTTGTCCCTGCATGATTTTCTTGTGCTGTTGCAACAGACTCAATGTATTTTAGGATAGAATTTTTCGTAACAGTTATCTGTGCATGTATCCATACCTATAATCCAGTCGTAAATGGATTAGAATGGTTGAAATATGGTTTTTACACCTGTACCTATGATGAGACCAAAAATTGCCTCATTCACAGACCATTTTTGGATATGTTATAAACTATTTGATAGACCTTATGCTATGTTTTTTTGCTAATTTTGATGATGGAATGCATTATGTATTACTATTTACATGTTTACATGTTCAGGAGCATAGTATTCTGTTTTGACTCTTTTCTATATTTTTTGCATTGTTTTAGCTCATTTACCTAGCAAATAAATATTTATTTGAATATGTAATAATATGTTGAAGTGTATTTTGTTTTGGGATCATATTATTTATTTTCTTTGCATTATAACTTATTCAAATTACAAAAAGGTGCCAAAACCTGTTCAAACTGGTATGACTATGTAGAAAATTGAATTTGACCATACAAATTCTAGCCAGCTGTGCATAAACAACATGGCTTGGAATTTGTCAATTCTCGCACGTAAAATCTATGGAATTAGTCTTCTAAGGACCTAAGAAGACTACCTAGCCAGTCAAACCTATCATCCTGAGCAATTGATGCACATATAAACATCAAAACTGTTACATTGCCTAATATTCTAGAGCTACTCCGGAATGAGCGAAATAAAACCAGTTTTGGTCAGAACTATCAACAGAATGGTCAAAAAGGTGGAAAATGGTAGAATGAGGATGGATACAGTTGTGTGAGGGATTTTATCACCTCTTCCAATGCATTTCTTCTAGTGGATGATGCCCAACAAGGAAAATGGATATGTTGTAGCAGAACAGTTTCCTGCATTTCAGGAAGACAACTCCAGAATAGTTGCTGAATCCTTGAAATACAACAACAAAACAAATTAGTATTTGTAATAGAATATTATAAATAACCTAGCTCCCATATTGGTTGAGCATATAGGAAAATAGGGATAGAGAAATATCAATATAGATAGACATTTTTGTTTCAGTTGTAACAGAGCAGTAATTCTATAGGATTTCTCCTGCATTGCTGTAATGTCATGTCATAATCAATAAAAGGTGTAGTTTCTTCATTCAATTTAGTATATTGAGTGGATGTGTGAGCATTAGGTAGTTTAGAGTAGTCTTCTTGTCTTCTTCTAGATCAGGGAGCAAGGGCCCACTTCCAGGCTCAGGAGAAGGATAAACTTTTGATAGGTTTTATGTTCATTTCTTGTTGTAGCAGGTTAGTAGAAATCTGACAATTTCCATTTCATGTGCTAAATTTGTTGTGTTTATAGATGCATGTAGTATTAGTGCTATAGATGTTTGTGCATGGCAGTTGATCACCTAGTATAGTATTTTAAATCTTACAACACTTTTTGATATTCCCCTATTTTTAGCAATTATTTCTAGTTCTTGGCATTTCCATTTGTGCTAATTGATTTCCAGCTGTTTCATTTCTGCAACATTTTATTCCAACCTTTTTTATTCTATTAAAATATTTACTTTCTGTAAAATTATTATTTCTGTCATTTCAATTTTTGCAAGCATAAACAGGTTTCATTTCTATTATTTCTAATTTCGCAAGAGTAATTAGTTTCAGTCTTCTGTAATCTTTCTATTTTTGCAATTTTATTTCAAAAAATGTAATTAGGAGTTCAACTCAGCTCATAATATTAGAAGTGACATCGAAAACCCCCAAAACTAACCGATTTTATCAATAAATTCATTTCTTGAGTAAAATGACCTTCAAGCTGCTTACCTCTGCATCGTATACAACCATTGGACACTGCCCTGGACTGACAATTATAATAATTAAATGGTGTGATTGACGACACTCATAATTTTTGGTGCCATTTTTGGGGACCCAAGATGTTTTTAGGAGAAGTAAAGCAAGCCAAGAATTGTTATTTGGATACAAATAATAGTTCTTGGAAACTTATACTTTAGTTCATTGAGCAAATGATCATGAATGCATAGGCCAAGAGACGAAAGAGGGAGGTTTATCAGAACCAAATATTTCCTAGAAATACGTTCTTCATGATTAGGAGAAAACTTTCCTGTGTATGAAATTTCTAAAAGACTTAAACGAGAATCATCTTCTTCATTAGCCAAAATATTGGGACCCTTGGAAGAAGAACTCTTAGAAGCACTTGCTTCCAGACATCCCTCTGGACCTGATCCATATGAAAAAATTACAGAAGTAAAAAGTGAGGGGGACTCTATGGTAGTGGAATGTGATAGAGATGTTATAGTTCCAAGTGAAAACCCTACTAGGACTTTTGAATATCCTATTCAGCTGAATCCTACTCAAAATGCTCCTATGAAAAAAATTTCACCTTCTGTATTGCCAACCTTTAGGGGAATTGTCTCTGAGGATCCTGACCAATTCTTGTTTGAATTTAAGGTTTTGTGGCAGACTTATGACTATGTAAATGATAATCAAAAAATGAAATTATTTCCATATACACTTAAAGATGCAGCTTTACGCTGGTTTATGAGTCTTGAACCTGATTCAATACGCACTTGGGAATAAATGGAAACTGTATTCTTGGATAAATATTAAGAGAATTGTAGAGTGTGGAATAGAAAGGATAAATTATTTTGGATTAAACAAGAGGAGGATGAGAATTTAGAGGACTATCTTGATAGATTTGCCTTTATACAAAAGATATGTGGTCTTGTAGAATATGACCTGTTGAAGACTATATTTTTGAGAGGTTTGTAGGATGATTCCATAGAAGTATTAGATTTAATGGGAAAATGAGATGTGAACCAGCTTGACATTAATGATATTGTAGAGTTATGTAAAAATTATTCTCGCACTAGGCAAAGAAGGAAGAAGCGGAGTCTTGGTACTAATGATATGAAGGAATTAATGGAGGAAATGGCTAACATGAAAACTAATATTCTTGTCCAATTAAATTCCGCATTAGGGGAAAGAAATGCAAGATCTAACTCTACACCTCCTTTGGCTATCTATTGCCCAAGATGTAGAAACAAGCATGCCTTACAAGACTATCCCCTGAACAAAACTTCCATCTCAGCTATTTGTGGCATTTTCTCAAAAGAGCACATGACTGATAAGTGTCATCTCTTGCCTCAACTCAAAAACATTTTGGAAACTCAGATTGAAGAACTTAATGTTATTGGGCAAAGGCAAGGAGGTAACTTTTCACAATATCAAAATACCCCTTGCTTTCCTACAAGTTGGGGATAAAATCCTTGGAATATGCCATGGGTATATGTAGAACCACCTTCACAACCCTGGAATCAATATTGGACATCTCCCCAAGATTGGCCACATCCACACTGGAATCCTGTTAATCCACCTTGGACACAAAATAAACAATATGGGCAAATATGGGGGCAACAATAACCATCATATCAAGGACAAAAAATGTATCAAGGACAAAACCAAAACCTACTGCCTACTCCTAATTAGAATTTTTAGGGAAGAGTGCAACCACAACAAGCACAACAAGTAAAACAACCTCCACTTCTAGCTCAGCCTATGGCTAACCCAAATAATACCAGACAAGCAACCCCTGTTTATGGAGCTGAGTCTAAAGAAACTATTGTAGAACATGTACTCAAATGTAATAATATCAAATTGTGTTCAGGGAAGGTCTTTCCTGACCCTGATCCACTCACCATTGAAGAAATTGATGGAAAACAAGACTCTTCTAGCCCTGAACGGTTACCAACAACTTTGGAAAAGGAGAAAGAAAAATAAAAAAAATGTGCAGATGAAAGATGTACCCCCTGTAGTAATGATATCATATTCTAAAATGTTTGATAATACTGTAACTATCCCTAAATAAGAGTTAGTCACAGAACTTAAGAAAATGACCATATCCATTCCTTTATTGCAAGCAATAAAGGACGTGCCATTAATTAAGAAAACCATTCAGGAGTTGTGTATTCAAAAACCTGACAGAAAGAAGAAGGCCTTTCCTAAAACTATGCAAGTAGAAGGGAAACTGGTGGACCTGCTATTTGGAAAACTTGTTCCTCCAAAATATAGTGATCGAGGAAGTCCAGTTGTCACAATAACTATTGGGCTAGTACAAATTCCAAATGTATTTATTGATCTTGGTGTTGCAATTAATGTAATGACTAAACACAATGCAAAAACTGCAGCTCAATAATATCAGTCCTACAACTATAGTTTTAGAGATGGCATATAGGTCAGTTGCTAAACCAGAAGGAATACTGGAAGACATTTCCATTGAAGTTTCTTCTTGGGAATATCCTGTAGATTTCCTAGTATTGTAGCCTAGAAATTTAGTTAATGGCTATCCCATAATTCTAGGAAGGCCTTGGCTTACCATTGCAACTACTTTTATAGACTGTAGATCTAGGAAAATGACTATCTCAAATGGAATTGATCTTAAAAATATTTCCCTTTATCCACCTACCCAACTTTCAACAAAATTTTCTGGACAGATATGGTTTCCTGAGTCTAATGAAGAACAGGAAGAAATTGTTTTCACTCTGACTACAATAATAGTAAAGGAACATATTGAGGAACTCAAATCATAAGAAAGAGAAATATTTGAGGATGAAACTGTCCTAGTTGAGACATTATAGGAAGAAGCACTTAAAGATGATCAAGTCCTTGTTCATCGCTTGCTGTGGAAGGATGAAGAAAAAACCTTAAAACATCTGTCATCCATTCCAATACAAGAAAGCCCTTTCACATTGCCACATTGATGAAATCATCATATTCTTACTTCTTTCACATGTTCTATGCAATAAATGATTCCATCAGACATCACTTTTGAAATAGAATCTAGATTATTTCATACTTTGCAACCACATCACTGTCCATTAAATTATTTTTATTAGAAATATGTGGCAACCAACTCTGTTCATCCCAAAATAAAATAAATTGAAGTCCATCCAGGTAAAGTTTTGAACATTAATAGCTAGTTGACTAATGATCAGGAAGCAAAATTATTTGTTGTTCTGCAAAAACATGTTCAAGATTTTGCTTGGAGTTACAAGGATATGATCGAAATTCACCCTGATGTGTGTACACATAGGATATACACTAAAGATGTTAAACTTGTGAGAGAACCTCAAAGATGTTTGAATCCTGCTCTGAAAGATATTGTCAAAGAAGAAATTGAAAAACTTTTAGATGTAGGGTTCATTTATCCAATTTCAGACAGTCGGTGGGTTTCTCCATTGGTCATTGTTCCAAAGAAAAATGAGAAAATGAGAGTGTGTGTAGACTACAGAGAGTTAAACAAGGTCACACATAAGGACCATTTTCCATTACCTTTCATAGACCAAGTGTTAGATACCCTTGCTGGCAAGAAATTCTTCTATTTTCTTGATGGATTCAGTAGATATAATCAGATACAAGTTGCACCTGAAGACCAAGAGAAAACTACTTTCAAATACCCTTGGAGAACATTTACTTATAGGGTCTTGCATTTTGGTTTATGTAATGCTCCAACAACATTTCAAAGAGCTATTTTGGCAATATTATCTGATTTGACAAATGGAAGTGTAGAAATTTATATGGATGATTTCACAGTGTGTGGAGAAACTTTTGATTATACCTTAAAACAACTTGAAAAAGTTTTAACACATTGTGAAACATACCATTTGTCTTTAAATCTTGAAAAATGTTTTCTAATGATGGAAGAAGGGATTGTCCTTGGTCATCATATTTCATCTCATGGGATTAAGGTTGATCCCAAGAAAGTGGAAGTCATCAAAAACCTTCCTCCTCCAAAAACTCAAACTGATGTAAGGAGTTTCTTAGCACATATTGGTTTCTATCGTAGATTTATTGCAAATTTCAGTACCATAGCCAATCCAATGTTTGCATTATTGACTAAGGATTATGAATTCACTTGTTTGAGTGAGTGTCAAAAGTCTTTTAAAGCATTGAAGGAGAAGTTAACCACTCCCCCTATGTTGAGAGGACCTCATTGGAAACTGCCATTCCATATTCATATTGATGCTTCCAATACTGCTATTGGAGCAGTACTAGGTCAAATTGAAAATGGAGAACATTATGCCATTTACTATCTGAAGAACACAAGCTTATACTGAGAGGGGGGGTGAACAGTATAAGACCTCTTTTTACTTTTTCCTTTATACCTCAAAATAGTAAAGCAATATACCCAAAGCAATATCAAAGCAATGCACAATATCATCCACAAAGTGACACCAATTTTAACGTGGTTCACCCAAAATGGCTGGGCTACATCCACAAAATTTTTCTCTAAAAGTTATCTCAAAGTTCTTTGGGAATCCTTCCCAATTACAATGTTTATGAGCCTCGACCCAAAGGAGATACCTTCCCCCAATCAGAATTTATGAGCCTCTACTCAAAGGAGATACCTTCCCCTCTACTCTGGAAATGATCCCTTAAAAGATCAACTGCCTCTACCTCTTGCCAGCACATGGAACTCCTTTCCATCGAAGACCTCTTGTCCTCAATGCTTAGCCTAAGAGACCTCTGCCTTCTATGATCACATCCACAACAGCTCAACAACCTGTACCAAACATAGTCAGTCGGTCTAGTACAAGTCTTCCTCTGTCTGTCAGATCTATCCGCTTAAGCTTGAACAAATCAATCCTCTGCACACAAGACTTCTCAAAGACTTGCCAAATTTGTCCTTAGGTTATTCTCAAAGAACCAGTGCACCTCTATCCTCAAGTTCTCTGATAGAACTATCAAACTCAGCTCACAAGTCCTCTGCTAGGACCTGTCCAAATCTGCTCACAAGTCCCCATCGAAACCTGTCCAAAACTGCTCACAAGTCCCCACTGGAACCTGTCCAAGACTGCTCACAAGTCCCCACCGGAACCTGTCCAAGACTGCTCACAAGTCCCCACCATAACCTGTCCAAAACTCAGCAAGCTCACTAAGAAAAAAAAAAACTTTCTTAGTAGGAAATCACAAGGTGAATTGTTAGAGACCCAATGTGATTTGTCAAACTCATAGAAGCATAAAGATAATTTTTAGAGACTCAATATGTTCTATACTCAACTCCCAATCTCAAAACTCAACTCAAATCAACTCAGCTCAAACTCAATCTCAAATCTAAAAACTCAACTCAATATCTGAAATGGATAGGATAGAATGCTTTCTTTCAAGAACATGAAACCCCAACAATTTCCAACTATGCAAAGAATCACATAACAATGATACTCATATTATTTTCACCATCAATTAGGGCTTCAACAACAATGCTCATCAAACAAGGTTCAATCAACACCATTCAACTCAAAACACAACCTTGAAGCATTTCACAATCAACATCAGAAAAGGAAACAAGTAGAACTCCTTTTCTCTCCAATATTGTTTGAACAAAAAGCATCCACCAACTCAAATCAACAAGAGCACACACAAATTTTCAAATCATCAACAAAGGAGTAAGCCCAACACTTTAACCAAGTAAAGAATAGCTTGATTATTACCAATTTAATGAAAGCAAATGTCAATCTCAAAGCTGCCCACTTAAGGTTTCACAACTTCACACAAGAAGCAATTTTAACCTTAAAACATCATGCTTTCATTTCCATAATCAACGAAAAGCACTCTCAACATTACAAGAAAATTTTATCCCTTATACACCTTATTTCTCCCTTATAGTCTTATCAAAAATAAAATTTATTTCTCATAAGAATGTAATAATATATTTCAAACAACACCTTCAAAAGAATATTTTATCAAAATAAAACAAGCTTTAAACTCCTTATAACTCCTAAGCTGTTTTTCCCTCTAATAAACTTCCTCCATCCGCAAAATACACTTAGAAAAAATTAATTTGGAGAAATTGCACATGAATTCTAACACCACCCACTGCGTCCACTTCACGATGAAAAACCCTTTCATGTTATTCGAACGCGGAACCTCTCGTTTGGGAAGCGCGCCAACAGCCTAGCCGCTACTGGTGCGCCAAAGGCGCTCGGTGAGGTTTAAACCTCACGCTGTTAGCCTTGTTCCTTCTGTGCCAGGGATTAAATAAAACAACAATGCCTCCCTTTCTTCTGATGTGAACACGAAGACAAAAACCTTACGACGGATTTACGACAAACGATGAGTACACAATCGGAGAAGAAATCCGAACAACGGATCACGAAATCACAGCGAGGAAGAAATCAAACAACAGATCACGAATTCACAGCGAGCAACTCTTTTCAAAATGCGGATGGGATCATTCTTGATTTTCATCGAGGGAGATTTATATGTATTTTTACCATAAGATCTTGACGTCGGTGAGGAGTTTAACATGTTGGCGGATGTCTTGGCTAGCGCCCACAATCTTAAAACATAGCACCCACATAGTGAAGACATTTGCGCCAAGGGTTAGGAGAACCCACAATAATTTAATATTTATTTAAAAATAATTAAAGGGAACCTTAACAAGGTTTTTAATTATTTAAATAAATACTTCCTCCTAGACCCAAATGCATTAAACTAATGCATCCACCTGTAATATTTAAACCTGCCAACTTGGGGTTTACAAAAGACCTTTGAAACTGTCATGTCGTAACCTTCATCAAAACAAATTATTTGACATCAAATAAAATTCCTTCAAGAGCTTCTTGACATCAATGACAACTTATACACTTGAGCAAAGGCAATGTACCCAAAGTACCCAAAATTGCCAACAACTACATTAGTAAAAACTTGACAAGAGCTTAAAAAAACTACACTACTAATGAGAAGGAATTCTTCGCTGTGGTATATGCTATCAATAAGTTCTGACACTACATCGCAAGATATTAGGTGTTCATCCATACAGATCATGCTGCTATTAAATACTTGATGAATAAACCTTTGGTTAGTGCAAGAATTATTCGTTGGTTAATATTGTTGCAGGAATTTGATATCACCATAGTTAATAAACCAGGAAAAGCTAATGTAGTGGCAGATTTTTTGTCTAGGTTGCCAAACAAAGACACAAGGAAATTGGTTGAAGATGCTTATCTTGATGAGAAACTATTTGCTATTTTTGTACAATCTCCAGGGTTTACAGATATAGCTAATTACTTAGCTACAGGAAAAATTCCTCTTCACTTTACTCCTAAACAAAAGAAACAGTTAATCAAGCAAAGTGCTTTCTTTAAATGGATATGGGGTCTACTCTTTAAATGTAGTCCTGAACATGTTCTATGTAAGTGTATCAGCAAGGATGAAGTATATGAAATTCTTCATGCATGTCATGATGAACCATCTGGAGGGCACTATTCAGTATAGAGTACAATTCAAAAAATCTTGGGTGTTGGCTGCTACTGGCCACCCCTGCATAAGGATGTAAAGAAATATGTCAGACATTGTGATGCATGCCAAAGAATGGGAAAGCCTCCTTATACCAATGAAATACCATTGCAACCTCAAGTAGGCACAAAACCATTTGAGAGGTGGGGGTTAGACTTTGTAGGAGCTATTGATCCACCTTCTCAAGGTAAGGTACATATTTTTGTATGTACTGATTATGTAACTAAATGGGCAGAAGCACGTGCTTTTAAGCATGCACGAGAGGAAAAGGTTGCTTATTTCCTGTATTCATAAATTTTCCTACATTTTGGAGCCCCCCACACTATTACCACAGATTAAGGACCTCAATTTACATCAAATGTTGTTGAAGCCTTCACCAAACTGTATGAAATCAAACATAGAAAATCCTCACCTTATCACCCTCAGGCAAATGGTCAATTTGAAGTGACAAATCGAGAATTAGAAAGAATCTTAATTAAAATAGTAGATTCCCATAGGAGGAATTGGATGGATAAACTACCTGAAGCAGTTTGGGCTTACAATACTACCTGGAAATCTACCACTAGATTTATACCTTATGAATTGGTTTATGGTAAAAAGCCTCTTTTGCCTATTGAATTTGAATTACTAACACTTCAAACTACTTTGGAAGTTGGTATTGATTTGTCAAAGGCACAAGCAGACCAAATTTTGCAACTCAATGCATTGGATGAACTACGAATCGATGCATTGCACCAGATTGAGATGATTCAAGCACAACAAAAGTTGTGGCATGACAATCACATTCAGCAATGGAAATTTCAGCAAGGTGATTGGGATTTGTTGTTTGAATCTCATTATGAAGACTTTCCTGGGAAGTTGCAGACTAGGTAGCTTGGACCATATCAGATCGAAGAAGTGTTTGAAAATGGAGTTGTTCGCCTTTCACCTATTGATGATTCACATAGAAAGTTAGTGGTTAATGGGCATCGTCTTCGGATATATCATAAACCACTAACTAAGGATAAATTTCTAAAGCAAGTGGAGCAATTGGATGTATACATGTTGGAAGGAACCACTTCTTCCACAATCAATTTAGCAGAATAAAAAAAATGATTAAAAAGAAAAAAGAAAAAACAAATGAAAAACAAATGAAAAATGAATAAAAATGAATAATTCAGAAAGTGAAAACCTCCTAGGAGGAACTTATGAATTGGCTTGCATGAAAATCGGTTGTCTGACATGTTTTCCTCGTTAGATTCACCCATTTTTTCATATGTTCTCACAATCATTGTTTTCTCTATTCTCAAAACTACACTTGTCTTATTCAGTAGAAGAGCCAGTTGGTAGTCAACAAAAACAACCATTTGTACAAATGTAGATAAGTGGTTAAATCAGGTATGTGCCCTTTACATTTTAAACATTGTAGATAGTTAGTATGTAGTGTGTAAAGTCACTAATTAGTACATAAAGCATTCATAAGGTTTGATCAAAAATATATACATCTGGTCAATGGGAGATAAGACATTTTAGGTTGTTTCTACAATTGGAAAAAATATTTGGAATAATGTGATTCTCCAAAATGAGAATATTGCTTAGCTTCGGAATGATGGAAGCTCCAGAACGAGACTATTGCTTCTAAACAAAAATAATTTAAGAATTAAGAGGGTTTGTGCTCCAAAATGAGAGAGAATTTTTGACCTTCAGAATAAAATAATGTCACACTTCAGAATGAAAAATAAACTTCGAAATGAGCAGGGGCAAAGGATGAAAAGTCACATGGCATAAAAGTGTTTTTAATTTTACCGTTTGAAGTTGGAAATAACAAATGAGGGCACACATTCCAAGCTACATATTTCAAGACTGCAATGAGAAAAATATCGTGGGGAACCGCTGTGTGCTTTGCAATATGCGAAATCATTGGCACATGTAACAATGCACTTTGGCAAAAAAAAAATCTGCACATTGTACATGATGAAGCCAACGATTAACTGCCACCTCACCAAGCCATAACATTTTAATAACAAACAACAAAAATAGATAAATCACATTCCTACAGGGAATAGGATTATGCCACGTGATGAGTAAAAGGGGATTTAATTTTTCATACACTTTGACACGTTTCGAAGCTGGTTTCTATGCTAAGAAAAATTAAATTCCGTAGCCAAAAATATTATAACCTCTGTAGATGTAGATTGTTTGGTCCAAACCTGAGAACGACCTACTCCAGAAGACTAAGAGAAAACATAGCACATAAAAGTGAAATGGGGGGAAAGAAGAATAAAATTGATCCAGAAAACATAGATTGTCTACGAGGAGATCCTGAGTCGCTACGTATCTTTATAGGAGGAGTGATGTCATTTCTACATAAATTTAATGGACACTCTAAAGGATTGGTGATATAATTTGCACACACTCTCAGGGACAACCAAGCTCACATCAGTGGCTCTATTTCATAATTATCAAAATCAGAATGGATGAGGAAATACCTAGAGCTGACTCTATTTCATAATTATCAAAATCAGTTCGAAAATACCCTAAAGAGGTCAAACAAAAGCAATCTACTATGGGGTTGTGAAGGTCCTCCAAACTTCGAAAATAGAAAATAATGGATGAGGTAGAAGATGTAGAGGTAGTATCACTATCCCAACAGATAAGTGCAGAGCAGAAAAAATACATTGATACATCTATTGAAGTTATAATGCAAGACGAAGTGCTTGTAGATGATATTGTAGAAGAAGCATATATAGGCACAAAGGATGCAAAGGTAGGCACAACAATTATAGACATAGATACAACAATGCCTACAATGCATATCCTACTGGTTGATTATTCTAATTCTGAAGAAGAGACCATAGCAGAGAAAGAGAAGGAAGATATACAAGAATAGTTACGTGCTGCTAGAAGTGTCATTAGGACATAAATGGGTTGGATTGAACAACATGAAGCCTATCTCAAAGAAAATGATAGACTTATTACTGACTTGCAACAGGAGGTAGATGAATTAAAGGCTAAGTTTTCAACTTTGGAGCAACAACCTACAAAATATGATTTTGAATATGAGTTGGCCAAAATTCTATTGGAATTGGTAGAAGAGAATAGGGATGGAGCTATACCTGAAGAAGAATCACCTATCAGAGGAATAGAAATAAAAGAGACAACAACACAAATCTTCTAGCAAGATGTAAGTATGACAGATTCAGGGGCTTCTGTAGAACATTCTTATAATTTGCAACAACAGGAAACACAAACATCACAAGCAACAATGGATGCCAGTGAACAAGAGGAAGTACAAGAATAGGTAAATGTGCATTCCCATCAAGTTTTTGTTGAATTGACTACATCTGGTTCACCTCAAATTAAAATAGTAGATATTGGGGTGCAAGTAGATTTAGTCCCTGTTGACACAACAAAAATTGACATACAAGTGGACTTACCTCCAAAAATGCAGCAGATAGCAAGGCCTCCACAAAAAGTTACACTAACAAAGTATAATGAGGACATAGCACATTGGATGCTTAAGTGTCAAGGAATGGAAGCACAAATTGCATCTTTAAAATTTATGGAACAAAAACATGATACTCAAAGTGCACAAACAAATAAGTTGCAGGGATAGGTTCTATATCTTTGTCAGGTTGCAGAGTATCTAATTTGGTTTCAAAGGCCAGCTAGATTTTATAGTTTAATTTTGAAAGAAAGGTACCTCCACTGGTAAGTAATGAGAATTTGTTCTGATCTCCCCTATGAAATAAACACTATAGAAGATTTTTTGAAAGCCTATTGGCACAGTATAGAAGAATAGAAGAATTTGATGTGTGAACTATTCCTGCACCAGTTTCTCATACCTGAGAATGTGATATTCAGTTGAGAGATTTCATATCTACATTGCAAAATAAGATGCATTGGGAGGAGGAGAAAAAGGTAAGCAAATAAATAGAGTTGAAAGCTGAACTTACAATAAGACCTTCCCATGCCAATTATAGAACCTCCATAAACCAAATTTTCACTATGATGAGGGAGCATCAAATTAGAGAAGTTTATATAGGTAATATTACTGATGGTGTAATGATTTTTTAGGCCTTTTGTAACCAATATTTTAGTAATGCTTTATCAGCTTGTAAGATAAGGTGGGGAGAGTTTTCAATATCACTTCATAAAAGGGAACTTATCTTGCCCAAAAAATTGTTATGGTCCAGGAGAAGAGCATAGGGAATAGTGTAGGTCATCCACAAACTGAAATATCGCTCGATAGGGTTGAGATATAGGTTACCAACTGTTATAACCCCTGTTCCATATTTCTTTGATAATGATCCCCAACCATATGAATAGTTCTAGGAGTGGCTCAAGAAAATACAGGCAATCAGAGGATACTATCAGGTTCCAGGGTGCAAACCAAGTTATCAAGAATGAAATTTGGACATAGATCTTTGTACTATTTTGGCTTCACAGAATGCATGAGGACATGCATTACAATAGGTTGGGGGGAAAATGATGAGGCCAAAAATTGCCTCATTCATAGACCATTTTTGGATATGTTATAAACTATTTGATAGACCTTACGCTATGTTTTTATGCTAATTTTGATGATGTAATGCATTATGTATTACTATTTACATGTTTAGATGTTCAGGAGCATAGTATTATATTTTGACCATTTTCTATATTTTCAGCACTATTTTAGCCGATTTACCTAGAAAATAAACATTTATTTGAATATGTAATAATATATGTTGAACTGTATTTCATTATGGGATCATATTATTTGTTTTCCTTGCCTTATAACCTATTCAAATTACAAAACGGTGCCAAAACCTATTCAAATTGGTATGACTGTACAAAAAATAGAATTTGATCATACAAATTCCAACCAGTTGTGCATAAACAACATGGCTTGGAATTTGTCAATTCCAACACGTAAAACCTATGGAATTAGTCTTATGAGGACCTAAGAAGAATACCTAGCTAGTCAAACCTATTATCTTGAGCAATTGATGCATGGATAAGCATCAAAACTGTTGCACTACTTGATATATTCTAGAGAAGCTCCAAAATGAGCAGAACATAACCAATTTTGGTCAGAACTATCAACAAAATGGTCAAAAAGGTGGTAAATGGTGAAATGAGGATGGATACAGTTGTGTGAGGGATTTTATCACCTCTTCCAATGCATTTATTCCAGTGGATGATGCCCAACAAGGAAAATGGATATGCTATAGCAGAATAGTTTCCTGCATTTCAAGAAGACAACTCCAAAATAGTTGCTAAATCCTTGAAATGCAGCAACAGAACAAATCAAAATTTGTAATAGAATAGTATAAATAACCTAGCTCCCATATTGGTTGAGCATATAGGGAAATAGGGATAGAGAAATATCAAGATAGATAGACGTTTTTTTTCCAGCTATAACAGAGCAGTAATTCTGTAGGATTTCTCCTGCATTGTTGTAATGTCATGTCATAATCAATAAAAGGTGTAGTTTCTTCATTAAATTTAGTATCTTGAGTGGATGTGTGAGCATTAGGTAGTTTAGAGTAGTCTTCTTGCCTTCTTATGGATTAGGAAGCAAGGGCCCACTTCTAGGATCAGGAGAAGGATCAACTTTTGACAGGTTTTCTGTTCATTTCTTGCTACCACAGGTTAGCAGAAACCTGAAAATTTCCATTTCATGTGCTAACTTTGTTGTGTTTATAGATGCATGTAGTATTAGTGCTATAGATGTATGTGCATGGTAGTTGATCACCTAGTATAGTCTTTTAAATATTACAACACTTTTTTATATTCCCCTATTTTCAGCAATTGTTTCCAGTTCTTGGCATTTCCATTTGTGCTAATTGATTTCTAGATGTTTCATTTTTGCAACATTTTATTTTAGCCTTTTTGATTTTGTTAAAATATTTACTTTCTGTAAAATTGTTATTTCTGTCATTTCCATTTTTACAAGCATAAACATATTTCATTTCTGTTATTTCTGATTCTGCAAGAGTTATTAGTTTCAATCTTCTGCAATATTTCCATTTCTACAATTTTGTTTCAGCAAATGTAATTAGGAGTTCAATTCAGCTCATAGTATTAGAAGTGACATCATAAACCCCTAAAACTGACCGGTTTTATCAATAAAGCCATTTCCTAAGTAAACTGACCTTCAAGCTACTTACCTCTGCTATATTATACAGCCATTGGACACCGCCCTGGTCTGACAATTATAATGATTAAATGGTGTGATTGACAACACTCATCAACCTATATTCTCCTACCACCTCCCTTGTGAATTGGATGATAACTATGTGGTTGTTGTTGGAACAAACTATTTCTTCCTAGTCATTCTAGAGAGATCCAGAATATCAGGTAGAATAGGTGAGATTTATTGTTGCTGTCAACAAAACTGCGTGTGAGTGCTACCAAGTGGATCAAAGTCTTACGTAGTCTCCCTCAAAACTCTCCAGTTGATTCCACTCGCTACTATTGACCATTTATATGTATTCCTTTAATGTGATAGGTGGATGGAATTTGTATGGAGCTGTAGCTGAAGTGTCCTATTTTTTAGCAAAATGGTTGATTTGGCACCATGTCATTTCAGCAGTTTGATTTTAATACGGGAAAAACATTCAATATATGTTATCTAATCACAAATCATAGTACTCTTATTTTCTATCAAATACATTATGCTTTATTCACTAAAAATCATGCAAAAATAGAGTATAAAATGGTAAAAACAATCAAAATAAGGGTACAATGTTCTTAAACATTAAATCATGCAAACATTAACAAATAATGTACTCTAATAAAATATTTTGCATAAATAATATTATATTTTGTTAAATGACAATATTTTGATATACAAAATGTAGCAAAAAATGAGGTATTTCTTGACCTCATCACTCTTCACATCCATCTAATATACCTTCCAATTAAATTATGCTACAATGGAGAGAACTACTCAAAAAGTCAATATCTTTATAATTGAGTCAAATAATTTACTATAGTATATTCCTTGTGGATAAGTTTTAGCAAAAAAACAAATTTTGAACTTTTCAATTAAGCCATATAATTTGTATTCTATATTATAAACCCATTTACAACCAATGGTTTTTTTTTCATGGAATAATTTACACATTTTCTTATTTTATTCTTAATCAAAGAAACAAGTGAACTTGACTACTTAAACATGTTTCAACACTATCAACAATTCTAAAACACATATAAATGCCAATGGGTTTATCATCATCTAATAAGAAAGGTATTTTCTCATGTACTATAATATCTCTACCAATAATAACGTTGTTATTAAAGATATCAAGTAATTTGTGGAGAAAGTATTCATCCAATTAAGGCATATGGGTGGAGAAAGTCTTCATCCCAGCCACGTGCATTGAATGAGCATGGGGATGGGGAGAGTAGGGGGTAAGGTAGACTAGGGTGATAGATTAGACTAGGGTCAAAGGGTAGACTTGGGTGAGGTGGACCTAGGCTAGGTGAGTGGTATGGTCACATGGTGACCATGGGCTAGGTGTAGGATGGGGATTAGTGGGGAAAAGAGATTAAGATGGATAATTAATGTTTAATACAAATTAATTGGATTTTTAGGGCCTTTTGCAAAAAAATTAAACATCAACACTGCACAAGGAATAATGTGACATTTTAAGGTATATACATAAATATCCATTTAAGAAGACACTCTTTTATGAGTGTCGTTATTGTCATCATTTAATTTTCAATATTTGTCAATCTAGGGTAGTGTCCAAGGTTGTCTACGATAGAAGGTTTTGACAAGTTACAATTCAGGAAACTAGTTCACAAGCTTTATTCGGTGAAATAGATATTTTTTTGGTTATTTTTAGGTCACACTAATCATAATTTGCAAAATTGAAGCTAATTTAACTTACAAAATTGAAATTGCAGAATTTAACACTTAAGCTACAGTTGCAAGAATTGATAATTTGCAGAATTGAAATTGCTGAAATAGGAAATATTTTACGCTTGCTAAATTGAAACAACGGAAATGGAAAGTGCTAAATTGAAACTAATTGAAATAAATCCATGCTAAATTTGAAAATGCTAAACTATTGAAAAACAAAACTGTTGCAAAATCTTGTCTAGAAAATGTTGTTGCAGAAACTTGTCAAAAAAATTGCTAAAATCTAAAAATACAAAAAATAGAGAAATGCAGGGGAAATAGATGCACAAAACATGGATTATCTAGCTGTAAAAAAACTCACAACACATTTCACTTGAAAACACAACAAAGTTTTTTGCTAAAATAGGGGTTAGTTTGGTTTGCTACAAAATAAATTTTATCAAAAACCTGCAATAATTGCTTCTTCCTTCTAGTCCTCAGAGTGGGCCCTTGATCCTTGGTCTATAAGAAAGAATATTCACTCAAAGACTAAATACTAATGACTCATATACGCATAAATTCACACATGTAAATAAAATTGCACTTTATTTAAATATTGCTAATTCAAACTACAATAGTTACAATAACTTTTTTTGACTTTGATTTATCGACTCCTGGACAAACTCAACCAATTAGGGAGTAGTCCTATTTATACTATCTATTACATTCATATTTGCAATTAAGAAATCATCTATATTGCTATCCCTGCATGATTTGCTTGTGCTGTTGCAACAGACTCAATCTATTTTAGGATAGAATCTGCTATAACAGTTATCTATGCGTGTATCCATACCTCTAATCCAATGGTGGTTGAAATATGGTTTTTACACCTATACCTATTTTCTCCTACCACCTCCCTTGTGAATTGGATGATAACTATGCAGTTTCTATTGGAATAAACTGTTTCTTCCTAGTCATTCGAGAGAGCTCCAGAATATCAAGTAGAATAGGTGAGATTTATTGTTACTGTCAACCAAACCGCGTGGGAGTGCTACCAAGTGGATGAAAAGTCTTGCATAGTCTCCCTCAGCACTCTCCAGTTGAGTCCACTTGCTATTGTTGACCATTTCCATGTCTTCCTTTAATGTGATAGGTGGCTGGAATTTGTATGGAGTTGCAGCTGTAGTGTCCTATTTTTTAGCAAAATGGTTGATCTGGCACCATGTCATTTCAGAAGTTTGATTTTAATACAGGAAAAACATTCAAAATATGTTATCCAATCATAAATCATAGTACTCTTATTTTCTATCAAATACATTATGCTTTATTCACTAAAAATCATGCAAAAATAGAGTATAAAATGCTAAAAATAGTCAAAATAGGGGTACAATATTCTTAAATATTAAATCATGCAAACATTAACAAATAATGTACTCTAATTAGCACCTGGGGTGCAGCGTAATGGTTTGGGCTTTGGCTCTTCTTCGGGAGGTCCAAGGTTCAAACCGTGGTGTGGGTGAGTGTGTGAGGGGGTGGGTGTGTGTCTCCTTGGTGGAGTTGTTGTAACAGGTTGGGGGATTCCTGGTCAAAACCCCCATCTCTTAATATTACCAAAAAAAAATAATGTACTCTAATCAAAATTTTGGCATAAAATAATATTATATTTGGTTAAATGGCAGTATTTTGATATCCAAAATGTAGCAAAAAATGAGGTATTTCTTGACCTCATCACTCTTCACATCCATTTAATATACCTTCAATTTGAATTATGCTACAATGGAGAGAACTACTAAAAAATTCAATATCTTTGTAGTTGAGTCAAATACTTTACTATAGTATATTCCTTGTAGATAAGTTTTAGCAACAAAACAAATTTTGAACTTTTCAATTAAGCCATATAATTTGTATCCTATATTATAAACCTATTTACAACCAATGGGTTTTTTTTCATGGGATAATTTACACATTTCCTTATTTTATTCTTAATCAAAGAAACAAGTGAACTTGACTACTTGAACATGTTTCAACACTATCAACAATTCTAAAACACACATAAATGCCAATGGGTTTATCATCATCTAAGAAGAAAGGTGTTTTCTCATGTACTATAATATCTCTACCAATAATAACATTGTTATTAAAGACATCAAGTAATTTGTATACTTTAGATTATTCACTATAGCTGATAAACAAGCACTTCTTACCTTTTACATCTAACTTCTCGAATTATTAAAAATTAATGCAAAAGCAACACAACCAAAATACAAAAATAACTAATCAATAAATTCCTTCTAGACTAAACTTCATCAAGGATGACATTCTATAAATCTTTGTATGGATATCTATTGAGAATGAAGATTGTTGTATTTATTACTTATACCCAATAATAATATGGTATATTTTAGCCATGCACCATGCATCTTAACATCTCCATGATTGTCGTATTTCTTCTTTTTATTACTATATTTTGTTATGGAATGTACAAAGTTGTATACTACTCGTGTATACCCCAATGCTTATAGAAATCTTGAACTTTTTTTATATAAACTCACTTCTATTGTCTAACCTCAAAATATTAATGTTCTTTTCCATATTGTTTCTCTACTAGAGCCATACATAATTTAAATTATAAAAAATATTTAGACTTGTATTTTAGGAAGTATATCTACATATTCCTCGAATAATCACCTACCATTAACAAAATGTAGTTGACACCGTAAATTGAAGGTGTATTCATTGGACCACATAAATCAATATGTACTAAATTCAAAAACACCTTGTGCATGTCAAGATTTATTTATCTCAAATATTTTTAGACTTTGCCAAATTGTTATTCTATATGTGCAACTTTGTTGATCTTGAATAGATGGTAGTCCATGAACCATACTAGTCTTGGTGAGAACTAATAAATATTTATATTTGATGTGTCTAAAACTTCATTCCGAATAACAAAACTATTTTCTTCAACTACCAAGGCAAATGAATTGGAAGACTTGGTATCAACTAACTTGTATAGTCCCTTTTCTCCTATACCAAGAGCAATGAGTTTGTTACTACCAGCATGCATCACCTGACACATATTTTTATAAAAAAATATTTCAAGTTGAGAATTCTTGATGATTTCACTAATTGACATATGATTCTTGTTCATTTCACTTATATACCAAATATTCTTGAAGATGTATGTAACATTATTATTAATGTCACACAAACATCACCACCACACTCCATCAAAGTATGATGTACCATCCCCTAGAGAAACAAAATTATTTTTACTTTAATATTAAATAAAATTAACATTATAGTCTTTTCAATATGTATGATATTTGGATGTGTTGGAATTATACCACTTGGTGTATTCATATGATGAACTCAGTTGTTACAAATATAAATTTCTCTTCTTGATCTTCTATCTCATCAAGTTTGACTTGTTTTGTCTCTTACTTTCTTTACTCTTTTATTTCAATATTTTATGACATGATGAGGCTTCTTGTAGTAGAAACAAATGACTGATTGCATTAAATTAGATGCTTTAATTTTTTTGTGGTTAGATGATGAATTGGCATTCTTTGTGCCCTTTATTTTGACTTTAGTAGTGGATGCACTCTTATTACTATCTAAGGTGGTGTAAAATACCCTAACAAAAATACAAACTCACAAATTCCAAAACAAAGCACTAGTATTCCTAGTACATAGAATCCCTAAACAATAGTAGTTTTGTTTTTAAAATAGGAAATAATACCTAAAAATTCACACAAATATATATAGAATTGCATTAAATTAGATGCTTTACTTTATTTGTGGTTAGAAGATAAATTGGCATTCTTTGTGCCCTTGCTTTTGAATTTAGTAGTGGATGCACTCTTATTACTATCTAAGGTGGTGTAAAATACCCTAACCAAAATACAAACTCACAAATTCCAAAACAAAGCACTAGTATTCCTAGTATATAGAATCCCTAAAAAATAGTAGTTTTATTTTTAAAATAGGAAACAATACCTAAAAATTCACACAAATATATATAGAATTATAAACTGAGAGGAATGCACCTAGAAATTGCATTCATGGAATGATGTAGAGATATTACAATGGAAGATCTAGCTGCTCACTAATAGCACTTAAGAACCTAGAAAGAAGGTATAAATGGAGAGGTGAACAATCAAAGAAGTGACGATCAAGACCAATTTGCTCATAACTCTCCCAAGCCAAACCCTAATCAGTCAACCATAGAATCTAATTGAATTTGTGCTAGTCACACTCTCTAAGCCAAACAATAGTCTCCCTTTTCCAAAAATTCAATACCCAAACAAAGAGCAATGAATGATATACCAAATAGATGCTCAAATCCATCCTAGAAGAAGAGCCAACTGCTCTAAATCTCTACTTGAATGCCCAAGCACTGAACATGTATATAGTCATCAACTAAAATCGAAGAATTAAGTCCTTTGACTTTGAAATTCAAGGGGTTTCATCCTTAACTTTCATAATGTTTCTGCTAGAACACAACTACCACCAAGAAAATATAGAATATGATCTTTTACTAAATGCCAAGCCATCCAATTTTCTTTCGAAAACCCCCCTTTTATATAGTTTCTAACCCTAGGCTAGAATAATAAGTGCTTTGGAAACTCCACACATTAGAAATAATTCTAATGTATTAAAAGTGACATCACTTAACATTAAATGTCATAACATTAGTCATTAGAGCCTTTCTTTGGGTCTTAAATCAAAATTCTAATGCATCCAAAATGACATAAAATTAAATTAAATCCACAAAGTCTAGAAATACTAGACCTTTGCCCAAAGATCATGTCATAACTTGAGATTGACATCTAAAATACCTAAAATGTTAAAGAACCAATTTAAAATACTTGAAATTGAATCCAATGGCTATATGGATGCCACCATCTAAATTTTCCATCCTCATTAGATGTAGCCTAGAAATCCATACTAGATCTCTTAGGGCCACAATTTAACCATAATAATCCATCAAAATCTTCGTTATGACTTCAAATTATACCAAAAGAAAGTAAGAATAGAATATAATACATATAGGAGAATCACCAAGGCCACTCAAAACTTGGTAATACCTCCTAAAATTTAGGAAAATCCCTAAAATGTAGGAATGATCTTTTATTCACTAGGAAAAAAATTCAAAACAAATGCATATATTCACTCATACTTATGCCTCCTACACATGAACATCCATTCACCACAACTACTCCACAAAAATAGGTAAGTGGGGTCCACAACCTATTATTATCCAAAAGGGGACATTACAAGTGGATTCTCTCATCTATGTCTATCTCCTTTCCTTTTGTAAAAGTAGAGATTTATCAAAATCAAAAGATTGATTTTTAGCAAGCAAACGTAAAGACTCAACAAAAGATTAACAAGATGGAGATAAACCTTACAATCCTAAGTTGACCATATCCTCATCATCAACTATTTTTTATATAGCTATCAATTGATCTCATCGATACTTTAGATCCATGAGATACTTAGAAACAAATCCATCTTCTTGTGATGGAGAAGAATAAAGAAGATTCTTTAAGTATAATGCATGTCTTGCTTTAGATGTTTGGTACTTATTTTAAAAATTTATCCAAAGTGTTATAACATCATTAATATGATGAACTTTAGAAATCAATTCATTTGTGACATACAATTTTAGAGGCATCAAAGCTTCTCTATATCTTTTATTGTAATCATTATCATCATCATTTGGTCTGATTTCTTTCATGAGAACAATTTTTGTCAAATTATAATACTCACAAATAGTATCTTATGACTTTGCATTCTATTTTATGATCAATTCCTATGAATATATAAGAATTAGAGTTTTATTATTTTCTAGTTTTTCTCCAATGGTAACTATTATGAAATGACATACTTCTAAAAGAGTTCTTAATGCAATGTAATACCAAAAATCAAAATGAAATTTTATCCTCTTTAATATTTACCTAAAAGAGAAAATAGATTACAATGCACTCAAAAAATTAGTTTACCTATTGTCAAATCTATACCAAACAACTAAAATCCAAATTTTGAACCAATTTGAATTCTAAACTCTAAATATTGAACACTAAACTTTTCTTGTAGTAGCCAAATTAAACTTCAAATTAGGAACTACAAACTTTGAAATTTGTACATCAAACTTCACACTCTAGACTCTGTATTTCAAATTCTAAACTTTGAACTAATATTGAACTTCAAAATTTGAATTTTGAACACTATATTTTATACTTATAGTTTCAAATTTTGAATTCTAAACTAAAATATCAAATTCCTTATAGAGACATAGGGGTTAATTAGTTAAATTAGAAGCATTCGACAAGTCTTATAAATCTGATCTAAATTTATTTCATGGATGATGTTAGTGTGTAAATAAAACCAAAATAGAGAAATATAACAACAACAATAAAAAATAAAAGAAGATGAGACAATATATACCCAAGGAAAACGCTTTTGGGAAAAACCAAAATGGAAAAGGAGCAACACTTATATTATTTTTTATAAACTCCAAAAAAATCATCTGCCCTAATATTTTTAGTAGCAATTGTTTCCTTCCTCTTAATTTTCCAAGTGAATGTTGGTCAAATGCTCCTTCAAAGCTTGTGTTTATACAACCGGTAGCTTAAGCCTTTAATAGAGTTTTGCTAACAAGAAACCATTTGTAGCATCATTAAAACCATGGGATGTAGTCCAATATGGGTATCCAAATTAGAATGTAACTAAAAGAAATAACTACCCAAATAAAAAAAAATTGTGTTTTTTATTTTTCTTTTTCTCTTATTTATTTTTGTTTTTTAATGCCCTTAAAACCTTTACCATTTTTTTGAAGAATCTTTTCAAGGGTCTATAAGGGGATCATGGAACCATACAACATTACATTATTTAATATTTTTCTAGGAAATTACATATTACAATAATGTCCAAACATTATATATAAGACTTGCAAGTGTATAACACACTTAGTCTTTTCATAGCTTTAAATGATGTCCTCAAGATTCTTCACCACACTATCAACAAGAGAGGCTAGTATCCAAGCCTAACATTCTCCCACTTCTATACATTACAAGGGCATAAAGAGAGGAGGGAAAAATATTAAGTGCTAAGGGGAGACATCCCCACAGTTTCCCTACACCAAAGAATCTTATTAGTGCTCACCAGCTTCATTAGTCTATTGATAACCCACTCATTACACTAGATCATAAAGAAAATCCTACTCGCTAGCCATTATTGCATCACAAGCCATGGGTGTAGAATTATATATGAGAGGCATACATCCAACCCTTTCATGCAATATGTGCACTCGATGCACATTTCCCTCTTTGCTATCCTTCTCTCAACATAGATAAGAAAGCATTCATTTGCCTCGATACGCCTTTTTAGTCTCGCCATGAACTATCTCACAACACTATAACCTCAAGGCCAAATAATTGCTAGTAATTAATGTATAACAAGTAATGAGCATGAGGAAGGATGTTGAGACACATCCCCGACACAATTACCACAACCCATCTAGCACAACACACCATCATACAAGGGTAGGAAGCATTTTTACTTTAAGCACTCATTATAATGGAATAAGAAAGACATAACCTAATGGTACTTCTTGCCTTTCTATCCAATCTATCCCATTCATCCTAATATATACCCATATAAATAAATTTAGGTTAACATTTATCTTAATTCATTGATATCTCTATACTAAGAGATCCTCCATTTCTAGTTTTCACAACTCAAAGTTTTACCATTGAACTTCTCAATCTTCACTTTTGAAATGCTTGTCATTGAAAAATATTTTTAGATCAAATGTGTAATACGACAACAAATATTCCACTTCAACCAAGAAACCCACTACAAAGAAGATGTCCTTCTTAGACTTGATCACTTTCGACACTAGCTCTATTACCAAATGTAGAGATCTAGGGGTTAATTAATCTAATTCAGAGCATTCTACAAGTCTTATAAATATGATCTAAATACTTTCATAGCTAATATTAGTGTGTAAATAAAGTCAAATAGATAAATATAACAACAACAATAAAAAATAAAATATGAGATAATATATACCCTAGGAAAAACCTTTATGAAAAACCCAATAGGAAAAAATAGCAATAATTGTATTAATTTTTCAATAATCTCCAAATACAATCACACACCCCAACATCATCCATAGAAATAGTCTCCTTCCTCTCAATCTACTCAGTGAATACTGACCAAATGCTCCTCCAAAGCTTATGTGTATACAACCATTTGTGGTCTCATCAAAACCATGGGCTATAGTCCAACATGGGCATATCAATTAGAATGTAACTCCAAAAAATAATCACTCAAACAAAAAATAATTGTGTTTTTTTCTTTTTTAATGCTCTTACAACCTTTGTTAATTTTTTGGGGAATATTTCCAAGGATTCATAAGGGGATCATGGACCTATACATAACATTATATTATTTAATATTTTCTTAGAAAAATAAAATTAATACAATAATGTCAAAATATTGTACCTAGGACTTGCAAGTATACAACAAACTTAGTCCTAACACTCTCAAATTTTAAATTTTGAACTAAATTTGAGCTAAAAGGAATGTATAAAATTTGAGCCTATGACATCATTGCAGATTAGACACAACCTTACCATTGTGTGATAAACATCGAGCATAATGATAGGTTGTTGCCTTCAATATAAATCACCTTCAACAAAGAGAAAAAACAGTAATCTAAAAATATGGGCTTTGATTGGCTATGAACAAAAAAATCATCCATGTTGTGCTATATGCAACCCTAGAAACCACAACATGTGAGACACCAATGATGGATAATTCCAACAAATAATTTTGTATGGGATGAACTACTAGAAGGTGGTGCAGACTCAACTCTAAGAATTCATAGATCATGATAACCTCCACTATTGCTTTGCATGTGAAGTTGGATCACAACCATTTGAGATGCATTAATATGATGTGCTCAAATGCACCATTGATGATGGATCAAAAAAGTTTTAATACCTTTTAAGATTTAGCACTAGTCACACAATTCATATTGCATATCAATAATATATAAAAAATTTATATACCATAGTTAAAAAAATTTCTAGTGAGTTCAAATCCCAACTAATCAAACAATCTTACCATAGTTAACAAACAAGTCAAGAATAGATAAAACTATCTTAATTTTTGATCATACGATCTTTATCCTAACATGATATGAAACTCAGTATGAGTTATTTCAATACATTCCATTAATAATTAGGGATAAAATGAAAGTTTGATAAGGATTTTTATGGAGGAGATACAAAAGTAATTTTCTCTTTCCATGTTGACAAGATGCATAGTGTCGATGGATTCCATGTAAATTTTATAAGATTTTTTTAAAGAGTGATATGTTGGCCACAATAGAAAATGCTAGGAAAAATGAGGATACAATAATTGTGGTCAATGCCACTCATAGTGTTGATGGATTTCGTGTAAATTTTTAATTTTTTTTTTGAAGAGTGATATGTTTACCACAATAGAAAATGCTAGGAAAAACAATTATACAATAATTGTGGTCAATGCCACTTTTATGTGTTGGTTTTAAAGAAATATGAGAGAATATATTTTGATAAATTTTATTTGATAAGCTTTTTATAACATGATTTATAAAATAATTTTAAAAATCATGATAACTAAATTATATGTCCTTCTAAATTGTTTTATCTTGGAGGAATAACATGGATTGGTTCATGGTGAGTAAACCATTTATTATATAATCATTGATTAAGAGACTATACATTCACTTCAATCCATGAAAAAAAATAGGTATACTTGTAAAATTAAATATGAACATATGATACCCACATGTTGTAGGTGAGTTGGAGAGGGTAGGTAAATCCTCCAAGGGAGGTCCCTGGTTCAAATATCCACCCTACCAAATGCACATTTGGTACCCAAAATCTAGTTGATAATGTTGGTGCGGTCAGGATCGAGTGCAACTCTCGGGTGATTTTGATGGTGTAGAACCCCCTAGTCATGGTTTCTCAGACCAAGGTGACCCCTCAAGGGGTTTTTCACTAAATTCAAAAAAAATATGAACATATGATAGGATTTGCTGTAATTTTAATTTGATCAAGTTTCATTAAAATTGAATATATATTGTTACAACACTTCAAGATATTATATTTTGTTTAATGGTTTCTTTGTTGAAATCTTTGAATCATCTCATGGGGTTTTCTAGAGTGACCGACTATCACCTGGTCTCTTTATTATTTTGTCAAGGCATTGGTAAAAGCTCTCTAAAAACCCAAAAAGGAAAGTAAAATGAAAAGTATTTAGGCTACAATAAATAATTCCTTTGAATATTGTAAGATAAAAGAGGAGATAACACCAAATAATGAGAATAAAGAGATAAATAATGTAAAGTAAAATGAAAGATTTTGTATTGATCTTTTAGAACCTTTCTTTTACACAATGAATTGCCCCAAAATGGTGGGGATTTGATTACAATAAATGATTGCTTTCTCTCATATTTACAAGTGGATACAAAGGGAAGGAAAGCCCCTTTGGTCAAAACATTATAAATGAGTGTCTTCGATATTCTCTTACTCCAATCAATTCGTGTATGGGCTTCAGCTATCCTTGTGAACCATCAGTTGCTCTAGCAGCATCCAATGACCTATAAACTACACATGAATTTGCAAACACACAAGGTCAGTAGAACCTATTGATATGAATGAAATAAAGCTACCAAAATCAAAACCCTAATGTTTACACATTGTAAAATAGAATGTAGGAAACATAAACAATGAAATCAAAACTGCCTTGCTATCACATGACTCGATTTGTGTGTTCTAGGGATGAAAATGTTGTTGGGTAGATGCAAGGCCACATTTGGGGACTAGATAGATGTAGTCCTACATCTCTGTGGATGCAAAGCCACATTTGGAGCTATGTAGATGCCTTGCCACATATAGACATAAGTTGCAGAATTGATGGAAATCTATTCAGGGTCTCGATCTCTCAATCTCTAAACTTTGGTTAGGGTTACTATCACGATTTTGGTAAAGTGTCATTATGGATTTTAGGCTCTCTTTTTTCTCTTTTTCCTGGGGTAATTCACAAAAGTGAATCGGGTTTATAACCTTTTGGAAGGTTAAGGTCAGGGTTTGGCTAGCGGTTAGGAAATTATATATATATATATATATATATATATATATATATATATATATATATATATATATATATATATATATATATATATATATATAACATAGCTAAGATTTGGTGTCTATAGATACCACTTTTTGTATCGCATTGTGTAGAACATAATGTGATGCAAAAACAAGAGACACCTAGTTTTATTGGATGGAGAAATGGACTCTTTTCTCAATGCACAAGAAGAATGATTTTGAAAAATTTAGTTTTAGCTTACCCCCTCAATTGGCGAATGGGTGAAGAATGAAACCCATGAGTCAATTGATCAAATGTGAATGATGAAAAGGGATGGATGTAATAAATGCAAATATTGAAAATCAATATCAAGTTGGTTACCCCAAGTTTGGAATGGGCTGTTTTTTTTTTTGAATTTACATGGTGGAATCGGTAGCCACCATGAATCTGGGTAGGTTGTCTAGATTTTTATGGCCACCATAGTATTATACGTTGTCCACCATGGAAGCCACTACATAGATATTCATGCAATATACCCCTATAACCACCATGCCACAATAATTTTAAACCTTTTACATAGTTGAAAGCACCATAATGGGCTATTTTGTTGAAAGTTTGCTTTTGGTTAATTGACGTGTGATTTAGGGGTGGTATATGGACTAGCCAACTTGGGTATGTGTGTGATATTGGAATCATTCATCGCATGTTAGACCTATTTTATGGCATGGTGCATACCAATTTGAGTTTTGTAAAGAATTACCACTTTTGCGACCTTGCAAAGAGGGATTGATAAAAACCTTGGGCAAACTTTCTTGAATGCAATTACATTCCAAAATTGAGGGACCAAAATAATCTAATTTCAAGCATGATAATATGGGATGATATTTTAGATGTATTGATGATATGATTTGATGGTTTTGTGAAATTTTGAATTTTTTTGGGATGTTTTGAAGCATTTTGGAGTTTTTTTATGACTTTTGGTTGCACTCAAAAATTAAACACCCAAATCAATCCAATTTGACATAGAATGATATGAAATTATGTGATTAATGCTTATATGAGCTGATTTGATGATTTTGTGGGGTTTCATAATGTTTTGGAGTATTTTGAAGCCTTCTATAGTGTTTTAAGACCAAACACAAGACTGTGTCTATGTCTTCCCAGATGCAGAGGTGTGTTTGGTCATTTACAAATATAGAGGTACACCTAAATGCACCCTCTAAATGCAGGGCCACATTTGGATGCACCTGCAAAACATAGGGGTGCATCTGCAAGCATAATTTAAGTTATAAAAGGGTTTCAAGGGTCATTTTCAATTCATTCTTGTGTTTGAGAGCTTTCAAGTCTACGTTTGAGAGCTTTGAAGTTGGCGTTTGAGAGGAGAAGAGTGAAAGAGCTTGGTGATGGCAATGGAAGAAGCTGGCACGGTGGGTGGAGCTTATGAGTGGGTGGAAAAGGTAAGTTTTTCTAGCCTTCTCATTTATTTTTGTAATTCTTTTTCAAGTTTTTATTTTGTAATTTTTTTTGCAATAGAAAGGGGGAGGGTGAAAAGTTTTTTCTTTTGAATGGATGGGATGTGAATTTTTTTTTTTGACAATGAAAAGAGAGAGGGAAAGAAGTTTTTTTTTGATTGAATGGATGGAAATTGAAAATGTTATTTTTAACCATGTATGATATACTGATGTGTATTTATTTTTGTTTGTGTTGCAATTGAATATTTTGAAATCTCGACATTGATTTTCACCTATCCTACCTAGAGTGAAGAAGGTGTTGAAGGAGGCCAATTGGGAGTGGTTGGAGAAGGTGGGATTGGATGGTTGTGCATGAATTGAGGTCGTGAGCATAGATGAGAGGTACCTATCTACCTTAGTAGAGAGCTTGGATCCAGATAGGGGGACCTTATAGCTCTTGATAGGGGAGATGATGGTGACACTTAAGGATATCTATCATATCTTCCATGTACCTGTGGAGGGATTATGTATTCTGAGTTGGATGGGATAAGGATTATGAGCTCAATAATATTTATGGTTATGCCTGGGAGAGGGTGGATATTAGTGGTGGTGGTATTCGATATTTGGAGATGCAACTAAAGAAGGATTTGGAAGTGTTACCAACTTATGTATTCATTCTAGCCAATATGTTGTTGCCAAATAACATAGGTTGCAGGTTCCCTTGGAACCTGATTAGGTTGGTGTACAATATGATTGATGAGCCTTGGGTGTATGCTTGGGCACCTACCTTACTATCTTAGGTATACATGGAGTTATACGAGGTGAAGATGTAGGGGTAGAAGGGATTGGGGTGCAATTTTCTTCTTTAGATGTGGGACTATGAGCACTTCAGTATAGATCATCCTATGGGTTTACCTTATGAGTGGGATATGACACATCCCTATGCACTTAGATGATGAGCATCCAAGGAGACATGGCCTAGCAATCCCAATCGTAGTGATTAGGAGTACAAGGAATTATGGGTGATATTAACACCTGAGCAGGTGTATTTGTGGCTATGGCAAGGGTCTATATGGGATGTGAATGAGGAGTAGCTATGATAGACCAAACGGGCCAGATGGATTGTTGGGTGCCATAATAATGAGCTAGAGTTGATATACTTATTGCATGTTCTATGATAGTTTGGGATACAATAGGGGGTTTCTGATGCTCCAATGATCTATAAACATTATGGTAATGAGTTGGGCTTACCTTATGCTAATGATTGGGTAGTGAAGTCGAAGGATGATTCTAAAAAGGATATATTGGGTGTGGATGATGTCAGGATTACAGTTGACTACGATGCCTAGTTTATCTCTCAACCTCCATGGATACCGAGTCAGGCAGTGGATGAGGTTAGTGGTGATGATGGGGATATTGGAACCAATATAGAGGAGAATCTCTAATGATAGAGACATCATTGAGCCAACAGTGAGGGGAGGAAGTCAAGGGTTGAGGTGGATCAACCTCCTGAGATTGGAGGTGAAGGTAAGGTTGGACGTGATATTGGGGGTGTTATGGGGGAGATTATGAAGAGACCTCCAAAATAGAGTGAGGAGGAGTGGACTGTAATATAGGCTAAGTGAGATAACCTAGCTAAGCGATGGGATCGACTCTTGTAAATTATGGTAGATTAGGATGCATGAGATGTCAAGTTGGTGGGACTACGAGGAGAGATGCATGCTTGGGATTCCAAGATTGCACGACTGTAGAGTGAGGTGGAGGAACTATGAAGTGCCCTAGGTGGAGGTGATGATGCAACTATGATAGCTACCCTTCATGTAGAGGAGGATCATACACGATCATAGGAGATATACATTATTTTATTGGAGGATCGACTTGTGCAGGGAGGTATATCACTACCTTTTTAACCTTCTTCTTTGAGATCCAAATATAGGAGGCAAAGTGAGTCTAGGCACAATAGTTCTCACTCTAGAGATCTACAATATATCGATCTATCAGTGTCATAGGGTTCTATCCATGGGCCTCATTTTGTACCTCCTAGGGATTGTGGTGGTGCTAGCCAGTAGCACTTATTACTTGTTTTTGTAGTTTTCATATTTTTTTTATATGCCTCAATGCTCTATTGTATGCAACCTTCCATTGTACTTTGTACTTGTGATTCATATATAGATATACATGGATTTTCTCTTTTGTATCATTTTGTGTTGCACTTTTTGTGTTCCTTTTATTATGGATGTATGTATGTATGCATATGTATATTGTGGTATGAATGCAAAATTATGTGCATACTTTATTATGATGATGTATGTAAATGAATTGATGGTATCATGATCTAATTATCATAGATTATTACTTGACCAACTTTATCTTTGTTGCTTAATCAAGGACATCATTATCTAATGGTGAGATATGAAGTGGATTATGAAACTTATGTAATGATGAGATGATGATACGGAATGTTAGATTTCCTATGAATTGGTTTTCCTTAGGGATAAATAATATAGAGTTGTTTTACAGAGACTCAAACATCCTAGAGATTTTAAACAATCTATTAATTTTCCAAATCCATAAGGTATCAATGTTGCCCTAGGGAAGTCAAATTTCTCAAGGACCAATTGTGTGTGTAGTGGATGTTCATTTACTAATCATGAGCATGGTAATTACTTAAGCCAATTAAGAACCATTGTGTGTGCAAATGAATTCATTTAACCATCTTGAGTAAGGTGAGATTAAGCCAGTCATGGAGAGAACCAAAAATCTAGTTTATCCTTATGTGCGTTTAGATGTATCTTGAAGAGAGATGTGTCACCACGCATGAGCATAGTCCAATATCAAGGTATTCAAGTTTTAGGAAATTAGATTCTCAACCACCCGAATCAAGTACTTATGAGAATTAAACTCTATCCTTACTACTTGAAGGTCTATTATTTTTATTTTTATAAAGAGAGAGTTTGGGGAATCCGATTCTCAACCACTCAAATCGAGTCTTGATGAGAATTTTACCCTATCCTTACTACACACTTTATGATGAGATTGTTGTGAAAATAATTAGAGCTTTGGGGAGTCGAATTCTCAACCTCTCAAATCGAGTCCTGATGCGAATTTTACCCTTATTCTTACTACTCTTTCTATAAATTTTGTAAATTGAGCAAATATATATATTTAAAGTGGTGAAAACCACTGTTTCATTGTTTTAGTTTTGGGCTATGTGCATAATGGGACAATCAAGAAGAATATTTTGCTTCAAGGTTCAACCCAATCATGGCATCATCCCTTTATAACACAAGATGTTATTAATAAGTGTGATATGTGTTTGGTTCAAAAATGGTAGAGTCTAATCCTAGAACTCAAAATTTTCTTAGTGAAAAGTGTGTTTTGGTCCAAGAGAAAACTTGACATTCAATAGAGGTTGCTTGAAACACTAGGAGTGGCTAAGTGACTAAAAACACCTAGAGGTACAACTTTTTTGGATTTGAAAATGAGACTAATGCTTGACTAAAGGTGCCCCTAATTAAGGTGACAAGACTTGTTGGACTGAGAATTATATAAACCGATCGAATAACAACTAATACATCGACCATCTTGAATGGATGCAAATGATACAAATGTGTGTATGCAATGTAGGTGGAATGCATGAATGGATGAATGAAATATTTATTATTGAGTGGTAATGAATAAATATATATATATATATATATATATATATATATATATATATATATATATATATATATATATATATATATATATATATATATAGCCATGTATATATGTATATATATAATTTGCATTAAACATGGAACACTCTTAAGTGGATAATATTTAGTGGCTTGGACTCTTCTATTCCCTCAAGACTGGCAAGCCTATATGTTCCCGGACCCAATTTTTGTTTGAAAATATATGGACCCAACCAATTAGCTACAAATTTATCACAAAGATATGACAATGCTTTGATGTTTTTTTTATTCTCTTTTAGTATGAGATCTCTTACATGGAATTTATGTGGATGGAATTTTGTGTTATAAGCATGCTTGAGATAATATCGATACACTCGTAAGTGCTCCAAAGCATTAATTCACCTTTCAATGAGGAGCATGAGTTGATCAAAATGTGCTTGTCTAGCAATGTTGTCATCCATGAATTCCTATAATGAAATGCGTAGTGAGGGGATCTCGAGCTCAAGAGGTATGATTGCCTCGACACCATAGACCAATGAGAATGAAGTTACCCCTATAGGTGTAAAAATGCTCATTTGATAAGCCCATAATGTTAAGGATATTTGAGTATGCCAATCTCGATGATTTTATTTGACTAGATTCTTTAAAATGGTGATTAATATCTTATTGGTTGCCTTAGCTTGTCCATTTGCGTATGGGTAGTAAGGAGTTGAGAAACTATGATGGATAATATATTTATCACATAGTGCTTGAACATCCTTATTTTTAAAAGACTTACCATTATCAAAGATTATCTTCGATGGAATGCCAAAGCAATAGATAATATGTTGGAGTATGAACTCCACAATTCGAGGTCCTATTGTGCTGATCATAAGAATTGATTTGAACCACTTCATGAATTTATCAGTGGTAGTGATGATAAATTTGTGTTGCCCTGATGAGGCATGCAAAATTTTACCAATCAAATCGAAATCCCACTGCAAGAAGGGCCAAAAAATTTGAATGGGTTGTAACGCTTGCAATGGTAAATGAGTTAAATTAGTATGTTGTTGACATTTTTGACATTTCCTAACATAATTGCAATAGACACTTTCCATGGTGGGCGAATAGTAACTTGTGCATAAGAAGCACTTTATTATGGCTATTCCACTAAAGTGGCCACCACAAGTACCATCATGAACCTCAAATATGGCTTATTGTGCCTTTACAGGATCAAGACAATGAAGTAGGACTCCATCATAACCATGTCTATACAACACACCCCCCAAGAGAGTGAAATGAGCTACCTTTTCTTTGAAATTTTGTTTGGTAGTGTGCAATAGATCTGGTGGGAGCATATCAAACTTGAGGAAGTCTTTCATATGATTAATCCAAGGCTCGTATGGCTCCACTTGAATAAATCAAACATCATTCTCACCCTTAGAATTAGCTCTTGAGATTACAAATTTAGAGATTATCATGATAATCAGCGGTTGCACCTCCCCTATAAAGTTCTTTGGAATCAATGATCCTAGGGAGGCCATCACATCTGCAAATATATTAGTTGAATGAGGCAAGCTTTCAATCTCGTACTAGTCAAATTTTTCTAGAAGATTCATTGCTACTTCATTTTAAAGTTTTAAGACTAGTTCTTTGCATTGGTTTGATCCCTTCACTTGATAAAGGACAAGCTAGGAATCACCAAATATTATTATATATTTTATGCCCATAGCTATAGTTTTTTGAAGTCCTAATATTAGGGTTCATATTTTACATTGTTGTTTGTGCATGGGAAGTCAAGTTTGAATGATAAAGGGATGGGTATCCCTTGTGGTGTATGAAACACAACTCCTACACCTTGTTCTTTCTTGCACTTGGAACCATCAAAGAATAGGGTGATATCAACATCATTTTCAGGGATAACATCTTCCTCTTGTGCAGTGATAATGAATACCAAATCATTTGGAAACTCAATAAAATAAGGTTGATCATTAGGAAGCAAAGCTTCCATAAGCTAAACAACTATCACCTGACTTTTAATGGATATTTGGATAATGAATTGAAGGTTGAGTTTTGATAAAAGAGGAGAAAACACCAAACAATGCAAATAAAGAGACAAACAATGTAAAGTAAAATGAAGGATTTCATATTGATCTTTTGGAGCCTTTCTTTTACACAATGATTTATCCCAAAATTATGGGGCTTGATTACAATAAATGATTGCTTACTCTCAGATTTACAAGTGGACACAAAGGGAAGGAAAGCTTATTTGATCAAAACAATGAAAACAAGTGTCTTCAATATCCTATTGCTCCAATAAATTCATGGATGGGATTCAACTATCCTTGCAGACCATCCATTGCTCCAAAAACATCCAATGATCTGTAACCTACACACATGAATTTATAAACACACGGGTTTAGTAGCACCTATTGGTACGAATGAAAGAAAGCTATCAAAATAAAAAAACCTAATGTTTACAAATTATAAAATGAAATGTAGGAAACATAAATAATGAAATAAAAACTACCTTGCTATCATTTGAATCAATCTATGTCTTCCAAGGCTAAAAATATCACTGAGCAAATGAGGGACCACGTCTAGGGACTGGCTAGATGTAGTCCTACATATCTATGGACATAGAGCCACATCTAGGATTATGTAGATGCCTTGTCATGTCTGGATATGAGTTTCAAAATTGATGGGAATCGATTTGGGATCTTGATCTCTCAATCTCCATACTTTGATTAGGGTTACTCTCATGATTTCGGTAAAGTATCATCACATATTTTTGGCTCTCTTTTTTCTCTTTTTTCCTAGGGTCATTCACAAAAATGAATTGGGTTTTATAACCTTTTGGAAGGCTAGGGTTAGGTTTTGGTGGTTTGGTGGTGGCGAGCTATCATTTCCAAATGGTAAGCTAGGGTTAGGGTTTGGCTAGCAACTAGAAGATAATATATATATCTCTCTCTATATATAGCACATGGCTAGGATTTGGTGTCTAAAAATATCATTTCAAATTAGTTGATGAAACTCTTTTTTAGGTCAACCTTGGGTTAGGAGGCCATGGAATTTAAATCATTCTTATCATGTCGCTTCACCTAATTTTAAATAGTACAAAAATTTATTTGGCTAGTTGGAAAGGTTATTTATTAACCATTATTGGAAGACATGAAATTATAAAGGTTATATTGCAATCCATCCAATAGACATAGCCTCCAAATTCAACAAGATACATTTTTAAAGAAGTTTAAACTACTTTGTGAATGAGATAAGTTTCTAGATGAAATAAGATGAAAGGGGTAGGCTTATAAAATTGCATATTTATGAGCTTGACATCAGGTAAAACTTGGGTGGTAATTATTCAAATATTAAGGAAAAATTTGGGCAAAATGTAACTTAAAAAATATACAAGACCTATACACATTATTTTTTTTAGGAAACAAACCTTGCCTATGTTATCCATTGTATTGAACTTCACATTGGATAGTTTTCCATTAATTAGGAAATATGTTAGGTGGCCCGTTAGTGAAGGGATTCTACAAATTATTAGTTCAATGATTGATTGAAGCCTTGTCCTCTTATTTCTAATTCAAAATAGAACAATTGGATGAGGCCTTTTACTTGTATATGTTTGAAAGTAAAAAAATATATGGATGTAAGCAAAAAATCCAAATATTACATTTTTATTAGCAATCAAGTTAAGACAATGAATGCTAAATAAGAAATTAAAGAGATCCAAAAGATGTTGCTTGAGTAATATTTCCTTAATTTTTAATGGAATGATATGTTTGTTTGTAATTATCAAGAAATGAAGGATACTTACTAAATTTTGGATATAACAATTTGAAATAAATTGAATTTCCTACTTCCATTGGAAGAAGATTTAGTCACCCGATGCCTTTCCTAAGGCCTCAAAATTTCTCTAGTTAGTAATTTTAGTAAAATATTATTGGGGATAGTTGAAAAATAATGGGTTATCATAAACCTTTAAGTTGTCCTATATGTGAGGAAGATTTGGTGACATTATATAACATCTACTTTTTCATTATCCTCTTGCTTCCACTTTTTGAGGTTATTTAAAAAAAAAAATTAGAACATGTTGGGTTGTTCCATTAACATTGAAAGACTTGATGAAATGTTGGATTAGTTGTTCCAAAGTAAAAATATTAGATATTCTTGTTGGAGTATATTACATTATTTGGTACATGCTAATGTATCCCATGGTACCTTCATGGTACATTTGTAAATAATATATTAAGGTTGAGTCATAGTTTAGAGTGTGAGTAGTATTTTCCTTTATGTAAGTGTGAATGTGCAGGATATGCACAAGTGTCATGTAAAGTTGTACTGTGTGATAAATGCACAATTGTAATGTGAGTTACTATGAAGTTTAAGTTGGGTATATGTGCACAAGTATATTATATGTAAGAGATCAAATATGTAATGTAAATATATGCACAAGTGTCTTAGGTTAGAGTGTGCAAGTTATGAGAGTGTAAGAGTCATCAAGTATGCAAGTACCAAATAGATAAGCCAAGAGTCATGAGACTTGGCATATGGAAAGGAATAGTCAAGTATCCAAAGAGTCATACTACTATGGATATATACTCCATAAGACATACATATGGAGATATCACATTATAGAGAAAAGAACAAGTTTTTATCATATTTGTAAGATAAATATGAGTAATAAATATTGCATATATTTTGAGCAATTAATATTGTAAGTTGTTCTACATGCTTGATATATGTATGATTCGGGATATTTACATTCATATTATTGCTTATTATTGAATGTTATTTGATATATTATTAACATTGATATACATATTAATTTGCTCATATTACTATGCTTATATCATTATATATGACCTTATTGTATTGTTGCTACATTATATTAATTCCTGTGATATTTAACCTGTGATATTTGTGGTAGTATCAAGGCTTAAAAATCCATAAATGGTATTAGAGCTATCATGAAAATCTATATAGATTGATAGAGTTTATTAGCCACTTACAAAGAATTGATTTTGTCTAGTTTGATAAAATTGATTTGGAGTCTGTCCACTTTGAAGGCAATAAGACTCATACTCTATTGTAATATCATAGTGAGTAGATAGGCTAGGGTATTTCCACAATTGAAGAATAACTAGTGAAGACTAGAACTTAGCTAGATTTAAAGGCATATCAACTTTAAGATGGTTGATCATTCAGGATCATAGCCAACCTTTGACATTGAATTCTAAAGGTATATCAACTTTGAGATAGTTGATCATTCAGGGTCATAACCAACCCTTAACATTGAAGGTTGAAGGTGAATCAACTTTGAGATAGTTGATCATTCAAGGACATAGCCAAACCTTAACATTGATTTCAAATATAGTTGAAGAATTAGGGACATAGGTATCCCTTTATATTATTTTTTAGAGATAGTTGAAGAAATAGGGACAAATATCCCTTGACATTGTTTTTAGAGATAACTAAAGAATCAAGGATATATATATCCCTTGACATAGGAAGTTGAAACAAGATATAGGGACATTCAACGTCACCTTGAGATTTATAGAAGATATAGGGATATTCAAATTCAACTTGAAAACAAGAGAGAATTTAGGATCATTACTAACCCTTGATATTAATGAGGATTCAAGGACATACAAAGTCACCTTGACAAAATATTGAAAGAGTTACAACATAAGTGTGAGAAGCTTCCTAAAGAAGATAGATAAGAGTTTTAGCTTCTAAGTGTAGAGAAAGAAGATTCAGGTCATAGAGAAATTGACCTTGATATTGGTCCAAGAATAACAATAGATTGAGAAGCATACAAAGATTCCTAAGTATAGTTAGTAGTATATTGAGAAGCATACAAATATTTCAAAGAATAGATAGCAACAAAGAAATGAAGAAGAAAGATATATAAATTCTTGAGAAAGTCACATCAATATTGATATAGATATATCATTTGCAAAGAGATAAGGTAAGCATTGAATATACATTGGATACAAGTTAAACGAAGATTCAAAAGAAATTGGTTCATGAGGCAGAAATATTAGAAAATATTTTTAGAGAAAAGAGAAGAGGCATGAGAAGAAAAACTACCATAGAGAATAGAGAGAAGTTAGAAGGTAAAGAATGTATATGCAAAGTGGCTCATGATAATAGAGTATTTCATGTGAAGATTAGACGCATAAAAGAAATGATAGAAGGTAATTCAAACTAAGAACAAAGATCCATTTGTCTAATATCCAAAGGATGAAGAGCTCACAAGCCTGTGGTTATCACCTATAACAAAGAAATAGAGATTAAAGTAATTTAACCAGTCATCACCTACAACAAAGCAACAAATATCAAAGTGTACCAAAACAATACATTGCAAAGAAGAGACTTAACACACATGAGTCAAGGTATCAAAAGAGAAGAAGTCGAGTTAGAGGTATATAATGAGTAGGAGTCAAGGTATATAAAGAGAGAAAGCTAAGTTAGAGGTATATAACAAGTAGGAGTCAAGGTATCTAAAGTGAAAAATCTGAGGATGAGATATAGAGGTAAAGAATGCTACGCAAACATGAAGCAAAGTAGAGGCCAACCTATGTGAATAAGAACAACATCCAAGCTAAGCAATCAGGAAAAGGAAGTCAACAAGACACAACATAACATCTAAAGGAGAGATGCTAAACAAAGTTTAAAGAAACTACATAATATCTAAGCACAACATATAATGGAACACAATATCTAAGCAATTAAGAGGAGACACAATATCTAAGCAACTAGGAACACAACATGTGAGGAAAGACACAACAACTAAGAAAACAAGGTGTCTAAGCATTTGAGCAACGATGTTGAACATAGTAACATAAGGAGGAAAAATAAGCATAAAATAGAACTATAATGAACATACAAGCATAATCTAGATCAAGGAAGGAGAAATTAGAATGTCTAAGCAAAACCTAATCGTCTTTGAAGGTATTCGAAATGCTAAGGGAAGGTGTATAACATCAACATAAGGTTTTGAGCATGAGTTTAACGTAGTGAAATACTCAATATAGAATATGAGCTTTGATAGTAATGTCCAAGAATAAGCCATTGATAAGTGCCATAGGGCAAGTTGTAAGCAAATATTAACATTCAAGAATGAGACTGAACGTTGATAGGTGTCACAAGGCAAGTTCTAAGGAATCCTAAGCATTGAAGAGCATGCAACTATAGTATAATGTAATGTCTAGGGAGAAGACACACTACCATGCATGGATACACATGGTTTAGTATCCACTTATATGAAAGAACATTGAAGTAGTCACACGAGCAAGAGTAGAACAACGTGCAGTTAGGACAATATGTATTCAAAAAGTGTGCAACAAATATCATGCCATAATTTCAGGTGAGAGGTTAATTAAATTTAGGGTTTAATTTTATTTAAGGTTTATTATAGAAGTGATAAGAAATTTAGGTGATTAAAGGTTTTTCAAAAAGTTTTTAATTTTATTTTTAAAAGATAGGAGAGATAAGGGTTGATTTTTGTTATATATTTTTTAAGAGTGATAAGTTTAGTTATTTATTTGGAGTGATAAGGATTGTTGAGAAGAGATAATATTAAAGTTAGTTATTTTCGAAAAATATTTTCATAATGGTGGAGTAATAAGTTTTTCAACTAGGTTATTTAATTTTTGTAATGTTTTGAAGTTTTTTGAAGTTTGATTTGATTTCATATTTAAAAAAAATAAAAAATTGAATATGTAAATTTAGTTATTTGGGAGACAAAAGGATTTCAACTTCAAATATTTAGGAAAATATAAATTTGCAAAATTTATTCTTAGTTTCTAAAACTAAGGAGACATAAGGTTTACTACTCCATATGAATTAAAGTTAGAAGCTTTGAAAATTTTGAAGTATTTAAAATTAGGAGATATAAGGTTGTCTAATTCAAAGGAAATAAATCATAGTTTTGCTTTCATATCATGGAAGAAATATTTAAAAATGCATTCAATGAGGATAGTGAAGAAATGATGCACTCACTTAAGTTTTATTCTCAAAACTTAATAGATGCCTTTGATGTAAAGAAACAAATGACTAATTATCTAAAGATAAAATTATCCTTGTTTCTCAAGGATGAAAAAGAAAAAAACTTCACAACACTTATAAGTTATCTTCATGAAATTTTGTTCAGAACCTGGTGGAATTCACAAAACACCATTATAATTTCTTCAAAAAAATTCTTAATGATGTATTTATTATTAATTAGTTTTGAGTTTTTTCAAGGGAAGAAGCAAACAAAGAAGAATGTCACGTATAATTTAAATGAAGCTTATGTTAGATTTAATTTGGAGTCACTAAAATCAAGGTTATATTATTGTGATGATTTATTAACTCAATGCTTAGAAAGTATATCATCGGGTACATCACAAATGAAAAAGGAAAGATGAATAAGAAGAAGAAAGAATAGAAGAAATCATATCAGGAAGGCCAATAGAAAATCTGAATTCAAAGACACAAAGGAATATCATAATGTAGGTTCAAATATTGATCTAAAAGAAGTAGATTGAAGATGAAGATAAAGACCATGATTGAAAACTAAAGTCTTCAATAACCATATAATGTAATACGAGGGGGTGTTAGAGTATTTTACATTATTTGGTACATGCTAATGCACCCCATGGTACCTTCATGGTACATTTATAAATAATAAATTAGGGTTGAGTCATAGTTTAGAGTGTGAGTAATATTTCCCTTTATGTAAGTGTGAATGTGCAGGATATGCACAAGTATCATGTAAAGTTGTAATGTGTAGGAAATGCACAAGTGTCATGTGAGTTAGTGTGTAAGTGTAAGTTGGGTCTATGTGCACAACTGTCTTATACATAATAGATCAAATATGTAATGTAAACATGTGCACAAGTATCTTAGGTTAGAGTGTGCAAGTTATGGAAGTGTAAGAGTCATGTATAGGTGTGCATACAATATAGAGTCAAGTGTTCATCAAGTATGTAAGTGTCAAATAAATAAACCAAGATTTATGAGACTTGGCATATGGAAAGGAATAGTCAAGTATCCAAAGATTCATACTACTATGGATATATACTCCATAAGACATACAACATGAGATATCACATTACAAAGAAAAGAGCAAGTTCTTATCATATTTGTAAGAGAGTGAAATAATAAAGATTGCATACATTTTGATAAATTAATATTGTAAGTTGTTCTACATGCTTGATACATGTATGATTCAAGCTATTTACATTCATATTGCTGCTTATTATTGAATGTTATTTGATATATTATTAACCTTGATATACATATTAATTTGCTCATATTACTTTACTCATATCATTATATTTGACCTTATTGTATCGTGGCTACATTATATTCATTACTGTGATATTCAACCTGTGATATTTGTGGTAGTATTAAGGTTTTAAAAACCATCAATTCCATGGAGGACCGGTCCTGCTATTATTTGTTGGAATATTTGGATTATAAAGCAATAGAATCTTCAAAATCAAATATTGCAATCAAATCCAAGTTTGTATTTGTATCATGAACTCTCTTGTGAAGTGTTTATGGGCACTCCACTCATCATGTAAAGTATTGGATGGAAAAGGATGTATTAGCCTCTTGGTTATCAGATTTAAATATATCATGCAAGGGTAATATGTGACATTGAAGTTAGCAAAAAAGATTTGTGTTAATAAAAAAGGAGAATGAAAATATTCAAAACTTGTTTTCATAACACTTGATTTTGATGGTGCTTTCAAAGGTATCTTACAAAGTTGAGAGAGGTGGTGTTTTCCAAAACGTTGAAGTACAAAATTTTGTCTTCTCAAACTATGAAACTTCATATTTAATATTTTAAATAAATATGAATGTGGAGATTTATCAATAATATCATTATTTTTGATGCCCATCAAATAATGATAGAGATAGTAACTTGGAATGTTAGCATATCTATATAAAAGAAAATATGTTGGCAGATAAGTTAATCAGTCATAGTGTTGATCTTCAACATTGTAGAATTAACTTGTCGAGAAAGATTCTTTCTTTTAATTACAATGATATCAACGATTTGATTAAGGATTAGATAAGAAAAAGTGAGTGCTAGGAAATATCTTTAATAAAAAGACAAGATAAAAATAGTTCATAAAATTTTTTCTTGGATATAGTCTACATGGCCTAATGATAGATGTAATATATTGATTGTAGCAACCCCTATAGAAACCACATCTAATTTTTATTTTTGAAAAAATTAAAGAAATACTATTTTAAATATTATATTTGTTTCTATTCAATTGATTATATGGGTTGAATCAAACCCACCTATATTGTATCATGATTGGTATTCTAGTTGTACTTTAACAAACCAGATTATTATAATATTACAATAAATTATAAGATTTAAAATCTTTTTATTGCACATGTATCTTCTATAATATAAAAATTTAGCCTTAAAGTAGACTATATTTATCAATGCTTCATTTATATTATTTCAAATTCAATCAAACTGTTTTGAAAATCCAATTATAACTTTTTTCTCTTTATGTTGGAAATTAACTTTCCTAACATTATACATAGATCATGATAAGTTGTAAGAATATATAAACATATAAAAATGTTGAAAACATTATTACACTATAAAACAAATACTATTCTAATTTTTTTTTTTTTAAACAAGTCTGCGTTTACCGTGTACTTATAAGCAAATGTATAATCCTAAACTACAAATAATAATTTTTTTTTTTTTTTTAACAAATTCTACCATAGCTTACTACTAGGGATTTGGTTATTTTTTGAATTTTTGTGTACAACCCATATGAAAAGGTCTTGAATGTACCTATAAAATGTGAAAGGCCCCCTCTCAATAATAATAAAATATTTTCATGTGTTGCTTTAGCCATTTTTTATTTATGTAGATTTTTTCACCCTAATGAAATATCACTTCGATCAAATTAGCCGTCTGTCAATGGAGTCTTTGTCCTTTTTCTTTTTTCCTTTGTAATGTTGAAATTATTATTGTTTGGGTTTGGTTCTATTTTATCCATCTTGAAATTTATTAATATGAAATGAGGGCCCCTTCCATGAATTGCGGCACTTGTTAATACGTGGATGAGAAACTGATGCAAGCGGAATTGAATAGGCAGACCGGGTTTATTATAAGTAGGGCGAACAGATCATGCTCACCCTATCTAGTCCAAGCTGGGTTGGGATGAGTGGGAAATAGTAAACTATTCGCTAGGGTGGGCACTTCGACTAATTGAACGGTAGAGCAAACAAGATATAGTTTAAATTAAAAAATTTAAACTGTGGTGTGGGTAAATGTGAAAGGATGGGTATGTCTCTCCTATGAAGTTGTTATAACATGTTGAAAGATTATTGATCAAAATCCCATTTTTAATATTAAAATAATAATAATAATAATAATTTTAAAAAAATTAAAATTATATTTAATATAAAATAAATAATTATAAGGTTTTAATAAAGTGTAGTGAATGAGAGTGCTCATTATAAACAAGGGTTTTAGATATCATTTTATAGTTTCCTGCTTGAACTCATCTAAAAAACAAATCTCATGGTATACCATGATGAATCTTTACCCAAGTACGATATATAGCAAAAATTAAACTTTGCCCAAGTATGATACATAGCAAAAATTGTTTGGTTGGTTTGGTTAGTTCTTAGCAAGGTTGAGTTGTGTTCTAGTTTTTATGAGAGGGTGAATGCCTTTCATATATAAACTTGAATAGGTTTTGATATATTATATATAAAAGTGATTAAAAAAATTAATATAAAATAATAATTTAAATATATTATATATAAAAGTGATTAAAAAAATTAATATAAAATAATAATTTAAATATATTTAAAAAGTTGATAGAAAAAATTAATATAAAATAAGAATTTAAATATATTATATTTTTTGAATGATTTTTTTTTATATATTAATTAATATTATTCATATAAAAAAGGGCGGTGGAATTAGCAGAACTCACGAACTATAAAATCTGCTAAACATAGGAAATAAAAAATTAAGGTTTATAATAATAATTTTGAAAATATAAAAAATGAAAACTAAAAAAAATTAAAGGAAATAAAAAATTAAGGGTTATAATAATAATTTTGAAAAGATGAAAAAAAAAAAAACTAAATATATATTGTAAAATTATTTAAACAATTAATGTTGTTTAGGTGTATATGTTCATGATTTTTTTTTATTGATAGTAGAAGGGGTTTTAAAAGGGTCTCCAAACCTATTACAAGTAGGGTTTTTAAAGACACCCCCAAACCTATTCCAAGTAGGGTTTTGAAAGGCACCCCAAAACCTTAGATCTAGCAATAAGACATCAAGTTGGATTCCACGAATCAAACCCAAAAATCCAATGAAACAACCTCCTAGTAAATAAGCCGTAAATTTTTATCAAGCAAATACAAGAGATTATCCCATGGTCAAACCACCGTGTGCTCTGAATCTAAAGCAATGGAGAAAAACAACAGAATAATGAAAATGCTATTGGTTAAAATAAATTTACAAATAAAAACTACCCAAACTGAAGCATTTGCTGCCTAACATGAAATGATAATAGAGGAATCTTGTCATCACAATCAACAAATCTATCCAACAAAGCACATAACAGGAGAACCCCTCATGAGAATAGTCGGTTTAAAAAAACAACACTAGAAATACTGGTAAACAAAATCCACAGCATAAAAACCATCCAGGAGATCTGCATAAGAAATTTCATGAAACCCGTAAATCTTGCTAGAGCCAACCAAAAATGCTTCAAGAACAACCGCTCTCAGGTACAAGAAAAAGAATATAACAACATTCCACACCTCAACTAAGAGGGAGAAGGATAAGATCCCAAAAAAATAAGTCTTAGAACCCTAGGATCAAACACATCACCATTGTTGGAACTAGAGAAAGAGATCTTTGTAGAAGATCGAAGCTAGGAAACCCACCAGAGACATGATGCCAAAAGCTGAAAACCATCACAATATAACAACCCACTTTCACCCCAATTGGTTTGGGTCAGTATTTGACCTTGTCTCTCTGGAACAACCAATACAACAAGAAATTATCAAACTCAAAAGAAAGCGGTATAGACCAGCCATAAATCTAGTACTGGTAGAGAACCCTAGCAACAAATCCATCCAAATACCATCCAACCAAAGCAACCAGGCCATTAGAGTCGAAGCTAGCCAAGTAAATATCATCATATTTCTACTCACCACAATGGGTTTGGATCGGTAGATGGCCCTTTCATCTCCTTGGAAAGACAAAAAAACATGAAACTATCAAACCTAGAAGAAATGCTACACAATCCAACCAAGTCCCCGAAACTAGAAAACAACCCAAGAAATGCAACCACCCAACACACCCACCAACCAAAGCGAGAGCCAACCAAGGGGTCAACAACCAGAATTTTCCACTGCATTATAATGACCCAAGATCACCCCTACAGGTTTGGGTCAGCATTCGACCCTCTACCCCAAATAAGAGTGATAATGCCAAACCCATAAGAGAGCAGAACATACCAACAAGACCCCCAACAAGAAAAACACCCTGGTCATGAACCACAACAGATAAACTAAGCATGACTAGCAACTAAATCTAGAATGGAAGAAAGGAGGCCTCCCGTTCAAAGGGTTTCAAAATGTTGAAGCCAGAATGAAAGTGAAATCCTCGCAAAGGAAGCCCTCATAGAGGAAACCCTCATGGGCCCTCTCTACCATGGTGAGGCTCAGGCCCTCTCTGCCATGATGAGGCTTAAGACCTCTCTGCCATGGTGATGCTCAGGCCCTCTCTACCATGGTGAGGCTCAGGCCCTCTCTGCCATGATGAGGCTTAAGACCTCTCTGCCATGGTGAGGCTCAAGCCCTCTTAGCCCCTCTATGCCACGATGAGGCTCAGGCCCTCTCTACCATGATGAGGCTCAAGATATCTTTGCCATGGTGAAGCTCAAGCCCTCTTAGGCCCTCTATGCCATGGTGAGGCTCAAGTCCTCTCTGCCATGGTGAGGCTCAAGCCGGAGAAATCCCTCACAGAGGAAACCCTCACGGGCCTATATGTTCATGATTTTAAGTTAGTATAAAAAATGTCTATATAAAATATTTGGATATGCAATAATGATGTGCATAAAAGTTCTTAAACCTCACGGGCCTATATGTTCATGATTTTAAGTTAGTATAAAAAATGTCTATATAAAATATTTGGATATGTAATAATGATGTGCCGAAGTTGTTAAAGAAATATAAGCAATATAAAGATACTTTTAAGATGCATTTCAACATATTTACATTTTTACACTTTGCATACCATTTCATCTTCACACCTCCCAACTTTAAAGTTTCATTTTGAATATTTTATAGCTATATCTTGAATATCCCACACCCATACATCTATACAAAATCATTTAAAAAATATGGTTAAATATAAATTATTTATCAAAAAAAAGAGAGGTCTTTATAATAAAACTAATATTTTTTATAGCTAATTAATGTCATGGGTTCAATTAAATGACATTAGCTCAATCGGTTAGATTCCTCGATAAATCCAAGTTCAAATATTTCCAAGCAATGCATGGCTAACATCTTGGTTGTTTTAATACCACTACATGGTGATGATGTAACATAGGTGGGCCTTTTTCAATCCAATATGACCAATTGAAAAAATATCATGAGTCTAAGTGTTAAAAATGTTGGCTTCCAATGAGAAAACCTATGTTAAAATTTTGTCAAATGATATATGCATAATTATTAGTCGTAACACCAATATATGAAGTTTGTTAAAACACCAATAATACAATCACAATGTAATATAGACAATAGATTTCCTAGTAACAAAATCACAATGTAATAACATATGAGGGCCATTTCAATCTATATAACTAATTAAAAATATAACTATAAAAATAAGCTTTAAAATTTGAAACAATATCAATGATTCAATAAATAAAAATAGCAAACCAATAAAGATTTTTTTTTTTATAATTAAATTAAAAAAAAGTAAAATAAAACCCCTATAAAAAAACATTAGGTATTGAATTCATTAAGACATGAAAGTTATCACCTCTTCATGATAGATCCTATTAAATAATAGGAATTGAAATTTTACTTAAACCTTGAAGTTTTAAAAAAACTTCACATTTTAATTCATCGATTTTATTATTTATTTTTATTAAAATAACATTAGTTCAATTAAAAAACTCTTCACTTTTAAGATGAAGACCAAAGCTTGAATCTTGCTAATAGGAGTCCTGCAAACTAATTAAACCATTATCCATTCATATTGTACCCTAAAAATAAAATTACACATAATTATATCAAAGGAAAATTTCTAGGTATCATCCGTATAATGTTTTACACGGTTGAAGGACACTTGTAAATTTAATTTGGCTATTTTTAAAAGTTTTAGCTATAACGTAAGCTCATAGGTTTAACTTATATAAACAAGCTTGTGATTTTATTTAGGTTTTAAAGATAAGCTGCATATAAGGTATTACTTGATCTAACTTTGACACACCTATCAATGCTGAACCACTTAGAGTTATAAGGAAATAAAATATCATTTTATATAGTAAATCGATCCATTTATAAATTGAAATTGATGTTACAAAAGAAACCTGTTATATCATTTTATCTCATAATACCACACATACACCGATTAAGAAATAAATATATCATGTTATATAGTAAATCGATACAGTTATAAATTGAAATTGATGTTACAAAAGAAACCCGTTATATCATTTTATCTCAAAATACCACACATATACCGGTTAGACATGTTCATGCTCAAAAGTTACTCAAGAAATGCAAACGGTATGCTAAATTATATTTCTCTTAACTCTAGCAAAACAAAACATGTTCTAGTCTTCCCATTACATATACTAGGCATAATACGATACTAATACAATTTTAATTTAGTCGATATCTCATAAAATATCTTTAGGTACAAAATTTAGTGCGAACTAATGAATTCTTAATATTTTAAATGCTCAACAATATATTTTAACACAAAATGTTAAATAATTTGTATATATACATATCTACCGAGCGTACAAAGTAAGAATGCTTATCGTCGAAGCTGGAGATTATAAATATATCACTATGAGGGCGCCAAAGCCTGAGCTATCAGTCATCCGCAAGAAGGTCTCTTCCTTCACCGTGACCAGAAATAAAGACTCAAGTAGGTTGTAGGGTCAGAGCGGCTCACATACAAGATGCAAAGCAATTCTACATGCTCGTTCAGATGAAATGCAATCACAAAGAAATTCAAACATTACAATTACAAATCGCATAGAGGAAAGTTTAATTGTTCAACATAGAGCACATGTTTATATTTTTTTTTTTTGTTGTTCCATCAAACATAGCAACCATATTATGTTTTCACAAGGACTTACTCTTGACATCTACATTTCATAATCTACTCCATTGAACTATATTTTAACTAATTCACAAAGCCAAACAATCAATATGGGTTTTTGAAATAAGGTGAAAACAATAACACCCGCACACTCATCAAATGCATTTTAACAAAGTAAGAGAAAGCATAGCATCATTTATTTTTTTAGATTCAATCTTGTCAACCACATAGCATATATCTCACTAAATTCTTAGAACACTAACCTGATATATTTAGTAATATCCTTGAACAAGCTTTCCCAATGGACAAGAGCACCAAGTACCACAAAATTCAACAATACCCGAACACCCCATACCCTAGTATACCTATTTATTTATAGGGTAAAAAGAGCAATGTCATTCAGACAAGTGGGCTATTTCATGCGATCTTTCCAATCCATCTATCTGCCAAGTGGTTTTCGAGCTCTGAGTCATAGAGCTAACATTAAATTTAAATGTAAAAAAAAAATATTAAATGTAAATGTAATATAAACTGACATATAGTCACATACAACTTGTATAGTTGGTATGAAAACCATTTTATTATTATTTTTTAATTTATTTGTTATATATATATTTTATATTTATATATTATATTTATTGTGTTTTATTTTTATATTTTCAAAACAATTTACCCACTAAAAATTAATAATTATTAAATTACCTCCTTTATGATACACAAATTAATATCAAAGCATGCATACATTTCTAATCAACGCGACTACATGGATGCAACGAAATGGATGCAATTTTCTTGTAAGCTTCCATGTACTTGTGAGCCGTGGTGCTTTCTCACACCTCCATCATATCCCTCCTTACCTCTCATGGTCTACCCTATCCTGGCCACCTAAAGGAGGGGTTCTTGATATTCTCAACTATCTTCTACCTGCCTAGTGACAAACACCTATTCTTATAGTCATAAATTCATTAATAGTTCCTTGTTCTATGAAAAATATTTACAATACAAGTAGTTGTTCTAGTAGAGCTGTTACATTCTCCCCCACTAGGAATAAACACAGTCCTTGTGTTTGTAATGCATACTCACACAAGTCATACATATATCATAGTGCCACATTAAACAAATTCAAATTCATTCTTCAAATAGATACAATAAATTAATCAATGTTCATTCAAACAAATAAGGAAATTATTTTTGCATGTCAACCACATTCTCCCATGTGGCATTTTGCTTAGAGTACTGGTCCCACTATACCTTACACTGATCAATGTTTCTATTTTTAAGCTATTTGGTTCTATATCCAAGGATCTTAATGGGGTGAAATTCAATGCGTTGAGGGTCCAAAATTTACAAATGAGAGATATTCCATACATGAGAAGGATCTACAACATATTTTCTAAGGAGGGACACATGGAAGGTATCATGAATTTTGGACAAATTGGGTGGCAAGGCCAATTTATAGGCTATAGGGCTAATTTTATCAACAATATCAAAGGGTCCCACAAATCTAGGGCTAAGCTTGGAAGACTTAATTAATATTTTTGAGGGTTTCACCCTTAAGAATACTCTATCACCAAAAAATAATTTCTTCGGTGTCCTCTTAAGATCAACATAGCTCTTCTAGCAATTCAAGGCTTCCTTGAGCCTCTAGTGTATTTCTTTCAATTGCTCCTCCATTTTTTTGATAGTGTTTGGTTTGATCATTACTCGATATTTTAGATTATCCCAAGATAAAGGTGTCCTACACCTTGGCCATATAGGGCTTCAAATGGAGCCATGCCCAATGTGGTATGATAACTGTTATTATATGCAAAATCTACTAAGTAGAGGTAATATTCCCATTTATTTTGGTGGTCCATGCAATACATTCGCAACATATCTTCTAGGACCTGGTTAACCATTTCTATTTGCCCATCGGTCATTGGGTGATATGTAGAGCTAATATTGAGATTTATTCCCCAAGTTTGGTGCAAGGCTTACCAGAACTTGGATGTAAACTGAGAGTCTCTATTTGAAATGATTATTTCTAAAAAACCATGCAAACATACCACTTCTATGGAAAATTTTTGTGCTATAGCAGGAAAATCATCTTGCACACTCCCAAGTATAAAATGTGCTACTTGGGTTAATTTTTTGACTACAACAAGGATAACATCATGCTTGAAACAAGTCTTGGGAAGTCCAACTATAAAATCCATAGAAATAACCTACCACTTTTGGGTAGGGATCTCATATGGGTATAACCAACCCACTAGATGTAAATTCTTTGCCTTAACTTTCTATCATTCTATAATCTTACCATAAAATTCGTTATATCTTTTTTCATGTCGAGCCAGTAGAAATACTTCCTCATATTCCCACATATTTGTACCCCTCCTGGATGTACAAAATAAGGAGCATAATGTACCTCCTGTAAAATGATATTTCTCAATTCTTTGTCATTTGGAATAACCATTCTATCTCTGAAGTACAAAAAATCATCCTTGATCATAAAATCCTTGTTCCTATCAGGTGCTTATTTGACTGAGCTTGACATTGTAAACATAACTCATCTTTCTTTGTAATTATCTCACCTATCTGAATAGACCATATTGACACTGAGACTTGTTTTCCTTCCCTTTTATATATTCAATACCAAAGTTGTATTCTACCAAAAATTCCATCCAGCGTTATTGTTTGGCATTTAACAATGGCTGAGTGAAAATATACTTGAGACTTTGGTGATATATTCTCAATTCAAAGGGTTTTCCAAGTATGTAATGTTGCTAAATATCGAGGGCATGTACGAATGCAACTAATTCCAAATCATGAGTGGTATAATTTAACTTATGCTTCTTTAACTTTTGAGACTCATAGGCTATAACTGCTTCTTCTTGCATAAAGACTCCATCTAGCCCTTCAATGGAAGCATCAGTATAGATAGTGAATGACTTAGAAGGATTTGTCATTCTGAGAATGGGTGTAGTCATTAAATTCTCCTTAAAATTTCTAAAGACCTCTCTACATTGATCTATCCATTTAAAGGCCTCTCCTTTTCTTTAGAGGTTGGTTATTAGGCGAACAATTTTTTAGAACCCTTTCACAAAATGTTTGTAATAACCTATCATCCCCATAAAAATTTGTACTTCTGTAACATTCATGAGTGCTGGTCAGTCTACAATGGCTTCTATATTCTTAGGATCCACGAAAATCCCTTCTACAAAAATTATGTGCCCTAGATACTACACTTATGGAGTGTAAAACTCACACTTTGATAGCTTTCCAAACAACCAATTTTTCTTGAGAATATCAAGAACAATTCTCATATGCTGATCATGTTCTTCCTTGTTTTAGGAATAGATCAGTATATCATCAAGAAACACAAGTACAAATTGATCCAACTATTCTTGGAACACACTATTCATTAGGTTCATGAAAGTTTCTGGGGTATTTGTTAAGCCAAAAGGTAATACCATAAACTCATAGTGGCCATATATTATTCTAGAAGATGTTTTATGGGTGTCTTCCTCTCGGATTCTTAACTGATGGTATCCAGATCTGAGGTCAATCTTAGAGAAAATTATGGCCCCTTTCAATTGATCAAAGAGATCATCAATTCTGGGTAGGGAATATTTATTCTTGATAGTCATCTTATTGAGCATTCGATAGTTGATGCATAACCTCAGTGATCCATATTTCTTCTTAACAAAAATAATGGGAGCACCCCATGGAGAGACACTAGGCTTAATAAGTCCATTTTCTAATAGATCCTAAAGTTGAGTCTTAAGCTCCTATAACTCGATAGGGGTTATCCTATATGGTGGCTAGGCAATGGGTGTTGCACCAAGAAGTTTTTTTATAGAGAAATCAAACTCTCTTCGGGATGGAAGACTTGACAAGTATTCTAGGAATACATCCCTAAATTCATTCAACATTGGGTACTTATAAAAAAGGTCTGAACTAGACTCGATTTCTTCCTTCTTGTTTAACTTGACTACATAGATCATACCACCCTTTATTATAACCTTCTTGACTTGTATGGTTGAAAAAAGGTGTGGTTTAATTGAGTCACGACCATAATGGACTCGAACACGTTGCTTACCATAGTGGACTCGAACACGTTTCTTAGACTCATTGGTATAATCTAGCCATATTTTTTCAAATTTTAACAAGGCTTTATGTGCTTTGAGCCAATCTACACCTAATATGATGTCAAAAGCATGCAAAGGGGCTACATATAGGTGCCAACTAGTTTTCCCTTGAGGTAGGGTGATTTGAGGATCAAACAGACATTGATTGACTATATAGGTTTACCCTGACCCATACTCGACCTTCCACCCATTAGCCAAAAATCTTGGCCTTTTCGGTATGTCCCTCATAATATTGGTAGAAATAAAACTATCAGTAGCTCCACTATCGATCAAAATGCATACATCCCTATCATATATTTTACCTCTTAAAAGGAAAGGTGTTGCATGTCTAGTGAGAGTAGGATTACTTATTGTTACATATATTATGTGTGTGGGCTCTTCAGGTTCCTTATTTTTATCAGCTCTATGTGGGTATTGGCTCACATAGTGAGGGCCACGACATACATAACACCTATCAAGAGGAGCTCTATTCCTCATGGTATCTTGTTCTACAGGTACTTCTTGCCTAACTTCGGGCTCCTTTTTCTTAGTTAATATTTCTATTAGTTTTTACTATTGGACTATTAATTCTTATTGCTGAGCCATCTGAGCTCTCTATTATTCCATGTGCTCTGCCATCTAAGATTTCTACTATTCCATGTGCTCCCTCTATTGGTCCATCTGACCTTGTAGTAGTTGAATCATTTTAGCTAAGATATCATCTTTCTAAGCAGGTTCACTAATTTGTGGTTCTTTTTTCTTTCTCACTATTCTTCAAGGTTTATCTACTACATTTTTACCTCCAACCTTTTTTTTAGGTTCAGTTCAAATAATTTTTTGAAGTTTTTTTCTCGGACTAACAACCAACCCTTCTTACTAGGCTATTATGGATTTCTTTGAGGAGCTTCCCCTTAGTTATGGTGCCATTTTTTCCTAGATGCAAAAGAGCTATGTCAATTGTTTGGTTTAGGTTTTTCCAAGATTTCAAATTTAACACAAAAGTTTCCTACAACTAAGGATTTTATGGCCTAGGGCTTCACAATTGAGGGCTTTGATACCAAATTTAACAACCAAGATCTAACGTATTTGGTTATCCATTCCAATCTAGCTCACTGGATTCATAACTAGAAAACTTTGTTTAGTAACAAGGTCCTATGCGAAACATAAGGAGAAGGTTTGATGATCATATAATATTTTATTAATACAAAGGTATAGTGATACTTAATTGAGAATACTGACCACTATAGATGGTCTCTCAAGTGGTCGAGATTGGCTAGATCCTATAAAATGGTGTCCTTTTGTGACCTTGTCTTATCCTTTCTTGAGAGCATGGGTTCACAGTTGGGGTTGTCCTCTATGGACCATAACACCTAGAGAGTGGATGCATAATTCCCCACCCCTTAACATAGAGGAGTTAGGTTTCTTTGGCCTAATTTTTGTCTTAGAATTTAGATATTCCAGGGTGTAGCGTATATATACCTTGTGCTTAGTTGAGAATCCAACTTCTTTTGGAGTCAACTAGGGCCCATCATTACTTTGGCTCGAGACCAAATATCCCTTATCATGGCATGATTGATGTGGAGTTATCCCATACCAATTCGTTACTGAGTTTTCTAGCACCATTATCTAGCTATCTTTTAATATTGATATTTTGATAGATATCTCCCAATTGTACGATGAGTAAGAGATCTCTCATCATACTACTCAATCAATGGCCTAGAGGTGACGTCCCATATTGTCCCTCATCACCTGTTCTTGGCAAAAGGACCTCCCATATTAGGCTGGTTTGCTAGAAAATGATCATTCTTGAATCATAATAATTGTCTTTCCTAAAATTATCGATATTGGATATTTTATGGGTCTCAGTGATTGCCCTTCCTGCAAACACTGGCATTGGGTGTTAACCATCTTCATTGTCCTGATGGATATTTTGTCATTCTTCTTAATGGAGAGATTTAAGGAGGTTAAATGTCAGACTCATAAAGAAATTAACAAAATAGATTTTCTATGTGTTAATTATATACATTAATGATTACATTTACATACAATAGCATTCAATATGAACAAACATTAATCAATATTGTACATATAATAAACAAGGTTCAACCTTTTCATAAAAGGTGAACTTCATAAAAGAAAATTTTAAACTTTCTCTTACACATCATTTACATGATAATCTACTTTAATTTATTATTTTATATTTTAGTCATAAATAATCTACTTTTATTTCTTTATTTAATGAATCACCAAAACTTTATAATATAATTCTTTTATATACTATGACTATTAAAAATTTTCAACTAGTGGGGAACAATCCCATTATAAAACTATTAATAAAACAAGTGATAGTAAATATCACTTTTATAAGACCATAATACTAATTAACTAAGCTATGCTCTACTTTGAAAGAAGCAAGCCACTATATAAAACAACTAGAAATGAATCATAAATGGGCAACCATATTCATAATTAACAAAAGTTAGTCTAATTATTTAAAAAGTTTGAGGTTGACATAACGAATTATTTACTCTATTGAAAGGGAGAGGCAATCTCTATGAATTTACTTTTCGAGATAAAATAGTAATTTATATATATTATATCTTCACCCAAGGAGTAATTATAAACCAACATTCAATAATGTTTTAGACACAAGTTTAGTAAATGATTTAAAGTGCCTTTGACCACAGATCTGGGGTAACATTCAGTTCTGTACACTCACTTATGATAAGTCTAACTTTTATTTTATTTGGTTTCATTTATAAAGTAACAACTAATAATGATAAAGGACATTATAAAATAAGTAGGTGCCCTGAATAAATAAAACTAAAATTTAATTAATAGTAATTTATATATATTATATCTTCACCCAAGGAGTTATTATAAACCAACATTCATTAATGTTTTAGACACAAGTTTAGTAAATGATTTAAAGTGCCTTTGACCACAGATCTGGGGTAACATTCAGTTCTGTACACTCACTTATGATAACTTTTATTTTATTTGGTTTCATTTATAAAGTAACAACTAATAATGATAAAGGACATTATAAAATAAGTAGGTGCCCTGAATAAATGAAACTAAAATTTAATTAATAGCAACCATCTAAAATCTATCATTCTATTCCTAATAATCTTCTACTCACTCGTATTAGTGCAAAAAACCCTTTGCAAAGCCATCTTGGTATGAGAGACCACGGGGTTCTACACCGTCAAAGTCACCTAGAGTTGCACCCGATCCTGCATGCACCAACATTATCAATTAGATTTTAGATACCCAATTCAGCTTTTTGGTAGGGTGGGGATTTGAACCTGAGACCTCGCTTGGAGGATTACACTCTTCTCTCCAACTCACCTACAACACTTGAGTAAGTATGATATATTTTAAATAGATAAGTTGTGGCATCAATTTTAATACAATTAGATAACTATCCCTATGCCCTTAGAAATTTATAGTTTTGGGTGCACTGTTCAAAAGAATAGCACACTTATATAAACATTCGCCACTAATCCCTATCCATCCATTTATTATCATTCTTCAAACTACACTTTTATTTTAAAGGGAGCCATACATAATGGATATATTTTAATTCTATAAGTATATATTCAACATTTTGAAATCATATTGCTAATGGGCTATCTTTTGGGACTTAAAAAATTGTTGGGCATCATCTTAATCGGGGAAAAAATTATTAATTTTGACTGTCTAAATTTTTCTTGGGCTGACTTTCTAATAAAGGGGTTAATAAACAGATATAGAGGTTTACAATTGCTTTATTGTATTTGGATGAGGTAGAATCCCGATATTTAATAGGAGACCCGCAAACTAATTAAACCATTATCCATTCATATTGCACCCTAAAAGTAAAATTACACAGAATTATATGAAAGAAAATTTTCTTAAATAAAAATGACATTATGTCAACCAACCGGAGCTAGAGCATTCACCACACTATTTTGATACTTAACCAAATCTATTATTGTCTTCAATATTAATTCACAAGGACTACAAGTATCATCCACATAACAAATAAAAGATTCAATCGCTACACACCCAAAGATAAGAGTTTAGGGGTTTGCATAATGTTTTGCGCATTTTAAGGACATTTGTAATTTTAATTTGTCTATTTTTGAAATATTTAGCTACAACATAAGCTCACAGGTTTAACTTATATAAACAAGCTCGTGATTTCATTTAGGTTTTAAAGATAAACTGCATATAAGGTTTTTCTTGATCTAACACCAACACACTCGTCAACAAGGAACCACCTAGAGCTATAAGGAAATAAAGACATTATTTGCAACAGTAAATCGACATAGTTATAAATTGAAATTGATATTACAAAAGAAATTCATTATATCATTGTATCTCAAAGTAACACACATACACCACTTAGACATGCTCAAAAGGTACTCAAGAAATGCAAATGGTGTGCTAAATTATATTTCTCTTAACTATGACAAAATAAAACATTCTAGTCTTTTCATTACATATACTAAGCATGATACACGATATTAAGACAAGTTTAATTCAGCCGATATCTCATAAAATATCTTCAGGTACAAAATTTAGTGTGAACTAATGAATTCTTAATATTTTAAATGCTCAACAATATATTTTTAAAACAAAATGTTAAATAATTTGTATATATCCATATTAGCCGAGCTTACAGAGCAAGAATTCTTATCATCGAAGCTAGAAATTATCAATTAGTCACTATGAGGGTGCCAAAGCCTTAGCTATCGGTCATTCATAGGAATTCTCCTTCCTTCACTACGACCAAATATAAAGACTCAAGTAGGTTGTAGGGTTAGAGTGGTTCACATACAATATGTAAAACAATTCGACATGATCTTTAAGATGAAATGTAATCACAAAGAAATTCGAACATTATAATTACAAATCACATAGAGAAAATTTTAATTATTCAACACAGAGAACGTGTTCATATTTCTTTTGTTGTCCATCAAACACAACAACCATATTACATTTTCATAGGGACTTACTCTCGATGTCCACATTTCATAACAAATCTACTCCATTCAGCTATATTTTAACTAATTCACAAAGTCAAACAATCAATCTGGGTTTTTGAAATAAGATGAAAATAGTAACACCCACACACTCATTAGATGCATTTCAACAAAGTAAGAGAAAGCATAGCATAATTTCTATTTTACATACAATCTTGTCAACCACACAACACATATCTCATTGAATTCTTAAAACACTGACCTGATAGATTTAGTAATATCCTTGAACAAGCTTTCCCAACGAACGAGAGCACCGAGTACCACAAAATTCAATAATATTCGAACACCCCATACCCTAGTATACCTCTTTATTTATAGGGCGAACAAAGCAATTTCATTTACATAGGTGGGCTATTTCATGTGACTTTCCAATCCATCTATTTTCCAAGTGGTTTCCGATCTCTGAGTCATAGATCTAACATTAAATGTAAATGTAATATAACAAAAATGCAGTCACATGCAACTTTTATAGTTGGTATGAAAACCATTTTATTATTATTTTTTAATTTATTTGTTATATATTTTATATTTATTATGTTTTATTTTTATATTTTCAAAACAATTTATCCACTAAAAACTAATAATTATTAAATTACTTCCTTTATGACACGCAAATTAATATCAAAGCATGCATACATTCCTAATCAACGCGATTACATGGATGTAGCTAAATGGATGCAATTTTCCTATGAGCTTCCATGTACTCATGAGTCGTGGTGCTTTCTCACACCTCCATCATATACCTCCTTACCTCTCGTGGTCTACCCTATCCTGGTTACATGAAGGAAGGGTTCCTAACCTTCTCAACTATCTCCTGCCCACCTAGCAATTAACACCTACTCTTGCAGTTGTAAATTCATCAACAGTACCTTCTTTTACAAAAAATAATTACAATACAAGTAGTTGTTCTAGTAGGGTTGTTACAATTTTATTGTTTTCATTTTTAGAGCATTCAAATTTTTTGTCCTATTTACCTAAATATCAAATGGATCCTCATCATGAAATTCTATTGTTCAACCAAATTCGGATGTAGCTACTTCTACACAATTGGTTTTATTTTAACATAGTTCTATTTGTACTCTTTTAGAGTTTATTATAGTAAATCTCTACGAAATAAAGATAATACCTCTAGCATATTTTCTTAAGTTGGTGTTTCATTCAATTTGTTAGCAATGTTAAATTTTGACCCAACATCATTATTATCACTATTTTTTGATCCAATTTAGGAACTTTCTTGTAATACCATTTCAATCTTCATTGGTAAGAGATGGATATTTTAGGTTCCTTTAATCTTCCTTATACAACTTATCTCATTCATCATACTTGTTCAATTCCTTTGCTATAGTTTTCTCAACTATGGGCTTACTTGCTTAATAAACATCTATTTGTTGGATATGAGTTGGTGTGTATAGTGGGCTAGTATGAAACTGTTCAAACTTTATCTTTAAAATGTAGTGATGGTTGTTTCATTCTCAAAATGATGGTACTTGTCCTTGAATCAATTTGTTTTTGTGGGACTACTTGGGAGGCTAATTATTAGTGTTATTTATCTATTGCTTTTCTCTTATTGATTTTAGCAACTCCCTAATATAACTTTGTCAACATTGCCTAATCATCCAAGAAAAAGTTGTCCTCTTCTTAAAGCATCAAAAGTTAATAAATACTACATTATTTATATTTTCTATGGCTAAATTTGACTCTTGTGTTACCCTTGATTGGTCCACCACAATTTGCTATTGATTCATAGGTTGGTTTTCCATGGGTTCTTGTATATTTGCTATTACCATCGGTTGGCTTGTCATTACTACTTTTTGCATCTAATATAATTGATTGTATATAATTGTTTGAGGATTTCAAAATCACTACAAATTATCTTGGATTGTGCCCAATGTTACAAGTGAAACACCATAGATTTTTTACCTTTGAGTTAACATTTGTTCTATACTTGATTGGTGGCCTAATTGCTAGATTGGTATGAGACCTAAAATTTTGTGCAGTAGAGAGTTTTTCTTTGTTATCATTTTCCTACTTATTGTTATCCACTATTTTGTCTCCTCTTTATCATCCACTGGTTAGGTAATTTTTTCATTGCTTCACTCATTTTATTTATCTAACTCTCCAATCACTTATTTATTGAATGATTTGATTTTGGGGTGTACAAGTAATAATAGTATTATATGACTAAGGAAGAGAGGCTAGTGTTGGTAATTCTGGTTGGTTACAATGGTACTCAACACAATATGGCCTAGAAAATTCATTGTTTGAGAGTTTTGGATGTGAATACACAAGCGTATTATTGGGAAATGGTGCAACTTGAGGAGTTGGATGCTATGCACTTTGGTAAGTTTACACCTGACGATATTGTGTGTTTAAAAAACGTGCAACTGGTGGTGGAGGATACTATATTCATGGGGTTTTAATCTAGGTTAAATGTGCAACATAGTCCATATATGGGGTAGGTGGTGGATTTCCTACTTGATGAAACACATCTTTAGTACAAGTTACCTCTTCAATAACCCCAACTAAGGTAACATGATTTGCATCCCAAACTATCAAGGCTAAATCTAATTGCAAACCTCTTATATAGTATGAAAATTCTTGCTCATCTAAAGGAAAAATGTTTAGAGGGATAAGATGTAATATTATCATGAACCTCATGCTATAATCATGGATATTCTCATTTTGCTATATTTCTTTCCCAATGGTAGATTTTTATATTCAATAATTTTAATCACCTAGTAAGACAAAGGCTTCATTTTGATGCTTATTTTATTAGTGATATCATTTGAATTAAAAGATACCTCAAGATGATTTGACCCCAAGGGAACTAGTTGGTCTTTAGCTAGACTATACCATTGTTGATATCATCTCCATATCTTGATATTTAGCATAATGAGCCTTTTTAAGTAAGAAATTTATTTTTTATTCATCATTAATAATTACTTGATAGTGGTAAGAGATATTAGGGATAATATGTCTTAAAACTACTTATAGCTGCTTTAGGATTTTCCACATGTCTAAGGCTAGATCAAACCTTATATTTATAGAAGCTAACTCATCATAAATTTTCATTTTTTTCTGTGGATACTATTGTAGTTTCATATATGTTAAAATTTCAAGCAAATCACATACTCAATGTTCATATGCTTTTAAATGCTTATTTTTTTAGCATATGCCAACTTCACTTGAATGGTTACCAACTTCAAATTGCTAAAGATTTTTAAAATTTTAATGCCATTTTTTTCCTAGTCAAACACATTGATTTATCTGTGATATTGTTTGTGCAGTTGAAAATTATCCTCTATGCATAGTTACTTGATCATACTATAGATCTATAATATATATGCCTATGTAGGTTCCATTACTAGTTTTGGCCACGTCAAAGTGCATTGTCCATATTATTTTTAATCCTCAAGGTCTTTTGCTTGTTAGAATTGGGATTTACTTCAGTCTTCAAATATCATGTGATTTTCTAGCTCTGGTCCTTCAAATATTTTACCTAAGTCATCATTGTTATCTTCTTGTATAATCCCAAATATTATAACCCATTTTAAAATAATCTTTCCCTCATCTAGATTTTTGTCTAAAAATTATGGTAGCCCATTCTAATTAATGCTTCAATCACCATCCATATTATACATGCGATAATTAGATGGAATATCATTCTCAATCCTAACGATATTACCATATTTTGGAAAATTCATGTGGCTATAATCCATGCTAGATACCTACCTTTGTATACCTTCCTCATCAATTCCTTGGATAACATTTTAAAATAAGGAGGGAGGTCCATGACAATCACCTCTTGGATGACTATGATTTTGGGTGTTTGAATATTGTAATTATTATATCTTTCGAAACTCCCACAACATTTAACCTTGTCCCATCCATATAAATTTACCCCTTGGTTAGTGTAAGGTAAGTCCATTTATTTGTAGAAAACTTTGGGCATTATTATTACAACAAATCTCAAGTTCACTATACAACTACATAATAAGTTATTTTATAATATTTAGGATTATGTACAATGGTGATAGTTTCATTTATTTTGGTTTCATAGAATAATGTCTATTGTATTCACTAAATATTAGATGGATCCTCAACCATTAATTTTTGTTGTTTGGTCAACTTTAGATGTACCTATTTCTACACAACTAGTTTAAATTTATCATAGCTTTGCTTGTGCTCCTTTAGCATTTCTTGTAGTAAATATCTCTTTCCATGTAAATTCAATGTCTCTAGCATATTTACCTTCATTGGAATTTTTATTAATTCATTAGCAATGTTAAATTTTGACTTAACATTATTTTCACTACATTTGAGCTGATTTCCAAAAATCTCTTGTAACACCATTTCAATATTCAATGGTCAAAATTATTACTTTACTATTTTAGTTAGGATGTACCTGTTACCTATGAAATCCAATCCCTATTATTGGAATTATTTTGTCATAATTATAGAATGTAATGACAAGGATGATTTATTTCTTTGTGTCATAAAAATTCAACAATATTTAAAGTGCTTCATCCATATGAAAATTTAAGAAGATGGTAGGTCAATAGTATCATGTCCTTAGGATTTAATTGATAAATTTTGATCTAATTAATGGTCAACCTCATCATAATACTCTTATAGAAATATTTTACTTTTCCTTCTTCAACACACCTCAAAAGCATGTTGTTGCATCCTTTGTGAGAAACACCATTATTGAAAATCTAGTCAATAGTCTTTTGCTCGATACCCTTCCTATTTTGGGTGTCAAATTTGTTGGGATGCAACTTGTTTCCATGTATCTTCTATGTCATGCATCCAACTAGTTTGTTCATCTAAGCCAAATTATTCCACAATTATCAAATTTTCATCACAATGGAATATACACAAGTTCTCGCATAGGGATCACCCTTTTACCAACTTGGTAAACTTAATATCTATATCAAATGCTTGATTTTTTTAGTTCATTTGATACTATTATCTATCATTTCTCCATGCAACACTATAGATATATTATATGAGAATTTCTATAGCATTGTATGAAGTTTTCTATCATATTTTCATGCATGTTAAGTTTCCTTTATCATAGTTATAATATTGCATGCTTATTTCAATACTTGTGAATGCATTTCCTTTAAGTTTAAGGCCCCAAAAGCTAATAGTACTTTCATGTACAAATCTAAATATGTAATAGATTAGGATTTGAATCTATATTTTAGATGAGTGGTTTATATTTCCTATTTATGTAAGTGTATATTTGTTGGAAATGCACAAGTATCATGTAAGAGTGTAATGTGCAAGGCATGCACAAGTATCATGTAAGTAAGAGTGCAAGTGTGTATTAAGATAATGTGTACAACTGCCATGTATGTGAGTGTGCAAATATGTAAAGTGAGAATTTATACAAGTGTCTTGTATTAGGAGTGCATGTAGGAGAGTAAGAGTCATGTAAAAGTGTGCAAGTGTCATAGAGTCAAGTATGCATGTAAGAAGATAATGAAGAGTCTAGTATACAAGTGGCAATATGAGAAGCCAAAGATCAAGAATATGAAAGGTTATATCTCCAAGATATGTGAGGAGTGCAATAGACAAGTATTGAAGAGTCACTTTACTATGTCTATATTATGCAGATAAAGCTCCATATAATGTAAGGGGAAATGGTCTGTAGAGATCACCCCATAGAAAGCATTGGCAATTAATATTGTATATAGATTTTGTGCAATTTTATTGTAAGTATTATTCATACATGTACATGAATTATTTTGGCCATTTACATTCATATTTGATATTAAAGTGAATGTTATTTCATTATTATACTATCCTTGATATATATTTTATTGCTCATACTCTTGATTTTTGATATTTTTACCTATATAATTGTGGCTTATATATATTGAGACCTATGATATTTTGAGATAGTTATGCTTAAAAGCCAACAATGGTATTAGGGCTACCAGTTAGCTCCATTCAATTTTGGATAGAGTTAAAATTAAAATCCACCATAATATTGGAGTCTATCCAATTTGAAAGTAAAGAAGACTTGGACTCTATTTTATAGGTTTGATTGAGTAGATATTGAGGGGATAAGGTAAAGTCACCTTGATTTGGATGCTAGGGTCTTTCAACTAGATTCAAGAAAAACTGGTGAAGACTATGACTCAACTTAAATTGATTGAGAGAGCCAAATCAAAAGAAAGTTGGATATGCAAGGACATTCATAGTCACCCTGATATTGATTTTGGATTCTCTAGAAAAGAGGAGAATCATTATTATTCTTAGGTGTGACATTAGACATTAGATATAGATTTTAGAAGATTAAGAAGCATCAAATATTCTAGATTTTTAGAATCATCAAAGATTTTAGGGGTAGAGAAGCAGTATATGCTTCCATAGATCAACAAAGTACATAGAAGAGTAGTATAAGCTTCCTAATAGTACTGATAAATATAGAGAAGAAGCCTCCAAATATAAGGAATATAGGGGCATAGAGAAAATGTGAGGTTCTAGTTAATCAGATAACTAGAAAGATAAGGCTGTTTAGAAATATCTTTATATCATTTAAGTATTGGCCTAGGATTAGTTTTTTGAAGAAGCATTCTTTGAGGAACTATTTCAATGTATAAGAAGATAGAGGCTACCATACAAAAGCTACATAAGAAGATAAAGAGTCATAAGCACCATCAAGAGTGCTACCATACAATCACTAAGAGATATAAGTACAACTATCCATAAGCTATAAGTGTAACTATCTAAGAGTCATAAGAGCAGTGCAATATTCTATAGCATAGAGTGAATATAATTGCCACTAGAGCACAATTTAGAATCTCACAATAAGATTCAAATGCCCAAAATTGAACAAAGTAACCAAGATACTAAGCAACCAATGTTGAATATTGTGACTAGGAGACTAAGCAAACTACATATAATAGAGTGACAAGAGATTAAGTGGTTAGTGACCAATAATTGAGAATACAAAGTGATCAAACAACTAAGGTAGAGAGAATGAAGTGATCAAGAGACTTAATGACCAATGATAAAGAAAAATGATCAAGTAGACCAAGCAACCAATGGAAAATTAACTAGCTTAGAATCTAAGTGAACTGTATTGAGATTAGTGAAATATAAGGAAGAAGATAAAGTAATAGAAGGTAATGTCATCTAGAGCATCATCTAGTGAATGTAGAGAACACTAACAAAACATCATTCATTAGAGAGTGTCATCCAGAAGAGCTTGAGTAAGCTCTTAGAATATGAACATGTCATCCAAAAGAGCCTGAGTAAGCTCTTAGCATATGATTGCACCATAAAGAAGAGCCTAAGTAAGATATTAGCAGATGCACATGCCATGGAGAAGAGCTTAATAAATCTCTTAGTAAAGAAACACACCATCCGGGAGAGGCTAATTAAGATCTTGGCAGGTGAACATGCAATATAGAAGAGCCTAAGTGAGTTCTTAGTAGACATTTCCCTCTAGCATGCTTTCCAGTTGATGACACTCAATCCAAAAATCTAGAATATTGAGCACCATAGTTCTAAAATTGCAAATGTTATCCAACTTGATGATTGTAAGCATTGCAGTTGAAATGAAGAGGAGTCAACATAGGTAACTTCTATACATTACTACTTGCATTAATCAAAGGTGTTATTCTAATTTGAGCACTTTAGAAAGGTACATTAATTACCTTTCAAATTATTTGGAGGGAGAGTGAGTAAAATGAATATGATTTTTTTTACTAAGAATTTTTAAGGGGGAGTTATAAGGTTTTCCATATTAATGATTTTTGAGGTTTATATTATAAATTTATTTATTTCAAAAGTTATTTTTTAAAAATATTTATATATATTTAAGTTTTTGGAGTGAAAAGGATTTCTACTAATTTTTTGAAATTATTTTTTAATATTTGAAGGATTTTTTTTTTTTTTAAATTTATTTTTTATTTTTAAAATTTTGAGGAGTTATAAAGTTTGAAGATTTGAATATTTTTATTTTTTAAAATTAGAATATATTTTAGTTTTGCAAATTTAATTTAGTTGGGAGACAAAAGGATTACTACATCAAAAGTTTAGAAATTTTAAAATTTTAAAATTTCTTATTTAAGTGATTTTTTAACTTGGGAGATATAAGTATTTCAACTTCAAAGGAATTAGTTCATTGAATTAAAAATAATGGAAGAGATTATTAGAAATGCATTTAGTGAAGATAGTGAAGAAATAGTTAATTTTTTATTCCCAAAATTTGATAGATGATTTTGATGGGAAGAAGGAAATATCAAATGGTTTAAAAGAAAAACTATCTTTATTTCTCAAGGATGCAAAAGATGAAAAGTTCACAACACTTATAAGTTATCTTCATGAAATTTATTTTAGAACATGATGGAATTCATAAAATACCATTATATTTTCCTTAGATAATGCTTAATGATGTATTTATCATTACTTACCTTTGAGATATTTCAAGAAAAAAATAAGAAAAGAAGAATATAAGTTGTGACATATATTATTTGAATGAAGGTTATGTTAGCTTTAATTAGGAATCACTAAAATCCAAAATTTATTATTATGATGATTTACTAAAACATTGTTTAGAAGACACATCACTGGGTACATCATAACTGAAGAGGAAGGAAAAAAGAGAGGAAAACAACAAATAAGAATAACATAAGGCATGAATCAAAATCCAAGGAAGGATCGTATACTGAAGATTCATATAAAGTCTCGAAGGAAGTAGATTGGAGACTAAAGATAAAGACAAAGATTGAAAACTAAAGTCTTCAATAACCAAATAATGTAATACAAGGTTTGTTGAAGAATATTACATTGGGTACCCCCATGGTACCTTCATGGTACAAATATAAATATGTAATTTATTAGGGTTTGAGCCTATAGTTTAAATGAGTGATTTATATTTCCTCTTTTTGTAAGTTTCTATGTGCATGATATGCACAAGTGTCATGTAAGAGTGTAATGTGCAGGACGTGCACAAGTGTCATGTAAGAAATGTTGGAAACATGTTGAATATTTCTATCTTCTTTTTTCCTTTGATTCTATATTTACTTTTTTTTGAGATTTAGTTTATAAGGGCCTTTTTCTCTTAATTTGGTATTAGAGATAGGTTTTTTAGCTTTGTTTGAGGAGTAAGGGTTTCAATCCCATGATAAATTAATTCTTGAGTGGGAACCATATGTGAAAGAATCTAGACAAAGGAAAATGATGAGAAGGACATGGGTAGAGAGTGAAAATTTTAATGGAAAAAATTTTGAGTTATGGAAACTCAATATGGAGGATCTGTTGGTTGATAGAGATCAATATATTGCGGTCTCAAAAATAAAACCAAAATAAAAAAATATGAGAATTGGATGAAGATCGATAGGAATTCAAGAAATAGGAAGTCAAGAAGTTCTATCATTGATGAGGATTGATGTTTAATCTTTCATATGACCCCTCTAGTAGTTCCTAGCTAGGTTTGCATAGTTTATTTCTTCATTTTGCAAAATAGATTGTCTATACATGGGAGCATTAGGAAGAGAAGAACCTGGAATTATTTCAATGCTGTGATTAGTTGTGCGAATTGGAGGAAGAGACTTTGGCTCCTGAAATATGTGTGAATAACTTTGCAATATTTTATCCATTGAAGAGTGTTGCTTTGTAATGGATGTAGATGTAGAAGTGTTTTGAGAGCGAATGAAAATTAGAGCAACATCACCACCTTTCTTAATTACTCTTTTCGTTTGCTTGGAACCTAGAATGATATTAGGAGTGTTGGTGCTTTTAATGAGAAAGACCTTACCATATTTTTGAAGTGTGTAGGTTCTTTTGAAAGCATCATAAACAGCTCTCCTATCATACTCGAAAAGGTTGCCCAAGCAAAATCCCACAACAATCCATAGGAGTCACATCACAAGTGACTTGATCTATGAAATGTGGGCCAAGTGCAAATTTTAAAGTGTAAGTGTGAGTGATTTCTGAGCCTCTTCCACTATCCTTCCAACCCAAAGAATAAGGTTGAGGATGAGGCTCCATAGGTAACTTCAAACGCTCGACAATGGACCTTGCAATTAGATTTTTCTGCGAGCCATTATCCACTATACAATCAGTTGCAAAATTATGAAGCAAATGGGCTCGAGTGATGAACAAAGCATCACAAGCCCCTTCTGATGAACTTACATTTACTAAGGTAACTTCATTAAGCTTACCTCGTAATTTCATATATACTCTACTCTCTCCTACAGACTCAAGGGGACCCTTGGAAGCATCCTCCTCTTGAGTAGTAATTACTAAACTCTTCTTTTTAAGCTTAAAGCAATCAGCTTTCTCATGCCCTTTCTTCTTACAATAATTGCAGAATTTCTTAGAAGAAGAAGAAGAAGATTTAGAAGAAGAAGAAGAAGGAGTAGAAGCGGAAGGGGAAGGAGAAGAAGGAGATGGAGAAGACACATTCTTCTTTTGAGCAAAATTCTTCTTTTGTGAGAAAGAATTATTCCCTTTTGATGAGTTTGCAACCACTTGAGTAACAGTGTGCGGAATGCCTGCGATTGTGCCTTAAACTTGTCCTTCGCAAGCTGCGCCTGGTTGAAAACTGAATCCAATGTTTCCATAGAAACAAACATTAGTTCCCTGTACAAATGCTCCAACAAGCCACTTTGAAATTTGAGAATCAAACTTGGAACATCATCCTCCACATTTACAAGTATTCTGAACCTATTAAACTGGAAAATATATTCTTGTACAGACATATTAGTACCTTGTCAAAAATGAAACCATTTAATAACCAATTCCCTAGAATAATTTGAAGGATAGAAATTGGTCTTAAGACATTGTACAAGCTCATCCCATGTAGTGAGTACATCGTGTCCTCTTTTTCGTTCAACAAGTACTTTGGCTAAGCTAGAAAGTTTTAGCTTAGCATAAGGCACTATATCATCTTCTGAAAGTTGAGAGAAAGAAAACCAAGAACTCATGTCAAGAATCCAACTATTCAAGACATCAAGGTTCCTGGATCCATCATACAATGGAACTTCACAACGAACTCTCAGATGAGAATCATGAGCAGAAGTTGAAGCATTATGCAAAGAAATGTCATTTACCTTCATGGCAAGATTGCCAAGGACTTCTGCCATGGTAGTGTCATTAGCTTTATCTGCCAAAGCATTTACAACATGGGCCAATTCTGCCACTTGGGCAGCCAAGTCGAAAGCCATGTGTTCCTGGGTATAAGCCAGGAGTAAAGATAAGAAAGCACTAAATCAAGGAAATACAATGAAAATTTTCCTTGTTACAATGGAGTGCTGCTTAATTGGAAAATTTACTCCTAAGGCTATAAATTTTGAAATTTTTAAACTAATATAAGGTGCAAATTTAACATTTATTAATTTAAAAATAACTTAATTAAAAATTAAATTTCATTTAATCAAAGATTAATGAATTTAATTAAGTTATTAAAAATTAAATTAATAAAATAAAATTTTAACATGCAACCTTAAATAGTAAAAAAAAAATTAAAATTTTACAATAAAATTTACCCTGCAAGTTGCTGTTGAAACTGGAAATACACTGCACCTTGCATGAAATTTTGCATGCAATCTGTAACTTCCAAACTCTGCACGCTTCCCGAGGCATGAATTTTAGTGCCAATCCACAGACCGGGCGTGCGACAATTGCTTCCGAGCCCTGTCAGGCTAGACGTTGTTCAGCCGGGTCAGCCACTATTTCTGTGACAACAGTGCTGTCACGCCTGACAGCCGGGTCAGGTGTGTGGCCGGACGCCTGAGCGTCGAGCGTTGCCCTGACGCTACCGACAGACAGCGTTGGCGGGCAGGCCGAAGCGCCTGGCCAACACTATCACACCTGACAGAAAGGTCAGGCATCAACTGTCAGCAAACAGCGCGGGCGATAATGCCGACGCGCTGTCGGCTGTAACAGCAGTCAGGCCACAGCGCCTGACCGATGCTGTCACGCCTGACAGAAATGTCAAGCGTCAGGCCTGACGCTGTCAGCGAACAACGTGGGTTGTAAGGCCGAAGTGCTGTCGCTTGGACAGCCACAACCGTAGCCCAGACGCTGTCGTGCCGGATAGCATCGGGAAGGACAACGTCGTCAGCTGTCGGCCGCCCCCTACCGCAAACGTGCGCGTCGGGTGCTGTCGGGTAACGTTGGTCGACCGCCTGTCAAACGCAGTCGAGGACTGGCCGACGCTGCCGAATGCAACCGAGGCCTGGCCACTGCTTAAAAAAAAATAACAAATTACTGTATTTTTTTTTTACAAATGCAGCAACAACTTTAATATATTAATAAAATAATATATTAACAAAAATTAAAGCCTTTCTAGCACAAATTAAAAAAAATTTAAAAATCAACCAGGGGGGTTAATTTTAAATTTTGAAAAGCTTAAATTGAAAAAATGCGAGCAACCAGCTCCCTCCAGTAGCTCTCCTTTCAAGATCCGGTCGACACATGACCAGCGTTTGAAAGGCACCCAGATCTAAGTCGACACATGACCTAGCTTTGATGACCTCCTGGAGCTCTTCAGTACTCAAAAATGGGGGGGGCAGCAGGGTCAAATGGCTCCCTAATCCTAATTGGACCGTAGCTATGATCCAATCCCTTCCAAGGATCACAATATGAAGAACTCTGGGGCAAAATTTTTCTATACCTCTTGAGCATAAGTAAAAAGTTGGAACAAGCAGTTTTTCGACGAAGGAACTTCCTTCTCTAAATGGTTTTCAAGCTCCCTTTGGGCTTAAACCGAGTCCTAAATGAGAAAATGTTTCTCATAATAAAACTATCTCCTCTCCTCTCACCTCACAAGCCCTAGTGCAAACATGAACTAGGCTCTGATACCAATGAAAAGGATTGAAAATCCAACTAAGTGTTCTATTATTTACAATTCAATATATAGGCACTAATGGCCCAAAATACATAACCAACCCATCAAATCATGGATTTGATCCAATACGCTTAACCAAAAAGCTACAAAGGTGCAAAGGAGAATGCACGTAAACTTCTAAGTTAAGATAAAGGAATATTGCTAACTAGAAGATCCATTTTAGCTATCTTGAAGTACACACTTCCTACTTTGAGTTCACACTTACTAACTAACACTCTAAATGACAACTAGAAGATAACTAGTGCCCACAAGTGCATGTGAGAAGGAGACTCACTTACAATTATTAATTTGCAAGAAATAAACTATGCAAACCTATCTAGGAACTACTAGAGGGGTCATATGAAAGATTAAACATCAATCCTCATCAATCATATTGAGCTTATCTGATTCAGTATTGTTGAATGTATCACCAGAGACCATGACAAAATCATTATGAGATAAAATGGAAACTTTGTATCAGATAAAGCTATTGGTAAATAAAATCTTTCTCTGAAAGAAGTTGTATTCACTTTAGATGAATGATGGTGACTCTATGGTTGAATATATGAATGCTTTTAACACTATGGTAAGTCAATTAAACTTTGTTGAAGTAAAAATGTATGAAGAGGAAAAGTGTATTACTTTACTTTATTCATTACCTAATTCATAGGATAACCTAGTTATGGCTATCACCAATACTACTTCTACATTGAAAGTAGAGGATATAGTAGGAACATTGCTATCTAAGGAAATAAGATGAAAATATTCTGGGATTATCATTAGAAGGATGCCTTGGTTGTGAGAGGTCATTCTCAAGAAAGAAGAAAAAAGAAATCAAGAGAAAGAAAATTGAGATCTAGGGGTAAATCTGTTGCTCCAAAAAAGAGAAAATGCTAGAAGTGTGGTAAAATAGGGGATTATAAAATAGATTGTAGATCTAAAAAGTTGATAATAGTCAATCATTTTATGAAGGAACTTTTGCAGAAACGAATACCATAAATGAAGATTTAGAGGACCTATTCTTAACTGCAATGTGCTCAAGTGAATTCCATGACTCATGACTGATTAAATCAAGTGCTTCCTTTCATATGACTCTTCATAGGGGGTTTTGTGAATATGAAAAGATAAATGGAGGTGAAGTCTTCTTGGTAGATAATTTGACATATAAAATAATAAGTAGAGGAAGAGTCAAGTTGAGATTAAAAGATGGAAGGATTAAAACCCTTCTTGTTGTGTTGCATATTTCAGGTTTGGAAAGGAATCTAATATTCATGAGTAAGATGAATGATGTGGATGTGACTGTAGTATTCAATAAAGATAGTTTCTAGATGGTTCATGGAGTCTTGATGTTGGCAAGGGGAGTTCATACAAGAACTCTATTTAGACTTGAGGCTAGAACTATAGGTATTGATTGCGATAACTCTTTAGTTGTAGAGGAGAATAATACAGTAGAAGTGGCTTTGAGTATTCATGTAGAAAAGATAATATTGTGGCATCAACACATGGGGTATATTAGTGAGAAAGGCCTTCGAACATTTAAAAATGAAAGGCATAGTTGAAGGAATTTTTGATTTCACTTTAAATTTTGATTTTTGGAGCATTGTGTTTTTAGAAAGCAAACCCGAATCAAGTTTCCTAGTAGTGCTACAAGATCTAAAGGAATTTTACATCTAGTTCATAGTGATGTGTTTGGACCTACAAAAGTACCATTGTTAGGTAAATCTATCTATTTTGTTACATTTATAGATGAATTTTCAAAAAATACATGGGTATATTTTTTAAAGAACAAATATGATGTTTTCAAAAATTTGAAGAGTTCAAGGCTCTTGTAGAAAATTAGATAGAGAAAAAGATAAAGGTTGAGAAGTGACAATGGTGTGAGTATTGCTCTAATGAAGTTGAGCAAATTTTCAAGGATTTTGGAATAGAAAGGTAGAAAATAACTTTGTATACTCCACAATAGAATGGCATTGTAGAAAAAATAAATAGAACATTGATGGATAAGGCCAGAAGCATGCTAAGTGGTGCGAGGTTAGAAAGGAAATTCTAGGCAAAAACCGTGTTAACTGCTTGTTACCTCATCAGTAGATATTCTACCTCAGCTTTGGTGGAAAAGACTCCATAGGAAGTGTGGATTGGTAAGAAACCCTCTCTCAATCATATAAGGGTTTTTAGTTGCGATGCTTATATGTATGTCCCAAAAGAGAAAAGGACTAAGATAGACTATAAATCTAAAAAATGCATATTTGTGAGTTATAGTATTGATGCTAAAGAATATAAGTTGTGTAACCTAGAAACACAAAATATTATTTGTAATCATAATGTGATAATTAGAGAAACAAAATGGGTTTCAAAATAGGAAATGCAACCAAACAAAGAACGTGAAATAGTTCAAGTAAAATTGGAATAGGAGGAAGAACCTATGGTAGAACCTGGTTCTATAGAAGAAAATGAACTACAAAGAGAGTCAAAAGAGGAAAATTTAGAAGAATAAGGTGAGGAGGAAGCTGAAGATGCACAACTTGGAACTCCAAGTTTAAGGAGATCAAATTGAGTGAGAAGACTCCCAGAAAGATATAGCCCTTAAAATATTTGTTTTACATTTAATATATCAATTACTAATAAAGAACCTAAGATTGTAAAGGAAGCACTTTAGTCAAGTTAGAATAAGTCTTGAAAAAGGACTATGGAGGAAGAAATGAAGTCCCTAAATAAAAATAAGATGTGGAACTTGGTGAAATTACCCCTCAAAAGAAAAATGGTTGGTCATAAGTGGGCATTCAAGAAGAATTACAATGTAGAAGAACAGTTGGATAAGTACAAGGATCGCTTGGTAGAAAATGGATTTTTTCAAGTTGAGGAAATTGAATTTGGTGATATTTTTCTCTTGTTGCTAAACTAACTTCAATTATATTTTTGTTGGCTATTTTTGTTGCTTTTTATCTTGAAATAGAATAGATGGATGTAAAAACAATATTTATACATGGTGAACTTGATGAAGACATATATATGTCACAACCAAAATGCTTTAGGGTAAAAGGTAAGGAGGAATTGGTATGTAAGTTGAAAAAGTCTCTTTACGACTTAAAGCAATCTCTAAGAATGTGGAACCAAAATTTTTATAGGTTTGTTTTGACACTTGGGATTGGAAAAAGCAAAGCAGATTCGTGTGTGTATTTTAAACAAGAAGATGAAAATTTTGTTATCATTATTTTGTATGTGGATGAAATGTTGTTAATTTATAACAATAAGGAGATGATAAAGTTACTAAAATCTCAATTATCTTCTGAATTTGACATAAAGGATTTGGGTGGTGCAAAATTTATTTTGGATATGAAAATAATAAGGGATCATGCAAAAAGGAAGTTATGGTTAAATCAAAGAAAATATGTTGACTTGATACTACAGAAGTTTAGGATGCATGATTGTAAACCATTATGTACTCCATATCATTTTGGTCAAAAGTTATTTGCTAAATAGTGTCCTAAAAAAAATGAGAAAATTGAATAAATGCATCATGTTCCTTATGCTAGAACTATTGGTAGTTTGATGTATGCAATGGTTGTACTAAACTTGATATGGCACATGTAGTGGGAGTAGTTAGTGGATATATGTCCAATCCAGGAAAGGGACATTGGACTGCTATTAAGAGGATCTTCAGATACTTGCATGGAACTTTAGACTATGCTATCTATTACTAAGAAAAAATTGGAGAAAATAATATTGTAAATATACAAGATTTTGTGGCTGCTAACTGGGTTAGAGATTTGGATAAAAGAAGATCCACAAGTTCTTATATGTTTAGACTACTTGGAGGGGTAGTAAGTTGGATGATTAAAATGTAATTAGTGGTTACTTTATCAACAAAAAATGTAGAGTACATTACAACAACTCATGTCTATAAAGAAGAAATGTGGCTATAGAGGTTGTGTTCAACATTTGGTCTTAAGTAGAATACTATGAGAATTGATAGTGATAGTTAGAGTGCAATATTTTTGGCCAATAATCTTGGTTTTCATGATCGGTCAAAACATATTGATATCAAGTACCATTTTATGAGAGATATGGTTGAAGGGAATTAGGTGATGCTAGAGAAAGTTGATACAAAGAATAATGCTATTGATTCATTAACAAAGGTTGTACCTACTTAAAAAAATTCTTGGTGTAGAAGATCTATGGGCATGGTTGCCCTTGATAGTTGAAAATGTTAGTTTTTTGCCTCTATGGAAAGTATTCAACAAGTGGGAGAATTTTGAAAATATGTTGAATATTTTCCATGTTATTATGGCAGGGTTAACTCTAAAAGGTACCAGGCACTCTATTTATCCTTACCGAGGTTTAAGGGTAGCAACACTAAAAAAGTGGGGATCAGGTGGAAACAACCCCTAATGGAATTTGTAGGGCTTCTTAAGCTATTTTTTAACCCATATGGGTAATTTAGGGTTAAATATTTGAACCCATGGTTTTTTTCCCATGGTATTGTAAAATTTGTTCTTGTGTTGTTATTTAATTGTACTTGCATCAAGGTTTGAAGAGAGATGAGAGATGAGAGATGAAAATTATTATATTAGATACTATTAAGTTTATACAATAAGGAGATAGTAACATGTTGGGTTTTTTCCATAAGGGTTTCCCAGGTGAAATACTATGTTATATGTGTATCTGTTATCTTATTTTTTCCTTTGATTTTGTATTTACTATTTTTCTAGATTTAGTTTATTAGGACCTTTTTGCTCTTCAAGCAAGAGAACAAGTGTGTATTAAGAGAATGTGCACAAGTGTCATGTATTTGAGTGTGCAAATATGTAAAGTTAGGATATGCACAAGTGTATTGTATTAGGAGTGCATGTAGGAGAGTAAGAGTCATGTAGAAGTGTGCAAGTGTCATAGAGTCAAGTATGCATGTAATAAGAGAGTGAAGAGTCTAGTATACAAGTGGAAATATGAGAAGCCAAAGATCACGAATAGGAAAGGTTGTATCTCCTAGATATGTGAGGAGTGCAATATGAAAGTATTGAAGAGTCACTTTACTATATCTATATTATGCAAACAAAGCTCAATACAATGTAAGGGAAAACGGTCTGTAGAGATCACCACATAACAAGCATTGATAATAAAGCTTGTATACAGATTTGGAGTAATTTGATTGTAAGTATGCTTCATGCATGTACATGACTGGTTTTGACCATTTACATTCATATTTGATATTATAAGTGAATGCTATTTCATTATTATATTGGTCTTGATATATATTTGATTGCTTATGTATAATTCTACTCTTAATTATTGATATTTTAACCTATAATATTATGGCTTATATATTGGGACCTGTGATATTTTGAGATAGTTAGGCTTAAAATACAACATTGATATTAGGGCTACCACTTAACTCTATCCATTTTTTATAGAGTTATATTTTAAAGCCACCATAATATTGGAGTTTATCCACTTTGAAATCAGTGAAGACTTGGACTCTATTTTAAAGGTCTGATTGAGTAGATATTGAGGTACAAGGTAAATTCACCCTAATTTGGATGCTAGGGTATTTCCACTTAGTTCAAGGAAAATCAGTGAAGACTAGGACTCAGCTTGAATTGATTAAGAGAGCCAACTCATAAGAAATTTGGACATGTAGGGACATTCATAATCACCCTAATATTGATTTTGGATTCTCTAGAAAATAGGAGAATCATTATTATTCTTAGGTGTTACCTAAGACATTAGAGATAGATTTTAGAAAATTGGGAAGCATCAAATATTCCAAATATTTAGAAGCATCAAATCTTCTAGGAATCGAAAATCAATATAAGCTTCCATAGATCAACATAGTATAGATAAGAGAAGCAATATAAGTTTTCATAGATCAATAGAGTACAAAGAAGACAAGTAGTATAAGCTTCCTAAGAAAATATTAGTACTAATAAGTACAAAGAAGAAGCCTCCAGATATAAGGAATATAGAGGCACAGATAAAATTTGAGGTTTTGGTTAATCAAATAACTAGAAAGATAAGGCTACCTAGAAATATCTTTATATCATTTCAGTCTTGGCTTTAAATTAGTTTTTAAAGAATTATTCTTTGAGGATCCATTTCAAAATATAAGAAGGTAGAGGTTACCATACAAAAGCTGCATAAGAAAGTAGAGTTATATGCACCATAAAGAGCACTACCATATAATGACTATCTAAGATATATACACAACTATCTAGAAGCTATAAGTGCAACTATCTAAGAGTTATAAGAGCGGTGTATTATTATATAGCATAGAGTAAATATAAGTGCCACCAAAGCATAGTTTAGAATCTCACAACAAGATTCAATTGGCCTTTGTTAAATAGAGTGACCAGGAGACTAAGTGGCCAATGTAGAATAGAGTGACTAGGATATTAAGTGACCAACGTAGAATAGAGTGACCAAGAGACTAAGTGGCTAACATAGAATGAAGTGTCTAGGAGAGTTAGTGGCCAATGATTGAGAACACAAAGTGACCAAACAACTAGAGTATAGAGAACAAAGTGACCAGGAGACTTAATGACCAACGATCAAGAAAATGAAGTGACTAGGTAGATCAAGTAGATAATGGAAAATATACTAGCCTAAAATCTAAGTGACCTGCATTGAGATTAGTGAAATATAAGTAGGTAGATAAAGTGATAGAAGATAATGTTATCTAGAGCATCATCTAGTGAAACCAAAGAACACTAATAGAGCATCATTCATTAGAGAGTGCCATCCAAAAGATCTTGAGTAAGCTCTTAGAAGATTAATGTGCCATTCAGAATAGCCTAAGTAAGATCTGAGTAGATGGATACTCCATCAAGAAGAGCCTAAGTAATATCTTAGCAAACAAATATGCCATCGAGAAGGGCCTAAGTAAGCTCTTAGTAGATGAATGTGCCATCTAAAAGAGCCTAATTGAGATCTTAGTAGATGAATGCACCATAAAAAATGACATAAGTGAGTTCTTAGTAGATATTTCCCTCTAGAATGCTTTCCAATTGATGACACTCAAGCCAAAAATCTAGAATATTGAGCACCATAGTTCTAAAATTTCAAATGTTACCCAAATTGAGTGATTGTAAGCATTGCAGTCGAAAGCAAGCACAAAAGGAGTCAACATAGGTAACATCCATACATTACTAATTGTATTAATCAAAGGCATTTTTATTATTTGAGCATTTTAGAAAGGTACATTCATTACCTTTCAAATCATTTGGAGGGAGATTAAGTAAAATGATTTTTTTTTTTTTTAAAGATTTTTTAAGGGGGAGTTATAAGATTTTCCACATTAATGATTTTTGAGATTTATATTTTGAATTTATTTATTTCAAAAGTTAATTTTTATATATTTATATATATTTAAGTTTTTGGAGTGAAAAGGATTTCTACTAAGTTTTTGAAATTGATTTTTAAGGTTTGAAGGATTTGAATTTAAGATTTTTGAAATTTGTTTTTTTTTTTAGTTATAAGGTTTGAAGATTTGAAATTAGAAGATATTTTAGATTCACAAATTTAATTTAGTTGGGAGACAAAAATATTACTACATCAAAAGTTTAGAAATTTTAAAATTTACAAATTTCTTATTTGAGTGATTTTTTAACTTGGGAGATATAACGATTTCAACTTCAAAGGAATTAGTTCATTGAATTAAAAATCATGGAAGAGATTATTAAAAATACATTTAGTGAAGGTAGTGAAGAAACAATATATAAGTTAAATATTTATTCCCAGAATTTGATAAATAATTTTTATAGGAAGAAGGAAAAATACTTTATTTCTCAAGGATACAAAAGATGAAAATTTCACAACACTTATAAGTTATCTTCATGGTTTTTTGTAGAACATGGTGGAATTCATAAAAATACCATTATTTGTTCCTCAAAAGAATTCTTAATGATGTATTTATCATTACTTACCTTTGAGATATTTCAAGGAAAAATAAAAGAAAAGAAGAATATAATTTGTGATATTTATGATTTGAATGAAGCTTATGTTAGCTTCAATGAGGAATCATTGAAATCCAAAATGTATTATTGTGATGATTTACTAACTCATTATTTAGAAGACACATCACCAGGTACATCACAACTGAAGATGAAGAAAAGAAAAGCAAAGAAGAAGAATAGAGGAAAACATAAAAGGAAGGATAACATAATACATGAATCAAAATCCAAAGAAGGATCATCTACTAAATATTCATATAGAGTCCTTAAGGAAGTAGATTGGAGACTGAAGATGAAGATTAATATTGAAGACTAAAATATTTAGTAACCAAATAATGTAATATAGAGGGGTGCTGGAGAATATTACATTATTTGGTACCCCCATGGTACCTTCATGATACAAATGTAAATATGTAATAGATTAGGGTTTGAGTCTATAGTTTAGATGAGTGATTTATATTTCCTCTTTATGTAAGTATCTATGTGTAAGATATGCACAAGTGTCATGTAAGTAAGAGTGCAAGTATGTATTAAGAGAATGTGCACAAGTGTCATGTATGTAAGTGTGCAAATATGTAAAGTGAGGATGTGCACAAGTGTCTTGTATTAGGAGTGCATGTAGGAGAGTAAGAGTCATGTAGAAGTGTGCAAGTGTCATAGAGTCAAGTATACATGTAAGAAGAGAGTGAAGAGTCTAGTATACAAGTGACAAGATGAGAAGCCAAAGGTCAAAAATAGGAAAGGTTGTATCTCCCAAATATGTGAGGAGTGCAATATGAAAGTATTGAAGAGTCACTTTTCTATGTCTATATTATGCAAATAAATCTCCATATAATATAAGGAAAAACAAACTGTAGAGATCACCACATAACAAGCATTGATAATAAAGCTTGCATATAGATTTTGAGCAATTTTATTGTAAGTATTCTTCATGCATGTACATTAATGGTTTTGGAAATTTACATTCATATTTGATATTTTTTTGAATTTAGAAAAAAATCCCTTACAAGACTACCTTGGTCTGAAATCACCTAGGAGTCACACCCGGTCCTGATCGCACCAACATAATCAACTGGATTTTGGGTACCCTATGTGCATTTGGTAGTTTGGATATTCAAACTAGGGACCTCCCTTGGAGGATTGCCATACCCTCTCCAACTCACCTACATCACATGGGTACATTCATATTTGATATTATAAGTGAATTTTATTTCATTATTATATTGACCTTGATATATATTTGATTGCTCATATATATAATTCTACTCTTGATTATTGATATTTTGACCTAAAATATTATGGATTATATATTGGGACCTATGATATTTTGAGATAGTTAGGCCTAAAAGACAATAGTGGTATTAGTGCTACCACTTAAATCTATCCAGTTTTTATATAGATATTTTAAAAACACCATAATATTGGAGTATGTCCACTTTGAAAGTAGTGGAATTGGACTCTATTTTAAGGGTCTAATTGAGTAGATATTGAGAGGACAAGGTAAAGTCGCCCTAATTTGGATGCTAGAGTCTTTCCACTTGGTTTGAGGAAAATTGATGAAGACTAGGACTCAACTTGAATGTTGAGAGAGCCAACTTAAAAGAAATTTGGACATGTGGGAACATTCATAGTCACCCTAATATTGATTTTGGATTCTCTAGAAAAGAGGAGAATCACTACTATTCTTAGGTTTGACCTAAGATATCAGAGATAGATTTTAGAATATTGAGAAGCATAAAAGCTTCCAAATATTTAAAAGCATAAAAAAATTCAAATAATTAGAAGCATAAAAGCTTCCAGAGGTAGATAAGAAATATAAGCTTCCATAGATCATTAGAGTATAGATAAGAGAAGTAGTATAAGCTTCCATATATCAAAAAAGTACATATAAGAGAAGTAGAATAAGCTTCTTGAGAAAATATTAGTATTGATAAGTACAGAGAAAAAGCCTCCAGAGATAAGGAATATAGAGGCATAGATAAAAGTTGAGGTTTTGGTTAATCATATAACTAGAAATATAAGGTTGGCTGAAAATATATGTATATCATTTCAGTCTTGGCCTTGTATTATTTTTTTGAAGAAGTATTCTTTAAGGAGCCATTTCAATGTATAAGAAGGTAGAGGTTATCATATAAAAGCTAAATAAGAATGCAAAGAGTCATATGCACCATAAAGAGCTCTACCATACAATGACTATCTAAGAGATATAAGAAAAACTATCTAGAAGCTATAAGTCTAACTATCTAAGAGTCATAAGAGTAGTGCATTATTCTATAGCATAGAGTGAATATAAGCACCACTATATCACAGTATAGAATCTCACAACAATATTCAAATGACCAACATTGAACAAAGTGACCAAGAGACTAAGAGACCAATGTAGAAAAAAGTGACTAGGAGATTAAGCGACCAATGTAGAAGAGAGTGACCAAGAGATAAAGCAACCAACATAGAATAGAGATACTAGGAGACTACATGGCCAACATAGAATGAAGCAACCAAAATATTTAGTGGTCAATTATTGAGAATATAAAATGATAAAATAACCAATGTAGATAGAACAAAGTGGCCAGGAGACTTAACCCCCAATGATCAAGAAAAAAAGTGACCAGGTAGACTAAGCAGCCAACAAAAATGAAGTGGCCTGGAATATAAGGAACCTAAATTGATATTAATGAAAGATAAGTAGGTAGATAAAGTGATAGAAGGTAATTTTGTCTAGAGCAGCATCCAATGAAATTAAATAATGCTAACAAAGCATCATTCATTAGAGAGTTCCATCCAGAAGAGCCGTAGTAAGATCTTAGTAGATGAACACGTCATCTATAAGATCCTGAGTAAGATGTTAGCAGATGAATGCACCATCCAAAAGAGCCTAAGTAAGCTCATAATAGATGAACATGCCATGTATAAGAGCCTGATTAAGCTCTTAGTAGATGAACGCACCATATAGAAGAACCTAAGAAAGATCCTAGTAGATAAATACACCATACATAAGAGTCTAAGTAATTGCTTCGTAGGCATTACCCTCTAGCATGCTTTCTATTTGATGAAACTCAAGCCAAAACCCTAGAATATTGAGCGTTATAATTCTAAAATTTCAAATGTTATCCAAATTGAGGGATTGCAAGCATTGCAGTCGAAATCAAGCACAAAAGGAGTCATCATAGATAACATCCATACGCTACTACTTGCATTAATCAAAGGTGATATTCTGATTTTAGCATTTTAGAAAGGTATGTTAATTACCTTTTGAATCATTGAGAGGGAGAGTAAGTAAAATGAATTTGATTTTTTTTATTAAGATTTTTAAGGAGTTATAAGGTTTTTCACATTAATGATTTTTGAAGTTTATATTTTGTATTTATTTATTTCAAAAAGTTATTTTTTGAAATATTTATATATACTTAAATTTTTGGAATGAAAAGGATTTTTACTAAGTTTTCAAAATTGATTTTTAAGATTTGAAGAATTTGAATTTAAGTTTTTTGATTTTTTTTCAAGATTTGAATTTTTTTAGTTTTTAAAATTATAAGATATTTTATATTTGCAAATTTAATTTATTTGGGAGACAAAAGGATTACTACATCAAAAGTTTAGAAAATTTAAAATTTGTAAATTTCTTATTTGAGTGATTTTTAACTTGGGAGATATAAGGATTTCAACTTCAAAGGAATTAGTTCATTGAATTAAAAACAATGGAAGAAATTATTAAAAATACATTTAGTGAAGATAGTGAATAAATAGTAGATAAGTTAAAGTTTTAGTCCCAAAATTTGATAGATGATTTTGATGGGAAGAGGAAAATATCAAATGGTTTAAAAAAAAATCATCTTTATTTATCAAGGATACAAAAGATGAAAAGTTCACAACACTTATTAGTTATCTTCATGATTGTTTTTAGAACATGGTGTAATTCAAAAAATTCCAATATATTTTCCTCAAAATAATGCTTAATGATGTATTTATCATTACTTACCATTGATATCTTTCAAGGAAAAAGACAAGAAAAGAAGAATATAAGTTGTGACACAAATTGTTTGAATGAAGCTTATGTTAGATTTAATAAGGAATCGCTGAAATCCAGAATGCATTATTGTAATTATTTACTAACTCATTATTTATAAGACACATCACCATATATATTACAACTGAAGATGAAGAAAATAAAAGCAAATAAGAAGAATACAGAAAAACACAAAAGGAAGGATAATAGAAGACATGAATCAAATTCAAGGAAAATCATATACTGAAGAATCAGATAAAGTCCTAAAGGAAGTAGATTGAAGACCGAAGATGAAGACAAATACTTAAGTCTAAAGTCTTCAATAACCAAATAATGCAATATAAGGAGGTGTTGGAGAATATTACATTATTTGGTACATGCAAATGTACCCCCATGGTACCTTCATGGTAAAAATGTAAATATGTAATAGATTAGGGTTTGAATCTATGGTATAGATGAGTGATTTATGTTTCCTAATTATGTAAGTGTCTATGTGTAGGATATGCACAAGTGTCATGTACGAGTGTAATGTGCAGGATGTGCACAAGTGTCATATAAGAGTGTAATATGCAGGATATGCACAAGTATCATGTAAGTAAGAGTGCAAGTATGTATTGAGATAATGTGTATAAGTGTCATGTATATAAGTGTGCAAATATGTAAATTGAGAATGTGCACAAGTGTCTTGTATTAGGAGTTAATGTAGGAGAGTAAGATTCATGTAGAAGTGTGCAAGTGTCATAGAGTCAAGTATGCATGTAAGAAGAGAGTGAAGAGTCTAGTATACAAGTGGCAAGATGAGAAGCCAAAGATCAAGAATAGTAAAGGTTGTATATCATAGATATGTGAGTTATGCAATAGACAAATATTGAATATGTTGGACATTTTAAGTCATTAAGTCAAGTTGTCATTGATGTCAAGGAATGAAGTCATCATTAATTTCAAGGAATTTGTCAAGAAATAAAGTTGTCATTGATGTCCAAGAATAAGCCACTGATGATGTCAAAGTTCAAGAGGAACAATGTAGAGGTTAGAGGCAAAAGGGCTTCATAATATTCTTAAAATTATGTGGAAGCATAAGTTAAAAGGTTTTTCATAAAAACCCAAGGAAGATTATTGCAAAGCTAAAGGAAGGTTTAATATTTATTTGATAAAATATTTAAATTCAAAGTGAATTTAAATTTTATAAGTAAATATTATTTATACCAAGTTGTACAATGAAAGATGGCCTTAATAAAACCAAAGGGTTTTAAAGAATTAATTTATAAAATTTAAATTCAAATGAATTTAAATAATTTATAAATTAATAAGTTCAAAGGGAAATAAAAAGCGTTGACGTCTAATATATTGGAGGAAATTCAAGCATCAACATTATGCATGAAGTAGGGAAATCAATATATATACCAATGTATTAAAGGCATTAAAACTTATCCCTTTGCTCGATTATTGAATGCGTGCAATTGTGTTGAATTCATGCAGAATAAGAGAAGAGACTTTTGTGTTTTAGCACCAGCGAATAAGGTTTAAGGGGAACAACACCAAAGTACCAAGCACCAACTGGGCAGTGTGGCCTAGTGGCAAGAGGATAGCGGTTAGAGTGTTTGGGCGCTAGGAGACCTACGTTCGAAATGCGACGACAATATTTTTAGTGGTTGCATTAGTGTTGGAAGCACCAAAGGAAAGGCACACATTTTTTTGTGCAAGGCAAGATGGGGAGCCTTTTGGAGCACATGGTGCTCCTTAGTCCCCAAGCGAGTGCCTAGCTCATGTGGTGGTTGGAGCCACGGCTAGGGCACTGGTTGAGGCTGCGTTGTGAGTTCGAATCCCTTCCAAGGCAAGGTAATAAATTTTTATTATTATTTTTGTGTGTTGCCTAAAGTTTGGAGTTAAAAGGGTTGCTTAAAAGGATTGTTTGTTGAAAATTATTTTTGATAAGTTGGAGGAATAAGGTGTTAGGTTTATTTTAATAAAGTGCTTTTGTCACATTGATTTGTTGAAGTATTAAAAGGATAGAGGGAACTTCTAGCATTGAGTTATCTTGAAAAGAAGAGTGCATTGAATATAATTTTAATTGGGAGATTATAAGGTATAAGTGGTGTATTATTTTTGTAAAATGTTGATGAATGTTTTCTTAAAGATGGAGTGATAAGGTGTATGTGTGTCTTGATATTTACATTGTATTTTGAGGAAGTTTATCATCTAATAATTTCTTTGAGCTTGGCAAAGAAGTGTTTATGGTTGTGGTAGATTTATGAGATTCCTTCATCATCAAGAAAAATGTATGAGCACATTCTTCCATAGTTAAGTTGATTGGTTGGTTTTCTAGAAAATAAGTTTGGAGTGAAAAGGACTTGATTAGGGTTTCATATTGAATGTGTTGAGTTAATGCTTCAAGGTTTTATGGAATAAATAGTTGTTGTTAAAACCTTATTTTATAAGCATTGTTGTTGAAGCCATTGGTTGTGTGAAGAACTTGAACTAGGGTTTGAGTATCATTGCTATGTGAATATTGTTTTATAAGCATTGTTGTTGAAGCCATTGGTTGTGTGAAGAACTTGAACTAGGGTTTGAGTATAATTGCTACATGAAGATTATTTTATAGGTATTGTTGTTGAAGTGATTTATTGAGCAAAGAACTTGAACTAGAGTTTTAAAATAACATGAGCATCATTGTTATGTGAGACTTGTTGTTGGGCATTGTTGGAAACATTTTGAGTAAGTGATCATATTCTTGGACTAGGGTTTGTGAGCAAGGGTTGTTTCATTGAGTGTTTGGATGAGTAGAGTTGGTTGAGCCTAGTCAAGTGGGTGTGTGAAGTGATTGTTCAAGTTCCATAAAACAAATTATTATATATTATGATTTGATAAAGTGATTGAGCATTGAGTTGAAATTGAAGCATATTGAGTCTCTAACAATTCTCCTTATGTTTCTAAGAGAGTGATTGAAATTAATTGAGCATTGTGATAAGTATATAACATATTGAGTCTCTAACAATTCTCTTTATGTGTCTATGAGATTGGACAAGTTATGTGTGGACTTGTTGAGTAGATTTGAGATAAGTCTTTGAGAAGACTTGTGGATAGATTTAGTGTGAGCTTTTGTGGAAGCTTACAATACAGATATTGAGCAGATTTGGATAAGTTCTTGAGAGGACTTATTGAGCAGATTGGAAAAGTTCTAGAGAGGACTTGTAAAGTAGTTTTGAGAAAATTCTAGAGAGGACTTGTGGAGCAGATTTGAGAAAATTCTAGAGAGGACTTGTATATCAGATTTGAGCAAGTTCTAAGAGAGGACTTATGGATAGATTAGTGTGAGCTTTTGAGGAATCTTAAAAGGTAAATTTAATACAATTCTTTGAGAAGTCTTGAGAGCAGAGTTGATTTATTTATTTGTTCAAATATTGAGTTAAGGTTTAGGGTAGATCCAATAGAGTTAATTTGAGATTGAGTCAAGCTTTGAGTTAAGGCTTGAGGACAAATATTGAGGACATATTTGTGCTAGAATGAAGGACTATGTTTAGTGCATATTTAAGAATAGATTTTGGTGTAGATTTGAGGACAGGTTTGTGCCAGACCAAAGATAGATATTGAGTAGATTTGTGCTAGACAAAAGGACAATGTTTAGTATAGATTTGATACAGAGCTTTGGAGGTGATAGAGAGTAGAGGATAGTAGTCTCTAGTGGATAGAGATCCATTAGCCAAGATAGTTATGATTGGTATTTTGAGTAGGGACAAGAGTCTTCAGTGGAGAGAGATCCACAAGCCAATGTAGTGGAGGTAGTAGTATTCTAGAGGATCACCAACCAGAATAGAGGAGGAGTTATCCTATGGATAGAGATCCACAAACTTGATTTAGGGGATTGGTATCTCCTTTGGATAGAGGTCCATAAACATTGTAATAGGGAGAGGATTCCCAAGAGATTGATTCATAAAATTTTAGTGAAATATTTTCTTTGTGGAGTAGCCCACATTGGGTGAATCATGTAAATTGTGGTGTCTCTATTTTATATGGTTATTTGTGCATTGATTTGATTACTGCTATTGATATTGCTATCTATACATTGCATAATATTGTTTTGGAAATAAAGGTAAAAAGTGGTCTTATACTGTTCACCCCCCTCTCAGTATAAGCTTGTGTTCTTCAATTGGTATCAGAGCGGGTTCCTTCATAAGAGTTTAACAACTTGAAGAAAAAGCTACCAATAACACAATGGATTCTAAGAATGTGTCCTCAGATAATTCAACACCAGTATTTGATGGAAGTGACTATATATTGGAGTATGAGAATGAAGATCTATCTGATGGCACTTGGAAATGAAATTTGGGAAACAATTTAATTTGGATATGATCCCTTAATTAATCCTCCTACAGATAAGGAAGGTAAGCTCCTACAACATTACAATTTAAAAGCAATGAATGCACTTTTGAGAGGTTTGCATAGAACAGAGTCTATGAAAGTTATGCATTGTCAAACTGCAAAAGAAATGTGGGATAAATTACAAAATATATATGAAGGAGATAAGTGTGTCATGAAAGCAAAGATGCGAGATCTCAAAGGACAATTTGAAGAATTAAGAATGAAGTATGAGGAAAACTTACTTTAGTACTTATCTACTTCAAATTGATGAGGTTGTTAATGCAAGGACTTAGAATGAATATTGATGAATCAAATGTTTGTGATAAAGTCTTAAGAGCTCTTCCAAAAAGATTCAGTGAAAAGGTTTCTACTATAGAAGTGTCAATGGATGGTGATACTTTGACAAGAGATATGTTGCTTGGTATTCTTACAACACATGAGATAAGAACAAAAGAGGAACCAAATCCTTTAGAAATAATCAACATTCAAAGCAATCAAGAATACAAAGAGTAGGAAGTCATAATCAAGCAATGAGTCATCTAGTGATGAAGAAGCAAATTATTACAGAAGAAATAAGGATTAAAGAATATTTAGAGATACAAGATATGTTAAATATTTCAATTGTGGAAAGTATGGTCATTATGCAACTGACTGTCAAGAAGCTAAGAATAACAATAATGAAGAAAAACAGGATCACAAGAACAAGGAATCAGAAAGATACATGCACCAAAAGAAAAGCAAGTATGGACAAAGTAGACAAGGAAATAAGTTCTTTCAAAGGCAAAATAGAAGCTACTATGCAGATAAGGCAAGTAAGTACTCAAGTGATAGTGATGCTAGTTTTTCAAATAATGATAGAGATGAAGTCCTATTTATGATTGAATAAAAAGAACAAGTTAAGAAAAGGACTCCAGTAATTATCAAGTGTTTTAGATGTGGTAACTTTGGAAATTTTGAAGATAATTGTACAAGGGATGGTTATAGTTTTAGTAATGATGAATATGAGGATGCACTTGAAGGACCGGATGAAAAACTTCTAATGGCATTAGAAGAAGTAGGTGATCCTATAGAAGACAAGGCAATAGAAAATAAAGATGGGGACAAAGGTAAACAAATAGAGGAATATTTAGAGAAATATGGATATGATCTCAAGGGAGAACTTATTTATGCTCTTGAAATAGTAAAGAAGGTAAGAAAGCAAAAATCTAAACTTGAAATTCAATTTCAAGAATGTGATGAAGAGAGAAGATTGCTTATAGAAGATTTAGAAAAATCAAAGGCTAAGGAAAAAAGGTTCAAAGATAAGTTAGAATCAAATATCTTAGAATGTGAAAAGTTAGCACAAGAAGTGGCACTACTAAGATAAGATTTAGAAGACTCCAAAGTCAATCTAAAAGGGTTTAAAAATAACTCAAAGAACTTGGATAAGTTCATCAAGATACAAAATCCTACATCAAGCAAAACAGGTCTTGGATTTGAACAAGGACAGAAGAAATGGGAAGGAAATTCAACCTCAAGTTTTGGAGGAGAAGATAATTTAGAAGAAGATAGTGTAAAAGAGAGTGAGACATCTGAGGATGATTTGTACAATAGAGAGTTCAAGAAGAACATGAATAATGCACAAAAAAGATATAGATGGAACAACAATCAGAATAGGTCAAGAGAGACTAGGAGACCAATGAGGTCAAGACAAGGATATTTCAATGGAATATGCTTTTCATGTCACAGGTTTGGGCACATGGTTTCACAATGCAAGACACAGGAAAGACATGAATATGGGAACAAATAACTTTTCCATGGGTATTGCTACTCATGTAATTAGTTTTGTCACAAGGCAATGAATTGTAGGGTTCATGACAAAAGAGGATATGGCTTCACTAAGAGAAATCTTAATACATTTGCACCTCCAAGGAATAATAACATTAAGTGTTATAAGTGCAATAATTATGGTCACATAGAAAAGTGGTGTAGAGCAGACATTCCAGAATCAAGCAGGAACATGAATAGGAACAAGAACATGAATATGAACAAGAATAGGAACAGGAATAGAAACAAGGATAGGAATGAAGACATTAACAAAAAAATAGACATGGAATGAAACAATTAGAGGAATTATAAGGATCAAATAAGAAGGAAAGATGATAAAGGTAAAGAATAGTGCTTTCTGGGAGTAGAAATACTCCCACTCCAAAATTAACCACCTCAAAAGAAGGTGGGGGAGGGGTTAAGTTAAGAGGCTCATTCTTAGCCCCAAGCCCCAAAGGTGACCCTTTTCCATTGATGTCAAAGGAGGAGAGATTTGAGTAAGGGGGAGAGATTTTATATTCGAGTACAAAGAGAAAGCATTGATCCAAGGGGAGCAATTTCCCAGGGGGAGCAGAACAAAGAAAAAACCAAGTTTTTAATAAAAATAAATTGGGTTGCCATCAATGACAAAGGGGGTGATTGTTGGACATTTTGAGTCATTAAGTCAAGTTATTGATTTAAAGGAATGAAGTCATCATTAATGTCAAGGAATTTGTCAAGAAATAAAGTTGGCATTGATGTCCAATAATAAGCCACTGATGATGTCAAAGGTCAAGAGGAACAATGTAGAGGTTAAATGCAAAAGGGCTTCATAATATTCTTGATATTATGTGGAAGCATAAGTTAAAAGGTTTTTCACAAAAACCAAAGGAAGATTATTGCAAATCTAAAGGAAGGTTTTATTTGATAAAATATTTAAATTCAAAGTGAATTTAAATTTTATAAATAAATATTATTTATACCAAGTTGTACAATGAAAGATGGCCTTAATAAAACCAAAGGGTTTTAAAGAATTAATTTATAAAATTTAAATTCAAATAAATTTAAATAATTTAAAAATTTATAAGCTCAAAGGGAAATAAAAAGTGCCAACATCTAATATATTGGAGGAAATTTGAGCATCGATTTTATGCATGAAGGAGGGAAATCAATATATATACCAATGCCTTAGAGGCATTAAAACTTATCCCTTTGCTCGATTATTGAATGCATGCAATTGTGTTGAATTCATGCAAAATAAGAGAAGATAATTTTGTGTTTTAGCGCCAGCGAATAAGGTCTAAGGGGAAAATTTACAAAGTACCAAGCGCCAACTGGAGGGCATGGCCTAGTGGCAAGATAACGCCGGTTAGAGTGTTCGGGTGATAGGAGACCTGCATTTGAAATGCAGAGGTAGCATTTTTGGTGGTTGAATTAGTGTTGGAAGTGCCAAAGGAAAGGCATACATTTTTTTGTGCAAGGTAAGGCAGGGAGTCTTTTGGAGCACATGGTACTCCTTAGTCCCCAAGCAAGCACCTAGCTCACATGGCAGTTGGAGCCATGACAAGGGCACCGGTTGAGGTTGCACTATGAGTTCGAATCTCTTCCAAGGTAAGGTAATAAATTTGATTATTATTTTTGTGTGTTGCCTAAAGTTTGGAGTTAAAAGGGTTTCTTAAAATGATTGTTTGTTGAAATTTTTTTTTGATAAGTTGGAGGAATAAGGTGTTAGGTTTATTTTAATAAAGTGCTTTTGTCACATTGATTTGTTGAAGTATTAAAAGGATAGAGGGAACTTATAGCATTGAGTTATCTTGAAAAGAAGAGTGCATTGAATATAATTTTAATTGGGATATTATAAGGTGTAAGTGGTGTATTATTTTTGTAAAATGTTGATGAATGTTTTCTTAAATATGGAGTGATAAGGTGTATGTGTATCTTGATATTTACATTGTATTTTGAGAAAGTTTATCATCTAATAATTTCTTTGAGCTTGGCAAAGAAGTGTTTATGGTTGTGGCAGATTTATGAGATTCCTTCATCATCAAGAAAAAGGTATGAGCACATTATTCCATAGTTAAATTGATTGGTTGGTTTTCTAGAAAATAATTCTGGAGTGAAAAGGACTTTATTAGGGTTTCCTATTGAATGTGTTGAGTTAATTCTTCAATGTTTTCTAGGATAAAGAGTTGTTAAAAACTTATTTTATAAGCATTGTTGTTGAAACCGTTGGTTGTGTGAAGAACTTGAACTGGGTTTGAGTATCATTGCTATGTGAAGAATTTTTTACAAGCATTGTTGTTGAAGCCATTGGTTGTGTGAAGAACTTGAACTAGGGTTTGCGTATCATTGCTATGTGAAGATTGTTTTATAAGCATTGTTTTTGAAGTGAGTTGTTGAGCAAAGAACTTTAACTAGAGTTTGAAAATAACATGAGCATAATTTGTTAGAATATATTTCAATATTTCTTTCATTAGTTAATTCAATCCTAACGATCTTATATTGTTAGAATTGATTAATTTAGGCTAGTTGTTATTTTGTTACAACTACGCCTATATTGGTCTCGGGTGGTTCCACAACCTTCGGACTAATCCTAGCCCTAATGTATTATTTATACTTCATCAGCTAATTGAATTGTCATTTCGCTTCTCACATGGTATCAGAGCTTACCACCACTCTCTCTTCGCCACTCTCATTTTTAAATGATCTTGTAGTAGCGTGAGAAAGAAGTAGCTGAGGAAGAGTTTTTTTTTATTGGAGGTGATTTTTTGAGGCTAAGCTTTTTGGTAGCGAAGCTGAGAAAATTTGGTTTTATTTTCCGAGGAAATTATTTCAATTTTTGGAATTCAAAGAAGCACGGTCGACGGATCAAAGAAGCATGGTCGAAGGTCAAATGAGGCCAAGAAGGGTCGAAGATCAAAGCAGAGTTAGAAGGCTCACGATGAAGCTCGATGGCCAACACCAAGGCTGCTTAGCCAAGTGCGAGAGGAGAGCTCGCGACCTCTCGGGTGGGAATCCCCGAGAGGAGATACTCCTCTACGAAGGAGAAACCATCTTAAAATCCTAACAGAGTCATTGCACCCTCGATGTGGGACATTGAGTCCTAAAATATAAATGCTCGGATCTATGAATACATCATCACCTGCATCACCTACGTCAACTGAATGAACCAAGACGTATTTTTCCTTAATTTTAAGGCCAGTAGATCAAACATTTGCAAATTTTCTTGGAGAATGAGGTAAAATTTGAGTCATTTCGCTGGATTGAAATTTCATTTTAGCTCTCGGATCTTTCCTTAAATCATTTTTTTCCTCCTGAACGACGTCAATGGAAAAATTAAACAGACATTTTTGAGCAATTTTCTCCACTTGGTTTGGTTGCAAACTGTTCTATTCTTCCTCTGTGATCTCTGTGCATCATTTTGATGCATCTATGGCAAGTTTTTGGTTGAAAAAAATAATTTTGTTCACCCACCACCCGAGCACCACCCTACTGCCATCGAGGCTTCACTCTCGAGCTACACCGGCTGTCGCTCCTCTTCACTGCCAAAGCTTCGCTCGAGGTGGTAGAGTAGTCACGCGTTATTCAAAAGTTGTGTCGAAGTTGTTTAAGGAGGAGGATGCCGAGAATAGTTCTCGGATCAGCCCATTGTCTCACCGGTTGTGAGCTAAGTGGTAAGGGCTCTGGGAGCCCTTAGGTTGCGGGTTCGAGTCCTGTCGACCCCCCTCGCTCAAAGGTATACAATTTTTTTTATTTATTAAAGTTTTTTTTTTAATATTCTCTAAACAAAGTTAAATTAAATATAATTTAAATTTATTTTATCATAGTTTAAAGGTTATTTTTTTTTAAATACATTTTTTTACTATGTAGAATAAAGTTTTTTTTTTTAACTTTGATTATAAAAGAATGTTTTAAAATGCTTTATAAAGGACAATTTTAAAGGGGGGAGTGATTTTTTTTTTTTTCGAAAAATCAAGGGGGGATTGAGAGTAATTTTTTGAAAAAGCAAAGTTTGGAATTATTGTAAAGGTGCATTTTTGCCTAGTGGGTTATTTATATGGGCACTTTTATGTTGTATGTTGCATTTTTTCCTTCTTTTGCACTACATCATTTAAGTTAAAATCAAACACTCCCTAAGTCCTCGAAATAATTAAAACTCATCCTTGCAATTTATTGCACTGTAGTGTTCGGTATTTGTGATACCTCTAGCCAACACTTATAGGTAAACCTGTCATGATTGTGCTACTGTATCTGCCACATAATATAGCTACCACAATGATGTATGAGCTTGTTCTCTATTAATCATCAGGGAGAGATAAGTTTTCCATTTTGCTATTTTTTACTCCATCCACTACCCCAATCACTCTCGTGTTTAGGCTTAAATCCAGATGAAAGTTCGAATATCCAAAGTGTTTAGGGGAAGTTACATCCCATACATGAGGATTGAAGGCTTTCTAAGGTCAGTGCCATCAATTAGGTGATTCCCTTTTAGTATCGCCTAAGTACCACATATCGTATAATCATAAAAATTACCTATAGTCTCCCTCACATAAGGGTGGGTAATTTTTCTAGTTTTTAAAAATACCTATAGTCTCCCTCATGTAAGGACGAGTATTTTATACTGTATAATGACCTGACATTAAGGTATATCAAAGGGTTGACCATTTGGTGTTATAAGGAACCTTCACAATGTCTGCAAAACTAATGACTGATGCTCATCAGTTATTGAAAGGTCCAAATTATACACCATGGAAAAACAAAATGAAGGCAATCCTAGAGATGGATGATCTTTAGGAAATTGTGTCTGGAACAACAGTAAGACCTTCATATTCAGCTGGAGCCGCAACTCCATCTGCTAATCAAAAATACTTTGACAAGAAAGATAGCAAATCAAAGGTGCTCATTTTGTTGGCTATTTCTAATAAAGTTCAACCTCATATTGTTGACTGTACAAATAGTAAAGTAGCATGGGATGCCCTTAAAACTATATATTAAGGGAATAATGACTCCACCATTCTATTTATTTAGTCTTAATTACATATTCTAAGCATGAAACAATGAGAGACAGTTGAAAATTTTCTTTGCAGAGTGTCTAAGTTGAAAGGAAAATTAAATTCCTTAGCAGCACCAGTTGATGATAAGCTCCTTACCTCAGTGGTAATGAGAGCTATTCCAAATTCTTTTAGAGTGTTGATTACCTCACTTCATGTATCACATAGACAAGTTACCTATGTTGAGTTGGTAAATATGCTTCAAGAAGAGGAGGCACGCCAACTACAGCGAGATGATTCTTCTAACACTACCCTATACACCAACAGGAAGGGGCAAAACAAGAAGAAGGGTAATTTTTAGAAGGGAGGTAGTTCTAAAAAGGATTCAAAAGGGAAACAAACTCAACCTCAACAGAAAATAGATATTTCAAGATATGTGACAAAGGTCATGATACAAACATAAGTTGGCATAAGAATAAACAATCAAAATAGAAAGACCAAAAAAAACCATAAAAGAACAAACAACAGTAAGTGAATGTTGCTATTGAGGAATTTGACATGGATTCTGAAAGAGCACACAAAGTGCTCATGACTACCATAGTATCCAAGTAGACGGATCCTATTTGGTATGTCGATTCTAGAGCCAGTAAACACATGACTGGTGACAAATCGTGGTTTAAGTATTTTGATGCCAAAGAGGGAAAACATGTCACTATTACCGATGATAAAACCTACAAGGTTCAGGGAGAAGGAACAATTTTTGTTACTCTTCATAATGGCAAGTGCCAGATTGAGAAGGTTCTCTATGTTCTAGGATTGGAAAACTTGTTGTCAGTCACACAAATTCTGGATAAAAATATGGTTGTAAAATTTAGTGTTGAGGGGGGCAAGAAGTGTTGTTCTATCACTAGGAGGGGTAAGAACATTGCAACCACTTCATATAAGATTTGTTAATTTACCCTAGATACCATATCTTCTCCAGATGTAGCCATGATTATCTCTACAAAGGAGGCAAATTTCCTATGGCATAAGAGATATGGACATATGAGTTCTGGTTACTTACTTGAGTTAAGTAAGTATGAAATGGTAAAGGGTCTTCCTTCCATTTCTACCACATTTCCAGTTTGCTTTGACTGCTTGGTAGGAAAGCAGCATAGAGTGCCTGTTGAGCAAGGTGCAGAAACAGTATTGTCATTGTTGTCAACATAGACAGATAGATCAGTTGATGCAGTGGACAGGAGTTCAGAGGTCGGTCAGAGCATGTACAGTGAATTTCCAAGAAGACAGAAGTGGCCCAGATTCAAAGGATCAAAGAAAAAGACAAGTAAGAAAACTGTCGCGATATCGCGACATGTTTTCTATCGTGATTTCGTGACATATCGAAGGAGAGAGAAAATGCTAGCAAAACTGTCATGATTTCGTGACATATCGGAGGAGAGAGAAAATACTGGCAAAACTATCGCGATTTCGTGACATATCGGAGGAGAGAGAAAATGCTGGCAAAACTATCACGATTTCGTGACATGTTTCATTTTTGTGGTCCAAAGCGAAGAGAAAGAGGAGAGAGAAAAAGATGTCATGATTTCATGACATGTTGGAAGAAAGAGAAAGCGCAAGGAAAACTGTCATGATTTTGTGACATGTTCAACAAGAAGGTGCAAGCAAAGAAAACTGTCACGATTTTGCGACATGTTTGAAAAGAAGGTGCAAGAAAAGAAAACTATCACGATTTCGTGACATGTTTGGAGAGAAGGCGCAAGCAAAGAAAAGTGTCACGATTTCACGACAAGTTCGAAGAGAACGAGGAAAGAGAAAAAGTGTCATGATTTCATGACATGTTGAGAGAAGAGTAGTAAAGAAAAGTGTCACGATTTCACAATAATTTGCAAGAAGGATAGTACGAAAGAAAAGTGTCACGATTTCGCATGACGAGTTCGAGAGAAAGAGCTGAAGAGAAAAAGTGTCACGATTATCGGACATGTCAAGTTTTCTGACCAAGAGGAGAGAGAGGTAAGGAAGCGAAAGTGTCATGATTTCGTGACATGTTCTATTTTCATGAGGTCAAGGCAAGAAAAGGACAAGGCAACGAATGTGTCATGATTTCATGACATGTTGTGTTTTCATGGGTGAAAGACAGAGAAAGGCACAAGGCAACGAATGTGTCACGATTTCATGACATGTGTTTTCGCGGGTGAAAGACAGAGAAAGGCACAAGGCAACGAATGTGTCATGATTTTGTGACATGTTGTTTTTGCAAGTGCAAGCCGAGAAAAGGACAAAGAGGTGGAAAGTGTTGCAATTTTATGACATGTCATGTTTTCAGGTACAAGCTGAGAAGAGGACAAGAAGGCAAAAGTGTCACGATTTCGTGACATGTCATGTTTTCATGGGTGCAAGCTGAGAAGAGGACAAGAAGGTGAAAAGTGTCATGATATCGTGACATGTCATGTTTTCATGGGTAAAAGGTGAGAAGAGTACAAAGAGACAGAAGTGTCACGATTTCATGATAGGTCGCTACAGCACGATTACAGACAGTTAACTAAAGTAGAACGATAGTTACAGGGGCAGTTGTAGAGGAAAATCATGCAGCCAAAATAAGAAGAGTCAACTAAAGTTAGTGTGACAGTTACAGGGGCAGTTACAGATAGAAATCATGTAGCTAAAATAAGAACAGTGAACTGGAGTCAGAACGACAGTTACAAGGTCAGTTACGGAGTGAATGCATCGAGCAACGGTTAAACTGAAAGTCATCAGTCGAAGACCAAACAAGAGACCGTAACTATTTATAGGATGCATGAAAGAATACTGTGAGATAAAGGAAGTTGAATATAGAACTTTCTATTAATAAGCTGCATGTGAAAATATGGAACCTAAAAATAGAATCAAAATTATGTTATAAAAGGGCAGTTGCATGGAGAATTAGGTTGTCGTTGAATGTGTGAAAGTGCTACCGAGAGAGGGTTAGAAGAGTGTTGTAAGAGAGCGACAAGAAGAGCTATAAGTGTTTACTATGTTTTGATAAATTATAGACCAGTCAGGGTCTTGTAAAAGTGAAGGCATTCTTATGTCAATCTGATAGTTTCAAAAGTGCAAGTTCAAGTTGTTGCTTGAATTAGGGGTTGGTGCTCCTTTCTGTTGGTGTAGATAAACCAAGGGTTGGTGCTCCTTCCAGTGGGTGCTGGTAAATAGATTGTAAAATTGGTGTTTTGCAAAGGCTGGATTTGGATCGTAGTCCAAGCAGTCATTCTTGAGGAGTAGCCAAATTGGTGAACCTCGTTACATTGTGTGTTGTGGTGTGCTCTCTTGTGATAATTGCTTTATCTGCTTTTAAGTTCTCTTTGCTTCAGCTTTAAGAGTTGTAGATTTGAATTTAAATAGCTACACTTGATTCACCCCCCTCTTAGTGTCATTGTGAGAATATCAATTGGTATCAGAGCAAGGTTCCTGAACAAGCTTAATCAGCTAAGGTGATCTGGGAAGGAACACAATGGCAGGTGGTGAAGGATTCTCATCAAATAAAGCTCCATTGTTCGATGAAACTAATTATTCATTTTGGAAAATCAGGATGCAGACATATCTTTGTGCTCTAGGATACGACATCTGGGAGTCAGTAGAAAGTGGATACACAATACCCGCCATACCTCCAACCGATGCTGTCGGTAAGAAACCATTTGAGAATAACTCTAAAGCACAGAATGCTATAATGTGCGGTTTAGTGGACAGTGAACTAATAAGGATCATGAGCTGTAAAACTGCAAAAGACATGTGGGACAAACTGAAGAGCATTCATGAAGGAGACGACAAGATCAAGGAAGCCAAGCTACAAACGCATCGAGCTCAGTTCGAAGCATTAAGAATGAATGACGATGAGAACATAGAAGCCTATATGCTGAGAGTCAATGGAATCATTACTACGATTAGAGGACTCGACGAGGAAATGGAAGATGCGATCATCGTGAAAAAGGTACTAAGAACTCTTCACAAAAGATTTAATTCTAAAGTTTCTGCTATAGAAGAAGCTAAAGATCTCAATACTTTTAGCATGGATGAGATGCATGGTTCTTTGACTGCATACGAAATGAGAATAGGACAAGCTAAGCCCACAGACAGAGAAGCTGCTTTTAAAGCACACAAAAATATAAAAACTAAACAAGAATCTGAGGATGAAGAGACATCGGATGAAATGGAAGCTAACTTTGTTCAAAAACTTATAAAGGGAAAAGGAAAATATAGAGGAAAGTTACCGTTTAAGTGCTTCAACTGTGGAGGCATCGGGCACTTTGCAGCTAAATGTCCAATGAATGAGAAAACCAAAAATGATGAAGGGTCACACCAAGAAAAAGGTGACTGGAAGAAGAAACCAAATTTTAGAAAAAGCAACTTCAAGAAGAAAAGTTTCATATCCAAGAATGTCAGCTCTTCTGAAGAAAGCTCGGGTGAGGATTCTGAAGAAGAAACAGGTGAAGCTCTGTTCATGGCATTTGAAGAAGAAAAAATAGAAGAAAAATAGGAAGGTGATGAAAACCTTAAGGATGAGGCTGAAGTATATCTAGAAGGTGAGTTGGTTGCTGCACTTGAAGAGTTGAGTACAGAAAGGAAAAAGAATAAAAAGGTTTCAAGAAAGCTAGAGGATGCCAATGACATAATAAATAGTTTGAAAGTACAGACAGAAGAATTTAAGAAAATGTCTGAAGAACTCGAAGTACAATTAACCATGAAAATAGATGAGTGCAGCAAACTGGAAGAAGAGATTGTTATTTTAAGAATGTGGCTAGAAGAAAAGAATCAAAAATTGAGTTGCTATCACAAACTTGAAGGAAGTTCTATGAAGCTTGAAAAGATTATAAATAGTCGGGAGGACTACAGGCATCAAATTTGGCTTGGGCTTTGTCGAAGGAGAATCGTCAAGTGGATCAAAGGCCATAACTATAGAACCAGTAAAGAAAGAAGATAAGATCAAGGTTGATCAAGGAAAAATGAATCATGCAAAAGAAAGCAACAATGCCAGGCATGAGAAGAGTGCTGACAATGAGGGATTCACAAATGTCACACATCAAAGGAGAAGAAAATTTGTGGCTCCTACTACAAAATGGCAAAGACCAACTCCCAAGTTCAATCATTCCTTTTTTGGTTATTGTTTTAAATGCAATACTTACGGTCATAAGATTTCAGACTGCATTTATAATATAGGACAAAGAAATTTCACCAGTAGAAATGTCTTTTCACCCTTGATGGATTATGCAGTAGAATGCTATAACTGTCATAACTTTGGACACATTGCAAGAAACTGTAGAAGCACATATGCAACAAATAAATATCAGGGAAGAAGATCTCAACCAAATAGTTTAAGGCAAAACAGAAAATTCCCAGAAAAACATGCACAGGCCACTGACAAAGAAAAGTCTAAACAAGTGACAAAAACTGTAGCCAAACCAGAGTGGAAAGAAAAGGAGCGACCCAAGGAAGAAAAGGAATCCTTGATTGTACAGACAACATTCAAAGCACAGAACAAATCTGCACCATGGATATTGGATAGTGGATGCTCCAGTCACATGACAGGAGATAAACAAAAATTTGAAAAGCTACAGAAATATGAAGGGGGCTCTGTAAAGTTTGGAAATAATGATGGAGCCAAGATAGTTGGCAAAGGATCAGTCAAGATAAGTGATGGAAAGATCAATTCCAAAGAAGTTCTGTTTGTGATTGGTTTGAAGCACAACTTACTGAGCGTAAGTCAAATCTGTGACAGAGGTCATGAAGTCATTTTTAAGAAGCAGGGTTGTGAAGTCAGAAAAGCTCACAGTGGGAAGTTGATAGCTAATGGATCGAGGACTTATGGAAACCTGTATACTCTCTCAGAGACTTGAGAAGGAGCATGTTTGATTGGACAGGAAGATGAAAATTGGCTGTGGCACAAGAGGCTCGGTCATATTAGCTTTGACAATCTGGTAAAAATAAGTTCAAAAAGGGCAATAAGAGATATACCCACCATTGGCAAACCATTAAATAACATCTGTGCTTCATGCCAAAAAGGGAAGCAAACTAGATCCACATTTAAATCAAAGGAATACTTCACCAACAAACCTTTAGAGCTAATACATACTGATTTATGTGGACCCATGAGAACACAAAGCATAAATGGTGACAAATACTTTATGTTGTGCATAGATGATTATTCCAGGATGACATGGGTACTATTTTTAAAGCTTAAATCAGATGCCTTTGAAATGTTCAAGACTTTCAAAAAACTGGTTGAGAATCAAACAGGAAAAAGAATTAAATGCTTAAGATCAGATAGAGGAGGAGAGTTTATCTCAGAGGAGTTTGTAGAGTACTATCAAAAATATGGGATCAGAAGACAGTTTTCAGCAGCAAGGACACCTCAGCAGAATGGTGTTGTTGAAAGAAAGAACAGGACAGTGCAGGAAATGGCACGGACAATGTTGACAGAGAACAAAATAGCAGACATATTCTAGAAAGAGGCAGTTCATACTATGGTTTACATCCAAAATAGGTGCATGTTGAGGACACATGAAAGCAAAACTCCTTATGAGCTATGGTTCGGCAAAAAGGCAACAACAAGATACTTCAAAGTCTTTGGCAGCAAGTGCTACATCAAAAGAACTGAAGATAATCTTGGTAAGTTTGAAGATAGAGCTGATGAAGGAATTTTTCTTGGCTATTCGACAAAAAGCAAAGCCTACACATGCTATAACAAAAGGCTAAAGAAAATTGTGGAGAGTGCCGATGTGAAGGTTGATGAAGGTAGGGAACGAGAAATTAGCAATGAAGAAAAATACCCTATTTATGAAGAAGTTATTGAAGGAGATGAAGAAAAGGAAACAGAAGAGAATAAGGAGATTGACTCAGAAGTAGAAGAAAACAAGAAATTTAAAACAGGCAGCTGGCAGAAAAATCATCCTAGAGAGCAAATTATTGGGGACCCCACAGTTGGTATTCAGACAAGGAGAACAGTAGTAAGGAACTACTCTCTATTATCCAACATTGAGCCCAAAAATGTTGCTGAAGCAAGCACAGATGAAAGTTGGATGAAGGCAATTAATGAAGAACTAGATCAGATTGAGAAAAACAAAACCTGGGAGTTAGTACCAAGGCCGGCAAATAAAAATATAATCGGTACTAAATGGATTTTTCGAAACAAATTGAACGAAGATGGACAGGTTGTAAGGAATAAAGCAAGATTGGTCTGTAAAGGCTATGCACAAGTTGAAGGTATTGATTTTGAGGAAACCTTTGCACCAGTAGCTAGACTAGAGGCAATCAGAATGTTTTTGGCTTTAGCAGTTCATAAAAATTTCAAAGTATATCAAATGGATGTGAAATCAGCATTTTTGAATGGAAAACTGGAAGAAGAGGTTTACATTGAGCAGCCAGATGGTTTCCAACTCGATGACAATCCCAATTTTGTTTGCAAGTTAAAGAAAGCTTTGTATGGTCTGAAACAGGCACCCAGAGCATGGTATGCAAGGCTGGATAACTATCTTATTCAACAGGGGTTCAAGAAAGGTATGGTGGACAACAATTTGTATGTCAAAATAGAGAATGGCCATCTTATTGTACTTGTTGTTTATGTAGATGATATCATATTTGGCAGCAGCATGGATGAGTCTTGTAGAGACATAGCAAATAAAATGAAGAAAGAATTTGAGATGTCTATGATTGGTGAACTTTCGTATTTCCTCGGACTGCAAGTTAATCAAAGTGAAAAGGGCATTTTTATCTCTCAAGTTAAATATGTGAAAGAAATGCTAAAAAAATTCACAATGGAGGATTGTAAACCTGTTAGCACTCCCATGACAACAAGGTTGCAAGTTGAGCAAGGATGACAAATCTCCAGATGTTGATCAAACCATGTACAGATCTATGATTGGGAGCTTGCTGTATTTAACAACTACAAGACCAGATATCTTACAGGCAGTATGCATGGTAGCAAGATTTCAGGCTAGTCCCAAAGAGACTCATGTGACAGCTATGAAGAGGATCTTTAGGTACCTCAAGGGTACTATGGAGTATGGGTTATGGTACCCAAAAGGTAAGGACTTCACTCTTATTGCATATTCTGATGCAGATTGGGCAGGATGTATAGATGACAGAAAGAGTACCAGTGGAGGTGCATTCTATCTTGGAGACAGGTTGGTAGCATGGCACAACAAGAAACAAGAATCAGTCTCTCTATCCATAGTAGAGGCAGAATACATTGCAGCAACAACATGTTGTACGCAGATTTTATGGATGAGACAAACCCTGAAAGATCTTGGTATTAACTTCAAAGAGCCAATTTCAGTTAAATGTGATAATACCAGTGCTATTAACATCTCAAAGAATCTGGTTATGCATTCTCGAACCAAACATATTGCAATCCGGTATCACTTTTTGAAGGATAAAGTTGCGGAAGGTGAGGTTAAATTGGATTTTGTTCCAACTACAGAGCAAGTAGCGGATATCTTCACAAAACCATTGCCCAAAGAAGTTTTTGAGTACCTTCGGAGTAAGTTGGGAGTGGTCACATTTCCCAAGAATTGACTAGCAATCGGGAACACATTCTCAGGGGGAGCATTTATGCCTATGTTTATAGTTTTGCTCATATTCATGATTTTTGCTAACTATAACAATGTGTGTCTGAGAATGTTGTGCATAGACTCAGGGGGAGTCTGCAGCAGCCCTTTGGTATTATTGTCAAAGGGGGAGAAGAATTACAGGAAATTGCACATGTGTTGCCAACAATTCCAAAGGGGGAGATTGTTGAGCAAGGTGCGAAACAATATTGTCATTGTTGTCAACACAGACAGATAGATCAGTTGATGCAGTGGACAGGAGTTCAGAGGTCAGTCAGAGCATGTACAATGAATTTCCAAGAAGACAGAAGTGGCCCAGATTCAAAGGATCAAAGAAAAAGACAAGTAAGAAAACTATCATGATATCGCGACATGTTTTCTGTCATGATTTCATGACATATCGAAGGAGAGAGAAAATGCTGGCAAAACTATCATGATTTCGCGACATATCGAAGGAGAGAGAAAATGCTGGCAAAACTATCATGATTTCGTGACATATCAAGGAGAGAGAAAATGCTGGAAAAATGTCACGATTTCGTGACATGTTTCATTTTTGCGGTCCAAAGCGAAGAGAAAGAGGAGAGAGAAAAGATGTCACGATTTCATGACATGTTGGACGAAAGAGAAAGCGCAAGGAAAACTGTCATGATTTCATGACATGTTCGAAGAGAGAGAAAGCACAAGGAAAACTATCATGATTTTGTGACATGTTCGGAAAGAAGGTGCAAGCAAAGAAAATTATCATGATTTCATGACATGTTCGGAGAGAAGGCGCAAGCAAAGAAAACTGTCACGATTTTGTGACATGTTGAAGAGAAGAGGCAAGACGAAAAAGTGTCATGATTTCGTGACATGTTGGAAGAGGAAGAGCTTGGAAAGAAAAGTGTCACGATTTCATGACAATTTGCAAGAAGGAGTACGAAGAAAAGTGTCACGATTTCGTGATAGGTTCGAGAGAAAGAGCTTGCAGAGAAAAAGTGTCACGATTTTGCGACATGTCAGGTTTTCCGAAAGAGGAGAGAGAGGTACGGAAAAAGTGTCATGATTTCGTGACATGTTCTATTTTCTGAGGTCAAGGAGAGAAAAGGACAAGGAAGGAATGTGTCACGATTTCGTGACATGTAGTTTTCAGGGGAAAAAGAGAAGAGGACAAGGCAGCGAATGTGTCACGATTTCGTGACATGTTGTGTTTTCATGGGCGAAAGAAAGAAGAGGACAAGGCAAGATTGTGTCACGATTTTCGTGACATTTCATGTTTTCATGAGTGAAAGAGAGAAAAGACAAGGAGGAATGTGTCATGATTTTGTGACATTGTTCGTTTTCTGAGTGCAAGCCGAGAAAAGGACAAAAGGCAGAAAGTGTCACGATTTTGTGACATGTCATGTTTTTGCGGGTACAAGCTGAGAAGAGGACAAGAAGGTAAAAAGTGTCACGATTTCGTGACATGTCATGTTTTCACGGGTGCAAGCTGAGAAGAGGACAAGAAGGCAAAAAGTGTCATGATATCGTGACATGTCATGTTTTCATGGGTAAAAGGTGAGAAGAGTACAAAGAGATAGAAGTGTCACGATTTCATGACAGGTCGCTACAACACGATTACAGATAGTTAACTGAAGTAGAATGATAGTTACAGGGGCAGTTGTAGAGGAAAATCATGCAACCAAAATAAGAAGAGTCAACTAAAGTTAGTGTGATAGTTACAGGGGCAGTTATAGATAGAAATCATGCAGCTAAAATAAGAACAGTGAACTAGAGTCAGAACGACAGTTACAAGGTCAGTTATGGAGTGAATGCATCGAGCGATGGTTAAACTGAAAGTCATCAGTCGAAGACCAAACAAGAGACCATAACTATTTATAGGATGCATGAAAGAATACTGTGAGATAAAGGAAGTTAAATATAGAACTTTCTATTAATAAGCTGCATGTGAAAATATGGAACCTAAAAATAGAATCAGAATTCTGTTATAAAAGGGCAGTTGCGTGGAGAATTAGGTTGTCATTGAATGTGTGAAAGTGCTACCGAGAGAGGGTTAGAAGAGTGCTGTAAGAGAGCGACAAGAAGAGCTGTAAGTGTTTACTGTGTTTTGATAAATTGTAGACCAGTCAGGGTCTTGTAAAAGCGAAGGCATTCTTATGTCAATCTGATAGTTTCAAAAGTGCAGTTCAAGTTGGTGCTTGAATTAGGGGTTGGTGCTCCTTTCTGTTGGTGCAGATAAACCAGGGGTTGGTGCTCCTTCCAGTGGGTGTTGGTAAACAGATTGTAAAATTGGTGTTTTGCAAAGGCTGGATTTGGACCGTAGTCCAAGCAGTCATTCTTGAGGAGTAGCCAAATTGGTGAACCTCGTTACATTGTGTGTTGTGGTGTGCTCTCTTGTGATAATTGCTTTATCTGCTTTTTAGTTCTCTTTGCTTCAGCTTTAAGAGTTGTAGATTTGAATTTAAATAGCTACACTGATTCACCCCCCTCTCAGTGTCATTGTGAGAATATCGGTGCCTTTTGAAAGGAGATCTACAAGAGCAAAGAAACCTCTAGAGTTGGTTCACACCGATTTGTTCGGTCCTTTAACTCCCAACAGTTGTGGGGGTAAGAGGTATTTTCAATTATTTGTGGATGATTACTCACAAAATATGTGGGTATTCTTTCTTCAACTAAAATCTGAAGCATTTGGCTTCTTTTAGCAATTCAAGAAATTTGTTGAAAAGGAGTCAGGGACTTCTATAAAGACCCTCTAATTAGATCGAGGGGGGGAGTTCACCTCTAAAGAATTTTTTGAGTTCTTAACTAAAAATGGGATCACACGACAGTTGACTACTGATTATACTCCTCAGAAAAATGGAGTTGTTGAAAGGAGAAACTATTTCATCATGGAAATGGTTTGTTGCATGCTCACAGGAGCTAGAATTGGGCAATAATATTGGGCAAAAGCTGTCACCACAATAGTATATATGTTGAATAGAGCACCCACTAAGGCCCTACAAGGAATGACTCCATAGGAAGCATCGAGTGGTAGGAAATACTCCATCTCTCATCTATGCATTTTTGGTTGTAAAGCATTCATGCACATACCGAAAGAAAATAGGAAGAAGCTAGATGAGAAAACATTGAAGTGCATTCTTCTTGGGTATGATGAGCACTACAAGGGTTATCTATTGATTGATCCTTTAACCAAGAAGATACACATCAGTAGAGATGTAGTTTTTGATGAGGCTTTCACATTAGAAAACACATCAGATGTATACTTAGACCTTGTGGAAAATAAGGTTGAGAAGTCTCCTTCAGCCAAGGTTAGAGGTCCTTCTTCATCTTCTTCATCACCATAGAAGAAGAATCCAAAGTGGTATACAAGTACAATTAGAGACTCTAAGCTATCCACTCCACCATAATTGACATTGGATAGGCCTCATACTCGTAGCATGGCTCGACAAGAGAAAGCTACAACAAAGATTACTGGGGTTGATGATCTGTGTCAATCTTTTGAGGAACTTTCTATAGATCCAGAGAGAGATACAGAAGATATGGATATTGATGAGCTAGGGTGTTTATGTCCTCAATAGATGAACTTGCTTGCATCAGTGCAATATGATCTTGGTGAGCCTCAGTGGAAGGCCGCTATGGATGCAGAGGATAAGTATCTGATGAAAAAAAAACTTGGAAGCTTGTCGATCTGCCATACAGAAAGAATCCCATAGGCTGTAAATGGATGTATAAAGTCAATTACAAGGTATATGGGACAATAGATAAGCATAAGTCTTGACTTGTGGCAAAGGGCTATGCTCAAAGAGAAGGCATTGACTATAAGGAAAATTTTGCACCTACTGCTCGGATGACAACAATTCGAGTTCTTTGTGCTATGGCAGAACAATATGGGTGGAAAGTGCACCAAATGGATGTCAAGAGTCCCTTTCTAAATGGTGATCTCCAAGAGGAAGTCTACATGACTCAACCAAAAGGATTTGAAGTGGAAGGCCAACAACAAAAAGTTTACAAATTGGTCAAATCCTTATATGGTTTGAAATAGGCCCCTCGAGCTTGGTACATAAAAATGGATAATCACCTACTACATCATGGATTTAAGAGATGTCCGTCAGATGTAAACCTCTATTTCAAGAAGCAAGGCTCTAAAATAGTGTTGCTTGTACTCTATTTTGATGATCTTCTCATAACAGGGAGTTCAAAAAAAATGATATCTTCTGTCAAACAAGATTTGAGTGAATCTTTTGAAATGACAGATCTCGGACTTCTCCATTACTATCTTGGTCTGGAAGTGAACCAGAAGGAGCACTACATAAAAATGTCCCAAAAAAATATGCCAAGACACTACTAGAAAAATATTACATGACTGACTGTAAGCCGATGGTAACCCAAATGGAAATAGGACTTTAGTTATCGCGATATGACAAGTCACCTCAGGCAAATGCTACTCTCTATCATTAGCTGATTGGGAGTCTCATATATCTAACCAACACTAGGCCAAATATCGTATTTGTTGTCAACTATATTTTGAGGTTCATGTAGGAACCTAAGACTACACACTGTAATGCAGCAAAGTGATTTCTTCACTATGTCCGTGGTACAATGAAATATGGCCTAGAATACAAGAAGAACAACAAATTCTTCTTACAGGGATACACGGACTCCGACTATGTCGGATCATATGATGATCGTAAATCAACTTCAGGATATTTGTTTCATCTTGGATCTGGTCCTGTCTCTTGGCACAAAAAGAAGCAACAGGTGGTTGTTATCTCATCAACAGAGGTAGAATATCACATTGCACATGAAGTTGTATGCAAAGTGATATGGTTGCATTGCCTCCTAACAAGTATGGGTCTTCCATAAAAATCTCCAATACACTTGTTCTGTGACAACATGGATGTTTTGAATCTTGTTAATAATCCAGTGCATCATGAGAAAATGAAGCACATTGATACATAAGGCCACTTCATTTGAGACGAAGTACCAAAGCACCGAATCCAGCTTCAGTACATCTCCACCAATGCTCAAGTTGTAGACATATTCACTAAGGCACTTGCATGTGTCAAATTTGAATTGTTTTGCAACTCTCTATGTATTTAAAAATAATGGGGGGATGATAGTATAGCTAGTAGTTATATGTTTCCTAAAATATTGTAATATGGGGGATGTTAGAATATATTTCAATATTTCTTTCATTAGTTAATTCAATCCTAACGATCTTATATTGTTAGAATTGATTAATTTAGGCTAGTTGTTATTTTGTTACAACTGTGCCTATATTGGTCTTGGGTGGTTCCACAACCTTCGGACTAATCCTAGCCCTAATGTATTATTTATACTTCATCAAATAATTTAATTGTCATTTCGATTCCCACATCATTGTTATGTGAGACTTGTTTTTGGGCATTGTTGGAAATATTTTGAGTAAGTTATCATATTATTGGACTAGGGTTTGTGAGCAAGGGTTGTTTCATTGAGTGTTTGGATGAGTAGATTTTTTTGAGCCTAGTCAAGTGGGTGTGTGAAGTGATTGTTCAAGTTCCATAAAATAAATTATTCTATATTATGATTTGAAAATGTGATTGAGCATTGAGTTGAAATTGAAACATATTGAGTCTCTAACAATTCTCCTTATGTTTCTAATAGAGTTATTGAAAGTAATTGAGCATTGTGATAAGTATATAACATATTGAGTCTCTAAAAATTCTCTTTATGTGTCTATGAGATTGGACAAGTTTTGTGTGGACTTGTTGAGAAGATTTGAGGCAAGTCTTTGAGAAGACTTGTGGAAAAATTTGGTGTGAGATTTTGTGGAAGCTTACAATACAGATATTGAGAATATTTGGATAAGTTCTTGAGAGGACTTATTGAGCATATTGGACAAGTTCTAGAGAGGACTTGTGGAGTAGTTTTGAGCAAGTTCTAGAGAGGACTTGTGGAGCAGATTTGAGCAAGTTCTAGAGAGGACTTGTAGAGCAGATTTGAGCAAGTTCTAAGAGAGGACTTGTGGATAGATTAGTGTGAGCTTTTGAGGAAGCTTACAAGTCAAATTTAAAAAAAGTATTTGAGAAGGATTGAGAGCAAAGTTGATTGTTTGATTTGTTCAAATATTGAGTTAAGGTTTAGGGTAGATCCAATTGATTTGATTTGAGATTGAGTCAAGCTTTGAGTTAAGGCTTGAGGATAGATACTAAGGATATATTTGTGCTAGAACTAAGGACTATGTTTAGTGTAGATTTGAGAATAGATTTTGGTGCATATTTGAGGATAGGTTTGTGCCATACCAGAGAAAAATATTGAGCAAATTTGTGCTAGACCGAAGGACAATGTTTAGTACAGATTTGAGACAGATCTTTGGATGTGATAAAGAGTAAAGGATAGTAGTATCCAGTGGATAGAGATCCATTTGCTAGGGTAGTGAGGACATGTATTCTAAGTGGGTATAAGAGTCTTTAGTGGAGAGAGATCCATAAGCTAGTGTAGTGGAGGTAGTAGTCTTCTAGAGGATCACCAGCCAAAGCAGAGGAGGAGTTCTCTTGTGGATAGAGATCCATGAACTTGATTTAGAGGATTGGTATCTCCTTTGGATAGAGGTCCATAAACATTGTAATAGGGAGAGGATTCCCAAGATATTGATTGAGAAAATTTTAGTGAAATGTTTTCTTCGTGGAGTAGCCCACATTGGGTGAACCACGTAAATTACAATGTCTCTATTTTGTGTGGTGATTTATGCACTGCTTTGATTATTGCTATTGATATTGCTATCTATACATTGCATAATGTTGTTTAGGAAAGAAATGTAAAAGGTGGCCTTATACTGTTCACCCCCTCTCTTTGTATAAGCTTGTGTTCTTCAATTGGTATCAGAGTGGGTTCCTTCAGAAGATTTTAACAGCTTGAAGGAAAAGCTAACAAGAACACAATGGATTCTAAGAATGTGTCCTCAAATAATTTAGCACCAATATTTGATGGAAGTGATTATATATTTTGGAGTATGAGAATGAAGATCTATCTGATGACACTTGGCAATGAAATTTGGAAAAAAAATTGAATTTGGATATGATCCCTTAATAAATCCTCCTACAGATAAGGAAGGTAAGCTCCTACAGCATTACAATTCAAAAGCAATAAATACACTTTTGAGAGGTTTGCATAGAACAAATTCTATGAAAGTTATGCATTATCAAACTATAAAATAAATGTGGGATAAATTGCAAAATATATATGAAGGAGATAAGTGTGTCAAGAAAGCAAAGATGCGAAATCTCAAATGACAATTTGAATAATTAAGAATGAAGGATGAGGAAAACATTAATACTTATCTACTTCTAATTGATGAGGTTATTAATTCTATGCAAGGAATTGGAATGAAGATTGATGAATCAGATGTTTGTGATAAAGTCTTAATAACTCTTCCAAAAAGATTCAGTGAAAAGGTTTTTGCTATGGAAGTAGAAATGGATGGTGATACTTTGACAAGAGATATGTTTCTTGGCATTCTTACAACACTTGAGATAAGAACAAAAGAGGATACAAATCCTTGTTTTGAAGCAATGAGTCACATGGTAGGCCTATGTGTGGTGCACCATATCAAAGAGTAGAACGTGACCTCCAGAGTATTAGTAGAATTATTTAGAAAAAATATGTAAGAATGGTACATATGCCTTCCTTCAAATTAAATCAAAATCTAGGACCAACTCATAGATCTATTGGTTTATGGACTAGGAGAAAAGTGTATGGTGTGTCTCTCGTAGAAAAATTGGCCACCATCAAGAGAGCACCCATGGATACCATGAGTGATTTCAATACCCAGTTTTATAAAACCTATTACAAAATCCCATATGGAATTTTCTCTCTTATTGGCATGGTATTTATTTATTATATGAAAGCTATTAATTTAGAAATAATCATGATGATCAGGTATAAGTAGGTAATTCTATATTGATGGTATATGGGATAGTCATTCAAGAAAAAAATGACCTAATACGAATAGGTAGGTTAGAACCTAGACCCCCTATTCCTCTATTTCCAAACATTAAACCTCCTTATCAACCACCTTCAATAGTTTAGTCCACCACTTTCTAGACTACTCATCTTATAAACCTTGTAAAGGCTTAGAATTCTCTCCTTGCTTTGGAATACACCTCTACAAGTCCTTACTCCATTTAGCTAGATGACAAAGAACTTGCTAATTATAGTCTCTAATGAGGTCATATACCTTAGAAGGTAGTAGAATGCATAGAGGTTTCAATATCAAAATAATTTAAGACCTTAGTTTTATTAAAATAGTCAAGGTTACAGATCTTTGCCAAATGACCAAAGGTATTAGAGCTCTAATTTCTAGCCTAATAGGAATGCAAGGCAGCCCTAAAAATCCAATCAAATATTGTGTATGTATAGCTCCCATAGTAATAAATACCCTCTAACATAGTTAAGGATATAATTACCACAAAAAAAAAATGTGGAATATCCCAACACATTGTACTACCCCTACCTCAATGCATATCCTTCCAATGCTTATTCTAAAAATAATTCTTAGTAGATTATAATAGTATTTATTAGAGCTACACATAATCAACCACCTTCTAGTTGCCTAAGGATTGATTCATAAGTATAGAGCCAACCCCCTCAAGACTAATCACAAAGCCCTCTCCTAAAAACAAGCTCCACCCATCCTAAGTATACCTTGATGACTTGGGATGAGGAGGAGGTGTATGCTATGTTTGATAGAGTAGGTATGTTAGTGCTAGGTAAGCCACAAGTCCAGTATGATTACATGACAAGGTTAAAGAGAAAGGCGTTAAAGGAGCAAGTTAAGGCTAATCAAGTGGGTCTTAATGGCCAAAGTAGACTATTTGATCCTAGAAAATGCATTCTCCTCTGGACACACCTAATAAAAATAGGAAAACCCCCCTAGTGGTTGGTAATATGCGTCCCTTAAGCTCCAAGGTAACACACAATAATTTCAAAACTAGCTAGATCTCCTCAACCTACTATAGAGATGCCTAGACCTTAATGGATATCGAACATAGATTAGAGGGTCTAGTTTATCTAATCATTTAATGTGGTAGACCATATAAAAAATATATTATGGCCATACCTCTATAGTATGTATTGTCTATGCTCGATTAGATGAGATAATTGGAGGAAGCTATAGAGAGACAAAAGTATCTATGTAAGAAAAAGTTACATGTGGACCTACAAATGACTGGCATAGAGGTAGACCAGACCATACCTATGCTATTTTACCTAATTATAATCTATGATGATAATTGATTTTTAATTGCATGGTATATTCTAGGTCAAGTACTTTGATCATGCTCAAAAAGTTAGTAGATGCACTAGGGATGGAATATGAACTTGTTAATAAATGGGTAGTTTAGCTAGATGGGAATCCTATTCATATTTTTTGATTAATGAGGAGCCTTATCCTAATGCTACATGCTTGCCAAAGCCACATAGTCCATCAGGATATAGAACTGTTTGAAATTTCAACTACTTTTGGTATTTGTTTATCAAGGGACTTCACTGCTAAGATATGAGTCTATCTATCTCTAGATTGGACTCACATGCTACTCAAAATAATATATGAGACTAAGTTAAAGATTCCATCATAACTCCTTCATATCCATCATATGGAACATGTTCCTTTGATCAAGTTGGATGCCAATAAAACCTACATTATAAAGGAAGAGTAGTCTAGATTAAATATCAATGAAGTCTGCTCCTTTATTCTTGATTATTAGATGGACCAGTAGGAAATCGAGATATAGGATTTAGATCCTTATGAGGTATTTGAGAAAATAGGTATAGGGACTTGTATAATTCAAGAGAGAAAACCCATATCCCCAAGATAATTAAGTCCAAAGAAGACTTGATGAGTGTATGAAGATTATTCTTCTATGGTGATAAAAACAAAAGAGGATCTAGTATTGGTGTTTGTTTGATTTTACCTAGGGGATAATATATTGCAATCATACCGATTATAATTCAACTGACTGAATAATATCACCAAGTATGAGTCTTTGGTGCATGGCCTCCACCTTATATAGAGACTTCAAGCTATTGCAATGTTTCTATGGTATAGAGCTAGTTATTAGATAGATAAGATCCTAATACTTAGCAAAGAATAAACTAACGAGGTATTATAAGCAATGGGTTTAGGATATGATTGAAGATTTTTATGGTATATATTTCAAAGACCTCATAAGGACTCAAAAGGTAGATGTTGACCATATGGTAGTTATTGGATCAAAATTTGATCTTGTGAGTTATCTAACACAAAACCAACAATACATGAAATTGGTGGCGAGTCCATCCATTTATGATAATAATGTACACTAGAAAGTGTTTGATAGTGATGAGCATATTATTTATTTCATTCAATAGATATCTAAAATCGTTGAAGAGCTAAGCGCCAATACCAAGGAGGCATATGAAGATTAAATTATATAGCTAAAATCCAATAAGATTTCAAATGGGCTAGTCACATTGGAATCTTTGCTCAATATAGATGACCAATTCAAAGGAAATAAATGGATGACAATTGACAAGGAAGACTATCAAGAGATAAAATCCATCCCAGGGTGAATATTAAAGATAGGTAGAGTATCTACTTAAGAAGAAAAAGAATCTCTAATCCACCTTTGCCAAAAGTATGATGGAGTGATAACATGGAGCTATGAAGACATAATAGGCCTTACACACTTTGCTATGCTTGTCTAGTTGGATGTAGTGTAAATCCTTGAGGATTCCCTTGAGATACCTATGATCCAATTTAATTTATCATTTATTGCATATTCTAAGCAAAGTTTATATTTAGGCCTAATTACCCTATAGGAGCTAAGGGTTGACCTAGAGGGATGTTGGAAGAATTCGATAAAGTAGACCTAGATGGGATCTAAGCCAACAGAGTACTTTTAGGATGGATGTTTTACATATTAGAAGTTAGAATTGGGTTATATAATCAACTAAAAAGGAGTAAGTTATTCATAAGGTAGTTTACATCAATCAATATCCCATATAGAGGATTAGTATAAGCCAAGGTAGGGACTAGGTTGGATAGTGTTTGGTTCACTAGAGTTAATAAATAGCTCATTAATTGGCTTGAGTAATCAATTTATGATGCCATGAGGCTTTAGATAATTGGGTTAGCCATTAGGATTTTTATTTTTGATAATACAAGATTGGATACCATAATCACTTAAAACTCATCCTCTTCATGCACCCATGAGGTGGTTTGTTCTTTCCTCTTTTCTTTAGCATTTCTTCAATGGTACATAATGATGTCTACCATTGGTGATCATTTCCACTTTTTTTAGCCTTTGATTGTATATTCATAAGATTGCATGTAGGTACCTACATGGGAAAATATTTAGGGTCAAAATTTATAAAAATTAAATTTTTTGTCTATTGAGCAATTCACTTGCAAATTTAGGATAATTTACTCATAGAAAGCATTCTTGTAGAATGATACAAATAGAAAGATTCATTTTAAACATGCAAGTGATTTTCTTCTTATTTTTGAGCAATTCACTTGAATTTTCAAACTTAGAATTTTTTTGTAGAAAAAGAGTTTTAAGCAGATTACCTGGAATGAATCATCTTTGAGACTAGAGTGAATTGCCTTTCCATGAGGGATGGAGAAAGAAACTTGTCTTACCTTGAAAATTGCTTTTTAGAGTCAAATTAGATCAATTTTAGATCTATCTTGTATGGATTTTATGGTGTCAGGTTGAATCAATCACTTTTCACGAGCAATTCACTTATTGTTTTAAACTTTGAAAAAAATGACTTAAAATCTAGCTTAAGTTTTTTTTTGTGTATGGTAGATACACATACAAGGTAAAATTTGAGTTTTGATATTTATCAAATGGCATTGAAGATGTCATATTATAAAAAAATTAATATTTTAGGGATTATGTCAAAGCCACCATTTATAAAATACCTATAAAAATTTGAGAACAAATAACAAAAAAATTGAGAACTTTCAAGTCAAACTAATACTAGAACTAAAATATTTAGTCGATTGCCTTCATCATTCACTCTAGACTCAACCTATAAAAATGCAAATTTTGTTGAGTTAATCACTTGAATTTACCAAGCAAGCTACTCATTTTTTTTACCTTAGAGATTTTTTATCTTTGCCTAAAATGGAATGAATTACTCCAAATTAGAAAGTAAATTGTTTGATAATATTGACTTAGTCAATTACTTTGTCTATGGAAAATGTATTTTTGGCATGGAAACCAAGGAATGTAATGCAAAGACAAGGAAAATGAGGGTTTGGCCCACTATGTATGCAAAAAACTATGTTGAACTAGGGAGTTATCCTAACTTCTAATTAAGGTTTTACACCCTCAATCCAAGTTTCAACAAGGTTGGAAAATATTTCCAATGGATTATTTAGACCTTTGGATTTAGATTGGCTCCCTATAGTCCTTGTATAAAATCCTTACACTAATCTAAAATTAACTTGTATGAAAGTAAAGTGTGGAAAGGAAAATTACATAAAAGTAAAGTGTAAAATTATTTTGAAGTTCAGAGTGCAAGAAATTTAAAGTAAATATAGCTTTTACACTATGATTAGGATAGTGTTCAATCAACACATGATAATTCAAATAAATTTAATGTACAACCATTTGTTTTATTATGAAATTTATAAGTAAATAACAAGATGGGCTAGAAGTGTTGCAATTGCCATACGCTTAACAAACTAGGAGGATGTTTCATTTGATGGAATACCTATGAAATTACTAGTTTATTGCAACCTTATGAGTACAAAGTATAATATGGGTTTTATAGAGTATAAATTTGAATTCTCATATCCAAAATACGAATACAATGAGGTCCCTAGGTCCTTATTTATATCAACAGTTTACCCTTGAGTTACCTAGGTTGATAAAATATTACTTCTAGTAAAAGAAAAGATTTGGAGAAACTTTAGCAAAATGTTATGCCTCCAAATGTTACATACCTCTAATTATACCTTTAACATGATTGGAAGGATTAAAAATTACTTAGTGCGCCACTACATGCCAAAATATTTATTTTTGAAAGATTTGCCTTAAAATCCATGTCTTAATTTTACCTCTATAACTATTCAAGTGATTCACTCTAGTTTGACAAGAGAATTGTTCATATTTTATAGGAAAACCGATCATATTTACAAGTAGATTTCCAATTTTAAAAAGTGAATAATTCCTTTGAGTCAAAGAGACCCCTTTAGCAAGCATATAAATTTTTGGATCCAATCAATTATTTTTTGTCAGCGAATCAATCCTTGTCCACACTTGGTCAGATTTTAAGAAATTTAAGGATTTTTTCTTCCATATGATTCTTTGTTGCTACATTCTCCCTTAAAATTGACAAAAAATTGTAAAGGTAGTGCCAAAGTACTATATATTGGTACCTTATATGGAGGAAGGTGAAGCACTTTATTAGGACTTCACATCCAAATATTGAGCTTACCTTTAACAAACCTGTTTCCTAGGATTCTCAAGTTCCTTATATGATCCTAGGTGTTATGTCCCATATTATTGTGGTGACATGTTATCTATGGTTTTCTTATTAATTTTTTTTGTATTCAATGTTGTTGGTGTTTGGATTATATCCTTGATGCCCTAGTTCACCCTTAAATATAGATATTAGAGGTATAGGTCATCAAGTTTTACCTTTTACATTAACTTTAGGAATATAAATTTGTATTGAGTAATCTAGCATAGAAAGGATTTAATTTCATTCTCACTTAATTTTAGTATATAATAAAATAGTGTTAGATTTGAATGCTTTATTATTTTAACATTAGTTAAATCACATTGCTTATATTGGTTTTTACTAGCTAGTATGGGTAATATCAAATTTTTGTATAACAAACATTGATTTCAATTATGTTACAAGTCCCTACAAGAGCAATGTGTATCATTTAAGGAACATTAAGCATGGTTTTATGGGTGTGCAAGATAATTTAAATAAACTTGATCATTCTTTTAGATTTATTGACAAAATATTACAACTAAAGTTACACTTATTTGGATACTTTTGAGACATGGTATACAAAAGAGAGCATGGTGTAGGGATATGGGATGCTCTTCAAAAATATCAATTGCAATGTAATGCAATACATTTCATTGATTCAAAAAATATAGTTGAATGATGTAAAACTCATATGCACTACAATTCACAAGTGAAAGAAGCATCACTACAAACTCAAAGGTCTTTTTGGACTACAATTCACAAGTGAAAGAAGCATCGCTACAAACTCATATGCACTACAATTCACAAGTGAAAGAAGAAAAAGAGAAAACCATATAAGCATGGAGGTTTCTAGAGATTATGTACCTAGCTATGCAATAAAGGGGTACCAAAAGTCTATCATCCAATATTATAAGGAAGATAGAAAAGGGAAGAAAAATTCACCAAGTTCTAGAGCCATTGGAGAATGCATATCCAACCATGAAGAGGATGTACCCCCAAAATATTTCACCCGATATTGAGATGAGTAGAGGAGGACATAATTTATCTAAGTCGACTTCTCATAGAATGGAAATTGACAACCAATGATACAAAGAGGTGTAGAGTGAACTTGGGAAGAGTATCAAATTAGGAGTGCATTGTTCAAAGGAAGAGATCAGTAAAATTATGAACCTATGCAAGGAATTCAATGACATCGTAGCTTGGACCTATGATGACCTCAAAGTATACAACAAGGAGACCATAAAACATACCATTGAGCTCATATCGGATGCTAAAATTTTTTGACAAAAGCAACGACCAGTCAATTCAAAAATAGAAGCTTTGATGAAAGAGGAGCTATTGAAGCTCATAAATGCTAGAATCATCTATTTGATCAAGTATTCTACTTGGGTTGCTAATTTAGTGATAGTGAGGAAGAGAAATAGAGACATTAATCTTTGTGTGGATTTCTAGAATCTAAATAAAGCCTCATTGAAAGATCATTATCCACTTCCATAGATATATTAGATACTACATATTGTATCCAAAGTTGAAAGATCCTCCTTGCTGGATGGATTCTTTAGTTTTGACTTGGTATGAGTCCAAGATCAACACCAGTATAATACTGCATTTACCAAGTGGGTTACCTTTGATTATCAACAAATGTCTTTTGGCTTGTCCAATGCCAGTGCTACTTTTAAGAGAGTAAAGGATCTAGATTTTGGGGAATTGGTCAACATAATTATAGTTATTTATCTAGATTATATGACTATATTCTATCATTAGAAATAAAATCATGTTGAGCACCTCTGTCTGGTGTTTGAAAAGTGCAGGGATTTTGGGATTTCATTAAACCCAAATAAATAAATATTTTTTATGCAAGAAGGAAAGTTGTTAGGGAATGTTGCATCTAGAATAGGGCTAGCTAATGATCTATATGGGGTATAAGATATTGTAACCCTTACTCTATCACTAAATAAGAAAGGGATTCAATCATTTTTTGGGTAAATTAACTTTGTGCAAAAAATTATTTTAGATTTTTCTCAAATAGGTATTCCCATGATTGAAATTCTTAAAAAGGAAATGGATTTTAAATGGATAGATATTTGAAAAGGTGCCTTCAATAATATAAAATAAGTAATAGCCCAAGCCCCTATACTGGTTAATTTGGATTACTCTAAGTACTTTACCCTTTATGTATTTGGAGTAGAAGAAAGTTATGTTGTTGTTCTTACTTAAAAAAAGGAGGGGAATGAAGAACAACCTATAGCTTTCTTGAGTCAAACACTACATGACCATGAAAAAAGATACAAATTAATAGAAATATAAGTCTATGCAATAATGAAATATTTAAAGAAATTTAGGTATTTTGTCTCTTAGAGCAAGACCTTGGTATATGTGGTGTATCTGGATGTCTGAGAATTTGTAATTCAAGGATAACTAGGTGATAAGAGATCTAGTTGGATGACCAAAATTCAAGAGTATGATATTGAAATCAAGCCAACCAAACTTATAATAGGTAGATCTATGTCAACAACTAACAAAGTCAACAATGCAAAATATCAAAAATTTTCTAGAAGAAGAGTTGGCTCAACTGAAAGGACAAACAACAACCCCAAACACTTGGATTGAACATTTGATGCACAATTTTAATTCTAAAAAATATTTGGATGGTCTAACTGCATCTTAGAGATGCAAATATAGGATGTAAGCAAGGAAGTATGCACCAATTGATGGCATATTATACCAGAGAAACTTTGATGGAGTATTGTTGAGGTGTTTGCATCTATGCGATACAGAGGGGGTCCTCAAGGAATTTCATGGTATTTTTTTAGGCAAATATTTCTCTAGATATACCACTCAGGCTAAGATTCTAATGTTGGAATATATTACAATATTTGGTATATGTCAATATACCACCTTGGGTACATGTTTATATTAGGAGTGTGTCTTAGATTAGGGTTTGAGTATTTACTTTATACAATGTAACAAATGTACAATTATTATTAGAATATGCAATGATGTAAATGTGCATGTTGTCCATGTGTACATGAGTCTATAGAATATGAAGATGAAGAGTCATAAGTAGGTGGAAGGCCAAGAGTCACATTCCATTATATATTAGCCTTTGTTGAAAAAAAAGAGAAGATGAGATGATAGAGAGCATAGAGTAGAGTAGTAGATACAATGTAGAGCATGTAAGAAGTATGAAGAGTTTAAGATCTCCACATATTGTATGAAGATACTATTTTGGTGAGCTTTCATTAATGGTAGTTTTTTGAGTTATTGCAAAAGTTTTTTATGAGTTTTACCTGCTTAGTATATTTCCATTATAATATATTTAATATTGCATGCTCATTTTATATCTTGTAGCTGATTTTACATTAAGTATTTAACATAAAAATCTAACATCTAAGAGTTGAATATTTTTGGTTAAAAATATTCTTGGATGCATTCAAGTTGGTTAAGAGCATGTGATAAGTTCCAAAGGTTCATCGACAACAAAAATCATTCGACAATGCCTTTATGACCAATAAAAATTGAAGAACCCTTTCAGTAGTGGGGGTTAGATTTTACTGGGATAATAAATTCCAAGTCATTAGTTAGACACAAATACATCATGACAACGATGAAATATTTTTCCAAGTGGATGGAAGTAGAGCCCATAAAACACATTGATCAAGATACAATCATTTAGTTTCTGGAAAGGCTTATCACAAGATTTGGGGTCCCAGCTACCACTGTTTTAGATAATATTGGATCATTCATCAGTTCTAGAACAAATAATTTTGCAAGGAAGTATGGCATATATTGGAATGCATCTTCCAATTATTATCCCTAAGGGAATGGTATTGTAGAATCTACCAATAATAATATATTGAAGATAATAAAGCACAATATTGAGAGCAACCCTAAAAGCTAGCATTTGCTACTCGATCAAGCACAGTGGGCTGATATAATAATGTCTAAAACTTCATTGAAGAAATCACTGTATACTTTTGTATATGGAAAGGAAGCAATGCTACCTATCAAATTGGAGATTTTGGCACTTAGGTTTATTAATGAAATGGATTTAGAGAATTTTTCAACCAATGGAGAAAAGGATGGAAAAATTGATCCAATTGGAGGAAAAACATAAGCTAACATACAATAACCTCTGTCATCACTAGATAATTATCAAACACTGGTTTGACAAGAGAGTTGTGCCTAAAGTATTTAGTAAGGGTGACTTGGTGCTTAAATGGACTATAGATTGAGCTAAGCGTAGAGTACATGACAAGTTTAAGTCTATGTGGTTTGGCCCATACACTATCGAGTGGAAAAATATGCAAATGCGTTCAAATAACGTGATTTAGATGATCATGTGCTACCAATTCCAATAAAAAGGTAGTACTTAAAGCACTATGTCTAAGAGGAGGTGGCATCATACTTGTACATATGTAAATATGAAATCTATACATATGCCTATATAGAAAGGCTATACTGTCATAATATGTAGCTCTAATGATTGACCTAAAATATTATAAATTAGCTACTGATTTTAGTTTGTCAGTATTCACTATTTTTTTATCATAATTTTTCTAATAGCCAATGATAATTCAAGAAAAAATTCCTAGGTGACAAATTGTAGTTCATGCACATTGCCTAGTTTCAACATTCTTTGAGACACTTTTGGCCAATAAAGAAAATGAGTGTAACATGCATCATTAATATTACAAAAGTTGATAATATCCACTAAGATTTGCTTAGATTGGTGTGACATCCTGAGCTAGAAATCAACATGGTAATAAATGTAGTTGTCTGTGGTAGTTAAGAAAATTCCAAGAGCAATGAATTGAGTTGCATGAGCAACCTATTCATAGGCTAAATTAAAATCTTATTGGATGGTGACACAAATATCAAAGTTGTGCATGTTAGAATTCTCTACAGACTTGCCCCTTCCTAGGCAAATATTCCTAGGAACACACAATCTTCTGCATGTAAACAATAATGGTCGTATACCCATTAAGATTTCAATTAGATGCTATAAATATTTCTTGAACCCAAGCTACATAAAATTTTTGTAATTCTTATTGTAAGGAGAGAGGAAAGCTCATAAGCTAAAGGATGAATGGTTGTAGAATATAAATAGAATTTACAAAAATAGCCCAAGGAAAGAAAAGTGAAGCTATACATAAGATATGTAAATAACTCTAAGATAAAATGGTAGGTATACATGACCCCATAATTATAGTTAAGTCAAAGCAAAAGAGTTTTTGAGAGGGTTCAAAATTTAAAGGGAAGAAATACTTGTTGGAACATCTAGGCAATATAACATGGAATTCAAGGTTGAGCAGATTCATACCTAAAATAGTGCACCCATGCCTAGATCTGGTGCAAGTAGTGGTAAAATAATACAACCCAAATATAGTTGTAGTTTGCAACTCAGGGTTTGAATGGTTATTTACCATATCAAAAGAATTGATAACTAAGGCTTTTGTAGTAGAGGATGTTCCAAGGGTCAACTTGAAGATAATAATATTGGAAGAGTAGAGAATATACCTGAATAAAGAAACAATAAATAAGTGGTTCATTGGACTGATTAAGAAAATATTGAACAATTATATAATGAAGCCAATAAAACTAGGATAATTCGAGCCCAATGCACAACCAATTCTGTCCATGCTAGTGGTCATGGTAGGGTTGAGAATAGATGCCCTGGTATACCCCTACAAATTGGGTTTAGCCAATGCTATTATGGAGGTTCATAACTATTATGGACAAGGGGCACATCCTCTAGTCATATTTGATTGGGATAAATTTCTAGCAAGGAGTATGCATGAGTAGTTAGTTTCCATGAAGAATGGAAAAAGTTAGGATTTCACATACCAATTGTATCTTGTCTGGCTCATGCTATTTCACATGTCCCTAGAGTAGCACAACATGAAATTACAAAAGGAAGACGAGAAGTGTAGAGCCCATCCTATTGTGGACTAGACCCATGTACTGAGAGAAAGTTATTCATACTAAGAATTTAACAAGCAATTCCTAGGACCAACTCTTGTTGTAATCTACAGAAGTTGCCCCCACCTTATGCCCAAAGCTATATTGAGAGAAAATAGATGATAATTAGGAGATTAGTTCTTTCTAGAGAAAGGAACCATTGTCAGGTTTTATGGTTTCTCGATCTATCCATATTTTTGGCCCTACTATGTACAAATTTTCCTTTTAGACTAGAATTTTGTAGGAAGATATACATGACAACTCACACTTTTGCTCGAGAGTCAAGAAGATCATGATTTTTAGGCTTCCCATAAAATTTTAATGCATTACCATGATAAATTGAGAGTTGAAACAATATTAGATCTTGGAAGGAAAGTTCGCTGCCCTACAACTACCAAAAGTGCTCCACATGTGGCACTATGACTCAGATGGTATTTTTAAGGTAAATTTGTCTAGCATAAAAAATAAGGCACCTCCATTTGAGCATGTATCAAATACAAATATTGAGATGTTCAGGAACCTAACAAAGGATGGGGTAGTATCATTCAAATTCATGGTAATGCAGGAGAGGCCATCATAGAGAACATGCTATGAGTTTAAGAAAGTTTACGACCTAGAGAGAAATCAAGACCAATGGATTAGCCCAAGCCTCATTGATAAAATTAAAAGGGAAAAAAATTATGAAGAGCATAAAATTGAATAATGGTGGATCTCAGGATGTGAGTGTGACCATATTAAGAAGGTCTTCCCAGATAAGTTAGACATGGATTCATCTCAAAATTTGACAAGAAATACATCAATTGGAAAAGGGACTATATCCTATCTTCCCAAAAGTAAAAATACTATCAAAACTTGATGAAGATAAAGAAGAAGAATATGAAGAGATAGAAATCTGACCATAGTCACAATCTCCCCTTATTACCAGTGATGTGGAAGCTGAAGAATAATCCCTATCTCAACTTTAGTAAGCTATATAAGAATATCTTCTAGAAGCTGAAGAGGTATAATCTATGGTGTATAATAGGAGGTCAATTACTCCTAAGAAATCTAGATCACAACCACTTCCATAGCCCTAATCACCTCGATGAAGCCCCAAAGTGAGAATAATTGAAAGGATCACCTAAGTCCTAGAAGTTTTGATACAAAAGAATATACAACCAAAAAACAATGGTTGCAAGAGGAATCAAAGCAAGCTACACTCAAAAGGTAGCAACTATAGTAGGATATTCAAAGTATTGAAGAAACATTTACACAAGTAGAGGATCAATAAAAAAAGGAAGGAGCTAGAGATAACAGTTGTCAAAACCACCCAAATGGAGGAGCCAAATTAGGAAGCACGAGGACAAGGTATGTTTCCCAATCCCTCTTTGAAGTTCTCTTAATCTTCTCAATCATTAGAAATTATCTCATCCATACCCCAATCACCATTAGAAGAACCATCACCCACTTCTCCATCACCACTAACACACCCACCATCGTTCACCCCTCCATCCATGAGCCATAGGTACCAAAAGGTGCAAGGCACCATCATTTTTGTGAAGGTAATGGCATCTTACCCACTTACGCCTATACCTACATTCCTAGCCACTCCCCTCCTTCCCCTCACTACTAATGAACCACTACCAAAAGTCTTCTCCATAATACAAAACATGGAGGAAAACCAAAAAAAATGGATGGAGGAAGAACATAAGAAACAACTACAAGAGGAGGAGGAAGCAATTACTTTAATGTATGACACACTAGACCCAATTTATGGGAAGAGGATAAAAGCGACTGCCTAGACCAAGGTCAAGAAGGTAGTATTAGAGATGATATCAAAAGACTAAAAATTGGAGACGAATAGCCATCACATATCTAAAATATCCAAGGTAGAAACACTCTAGGCTGTCCAGACTGATGAAGACACTTTGTTTCTACAAACCAGAAATATGGATAAGGACCTGAAGACCACCAAGAAAATATTGAAGCCCAAGAAGTTAAGCTAGGCAAGGAAAATATAGAGCAATATGCTCTAAAATATGAAATTAAATAACTAAAGAGAATCCTTGATAAATCCCCCTCTAAAAAGGAATTGCAACTAAGATATCAAAGAATCAAGGATTTGGAGGAAAAGTTGCAAATAACACAGGGGACAATGCAACAACAAAGTCTAGTACTATTGGATCTTAAGTCTTAGCTACAATAAGAAGAGGCTTTGGCCATAGTTCAGGATGAATTAGATCAAGAAATAGAGAAGCCCCATGGCCTAGAAATATTAGAATATTGGCTTAAGCAGATCATGAGCCATTATTGGAAAAATATTAAAGAGGTGACTCTACAAGTTTTCTCTCCTTTCATGGAAAAGGTACAAGAAACTATCCATATATCTTGAGAGGCTAAAAAATAATTTAATGGAGCCTAGAGGGACCTAATGAATACAATCATAGAAGCACAAGCATTCAAATAAATATTAAGGAACAGATAAAAGTATCCTCATATTGAAAAACAGTCTAACAAATATATAGAGTGAAAAATTACAACTCATCAAATTTATCATGCATCTGAGTTAATCTATGAGGAAGAAGAACTCTTTGCATTTCTTAGAAAATAATATGAATATATGAACAAAGTTAGTAGAGAAATCAAAGCTCTTGGTCCACCAAGCTTTTGAAGAACACAAGCTTATACTGAGAGGGGGGTGAACAGTATAAGACCACTTTTTACTTTTCTTTCCCAAACAATATTATGCAATGTATAGATAGCAATATCAACAGCAGTAATCAAAGCAATGCACAAATCACCACACACAATAGAGACACCACAATTTACGTGGTTCACCCAATGTGGGCTACTCCACGGAGAAAATATTTCACTAAAATTTTCTCAATCAATCTCTTGGGAATCCTTTCCCTATTACAATGTTTATGGACCTCTATCCAAAGGAGACACCAATCCCCTAAATCAAGTTCATGGATCTCTATCCATAGGAGAACTCCTCCTCTGCTATAGTTGGTGATCCTCTAGAAGACTACTACCTCCACTACACTGGCTTGTGGATCTCTCTCCACTGAAGACTCTTGTCCCCACTCAGAAGACCTATCCTCACTACCCTAGCTAATGGATCTCTATCCACTAGAGACTACTATCCTCTGATCTCTATCACCTCCAAAGCTCTATCTCAAATCTGCACTAAACATAGTCCTTCGGTCTAGCACAAATCTGCTCAATATCTATCTCTAGTCTGGCACAAACCTATCCTCAAATATGCACCAAACTCTATTCTCAAATATACACTAAACATAGTCCTTCGGTCTAGCACAAATCTATCCTCAATATCTATCCTCAAGCCTTAACTCAAAGCTTGACTCAATCTCAAATCAACTCTATTGGATCTACCCTAAACCTTAACTCAAGGTTTGAACAAATCAATCAATCAACTCTGCTCTCAAGCCTTCTCAAAGACTTATCTTAAATATGCCTTGTAAGCTTCCTCAAAATCTCACACTAATCTATTGCCCACAATTCCTCTCTAGAACTTGCTCAATAAGTCCTCTCAAGAACTTATCCAAATCTGCTCAATATCTGTATTGTAAGCTTCCACAAAATCTCACACCAAATCTGTCCACAAGTCTTCTCAAAGACTTACCTCAAATCTGCTCAACAAGTCCACACAAAACTTGTCCAATCTCATAGAAACATAAAGAGAATTGTTAGAGACTCAATATGTTCTACACTTATCACAATGCTCAATTAATTTCAATCACTCTCTTAGAAACATAAGGAGAATTGTTAGAGACTCAATATGCTTCAATTTCAACTCAATGCTCAATCACTTTCTCAAATCAGAATATAGAATAATTTATTTTATGGAACTTGAACAATCACTTCACACACCCACTTGACTAGGCTCAACCAACTCTACTCAACCAAACACTCAATGAAACAACCCTTGCTCACAAACCCTAGTCCAAGCATATGATCACTCACTCAAAATATTTCCAACAATGCCCAACAACAAGTCTCACATAACAATGATACTCATGTTCTTTTCAAACTCTAGTTCAAGTTCTTTGCTCAACAACTCACTTCAACAACAATGCTTATAAAATCTCAATCTTCACATAGCAATGATACTCAAACCCTAGTTCAAGTTCTTCACACAACCAATGGCTTCAACAACAATGCTTATAAAACAAGGTTTTAACAACAACTCTTTATTCCAGAAAACCTTGAAGCATTAACTCAACACATTCAATAGGAAACCCTAATCAAGTCCTTTTCACTCCAAACTTATTTTCTAGAAAACCAACCAATCAACTTAACTATGGAAGAATGTGCTCATACATTTTTCTTGATGATGAAGGAATCTCATAAATCTGCCACAACCATAAACACTTCTTTTCCAAGCTCAAAGAAATTATAAGATGATAAACTTCCTCAAAATACAATGTAAATATCAAGACACACATACACCTTATCACTCCATATTTAAGAAAACATTCATCAACATTTTACAAAAATAATACACCACTTACACCTTATAATCTCCCAATTAAAATAATATTCAATGCACTCTTCTTTTCAAGATAACTCAATGCTAGAAGTTCCCTCTATCCTTTTAAAACTTCAACAAATCAATGTGACACAAACACTTTATTAAAATAAACCTAACACCTTATTCCTCCAACTTATCAAAAATAATTTTCAACTAACAATCCTTTTAAGCAACCCTTTTAACTCCAAACTTTAGGCAACACACAAAAATAATAATCAAAATTTATTACCTTGCCTTGGAAGGGATTCGAACTCACAACGTAGCCTCAACCAACGCCCTAGCCATGGCTCCAACCACCGCGTGAGCTAGGCGCTCGCTTGGGGACTAAAGAGCACCACGTGCTCCAAAAGACTCCCGCCTTGCCTAGAAAAAATGTGCGCCTTTCCTTTGGTGCTTCCAACACTAATGCAACCACCAAAAATGTTGTCGCCACATTTCGAACGTAGGTCTCCTAGCGCCCAAACACTCTAACCATTGTCCTCTTGCCACTAGGCCATGCTGCCCAGTTGGCGCTTGGTACTTTGGCGTTGTTCCCCTTAAACCTTATTCATTGGCACTAAAACACAAAATTCGCTTCTCTTATTCCACACGAATTCAAACACAATTGCACGCATTCAATAATCGAGCAAAAGGATAAATTTTAATGCCTCTAAGGCATTGGTATATATATTGATTTCCTCCTTCATGCATACACGTCGATGCTCGAATTTCCTCCAAACTATTAGACGTCGACACTTTTTATTTTCCTTTAAACTTATTAATTTATAAATTATTTAAATTCATTTGAATTTAAATTTTATAAATTAATTCTTTAAAACCCTTTGGTTTTATTAAGGCCATCTCTCATTGTACAACTTTGTATAAATAATATTTATTTATAAAATTTAAATTCAATTTGAATTTAAATATTTTATCAAATAAATATTAAACCTTCCTTTAGCTTTGCAATAAGCTTCCTTGGGTTTTTATGAAAAACCTTTTAACTTATGCTTCCATATAATATTAAAAATATTATGAAGCCCTTTTACCTTTAACCTCTGCATTGTTCCTCTTGACCTTTGACATCATCAGTGGCTTATTCCTGGATATCAATGACAACTTTGACAACTTTATTTCTTGACAAATTCCTTGACATTAATGATGACTTCATTCCTTGACATCAATGACAACTTGACTTAATGACTCAAAATGTCCAACAATCTCCCCCTTTGTCATTGATGGCAACCCAAATTATTTTTACTAAAAACTTGGCTTTTTCTTTGTTCTACTCCCCTGGGACATTGCTCCCCCTGGCTCAATGCTTTCTCCTTTTTACTCAAATACCAAATCTCTCCCCTTACTCAAATCTCTCCCCCTTTGACATCAATGGCAAAGGGTCACCTTTGGGGCTCGGGGCTAAGAATGAGCCTCTTAGCTTAGCCCCTCCCCCACCTTCTCTTGAGGTGGTTAATTTTGGGGTGGGAGTATTTCTACTCCTAAAAAGCACTGTTCTTTACCTTTATCCTCTTTCCTTCTTATCTGATCCTTATGATTCCTCTGACTATTTCTTTCCATGTCCATGTTCCTATCCATGTCTACATTCCTATCCTGTTCCTATTCCTATTCATGTTCTTGTTCATATTCATGTTCATATTCCTATTCATATCCATGTTCCTGTTCCTATTCCTGCTTGATTCTGGAATGTCTGCTCTACACCACTTTGTTGTGTGACCATCATTATTGCACTTATAACACTTAATGTTATTATTCCTTGGAGGTGCAAATGTCTTAGGATTTCTCCTAGTGAAGCCATATCCTCTTCTATCATGAACCCTGCAATTCATTGCCTTGTGACCAAACTGATTACATGAGTAGCAATACCCATGGAAAAGTTATTTGTTCCCATATTCCTATATTTCCTATGTCCTGCACTATGAAGCCATGTGCCCAAACTTGTGACATGAAAAGCATCTTCCATTGAAGCCTCCTTGTCTTGACCTCATTGGTCTCCTAGTCTCTCTTGACCTATTCTGATTGTTGTTCCATCTGTATCTTCTTTGTGCATTGTTCCTATTCTTGTTGAACTCTCTATTGTCCAACTCATCCTCAGATGTCTCACTCTCTTTTACACTATCTTCTTCTGAAGTATCTTCATCTAAAGTTTCTTCTCCTCCAAAACTTGAGGTTGAATTTCCTTCCCATTTCTTTTGAACCTGTTCAAATCCAAGACCTGTTTTGCTTGATGTAGGCTTTTGTATCTTGATGAACTTATCCAAGTTCTTTGAGCTATTTTTGAACCCTTTTAGCTTGACTTTGGAGTCTTCTAAATCTTCTCTTAGTAGTGCCACTTCTTGTGCTAACTTTTCACATTCTAAGATCTTTGCTTCTAACTTATCTTTGAACCTTTTTGCCTTAGCCTTTGATTTTTCTAAATCCTCTATAAGCAATCTTCTCTCTTCATCACATTCTTGAAACTGAATTTCAAGTTTAGAGTGTTGCTTTCTTACCTTCTTTACCATTTCAAGAGCATAAATAAGTTCTCCCTTGAGATCATATCCATATTTCTCTGAATATTCCTCTATTTTTTTACCTTTGTCCACATCTTTATTTTCTATTGGCTTATCTTCTATAGGATCACCTACTTCTTCTTCTAATGCCATTAGAAGGTTTTCATCTAGTCCTTCAAGTGCATCCTCATATTCATCATCACTAAAACTATAACCATCCCTTGTACAACTATCTTCAAGATGTCCAAAGTTACCACATCTAAAACACTTGAGAATTACTGGAGTCCTTTTCTTAACTTGTTCTTTTTCTTCAATCATAAATAGGACTTCATCTCTATCATTATCTGAAAAACTAGCATCACTATCACTTGAGTACTTACTTGCCTTATCCGCATAGTAGCTCCTCTTTTGCCTTTGAAAGAACTTCTTTCCTTGTCTGCTTTGTCCATCCTTGCTTTTCTTTTGGTGCCTGTATCTTTTTGATTCCCTGTTCTTGTGATCCTATTTTTCTTCATCATTGTTATTCTTAGCTTCTTGACAGTCAGTTGCATAATGACCATACTTTCCATAATTGAAACATTTAATAGATCTTGTATCTCTAGATCTTCTTGAATCCTTATTCCTTCTGCCATAATTTGCTTCTTCATCATTGGATGACTCATTGCTTGATTCTGACTTCTTACCCTTTGTCTTCTTGATTGCTTTGAATGTTGCTTCTTTCTGAGGATTTGGTTCCTCTTTTGTTCTTATCTCAAATGTTGTAAGAATACCAAGCAACATATCTCTTGTCAAAGTATCACCATCCATTGACACTTCTATAGCAGAAACCTTTTCACTGAATCTTTTTGGAAGAGTTCTTAAGACTTTATCACAAACATCCGATTCATCAATCTTCATTCCAAGTCCTTGCATATCATTAACAACCTCATCAATTCGAAGTAGATAAGTACTAATATTTTCCTCATCCTTCATTCTTAATTCTTCAAATTGTCCTTTGAGATTTTGTATCTTTGCTTTCTTGACACATTTATCTCCTTCATATATATTTTGTAATTTATCCCACATTTCTTTTGCAGTTTGACAATGCATAACTTTCATAGACTCTATTCTATGCAAACCTCTCAAAAGTGCATTCATTGCTTTTGAATTGTAATGTTGTAGGAGCTTACCTTCCTTATCTATAGGAGGATTAATTAAGGGATCATATCCAAATTCAACTGCTTCCCAAATTTCATTGCCAAGTGCCATCAGGTAGATCTTCATTCTCATACTCCAATATATATAGTCACTTCCATAAAATACTGGTGCTGAATTATCTGAGGACACATTCTTAGAATCCATTGTGTTCTTGTTAGCTTTTCCTTCAAGCTGTTAAACTCTTCTGAAGGAACCCGCTATGATACCAATTGAAGAACACAAGCTTATACTGAGAGGGGGTGAACAATATAAGACCACTTTTTACTTTTCTTTCCCAAACAATATTATGCAATGTATAGATAGCAATATCAATAATAGTAATCAAAGCAATGCACAAATCACCACACACAATAGAGACACCATAATTTACGTGGTTCACCCAATGTGGGCTACTCCACGGAGAAAATATTTCACTAAAATTTTCTCAATCAATCTCTTGGGAATCCTTTCCCTATTACAATGTTTATGGACCTCTATCCAAAGGAGATACCAATCCCCTAAATCAAGTTCGTGGATCTCTATCCATAGGAGAACTCCTTCTCCTCTGCTCTAGTTGGTGATCCTCTAGAAGACTACTACCTCCACTACACTGGCTTGTGGATCTCTCTCCACTGAAGACTCTTATCCCCACTCAGAAGACCTATCCTCACTACCCTAGCTAATGGATCTCTATCCACTAGAGACTACTATCCTCTACTCTATGTCACCTCCAAAGCTCTATCTCAAATCTACACTAAACATAGTCCTTCGATCTAGCACAAATCTACTCAATATCTATCTCTGGTCTAGCACAAACCTATCCTCAAATCTACACCAAAATCTATTCTCAAATCTGCACTAAACACAGTCCTTCGGTCTAGCACAAATATATCCTCAATATCTATCCTCAAGCCTTAACTCAAAGCTTGACTCAATCTCAAATCAACTCTATTAGATCTACCCTAAACCTTAACTCAAGGTTTGAACAAATCAATCAATCAACTCTGCTCTCAAGCCTTCTCAAAGACTTATCTTAAATATACCTTGTAAGCTTCCTCAAAATCTCACACTAATATATCCACAAGTCCTCTCTTAGAACTTGCTCAAATCTCTCTACAAGTCCTCTCTAGAACTTGTCTAATCTCTCAATAAGTCCTCTCAAGAACTTATCCAAATCTACTCAATATCTGTATTGTAAGCTTCCACAAAAGCTCACACCAAATCTATCCACAAGTCTTCTCAAAGACTTACCTCAAATATGCTCAACAAGTCCACACAAGAACTTGTCCAATCTCATAGAAACATAAAGAGAATTTTTAGAGACTCAATATGTTCTACACTTATCACAATGCTCAATTACTTTCAATCACTCTCTTAGAAACATAAGGAGAATTGTTAGAGACTCAATATGCTTCAATTTCAACTCAATGCTCAATCACTTTCTCAAATTAGAATATAGAATAATTTATTTTATGGAACTTGAACAATCACTTCACACACCCACTTGACTAGGCTCAACCAACTCTACTCAACCAAACACTCAATGAAACAACCCTTGCTCACAAACCCTAGTCCAAGCATATGATCACTCACTCAAAATATTTCCAACAATGCCCAACAACAAATCTCACATAACAATGATACTCATGTTATTTTCAAACTCTAGTTCAAGTTCTTTGCTCAACAACTCACTTCAACAACAATGCTTATAAAACAATCTTCACATAGCAATGATACTCAAACCCTAGTTCAAGTTCTTCACACAACCAATGGCTTCAACAACAATGCTTATAAAACAAGGTTTTAACAACAACTCTTTATTCCAGAAAACCTTGAAGCATTAACTCAACACATTCAATAGGAAACCCTAATCAAGTCCTTTTCACTCCAAACTTATTTTCCAGAAAACCAACCAATCAACTTAACTATGGAAGAATGTGCTCATACCTTTTTCTTGATGATGAAGGAATCTCATAAATCTGCCACAACCATAAACACTTCTTTGCCAAGCTCAAAGAAATTATAAGATGATAAACTTCCTCAAAATACAATGTAAATATCAAGACACACATACACCTTATCACTCCATCTTTAAGAAAACATTCATCAACATTTTACAAAAATAATACACCACTTACACCTTATAATCTCCCAATTAAAATAATATTCAATGCACTCTTCTTTTCAAAATAACTCAATGCTAGAAGTTCCCTCTATCCTTTTAAAACTTCAACAAATCAATGTGACAAAAACACTTTATTAAAATAAACCTAACACCTTATTCCTCCAACTTATCAAAAATAATTTTCAACTAACAATCCTTTTAAGCAACCCTTTTAACTCCAAACTTTAGGCAACACACAAAAATAATAATCAAAATTTATTACCTTGCCTTGGAAGGGATTCGAACTCACAATGCAACCTCAACCAATGCCCTAGCCATGGCTCCAACCACCATGCGAGCTAGGCGCTCACTTGGGGACTAAAGAGCACCACGTGCTCCAAAAGACTCCCACCTTGCCTAGCACAAAAATGTGCGCCTTTCCTTTGGCGCTTCCAACACTAATGCAACCACCAAAAATGTTGCCACCACATTTCGAACGTAGGTCTCCTAGCGCCCAAACACTCTAACCATTGTCCTCTTGCCACTAGGCCATGCTACCCAGTTGGCGCTTGGTAATTTGGCATTGTTCCCTTTAAACCTTATTCGCTGGCGCTAAAACACAAAAGTCGCTTCTCTTATTCCACACGAATTCAACACAATTGCACGCATTCATTAATCGAGCAAAAGGATAAGTTTTAATGCCTCTAAGGCATTGGTATATATATTGATTTCCCTCCTTCATGCATACACGTCGGTGCTCGAATTTCCTCCAATATTTTAGACGTCGATGCTTTTTATTTTCCTTTGAACTTATTAATTTATAAATTATTTAAATTCATTTGAATTTAAATTTTATAAATTAATTCTTTAAAACCCTTTGGTTTTATTAAGGCCATCTTTCATTGTACAACTTTGTATAAATAATATTTATTTATAAAATTTAAATTCACTTTGAATTTAAATATTTTATCAAATAAATATTAAACCTTCCTTTAGCTTTGCAATAATCTTCCTTGGGTTTTTATGAAAAACCTTTTAACTTATGCTTCCACATAATATTAAAAATATTATGAAGCCCTTTTGCCTTTAACCTCTGCATTGTTCCTCTTGACCTTTGACATCATCAGTGGCTTATTCCTGGATATCAATGACAACTTTGACAACTTTATTTCTTGACAAATTCCTTGACATTAATGATGACTTCATTCCTTGACATCAATGACAACTTGACTTAATGACTCAAAATGTCCAACAACTTTTGGGATAGAAACAAGAACATTTTTATGGAGGAAGAGATCATTAAGCTACTAGATCAACAACTCCAATATGAAAGAGAGGTTGAGGCACTATCAGAACCACTGGTAGTAGAAAAATATTTCACGATATTATTTAAAATATCTCATCTCCTAGCCAAATTAGAGGAAATGAGTAGAAAATATAGCACCTCCCTTTATAGGAACCATTGTAGATTGAAATTTTTGTCTAAACTCAAAGGGATTCTAACACCTTCTACAAAAACCTAGAATAAAATATGCTAAGTATTTTAGATCAGTGTAACTCAACCCATTGCTCATCAAGGTGAATCATCCAAAGAAACATCATAAGTGTGATCACAATACTATAAAGATATAAACCACTCTCCAGAGGGAGAGGATGAACAATAATGAGGACTAAATACTAGTTTTTGGTACTATAATAATTTTACACTTGTACAGTTGTACTATAGTCCTTATAAAAATTATGACTTCATAACCCATTGGATCACATCAAGAGAAAGAAGTGGAGGTTACACAAGCAAAACTAATAGAGAAACCATATGGAAACCACAACAAATTCTGTTAGGAAGAGTAAAGCAAAAAAAGTATAAAATGGTACAACTATTAGAGATCTAGTTTGATGGGAAAGATCTATTAAGACACAAAAACGTCAAAATCACATAAGACATCCAAGTAGCAATCATGATGCAATTATTAGATGGCATAAGTGAAATTTAGGGCTTACCTTTATATAAGACCCAAAAAATTACCTACATTCAAAGCAATACTTTTCAATGCAAAAAATAAGCCTGAAGGAGATAGAGAGGATCTGCAGAATGGAGACGTTCTTTTTCAACTGTGTCAAGAAGAAAATAAAGTGTAAAAGGGGTAGAAAGCAAAAAATAGTGATTTACTAAGGTATTTGGCCTGGACCTGAAGCAACAACTAGCTATGGTCATGTTTGCTCAGTGAAGTACAATTTTATGGGGATGTCCCATTTTTTGGGTATCCCTATGTACCATTTTTTCTTCACCTTTTCTATTTCTATTCATATTTACACCTATAATTTGTGTCACAAACTCTATTTTTGCATCTTTGCTAGGTTTTCTGGGGATGTTTATTCTCCAGGTATCCCCATGTACCATTTTTGCTTCATATTTTCTATTTCTTTCTATGTTACAACCTATAAAATTTTCCACAAAATCCATCATCCACAATGTTGTTAGTATTTTATTTCCTCTTTTCTCTACATAACACCCCTATCCTTTTTCTTGGGCATAATTTTTGTATCACTAATTTGATTTCTATCCACGCAAGATTTTTTTCACTTAGTAAGCAGCTATAGGCTTTTTTTTTTCTTGAGGTCTTGTCTAAGAGATGATGTCTCTATCTTTATCCTTGATAATATCCCATGCAGTACCTTTTTACCTCTTTTTACAGTTCATTTTTTTTTATCTACATATACTCACCAAAATCCCCTATGAATCACCAAGAGTGTGGGTAATTTTGGTCATCTCCCACATGCACTTTGGTTGAAAGTGCAAAACATAGTATCAAAGACCCAAATAGCCAAGTCTAGATGAGGCCAAACACTTTGTTCCCATGCATTCTAGGGATGAATCCTCTAAAATTGGGCATTGGACAAAAGATAGAGGAAACTAAAAATTATCTAGGTTTGGAAACTGTTGGATATTTTTTACCTAGGTGATTGAAAGGTGGGTCCCAAAAATATAGTGCCTAGGAAGAAACAAAGGATGAAAACTACTAAGTCTTGTAATAATCGAATATTTTGTACCCCAATTAGAGGTGGATAGGTGCCAAAATTTTATTGCTTGATAAGAAGTGAAAAATTACCAAGTCAAGTGCTCGTTGGAGATTTTATGTCCATACATCACAGATGGTCCACAAGTCTTCGATGCATGCTTGAAGGCTAGACAGGAAAAAATTCGTAAATTCTAGGAGCTACTAGAAGTTTTATACCATGAATAGGAGTAGGCAGGTACAAAAATCTCATTGTTTGATAAGAAGAAAAATAAATTAACATCTAAGTATGGAGGCCATTGAGGATTATGTACCTATCCACACAATAAAGGGGTACTATAAGTCCATCACCCAACATTATAAAGAAGGCAAAAAGGGGAGCAAAATTCACCAAGCGTTGGAGTCGTTAGAGAATGTGTACCTAGAAATAAGGAGGACGTGTCCCAAAAATCCATAACACAATAGTAATATGAGCAGAGGAGGACAAAATTTTACTAAGTCCCAAGATTGTCGGACATTTTTACCCCATAGTGAAGAGACAAGGGTACAAAAAATTTGTTTCCCGTCAATATGAGAAAAAACATATGCAAAATTTAGACTAAGTCATGGAAGCACTAGAAATCGTGTACCCAACCACGTAGAGGACACGCCCAAAAATTTATCACTCACCAGTGAGATGAGTAGAGGAGGACAAAAAACCTATTGCTCGTCAGCATGAGCATAAATAGATGCAAAATTTGGGCTAAGTCATGGAAATGCTAGAAATTGTGTACCCAGCCAAGCAAGGATAAATGACAAATAATCCATAACCTAATAAACCACAAGAGTAGAAAGGCTTTATTTTACCAAGTATCCAAGTCACAAAAAGAATGGTACCTGATGGAGAGAGAAATGGGTACATTAAACCCATCACCCAAAATAAGGAAAATAAAAACTATCAAAAGTCTTGTACCAAGCCAAGCAGTAGAAAGGTACCAAAATCCATCGTTCGATAGTTGGTAGGAAGTAAAAGGTAAAATTTGGCTTAACCTAGGACACTGGTATTTGGGTACCAAAGTTCCATCGTTCGATGAGACAAAAAGCCCATAAAAGAGTACATCCTCTGTCATAAGACTCATAACACTTGGCAATCAAGTAGGGGTAGGTATAGATCAAATATTAATATCCAACAAAAACTTGATTATAGGTGAGCAATCACCATCATAGGATCCAGCTGGATAAGATCACTTGTTAGAGAATATGAGCCACCACTCCACTACTAGTACATTTGTGTGAATGCTAAAGGTAGCTCAATAGAAATGTTAGAAGGATAAATAGACCAGTTGAAAACAACAAGGCCACTACTACTTTATATGAAGTAGAAATCAACCACATCAATAGGCCATAACCACTCAGTTACAACAAACATACACAATTAATTATAGAAAGATATATATACTTGAATGTAATAAGTTCAAAGGGTCAAATCTTAAGATTTTACAATTTGCATGTATGAAAGCATATTGTATTTTAAGAAATACAAAGGGATTGTTGTTTGGCCTCTGGTTCAACTTCTTTGCAGAACATGTATGTATGAATGGTTGCTTATTTCTAATATTGGCTAGTTGAATGATTATAGTATTAATTATGTTCTTTGGATTTATGCATATGTTCATTCCTTGGTTCTAGAATTTGTAATTTGATGACTATAGAATGTATAAATGAATGTTATGTAATTGATCAAAATTGGTTGGTCTATTAGGCACTTCAATAAATTTCCTATTTGCATAGCCTCTTCACATTATATATATTTTGATGTAGCTTAATCTGCACCATCATAAGTTCTAGCTTCAACTTCTTTTATTTCTTTTAGCACCCTTTTCCCTCCCAAATTTTAGGATTAGGTTAGTTAGGACTTGAAGGAACTGTCCTACTCCAGAGATTGACCTCTAAAGCCTCACAACTTCAAGGTCATTCAATGTTGGTCAAAGTCTCTAGATGCACATTTTAACTATAGAAAGATATTTAGACCAACAATTCACTTAGGCTATTGGGGCTATGGTCACTCCCTACACATGATAGATTTTTAGCGTTGGTGTTCCACAACATGAGAATGAATATGCAAATAACATATGGAGATAGGAGGTAGGTGGGAATATCCTTTGTATTTGGATGTAGATCACCATCGATTCATGATACTAGTGATCTATATGCTAGGGATCCAAACCTGGAGGTTAAAAGGATAAAACCCCTTTCTACTAATATTAGAACAAATATCCTGCAAGTGCATAACACCAATTTTTTTTGGAGATCAATAGGATCTATTGGTAGATGTGGGTGGGAACCTCCTAGGGATTACTATTGATCACCATATATATCACATTCTTAGTTTTTTTAAAGAATGAGTATGTACCTATAGGCTTATCTATATGATCCATGGGTGGAGTAGCCAATGATATTTACTTTATTTCATGGCTATATGGATGCTTATTTGGATGATTCCACCTTGGATACAAGGTGAATATCTTGGAAACCCCTACATAAACCAAAAAAAGTTGATTATAGGTAGTGTATTAGGATACCACATGTGAGAAGGAATATATAAGGGGTTTGTTTGAGATCCAATGATTGGTTTGATAATATTATCTACTTTATTTGTTTCTTTTTTGTTTGTCTTATGAAAATTTGATTGTGTGAGTTGTTAAATTCTATTATTTAAAAGTTTGGTTTATTTTTATATTTTGATGTATCTTGTATTAGTTCTAGGGAATAAACTATAAATATTCTCGATATTATCAACAATATACTAGATATAGCTTTTGTTATGTGCTTTCATTCCAATACATACACATGCCATATGAGAGTCATTAAAAGGATGCCAAATGGATTTTGTATCGTATCAATAGTAATATTCACATTGACATATTGAACTATTTGAGCTCCTATCCTATTGTAGGTTATTCATATGTGCATTGAACTTAATGACTAAAGGTAGACTCCAAGCTATTTTCTATGGATCTTAGATTATTTTCTTGGAGTTTCAAGGAGTAACATGTTATATCTTTATCTTCTATATGACCGAAATTTTATAGCATAGTTCTTACTGAGAAACATCTTCAATGGATGAAAATGATTCAAGATTAGTTAGATATTTCTTAAGAAGTCCCCAATTTATTATGTTTTAGGATATTAAGAGTGCTACGTATTTGGTCCATAATCTAGTTAATCATCAATTAATCAAAGCATATATTGGATGCATTGTATTAAATAGATTTATTATTAGGGTCAAGTTTTTATTATACATGCAATCCTACATATTAGCTTATGAACATCTTCACTAATTCCATGTTAGAGGTCATATTCATCAACTTATTATATTGTCTTTGTGTGATAAAGGTATTATTAAGGGGTTTTTTTTCAATAATGTCTTCTCTCTATGTCCCATTTAGATTAAGGGAGGATGTTGAAATGTGTAATCTTTAAATTTGGCCACAATTAGAATTATATTATTGTGTTGAATACTTACAAGATTCATAGAATGATTTTTTGAGATGTGATCCATGTATTATCAAGTGATCCAATAATATGTTGGTTTGGAATCTATTATGATCTGTGATATTATATCATGAGGTTGTGTTTATACTTTCATTCACCTTTAACTTTGTACATTATTTGGAGATCATTTTTTTGGTAGTAAAGTACTTGGTGTCCAAGGGTACCATATCATATTCATCATGTTTTATTTGATTTCCTTATCTTAAGTCTAGATGATGTGCTAATCCATTTGTTTTCTTATCCCCTGTGAAATTCTTTGTGCGGGGAATTTAGGCCTCTTATATCCCATGAAATAGTTTTTATTATTTCCTTCCTAAGTTTTTTTGAAAATTTCATCTATATTAGGGTGAGATCTAGTTTCCCTCAACAAATATCCCTTTCTTCATAATGTTTCGAATCTAGAAAGTTTCCTTTTTTGAAATTCATCCATAAATTATTTCTTATTATTTTATTTAACCTAAATTATTTCTACTCTTCAAAGTTTTTGGAGTCTATTTAATGTATTCTTTTGAATAATAGGTAATGAATCCTTGTTGTATGCTGGTACAATGCTTCATTTTGTTATTTCAGCACTCCTTACTACTTTGTGTCTATACCTTTAGTCTCCTCTTCTAACTTCTCTTCCTCTTCCTCATATTGGTTGAATAATATCTATAATCTACTTTGCATTAGTAGTTATACCTCTTCAAAAGTCCATTGATATATTATTATTTTATATTTACATTATTATATGTTAATATTCAATAATAAAAAACTAAGGAAATTTATTAAATATGATAGTTATTATTTTAGTTAGTTATATGGGCTTTAAAGAGGTTCGTCCATATTATATCATCATTAGGCTGCCATAGTATTTCAATTAGCCACATACTAGTGTTACAACAAACCACATTATCATGATACTTGATATCATCCACTGAGACTTGAGCCTAAGTCTTCCCATTAGGAGATTACATTTTTAACCACTTGAGCTCATGACATATCATTTAAAATATTAAGGTTTATGCAAGGGATTATAAATTTAGTTTATGATGCAAAATTCCTTGCTCCTCACCACCTAACCCAAATACATTTGATAAATATGATATTTTTATATTTGAAAAATAAAACATATAAATAGAGGTTGTATAAGATGTCACCTATACAAGGTATATAATATGTTTAAAGAGACAAATAATTTCAAGAGGACTAACCACAATGTGTAAGTTATTTCCAAAAAAATACTTATTTGTATTGTATTCAATTTTAAAGTCTAAATCAACATGAGGCATGCAAATCATATTAATTAAGCATACTAATAAAGTTTCCTTTACTACTTTATTAATATATATTTTTTTCAATATTTTTAAGGTTTAGTTTTGGACTCCTTTCACTCCTTGTATAGTCCAAGTATGTATGATAAGATAGACTTGTGTTTTATATAAAAAATATCTAAGGTTTGAATCTTAAAGGAGTTAAGGTTTGTACACCAAGTTTTATTTATTTATTAAAGGTTGAAAATAAAGGGTTTTTTAAAGGGTCCCAACCCCTTTTTACATCCAAAGTCTCCTAGACAAAGATGAATATATATATACATCATGATACAAACAAAACAAAAAATAAACAAAATGTCTCATCTATAAATTGTAGCATTGCTTCATTTAACTTTGCTTATACTACTTCAATTAATGACCTAGATAAAAAATCTATATAAAAGCATATACAATGGAATCTAAATATAAAGCACCTAAAACAAGGCTAGAGTAATTAGCCCTCTTCCTTGTTCATCTGGGCCAAAGCAATGTATCTATAGCATCCCAATATTAGAAAATAACATCCAAACAATCTTTCATATTGTTCACAATATTATTCAAGTTCTCTCTAGATTAATAATCCCAATTTCAATTTCTTGCAACTTTGAAATGGATCTAAAGTTATTTGATTCCCATGTTTGCTCAACACTCTTCACATCTTCTAACATATAAAAAATTTCCATATGCAAAACAATTGTTTCCACATTAGCTTTTCCCTACTTATCAATAGACTGATCACCCTCATTTGACTATTTTTCTTCATAGACTACCTCTTTGGAATGAATTGTATGGAAACACTTCTAGACACAAGTACATATAGACAATTGAAAAACTACATAACTAAAAAATTGGATAGCTTTTGCATTCCAATATTTGTTAGAGATCCTCTATCCACAACAGTAGAACTAAATCTTCATCAACACCTAGAAATTCATAAACCTTCAAATGAAACAAAGGATATTGAGAAGCTCATTAAACATGCTAACTGTCTCCCAAAAATAGAAAAAATAATAATATGGAAACCTATAACAACAAAGGTCTCATAAAGCTCTCTTGTCTATGAGAGAATTAGGAGCATAAACATTAATGAAAACCCAACTAAAGTTTGATAATTTAGAGAAGAAAAAACTGATATACACCTTTCAAAATTCTAAATACAACTTTCATCAATCGAATTTGGGTTTCATAAAATCCAAAGGCCTCTTGAGGCTTCATTCGCTACTCTAGCTACATAGTTTCCTTTTTCTAGATATTATACCTAATTGCTAAAATATTCTTGCTATCAATATTAGTCTCTTGAAGAATATGAATGTTTGGGTAATTGTCCTTCTTAATATTTTCAACTACCCATTTTTTGGAAGGGGCATTCATACCCCTTAAATTCCAAGATGTGATATTCATTTCTTACCTTGGGTGGAGGGTTTCCTTTCACTCATATCTAAAATACTTCATGTTACTTTTTTATATCTTTAGAAATTTATCTACTTTTTATTTTAGTTGATTTAGGTCTTCCTACATCTGCTTTTCTTCTTGAGTTTCTAGTGGTAGTCATAGAAGGAATTTCCTTTTTTGTTACCTAGAGGTTTAACTGGAGACTTTGTTGGGGAAATATGAATAACATCAAAAGAAGAAGGGATCATATCTTAAGAGTCAAACAATGTATTCATACCTTGTTTTGATCAATTTGGACCTTGGAAAGGAGTGCCTTCCATTTACCAATTTTTTCATATGCTAGCTTTCTCCTGAATTGATATCTACTTAGGATTTTCTTTACAATTAACCATATCTTCCTGATCTTGGATTTCTTATTTTTGTTTTTACTCTTGGGCTTTATCTTCTATTAGACTATAAGATTGACAAACTATTTCTTTCTCCACATTTGGTTCGTTCTCAGTTTTTGGTGCTATTTCTCCTTCTTTCTACTCCTCATCTGAAGAAAAATTATTAGTACCTTTCATATAAGGGTTTTTTCTTGCACCTTCCTCATCCTTCTTATCTTTCTCTTTGTCCACCTTTTCTTTCTTTATCCAAAATTTATTCAAGGGTTTCTTCAAAGGATAATTTTTAGCAGAATGTCCAAATTTATTGAACACTTTGCATGGATCAAAAAAGTTTTCATATTCACTTTGTTTCTTATAGCACCTAAATTTATACATAAGCCTTATAGATGTTAGTAATTTTTCCTCTATGTTGGCATTTATAACAAAAATTATCCTAGTTCAAGCTTTAGTTGCCGAGGCAAAAGCTAAAAGTTGACCTATAAATTTTGTGATTTTTGCAATTATATATTCATCCCATAATTCTATAGGCAATCGTAAAAATCTTACTTAGACCAAAGTGAGATTTATGTTTTACATTTTCATATTGAAACCTGATTTCCACCTTCTTAAAAAAAGACCCATTCTCCCAAAAAATTAAGGTCCTCCCAAGAATTTTTAACACATTCCTCATAGTTGGAGAAGGTGATTAGGACAAAAGCTTTAGGGAGAGTTGTGATCCCCATGTGTCCTTGATATTTCAATTTTCTTTTCTTCCAATTTCTTATAGAGTCTAGATCTGAGTGAGTTCCTATAATTTTTCTAACTAGACTATTAGTCCTCTGAGAAATCAACCTTTCCACAATCTTATCTACAACCTATAAACAAAACCCCCCTTCTCCATGAAAGAGAGATATATCATATATTTCTATAGAAATTGGAGCTTTTCCTTTGAGATTATTAGCCCAACTAATAAAATATTTACCCTTATGATGGGATGATCATGGGTCAACTTGTTGGGTTCCTCCACCATTAGCATCTCATTCACTATCCAATGGATAAAATTATTAAGTACTTACTCCATGTGTAAAATTCTCTTTCCTTACCACTTCTAAACCAACCATTTTCTTATAGTCCAAAAAATCCACCACCCTATGACTAATTTTTTATTTTCCACCATCACACTAGGGTTTGATCTTTTCCACCTGCTCCAGTTTAAAAACCAAGTTATAGGATTAAATTGTAGTTGATTTAATATTTATTAAAAACATAGTCATATATATGATTTATTAGACTTGTTGATGTTAAAAACTTAATTTATATAAAAACGTTAGGTAACCCTAATGATGAGGGATTAAATAAGTGCCTAATATAAAGTCCAAGGTCCAAATATTAAAATTAATAAGGTATCAACACCATTTTCTTGTTGAAATTCACAATGTTTTCTAGAAACATCCCAAAACATACATGCACCACAATCATATGCAAAAAATGGAATAAGAGCAAACTAAAAGAGCATATAGACAAAAAATAGAGAACAAGAGAGACACGTGACACAAAAGGAATAAGGGGTGGGTGCCTATAGGTACCCAATAATATCTCACATATACTACACACTAATTCAATGAATTAGTCAATGGGTGGTATTTATAGAGATACCAAGACCCCAATTAATATTTAACCTCAAGTTGACATTAACTTGACTTTGAGGTTAACTTACAATAATATAATAATAAATTACACTATTTAATCAAGGTTATACATAAATGTAGTTTAAACAATATCATTAAGGGTGAATATATGAATGGTTCCCTTAGGTTTACATGAAGATGCATGTAGGCTTTCACATAGATTATCATAGTCTTACATAGAAGAATGCCCATAGGCTTACATATAAATATGGTCATAGGCTTACATAGAAATATGCCTATAGGCTTAAATATAGAATGTCTATAGACTTACAACAAGATGCTCAAAGGATTACATAGCTTCCTATGAGAAGATCTTCAACATGCATTATGGTGACCATAATTTGCCCCCCAATCTCAAGAGAAAGTAGTTGAATCATGAAATAATAAATATATCTCTTAAGAATCAACCCTAATGTCTAGAAATGGACAATAAAATAGGGTATACCTTGTGCTAATCATCCAAGACCTACTCTTGCAGTCCAAAAAATTACCAATCACCCCACTAATGAGTTGTTGGAATTAGAGAAAACATCCACTGTGAGAAAAGAGGATAAATATAGGAATTTTGGAATATCTCAAACATAGTATAACTAACCAAATACTACACCAAAATGATCAATTGGAGTTAGGTGTTTGGTGATTTGTAAAGACATCAAACCTATTTAATAAAAATAATGAGAGAAAAGGAGATTTGAACTATTGTCGTTCTTAGAGAAGAAGGATTTTAAATTAGATATGATTTGGTTGCAAGGAAAATTTATAAATGTCATGCCAATGAACTTTTGGAGTTAAAATTGCACCAATAGTAAGAATGCCAATTGGTTCATTTTGAATAGAAAAAATCCCATAGAAGTTAGTAGCAGGTTCTTAAACTAATATCATCAATATGTAAACCTTGAAAAACTATTCAATTTATAAAAAAAGGGATCGAAATGCTTCTATATGCAAACATTATGGCTTGAAAAAGTTTGAGAATATTAGAGATGAAAAAGAGCAAAAAATTAAACAATATACATTATGAAAATTTTGACCAACTAGAGACTACCACTTGTCACATTTAGGTGACCCTCTATTGATGTCACTCATTGATAAGATATCTAATTGGGATGGTGATGGTAGATTAGGTGTCAAAATTTGGCAAATAAGGATTGGTTGACCTCATATATATATATATATATATATATATATATATATATATATATATATATATATATATATATATATAATTTACATGACTGACCAAGATGGTTATATTGGCTCACATTGTATTTTATGCTAAGAGTAGAAAAGTTTCAATCCTAGGTCATAGAAGTCACAAAGCCTTATGACCCCCTTTTCTAACCATAGTGCCATAGCTGTAGATAAGAAATTGGGTCAAATATTATTTTATTTTACTAAGTATTTTGCATGTGTACTCCATAAAGGCATGTGCCTAAAAATAATAAGTTCTAAAAAAAAGAAACAATAGATGCTACAATTCGAACCCAAGACCTACAACTAAACAAGCACTTTCCTCACCACTATGTCATTGCACTTTGTTGGGCTATAACCAAGCCATCATTTTTATTTCTATTATTTCCAAAAAAGTAATATATTATCTAAAAAATAAAATAATGTAGCTCATGTTGCATTAATGAGATTAAAAATTGGAACCCTTTTGATGTTACTTATAAGCCTTACCATTGCAATACAACCACACAAGCAAAAATGCAATTGCTTTTATCTTATTCAAAACATACCTAATCATAAGATTTGCTACCTACACAATAAATTGCCACCACCTATTATTTTTAATGGATTTCCTACCAAAACTTTGTACATGCCTCCTTGTCCTCTTCCATCGTACAACAAAATATTCCATAGAATATTTTGATTTAAAACTTAAATATTTAAATTTTGGAGGAAAAAAAGGTATTTTTGGATATAAAAATAGATGTTAAAATAGCGAAATATACAATAGTGTTGAATTGGGATACCCCGAAAATTTTGCAAGTAATCTAATGGGATTGGTGATTCATCCATACCTAACATAGTTTACCCTATGCAACCTTTTTATGAAATTGAATAAAGTTGCTATGTTTTGGCTATCATGTTGGAATTCATAATCTTTTCTATAACTATACCAAAACATATATTCACCACAATCATATGCAAAAAAAGGAATAAGGGTGAAATAGTAGAGCATATAAATGAAAATCAAAGAGAGAGATAAATGACATGAAAGGAATAATGGGTGGGTGCTTTTAGGCACCCCACAATATCTCACATATACTATACACTAATATAAGGGGGTATTTATAGTGATACTAAAAAGTTTAAAACCCAATTAATAGTCAAATTTCAAGCTATTATTAATTTGACTCTAAGGTTAAATATAACAATATAATAATAAATTACATCATTTGATCAAGTTTATCCATAGAGGTGTATTAACCAATATCACTAAGGGTGAATACATGAAGGGTGCTCTTAGACTTACATGAAAATACCCGTAGGCTTACACATAGATGTTTGTAGGCTTACATATAAAGCCACCTAGAGGCTTACATATAGGATGCTCGTAGGCTTACAAAAAGATGGTCAAAGGCTTACACATCACTTTTCCTTAGGCTATATTAAGAGCACCCATAAATACTTCATCACTATTAGCCTTGGCCTAATAAGCTCATATTATAAATATTTTAATATTTCTAATAATAAAACTTAATTAATTTAATAAATATTAGTAAAAATAAATATATTATTATACCTCATATGATTTAAAACCTATTTTACTTTACCTTCCATTATCAATTAAAAAAAAAGTTTTAAGTGGTGTTTAAACATATCTCTTAAAATCCTAACTTAAGTTTAAATTTCAAAGCAATCCTTTTAAGTCATAACTTATTTAACCATCCAAGCCCCATGTTTTTTTTTATTGCTTGAGAGAAAGGGGTTGTATTTAGGTCCCCCACCCTTGATAAATCACAACTCTCTCCTTTAGATCTTGAGAGTTTACAAATATATTCAATTCTCATCTCAATTGAGTTGCTATAACTAGATACCTACATGTTTTTCATAAAAAGTATGAATTTTTTATTTTTATTTTCTAGATCTTTTTCAATTTTATTTTTAAATACATAATTCTATAATTCAACATCCTTTTTCTTGTTATTTTCCTATAGAAGCCTTCATAGTTCCAAAACTTCACCTCTACTATCTATGCACTTCATCTTAGTAGAGTAATAATTTAAAAACTTTGCGTTATCATAGTTGGATTTACTAGCTCTAGACTATTATTTTCCTTCCTAAAGAATAAGTACAACCATAAGAACTATAATAAATAGTTTAATAGTCTCAAAAAATTGAAATTTCTTATAAGGAATACATGCATAATAACTAAACAATGGGTCATTATATAATAAATGTGAAATTCATTTTAATCTCAAATAACCAACTAAAAAATATTTTAATGATCTATTAAATGAATATCATTCATATTATAATTGATATTTTAATAAAATAGTTTAGCAGTATCAAAAAGTTAAAAGTTCTATCCTAGTAGGGACACTGCAATGATAAAGGTATTGGGTTCTCTTTGTGGAGACCCAAGTTCAATCCATAAGAAATGTGGCCTTCAATATACCCCCAAATGAATGCTTTAGTTATTGTATGTTTTCAAAAAAATATTTGAAACTTCCAATCCATACTCTATCCCATAATCCAACCTACAACCAACAACTCAAATAATCTATTCATCCATGAAATTCATTTGGTATCTTCTTCTAATTTAGCATACAAAACTTCTACTCACTTCTTAAAATTATAGTTTGGTTTACCAAATCTAGCATATTAGTTATCTTTAATGCATTGATTTATAAATGGATCCCTTGAAATATTTTGTAATCCTCTAGAATATTATTTTGAATTTACTCCTTTTAGATTTTTCTTGTTAGCTTTAGCTAAAATTACTACTTCATCTAACCATGGAAAAGAGAATTTAACTTCATGATACTCTATTATAACCCCTCTATTGGCTAGACTATTTGCAAATTTATTCCCTTTCCTTAATGTATGTGCAACCTTGGTTTTTCAAACTCTATAACAAGATCTTGTATTTCCATAATGATATCTTGTATGCTCCATGGAACCTTTGCTTTTATCAAAATTGCATTCATTACTATTTGTGAATCACCTTCCATCCATACTACAATCCATTTCATTTGTCTACATATTTTTAATCCTTCCAAAGCTGCCCAAGCTTCAACTTCATTATTTGTCTTAAATCCACTACTAAAAGCATAATATAAAAAATATATCACCCTTATTATTTTTTATTATTCCTCCTCCTCTTACTGGTCTTGGATTTTCTTTACAAGCTCCATCAAAAATCAAGTTGATCAACTATGCTTTTGGTGGTTTCCACTTTATATATTTTTCCTTCCTTTTTTTTTTTCCTGTACCCACCATCATAATTTCAATTGATGACTTGAATCCATTTATCAAGGCTCTTTGCATCAATATTAGGAATTGGGTGAGTTGATAGGGTTGGTTTAGACTCTATGGCTAAACAAATATTCCTTTTCATTACCTATAAAGTATTTTTCTTTCCTTTAAATATTTTTCTATTTCTTTCCAACCATACAGTCCAAAGTATTGTATTGTTTGATGTGTCCTAAATTGTTTATAACAACTCACTTTTAAAAGTGCTATGTCATTGCTTCAATCATTCTTCAATTTTGTCATTCATCACCATTCACTTATCAAACATATTAAGAATCCATTGCCATAGTTTCCAAACTATTGTGTAGTGTCCCAAGAGATGTTCTATACTATCCTCCTTTTTATATAGAACACACTGTAAGGGTCCATGAAAACCTCTTTTCATTAGATTATCCTATAATACAAATTTCTTGTGATCTACTTGCCATACAAACATTTTCAATTTTGGAATGCTTAGGCTATCCCAAATATCTCTTCATATTCTTTTGGAATTCCTATTTTGTTGGTGCAATACAATATATTTGCTTATGGTTGTGTATTCTCTTGAGCTATTTAAATCCTATAACAACTTCTCTTCGGTTTCCCTTAGAATAATCATTGTTGTTATCTTTTTGCTCTATTACCTCCTAGAAACAATGTCCAATATACTTGTAAAAAATCTTATTTCTATTTTTATCTTCCTTCCTGCTCCTTGTACATAATGTTTAAAACCCTATAAACATTTTTGAATTGAAGTAATATCATCCATGGTTATAAAATTAGGTCTAGATTGAATGTCTTTTATTGCACCAAGTATCCATCCAGATAGATTTTTTTTTTTGTAGTTACAACCACCCATATTAGACCTTTAATCACTAGATCAATTAATTTTTTTAAACCATTCCATGGTGCAAAACCATCTAGTAGTGATAATATAGTAATGATTAAGCTTAAGTCATTGGGATCAACATACGTACTTAAGAGACTTTTTCCCCATTTTTTTTGACTCTCTTTGTACAATTTCCAAATTACTTTTCCCCTTGGAGAAAATTTTACATCTGTAAGAACTTTTAAATTGAGACATTCTCTAGTCTTATCATCATACACTTTGCTTCATTTCACCAAAGGAAATTTCTTTTTATCATGTAATTCTGACCACAAAAATGACCACATAATATATATTAAATTTTTTTCTATTGGTTTTAAAAGTTCATTTTGAACTTTACTTATAACTAGATTTTATAATTATATCCTCATTTCCCCCTCACATAAGAACATTCCTAGATATGTTGTTGGTAAATTTACCTTCTGCATTTGAAGTGACTTGCATATCCCTATTCTAATTCTAGTTGGAGTGTTTAGGAAGTAAATTTTTTATTTTGTCTTGTTAATTTTCTACCTAGAAACTCTTTCATGTTCCTTTAATAAGTTATTCAAATCTCTAGCCTCATTTTTCCTTGCCCTCCCACAAAGGGTTGTATCATCTATAAACTATTGATATGTGATGTATTATTGATGTTATTACTAGCCTTAAGTATGCTTATTAACCCATCTGTGTATGCCTTCTTCAGGTTCCTTCCCAATATCTCTATCATAATAATGAATAGATATTGTGATAGAGGATCTCCCTATATAAGACCCTTCTTGAATTTAAATGATTATGTTACTAGCCCGTTGACCAACAATGAATATGATATTGTAGAGACATAAGCTTTAATCCATCTAACCCATAGTTTCCAAATCCAAAATTTTCTAATACTACAAAAAAATCCAATTTAATCCTATCATAGGATTTATTCATTTCAAGTTTTAAGATCATTACTCTCTTTTCTAGAATCTATTGAATACATTACTTCATGAGATGCTACGATCCTATGCAAAATCTCTCTTCCTTCCACAAATCCTCCTTGCTCTTCTAAAATAATTTTGTCTAGTAGTGGTCTTAACTAATTTACCATCACTTTGGAGAGTATCTTATATGGCATACTACTTAGGCTTATGGGTCTGAATGAATCAAACAATTTTGCATCCTTATTTTTTGGAATCAAGGTAAGATATGTTGCATTTATTTTATAAGATATGTACCATTTTATCCTAAATTGTTTCACTACCACCAATAAAGAATCCTTCACTATTTTTGAGTTATATTGATCGAACATTGCAATGAGTCCATCCTGGCCTAGGGGTTTATACTTATCAAAATAGAAAAGAGTTGAATGAACTTCTTATACAGTAATAGGTTCCATTAGTTTGTTATTGTCTTCATTTGTTATAACTGAAGATATTTCTTGTATTAACTTGTCATTCAAAACTTTAATCTCCTCTTATCCTAGAATATTTTGGTATAAAGTCTTGCCTCCTTTCTAATCCAAACCCATATTTTTTTTTACATATTTCTCAAATTATTTTATCCCTATATTCTTAACCTTAAGTATGATTCTTTAATGTACCTATCTTCTCAAATATAATTTAAAAATAATAATAATAATGTTATGTTTTTCACTATAAGTACTTACAATCTATAATAGAAAGGTCTAATAATTAAACCATATATTTATCAAAAGTTTTTATAATTAAAAAATTATGATATTTATTAAAGGGTATAAGTTAAATTAGTTATATTTTTTTAACTTCAAAGAGAAGATCAAATTTAATTTTTTTTCAGTCATACATTATTGCCAAGTTTATAACCACTATATGATTTTGATATAATAAAAATTAATTCTATTTTAATCCTGCATAACAAATTTAAAAATATATATTTAATTTAGATATCACCAACAAAACTTATATTATGTTAAACCCTATTTACTTAAAATTTAGATTTTAGATTTTCTATTTAAAATTAGAACTTCTTTTCATGTTAGAATCTTACAATTTCAAAACCTTCGACGTTATATCCAGAAACCAGATGTAGATTCTTGTAGTCTAACTCCTAATCAAAAACATTAAAATGTGAAAATAGAGAAGCAATAGGAATAGAATAGAATAGGGTACATTTAGCTCAACATAAGATCAAGATGGGAAACAAAATAGAGACGGCCACTATATTGTCCCTATCCCAATGACGAAGAGCTCCGAGACAAAAGACAGATGCCTCAATCTTCTTTTGCAGGGATAATTAATTTAGTACGATAAAACAATATGTATTTGCTTCTTCTTACTTCTTAGTATTCAAGCCCCCCACTAGTCCCAAGCCTTATAATAATAACCCTAAAAACATCGACGCCATGAAAAGGCACCTTGGGTTTAAAAATAAAAATAAAAATTCTACCATGATTAAACTTTTGGGTGAAGATTAATGGTAACCTTAACTGTTAAATAAAATTCACCGTCACGGTAACAGTTGTATGATATTCACCAACAAAGCCCTAAAACCTTAACTAAAAATGATAAATAAAATGGTTATATTTGCCAGTTCTGGCATTTCATTTTATTTGTCTTTGTCACATCTACTGTTTGCGACGGCCTCCTGTTATCTTCCACGTCACGTCAAACCGTTGGTGTGGGCTACCAACATGTGAAGGAATACAGTATTCATTTACAAATTGCAAGTTGCTCCTGCTGGTGTTTTATTCTGTTCTGTGTATACAATGCCAAGGCCAATTGCAGATTCCCCAGAGTGTTTAGATGCAAATTTTATATTTTCTTTTTCGTCGTGCATTCTAATCGATAAAAGTTAAATCGTTTTATAAAATATGAACGGGGTTAAATCATACCTCAGCGTAGTATTTATACTGATACAGGAATTCCTATTCCATGGTGTTTTTGGTGATGGAATCTACTAATAAATTTTATGGGTAGTTTCGGGACAACATAATCGTTGGGTCTTTGGCTTTTCTTCGGAAGGTTCAAGGTTTAAATTTTGGAGTGGACGAATGTGTGAGGGGGTGGGTGTGTGTTAAATACCCTGTTGATAAGCATAGCTTTCAACATTACAGGGATTATGGTTGAGAAGAGACTACCCAATCTTATAAAAAGTTTTTCACTCTAACTATATTTTAACCAAATTTAAAAAATAATAAATAAATGTTAGACATCTACCTTAAAAAAAAAAAATCTATTTAAAAAACTCCATACTTATTTTCTCTTCCACCACTTTAATGGTGATCTTCGTTGTTATCATTATAAACCCATTCTTTATTAAACTTAGGAACTGCCCATTATTAGGGGCTCAACTGTGGTAACTGACAAAATCTTAATATACTTTTCCATATAAATCACGTCGATGTCAAGTTGAGAGGGCAACCCCAACCTCATGGATAAAGCGATGAGAATGAGTATAAGCATGGCTTATCTGGCTTCGTGGTTGACTCTCACCACTCCCGAAGGCGATTGGTTTTGCTCACCAACATCGCAGGGTCACATTAGGTGCCTATATATGTGTGGGGAAGATAAATTCTGAGGTATATATTCTTATATGCTTTTACACTTGGGTAGTACACTTACAAGTGTAACAGGTCTTTTTATATTGGATTCTTTATATTGGGAGTGTAACAGGTCTTTTTATATTGGATTCTTTATATTGGGAGCTAAAGGTCCATAAGGGAAGAAAGTTTTTGTAAAGTATTTTGGTTGATTATAGAATTATTTTGATTAAGTTAATATAGTTAAAATAGTAAAATAATTTTTTATTAAATTTATCGATAAGAAAATTAATGGTGAGTTGATTAAAGAGATTTTTAAGGGAGAGTTCAAAGTTAATTTTACTTTTTTCTAAAAAGATAAGAATTTAAGATTTAACAAGTGGATTCTAAATTTTTTTCTTAGATTTTATGACCTTTTGGAGTCTGACCTACTCAAAGTTGTGGAGTCTAGCAAACAAGAAGGGTAATGCAATATTCAACTCTAATTTCATTGCTCTTATTCTAAAAAAGGACAATCATTTTTCCTTTGATGTTTTTAGGTTCATCTATTCGTGTAATTGTGTGTAGAAAATCATAGCAAAATTAATTGCATCAAGAATTAAAAGGTTCCTCTCTGCTTCTATATCTATTGAGTAGTTCAATTTCTTGCATAGTAGATAGATTCATGAAGCAATTGCTGCTTCTTAAGAAAGTCTTCATACCATAATATCAAAGAAATTATCAGCAATGGTGATGAGGTTGGATTTTTTCAAGGCTTTTAATAGAGTAAACTGGTTATTTATAAGAATGATACTTACTCATAATGGGCTCTTGTTGGCAAACAAATCTACCTAGTCTATGGGATGTACCCTAGACTTTAGCCAATGCTTTGGATGAATGAGATTTATCTTAGTTTAACCTTCAAAGAAGGTCGGCTCCTTGGTATACTTGAAAATTAAAATAGGGTTTTAAGCTAAGGATAAGAAAAAAATGGTTTAGAAAGAGTAAGAGTTTAAAGAATTGAGTAAATGGTGAACAGAGTATAGCGTAACAACATTGGAAACATATGTAAAAGCCTACCATAATAAAATTACAATGATACTTAACAGACTAGCCATTGTAAAGTGCATAAAAAAGTTAGCTAGTTATCAATCATATGCTTTAACCATTCCAAAGAATTTAATGAAAAGTAATCCAACATTAATCCAAATAGTAGAATTTACTTTTGCAAAATAAACTAGTCACAAAGTGTAACATAAATGTGTAGACACCAAAACAGCACCAATCCGATTATGTGACTGCAAACACTGATCGCTTTGGCAAACACAGCCCCCAGGGCAGCCCTCAGAGGTTAAATAGTGGTCTTAACCACTTTCATAGCAATTTTGTAAGGTCAAGAAGAAATTTGGCACACTTGGACACTTTGCCTAGTATTCGTCTCACCCAGGGACGAATTCAAAATAGAATCTGTCCCACCCCAGGACGAATTCTGAATCCGTCCCTGGGTGGGACGAATTCCAAGCTTAACGGGCAAAAAGGCAAATGGTGCCAAGTGGCAGCCCAGAACAGTCAGTTAAGGGCTCCTGCCTTGCACGCATGTGTAAGTGGATAGAGGGGCCGTTAGAGGACTGTTACAAAAAGCATTTATCAAAGTTCAAGTCAATGGAGGACTCCCCTCCCTCATGGGAAGACAAGACTGCCACATGGCGCCTATGGCCAACACTTGGCTTTTGTGCTTCCCTCCCAAAAGAGACCCCTTGGGTCTATAAAAGGTGGGACTTTTCTCACCCAAAAGATATAGGTTGAAGGAGTGTTCAAGCAACGAAGTGCTGCCGAATTGAAGACTCACTTGCATCCCTCTTGGTTCACCTTCCCACATCCACCAATCTCTTTTGCAAGGGAGGTTGTTGGGTGGCCTTTGGAAGCTCGAACCTTACTCAAATCCGACGCATGGACATCTGAACCAACCAATTCGCCAACCCCCCAATCCTAAAAGGTTTTGGGCCCATCCTCGGTGGATTGGCTCCAAAATCGAGGGCCAACGGTGGGAGGCCCACTTGGGCACCCCCGCACCTCCCAAGTCCTAATTTTAGTTTTTGAGCATTTTAGATTATTTTTTAGATTGCATTCTGTGTTACTAGGTATGATTAGTCCACAATTGCAATTTTGTAACTTTTGGTCGGATTTTAGGATGTTTTGTATTGCTTTGTCGTTTCGCTAACTTGCAGGTGTCAAGGTCAAATTCCCGAGGGTGGAGGCCAAATTGGGAAAATCCGACCATCTGGGTCGTCCCAAAATGGACCCAATTACCTAACCCCCCTATTTGCAGGCATTTTTCAGGTCCCAGGATCCGACATTGGAGCAGCAGCAGGTCGGTTTCTCCAACTCAGAAGAATTTGTCCCACCCAGGGACGAATTACAGTCAAAATTCATCCTGCCCAGGGACGAATTCCAGTTTAAGGTGGATTGGCCAGCTGCCTCAGTGGCAGTGGCCTTCTGGTAACTTCTCTTACCTTCTGTCAAGTTTTGAAGCAATTTGGTGTCATTGTATTCACTGTTTTAGGCAAATATTCATATGCATATTTCGTTGGTTTTAGAGAGAGAATGCTTTTCATTTGCAGCAGGTGCTACTGACGCCTTGGTCATTTCTTTGTTCACAGGAGAAGCAGCTGAGGGGAAGAACTCATCGACATCAGCGGCGGCATCATCTTGGCCCGCCCATTGCAATCGTGGGCACGCGGAAGGAGGAATCATTCAGCGATTGTAATCAAACTCTATTTGCGCTCCTAGCCCCTGAAAAGGGAGGAGGCATCATTGTAACGGAGATCAAAGGAAATTAATGAAAGGGCTGTGTTTTCTTTATCTGATTGTGTCTCTTTTTCGTTTCATGCAATTTACATTTCTAGGACTTAAGCGTACTTAATTTTGAATGCAATCGCACTTGGTGTTTCTTTTGACCGGAATCTCGTGCTTTCAAAATGAATTAAAATATAAACTCATTCATAAAAACCTACAATAACACTAGTAATGGAGGTCAAACAACTATCACTTCTCATTAGTTAGCAACAAAAATAATACAACATACACCTAGGAAAATGCTATAGAGTCAACACTTACTTAGAGGTCTATCTCCCTATTTATAATCTGCTCTTTGAATCTTGTAGTGTAAGATCTACAATACGATTATAGGTCTATAATGCAAAATAGCCTAGAAAAGAATGTTCTAAAGAACTTGTCATTTTCATGTTGTGCTGGTTTATTTTTGATGTGGCTTGCTTTAAATTCACCTTGTGCTTGAAATTTGAATTTGCTTACAATTTGATTTGTAAATCCTTAATTGTCTTTTACAAATGGCTAAACCACTATAATTGGTCTATCAGAGATGTCATTTTCATGCCTTGATGATATTATATTGAATAGCTAGAAGGTGTTAAGGTAGTTGTGGCTAAGAAAGGGACGTTTTAGAGTGTCATTCATTGAAGCCAGGATTTTGTTTCGTATGAAGAGTCCTTAGAAGAAATCTACACCTCAAAGATGCTTTGATGATGTTACTTGTAGAAAAATCTTGGCTTTGTTCTTGATAGCTTGGTTGACACTTTTGACATCAATAATTCTGATTTTGTTCAACTATGACTTGTAATAGTACTAGACTCTATCATGAAAGTGATGAATTCATCACTAAAAATGGTCTAGATTTATTTCATTTTAGCTTTGTGCAAACAAATTGTTCTTGATGAATGTTAGAATGCATTGTATTACTTTGGAGGAGTCTGAGTTTGTTTCATGTTACACATTTTTGAACTTTTAGTGCATGATGCTATTGTCATTTCTTATTAACTTTTATATTTGTTCATGTTTGGACGTATGCACTGGTCTGGCTTTGTGCAATTGATGCTTTTGTAGAAATCTAAGTTTGAGCATTTTTAAAATTTAATCATTGTTGAAGATTTTAGACTTAGTATATCCAAGCCTCAGATCATATTGACCTTGACCTAGTTGCATGATATAATGACCTATTATAAAATATAACCTAACTTTTTTCAATGTCCAACCTAGACAGACTGAAATAGATTTTCTAGTGAATTTAGTTAGGATTTGGCAAATAAAAACAATGTGGGCAACATTTTGACCTACATTATTGGTGACTCCTAGGTTTTTTTGCATGCAAAAAAGATAAACATAGATAGATTTATTCTTGGATTATATAATTATGAAGAGGAAAAGGAGCTAGAAGATAAGATGACAAAAATTGAAGAGAGAAAGGTCATAATGCATGAGGTTATTACTACAAGAAGCCATAAAGGAAGAGATGTTTGGAAATGGATTGGCTAGAGTTAGTGGAGAGATATATAGGTAGAAAGGGTATGAAGAAGAGGAACAAAAGGGAATATGATAAGGACAAAAGAATGGGTAATGAATGAAGATGTTCAAATATTGGTGTCCCCTAAAAAAATGGTACATCCATGAGCCTATTATATCATAGCTAAAAGTTGCTTTAGTTCTAGGCCAGTTGCCTTAGGTAAATATTCTAGGCACTCATGAGACAAGGCCTTTCATTTCTTTGCATTTTATTTTTCTTGACAAAATTGCATAAGAGCCTGCCTTCAATGTTGCAAGCACTTGCAAAGCTTCTTTTGCCTTCAATAATGTACATAGTTGCACAAGATGGCATCATGCTTGAAGTGGCTTTGCCCTTCATAGCTTATATAAAACTAGGAATATACACCAACTGTGTGTTACGATAATTGCAAGACGCCCTCTTTTGAGTTGGCCCTTTTTAAAAAACAATCCAAAGCTTGTGTGGAAGATTTGCTTGCATACCTTTTATTTTGAATAATTAATTGCTTATTGCTAGTCAAGTTCTTCTAACCTTATCACCTTACATATTCCTTTGTCATGAAGAGGATGAAATGCCATGTGACACACTTTATATTTTATTTCATGATTTGATGCATGTCATGTCATGGCATTTGAGTAATTTTCCACTATTTGCAAGCTCTATCTATCTTATTTATTGGGCTATATAGTCATGAAGGGGTGGAGGAAGGATAGGGAGAGACAATGGAAGAATAAGAATGGAGGATAAATGAAATGTACTAGAGCTATCATAGGCAGTGAGGTGATCAAAAGCAATAATGGAACATGAAAAATAGTGAAGGAATATGAGGAGAGGGGAAGAAAAGATAAGTGAGATAATGCCTACATAATAATTACCTTTGGCTTGTTTTGATGTCACTTAGCTATGCACTTCAATGCTTGCTTTGCCTTTTATCCTTCTTGTTATTTTTTGTATTGACTTCAGTCGAAGAGATAAAGCATATCTCCCTTAACTAAGAGAATATATTTTTGTTCTATCTCGCCCCTATTTTGTCTTGACAAAATCCAAAAATAAAATAAAGGACCATGAGCATTCACTCTTGCTTGACAATATTATTGAGAACTTGACATTCTATGGTTTCCCAAGCTTATCGACATCTCAGATTGTCCCTCTTCTTTTCTCTTTCTTTTGTTCTTGGATTTCACCCTTTTATTATAATTTTGGTGTTCTTGAGAAAGAGAGAAATTCAATTAAGAAGAGGTTGTGGCAAATTCTACTAGACTTCACCATGGGTTGAGAGGGGTGCAAACATTGTCAATGGAGGAACACCTTTAGCAAATCCTAGGATAATTTAAGCTAACATCAAGATTGTTGTTGGGCTACCATGAATTGAAATGCCTACCTTATATAACACCAAGAAGGCTAAGATTTATCATCTTTTACCTTTGATGTCTTAGCAATTTCTCTAGGTGTGGAAATTTATAGGCTCATTTGCAACATTAGCTCGGAGAAATTTGTTGTCACCATCTTCATTATTTACTAAACCGTATCCCTCTTGAGACACAATTATTCCTTAGGAGTGATTTTGTTCTAAGAGAGAGAAGACTCCCTTCATATATGCTAGTCTCCTTAGGTATGTCATCATGTGATCTACCTTGTCAAACCTCTTTTTCCTCAAATGTTTTGCATTGAATCCATATTTTGTGTAATTGAATTGTCTATCCTTATAATTTGTTACCATTTGTATGATTCCTAGGGATCTCCGCTACCTTCTTTGTGGATTGTCTTATTTCCTAGCTGAATATAACCTTTTATTTACTTGTCAATCTATTTTACACAAAACTGTGGTGTGCTTATACATGTTAGTGGCACTTGTTTTTTCTAGATTTCATATCATAACCTACAATAAATTGACCAAATAGTGTTGAATTTGCACATTTTCCTCTATTATGTGTCTTGGAGGTCATAATTTATATCCATCGGCCCTTGACTCTAACCTGGATCAAGGGGTCACTCATTTTTTAAAGTATGCTAATGTAGAATATTAGAGCTTAACATGGATGATTGTTCTAAATGGAATGACTCATGGTGCTTCATTTTCCCATGTCAAGTTGACAATAGTTGTCTATAGAGTTTTGAGGAGTGTGTTTATCACTATTTTAAACTTTATCATGTTGTGTTTTCTTGTTGTATGCCAACTATCAATTAGATCTTCTTGATTTTTCAACCAAGCCTACTAAAATCCATGTTTTTCCAAGCTTAGTGGCAGCTCATCAAATTTTAGATTTATCTGCATTTCTAGACTTGACAATTTTATTCTAGAATTGTGATTATTCTATGCAAATTTATGCCACATCATGCTCTACTATTATTTTGACCAATCAACCATTTCTATATGTGTATCTGCAGAATATTTTTCTCTAGCACTTGCCCTTTGTTCTTCATATATTTCTAGTTGATATGGTTTGTGTCCTTTATTGAAATTTTAAACCAGTTTCTAGTTTCTAGTTTCTAGATGCAAGAGACAACTAAGTGGCTATGATCTAACAGTAAATACCATCCTAATTGCTTAATAAATTCTTTGAACAAACACATCCTGAATAAAGATAGTATATCTACAATTACCGCATCTTGAGAAACGACAAAATCTGAACATTCTTAAGATCCTTTTAATGAAACCTATTACTCTAATTTATATTCCATAAATATAACACCCTATGATCCTATTGGATGTAATCTAGTCCCATGTTATTGTAGATTTCTTGGGACATAACTGTCATGTTGGCTCTTGTATCTACGATGCAATTGTGCAAGATCCATCTTTCTATACAAAAAAGATAAATAAAAAGTGGGCTGATAGTTTTTCAATTCCAATTAATGATTGTTTACTAGCTAGGTTAAATAATAATTTTCTACCATAATAATCTTTTGAGTGAAAATTCATTTTTTCACTTTTGTTTTTAGACATTTGTCGAATGCGCTTTGTGCCGTCTGGCTTGGAATAAACTTTATATATTGAAAAGGGCTGACGTCGCGTTATTTTGACGCGTAACATAGAGTCTGTTGTTTTTATCTATTCTTAGTCACCCTTAGCAGATGCACGGATCAAAGAAAATTGAAATTATTATGAAATAGAGATTTTAGACCCAAAAACGCTTGGACGTTCTGAAGCCTAGTAATAAGGAGGACAGTGCAAACTCTGAATATCAGGCCGCTTCTAAATGGTTTCCCCACTTTACTCAAAACTTCAAAGTGAGATGAAAATAAAATAATACATCATTATACACTATAATAATGAAAATAAAATAATACATCATTATACACTATAATAATATTCTGTAAGGATATTTGATTAGGTGATCTCTCCACAGAAGCCATATTCCAGCTTCTAAATAGAAATAACAAAACAGACAAAACGAGGACAATACACTGTTAAAAGTTCAGTGACACCCATTATGCATAACCTTCGGAAACAATCTCACGTAGCCCATTCTATAGAACAGGTTGCCTTGAAGACATGAGCAGCAAAAACAGGTAATAAAAGTAGAGAAGAATTTAAGAATGTATGCAAGTGTGCTAGCGGTCTCCTCTATGCTCAATGAGATCCAAGGAGAAGCAGAAACGACATATTGCACTGCAATAGCATGTAGAACACACTTTTTTGAAATACGCAAAACGTGGCCGCTGCCATCATCAGTCATGGCAGGGATGGAAGTTTTGCGAATCACCAACAACAAAGCAAGCAGAGGGCTAATACAACTAAAAACAACAATCCTCCAGGGAAAAAAAAAGTGCCTCTCTTCACCATTAAAACTTCCAAAACTTGAAAAGAAAGCGATAAGCACTGCAGAGGGGAAGACAGTCTCCACCATATATGCACATATAGGCTACTCAGAACGGTAATAGTTGTATGGTATTCACCGACAAAGCCCCAAAACCCTAACTAGAAAAAAAACCCTAACTAGAAATGTTAATAAAAAGATTATATTTGCCAGTTCTGGCATTTCATTTGATTTGACTTTGTCACATCTACTGTTTGCGACGGCCTCCTGTTATCTTCCACGTCACGCCAAACCGTTGGTGCGGGCTACCAAAAATGTGAAGGAATACTGTATTCATTTACAAATTGCAAGTTGCACCTGCTGGTGTATGCAATGCGAAGGCCAAATGCAGATTCCCCAGAGTGTTTAGATGCATATTTTATCTTTTCTTTTTCGTCGTGCATTCTAATCGATAAAAGTTAAATCGTTTTATAAAATATGAACGGGGTTAAATCATACCTCAGCGTAGTATTTATACTGATAAACACGAATTCCTATTCCGGGGTGTTTTTGATGATGGGACTCTACTAATAAATTTTATGGGTAGGTGTTAGGGATCTACCTCAATAAGAAAATCTATCTTATTTTATTTTTTATATAAAAAACTAAATAATTATCTTCTCTTCCACCAGTTTAATGGTGATCCTCATTGTTATCATTATAAAGCCAGGAACTGCCCATTATTAGGGGCTCAGCTGTGGTAACCCACAAAATCTTAATCCACTTTTCCAAATACATCATGTCGATGTCAAGTTGAGAGGGCAATCCAAAATCTCATGGATAAAGCGATAAGTATGAGCATAAGCCTGACTTATCTGGCTTTGTGGTTGACTGTCACCACCCTCGAAGGTGATTGGTTTTGCCAACATCGCAGTTTTCGTAGTAGGTGCCTATATGTGTGGGGAAGATAGTTAAATTCTGGGGTGTATATTTTTATATGCTTTTACAATTGGGTAGTACACTTACAAGTGTGACAGGTCTTTTGATTCTTTATATCTAGGGGGTTAAAGGACCATATGAAAGGAAAGTTTCCTTTAAAGGAATATCAAAATAGAAGTAAGGTATTTTGGTTAATTATACAAGGATCTTGATTAAAATAATATAGTAAAATAATAAAATATTTTTTTCTAAGGAAATTAATGGTGAGTTGATTAAAGAAGTTTTAAAGGAGAAGCTCAAAGCTATTTTAACCTCCTTTTAAAAAGATAAGAGTCTAAGGATTTATGGGTTATTTTAAACTCCTTTCAAAAAGATAAAGAGTCTAAGAATTGATGGGTTATTTTAATCTTCTTTCATCAAGATAATAGTCTACGACTTGGAGGGTGGACTCTAAATTTTTTTTTGGGCTTTATGACTTTTTGGAGTTTGACCTACTCAAAGAAGGGTAAATGCAATATTCAACTCTACCTTCATTGCTCTTATTCTAAAAAAGGACAACCGTTTTTCATTTGAAGATTTTAGACCCATTTCTTTGTGTAATTTTGTGTAGAAAATCATAGCAAAATTAATTGCATCAAGAATTAAAAGGTTCCTCTTTGCTTCTATATCTATTGAGTTGTTCACTTTCTTGCATGGTAGACAAATTCACGAAGTAGTTGATGTTTCTTAAGAAATTCTTCATACCACAATATCAAGTGCCAGCAATGATGACGGGATTGGATTTTTCCAAGGCTTTTTATAGAGTAAATTGGCTATTTATAAGAATGATACTTACTCATATTGGGTTCATGTTGGCAAAAAATCTGCCTAATTTATGGAATGCACCCTAGAATTTATCCAATGATTTGGATGAATGAGATTTCTCTCAGTTCAACCTTTGAAGAAGGCTGACTCTTTGGTATACTTGAAAATTAAAATAGGGTTTTAAGCTAAGGGTAATAAAAAATGGTTTAGAGAGAGTATGAGTTTAAATAAATGAGTAAATGGTGAATGGGGTATAGCATAACAACATTGGACACATTTGTAAGACCCTACCATAATAAAATTACAATGTTACTAAACAAACCAACCATTTTCAAGTGCATTATAAATCATATGCTTTAACCATTCCAAAGACTTTAATGAAAAGTTAATCCAAAAATAATCCAAATAGTAGAATTTGCTTTTATAGAATAAACTAATAACAAAGTGTAACATAAATGAATTAAAACATAAAATCATTCATAAAAACCTACAGTAACACTAGTAATGGAGGCCAAACAACTATCACTTCTTATTAGTTAGTAGAATTTTTTTTTTCAACATACACCTAGGCAAATGCTATAGAGCCGACCCTTACTTAGAAGTCTATATCCCTATTTATAAGTTGTTATTTTAATCTTGCAGTGTAAGATCTACAATACAATTACTGGTCTATTATGTAAAATAGCCTAGCAAAGAATATTCTAAATAACTTGTCATTTTCATGTTGTGTTGGTTTGTTGCTAGTGTGGCATGCTCTGATTTCATCTTGTGCTTGAAATTTGAATTTGTTTACAATTTGATCTGTAGACCCTCAATTATCATTTGCAAATGTCTAAACCACTATAATTAGTCTGTCAAAGATGTCATTTTCATGCCTTAATGATATTAGATTGAATAGCTAGAATGCATTAAGGTAGTTGTGTATCTGAAAGGGACATTTTAGAGTGCCATGAATTGAAACCAGGTATCAAGACCTCAAAGATGCTTTGATGATGTCACTTCTAGAAAAATCTTAGCTTTGTTCTTGATAGCTTGGTCAAATACTTTTGACATTAATAATTTTGATTTTGTTCAACTATGACTTGTGCATAGTACCAAAATCTATTATGAAAGTGCTAACATCGTAGCTAAAAATAATATGGCTTTGTTCCATTTTAACTTTGTGTAAACTAACTATTTCTTGATGAATGCTAGAATGCACTATCTTACTTTGGAGGAGTCTGACTTTATTTCATATTTACGTATTTTTGAACTTTTGATGTAGATGTTGATGTCATTTCTTATAAATTTATAGATTTGTTCATGTTTGGACTTATGCACTATTCTGGCTTTGTGCAATTGATGCTTTTGTAGAAGTTTGATTTTGAGCATTTTCAAATTTGATCATTGTCAAAGCTTTTAGACTTAGTATATTCAAGCCTCAATTTATATTAACCTTAACCTGGTTGCATGATAGTATGATCTATCATGAAATATAACCTAACTTATTTTAGTGTGCAACCTAGACTAAAATAGACTAAAATGGATTATCTAATGATTTTAGGTAGGATTTGGCAAATCAAAACAATGTGGGAAACATTTTGACCTACATTCTTGGTGCCTCCTAGGTTTTCTACTTGTAAAAAAATATAAACCTAGACAACTTTATTCTTGGATTATATAATTATGAAGAAGAAAATGAGCTAGAAGATAAGCTAACAAAATTTGAAGAGAGAAAGGTCATAATGTGTAAGGTAATTACTAAAAGAAGCTAGAAAGGAAGGGATGTTTTGAAATGGAGTGGCTAGAGTTAGTGGAGAGATATATAGGTAGAAAGGATATGAATAAGTGGAACAAAATGGAATACGGGAAGGAAATAAGAATAGACAATGAATGAAGACATCTAAATATTGGTGTCCCCTAAAAAAATGGTACATCCATGAGCATATTCTATCATAGCTAAAAGTTTTTTTAGATCTAGGTCAATTGCATTAGGTAAATATTCTAGGTGCTTGTGGGCAAAATCCTTTCATTGCTTTGCATTTTCTTTTTCTTGATAGAATTGCATAGGAGCTTGCCTTCAATGTTGCAAGCACTTGCACAACTTCTTTAGCCTTCAAGAATTTATATAGTTGCATTGGAGGGCATCATGCTTGAAGTGGCTTTGCCCTTCATAGCTTTTGTAAAACTAGGAATATGCACAACTATGTGTTGCAATAATTACATGGCATCCTCTTCTAAGTTGGTCCTTTTTCAAAAATAATCCAAAGCTTGTGTGGAAGGTTTTCTTGCATACCTTTTCTTTTTAATAATTAATAGCTTACTGCCAGCTAAGTTCTTCTAACCTTGTCACCTTAAATATTCCTTTGTCATCAAGAGGATGAAATACCATGTGACACACTTTATGTGTTATTTCTTGATTTGATGCATGCCATGTCATGGCCTTTGAGTAATTTTACACTATTTGCAAGATCTATCTATCTTATCCATTGGGCTACAAATTCATGAAGGGGTAGCAGAAGGATAAGGAGTGACAATGGAAGAATAAGGATGGAGGATAAATGAAATGTACTAGAGCTATCATAGGCAACGAGGTGATCAAAAATAGTAATAATGAAACATGAAAATTAATGAAGGAATATGAGGAGATGGGAAGGAAAGAAAGTGAGATAGTACCTACATAATAATTTATCCTCGCCTATTTTGGTGTCACTTAGCTATACACTTCAGTGCTTTCTTTGCTTTTTATCCTTCTTGTTATTTATTATATTGACTTCAATAAAAGAGACAAAGTATCTCTCCCTTAACTAAGGGAAATCCTATAGATTTTTGCTCTATCTTGCCCATATTTTATCTTGAAAAACTCCACAAATTGAATAAAGGACTATGAGCATTCACTCTTGCTTGACAATAATATCGAGAACTCAACATCCTATGGTTTGCCAAGCTTACCAACATCTCAGATTGTCCCTCTTCTTTTCTCTTTCTTTTGTTCTTGGGTTTCACCCTTTTGTTATAGTTTTGGTGTTCTTGAGAAATAAAGAAATCCAATTAACAAGAGGTTGTGGCAGTTTTTAATAGACTTCACCATGGGTTGAGAGGGGTGCAAACATTCTCTATGGAGGAACACCTTTAGCAAATCCTAGGATATTTTAAGCTAACATCGGGATTTTTGGCTACCATCAATTGAAATGCCTACCTTAGCTAACTTTAGGAAGGCTAAGATTTATCATCTTTTACGTTCGATGTCTTAGCAATTCCTTTGGGTGTGGGAATTTATAGAATCATTTGCAACATTAGCTTGGGGAAATTTTTTGTCACCATCTTCATCATTTACTAAATATTATCCACTAAATCTTCATTCTTTACTAAATGTTTTGCATTGAATCCATATTTTGTGTTGTTGAATTGTTTATCCTCAAAATTTGTTACCATTTGTATGATTCCTAGGGCTCTTCACTACATCCTTGATGGATTGCCTTATTTCCTAGTTGAATATAACCTTTTATTTACTTGTCAATCTATTTTACATAAAACTGTGGTGTGCCTCTACATGTTAGTGGCACTTGTTTTCTCTAGATTTCACATTATAACCTAAAATGACTTGACCAAATAGTGTTGAATTTGCACTTTTTCCTCTATTACATGTCTTAGAGCTCGTAACTTATATCCATCAGCCCTTGACTCTAACCTAGCTCAAGGGGTCACTCTTTTTTTGAAAATCTGTTGACATAGAATATTAGAGCTTAACATGGATGATTGTTCTAAATGGAGATTCCTGGTGCTTCATTTTCCCTTGTCAAGTCGAAAATAGTTGTTTTTAGAGTTTTGAGGAGCATGTTTATCACTATTTTTACCTCTATCATATTGTTTTTTCTTGTTGTACGCCAACTATAAAATAGATCTTGATTTTTCATCCAAGCTTACTACAACCCATGATTTTCCAAGCTTAGTGGTAGCTCATGATCAAATTTTAGATTTCTCTACATTTTCAGACGACAATTTCATTCTAGAACTGTGGTTATTCTATGCAAATTTATGCCACGTCATGCTATGCTATTCTTCTGGCCAAACAACTAATTCTATATGTATATCTAGAGAATCTTTTTCTCTAGCACTTGCCCTTTGTTCTTTATATCTTTCTAATTGATATGGTTTAATCCCTTTATTAAAATTTTGGATCAATTTCTAGATGCAAGGAACTACTACATGGCTATGATCTAAAAGTAAATACCCTCCTAATTGCTTGAAAAATTCTTTGAACAAATACATCCTGAATAAGGTGGTATATTTGTAATTACCACATCTTCATCTTAAAAAGCCACAAGATCTCGACATTCTTGTAACAATATTGGGGTCCTTTTAATGAAACCTATTGCTTTCATTTGTATTCCATTAAATATAACACCCTATGATCCCATTGGATGTAATCTTGTCCCATGTTATTACAGATTTCTTGAAGCATAGCTGGGGCATAACTGTGTGCAAGATCCATCCTCCTCTACAAAGAGATAAATAAAAAGTGGGCTGATAGTTTTTCAATGCGTATCAAATGTTGTTTACTAGCTAGGTTAAATAATAATTTTCTAGCATAATAAGCTTTTGGGTGAAGATTCATCTTTTTTCACTATATTTTAGACATTTGTGAAATAAGAGGGCTAATACAACTAAAAACAACTATCCTCCAGGGGTGAAATAAGTGCCTCTCTTCACCATCAAAACATCCAAAACTTGAAAAGAAAGCGATAAGCACTGCAGAGAGGAAGACAGTCTCCACCATATATGCATATATCGGCTACTCAGAACGGTAACAGTTGTATGGTATTCACCGACAAAGCCCAAAAACCCTAACTCGAAAAAAATCCTGACTGGAAATGTTAATAAAATGATTATATTTGCCAGTTCTGGCATTTCATTTGATTTTACTTTGTCACATCCACTGTTTGCGACGGCCACCTCTTATCTTCCACGTCACGTTGCAGTGGGCTACACAGGAATAGAATAAGGTAATACAGGAAAATACAATTTTATTGTAAGAATATATTATTGGAAACAAGTAAAAAAACTGTGTGATTAGAAGAGAATCCAGTGGTGTTTTATTTTGTTTTGAATGCAGTGCTAAGATCAATTGAAAATGCAGATGCAGGAAAGTTGAGAATATTTTATCTTATCTTTTACGTCGTGTATTCAGTGGAGAAAAGATAATTCGCTTTATGAATATAAAAGTTGAAAATATTTTATCTTATCTTTTACGTCGTGGATTCAATGGAGAAAAGATAATTCGCTTTATGAATATAAAGGGGGTTAAATCATACATAAGTACCATCTTTATACTTTGTATGCATTTCAGAAAATCCTATTGGGCAGACCTCCATTATAATATCTATCTTAACTCAATGTGAAACGCGAATACCTATTTCAGGGTGTTTTTCATCAACTAACTTTTTGGTGATGGGACGACACGTAGAAATTACACGCGTAGGCGCTTGGGATCTACCTGAATAATGTTTTTTATGAGGAAAATTAGTAATTTATTTTTGAAGTATTATCAATCAACTTAGAGGAGTTTTTGATGATAAACCTTCTCGCCCTTGTCGGCGACTTAAACCGTAGTAGAATGTTATTTGGTGTAATAACAGTTGTCTAGTTATTATCATTTATATGGTTGTGAGGTAAATTATTTTGTACATATTTATAAATAATGTTCAATATAAACAAAATTTATTTGTTTATAAATGACATGTATGTAGTTGGTAACATGTATGTAGTTGGTTCTTGCTTTTTAAACTTGTTTTGTAATTATTTTTTTATGAGTATTTTTAATAATTTTATGGATAAGATTAAATCAATTAATTATTTTTTATGGCAGGTTTTTCTTTATCAATTATTAATTATGGGCGTTTTATTTTAAAAAAATAATATCTTTTAAAAATTGGAGCTTTCTCATATTCATTTACAAATATATTTATGATTATATATTTATAAATTTAATAATTTGCATCCTATTATTATAATTATTAAATTTTTATGTTCATATTTTTAAAATTTAAAGATTTATTAAAAAATATTATTTTAATTTTTTTAACTATTTTAAAAATATATATATTTAATATATATGTTTTTTGGATTACATAGATGAATTGGTTACAATCACAATTTTTTAGTAACTCGTCATGTTCAAACTATCAGCAAAGACTTCGACTCACCCACTATCTTGTTAATGGTAACCTGACATAAGATGGGGACTGTCCGACGTACACGGTTCGCACCGTTTTTGTCAGTCTTCATCAGTTTGGTTCAACACATGGCATCATAGAAACCACAGGACAAGCAGGAAACAGATCGCCATCATCAATTAAGTGCAACACACAGATATGCATAAACACACCCAAAATTGTAATTTATATTATATATATATATAAAATTAATATTATTGTAATTCATTTGAAGAGATCCTATTGTTACATTATTGTTAATTTTTTACCGTGGATTGTGTTACACATGTTTTGTATTCAAATAAATAAATAAAGATATTTTTATCCTTAAACTTTTTAGTGTTGGTTTTGCATATAACTACCATCAAATAAAAAATGATTGAAGAAAATGTAATAAATATGAAATGAAAGTTTTTTTTTTATTAAATTGATTATATGGGATTGATTGCGTCATGATCACATAGTAATATTTCATTAGTTTAACAGTTATTATTTAGTAATATTTGAACCTAGGTCTCTTCGTATTTCATTAGTTTAACAATTATGTATTTATTATTTAGTAATATTTGAACTTGGTCTCCTCTGTTAAACCATTAATTAAGAATTCTCTTAGAAATTTGTCCTATAAAGTTGAAATGTTTAGTTCTTATATAGCAAAAGAATATTCCAAAATTAGAGGTACATATATTAACAATAGAAAGGCTAGGGATAAATATAAGAATTACTTAGCTTATAACATGAGCAAACAAAAATATTATTATTAAAAAGATAAGTATCATAACAATTTTTATATGCATACCTTCAATGTTGCAAGAACTTGCACAACTTCTTTGGCCTTCAAGAATGTAAATAGTTACTCTGGAGGGCATCATTCTTGAAGTGGCTTTGCTAAAATTAAGAATATACACCAATTTTGTGTTGCAATAATTGCAAGACATCCTCTTTTGAGTTTGAACTTTTTTTAAAATAATCCAAAGCTTGTGTGGAAGGTTTTATTGCATGCCTTATCTTTTGAACAATCAACAACTTACTGCCAACCAAGTTCTTCTATCATCAAGATGATGAAATTCCATGTGACACACTTTATGTATTATTTCTTGATTTGATGCATGCCATGTCATGGCCTCTGAGTAATTTTCTACTATTTGCAAGCTCTATATTTCTTATCCATTGGACTATAAAGTCATTAAGGGATGGAGGAAGGATAAGGAGAGACAATGGAAGAATAAGGATGGAGGATAAATGAAATATACTAGAGCTATCATAGGCAGTGAGGTGATCAACACAAGTAATAATGGAACATGAAAAATAGTGAAGGAATATGAGGAGAGGGGAAGAAAAGATAAGTGAGATAGTACCTACATAATAACTTCCCCTAGCTTGTTTTGGTGTGACTTAGCTATGCACTTCAGTGCTTGCTTTACCTTTTATCCTTCTTGTTATTTATTGTATTTACTTCAGTCAAAGAGACAAAGCATCTCCCCATTAACTGAGGGAACTCTTTTAGATTTTTTCTCTATCTCACCCCTATTTTGTCTTGACAAACTCCACAAATTGAATAAAGGACTATGAGAATTCGCTCTTGCTTGACAATATTATCGAGAAATTGACATTCTATGGTTTCCCAAGCTTACCGACATCTCAGATTGTCTCTCTTATTTTCTCTTTATTTTGTTCTTGGATTTCACCCTTTTTTTATAATTTTGGTCTTCTTGAGAAAGAGAGAAATCCAATTAACAAGAGGTTGTGGTAGTTTCTGCTAGACTTCACCATGGGTTAAGAAGGGTGCAAACATTGTCATGGAGGAACACCATTAGAAAATCCTAGGATAATTTAAGCTAACATCGAGATTGTTGGCTACCATCAATTGAAATGCCTACCTTAGCTAACATCAGGAAGGCTAATATTTATCATATTTTACCTTTGATGTCTTAGAAATTCCTTTGGGTGTGGGAATTTATAGGCTTATTTGCAACATTAACTTGGGGATATTTTTGGTCACCATCTTCATCCTTTACTAAATCTTATCCACCATTCACCCTTCAGAAACAATTCTTCCGCAAGAGTAATTTGGTGTTGAGAGATTGAAAGAGAAGACTTCCTTTATATAGGTTAGTCTCCTTGGGGATGTTATCATGTGATCTACCTTGTCAACTCTCTTTTTGCTCAAATTTTTTGCATTGAATCCATATTTTGAGTTGTTGAATTGTTTATCCTCAAAATTTGTACCATTTGTATGATTCCTAGGGATCTCTGCTACCTCATTGGTGGATTGCCTTATTTCCTAGGTGAATATAGCCTTTTATTTACTTGTCAATCTATTTTAACAAAACCATTGTGTGCCTCTGCATGTTAATGGCACTTGTTTTTTCTAGATTTCACATTAGAACCTACAATGACTTGACCAAATAGTGTTGAATTTGCACTTTTTCCTCTAGCACATGTTTTGGAGCTCCTAACCTATATCCATAAGTCCTTGATTCTAACCTAGCTCAAGGGGTCACTCATTTTTGAAAAGTGACATAGAATATTAGAGCTTAACATAGATGATTGTTCTAAATGGAATGACTCATGTTGCTTCATTTTCCCATATCAAGATGACGATAGTTGTTTGTATATTTTGAGGAGCATGTTTATCACTATTTTTAACTCTATCATGTTGTGTTTTCTTGTTGTATGCTAACTATAAATTAGATCTTCTTGATTTTTCAACCAAGCCTCCTACAACCCATGATTTTCCAAGCTTAGTGGTAGCTCATGATCTATTTTTAGATTTCTCTGCATTTCTAAACTTGACAATTTCATTCTATAATTGTGTTTATTCTGTGCATATTTATGCCACGTCATCGTCTACTACCAAAGCATAATCTTTTTCTCTAGCACTTGCCCTTTGTTCTTCATATCTTTCCAGTTGATATGGTTTGAACCCTTTATTGAAATTGTGAGCTAGTTTTTAGATGCAAAGGACAACTACGTGGCTATGATCTAAAAGTAAATATCCTCCTAATTGCTTGACAAATTCTTTGATCAAACACATCCTGACAAGGGTGACATATCTACGATATGGTTTGTCACATATCTACAATTGCCATATCGTAGAAAGCAACAAGATCTGGATATTCTTGTAACAATATTGGGGTCCTTTTAATGAAACGATTTGTATTCCATTAAAAATAACACCCTATGATCATCATCAGTCATGGCAGGGATGGAAGTTTTGCGCATCACCAACAACAAAGAAAGCAGAGGGCTAATACAACTAAAAACAACAGTCCTCCAGGGGTGAACTAAGTGCCTCTCTTCACCATCAAAACATCCAAAACTTGAAAAGAAAGAGATAAGCACAGCAGAGAGGAAGACAGTCTCCACCATATATGCATATATAGGCTACTCAGAACGGTAACAGTTGTATTGTATTCACCGACAAAGCCTCAAAACCCTAACTAGAAATGTTAATAAAATGGTTATATTTGCCAGTTCTGGCATTTCATTTGATTTTACTTTGTCACATCTACTGTTTGCGACGACCACCTCTTATCTTCCACGTCACGTTGCAGTGGGCTACGCAGGAATAGAATAAGGTGATACAATTTTATTATAAACAACTAAAAAAATATGTGATTAGAATCCAGTGGTGTTTTATTTTGTTCTGAATGCAGTGCAAAGACCATGTGAAAATGCAGGTGTAGGAGTGTTGATTATATTTTATCTTTTCTTTTACGTCGTATATACAATCGATAAAAGATAACTCGCTTTAAAAATATAAAAGGGGTTAAATCTTACATACGTACCATATTTAGACTTGTATGCGTTTCAGAAAATCCTATTGGGCAGACCTCCATTATAATATCTTCCAACCCCATGAATAAAGCGATCAAGTGGTTTTGCCCAACATTATTATCGACTTTCCGCGTGCTTACGATGACATCATCAAAATAAAATTTTACCCTGCAAGTATAGAGCGTTATAATGATGACGTTACACGTGGAAAGATACCTTAAAAATTGCTGTCCAAAAGCAGTCTTATTTTATTTTTTAATAATTTTCTGCTGTGAGAAACTTATGGGTGGAATTTAATATTTTTATTTTATTTTGGACACTTTTCAAATAGGATTTGGTGTCTTGTGCCCTGAAATAAGCTTTACATATATAAATACTTCTTATACACATTTGTCGTGGGATTGAACCTCGGGTCACATCACCAATAATGCAAGTGGCATCCTTACCGGTAAACCACATCACGCGGTTGACTTGACGGTGTTGACATATTGAGGAGGGTTGACATGGCGGTGTTGAAGACTAACACCATCAGAATGTGTTGTTTCTATCTACTCTTTGATGCCCTTACCAGATCGGCAGATCAAAACAAATTCTTATTAAATCTAAGATTTCAGACACAGTAACAATCCAACGTTTTGAAGTCTACTAGCAAGCATGACACCATAAAATCTGAACGTTAGGCCAATTCTAATGGTTTACACCACTTTCCTCACAACTTCAAGCAAGACGAAAATAAAACAATACTTGATTACACACTAGTATAATATTTTGCAAGCAAGATTTCTCAAATTAAAGAATTGTGAAGGAAATTAGATGATGTGATTCTTGTTTATGTGAGTAAAGATCTAAATAAAGTGGTAGAATTCCTGGTTAAGATAGGTACTGAGAAGGAGGTAGGGGTTTTGTGGCACAGTGACATGGCTATTGAGGATGAGAGGATTAAGCAGGTTGGTGAACAAATCCAATGTTTAGCTAATTTGGACAGCCAACTAAATTGAACAACCAATGTTTAGCTAATTTGAACAACCACTATAGAAATAAGGTTTAGGAGATTTGGCTCTAATGCAGATCTTCTTTTACGTGGACAACCCTTGTAAAAATATAGTTTAAGATATTTGGCTCCAATGTAGATCTTTTTTTTTTTAAATAAAGAGGTAAAAATTTTAATGATAAAAAGTCTAGATTATAGAGTACAACTGAGCTTCCAACCAGGACTCAAATAAATAGCCAAACAGGCTAAAATCACTAGACTAAAATGACACTCGAAAAAAACAACAAGAATAAACCACATTAAGTCTATACATCCTTGTGGATCAACTCCCACAGGCGTTGAGAGTCCCCAGACAAGAGACTCTCCCAATTATCAATACTCCAAGGATCCAGCAACTCAGAAGCCCTTTTGGCCAGGTAATCAACAACCACATTCCATTCCCTTGGAATGTGCACAAAAGATATAAATTCAAACTCTTCACTCATTCTGAGAATTTGAACGACTATAGAGGCCAACTGCCAATTAACTTCCTCCACCCTTTTACTGTTTAAAATATTAACCACAATTTGAGAGTCAGACTCGTAGATAATCCTATGTCAGCCAAGAGAAAACCCCCTCCGCAAGGCATCAAGAATTGTAAAAGCTTCCATAAAATTGTTGGAGTGAACACCTTTATAAATGGAAAAGAAAAAACTGACAGCACCCGTAGAATCTCTCCCAACACCGCCAATGCCAACATGTCTAGGATTACCCCTAGATGATGCTTCAATGTAGATATTATTTTATTGTTGTAAATAAGTATTCTTATCGAAAAGTCTCATCTCAATTTATAAATGATATTTTTTTTGGTATTAGGTAGAGGTGGTTATAAGGTCCACAAACCTTTTACATAGTCAAAATGGGCTGGTTCTAGCTCCAAGCCCGTATAATCAAAATACAAAATGGATCTTCCCAAGACCCACATTAAGCCATACTTAGAGTCCGCAGTCCTATACTTGTCGTTGGACTATTCAGGATAAAACAAAAACTAGACAACACCTAGCACTTACTAAACATAACACTAGGTTGTTGTACCGTACACTTGTCACTTCCCAGGCCCCAACAAATGGGTTGCCTTTTGTCCCTCTACCTAATTCCATCTGTCGGATTACTCCTCATCAACCACTTTGATCTCCTGTTGCTCTAACAGGTTTGATCTTAGATCTTCTTTAGAAGCCAACACCAGTAATTCTTGAGGGAAGTTATCCTTCCAAATTTGCATCTCCCTAGTAGAAACTGCAATATTTGCCATTAGATCCATCGCCTGGTTCCCTTATCTGAAGGTGTGTTGGATTCGGGCACTAACCAAATGGGATTTATGAATATTTGCTTCTAGGATAAGCTTCGAGATGGTCCAGCTGGGGTCTTTATCCTCCTTAATTGCCTTGATTATATTAAGTGAATCCCCTTCAAATATTACTTCCTTATAACCCTCTAGTCTGGCAATTCTCATTGCCTGCATGCAGGCTCAGGCTTCTGCAAAATGATTTGTTTGAGTTCCCAAAGGCTCTGCAAAGGCAAGGACCACTTTTCCTTCCTCATTTCTCAGAACTCCTCCTGCTCTTGCAGCCCTCGGATTTCCTTTGGCTGCCCCATCAAAATTGAACTTAACCCACTTTTGTGTGGGGGGTATCCACTTGACACCATCCCGTGGGTTGGTTGTAATGACTGGGTCTGGAGGTTCCTCTCCCTAGTTCCACAAAATCCTCCTTTCCCTAGGAGACAGGGTCTCATTTTTGAAGTAAAAGGTTTTCCAGTTTTCTTTCAGAGCTTTGATTATTTTATTACCACATAACCTGGGATCTTTCTTCCATCCTTTAAATACTCTCTTATTTCTCTCATTCCATATCCCCCATAAAAAATGGGGTAAGCTGAGCTTCCAGAGCCAAGTCAAAAGTTTCACCCGGAAGGGGGAAGCCCACTGTATGCAGAAGTCAGACATGCTATTTGGGCGGACCCAATCTATATGAAATTTGGACAGAATCATTTGGAAGACTGCACAAGAAAATTCACAAGTTAGAAAGATATGACTTACAGATTCTATCACTTTCTCACACAGGATACATCGATTGATGAATTGGAAACCTCTCCTCTACAGATTATCTATTGTCAGAATCTTATTTTGAACTGCCAACCAAAAGAAGAAAGCTATTTTTGGGGTTAAATTCTTTAACCAAATAATAGAAGTCAGAGTCCAGCCATTAAATCCTGAGTGGATTAGTTTATAGGTAGTTTTTACTGAATAGATCCCACTTGTAGTTTTGCCCCAAATCATCTTGTCTCTTCCTCCCCTAGAATGATCGAGAACACCCTTAAAGCATCATTGAGTTTGGTCAGGGCCACCTTCTCTTGCTCTAGAAGGATTTTGAACTATGATTTTCTTCCAAGAGGAAGTTTCTTGTGCTACAACAAGAAAATCCCCTACTTTTCCTCCCATTTCCTCTGAAAGTTTGTGTTGGAGGACCCGAAGGTCTAAGTTATCTTGCAGAGGGCCTTCTTCCAACCATGGATCTTGCCAAAAGTCCACTTGTCTTCCATTACCAATTCTCCATCTGATGCCTTTCCTGACTACCTCACGACATTCGAGCAAACAATTCCAGAAATAGGATCCTCTAGGGAGATTATCAGCTTTCAGGAAGTCCTGATTATTTTTGATATATTTTGCCTTAAGAAGTTTTACCCATCCCAATTGATCATTATTGAAAAATCTCCAGACCTATTTTCCAATCAGATCTTGGTTCATTTCTTTCATTCTCTTCAGCCCCAGGCCCCCTTGATCTTTGCTTGCACACACCTGATTCCATGCTACCAACGAAATTCTCTTTCTCTCCTTCGAACCTGACCACAAGAAGTTGCGCTGAATTTGCTCCAGTGTAGCTTGGACCTTTGCAGGCATTCTAAATAGAGACATGCAGTAGATTGGAATGCTCTGTAAAGTAGTTTGAACTAGTAAGGCTTTCCCTATGGAGCTGAGAAGGCTGCCCTTCCACCCTGCTAACTTTTTGGAGATCCTATCAATGATTGAGTTCCACAAAGTAGCCTTCATTCTTCCTTCGAACATAGGCATGCCTAGATAAGTCATCGGTAAAAGCTCCTTTCCACATCCAAAGAGGTTAGCTATTCTTTCCTCCCTCCCACCAGGCGTGTTAAAGAAATAGATGCTACTCTTCTTATAGTTTATGTATTATCCTACTTCCATATCATACTTGGTTAGAATTCTCTTTAGCTTCCTAGCCTGAGGCACCGAGGCTTTGGACACAATGATCGTATCATCCATGAACTATTGGTGAGACACTGGCTCTGCTATTGAGGCTGGTTTGAAACCTCCCAATCGACCTTCTGCCACAACTTCTGAAATGTTCCTACCCAATGCTTCCGCTAAAATAATAAACAAGTATGGAGACAAAGGATCTCCTTGTCGCAGCCCCCTTTCACTCTTAAAGTAACCGGAGGGTGACCCATTCACCATGACAGAAAATCTTGTGGTAGAGATACAACTAAAAATCAACTTAATCCACTAGGGATAGAAACCAAACTTACCCAAAATCTTGGTGAGGAAACGCCATGAGACCCGGTCGTAGGCTTTATTCATGTCTAGCTTTAGTAACATACCTGCTTCCTTACTAGCCACCATTGAATGAATAACTTCATGAATTGTGATGATACCATCCAGTATTTTTTGCCCTTTCACAAAACCTCCTTGGTTCATATCAATGATGAATGGTAGGATAACCTTCAGCCTATTGGCGATTGTTTTCATGAGAATCTTCATCAGAGTGTTACATAAACTGATAGGGCAAAAACTAGAAAATTCCATTGCTCCCACTAGTTTAGGGATGAGGACTAAAAATGTAGCATTAACTCCTTCTGGGATTTCCATGTCCTTTTGAGCCTCAATTATAGCTTCCACTACATCATTGCCTAGGATATCCCAAAACTTCTGAAAGAAAGCAGTGGGGAAGCCATCCGGTCCTAGGGAGCTGTTACCATCCATGTCAAAAACTGCCTTCCTGATTTCCTCCTCTGTAAAAGGGCTGAGTAAGAATCCATTAAGATTCTCAGTGACAAGGGGTGGAATGGCCGCCAACAGAGAGTCCTCTTCTTCAATAGTAGGATTTACATCTTCTAGCAATGATTTAAAGAACTCGGTCGCTTCCCTCCTTATGTCTTCCATATCTTTGGTGTTAGACCCATCGACCATCTTGATCTCCTTAATTTTGTTAGTACTCCTATGGCGAAGAGTAGAGACATGGAAGAACTTTGTATTTCTATCACCCTCCTTCAACCAACGTAGTCTAGATTTTTACCTCTAGAAGGTTTCTTCAAATCCTAGCACCGTGTGGTATTCGACTAACAACTCCCTCTCCTGGTTTCTCAGATCTTCTGTAAGCTGATCTGACTTCAGCTTCTCCTATAGTTCATTGATCTTGTCTTTTAGTTCTACATTTTTTGCAAAAATATTGCCAAAGGAAGTTTTGTTCCACTCTCTAATGTTAGCCTTCACATTCCTCAGTTTACATGCCACTTGGGCCAATTTCGAACCATTATACTTTTTGTCCCACCATTGGGCAACCAGATCCTTGAGATCCTGGTGTTGGAGCCACATAAGTTCGAATCGAAAGGGTCTGATGTATTTTTTCTTAGAGTCCTCCCTAGTTTCCCACAGAATTGGGTTGTGGTCAGACCCGATTCTTGGTAGTGTCATTAATGAAGAGTCCCCAAACCTCTCCAGGAATTCCTGAGAAAGAAGAAACCTATCTAATCTGATCTGAATTTGGTTTTCCTTCAGTATTTTGTTAGACCATGTATAGGAGAATCTACGCAGGTCCACATCCATCAGCTCATGTTGATCAACAAAATCTCTAAACTCGTAGATATCAACAGTTATTCTTTGAGAGCCCCCAAATTTATCTACAGGATTAAGGTAGCAATTGAAATCCCCCACCACAATCCAAGGGTAGTTGGGGACCGTCTCCCTCAGTTCAGCTAGCTGACCCTAGAGAACCCTTCTCAGTCCCTGTCTAACTGGAGCATATACATTCATTAAGATCCACTCTTCCTGCATGGTTTTATCCAAACATAGGAGACAAATAAACCAACTAGACATCAGAATCACTCTACTATCAATCACATTCTTGTTCCACATAACCAACAACCCTCCTACTATTCCAGTGGCCTCCTGGGCTACTACTTCAGCTTCTCGCCAAGTACTATTCTTAAAAGGGATCACTCTACTCTCCTCCATTTTAGTTTCTTGTAGTAATATCATATCCGGTTTGTGTTCTTGTCTAAGAGCATACAAAGCTCTCATTTTTGCAGGATTGCTCCCGCGTATATTCCATGATAGAATCTTCATTTATGGGCTTTGGATCCTCGAGCCTTCGCCCCAAAGTGTAATACTGCTTGAGTGCCATCAACCACTCCTCGCTCTGCTTCTTTCTACCTTAAGGCAACATTGCTAGGTTTCCCTCTTCCTACCGAACCATATCCCCATACATCCACTTTAGGCGGGGGTTCCTTGGGTTTCACTTGGCTTCTGGTCACCATATTGGATGGGTCAGTCTTGGCATTTGGGGTAACAACCTGGATCTCCAGGTTAACTGGTCTTTCTGATAGTGGAGATGATTTCGTGCTCTTAGCTTCTTGATTAGTAGGTTCTTTTTTCCCTGCTTTGGGGGTACACTGATCTTGGTGGTTCACCTCTACCTCCTGAGTATCCTTGCCTGTCTTATCAGTTTCCTGCTCCTTCCTCTGATTTTGCTCCTCTAAATCCTTCTCTTGGGTCTCCTCTACCTCAGATTCCACTTCTTGGCTATCCATCTGATCTCCCTTCAGATGATTTAATGCATCAAAACTGTTCTCCACTGGGATGTTGATCTCCTTGGAATTTCTTCCCATAAATTCCTCTGTAGTATAGGGGACCACTTTCGTCGAGCCTCCATAGGTCTCTCGTATTACCCAATCGAACTTACTTGCTCTAGGGCATTGATCTATGTGGTTTTTTCCTTTGTGATTTGGTTTTGGGGCATGCTGCATCACCTTTGGAGCAGGTTGTACTTGAGGGTTCCCACCAGAGGGACCAACTCCCCTGTGAGAGGATTTCGGGGCATAGGTATTTTTGGGAGGAGGGTTATAACGTTGCCTCTTTCTGACATTAGGCCGAATGGGGTCTCTGATATTCAGATTTCGAGCCCCACGTCCTTGAGGCCCATGTTGGGCAGGAATGGAGACCTGCGGGGGAGGGATATTATTCTGGGTTTGTGGAACAGTATTTTGGGGTGGGGGCTGGTTCTTGGAAAGGTAGTGGATACCCTGGTGCCCTACCTTCCCGCAAACACTACACTTAATAGACATATTTTCATATTCAAAGTCCTGAGTATGAAGGCCATACATAGATGACAGTATAATAGATTTAGGGAGTTCTTTACTCAGGTCCGCCAACACACACATGCGAGCAGAAAGAAGTCTTGTTCTGCTCAAGGTTGCAGGATCGATAGCTACCAGTTCCCCAATCTCTGTAGCTATCCCAACCAAGATTTGCTCATTCCTACAAAGCAGAGGTAATCCCGACATCTTAACCCAAATAGGAGCCAAATCCAACACCTGGGTCTGGGGTTGAAATCGGGGGTCCAACGCTTCAGATACAAGCCCCTTTTCCCAAAAAACCAAGGACCTCCTTGAAGAATCCTTTCCATGTCCTGGTCACATTGAAATGTCACCAAAAGGAAACTCTTGGGTAAAGCCCTAATCATCATACCGACCCTTGGCCACCATTTTTGGATGGCCCATCTCCTTATGACTTCCAAGTCTGGTCGAACCCCCATAAATTTTGCCACCAGAGACGTTTTGCCCTCCATAGCCACATGTTGAGCTAGGGTATCCGGGATGTCCAACCTACCATTGATGGGTTTTAGATTAAAACAAGAGTCGGACAGTTTTTGCTTACCATGAAGAGCATTAAGATAAGATGGTCTCTAGTTGTCAGGTTTCTCTTTGTCTCCTTCCTGGGTCTTCCCTTGATCCTGATGCATAGAGTCCTGGTCCCCATCAGAGATATCTTCGACCGCATCCGCCCAACGCCCTGGGTCCGGTTCCAATGGAATTTCCTTGTCCACATCCTCCGCTTGGGGCCCTGCTATCTCACCAGAGCCCCCACCTATCGCACCTACTGTTCTGCCATCCGAAGCCCCACACCTAGGGTTTGCCACCCCTAGACCTCCCGCTCCTCCTCCTTGCATCTCCAGACTCAAAATAGTTAAAGAACATATTATTATCGAAAAATATTACATTATAATATTATATAAAAACTTTATCTTAATTCTATATATTATAATTTAAATATTATACTCAACAAATTTTTTATAAAATTCATAATAATTAAATAAATTATAATATTAATTATAATTTCATTAATGTGTGAATTAAATCTACATCAATTTATAAATGATCTTTATTTTAATATATAAATTTTAATTAAAAAAAAAAAAAAGTGAGATGCACATCCAGCTTCTAAATAGAAACAAAACAGACAAAATCAGGACAAACCACTATTAGACGTTGAGGACACCTATTATGCACAATCTTAGAAAACAAGTAACGTAGCCCAATCTATATAGGTTTGGGTGAAGATATGAGCGGAAATAACAGGAAATAAAATTAAATAGTGGTCTCCACCATATGTGCATATGTAAGCTGCTAAAAACGGTAACAGATGTATTATATTCACCGACAAAGCCCCAAAATCTTAACTAAAAATGTTAAATAAAATAATTATATTTGTTATTTGACTTTGTCACATCTACTGTTTGCGACGGCCTCCTGTTATCTTCCACGTCACGTCAAACCGTTGGTGTGGGCTACCAACATGTGAAGGAATACAGTATTCATTTTTAAATTGCAAGTTGCACCTGCTGGTGTTTTATTCTGTGTATACAATGCGATGGCCAAATGCCGATTCCCCATAGTGTTTAGATGTATATTTTAATTTCTTTTTCGTCGTGCATTCTAATCAATAAAAGATAAATCGTTTTATACAATATGAACGGGTTTAAATCATACGTTAGCTGATAAACAGTAATTCCTATTCCAAGGTGTTTTTTTGGTGATGGAACTCTAATTATAAATTTTATGGGTAGTTGGATTTACCTCAATAAAAAATCTATTTTATTTTTATATAAAGAACTCACTAATTTTCTTCTCTTCCACCAGTTAAATGGTGACCCTAACTGTTATCGTTATAAACCCATTCTTTATTAAACTTAGGAACTGCCCATTATTAGGGGCTCAACTATGGTAACCCACAAAATCTTAATCCACTTTTCCAAATACATCACGTCGATGTCAAGTTGAGAGGGCAACCCCAACCTCATGGATAAAGTGATGAGTATGAGTATGAGCATAAGCATGGCTTATCTGGATTTGTGGTTGATTGACACCACCCTCGAAGGTGATTGGTTTTGCCAACATCGCAGTGTTCGCAGTAGGTGCCTCTATATCTATATATATGTATGTATGGGGAGGATAGTTAAATCTGAAGTATGTATTCTTATATGCTTTTACAATTGGGTAGTACACTTACAAGTATAACAGGTCCATTTATATTGGATTCTTTATATATATGTGGGAGCTAAAGGACGAGATGGAAGAAAAGTCTTCTTCTTAAAAGGAATAGCAGAATGTGGAAGTAAGGTATTTCAGTTAATTATACAAGGATCTCGATTAATTCAATATGGTTAAAATAGTAAAATATATATATTTTTAAAGATTTATAAATGGGAAAGTCTGAGTTTATTAAAGAAGTTCTAAAGAGGAACTTAAAGCTATTTTAACCTCTTAAAAAGATGAGAGTTTAGGACCTCATTGGTGGACTATAAAAAAATTTCTCGGGTTTTAAGATTTTTTGGAGTTTGATCTACCTAAGGTTGTGGAGGAGTTTATCAAACAAGAAGGATAAATGTAATCTTCAGCTGTACCTTCATTGCTCTTATTTTAAAAAAGGACAATCGTTTTTCCTTTAATGATTTCAGGCCCATTTTTTTGTGTAATTATGTGTATAAAATCATAGCAAAATTAATTGTATCAAGAATTAAAAAGTTTCTCTCTGCTTCTATATCTATTGAGTAGTTAAGTTTCCTGCATGGTAGACATATTCATGAAGCAATTGGTTCTTCTCAAGAAAGTCTTCATACCATAATATCAAAGAAATTGCCAGCAATGATGATGAGGTTCGATTATTCCAAGGCTTTTTATAGAGTAAACTGGTTATATATAAGAATTATACTTACTCATATTGGGTTTATGTTGGCAAAAAATATGCCTAGTCTATGAAATGCACCCTAGACTTTAGTCAATGTTTTGGATGAATGAAATTTCTCTTAATTCAACCTTCAAAGAAGGTCAGCTCCTTGGTATACTGGAAATTTAAAATAGGAGTTTAAGCTAAGGGTAAGAAAAAAATGGTTTAGAGAGTAGGAGTTTAAAGAAATGAGTAAATGGTGAATGGGGTATATCGTAACAACGTTGGAAACATTTGTAAGAGTCTACTATAATAAAATTACAATGATACTTAACATACCAACTATTGTCAAGTGCATAAAAAAGTTATCTAGTTATCAATCATATGCTTTAACCATTCCAAAGAATTTAATGAAAAGTAATTCGACAATAATTCAAATAGTAGAATTCACTTTTATAGAATAAACTAATCACAAAGTGTAACATAAGTGAAGTATAACATAAACTCATTCATAAAAACCTACAGTAACACTAGTAATGGAGGTCAAACAACTATCACTTCTCATCAGTTAGCAACAAAAATAATACAACATACACCCAGGAAAATGCTACAAAGCCGACCCTTACTTAGAGGTCTATCTCCCTATTTATAAGCTGCTCTTTGAATCTTACAGTGTAAGATCTACAATACAATTATAGGTCTATTATGCAAAATAGCCTAGAAAAGAATGTTCTAAAGAACTTATGATTTTCATGTTTTGTTGGTTTGCTGCTAATGTGCCTCGCTTTGATTTCATATTATGCTTGAAATTTGAATTTGTTTACAATTTGATCTGTAGATCCCCAATTATATTTTACAAATGGCTAAACCACTACAATTGGTCTATTAGAGATGCCATTTTCATGCCTTAATGATATTAGATTGAATATATAGAAGGTATTAAGGTAGTTGTGGCTCTAAAAGGGATGTTTCAGAGTTCCATGCATTGAAGCTAGGCTTTTGTTTTTCTTGAAGAGTCCTTCAAAACAAATCTAGACCTCAAAGATGCTTTGATGATGTCACTTCTAGAAAAATCTTGGATTTGTTCTTGATAGCTTGGTCGAACCTTTCAACATAAATAATTATGATTTTGTTCAACTATGACTTGTGCATAGTACCGAACTCTATCATGAAAGCGCTAACTTCATCGCTAAAAATGGTTTGGATTTTTTCCATTTTAGATTTGTGCAAACAAATAGTTTCTTAATGAATGCTAGAATGCATTGTCTTACTTTGGAGGAGTAAGACTTTATTTCATATTTGTGAATGTTTGAACTTTTGGTGCATGATGTTGATATCATTTCTTATAAACTTCTAGATTTGTTCATATTTGGACTCATGCACTAATCTGAATTTGTGCAATTGATGCTTTTGTAGAAGTCTAAGTTTGAGCATTTTCAAACTTGATCATTGTCAAAGCTTTTAGACTTAGTAAATCCAAGCCTCGGATCATATTGACCTTGACCTAGTTGCATGATATTTTGACTTATCATGAAATATAACCTAACTTCTTTCTCTGTGCAACCTAGGCAGACTGGAATGTATTGTCTAGTGAATTTAGGTAGGATTTGGTAAATCAAAACAATGTAGGTAACAATTTGACCTACATTCTTGGTGCCTCCTAGGGTTTTCTACTTGCAAAAAAATACAAACCTAGATAGCTTTATTCTTGGATTATATAATTATGAAGAGGAAAAAGAGATAGAAGATAAGATAATAAAAATTGAAGAGATAAAGACCATAATGCATAAGGTAATTACTACAAGAATCCAGAAAGGAAGGGATGTTTGGAAATAGAGTGGCTAGAGTTAGTGGAGAGATATATAAGTAGAAAGGGTATGAAGAAGTGGAACAAAATGGAATATGAGAAGGAAATAAGAATGGATAATGAATGAAGATGTCTAAATATTTGTGTCCTTTGAAAAAATAGTACATCCATGAGCATATTCTATCATAGCTAAAATTTATTTTAGATCCAAGCTAGTCGCCTTAGGTAAATATTCTAGGCACTCGTGGACCAAAGCCTTTCATTGCTTTGCATTTTATTTTTCTTGATAGAATTACATAGGATCCTACCTTCAATGTTGCAAGCACTTGCAAAACTTCTTTGAACCTCAAGAATATACATAGTTGCACTGGAGGGCATCATCCTTGAAGTGGATTTGCCATTCATAGCTTATATAAAACTAGGAATATACACCAATTGTGTGTTGTAATAATTGTAAGATGTCTTCTTTTGAGTTGGCTCTTTTTCAAAAGCAATCCAAAGCTTGTGTGGAATTTTTACTTGCATGTTTTTTTTTTTCGAACAATTAGTAGCTTATTGTAGACACCAAAACAACACCAATCCGATTATGTGGCTACAAACACTGATCGCACTGGCATACACAGCCCCCAGGGCAACCCCTAGAGGTTAAAAAGTGGTCCTAACCACTCTCATAGCATTTTTGGAAGGTCAGAGGTCAATTTGGCACCTTTCAGGTACTCTACTCCTTATTTGTTCCACCCAGGGATGATTACAAACTGGTATTCATTCCACCTAGGGATGATTAGCAGCATTCACCCCTGGGTGGGGCAAATAGAAGGTTTGATGGGCAAAAGGTCAAACCTTGACAAATGGCAGCTCAGATCCGCCACTTAACTCCTCCTTCATTGCATGGGAGTGCGAGTGAGCATTTTTGAGCTCAAAGAGGCAGTCATAGAGGCAGTCATGGAGTCCTTAATCAAGGAGGAATCTTCTCTCCCATGAGAAGGCATGATCGCCAAGTGGTGCCTCTGCATTCTCATTCACAAAGACCCTCAAGTCTATAAAATGGTGAGTCTTCTCACCCCATAAAAGGAATAGGTCAGGAGCATTTGGAGCAATGGAGTGCTACCGATTTACGTCCTCACCCTTTTGCTTGTGACTTTCACATCCTTGATCTCTCTTTTGGAAGGGAGGTTATTGTGTGATTATTGGAAGCACAATCCAGACCCAAAACCTGACATTTGTCCATAGTATCCCACCCAAATTTGTCGAAAATACCCCACAAGATGTTTTGGACCCATCCCAAGCGGATTGGTGCCGAAATCGGGCCCCAAAAGGTGGGTGTCCTGCCCCCGGGTGCCCCTCACACTACTGCAGTCCTAATCGCCCCACCCCGGAGCGATTATAAATCTATAGCAAATTTCATTTCTATTTTTCTTGCATTTGTTTCTAGGTTGTTTAGATAGGATTTAATTCAAATTTCATGTTATTCTGAGCAGTTTCGATCATGCTTTTGTTATTTCTCGCTTTCACTAACATGTAGGGAGCATCATTAGATTTCGGGTGATAGAGGCCGAATCGGAAAAATATGACATTTTGGGTCTTTCCAAAATACCCTGTTTTACCTAATACCAAACTTTACAGGTGATTTGGAGCCTCCAAGATGGGACATTTAGGAGGGTGTTTTATGACATTTTGTTGTAGGTCTAATCGTCCCACCCCGGAGTGATTAGAAATCCGTGGCAAATTTCTTGACTGTTCCTTTTGCAGTGCCTTCCTGGTAATGGTATTATACATATGTCAAGTTTTTAGCTCATTCTGATATGTTTTAGTTATCATTTTATTTATTTTATGCATGCACTAATCATAGGCTTTGGGGATCGCATGTTTTACTTCATCCACAAGTGCTACTAATCCTTTTCTATTTCTCTGAATGCAGGATATCGACATTGGAGGAGCAAAAAGGAATCAAAGACATATTCATGCAAGTGGTGGTGACATTTGGCCCACCCACTTTACATGTGGGCATGCAGAAGAAAGCGTACCAATCCATGGTGTAATAGAGCCCTACTTAATGCTCCTAGCCCCCGAAAAGGGAGGAGACATATTGTAACCCGATTTTAAAGTAAATTAATAAAAATGGTTGTACTCGACATTTGCTTTCTATCTTATTTCAATTCGTTTATGTTTCTCTCCTTTCATGCATTTCAGTTCGTAGGACTTAGTGTTACGTTTTGCTTTTGGATACATCGCACTTGGCATCTCTATTTTGTTTCCGTATCCTCGTGATTTCAGTGGCTATCATGGTGGGATGCTGTCCTCTAATTTTGAGATCAAATTTTTGATCAAAAGTGTTTGTTTTTGCTTGCAGGTACCAATATTTCAAGCGTTGGATTGCTGTTTGTTCTAGTCTGTGATGAGTACAGAGCTGGAATTCGTGTCACCCAAGGATGAATGGGCATTCATCCCACCCTGTGATGAATATAGTTCTGTTATTCATCTCACCTTGGGATGAATAAGCCCTCTATGCATTTTCAGAATAGAAACTTAGAGGCATCCGATTTGGGCAGAGAAGAGGTAGGGGTTCTGAATACCTTTTGTCATTTTCTATTTTTTGTCTCTGTATTTTTAAGTTTCTTTGCTTGCTTTGGAAGGTTTTACTGAATGTTTAATTTCCTTGCATAAGTAAAAAGAACCCCACACACCACATGGTAATTTAAACAACAAGGATTTGGTCGTAAAACCCCAACCCTTGATCAAGACCAACGGTGGATTTCATCACCACCTTGGCTTGAATTTTTACATCCATAACCCCGGTCGCTACTATTTCTAGACATAAATCCTAATGAAATCTGACCAAGTGTAGTTGGGGTGATTCCCAGTGCATGAGGATAAGTCTTCTATGGTAGGTATCAAAAACAAGGTGATCCCCTTTTCGTACTACGTATGTTCCATGTACCATTCTACTCTCGCGTACCAATAGTTTCCCTCACGTAAGGGTGGGTATATTGAGAGGTTTTGTATAACGGCCTGGCAGTGGTATATTGAATGGGAGACCATTTTGGGAGACATAAGAGCCATAATATTGCATGAACAACAACACATTCTTTACAAAATATTTCAAAACAAAAAAATCAAAACACACTAAACCAGATTTAGGGCACACACTTAATTCATAAACAAGATAATCGTTCATTTGTTTGTGTGGCTCCTGCTTGTTTAGTGTAGCATAAAAAATCATAAAGAAGATAAAATGTGCACATATTTTAGAGAAACACCACCATGGTGTACACCCATAGCCAAGCCCAATCACGGGTGAAAGCTACAGAGAGTGTACAAGGGGGCACAAGTCGCCTCCGCTATAGCCCCAAGGACTTGGTTATACCACCCTGGCGGCTTGAACCACAAAATAGTCCACATCATGTCATTACAGAATGAGACTATAGAGGCACCCCTTTGAGGGGCGTGCCCATGCAACATAGACCCTTTCAGGAGGAGTCCATACACGTGGCACTCAACATAGACGAGAGGGATCCCTTAGACACTCATTATGAGTGGCCACCACGCAATGAAGTGCTAGAAAAACATAGGGTCCATAAGGAGGGGCCACATGATTACATCATCCCTCCCCTACCCCTTATCATTGTAAAAAAAATAGGCCAAATCTAGAGCGCAAGGCTCTTCAGACAGGGCAGGCCAAATATGCCTGCCCCTTTCACACGTACAAAAGGGAGCATGAGGAAGATTACTATATTACTCAAGAGCAATACACAATGCAGGAGAAATGCGCCTCTGCACCTGCTATTTATCAAAATCACCTACTGATGCCAGAACCTCGGGTGAATATCGCTAACCTCGATAGAGGGAAGCGACCTATAGAGGTCTCAGATTGCCACGACCGAGATAGACATGTAGGGGAAGCATATAGGCCCCCTAGACCTAAGACGATAGAACAAATCAACTTGGCATTTGCCAAACATGCCGCCCGCCAAGCACAAATCACGTAGCTTGAGCAAGACCAACAACATTTAGAGCACCTGTATCGCCTTAGAAAAGAGCACATTTAGTGTCAAATAGATGAGGTGTTCCATAACACTGTGCCTGAGAGGGTTCTGACCCCTTGCACCCAAAGGGTAAAACTGTATGAGAGGCACAACCCCTTGGTGCAAGACAGGCCTCCACGACCTTACCAAGTGTTGCCTTCGAGACCTCCTAGACCTGAGCAGGAGGCCACTCCCAGGAACAATGATGGGCACCCTTCACGGGGACCCACCCATGTTTATAGGTCTTGCCCAAGAACTCCTCAAGAAGCCTATGAGGAGTATGAGCAAGAAGAAGAGCGGGATGAAATGCCCTACCAAGGTAGAGGGGGTGCTATCCGGCCACCCCTCTATAGGCCTCAAGTTCCCTGCAATATGCAACGAGAACAAACCAAGGAGGAAGAGATCAAATATTTTGATGCATATAAAGTGCTGCTAGAGTGCTTAGAGTCTATGGAGACCAAGACTTCTAGGCCCCAAAATCCCACTTTACGCCAACTCCGTAGTCACCCTGTGCATCCATCAGTGTCGGCACCCCCATACCCTGAACACTTTAAACTGCCCAGTTGGCAATCTTTAGAGGGGAGGAGGATGCTCAAGAGCACGTGACTATATTCCTGAGCCAATGCTTTGGAATTTAGGACAATGATGCTTTACTGATAAGAACATTTATAACCATGTTCGTAGGCCCTGCCTCAGATTGGTTCACTCAGTTGCCAAAGCATAGCATCAGTAACTTAGATCAGCTAGTAGATGCGTTCCTTGAATGCTTCACCTTCAACACCAAGAAGAAGGCATCACTAAGTGACCTAGCCAGCCTCAGGCATTATGAGAAAGAAACCATGGCGGCCTATGGGAATCGGTGGAGGACATTTATTTCAAAGCTGCCCTACCTCCCTCCTATGGCCGACCTTACCCAAATTTTCTCAAAGAGCTGTTTGAGATCGATATCCATGCTATTACAGCTGTAGCAATATGCCACTTTAGAGGAAGCTCTAGCACAAGCCAGAATCATTGAGGAGATCAAGATTCAGGATGGCGAGATTGCCAAGCCAAAGAAGAAAGAATGGTCTAAAAATGCCAAGACAGGGACCACACAACCAAAACCCGTTGTAGTCAATCAGGTTGCTATAAACATACCTAAGCTTGTACAAGCAATGCAACCCCCAAAGGCTAACTATCAAGTAGTCCCTCTTAATAGTTATGAAAGAGAAAACCATCGACAAGAGCAAAATTAGAAGCGTCACCCTAGGCGACAATTCACACCTTACATCGAGTCTAAAGACTCCCTGTTTGACCGCTTGTCAGCGACAAACTTGATAAACCTGCTAGAGAGTCGACTCGTAGACCCCAAAACTCCAAAAATTAAGGGCTACAAGGAAGAATTGTACTGTAGGTTTCACCGACAGAAGGGACATGATCTTAATGCATGTTGAAAGTTTAAAGGCTTGGTGCAAGATCTAATAGACAATAAAATGTTGGCGGTGGATAGCCCTGTGGCACCAAGAAACCAATAGATGGAGGTCTTCAAGGACCCTCTACCTACCCATGATGCATAGACAAAGACCCTACAATTAAATGAGGTAACACATAACTTCCCCATGCAGGGGTATGTAGGGATGATCAGTATACTGACTCAGAACAAAAGGTACCTGAGCACAACTGCCCCCACGACTGCTACAGGAGACCACAATAGCACCCTATGCAACCTCCTCTACTTAGGCCAATGGCCACAATTCAGACCAAACTCACCCAAATTTTGAGGACCATGTCGGTTAGGCTCTCCATTTACGAGCTCATACAACAATCATCGCCCCATCGGGAGGCTCTAATGGAGATATTTAAAGCCATCAAGTTGCAGCCCCATGAAGCAAACTCTTTCAACAACTTCGTGGGGCATGTCAAGCGATGCATCGAGCCAGTCATCACCTTTAGAGAGGACAAATTGAAATCAATGACTGGTGACATGGCGGATCCACCTCTGCATGTCATTATGCGGGTCAACGAGATTTCGTATAAGAGGGTGTTGGTGGACACTAGATCATCCAGTAATATCATTACAACATCGGCATTGAAACATCTAAAGTTTCTAGCATCTCACATCGTGACCTCCACCTACACTCTATGAGCATTCAATGATGCAATATGCTCGACAGTTTGCACAATTGTCCTACTCGTCCAAGTGGGACAAAATACTATTCCTACATTGTGCCACATATTGGAGGAGGATATGGCTTATAACATTTTGCTGGGCCGGCCATGGATCAGGGACATGAAGTGTGTCCCTTCAATAGCCCACCAATGCTTAAAGTATACATTCGAAGGGCAGGTACATGTAGTCTCAGTAGACTTAGAACCCTTCAAGTATTGCAATGCGATGCAGCTGATGCCGCAATCGACCCTTCCATCAACACATTTATATTTTTAATTGAATCCATCTAAATAGGGTTCAATTTTGCATACATCCCCACTGTTAAGTCCATCAAATCCCTAGCCGGGTCCATCTTCATCATCTGGTCCTTCACCAACGACACCACCTACGGTGGCCACATCGAAGGACAATGGGAAGAAACCCCTAGAAGAGGCACCGCCATCAGTATCAACCATATCTATCAAAGATATGCCTAGCCAAATGGAAGTCGAGATGCCTAGTCCACCTAACATGAAGTGGACTTAGGAAGAACTCCCATTCCCTCCCCCTCAATTGCCAAAAATCATCGTTGAGATGGCCAATACGGGCCTGGGGGAGTATCTGGTGCGAAACATTGTAGCAACACCCACACTTGAGTCCATGCAGGACATGGGGAGACCTCACCTCCCCATAGGCACTATTGTTCCTCTAGGCTACCCGTAAAACCAGACAAAAATTGTATATGGGGGCCTTGATAATGGCATTGAACCTTACATGCAAGAAGAAGAAGATGAAGAGCCTTTCGCTGAGGACGTCAACTATTTGTCCAACCCAGACTTTGCTTTAAGATATCTTGGCCAATGCAATTGGCATGGATATGGGTTGGGCATATATGAGAAATGAGTACATGTTCTTTGCCAACCAAGATATCAGATGCCATACAAAAAATTAGGAGTAGGTTTCAACCACCCCCTACCCTTGGACATCTTGGTAGAGAACATGCAAGGCCTAGGGATAGGCAACAAGGATGGGTTGGCATTAGATCCATATGCCAATCCTAACACAACATACACATTGAGGGATTACCTCCCATTATTGACAACCAACCTTGTTGACCTCAATAACCCCTTCCATTTAACTGAGAAAGGAGAAAGTTCGAGAAATCACCTACAAGGGGGATATAGACAAGGTCAAGAAGAATCTTCAAAATATGAGTTAGAATATGAGGTAGCACCATGGGACCCTTTTGAATCGGATAGCAATCACTCACAAGTGACCCCCATGGATGACTATCAAGAAAGCCTCTTGGCAATGTTCCCTTTGGATGCTCCAATCGAGCAAGTGCCACCTCAAGAAAATTAGGTCCCCCCGTAGAGAGTGAAACAACCCCGATGGGACCATATCAATTTGCTCGAGCAGGATGAGCCTCAAATGTCGCAAAAAATTGTTGGAACCAACGAAGGCCTTTGGATCTTCGACAGTGATTATGAAGATGAAATTGAGATGGCCTATCTCAATCATATGCGACAGCAACAATACCCCATGGATATTGATGACATGTTTGAACAACTAAACATGGGGCCAAGGCATAGGTGGCACCTAAACCCAACACAGTTGGACCAAGTGCTGCATCCACCACTTTGGGCATACAGAGAGCACCTTCCGCCCAAAGACCCTATAGCGATATCAGTGTCGAGGGTAGACCCTATCTTCCTATCCACACATAGTTCTGATCCATTCGTGCCAATACCTCTAGAGCCAGATCCAGAGCACAAAGATCACCAAGGAAGTTCGAGTCACCACACCCATGGTAATGGAGACCAAAACCATTTCATCAACATGATCTCCATTGACTTAATCTCCCCCATCCACAATCTAGCCGATACAGCATTGTCATTGTATCTAGACATAGATGCCATAGATTGGGATCGTGTCAACTCACCACCATCCCCATCAGAGTATGGTGAGATGCTTCATTTCACCCCAAAACCAACTCAAGATATCTTCCATGCTGAAGAGGGACCCGAAGTTCCTAATGCAGATCTGAATTCAACGACTGCTATCCACTTGATCCCAACTCCACATCAGTTGGAGTATGGATCCCACATGTCAATTGAGGAGACGACTGACGTAGACATCGGCTCTAATCCAATGAATCCATAGATAATCAAGTTGGGGGTAATTCTATCACCCGAAGAGCAAGCTGACTACATTGCCCTTCTAAAAGAGAAGAAGGAGGTTTTTGCATGGTCCTACAAAGACATGTCGGGGCTAGATCTATAGCTAGTCACGCATAATCTAACGCTTGATCCGACAGTCAAGCTAGTTAAGCAAAAACTACGTAAGATGCACCCAACAGTGGCCTTAATGGTCAAAGACAAATTGCAAAAGCTATTGGATGCACAGTTTTTCATCTGTGTGGATTACCCACCATGGTTGTCCAACATGGTGCCCATAAAAAATCTTGATGGGAGGATTCGCATATGCACCGATTTTCGAGATCTAAACAAAGCGAGTCCTAAGGATGATTTTCCATTGCCTAGCATTGACACATTGGTAGACACCACAAAAGGTCATGAAATGCTTTCCCTCATGGATGGTTTCTCGGGATACAATCAGATTCGTATCAATCTCGAGGACCAACTAAAAATGGCATTCACAATGCCTTGGGGAACATTTTGTTATAAGGTCATGCCCTTTGGCCTTAAAAATGCTGGTGCCACCTACAAACGTGCCATTATATACATCTTCCACGATCACATGCATAAAACTTTGGAAGATTACATGGATGATTTGTTGGCCAAATCTTTGCGCCTAGATCATCTTGATGACTTAAGCAAGATCCTCGATCGCCTCATCGAACACAAAGTCAGACTAAACCCCAAGAAGTGCGTATTTTTCATCACATCTAGAAAACTCTTGGGTTTCATAATCTCAAAGTGAGGCATTGAGGTAGATCCAAACAAATTCAAGGCAATCCTTGAGATGCTCCCTCCAACTACCATCAAGCAACTCAGAATCCTACAGGGAAAGGTCGCATCAATCAAGCACTTCATAGCATAGCTATTTGACAAGTGCCGACCCATGAATAAATTATTGCACAAGGGGGTAGCATTTCATTGGGATGACGAGTGCCAGTCAACCTTCAACGACATTAAACAATACTTGGCTTCGTCGCCAATATTGGCACCACCTAGACCAGGAGTGTCATTCTATTTATACATCTCAGCTACTAAGGTGGCACTGGGCGCCATGCTAGCCCAGAAAAATGAACTACACAAAGAACAGGCTACTTACTATCTTAGCCACACCCTGGTCAGTTATGAACTTAACTATGCATACGTTGAGAAGCTCTGCTTGGCAGTGGTGTTTGCTACCAAAAAGCTATGCCATTACATGCTGAGCAACACGATGTATGTTGTGTCTAAGGATAATCCATTACGATACATGATGAGTCATACTTATCATATTAGCCGCACGATGAAATAGATCATGTTGTTGACAGAGTTTGACATCGAATTCATTGGACAGAAGTCCATCAAAGGTCAAGTCATCACCGATCAACTAGCAAAGGCTCCTCTCGAAGACGATCAGCCTTTGGCAATAGAGCTACCCGATGATGGGGTCTTCCATGTCTCAGAATCACCAGATTCTAATGAGCATGAGTCACAGGCCGACATAACCCTATTTTTTGATGGTTCTAAATGTGAGCAAGTGGGTGGTGCAGGAATCATATTCTTCAGACCGTAAGGGGCTCCAATGCCTCTATCATTTAAACTTGATTTCTTGTGCACCAATAACAATGCCAAATATGAAGCCTTGCTCATAGGTCTTCAGACAACCATCACCATGAACATCAAACGCTTGAATATCTTTGGTGATTCACTGTTAATCATTAACCAAGTGAAAGGGGTATTCCAATGTAAATGCCCAGTTCTGCAGGCCTATAAAGCCCTTGTGGATAAATTCTTGGCAAAGCTTGAATGGTACAACATCGAGGCACTCCCTCAATCATCAAATCATTTTGCGGATACTATGGCCTCCTTGGGGTCACTAATCCCTCAAGAAATTTCTGGTGATATGACAACCATTCAAGTAAAAACACTATCGCAATCCACGATGGAGCGTGCAAGCTTTGACTTAACACCAAGAATCCACCTGAACCAGATTGAACCGTCCCTAGACAAGTTCTCTCAAATCCATGATTTTTTGAATCATGCCAACTAGGGGTACTTGTTCTCCCCTACTCCCCTTAATAGCAACACAACGCTATTCTTACAAGTTCTTTCCCACTCAGCTTTTTCTAGGGATGAACTTCAAGAGGGATTGGTTGTTCATACTATCAAGGTTTCCAATTAGCAGGATTGGTATACACCCATACGAGATTACCTCAAGCTAGGAAACCTCCCACTTGGATTGTCACATGCCGCAAAAATATCATTCAAACAAAAAATGGTAAAACATGTCTTTCTAGGAGACATTTTGTACCATCGCAGCTACGAAGGAATCCTCCTTCGTTGCTTGGACCAGTAGGAGTCCACTTGGATGATCACCCAAGCGCACAATGGTACATGCGGTGACCACTTCAGCAGTATGGCCATCACAAAGCGCATTCTTTGCATGGGCTATTACTGGCCATATTTAGAGCGAGATTGTTGCACCTATGTAAGGAAGTGCATGAAGTGTCAACACCATGCTAATTTGACACACGTACCTTCTCAGGCCTTGCAACAGATCCAATTGGCTTGGTAGTTCTCACAGTGGGGCTTAGATATAATCAAAAATATCTCCCCTACATTGTTAGGCCATCACACGTTCATCATAATGGCCACAGAGTACTTCACCAAGTGGGTGGAAGTAATTTTGATTACCTCTATGATTGGAACCCACATTTTGGAGTTCATTTTACATAACATCATATGTCATTTTGGTATTCCATCCAAGATAATCTCGGATAATGGGACGTCATTCAAGAACAAAGACGTGCATGCTTTGACCACAAAGTACAAAATTCAACATAGTTTTCCGACACCCTATTATCCGTAGGAAAATGGGCAAGCAGAGGCATAAAAAAAAATGCTAGTCGCCATCCTTAGAAATACAGTCGTAGATAGTCATAAGGATTGGCACATTCATATCCCACTTGCTCTTTGGGTGTATCGCACTAGCATTTAGACGCCCACTGGGGCAACTCCATTTTTGCTCGTGTATGGCTCTGAGGCAATCATGCCTCTCGAGTTGGAAATTCCTTCCCTACGCATATCAATGCAAGAGTTCATCGATGATGACATTGCGTGGCAGTCTCGATTAGACCAGCTTACGTTACTTGACGAACGATGCGTCAAGCTCTCGAGCATTTGCGTATTTACCAAGAGCAACTTAAGAAAGCATACAACATGAAAGTTCACCTGAGGGACTTTTAGGTTGGTGACCTGGTAGTAAAAGAGAACCAACAAAATTCTAACTTGCCACCCCATCTAAGGGACAAGTTCACAACAAACTAGTTAGGTCTGTATGTGATTGATAGTAAAATATGACCTGGAACATACCATCTAGCCTCTCTTGATGGAATCAAGGAACTAGAACCCTTGAACATCAGTAATTTGAGGCCATTCCATATTTAAAAGAGCCATAGACCAAACCAAAAGCTTCAAGTATTCCCGCAATCACTTGGTCAAACCCCCCAAAAGCCCCAAGGATTCCCACAATCGCTTGGTCAACCCCAAACCCTTTGGTCAAACCAAAAGCTCCAAGGATTCTCGCAATCGCTTGGTCAAACCCCCCCAAAAGCCCCAAGGATTCCCACAATCGCTTGGTCAACCCCAAAAATGCCCCAAAGGTGCCCATTATCCCTTTGGTCAAACCAAACGCCCCAAAGGTGTCCACAAACCCTTTGGTCAAACCAAAAGCTCCAAGGATTCCCATTATCGCTTGGTCAATCCCAAAATGCCCCAAAGGTATCCATAAACCCTTTGGTCAAACCAAAATGCTCCAAGGATTCCCGCAATCGCTTGGTCAACCCCAACAATGCCCCAAAGATGCCCATTACCCCTTTGGTCAAACCAAAAATCTCTAAGGATTCCCGCAATCGCTTGGTCAATGCTAAAACGCCCTAAAGGTGCCCATAATCCCTTTGGTCAAAACCTCCAAGGATCCGAAAGAATCACTTGGTCCGCCCTCACAAAGGAATGAACCAACCATAAAGAAAATTAAAAAACAACAAAATCATCAAAAATAAGGAAAACTTTTTCATCTCATTTTCATGCATACTCAAAATACTCACAAAAATCAATCAATTGAAAACACAAAAATAATAGCTGCATTAGGCATCCCATACTTAAATTTGCATATTTGTTGATCATACGGGTCAAAATCACCATAGAATCTAATCATGGGTAATTCCATCAGTCTCCACATTTTTCCACTTTGTAAATAGTTCATCGTAAATAAACGCCATTCAAATTTTTTTGCCATATCATAGTCAGTTGTCTTCTAATGTATCTAGAGTTTTTGTCATTCAAGCTATCATTAGATTTCTAGCCAAATACTGTACAAAGTCAGACAGATTTTACAAAGGTAGAGTTCCACTTGGATCACACGTTGTTACGTAGCATCCCAACACAAGCTAAAACACATAAAAAAATTCCCAAGTTGTGTAAACGAAAGATGAAACCTACAAAGAAATCCAAGATACCATCTAGTAAAAAGGTTATCTTCCTCATCCCCCTGTGTGAATGACCCCAAGAATGCTGAGAGTTGGCAAAAGGACAAGCATCTTCCCTACCCAATTCCATAAGAATCCCAAGTTCTCAAAAAGTTGCAAACATCAAAAAATTTGCAAAAGTCAAAACTCCAAAATTTGAAATAAAAAACAAAGTGCATACATCAAAAGGCACAAGCAATAGTGATTCTCATCACTCAATATTCAAATCCCTTGCTCAAAAGAAAAAAAAAAACCAAAATAAACAGTTATTTTTATCACTATAGAAGAGCAAGTATCCCAATACAATTGAAGAAAAGAAGGGAGTCGAACTTGAATCCCTGGAACTCTCAACATTCGGGAAGGTCATGAGGTGAACCTCAGTACCAGTTTGGTGGATAGCCTATCGGTGACTGGTGGCAAACCTCCAGCATGACGATATATCTGTCACATTAACTTATGTGCAGATCAATGTTTGCATGTGGATGAGATAGCTCATGGTATCCTAGATAGCATCGCAGATTAATCTGACTAAATACAAAAATTTAGTTAGTGGAGCTAATTAGGTGATCCTCAGTATAGGTTTGGTTGACAGCCTATCTGGCACTGGCAATATCCTGACAAATACCACATAAACGAACTCAATTGCACACAAAGGGATGTGAAATAACTTGGTCAAAGTCAAGGCGAATTTATACCTTGGTCAAAATTCTTGTAGGATAAAAGTACAGTCTTGGATAGTTAGTTAAAACATCTGAGTCTCAAAAAACCTTAACTACATTTTAACACAACTACAGTACATCCCATTCTTACATCGCCATAAAAAAATCCAAAACAAAAACAAAAAATATATATCATGCAAAGTCATCATATAAAACAATCACATAAGTACAAAAATTCGGTAAGTCTTGCATAGTCTATGGTGCAACCGCCAAGTTATCAACAAATTATTTCATACATTCATATGCATATCATATATATTAGACACATTTGCATTAATCATAACCTGTGTATCCATCAAAATAAATTAACATGCATACATCAACATCCATCAAATCACATAAGAATAACAATAACTCATGACAAATGTATAAATAAAAGAAAGTCATGTATATATATATCATCAAAATGCCCACAGGCTATAATAAACCGGTCCTCTGACCTCACAAAAAAGCAAAAGTTTAAAAACCCCCAAGCCTAGGGCGTCGGCCACCATGATCACGCAGGATTAGTGCGACGGGACCTACCCCCCATGGTGTGGGTCCTATGGGACCTCTCAGGGCGGCTGCTGCTAGCCCTCGCATCATGCCCACTAGTGCCCCCCTCATCCAACTACCTACGACGAGAGGATGCTGACTGCTCAGTATCGCTCCCTCTCGTGCGACGTGATGATCCGCCTCCTGTTAGCTCAGGTATCCGCCCATCGAGACAGATAATATTTGCCTCTAGCTCCAACCAATGCCAAACCAAGTCCATCTCCCACTGACGGTACATCACCAACGCATCGTCACACTGTGCCAGCTGAGTCCACAGGAGATCCCTCTCTCGTGTGACATCTGTATCCCCATACCACTAGTGGTACACAGCCAATGCATTCTCCCACTTTGCTAGCTGCGTCTGCAGGAGATCCCTCTCCTGTAGTGCATCCATGAGCTCCTCATCCCGTCTTTGGAGTAGACCCTCCAATCATGCTATCTCAGCGTGAAACCCCACCTCCATACCATCCGAGACTGCTTGAGGCATCGATATCTCTAGAATGGTAGGCTGCTCTAGCTCCCACTGCTCCGAGACGTCCTGCATCTACGGCTACTCCAAAACCCCAAAATCCTCCCCCACACAGTCAAACTTCACCATGTCCGTGTCCTCCAACGAAGCCCCCCAACCCTCTCCCAATGCCTTTGCACCCTCCCTGCCTACTGCTATTGCATCTGCCCCTCATAGAGGCCCATCTCCCCGCCACTACCGTAGCATCCACCACTGCTCGTACTCAGTAGTAGCCCCAACGTCATCCATGTTCAGGACTTCAATCATGGTATTTGCCTCCTCCCATAGCGGTTCGATGATCGACCAAGCTAGAGTCCTCTCATCGCCCTGACGCTGATAGATCAAGGGATCCCCAGACAATCCCTAGCGCACCCCAAATTATCGTGTCACTCGGATGTATGGAAAACACTCTTGCTCTGTCTTGTGTTGCCCGATCAGCCACCTCCTCTGCAAACCCATCGAAGCCACTCCCCAGCCTCATGCCAAGCTAGACAGGATAGGTATGACCGCCAAACTACCTCCCTAGGAGCAAGCCGTGAGAAGGCATCCGTGTAGTGACCCACGTCACCTTCCCATCATTGATTGTGCCCTCGCTCCTCCAACCTATGCCACAGTGCCGCATACCCTATCTCTCTCTCAACCATCTCTGCCTGAGTCATCGACGACAAACCCAGTGGCCTATCCACAGCTATGTGCTGCCAAGCCCATCACTATAACAGGTAACTGCAACCAATACCCTTTCGTCTCTGACAGCGGACCTCATACAACTCATCATAGAGCTGTGCCAATAATGTCTGACCCCATCTCATAATCAAGGGCTTTGAAGTCGGACACTCCACCAGTCTGAAGACCACCTCTAGCAGGTTCCACGGGAACCTCACACCTAAAGAGTTGGGCAGCAGTATGTTGGAGATGAGGCTCATTAGTAATGCATGCCTCACCCCCAACACACCCCTCTCTAACCACCATCGTACCAGAATGTTGCCAATCTGGCAGTCACCCTCTGTCCTCTCCATCGGGCTATCCACACCCACCTTCGTCTCATGCCCAAAGCATCGTGTCAGCACTGTCGTCTGCTGATCACGTGGTGTAGTCCTGATAGGAAGCCCATCTATCAGAATTTGCAGAACCCGATAGTCATCCTCGAGAGTCACTGTCATCTTCCCTATTGGGAGATGGAAGGTATTGGTGTAGGGATCCCATAAGTTGATTAGGGTGGTCAGATATGCCCGATCCCCCACCATAGGCTCTAGTCGAGTCACATGCTTGAGCCCAAGGGCATCAATCCACTCCCAGTCCACCATAGTCAACACCTCTCGAGCATCAGAGAATACCTTCAACTGATGGTACCGACTCTTCACCACCTGAAAAACAAAAAACAACACACAAACATGAAAAACAACAAAGATGTACAAAAATAACATAAATATATAGCAATGCATAAAAACTGTACAATAAACACAGTTAAATAAGTTGTACAACCACATCTAACAAATGTACAGCTAAAAATAGTCCAAAAATAAACAGATAAATTCAAAATCATATTTTTCAGTACCTAGGGTTTTTAAATTTTGGTTCAAACTGATAAATACAAAAAACAAACAAATTCAAAACAAAAAGTTTGTCAGTTACCTAAGGTTTTTAACTTTAAAGTTTAAACTGACAGATAAACAAAAAAACAAATAAAATCAAAATCAACTTGTCAGTACCTAGGGTTTTTAACTTTTGGTTCAAGCTGATAAATACAAAAAAAACAAACAAATTAAAAAAAAACAAATCAATTTGTCAGTACCTAGGGTTTTTAACTTTTGGTTCAAGCTGATAAATACAAAAAAATAAACAAATTAAAAAAAAATAGGCAAATTCATAAAAATCAAACTTGTCAGTTATCTAGGGTTTCTAACCTTAGTTTGAACTGACAAAGCAAAAGCAATAAAAAAATTTAAACAACAGAATAAATAAATTTTTAAACTAGGTTTTTTTAACATAACTAAGATTTTATTTTCTAGTCTCAAATAAAAACAACTACACAACTAGGGTCATTTCAATCTAGGGTTTTTAACCTTAAACGAAAATAAAACAAAAAAACAAACTAAGACCAATTTTTTAAGCTAGGTTTTCAACCTAAGTTTAAACTAGGGTTTTAGTTTAAAAACAAAAACAAATAACAAAGAATGCATTTAAATCTAGGGTTTTATATAACCTTAACGACAATACAAAAAAAAAAATAATAATCAACTAAAAGCAATTTTTTTTTTTAGCCTAGGGTTTTACCTTAGTTTAAAACGGAAAACAAATTTCAAAATAAATTCATTACTTTTTTTTCACAAAATAAATTTGCTAGGGTTTGTTTTAGTTTAAATTACAAACAAAATACAAAATAAAGAAAAAAATCATTACGGTTTTAAAACTGTCAAATAAAATAGCCGAATACATGAGAAGGAGCACTCACCGGTCTTGCTTCGACTTCGCCACTTGATCCGGTTCTTGAAATCATGGTGTCCAAAAAAATTCGGTAGCACTCTGCTTCGCATACTCAACCTCCTCCTCCTCACAGCTCCAAATCACTAGAAAAACAAGTTGCAAATGAGCCCAAACCCTAGTTTTGGCCCTTAAATAGGCTCTTAGGCTTGTAATCATTCCACCCTAGGACGAGCTCTCTAGTTCATGCTCGTCCCACCCTGGGACGATTACTAACTACTATTCGTCCCACCCAAGGACGATTACAGAGCAAGAAAATAAAAAAAACCAAAAAAGAGCAATAAAAATGCTAAATAAGAGTGCTTTTGCACTTGACATTCTTGGCTTTAAAAAAAAACTGATGCCGGGGTCACAAATTGTCACTCTCCTACTCCCTAAGAAGGCTGTCATAGCCAGACCACTCCATGGGAGGATGGGTTTTTGACATTTTCAATCCCAAATGGCATCCCAAAAAGGGTTAACACCCACCAAAAATAGGTCTAAATGTTGGGAAACTGTATAAGAATTCAAAGAAAAACAATTGAAGGCACCCTTACACAAGTCATCTTGGGTCAAGCGACTCGTCGCTTTTCTCATGTAGGTCATTCCCTCATCGATTTGTCGCTTGAGGGGGTAGTCACACTTAGTCATCAATCAACAAATACACACCCAATCAAGGAAATGGCATGCATTCAAAGAATCATTGGCAAAGACAATCACGCCCCTGCTTGGGGTAGCAAACAAACAATAATCACAAGCTGATCAAACACTTAGTATTTGTGAATCATGAACTCAAGGTTCCCATAGACAAAAGGTTGTGCCCTGATATGGAATAAAATGAAGCTAAATCTTATTAAAAAAAACATAGGACTTAAATAAGCCCAAAAGGAAAACCGTAATCCTGGAAATCATGAACTGCTCCAAGGATTTACGTACACAAATTCGGAAAGGCTAAAAATGTAAGCCCTACAATGCCGAAAACAAAAACACCTAGACCTAGACCATTCAACGGAGGAAACAAACAACTCACGTTGATTATTTTGCATACTAAGTCCTAATTACAATATCCTAGGTCTAAAAATAATTAGCCCCTAGGTCTAAGATTCCTCGGGATAGAATGTGAGCAGAAATCCAACGAGCCTGATGTGGAAATTGGCCTTGTCAGGCCACAAGATATGAAGTAGAAACACCTTGGTGTATTTTTCGGGTCTTCGTATCAAAGACTGTATCGACATCAAGCGGAAGCTGAGCATCAGGAACCACATCAACTGGATGTATGATGGTTGGAACTATCTCCAATGTGGAATCATAGTATGGTTTAATAAGATCAACATTGACAACATCGTGAATGCCAAGATGTGCTGGAAGGTCCAAGCGAAAGGCATTCTCAAAGATTTGCTGAAGAATAGTATAAGGCCCATAACGAAGAGGCTTGATTTTTCTATGTGCCTTATCTACAAATCGTCGTTTGTCAAGATGAAACCATACTTTGTCACCAACCTGAAAGGAATGAGGAGTGCGGTGTTTGTCCACTTGTTGTTTCTGCTTTTGCTGAATCTTCTGAAGAATTTGAACCACTTTGGCTTGAAGACTCTACAAATGTTGCACAAAAGAGTTGGCCTTGTCTTGTTCCTTCTGAATTTGCATTGTGGCTGAAGAAGGCAAAGACAAAGGTAACTCATAAGGAGCAAGTGGTTGAAAACCAAAACATACTTCAAATGGAGAGTGCCCTGTAGAACTATGGATGATCCTGTTATAGGCGTGGTCAATGTGAGTGAGGCTTAAGTCCCATTTTGTTGGAGTGGAATGATGGTAAATCCTCAAACTCTGCACGAGAGTACGATTAACTACCTTTGTCTGCCCATCAGATTGAGGATGATAAGCAGTAGAGAAGTTAAGAGATACTCCCAAAATATTCCAAAGTGATTTCCAAAAGTGACCCACAAAGCGTGAGTCACAATCAGAGACAATGCTAGTAGGAAGACCAAAAGAATGCCATACCACCTCAAAGAAGAGTTGGGCAAGATCCTGTGCAGTACTTGTCTTGCGACAAGGAATGAATTTGGCCATTTTGTTGAATCTATCCACCACCACAAAGACACAATCATGCTTGCGTACTGTCATTGGAAAATTGTTCAAGAGATCCATGGAAATGCTTTCCCACGGACGAGAAGGAATGGGCAAAGGCATGCTCAATCCAAATGTCCTATTGGATGATTTGGAGTGATTACATACTGCACATTGTCACAAGAAGCGAAGAACATCTCTTTGCATGTGTGGCCAAAAGAAAAACCTCTGCAGATGATGAAGAGTTTTTTGCCTACCAAAATGTCCCCCATAGAGTGTGGAATGAGCCTCCTTCAGAAGAGACTCCCTGTTCCCATGAGGAACACAAAGTTTGTCCAATTTGTACAACATTCCATCTTGAATATGAAAGTCCTAAAGAGCTCTCAAATTTGAAGAAGAAGGATTGGAAAGTTGGTGGAAAACTTTGCCAAAATCTGGATCCATAGGATACTGTGTAGGCCAAGTTTGGAAGCCAAGATGAGAAGTAGTGACAATTGTCAAAACAAGAGTAGAAGGAGGATGACTCAAACAATCAGCCACTGCATTGTTTCGTCCTTTCTTGTACTTGATTACCAAATGGAATTGTTGCAAGTACGATGCCCATTTCATGTGCCTAGCTTCTTCAATTTTTGTTTGATATTGAAGAAACTTAGGGGGCATGTGATCTGTATGAACAATTGTTTCTTTTCCCAAGAGATAATGCCTCCAATACTTGATTGCTTGAACCAAAGCATAGAACTCCTTATCATATGTAGAATAGTTCATTTTGGCCTTTGAAAATGTTTCCGAATGATAGGCCACTGGATGGTCATTCTGCATGAGCACAGCTCCAAGTACAACTTGCGAAGCATCAGTTTCTATCTCAAATGGTTGAGACAAATCAGGAAGAATAAGAACTGGTGCAATACTCAATTTGTGTTTCAATGTGGCAAAGGCTTTTTGTTGTTCCTTTGTCCACTGAAACTGAACTTTGATCTTCGTCAAATAGTGTAAAGGTGTAGCAATAGAAGAATATCCTCCAATGAACTTGTGATAGAAATTGGCAAGTCCAATAAAACTCCTTAACTCTGTGACTGAAGTAGGAGTTGGCCAAGAGAAGATAACTTCAACTTTGGAAGGATCTACTTGCACACATTTTTCACTAATTACAAACCCAAGATAGGCAATGAATGTTTGCCCAAATGAACACTTAGGAAAATTTGCATACAATTGGTTCTTTCGAAGAGTTTGAAGAACCGTTTCCAAGTGTTCCAAATGATTCTCCCAAGTAGAAGAATATATAAGAATGTCATCCAAATAGATGATTACAAATTGATCTAGACAATCTCTGAATACTTCATTCATCAGCCGCATGAATGTAGCTGGAGCATTTGTAAGGCCAAAGGGCATGACAAGCCACTCAAAGAGTCCCATTTTGGTCTTAAATGCTATTTTCCAAGTGTCTTCTACTTGAATTCTCACCTGATGATACCCACTTTTGAGATCAATCTTGGAGAAGAATTTTGCACCTTGCAATTGGTCCAAGAGATCATCAATAAGAGGAAGTGGATAATGATTCTTGATTGTAATCTTATTGAGTGCCCTGTAATCAATGCATAATCACCATGTGCCATCCTTCTTCAACACAAGCAAGATAGGAGAAGCACAAGGGGAAGTAATGGGTTTGATGAACCCTTTAGTCAACAATGCTTGAATTTGCTTTTTAATTTCTTCCATTTGCACTATTGATTGTCTATACATTGAAGAATTATGAAGAGAAGATGCAGGAACAATCTCAATACTATGATTAATCTGTCTTTCAGGAGGAAGACTTGTGGGTTCTTGAAAAACATCAAAAAATGATTGAAGTATTGAATGAATTGAAGAACTCCTGTTATTAGTGTGCTTAGGTGCTTGCTTTTCTTCTTGAATTGGTCTGATGAAGATGAGTGCTAATTCCTTTGCTTGATTTATAGCTTTGCGTGCTTGTCTATAACTCAACATAAAATTATGTGGAGTTTGTTGTGTACTTCTGATTATGATAGTTTTATTATCTTTGTGCAAAGTGTATGTATTTTTGTACCCATCATGTATAGACCTCCTATCGTATTGATAGAGTCTTCCAAGCAACAAACCACAACAATCCATTGGAGTTACATCGCACACAATCGAGTCCACAAAAGAAGGACTGAAAGCAAAATTCACAGTGCAAGTGTGTGTGATGTCGGATGTAATCCCATTGTCCTTCCATCCCAAAGGATAAGGATGAGGATGGGGATTCATTGGTAACTTCAGTTTGTCAACAACGGACCTCGCAATTAGATTTTTCTGCGAGCCGCTATCAATTATACAATCAATCATAAAGGTGTCACTGAGATGGACCGTAGTCACAAACAAATTCTCGCGATCACCTTGTGAAGTATTCATAAGGGTCAATTTGTTTAACCCTGCCAATTCCTTATAAGGCTTACATTACCCTGTAGCCTCAATGGGACTTTATTGTGAGTCCTCATTGGAAGGCTTTACAACTAAGGATTGTTTCTTCACATTTTGCAACTTAAAACACCTCTTTTGAGTATGCCCTGGCTTTTTACAATAATTACAAATCAAAGGTGATTTAGAAGAAGACGATTTTTGTGAAGGAGAAGAGGAAGATGAAGAAGAGGGAGAAGGAGAAGAAGAAGATTTAGCTCCCTTGGAAGGTTGAGGAGAAACCTTATGATTTCCTCTTGACGTAGAAGAGCGAGTCCCACATGATTGCTCTCTCATTTCCTCCTTAGAAAGAAGGGCTTGATTGAAAGCCATGTCAATGTTTACAATCAACTTGTATTTCATCTTCCTGTAAATGGGATCCTGCAAACCACTTTTAAATTTGTTAACAAGTTGTGCTGCATTATCCTATATAGAATTCAAAATCCGCAACTTGCTAAATTGAAAAATATAATCATGAACAGTCATATTGGAGGTTTGTCAAAGACGAAGCCACTTGATCTCAATCTCAGTGGCATAGTTTGAAGGATAAAAATTATTCTTCAATACTCTTTGCAATTCATCCCATGTGTCAATGGGATTTTGGGTCTGTTGTCGATCAGTGACAAGGGCATTAGCAATGCCAGAAAGTTTCAACTTTGCAAAGTTAACTTCCTGATCCTTTGCGATCTTGATATACGCAAACCAACTGTCCATGTCCAAAATCCAACTGTTGAGGACCTCGGGATCTCGTGAACCAGTGTAAATCGAAACCTCACATTGTTGTTGAACTTCATTGGAAGTAACCTTATCAGCCAAAATGCTGACAAGTTGGGTTACTTGAGCCAATTTATCGGCTAATTCGGAAGCCATTTGACCCCGAGTGATCGCCAACAAAGCTTGTCAGAAAAAGACAAAGTTACAATAATGTGCAAAATAAAAAGTGCCCAAATTAATTTGCAAAAATTGCAAATGTACAATGGAAGGGCAAAATAAAAATTTGCACAATGCTTAAAAAGTCAAAATTTGACTTGGTGGAAAAGACAATTAATTTTTGTTTTTTTTTTTTATTATTGAATTGAATTTTCCTTTTTTTTTTAATTGAAATTGAGGGTTTCTTGGCTAATCAAAAGGGAAAATAAACAAACATTAAAGCCACTATTCGGTGGCTAACCCAACATGCGACCCAATGATATGGAATAAAATGAAGCTGAATCTTATTAAAAAAAACATAGGACTTAAATAAGCCCAAAAGGAAAACTGTAATCCTGGAAATCATGAACTGCTCCAAGGATTTACGTACACAAATCCGGAAAGGCTAAAAATGTAAGCCCTACAATGCCAAAAACAAAAACACCTAGACCTAGACCATTCAACGGAGGAAACAAACAACTCATGTTGATTATTTTGCATACTAAGTCCTAATTACAATATTATAGGTCTAAAAATAATTAGCCCCTAGGTCTAAGATTCCTCATCATGCCCTTTTCCTATTCATGACTGATCAATGTCCAAGATCAAGTAACACCTCACCAAAATAGGTTAACACTTGAATTAAGTTCCTTAGCTCGTCAGAAGCAAGGATTCAAGAATGCACACCCTTTCCACACTTGGGGCATCAAAAGTTGGTTAGGTTATTGAGAAACCCTAATAATTAGTGCTTTGGTTATCTATTTTTTCTCAGCACTGTGCCACACATAGCGCATCCCAAAAAGGGGCATCTGTAGACACCAAATAGCGCATCCCAAAAAGGGGCATCTGTAGACACCAAAACAACACCAATATGATTATGTGGCTACAAACACTGATCACACTGGCATACACAGCCCCCAGGGCAGCTCCCAGAGGTTAAAAAGTTGTCCTAACCACTCTCATAGTATTTTTGGAAGGTCAAAGGTCAATTTGGCACCTTTCAGGCACTCTGCTCCTTATTCGTTCCACCCAAGGGCGATTACAAATTGGTATTCATTCCACCGAGGGACGATTAGCAACATTCACCCCTAGGTGGGGCGAATAGTAGGTTTGACGGGCAAAAGGTCAAACCTTGACAAATGGTAGCTCAGATCTACCACATAACTCCTCCTTCATTGCATGGGAGTGCGAGTGAGCGTTTTTGAGCTCAAAGATGCAGTCATGGAGTCCTTAATCAGGGAGGAATCTTCTCTCCCCTGAGAAGGCATGATCGCCAAGTGGCGCCTCTGCATGCTCATTCACAGAGACCCTCAAGTCTATAAAATGGTGAGTCTTCTCACCCCAAAAAAGGAATAGGTCAGGAGCATTTGGAGCAATGGAGTGCTACCGATTTACATACTCACCCTTTTGCTTGTGCCTTTCACATCCTTGATCTCTCTTTTGGAAGGGAGGTTATTGGGTGATTATTGGAAGCACAATCTGGACCCAAAACCCGATATTTGGCCACAGTATCCCACCCAAATTTTTTGACAATACCCCACAAGAGGTTTTGGACCCATCCCAAGTGGATTGGTGCCGAAATCGGGCCCCAAACGGTGGGTGTCCTGCCCCCGGGTGCCCCCCGTACTGTTGCAGTCCTAATCACCCCACCCCAGAGTGATTAGAAATCTGTAGCAAATTTCATTTATGTTTTTCTTGCATTTGTTTTTAGGTTGTTTAGATGGACTTTCATTCAAATTTCATGTTATTCTGAGCATTTTTGATCATGCTTTTGTTATTTCTCGCTTTCACTAACATGCAGGGAGCATCATCATATTACGGGCGATAGAGGTCGAATTGGCAAAATATGACCTTCTAGGTCTTTCCAAAATACCACGTTTTACCTAACCCCCAACTTTACAGGTGATTTGGAGCCTCTTGGATGGGACATTTAGGAGGGTGCTTTCTGACATTTTATTGTAGGTCTAATCGTCCCACCCTAGAGTGATTAGAAATTCGTGGCAAATTTCTTGACTGTTCCTTTTGCAGTGCCTTCCTGGTAATGTTCTCATGCCTCTATCAAGTTTTCAGCTCATTCTGATATGTTTTAGTTATCATTTTATTTATTTTACGCATGCACTAATCATAGGCTTTGGGGATCGCATGTTTTACTTCATCTGCAGGTGCTACTAATCCTTTTCTGTTTCTATAAACACATGATCTTTACATCGGAGGAGCAGTAAGGAATCAAAGACATGTTCATGCAAGCGACGACGACATTTGGCCTGCTCATTTTACATGTGGGCACGAGGAAGAAAGCGTACCAATCTGTGGTGTAATAGAGCCCTACTTAACGCTCCTAGCCCCCAAAAAGGGAGGAGACGTATTGTAACCCAATTTTAAAGCAAATTAATAAAAAGGGTTGTACTCGAAATTTGCTTTCTATCTTGTTTCAATTCATTTATGTTTCTCTCCTTTCATGCATTTCAGTTCGTAGGACTTAGTGTTACATTTTGCTTTTGCATACATCACACTTGGCATCTCCATTTTGTTTCCGTATCCTCGTGATTTCACTTATTGCTAGCCAAGTTCTTCTAACCTTTTCACCTTACATCTTCCTTTGTCATCAAGAGGACTTAATGCCATGTGACACACTTTATATGTTATTTATTGATTTTATGCATGTCATATCATGGCCTCTAAGTAATTTTCCACTATTTGCAAGCTCTATTTATCTTATCCATTGGGCTACAAAGTCATGAAGAGGTGGAGGAAGGATAAGGAGAGACAATGGAAGAATAAGGATGGAGGATAAATGAAATATACTACAGCTATCATAGGTGGTGAGGTGATCAACAAAAGTAATAATGGAACATGAAAAATAGTGAAGGAATATGAGGCTAGGGGAAGAAAATATTAGTGAGATAGTACCTACATAATAATTACCCCTAGATTTTTTTGGTGTCACTTAGCTATGCACTTCAACACTTGCTTTACCTTTTATCCTTCTTGTTATTTATTGTATTGAATTCAGTCAAAGAGAAAAAACATCTCTCCCTTAACTAAGGGAACTCTTATAGATTTATGCTCTATCTCACCCCTATTTTGTCCTGACAAACTCCAAAAATTGAATAAATAGCTATGAGCATTCATTATTTCTTGACAAAATGATCAAGAACTCGACATTCTATGGTTTTCCAAGCTTATCGACATCTCATATTATCCCTCTTCTTTTATCTTTCTTTTGTTCTTGGATTTCACCCTTTTGTTATAATTTTTGTGTCCTTGAGAAAGAGAGAAATCCAATTAACAAGAGGTTGTGGTATTTTTGGCTAGACTTCACTATGGGTTGAGAGGGGTGCAAAAATTATCAATGGAGGAACACCTTTACCAAATCCTAGGATAATTTAAGCTAACATCGGGATTGTTGTTGGGCTACCATCAATAAAAATTCCTAACTTATCTAACTCTAGGAAGGCTAATATTTATCATCTTTTACCTTTAATGTCTTAGCAATTCCTTTGGGTGTGGGAATTTATAGGCTCATTTGCAAAATTAGCTTGGGGACATTTCTTGTCACCATATTCATCCTTTACTAAATCTTATCCACCATTCACCCTTGAGACAAAATTCTTCCTCAAGAGTGATTTGGTGCTGAGAGAGAGAAGGCCCCCTTTATATGATTGTCTATGCTCATAATTTGTTACCATTTGTATGATTCCTAGGGCTCTCCACTACCTCCTTCATGGATTTCATTATTTCCTAGCCGAATATAGCCTTTTATTTACTTGTCAATCTATTTGATACAAAACCATGGTGTGCCTTTGCATGTCAATAAAACTTGTTTTTTCTAGCTTTCACATCGAAACCTACAATGACTTGATCAAACAGTGTTGAATTTGCACTTTTTCCTCTAGTACGTGTATTGGAGCTCATAACTTATATCCATTGGCCCTTGATTCTAACCTGGCTCAAGGGATCACTCATTTTTGAAAATCTACTAACATAGAATATTAGAGCTTAACATGGATGATTGTTCTAAATGGAATGACTTATGGTGCTTCATTTTCCCATGTCAAGTTGACGATAGTTGTCTGTAGAGTTTTGAGGAGTGTGTTTATCACTATTTTTTACTCTATCATGTTGTGTTTTCTTGTTGTATGCCAGCTATCAATTAGATCTTCTTGATTTTTCAACCAAGCCTACTACAACCCATGATTTTCCAAGCTTAGTGGCAACTCATCAAATATTATTTATCTACATTTATAGATCTAGGGTGAGATCTAGTTTCCCTCAATAAATATCCCTTTCCTCATAATGTTTCGAATCTAGAAAGTTTCTTTTTCTAAAATTCATCCATAAATTATTTCTTATTATTTTCTTTAACCTAAATTATTTCTACTTTTCAAAGTTTTTGGAGTCTATTTAATGTATTTTGTTGAATAATAGGTAATGAATCCTTGTTGTATGATGGGACAATGCTTCATTTTGTTATTTTAGCACTCCTTACTACTTTGTGTCTATAAATTTAGTCTCTTCTTCTAACTTCTCTTCCTCTTCCTCATATTGGTTGAATAATATCTAGAATCTACTTTGCATTAGTAGTTCTACCTCTTCAAAAGTCCATTGATATATTATTATTTTATATTTACATTATTATATGTTAAGATTCAATAATAAAAAACTAAGGAAATTTACTAAATACGATAGTTATTATTTTGTTAGTTATATGGGCTTTAATGAGGTTTGTCCATATTATATCATCATTATGCTGCCATAGTATTTCAATTAGCCACATACTAGTGTTACAACAAACCACATTATCATGATACTTGATATCATCCACTAAGACTTGAGCCTAAGTCTTCCCATTAGGATATTACATTTTTAACCACTTGAGCTCATGACATATCATTTAAAATATTAATTTTTATGCAAGGGATTATACATTTAGTTTATGATGCAAAATTCCTTGCTCCTCACCACCTAACCCAAATACATTTGAAAAATATGATATTTTTATATTTGAAAAAGAAAAAATATAAATAGATGTTGTATAAGATGTCACCTATACAAGGTATATATTATGTTTAAAGAGATAAATAATTTCAAGAGGACTAGCCACAACGTGTAAGTTGTTTTGAAAAAAATACTTATTTGTATTGTATTCAATTTTAAAGTCTAAATCAACATGAGGCATGCAAATCATATTAATTAAGCATACTAATAAATCTTCCTTTACTAATTTCTTAATATATTTTTTTCAATATTTTTAAGGTTTAGTTTTGGACTCCTTTCATTCCTTGTATAGTCCAAGTATGTATGATGAGATAGACTTGTGTTTTCTATAAAAAAAATCTAAGGTTTGAATCTTAAAGGAGTTAAGGTTTGTACACCAAGATTTTTTTATTTATTAAAGGTTGAAAAGAAGGGTTTTTTTAAGGGTCCCAACCCCTTTTTACATCCAAAGTATCCTAGACAAAGATGAATATATATCTGCATCATGAGACAAAAAAAACAAAAAATAAACCAAATGTCTCATCTATAAATTATAGCATTGCATCATTTAACTCTGCTTATACTACTTTAATTAATGACCTAGATAAAAAATCTATATAAAAGCATATACAATTAAATCTAAATAGAAAGAACCTAAAACAAGGCTAGAGGACTTAGCCCTCTTCCTTGTTCATCTTGGCCAAAGCAATGTATCTATAGCATCCCAATATTAGAAAAGAACATCCAAACAATATTTCATATTGTCCACAATATTATTCAAGTCCTCTCTAGATGAATAATCTCAATTTCAATTTCTTGCAACTTTGAAATGGAGCTAAAGTTAGTTGATTCCCATGTTGGCTCAACACTCTTCACATCCTCTAACATCTAAAAATTTTCCATATGCAAAACAATTGTTTCCACCTTAGATTTTCCCTACTTCTCAATAGACTGATCACCCTCATTTGACTATTTTTCATCATAGACTACCTCTTTGGAATGAATTGTATGGAAACACTTCCAGACACAAGTACATATATACAATTGAAAAACTACATAACTAAAAAATTGGATAGCTTTTGCGTTCCAATATTTGTTAGAGATCCTCTATCCACAACAATAGAACTAAATCTTCATCAACACCTAGAAATTCATAAACCTTCAAATGAAACAAAGGATCTTGAGACGCTCATTAAACATGCTAACTGTCTCCCAAAACTAGAAAAAATAACAATATGGAAACCTATAACAACAAAGGTCCCATAAATCTCTCCTGCCTATGAGAGAATTAGGAGCATAAACATTAAAGAAAACCCAACTAAATTTTGATAATTTAGAGAAGAAAAAATTGATATACACCTTTCAAAATTATAAATACAACTTTCATCAATCGAATTTGGATTTCATAAAATCCAAAGGCCTCTTGAGGTTTCATTCACTACTCTAGCTACATAGTTTCCTTTTTCTAGATATTATCCCTAATTGCTAAAATATTCTTGCTATCAATCTTAGTCTCTTGAAGAATATGAATGTTTGGGTAATTATCCTTCTTAATATTTTCAACTACCCATTTTTGTTTTAAGCGAAAAGCCCCTTGTAGAATCGCCTTGGTCTGAGAGACCACAAACAGGGGGTTCTACACCATCAAAGTCACCCGAGGGTTGCACCCGACCCTGCTCGCACCAACATTATCAATTGGATTTTAGATACCCAATTCAGCTTTTTGGTAGGGTGGAGATTTGAACCCAAGACCTCCCTTGGAGGATTGCCCTATCCTTTCCAACTCACCTACAACACCTGGGTAACTACCCATTTTTTTGAAGGGGCATTCATACCCCTTAAATTCCAAGATATAATCTTCATTTCTTACCTTGGGTGGAGGGTTTTCTTTCAATCATATATAAAATGCTTCATGTTCCATTTTTATATCTTTAGCAATTTATCTAATTTTCATTTTAGTTGATTTAGGTCTTCCTACATCTGCTATTCTTCTTGAGTTTCTAGTGGTATTCATAGAAGGAATTTTCTCTTTTTTGTTACCTAGAGGTTTAACTGGAGACTTTGTTGGGGAAATATGAAGAACATCAAAATAACAAGGGATCATATCTTAAGAGTCAAACAATGTATTCATACCTTGTTTTGATCAATTTGGACCTTGGAAAGGAGTGCCTTCCATTTACCAATTCTGTCATATGCTAGCTTTCTCCTGAATTGATAGCTACTTAGGATTTTCTATACAATTAACCATATCTTCCTGATCTTGGATTTCTTGTTTTTGTTTTTACTCTTGGGCTTTAGCTTCTATTAGATCATCAGATTGACAAACTATTTCTTTCTCCACATTTGGTTCATTCTCAGTTTTTGGTGCCATTTTTTCTTCCTCCTACTCCTCATCTGGAGAAAAATTATTAGTACCTTTCATATAAGGTTTTTTTATTGCACCTTCCCCATCCTTCTTATCTTTCTCTTTGTCCACCTTTTCTTTCTTTATCCAGACTTTATTCAAGGGTTTCTTCAAAGGATAATTTTTAGCTGAATGTCCAAATTTATTGCACACTTTGCATGGATCCAACAAGTTTTTATATTCAATTTGTTGCTTCTAGAACCTAAATTTAGACATAAGCCTTATAGATGTTAGTAAATTTTCCTCTTTGATGGCATTTCTAACAAAAATTGGGCTAGTTCGAGCTTTAGTTGCCAAGTCAAAGGCTACAAGTTGACCTATCAATTTTGTGCTTTTCACAATTATATCCTCATCCCATAATTCTATAGGCAATCCCAAAAGTCTTACTTAGACCAAAGTGAGATTTATGTTTTCCATTTTCATATTGAAATATGATTTCCACCTTCTTAAAAAAAGCCCCATTCTCCCCAAAAATTAAGGTCATCCCAACAATTTTTAACACATTCCTCATAGTTGGAGAAGGTTATGAGGACAAAACCTTTAGGGAGAGTTGTGATCACCATGTGTCCTTGAGGTTTAAATTTTATTTTCTTCCAATTTCTTATAGAGTCTAGATCTGAGTGAGTTCTTATAATTTTTCTAACTAGACTATTAGTCCTATGAGAAATCAACCTTTCCACAATCTTATCTACAACCTATAAACAAAACCCCCCTTATCCATGAAAGAGAGATATATCATATATTTCTATAGAAATTGGAGCTTTTCCTTTGAGCTTATTAGCCCAACTAATAAAACGTTTACCCTTATGATGGGATGATCATGGTCAACTTGTTGGGTTCCTCCACCATTAGCATCTCATTCACTATCCAATGGAGAAAATTATTAAGTACTTACTCCATGTGTAAAATTCTCTTCCTTACCACTTCTAAACCAGCCATTTTATTATAGTCCAAAAAATCCACCACCCTATGACTAATTTTTTATTCTCCACCATCACACTACGGTTTGATCTTTTCCACCTGCTCTAGTTTAAAAACCAAGTTATAGGATTAAATTGTAGTTGATTTAATATTTATTAAAAACATAGTCATATATATGATTTATTAGATTTTTTAATGTTAAAAACTTAATTTATATAAAAATGTTAGGTAACCCTAATGATGAGGGATTAAATAAGTTCCTAATATAAATTCCAAGGTCCAAATATTAAAATTAATAAGGTCTCAACACCATTTTCTTGTTGAAATTCACAATGTTTTCTAGAAACATCCCAAAACATACATGCACCACAATCATATGCAAAAAATGGAAGAAGAGTAAAATAAATGAGCATATAGACAAAAAATAGAGAACAAGAGAGACAAATGACACAAAAGGAATAAGGGGTGGGTGCCTATAGGTACCCAATAATATCTCACATATACTACACACCAATACAATGAATTAGTCAATGAGTGGTATTTATAGAGATACCAAGACCCCAATTAATATTTAACCTCAAGTTGACATTAACTTGACTTTGAGGTTAACTTACAATAATATAATAATAAATTACACTATTTAATCAAGGTTATACATAAAGGTAGTTTAACCAATATAATTAAGGGTGAACATATGAATGGTTCCCTTAGGTTTACATGAAGATGCATGTAGGCTTTCACATAGATTATCATAGTCTTACATAAAATAATGCCCATAGGCTTACATAGAAAGATGGTCATAGGCTTACATAGAAATATGCCTATAGGATTACATATAGAATGTCTATAGACTTACAACAAGATGCTCAAAGGATTACATAGCTTCCTATGAGAAGATATTCAACATGCATTATGGTAACCATAATTTGCCCCCCAATCTCAAGAGAAAGTAGTTGAATCATGAAATAATAGATATATCTCTTAAGAATCAACCCTAATGGCTAGAAATGGATAATAAAATAGGGTATACCTTGTGCTAATCATCCAAGACCTACTATTGCAGTCCAAAAAATTACCAATCACCCCATTAATGAGTTGTTGGAATTAGAGAAAACATCCACTATGAGAAAAGAAATAAATATAAGAATTTTGGAATCTCTCAAACATAGTACAACTAACAAAATACTACACCAAAATGCTCAATTGGAATTAGGTTTTTGGTGATTTGTAAAGACATCAAACCTATTGTAATAAAGACAATGAGAGAAAAGGAGATTTGAACTATTGATGTTCTTAGAGAAGAAGGATTTTAAATCATATATGATTTGGTTGCAAGGAAAATTTATAAATGTCAAGCCAATGAACTTTTGCAGTTAAAATTGCACCAATAGTAAGAATACCAATTGGTTCATTTTGAATAGAAAAAATCCCATAGAAGTTTGTAGCAGGTTCTTAAAATAATATCATCAATATGTAAACCTTGAAAAACTATTCAATTTATAAAAAAAGGGACCGAAATGCTTCTATATGCAAACGTTATGGCTTGCAAAAGTTTGGGAAAATTAGAGATGAAAAAAGACCAAAAATTTAAACAATATACATTATGAAAATTTTGATCAACTAGAGACTACCACTTGTCACATTTAGGTGACCCTCTATTGATGTCACTCATTGATATGATTGCCAATTGGGATGGTGGATGGTATATTAGGTGTCAAAATTTGGCAAATAAGGATTGGTTGATCTCATAGGTATATATATATATAGAATTTACATGACTTCCCAAGATGGTTATATTGGCTCACATTGTCTGTTATGATAATAATAGAAAAGTTTCAAACCTAGGTCATAGAAGTCACAAAGCCTTACCCCCTTTGCTAACCATAGTGCCATAGCTATAGATAAGAAATTGGGTCAAATATTATTTTATTTTACTAAGTATTTTGCATGTGTACTCCATAAAGGCATGTGCCTAAAAATAAGTGCTAAAAAAAAGAAACTATATATGCTACAATTTGAACCCAAGACCTACAACTAAACAAGCACTTTCCTCACCACTATGCCATTGCACTTTTTTGGGCTATAACCAAGCCATCATTTTTATTTCTATTATTTCCAAAAAAGTAATATATTATCTAAAAAATAAAATAATGTAGCTCATGTTGCATTAATGAGATTAAAAATTGAAACCCTTTTGATGTTACTTATAAGCCTTACCATTGCAATACAACCACACAAGCAAAAATGCAATTAATTTTATCTTATTCAAAACATACCTAATCATAAGATTTGCTACCTACACAATAAAATACCACCACCTATTATTTTTAATGGATTTCCTACCAAAACTTTGTACATGTCTCCTTGTCCTCTTCCATCGTAAAACAAAATATTCCATGGAATATTTTGATTTAAAACTTAAAAATTTAAATTTTGGAAGAAAAAAAGGTATTTTTGGACATAAAAATAGATGTTAAAATAGCGAAATATCCAATAGTGTTGAATTGGGATACCCCGAATTTTTTTCATGGAATCCAATGTGATTGGTGATTCATCCATACCTACCATAGTTTACCCTATGCAACCTTTTTATGAAATTAAAATAAAGTTGCTATGTTTTGGCTATCATGTTGGAATTCATAATCTTTTCTAGAACTATACCAAAACATATATTCACCACAATCATATGCAAAAAAAGGAATAAGGGTGAAATAGAAGAGCATATAAATGAAAATCAAAGCGAGAGATAAATGACATGAAAGGAATAAGGGGTGGGTGCTTGTAGGCACCCCACAATATCTCACATATATTATACACTAATATAAGAGGGTATTTATAGTGATACTAAAAAGTTTAAAACCCAATTAATAGTCAAATTTCAAGCTATTATTAATTTGAATTTGAGGTTAAATTATAACAATATAATAATAAATTACATCATTTAATCAAGGTTATCCATAGAGGTGGATTAACCAATATCACTAAGGGTGAATACATGAAGGGTTCCCTTAGACTTACATGAAAATAACCGTAGGCTTACACATAGATGTTTGTAGGCTTACATATAAAGACACCTAGAGGCTTACATATAGGATGCTCGTAGGCTTACAACAAGATGGTCAAAGGCTTACACATCACTTTTCCTTAGGCTATATTAAGAGCACCCATAAATACTTCATCACTATTAGCCTTGGCCTAATAAGCTCATATTATAAATATTTTAATATTTCTAATAATAAAACTTAATTAATTAAATAAATATTAATAAAAATTCATATATTATTATACCTCATACCCTTTAAAACCTATTTTACTTTACCTTCCATTATCAATTAAAAAACAATTTTTAAGTGGTGTTTAAACATATCTCTTAAAATCCTAACTTAAGTTTAAATTTCAAAGCAATCCTTTTAAGTCATAACTTATTTAACCATCCAAGCCCCATGTTTTTTTTTATTGCTTGAGAGAAAGGGGTTGTATTTAGCTCCCCCACCCTTGATAAATCACAACTCTCTCCTTTAGATCTTGAGAGTTTACAAATATATTCAATTCTCATCTCAATTGAGTTACTATAACTAGATACCTACATGTTTTTCAGAAAAAGTATGAATTTTTTATTTTCATTTTCTGGATGTTCTTCAATTTTAATTTTAAATACATAATTCTATAATTCAACATCCTTATTCTTGTTATTTTCCTATAGAAGCCTTCATTGATTCAAAAATCCGCCTCTACTATCTATGCACTTCATCTTAGTAGAGTAATATTTTAAAAAATTTGCGTTATCATAGTTGGCTTTACTAGCTCTAGACTATTATTTTCCTTCCTAAAGCATAAGTACAACCATAAGAACTATAATAAATAGTTTAATAGTCTCAAAAAATTGAAATTTCTTATAAGTAATACATGCATAATAACTAAACTATGGGTCATTATATAATACAAATGAAATTTATTTTAATCTCAAATAACCAACTAAAAAATATTTTAATGATCTATTAAATGAATATCATTCATAGTATAATTGATATTTTAATAAAATAGTTTAGCAGTCTCAAAAAGTTGAAAGTTCTATCCTAGTAGGGACACTGCAATGATAAAGGTATTGGGTTATCTTTGTGGAGACCCAAGTTCAATTCATAAGAAAGGTGGCCTTCAATATACCCCCAACTGAATGCTTTAGTTATTGTATATTTCCAAAAAAATATTTGAAAGTTCCAATCCATACTCTATCCCATAATCCAACTGACAACCAACAACTCAAATAATCTATTCATCCATGAAATTCATTTGGTATCTTCTTCTACTTTAGCATACAAAACTTCTACTCACTTCATAAAATTATAGTTTGGTTTACCAAATCTAGACTATTAGTTATCTTTAATGTATTGATCTCTAAATGGATCCCTTGAAATATTTTGTAATCCTCTAGAATATTATTTTGAATTTTCTCCTTTTATATTTTTCTTGTTAGATTTAGCTAAACTTACTACTTCCTCTAACCATGGAAAAGAGAATTTAACTTCATGATACTCTATTAAAACCCCTCTATTGGCTAGACTATTTACAAATTTATTCCCTTCCCTTAATGTATGTGTAACCTTGGTTTTTCAAACTCTATAAATAGATCTTGTATTTCCATAATGATCTCTTGTATGCTCCATGGAACCTTTGCTTTTCTCAGAATTGCATTTATTACTATTAGTGAATCACCTTCCATCCATACTCTATTCCATTTCATTTGTCTACATATTTTTAATCCTTCCAAAGCTACCCAAGCTTCAACTTCATTATTTGTCTTAAATCCACTACTAAAAGCATAATATAAAAAATATATCACCCTTATTATTTTTTATTATTCCTCCTCCTCTTACTTGTCTTGGATTTTCTTTACAAGCTCCATCAAAAATCAAGTTGATGAACTATGCTTTTGGTGGTTTCCACTTTATATATTTTTCCTTCCTTTTGTTTTTCCTGTACCCATGATCATAATTTCAATTGATGCTTGAATCCATTTATCAAGGCTCTTTGCATCAATATTAGGAATTGGGTGAGTTGATAGGGTTGGTTTAGACTTTATGGCTAAACAAATATTCCTTTTCATTACCTATAAAGTATTTTTATTTCCTTTAAATATTTTTCTATTTCTTTCTAGCCATACAGTCCAAGGAATTGTATCGTTTGATGTGTCCTAAATTGTCTATAACAACTCACTTTTAAAAGTGCTATGTCATTGATTCAATCATTCTTCAATTTTGTCATTCATCACCATTCACTTATCAAACATATTAAGAATTCATTCCCATAGTTCCCAAACTATTGTGTAGTGTCCCAAGAGATGTTATATACTCTCCTTATTTTTACATAGAACACACTGTAAGGGTCCATGAAAACCTCTTTTCATTAGATTATCCTATAATACAAATTTCTTGTGATCTACTTGCCATACAAACATTTTCAATTTTGGAATGCTTAGGCTATCCCAAATATCTCTTCATATTCTTTTGGAATTCCTATTTTTTTGGTGCAATACAATAAATTTTCTTCTGGTTGTGTATTCTCTTGAGCTATTTAAATCCTAAAACGACTTATCTTCGGTTCCCCTTAGAATAATCATTGTTGTTATCTTTTTGCTCTATTACCTCCTAGCAACAATGTCCAATATATTTGTAAAAAATCTTATTTCCATATTTATCTTCCTTCCTGCTCCTTGTACATAATGTTTAAAACCCTATCAACATTTTTGACTTGAAGTAATATCATCCATGGTTATTAAATTAGGTCTAGATTGAGTGTATTTTATTGCACCAAGTATCCATCCAGATATATTTTATTTTTGTAGTTACAACCACCCATATTAGACCTTTAATCACTAGATCAATTAACTTTTTAAAACCATTCCATAGTGCAAAACCATCTAGTAGTGATAATATAGTAATGATTAATCTTAAGTCATTGGGATCAACATACGTACTTAAGAGACTTTTTTTCGATTGTTTTTTATTCTCTTTGTACAATTTCCAAATTACTTTTCCCCTCGGAGAAAATTTTACATCCGTAATAACTTTTAAATTGAGACATTCTCTAGTCTTATCATCATACACTTTGCTTCATTTCACCAAAGGAAATTTCTTTTTATCATGTAATCCTGACCACAAAAATGACCACATAATATATATTAAAAAAATTTCTATTGGTTTTAAATGTTCATTTTGAACTTTACTTATAACTAGATTTCATAATTCTATCCTCATTTTCCCCTCACATAAGAACATTCCTAGATATGTTGTTGGTAAATTTACCTCCTGCATTTGAAGTGACTTGCATATCCCTATTCTAATTCTAGTTGGAGTGTTTAGGAAGTAAATTTTTTATTTTGTCTTGTTAATTTTCTAACTAGACACTCTTTCATATTCCTTTAATAAGTTATTCAAATCTGTGGGCTCATTTTTTCTTGCCCTCCCATAAAGGGTTGTATCATATATAAACTATTGATAGGTGATGTGTTATTAACCCATCTTTGTATGCCTTCTTCAGGTTCCTTACCGATATCTCTATCATAATAATGAATAGATATTGTGATGGAGGATCTCCCTATCTAAGACCCTTCTTGAATTTAAATGATTATGTTACTAGCCCATTGACCAACAATGAATATGATATTGTAGAGACACAAGATTTAATCCATCTAACCCATATTTTCCAAATCCAAAATTTTCTAATACTAAAAAAAAAATCCAATTTAATCCTATCATAGGCTTTATTCATTTCAAGTTTTAAGATCATTACTCTCTTTTCTAGAATCTATTGAATACATTACTTCATGAGCTGCTACGATCCTATGCAAAATCTCTCTTCCTTTCACAAATCCTCCTTGCTCTTCTAAAATAATTTTGTCTAGTAGCGGTCTTAACTAATTTACCATCACTTTGGAGAGTATCTTATATGCCATACTACATAGGCTTATGGGCCTGAATGAATCAAACAATTTTGCATCCTTCTTTTTCAGAATCAAGGTAAGATATGTTGCATTTATTTTATAAGGTATGTACTATTTTATCCTAAATTGTTTCACTACCACCAATAAATAATCCTTCATTATTTTTGAGTTATGTTGATCGAACATTGTAATGAGTCCATCCAGGCCTAGGGATTTATACTTATCAAAAGAGAAAAGAGTTGAATGAACTTCTCATAGAGTAATAGGTTCCATTAGTTTGTTATTGTCTTCATTTTTTATAACTAAAGATATTTCTTGCATTAACTTGTCATTAAAAATTTTAATCTCCTCTTATCCTAGAATATTTTGGCATAAAGTCTTGCCTCCTTTCTAATCCAAACCCATATTTTTTTTACATATTTCTCAAATTATTTTATCCATATCTTCTTAACCTTAAGTATGATTCTTTAATGTACCTATCTTCTCAAGTATAATTTAAAAAAAAAACAATAATGTTGTGTTTTTCACTATAAGTACTTACAATCTATAATAGAAAGGTCTAACTATTAGAAAATCCAACCCTATTTATAGATTGTAGATTTTCTATTTAAAATTAGAACTTCTTTTCATGTTAGAATCTTACATTTTCTATTTAAAATTTCAAAACCTTCGACGTTATATCGAGAAACCAGATGTAGATTGTTGTAGTCTAACTCCTAATCAAAAACATTAAAATGTGAAAATAGAGAAGCAATAGGAATAGAATAGAATAGGGTACATTTAGCTCAACATAAGATCAAGATGCGAAACAAAATAGAGACGGCCACTATATTGTCCCTATCCCAATGACGAAGAGCTCCGAGACAAAAGACAGATGCCTCAATCTTCTTTTGCAGGGAGAATTAATTTAGTACGATAAAACAATATGTATTTGCTTCTTCTTACTTCTTAGTATTCAAGCCCCCCACTAGTCCCAAGCCTTCTAATAATAACCCTAAAAACATCGACGCCATGAAAAGGCACCTTGGGTTTAAAAATAAAAATAAAAATTCTACCATGATTAAACTTTTGGGTGAAGATTCATGTTAACCTTAACTTTAAATAAAATTCACCGTCACGGTAACAGTTGTATGATATTCACCAACAAAGCCCTAAAACCTTAACTAAAAATGATAAATAAAATAGTTACATTTGCCCGTTCTGGCATTTCATTTTATTTGACTTTGTCACATCTACTGTTTGCGAGAGCCTCCTGTTATCTTCCACGTCACGTCAAACCGTTGGTGTGGGCTACCAACATGTGAAGGAATACAGTATTCATTTACAAATTGCAAGTTGCACCTGCTGGTGTTTTATTCTGTGTATACAATGCCAAGGCCAATTGCAGATTCCCCAGAGTGTTTAGATGCATATTTTATATTTTATTTTTCGTCGTGCATTCTAATCGATAAAAGTTAAATCGTTTTATAAAATATGAACGGGGTTAAATCATACCTCAGCGTAGTATTTATACCGATACAGGAATTCCTATTCCAGGGTGTTTTTGGTGATGGAATCTACTAATAAATTTTATGGGTAGTTCTTGGACAACACAATATTTGGGTTTTTCGCTTTTTTTTTTTTTTTTTTGAGGTTTAACGTTCAAATTTTGGAGTTGACGAGTGTGAGGGGTGGGTGTGTGTTAAATACCCTGTTGATAAGCATAGCTTTCAACTTTACAGGGATTATGGTTAAGAAGAAACTACCCAACCTTATAAGAAGTTCGGTACACTAACCATATTTTAACCAAATTTAAAAAAATTATAAATAAGTGTTAGACATCTACGCTAAAAAGAAAATTTATTTTACTTATTTTGGTGATCTTCATTGTCATCGTTATAAACCCATTCTTTATTAAACTTAGGACCTGCCCATTATTAGGGGTTCAACTGTGGTAACCGACAAAATCTTAATATACTTTTCCAAATACATCACGTCGATGTCAAGTTGAGAGGGCAACCCCAACCTCATGGATAAAGCGATGAGAATGAGAGAGGGCAACCCCAACCTCATGGATAAAGCGATGAGAATGAGTATAAGCATGGCTTATCTGGCTTCGTGGTTGACTCTCACCACTCTAGAAGGCGATTGGTTTTGCTCACCAACATCGCAGGGTCACAATAGGTGCCTATATATGTGCGGGGAAGATAAATTCTGAGGTATATATTCTTATATGCTTTTACACTTGGGTAGTACTTACAAGTGTAATAGGTCTTTTTATATTGGATTCTTTATATTGGGAGCTAAAGGTCCATAAGGAAGAAAGTTTTTGTAAAGTATTTTGGTTAATTATAGAATTATTTTGATCAAGCTAATAGAGTAAAAATAGTAAAATAATTTTTTTATTAAATTTATTGATAAGAAAATTAATGGTGAGTTGATTGAAGAGATTTTTAAGGGAGAGTTCAAAGTTAATTTTACTTTTTTCCAAAAAGATAAGAATTTAAGATTTAACAAGTGGGTTCTAAATTTTTTTCTTAGATTTTATGACCTTTTGGAGTCTGACCTACTCAAAGTTGTGGAGTCTAGCAAACAAGAAGGGTAATGCAATATTCAACTCTAATTTCATTGCTCTTATTTTAAAAAAGGACAATCATTTTTCCTTTGATGTTTTTAGGTTCATCTATTTGTGTAATTGTGTGTAGAAAATCATAGCAAAATTAATTGCATCAAGAATTAAAAGGTTCCTCTCTGCTTCTATATCTATTGAGTAGTTCAATTTCTTGCATGGTAGATAGATTCATGAAGCAATTGCTGCTTCTTAAGAAAGTCTTCATACTATAATATCAAAGAAATTATCAGCAATGGTGATGAGGTTGGATTTTTTCAAGGCTTTTTATAGAGTAAACTGGTTATTTATAAGAATGATACTTACTCATAATGGGCTCTTGTTGGCAAAAAAATCTGCCTAGTCTATGGGACATACTCTAGACTTTAGCCAATGCTTTGGATGAATGAGATTTATCTTAGTTTAACCTTCAAAGAAGTTCGGCTCCTTGGTATACTTGAAAATTAAAATAGGGGTTTAAGCTAAGGATAAGAAAAAATGGTTTAGAAAGAGTAATATTTTAAAGAATTGAGTAAATGGTGAACAAAGTATAACGTAACAACATTGGATACATATGTAAGAGCCTACCATAATAAACTTACAATGATACTTAACAGACTAGCCATTGTAAAGTGCATAACAAAGTTAGCTAGTTATCAATCATATGCTTTAACCATTCCAAAGAATTTAATGAAAAGTAATCCAACATTAATCCAAATAGTAGAATTCACTTTTGCAAAATAAACTAGTCACAAAGTGTAACATAAATGAATTAAAATATAAAATCATTCATAAAAACCTACAGTAACACCAGTAATGGAGGTCAAACAACTATCACTTCTCATTAGTTAGCAACAAAAATAATACAACATACACCTAGGAAAATGCTACAGAGTCAACCCTTACTTAGAGGTCTATCTCCCTATTTATAATCTGCTCTTTGAATCTTGTAGTGTAAGATCTACAATACGATTACAGGTCTATTATGCAAAATAGCCTAGCAAAGAATGTTCTAAAGAACTTGTTATTTTCATGTTGTGCTGGTTTATTTTTGATGTGGCTTGCTTTGATTTCATCTTGTGCTTGAAATTTGAATTTGCTTACAATTTGATTTGTAAATCCTCAATTGTCTTTTACAGATGGCTAAACCACTACAATTGGTCTATCAGAGATGTCATTTGCATGCCTTAATGATATTAGATTGAATAGCTAGAAGGTGTTAAGGTAGTTGTGGCTCAGAAAGGGAGGTTTTAAAGTGTTATTCATTGAAGCCAGGCTTTTGTTTTGTTTGAAGAGCCCTTCAGAACAAATCTACGCCTCAAAGATGCTTTGATGATGTCACTTCTAGAAAAATCTTGGCTTTGTTCTTGATAGCTTTGTCGACACTTTCGACATCAATAATTCTGATTTTGTTCAACTATGACTTGTGCATAGTACTAGACTCTATCATGAAAGTGTTGAATTCATCACTAAAAATGGTCTAGATTTATTTCATTTTAGCTTTGTGCAAACAAATTGTTTCTTGATGAATGTCAGAATGCATTGTCTTACTTTGGAGGAGTCTGAGTTTGTTTCATATTTACACATTTTTGAACTTTTAGTGCATGATGCTATTGTCATTTCTTATAAACTTCTAGATTTGTTCATGTTTGGACGTATGCACTAGTCTAGCTTTGTGCAATTGATGCTTTTGTAGAAGTCTAAGTTTGAGCATTTTCAAATTTGATCATTGTTGAAGATTTTAGACTTAGTATATCCAAGCCTTAGATCATAGTGATCTTGACCTAGTTGCATGATATTATGACCTATCGTGAAATATAACGTAACTTCTTTCAATGTCCAACCTAGACAGACTGAAATGGATTGTCTAGTGAATTTAGTTAGGATTTGGCAAATAAAAACAATGTGGGCAACATTTTGACCTACATTCTTGGTGCCTCCTAGGTTTTTTTGCATGCAAAAAAGATAAACCTAGATAGATTTATTCTTGGATTATATAATTATGAAGAGGAAAAGGAGCTAGAAGATAAGATGACAAAAATTGAAGAGAGAAAGGTCATAATGCATAAGGTTATTACTACAAGAAGCCATAAAGGAAGGGATGTTTGGAAATGGATTGGCTAGAGTTAGTGGAGAGATATATAGGTAGAAAGGGTATGAAGAAGAGGAACAAAATGGAATATGATAAGGAAAGAAGAATGGGTAATGAATGAAGATGTTTAAATATTGGTGTCCCCTAAAAAAATGGTACATCCATGAGCCTATTCTATCATAGCTAAAATTTGTTTTAGATCTAGGTCAGTTGCCTTAGGTAAATATTCGAGGCACTCATGGGACAAAGCTTTTCATTTCTTTGCATTTTATTTTTCTTGACAAAATTGCATAAGAGCCTGCCTTCAATGTTGCAATCACTTGCAAAACTTCTTTTACCTTCAAGAATGTACATAGTTGCACAGGATGGCATCATGCTTGAAGTGGCTTTGCTCTTCATAGTTTATATAAAACTAGGAATATACACCAACAGTGTGTTACAATAATTGCAAGATGCCCTCTTTTGAGTTGGCCCTTTGTAAAAAACAATCCAAAGCTTGTGTGGAAGATTTGCTTGCATACCTTTTCTTTTGAATAATTAATTGCTTATTGCTAGCCAAGTACTTCTAACCTTATCACCTTACATATTCCTTTGTCATGAAGAGGACGAAATGCCATGCAACACACTTTATATTTTATTTCATGATTTGATGCATGTCATGTCATGGACTCTAAGTAATTTTCCACTATTTGCAAGCTCTATATATATTATTTATTGGGATATATAGTCATGAAGGGGTGGAGGAAGGATAAGTAGAGACAATGGAAGAATAAGAATGGAGGATAAATGAAATGTACTAGAGCTATCATAAGCGGTGAGGTGATCAACAAAAAAAAAAATGGAACATGAAAAATAGTGAAGGAATATGAGGAGAGGGGAAGAAAATATAAGTGAGATAGTACCTACATAATAATTACCCTTGACTTGTTTTGATGTCACTTAGCTATGCACTTCAATGCTTGCTTTGCCTTTTATCCCTCTTGTTATTTTTTGTATTGACTTCAGTCAAAGAGTTAAAGCATCTCTCCCTTAACTAAGAGAATCTTTTATATTTTTTCTCTATCTCGTCCCTATTTTGTCTTGACAAACTCCACAAATAAAATAAAGGACTATGACCATTCACTCTTGCTTGAAAATATTATTGAGAACTCAACATTCTATGGTTTCCCAAGCTTACCGACATCTCAGATTGTCCCTCTTCTTTTCTCTTTCTTTTGTTCTTGGATTTCACCCTTTTATTATAATTTTGGTGTTCTTGAGAAAGAGAGAAATTCAATTAACAAGAGGTTGTGGCAGTTTCTACTAGACTTCACCATGGGTTGAGAGGGGTGCAAACATTTTCAATGGAGGAACACCTTTAGCAAATCCTAGGATAATTTAAGCTAACATCAGAATTGTTTTTGGGCTACCAGTGAATTGAAATGCCTACCTTATCTAACACCAAGAAGGCTAAGATTTATAATCTTTTACCTTTGATGTCTTAACAATTCCTCTAGGTGTGGAAATTTATAGGCTCATTTGCAACCTTAGCTCGGAGACATTTTTTGTCACCATCTTCATTCTTTACTAAATCGTATCCCCCTTGAGACAAAATTCTTCCTTAGGAGTGATTTGTTACTAAGAGAGAGAAGACTCCCTTCATATAGGCTAGTTTCCTTAGGTATGTCATCATGTGATCTACCTTGTCAACCCTCTTTTTCCTCAAATTTTTTGCATTGAATCCATATTTTGTGTAATTGAATTGTCTATCCTTATAATTTGTTACCATTTGTATGATTCCTAGGGATCTCCGCTACCTTCTTTGTGGATTGCCTTATTTCCTAGCTGAATATAACCTTTTATTTACTTGTCAATCTATTTTACACAAAACTGTGGTGTGCTTCTACATGTTAGTGGCATTAGTTTTTTCTAGATTTCATATCAGAACCTACAATAACTTGACCAAATAGTGTTGAATTTGCACATTTTCCTCTAGTATGTGTCTTGGAGCTCATAATTTATATCCATCGGCCCTTGACTCTAACCTGGATCAAGGGGTCACTCATTTTTTAAAATATGCTAATGTAGAATATTAGAGCTTAACATGGATGATTGTTCTAAATGGAATGACTCATGGTGCTTCATTTTCCCATGTCAAGTTGACAATAGTTGTCTATAGAGTTTTGAGGAGTGTGTTTATCACTATTTTAAACTTTATCATGTTGTGTTTTCTTGTTGTATGCCAACTATCAATTAGATATTCTTGATTTTTCAACCAAGCCTACTACAACCCATGTTTTTCCAAGCTTAGTGGCAACTCATCAAATTTTAGATTTATCTGCATTTCTAGACTTGACAATTTTATTCTAGAATTGTGATTATTCTCTGCAAATTTATGCCACATCATGCTCTACTATTATTTTTACAAATCAATCATTTTTATATGTGTATCTGCAAAATATTTTTCTCTAGCACTTGCCCTTTGTTCTTCATATATTTCCAGTTAATATGGTTTGTGCCCTTTATTGAAATTTTAAACCAGTTTCTAGTTTCTAGATGCAAGAGACAACTAAGTGGCTATGATCTAAAAGTAAATACCCTCCTAATTGCTTGATAAATTCTTTGAGCAAATGAATAAATATAGTTTATCTATAATTACCACATCTTGAAATACGACAAAATCTGAACATTCTTATAACAATATTAAGATCTTTTAATGAAACCTATTGCTCTAATTTGTATTCCATAAATATAAGACCCTATCCCATGTTATTGCAGATTTCTTGGGACATAACTGTCATGTTGGCTCTTGTATCTATGATACAATTGTGCAAGACCCATCTTTCTATACAAAAAGAGATAAATAAAAAGTGGGCTGATAGTTTTTCAATTCCAATTAATGATTGTTTACTAGCTAGGTTAAATAATAATTTTCTACCATAATAATCTTTTGAGTGAAAATTCATCTTTTCACTTTTGTTTTTAGACATTTGTCGAATGCGTTTTGTGCCGTCTGGCTTGTAATAAACTTTATATATTAAAAAGGGCTGACGTCGCGTTATTTCGGAGTCTGCGGTTTCTACCTAATCTTTTAGTCGCCCTTAGCAGACGGACAGATCAAAGAAAATTGAAATAGACCCAGAAACTTTGAAGTCTAGTAATAAGGAGGAGACCACAAACTCTGAATATTAGGCCAGTTCTAATGGTCTCCCCACAATAATCACAACTTCAAAGTGAGATGAAAATAAAATAATACTTCATTATACACTATTATAATACTCTGCAAGGATATTTGATCAAGTGCTATCTCCACAGAAGCCATATTCCAGCTTTTAAAATAGAAATAACAAAACAGACAAAACCAGGACAATACACTGTAAAACGTTCAGTGACACCCATTATGCATAAGATTCGAAAACAATTTCACCTATCCCATTCTATAGAACAGGTTGCCTTGAAGATATGAGCAGAAAAAACAGGTAATAAAACTAGAGAAAACTTTAAGAATGTATGCAAGTGTACTAGCGGTCTCCTTTATGCTCAATGAGATCCAAGGAGAAGCAGAAACGACATATTGCACTGCAATAGCAGGTATAACACACTTTTTTTTATCTACGCAAAACGTGGCCGCTGCCATCATCAGTCATGGCAGGGATGGAAGTTTAGCGCATCACCAACAACAAAGCAGGCAGAGGGCTAATACAACTAAAAACAACAATCCTCAAGGAGTGAAATAAGTGCCTCTCTTCACCATCAAAACATCCAAAACTTGAAAAGAAAACGATAAGCACTGCAGAGAGGAAGATAGTCTCTACCATATATGCATATATAGGCTACTCAGAACGGTAACAGTTGTATGGTATTCACCGACAAAGCCCCAAAACCCTAACTAGAAAAAAAACCCTAACTAGAAAAAAAACCCTAACTAGGAAATGTTATTAAAATGATTATATTTGCCAGTTCTGGCATTTCATTTGATTTTACTTTGTCACATCTACTGTTTGGGACGGCCACCTCTTATCTTCCACGTCACGTTGCAGTGGGCTACCAAATATATGATAGAATTAGGTGATGAAGGAACTAAAAAAATATGTGATTAGAAGATAATCCAGTGGTGTTCTATTTATTTTTGAATGCAATGCGAAGACCAAATGAAAATGCAGAGGCAGGAGAGTTGAGTATATTTTATCTTATCTTTTACGTCATGTTTTCAATCGATAAAAAATAATTCGCTTTATAAATATAAAAGGGTTTAAATCATACATAAGTATCGCATTTATACTTATATGCATTTCAGAAAATCCTATTGGGCAGACCTCCATTACAATATCTATCTTAACTCAATGTGAAACGCGACTACCTATTCCATGGCTTTTTTTCACCAACTTTTTGGTGATGGGACGAGACGTAGGAAGTATATGCGTAGGCGCTTGAGATCTAGCTCAATAATGTATTTTTATTTATTTTTTCTTACAGAAGAAGAATAGTAACTTCTTTTCGTTATCTTCCTTTAATCTTGTGTTTTGATGATAAACCTTCTCGCCGTTGTGGTAGACTAGAACCATCGTCGTCAGTGATATCTGCCAGAGTGTTGAAGAACTTTTCCAAATACATCCGGTCAAGTTGAGAGGGCACTTCCAACCTCATGAATAAAGCGATGAAGTGGTTTTGCCAACATTATAGTAAATATAGACGTGTAGATTAACTTAAAATTTAAAGTATTGAATTTTTTTTCAAGAAATTTAGGTTCAAATTACCGTAGTGTGTAAATAAACTTCTAAAAATAAAAAATAAAAATAAAAATAAAATTTAAATTTAAAGTATATTTTTTTTTTATAAATAGGGTGTTAGGTTTAAAGATGTAAGTTTTCAATTTCAGGTTGAGATATCTCAAGTTGTTTCATGACATGTATGTGGATAATAGTTGGTTCTGTTGTTTATTGTGACGATCTTATTAACCTTAAGTTGTTTCATGACATGTATGTGGATAATAGTTGGTTTTGTTGTTTATTGTAATGATCTTATTAACCTTAAGTTGTTTCATCACATGTATGTGGATAATAGTTGGTTATGTTATTTATTATAATGATATTTCTTTATATATATTTTTAGAATTTTTTTGATTGATAATAGAAGGTGTTTTAAAAGGGATTTTATAAAGGCACCCCTAAATCTTAGATTTAGCAATAAGACATCAAGAAATACTGAGTTGGATTCCATAAATCAAACCCAAAAATTTAATGAAACAACCTCTTAGCAAATAAGCTACAAATTTTTATCAATCAAATACAATAGATTGTCCCATTGCCAAACCACAGTGTACTCTGAATTTAAAACAATGAAGAAAATAGTAGAATAATGAAAATGCTACTAGTTAAAAATAAATTTACAAATAAAAACTGCCCAAACCGAAGCATTTGTCGCCTAACATGAAAGGAGAATAGAGGAATCTTGTCATCACAATCAATAAATATATCCAACAAAGCACATAACAGGAGAACCCCTCATGACAATAGCTAGTTTAAGAAAACAACACTAGAAATAATGGCCAACAAAATCCACAGCATAAAAACCATCCAGGAGATTTGCACAAAAAATTCCATGAAACCCACAAATACTGCTAGAGTCAACCAAAAAAGTTTCAAGAACAACCGCTCTCATGTACAAGAAAAATGAGATAGCAACATTTGCACCGTACCTAAGAGGGAGAAGGGTAAGATCACCAAAAATAAGCCTTAGAACCCTGGGATAAAACACACCACCACTGCTGGAACTGGAGAAAGAGATCTTTGCAGACCGTCGAAGCTAAGAAACCCACCAGAGACATGGGGCCAAAAGTCGAAAACCATCGCAGCATAACAACCCACTTTCACCCCAACTAGTTTGGGTCGGTATTTGGTCCTATCTCCCCAAAACAACTAGATACAACAAGAAATTATCAAACCTAGAAGAAAGCGGCACAAACCAGCCATGAACCCACTACTAGTAGAGAACCCTAGCAACAGAGCCATCCAAGCACCATCCAACTAGAGCAGCCAAGCCATCAAAGACGAAGCTAGCCAAGGGAACACCGTCAGATTTTTGTAGCCATACACCATACCAAGCTCACCCCAACGGGTTTGGGTCGGTATATGACCCTTTCCTCTCCCTGGAAATCCAAAAAAAACATGAAACTATCAAACCTAGAATAAATGTTGCACAATCCAACCAAGTTCCCGAAACTAGCAAACAACCCAAGAAACACAACCACCCAACACACCCACCAACCAGAGCGAGAGCCAGCCAAGGGGTCAACAACCAAAAAATTTCACTGTATTATAACAACCAGGATCACCCCTACAGGTTTGGGTCAGCATTCGGCCCTCTGCCCCATATAAGAGTGATAATGACAAACCCATAAGAGAGCATAACATATAAGCAAGACCCCCGGCAAGCAAAACACCTTGATCACGAACTACATCAGAGAAACTAAGCATGACTAGAAGCCAAATCTAGAATGGGAGAAAGGAGGCCTCCCAATCAAAAGTTTTTTGAGTGTTGAAGCCGAAGCGAGAGTGAAACCCTCATAGAGGAAGGCCTCATAGAAAGTGAAACCCTCAGGGAAGAAGCCCTCATGGACCCTCTCTACCACGGTGAGGCTCAGGCCCTCTCTGCCATGGTGAGACTCATGTTGAAGAAAACCCTCACAGAGGAAACCCTCTCGGACCCTCCCCTCTCTGCCACGCTGAGACTTAGACCCTCTCTCTCATAGCTTCCCATATTTTTTTAAAATTTTATGTAAACAATAAGATCAAATAATATTATCTTTAGATTAAAATTTTTACACAAATACTCTATTTCAGAAATATAATAGCCAGATTCCTCATATTCATTTACAAATATATTTAAACCTATATTTATATATATAAAGTTAATAATTTACATCAAATTATTATAATAATTAAAAATTAATGTTCTGTTTTATATATATATATATATATATATATATATATATATATATTTTAAATATTTCAAAACGTTTTTAATATAATTATCATTTATTTTAAGAGATATAATTTATTATCATATATTATGTCATACCTTTAGCTAGTTAGTGTAAGAATATATGTTTCTTATCCTTTAAAATAAATAAAGGTATTCTTATCCGTTTTGCATATAACCATCATAAAAAAATAATAATAATAAAAATATATTTATAAAATGTAGATAAAATATGAAAATTAAAATGAAATATTTTTTAATTTATTTAAAATTGGTTATATGAGATTGATTACATTATGATTATACAATAATATTTCATTTTTTTTTTTTGAGTAAATACTTCTTATACACATTCACTATGAGGATTGAAACCGGGTCACATCATAGTGGCGTCTTGTCGGTAGACCACACTCATCATTTTAACAATTATGCATGTATTATTTGAAAAAAATTGAGCTTGGGTTCCACCTTCGTACTATTTGATTAAGAATTATTTTCTCTAATCCATCTTATATAGTTTATATGTTTAGTTCTAAAATGACAAAAAAATCTTCCAAATGTGGAGAGTTCAGATTTTTTCAACAATAGAAAAGCTAGTGGTAAATATACAAATTACTTAGCTTATGACATGGGCATAAACAAAAATATTATTATTAGAAAGTTAAGGATTATAACAATTTTTACATGTATGTGAACTTTTATTAGGGCCACAATGTTACATTTATTTAAGTTGTTTTCTATCAAAAATATTTTTCATCTTCCTTGAACTATTATGCTTCTATTAAATCCTTGACATTATTTTTATTAAGAGATAAAATCTCTTTCATCTAATTATTTTTAAAATTTTATTTTTATCAAAACAAATATCAACATTGTGATTGTTAAATTGTTTGTTATTGTACTTACTCCTTTATAGATATGCTAACATTTTAAAGATATTTCTTCTAATAATTTTTGATGGATATAAAAACAATACTATTGTTGTTCTATTTCCCATATTTATTTATCTTGATAGCATTAAAAACAATATTACTATTCTAATTCCCATATTTATTTATCTCCATAGCATTAAAAATAAGTTGTGAATCTAATTTTTAACATAGAGTCGGGTGAGCGGTGATTCAGAGTCGAGCGAGTGGTGATATAGAGTCGGGCGAGTGGTGAGCATTCAAGTGGAAAATATGTGGTACGATGAAGTTGATACTGAGTCGGGCGAGTGATGAGCATTCAAGTGGAAAAGATGTGGTACGATGAAGCTGAGGTTGATTTCTTAGAGGCTTTAGAAATCAATTTGGAAGACCTATTTTGGGATGGTAATTCAAGTGGTTAGGGTTCGTTTACCTCCTAGGACCCAATAAAGGTTAGATATGGGGTGATTGGCATTAAGTCATCCTTGCCCTCCCTCTCCTATGTCAAGGCGGTGGCTTGCCGGAGTTACAGGGATGATTTTGCCCTTGTAAGGTTGTGGTTGGGTCCTTTCAAATCCACATTCTTGACAGTATGGTGAATTCTTTGGTGGAGAAAGGCTCGTTTGACCTCATTGGCAATTTTATGGGGGAAGGCTAGACCTTGATGTGCTTAAAATATGGGCGTTAGCAAGATGGAAACCATGTGGTTCTTTGGATCTTACTTATCTTACTAGGATTATTTTCCTAATTAGGCTCTCTTGGGAAGTTGAATTGAGGAAGATTCTGGAAGGTGGCCCTTGGTTCTTCAACAAGTGTGGCCTCTTCCTGAGGAGGTAGGGCTCAGAATTTAACACAACAATGCAACGGGTAAATTTGGTCCATGTATGGGTGTGTTTTCTTGAATTACCCACATTTATTTGGCATGAAGATGTGTTTAAGGTTGTGGTAAAGTTGATTGGAGACTTTGTCTCCTTCGACTCATTGTCTCTCTCATCTGAAAGGTGACAGTTTTTTAGAATGTATCTTTTGGTTGATATAAAAAAAAATCTCCCAATCTCGATTGAGCTAGTATCTCATCTTGGTTGGTCTCAACCAATGGTCTATGAAAACAAGCTGGTACCTTGCGATGTGTGTGGGTTGGGGGGCATAATTAGAATTATTGCTCTCAGAAGGTCTCTCGAAAGTCTTCTACTCAGCAGTCCTAAAAATTAGGGAAGAGGTCGTGGACTTTTCTCAACCCTATTGTGCTCTGTTTTGGGCCATGATTGTGTTGTAGATAATATTATGTTAGAGTCCATTCCAAGGTTGGTTTCAGATGATATGAATGCTGGGATTTTGTCTCCTTTCATGGATGATGAAATCTTTAAAGCATTAAATTCTATGAGTCCTCTCAAAGCGCCAGACCTGGATGGGTTTCTTCTGACTTTCTTTGAGATGTTCTATCTTGTGGTAAAGATATCTGCTCGGGGATTAGAGAATATCAGCATTCCTTGGTGATTCATAAGGATGTGAACTCCACCCTATTGGCCCTTGTTACTAAGAAATATTTGACGTCCTCTTTCAACGATTTCAGGCCAATTAGCTTGTGTAATTCGGTTTACAAAATTTTTCCAAAGTCATGGTTAATAGGTTAAAGTCGATGCTCCCAATTCTTATTGATAATGCTCAAAATGCATTCATTCCTAGGAGACAAATCTTGGATGGTGTAATTGTTATTCATGAGCTTTTACACTCTATTAAGAAAAGTGATAGAGCAACTTTTTTCTTAAAGCTGAATATTAACAAGCTTACGATAGGGTTTAATGGTTCTTTTTGCTCAGTGTTTTGAATTTTTTTGCCTTTGATGACTCCTGGACTGGATTGGTTGAGGCTTGTATCTCCACGGTCTAGTTTTTAGTCCTTATTAACGGATCTTCGGCTAGATTTTTCAAGTCCAATCCTGGTATTTGGCAAGGAGATCCATTATCTCCCTTCTTGTTCATTTTGATGGTGGAAGCTCTTAGGATATCGATATCTCAAAGAAGTAGTAAGTTTAGACTTTGTTCGGCTTTATCTTACCCTCCAATTTCCCATCAATAATTTGTTGATGATACTCTTCTTTTTTGTGTTGCTTCAGTGATCTATGCTACGAACATCAAGTCTCTCTTAGACTGCTATGAGAATGTGACTAGGCAGCAAATTAGCTTTGAGAAAAGTAATATATTTTTTGTTAATACCCTAGAGGCTTGACAAAGAAAGATTGCTACTATTTTGAATTGAAGGATAGTAACTATGCCAGCTACCTATTTGGATCTCCCTCTTTTTGTTGGTCGTATGAAGGTATCACTTTGGACACCGGTGGTTGAAAGAGTCCAAAGAAAATTGGCCTCTTGGAAAGGGACCCTCCTTAGTCATGTGGAGAAATTTGTGTTGGTCCAAAGTACTCTGCAAAGCATCTTGATTTATTTTTTGTCCCTTTTCCATCTCCCTGGCAAGGTGGCAACGAAGCTTGATAACATTTGCAAAGCTTTTTTGTGGGTTGGTCCAGAGATGAAAGGGAAATTTCATCTTGTCTCTTGGGAGCAGGTGTGCAGAAGAAAGGAGGGTGGTTTGAACTTGAATAATGTTGTTATGATGAATAAGGTGTTGGTAGCTAAGCTTGGATGGAAGTTGAATTCTAACACCAACTGCCTATGGTGCAGTATTTTGAATGCCAAATATAATTTTATTTTCTTTTTATAGGAATTTCTCCCAAGTTGGGCGTCTGCGTTTTGGAATAGTATGATTAAGTCCCATGATTTTATTAATTCCAAATGTAGATGGGTCATTGGTGATGGTAAGACGATGAATTTTTGGGAAGACCAGTGGATCAGGGATCGGTTGCTTATTGAAGATCAGAGAACACTTCCAACCTCATGAATAAAGTGATCAAGTGGTTTTGCCAATTTTTTTTTTTTTAAGAGAAAAACCCCTTGCGGAGCCGCCTTGGTCTGAGAGACCACAAACAGGGGGCTCTACACCATCAAATTCACCCAGGGGTCGCACCCGACCCTGCCCGCACCAACATTATCAATTGGATTTTAGATACCCAATTCAGCTTTTTGGTAGGGTGGAGATTTGAACCTGGGACCTCCCTTGGAGGATTGCCCTCTCCTCTCCAACTCACCTACAACACTTGGGTGTGGTTTTTCCAACATTATAGTAAGTATAGACATGTATATTAACTTAAAATTTAAAGTATGTTTTTTTTAAATAGGGTGTTAGGTTTAGAGATGTAAGTTTTCAATTTCAGGTTGCGATACCTCAAGTTGTTTCATGACATGTATGTGGATAATAGTTGGTTCTATTGTTTATTGTAATGATCTTATTAACCTCAAGTTGTTTCATCACATGTATGTGGATAATAGTTGGTTATGTTATTTATTATAATGATCTTTCTTTATATATGTATTTTTAGATTTTTTTTTATTTATAATAGAAGGGGTTTTAAAAGGGTCCCCATATCTATTACAAGCAGGGTTTTGAAAGGCATCCCCAAATATTAGATCTAGCAATAAGACATCAAGAAAGACTAAGTTGGATTCCATAAATCAAACCCAAAAATCCAATGAAAAAACCTCCTAGAAAATAAGCCACATATTTTTATCAAGCAAATACAAGAGATTGTCCCATGGTCAAACCACCGTGTGCTTTGAATCTAAAGCAATGAAGAAAACAAGAGAATAATGAAAATGCTACCAGTTAAAAATAAATTTACAAATAAAAACTGCCCAAACCAAAGCATTTGCCGCCTAACATGAAAGGAGAATAGAGGAATCTTGTCATCACAATCAATAAATCTATCCAACAAAGCACATAACAGGAGAACCCCTCATGAGAATAGTCGGTTTAAGAAAACAACACTAGAAATACCGACCAACAAAATCCACAACATAAAAACCATCCAAGAGATTTGCACAAGAAATTCCATGAAACCCACAAATCCCACTGGAGCCAACCAAAAAAAATTCAAGAATAACCACTCTCATGTATAAGAAAAATGAGATAGCAACATTTTTCATCGTAGCTAATAGGGAGAAGGGTAAGATCCCAAAAAATAAGCCTTAGAACCTTGGGATCAAACACACCACCACTGCTGGAACTGGAGAAAGAGATCTCTATAGACCGTCGAAGCTAGGAAACCCACTAGAGACATGGGGCCAAAAGTCGAAAACCACCGCAACATAACAACCCACTTTCACCCCAACTGGTTTGGGTCAATATTTGGTACTCTCTCCCTGAAACAACCAGATACAACAAGAAATTACCGAACATAGAAGAAAGTGACACAAACCAGCCATGAACCCACTACTAGTAGAGAAACCTAGCAATAGAGCCATACAAGAGCCATCCAACTAGAGCAGCCAATCCATCAAAGCCAAAGCTAGCCAAGGGAACACCATAATATTTCTGTAGCCAAACACCATACCAAGCTCACCCCAACGGGTTTGGATCAGTAGATGGCTCTTTCCTCTCCCTAGAAATCAAGAAAAAACATGAAACTATCAAACCTAGAAGAAATGCTGCACAATCCAACTAGGTTCCTGAAACTAGTAAAAAAAAAAAGAAACACAACCACCTAACACACCCACCAACTAGAGCGAGAGCCAACCAAGGGGTCAACAGCCAAAATTTTCCATCATATTATAACAACCCAGGATCACCCCTACAGGTTTGGGTCAGCATTCGGTCCTCTGCCCTAGATAAGAGTGATAATGCCAAACCCATAAGAGAGCATAACATATCAGCAAGACCCCCAACAAGCAAAAAACCCTGATCATGAACCGCAACAGAGAAACTAAGCATGACTAGCAGCCAGATCCAGAATGGGAGAAAGGAGAACTTTCACTCAAATGTTTTCAGAGTGTTGAAGCCAAAGCGAGAGTGAAACCCTCATGGAGGAAGCCCTCATAGAAAGTGAAACCCTCACGGAGGAAGTCGTCATGGGCCCTCTCTACCACGGTGAGGCTCAGGCCCTCTCTGCCATGGTGAGACTCAGGCTAGAGGAAGCCCTCATGGGCCCTCTCTGCCACGGCGAGACTCAGACCCTCTTTGTCATTGCTTCTGATATATTTTTTTAAATTTTATGTAAACCATAAGATCAAATAAAATCAAATAATATTATCTTTAGATTGTAAATTTTATATAAATGCTCTATTTCATAAATATAATATCCTACTTCCTCATATTCATTTACAAATATATTTAAAATTTATATATATATATATATATATATATATATATATATATATATATATATATATAATCAATAATTTACATCAAATTATTATAATAATTAAAAATTAATGTTTTTTTTTAATTTAAAAATTTATTTAAAAAAATATTTTTAAATTTTTTAAATATTTCAAAATGTTTTTAATATAATTGTCATTTATTTTAAGAGATATAATTTATTATCATATATTATGTCATAGCTTTAGCTAGTTATTGTAAGAATATATGTCTCTTATCCTTTAAAATCAATAAAGGCATTCTTCTCCGTTTTGCATATAACTATAATCAAATAATAATAATAAATATATATTTATAAAATGTAGATAAATTGTGAAAATTAAAATGAAATATTTTTTAATTTATTTAAAATTGGTTATATGAGATTGATTACATCATGATATTATAGCAGTATTTCATAATTTTAATAATTATGCATGTATTATTTGAAAATATTTGAGCTTGGGTTCCACCTTCGTACTATTTGATTAAGAATTATTTTTTTTTTCGTAATCCATCTTATATAGTTTATATGTTTAGTTCTAAAATGAAAAAAAATCTTCAAATGCGGAGAGTTCAGATTTTTTTTAACAATAAAAAAGCTAGGGATAAATATACAAATTACTTAGCTTATGACATGGACATAAAAATTTTTTTTTATTAGAAAGCTAAGGATTATAAGAATTTTCACATACATGTGAACTTTTATTAGAGCTACTTTCATTAAAATATTAAAATTTTACATTTATTTAAGTTGTTTTTCTATCAAAAATATTTTTCATCTTCCTTGAACTATTATGCTTCTATTAACTCCTTGCATCTTTTTTATTAAGAGATAACATCTCTTTCATCTAATTATTTTTAAAATTTAATTTTTATCAAAACAAAGATCCACATTGTGATTGTTAAATTGTTTGTTATTGTACTTACTCCTCTATAGATATGCTAACATTTCTAAGATATTTTTTCTAATAATTTTTTATGGATATAAATACAATACTATTGTTGTTCTATTTCCCATATTTATTTATCTTGATAGCATTAAAAACAATATTACTATTCTAATTCCCATATTTATTTATCTTGATAGTATTAAAAATAAGTTGTGAATCTAATTTTTAACATAGAGTCTGGTGAGCGGTGATTCAGAGTTGGGCGAGCGGTGATACAAAGTTGGGTGAGTGGTGAGCATTCAAGTGGAAAATAGGTGGTACAATGGAGTCGAGGTTGATTTCTCGGAGGCTTCGAAAATCAATTTGGAAGACCCATTTTGGGAAGGTAATTCGAGCGGTTAGGGTTCGTTTACCTCCTAGGACCCAGGAAAGGTCAGAGATGGGGTGATTGGCATTGAGTCATCCTTACTCTCCCTCTCCTATGTCGAGGCAGTGGCTTGCCGGAGTTACAGGGATGATTTTTTCCCTTGTAAGGTTGTGGCTAGGTCCTTTCAAATCCACATTCTTGATAGTATGGTGAATTATCTACTGGAGAAAGGCTCATTTGATCTCATTGGCAAGTTTGTGAGGGGAAGGCCAAACCTTGATGTGCTTAAAATATGGGCGTTAGCAAGATGGAAACCATGTGGTTCTTTGGATCTTACTTATCTTACCAGGATTATTTTCCTAATTAGGCTCTCTTGGCAAGCTGACTTGAGGAAGATTATGGAAGGTGGCCCTTGGTTCTTCGACAAGTGTGGCCTCTTCTTGAGGAGGTAGGGCTCAAAATTTAACCCAACAATGCAACGGGTAAATTTGGTCCATGTATGGGTGTGTTTTCTTGAATTACTTACATTCATTTGGCATGAAGACATGTTTAAGGTTGTGGTAAAGTTGATTGGAGACTTTGTCTCCTCCGACTCATTGTCTCTCTCATATGAAAGGTGACAATTTTTTAGAATGTGTCTTTTGGTTGATATCGAAACAAAGCTCCTAAACTCGGTTGAGCTAGTATCTCATCTTGGTTGGTCTCACGTGGTGGTCTATGAAAACAAGTTGGTACCTTGCAGTGTGTGTGGGTTGGGGGGCATCATCAGAATTCCTGCCCTCAAAAGGTCTCTCAAAATTCTTGTACTCAATAGTCCTAAAAATTAGGGAAGAGGCCGTGGACTTCTTCTCAACCCTGTTGTGCTCTGTTTCAGGCCGTGATTGTGTTGCAGATAATTTTATGTTAGATTCCATTTCGATGTTGGTTTCATATGATATGAATGTTGGGCTTTTGTCTCCTTTCGTGGATGATGAAATATTTAAATTCTATGAGCCCTCTCAAAGCGCTAGGTCTGAGTGGGTTTCCTTTGACTTTCTTTCATAGGTTCTGGTATATTTGTGGTAATGATATCTGCTCGATGATTAGAGAATCTCAGTGTTCCTTGGTGATTCCTAAGGATGTGAACTCCACCCTATTGGCCCTTGCTCCTAAGAAATATTTTATGTCCTCTTTCAATGATTTTAGGCCAATTAGCTTGTGTAATTTGGTTTACAAGATTTTTCTGAAGTCATGGTTAATAGGTTAAAGTCGATGCTCCCAATTCTGATTGATAATGCTCAAAGTGCATTCATTCCTAGGAGACAGATCTTGGATGGTGCAATTGTTATTCATGAGCTTTTACACTCTATTAAGAAAAGTGGTAGAGCAACTTTTTTCTTAAAGCTAAATATTAACAAAGCTTACGATAGGGTTTCGTGGTTCTTTTTGCTCAGTGTTTTGAATTTTTTTTCCTTTGATGATTCTGGATTAGATTGGTTGAGGCTTGTGTCTCCATGGTCTAGTTTTTAGTCCTTATTAATGGATCTTTGACTAGGTTTTTCAAGTCCAATCATGGTATTTGGCAAGGAGATCCATTATCTCCCTTCTTGTTCATTTTTATGGTGGAAGCTATTAGGAGATTGATCTCTCGAAGAAGTAGCGAGTTTAGACTTTGTTCGACTTTACCTTACCCTTCGATTTCCCATCAATAATTTGCTAACGATACTCTTATTTCTTGTGTTGCTTCAGTGATCCATGCTAGGGACATCAAGTCTCTCTTAGACTGCTATGAGAAGGCGACTGGGTAGCAAATTAGCTTTGAGAAAAGTAATATATTTTTTGTTAATACCCCAAAGGCTCGACAGAGAAAGATTGCTACTATTTTGAATTGTAGGATAACAACTCTGTCAGCTACCTATTGGATCTCCCTATTTTTGTTGGTCGTATGAAGGAATCACTTTAGACATCGATGGTTGAAAGAATTCAAAGAAAATTAACCTCTTGGAAAAGGGCCCTCCTCAGTCAGGCGAGGAAATTTGTGTTGGTTCAAAGTACTCTGCAAAGCATCCCGATTTATTTTTTATCCCTTTTCCATCTCCTTGGAAATGTGGCATCGAAGCTTGATAGCATTTGCAAAGCTTTTTTGTGGGTTGGTCCAGAGATGAAAGGGAAATTTAATCTTGTCTCTTGGGAGCAGGTGTGCAGAAGAAAGGAGGGTGGTTTGAACTTGAAGAATGCTGCTATGATGAATAAGGTCTTGGTAGCTAAGCTTGGATGGAAGTTGACTTCTAACACCAACCGCCTGTGGTGCAGTATTTTGAAGGTCAAATATAGTTTTATTTCCTTTTTATTAGAATTTCTCCTAAGTGGGGGGTCAACATTTTGGAATAGTTTGATTAAGTCCCATGAATTTCTTAATTCCAATTGTAGATGGATCATTGGTGATGGTAATACGATGAATTTTTGGGAAGACCAATGGATCAGGGATCATTTGCTTATTGAAGATCAGAGGTATGGGACTTTAATTCAACATTCTCGAATTGGTGGCCTTCAAAAGGTGGTGGATTTTTTGGTAATTTGTAATGGTAGAAAAGACTAGTCCAATCCCCTTCATTTATTAAGGGATGATTCCGACATACATCTGTGGATATCTCTATTGGAGTATTTGAGGTTGATTGTGGTGCATCAAGAAGATGTAGATGATCGGTTGGTTTGGGGTGGAGATATCAAGGATTCCTACATAGTCAAGTCAACGTATGAGCTATTGTGTTCTAATCTGGTTGTCATTTCCCAATGAATTTAATCTAAATTAAGAACTTGACGCCGAAGATCAACATGTTTTATTGGTTGGCAGTGCAGAACAAATTTCTCACGTTGGAAAATATCCTTAAAAGAGGTTTAATCTTGGTCAACAAATGTTTTTTGTGTAAGAAGGATTGAGAATCAACTTCTCATTTTTTACTCAGATTCTAGGGATTTTAGGAGGTGCTCTCGTTTATTATTTTGTGGTTGGGTGTTGCATGGGTGCTACCAAATTCAATTTTTGATTGTGTTTCTCATTGGAGATCTCTGTTTGCCTCCTCGAGGCTTAAATGTTTTTGGAAGTTCCTTCTTCCTCATGTGCTTGGGGGGTTTGGAAGGAACATAATGGTAGAGTGTTCAAATACGTGGAGAGTAATCTGGAGCATGTTAGTATTAGAATTCCTTGGAAGGTAGTGGAGAATGTTTCGTCAACATTCAAAAAATTTTCCTCTCCTCAAGTTCGCTCCCCCAGCGAATCTAGGCTCGAGGAATGGTTAGGTTTCATACCGTTGGATCGACCTCCACCTACACCTGACCTAAGAAGGCATGTTTGTTATTCCCTAAAACCTACAAACTAGTTTAAATTAAACTTTGATGGAGCTTCTAAAGGGAATCCCAACCTTGCTGGGGCAGGAGGAGTGATATCGGATAGTAATGGTGATATTATTTTGGCATTTATGGACTGTCTCGGTACTCAATATTCCATTTTTGTAGAGTTACGGGCTACCTTTGTTGGTGTGATGTATTTAAAAAATCTTGGTATTTGTAATGCAATAATCAAAGGTAACTCTTTTTTAGTTATTAATATGTTTAAAGGGGTTTGTCAGCCTAATTGGAAGGTGTCTAATATTATTAATGAAATGATTTGGAACTCCCGCTCCTTTGATAATGTGGTGTTTGAGCACATGTTCAGAGATGGCAATGCAGTGGCCGATTTATTGGTGAATCTGGGTGTTTCATCCTAGGGATTTTCTGTTTGGCAGGAGGATTTCCCCATGGAGATCATTAGTCGTGTCAGAGATGAAGTTCCTTAAATGTTATCAAAGGTTTATTCATGGGCTGCATTCATCAAATAATATCTCTTAATTGAAATATTATTTCTTTTTTAATAAAAATGTTGAAATATAATTCCTTTTTTTGTCCTAGGGGGATAGCGCATCAGGGGCTTTGGCTCTTCTTCGGGAGGTCCAAGGTTCAAAATGCAGTGTGGGTGAGTGTGTGATGGGGTGGGTGTGTGGTGGCTATGTTTTCAATTCCTTATTGATAAGCATAGCTCTCAGACTTATGAGGGATCATAGTTGGGAGGAGACTACTTAGCCTTGTGCATTGGTCGTAGGGGTTTCTCACACTAACCAAATAATAATAATAATAAAATGTTGATCCTTGTAAGAAGTGACCTAGCCTCTACATAGTTGTTAGTTGAAATTCAACATGATTTTTAGTAAGTGATAGTTGAATATTAGGTAGGATAACTATCACTTACTAAAAATCATGTTGAATTTCAACTAACACTTAATTTCTTTACTATATTCAACTATCTAAGAGGGAAGTTCATCTAAGAGGGATATTCAACTATCTTTACTATATTTCTTTTGGAACCACAATCAACATTAATTTTAATGAACCTAATTGTTAGACATTTTAATTTTGTGATTGATTAACATAGATACCTTGTTTAACTTTATTTTCGTAGATGATCCTTGTATGCATCTTCAAATATTGTAACCAAGAGTCAACTTCCTCTTTTTCCACACATGAGACTTTCGATTATGAGCACCGTATTGTGAGAAGCTATAATATAATTGTAAACTTAGATGTGATTCTAAGATTTATTTTATAAACATCTATTTTTTCCTTTCAAGCCATAGTTTCTAACAAATAATAGCAAGACCCATCATTCACAAAATCTAATGCAATCTAATGCTTTATTTTTGAAATAATATATATGAGTTTCATCAAATCTTTGATGGTTAATAGAGCTACCTAATATATTTTCATTTTTTAAGAAAAGTGATATTATGTTTATATATCCTTCTTACACAAGGTATACATAAAAAGTTCATTATATCATCTTCTTTCTAGGCTCTAACTTATAAGAATATTGTTTTATAATACTAACTAATGCAATGTTTAGGCCTTAAATAGGGCCCCAAGTTATGAAACATTATTCTAAGAGAAATATACAGGAATAGGAACTTTTGATTACTCAGCATTTTTAAATTTGACTAAGTATCAACCATTTTTAAATAGGTTTCAAACTAACTAATCCTTTTATAGATTCCAAACTATCTAATACTTTTGTGTTAACACTTCCAATATTTGATTTTATTTTTCCATATCAATATCCCTTTGCGTTTTCTTTTCTCTTTGTTTTTGCTTATTGGGTCTTTCTCTTCTTTTTTTCATTTTCATCAACAATTTCATTTAAATTAATCTTGTCACATTTTTAATGTTGTTCATAGTGAGACTTATTGTCTGTAGGTTTGTATTGTTCTAAAGGATTTTATGTGCAACAAATAACATACAAATATCTTATTATTATTATTTTTAATTTACATGGTGGAATCGGTAGCTGCCACGAATCCGAACAGGCTATCCGACGTTTTATGGCCACCATAGTTTTTTGTGTTGTCTACCTCGAAAGCTGTCACACAAATATTCGTGTAGTCCACCCCTATAACCACCATGCCACAATCACCTTTTATTCCCCTAAAAATCACTTATGCTACCATTAAAACTATAAATTAATTATATATTTATGCTACCATTAAAACTATAAATTAATTATCTCTTTATACGACCGTTAAAACTACAAATTAATTTGGAAATCCTTCATACTTATTTATTTATTATGATTATTTTGAAACCCTAATGAATAAGGGATAACCTCTATGCTAGTTTCATTTTCATTGCAAGGAGAGGATTTTATACTATTTGAGGAAAATGAAGGCACTTTACTTGGAATAAACTTGATCTCTTCTACATCCTTTATTGTAAGTTTTTCCTCCACATATTTCTTTTCATATTTAACTTATTTTGAATTTAAACTTTCACTTTTTACTTTATCATTCCTTGTGTCCTTTGTCTCTTCTAAAAATTGATCTAAATGAACTGTGATTGCATCATATGATGCTACAAATAGGCTTTATTTACCTTTTTTTGAGTGGAATATCCTTGATTTAATATAAATTCTACTACATTATAATATCCTTGATTCATCTTGAAGTTTATTTGATGACCAATTTTTTGTATCTTTCTCCATCATTTTTACTTTACAATCTCTTGCCATGTGTCCAACCTCATAACATTGCAACATCAATGCAATGTTTTCATATTCCACTTGTTGATCCCATTCTCTTGATTTGGATTTAATCATAATGAGTTGTAGCAAAGGTTTTGAAACATCCATAGCAACTCATATTATGGTATATATAGCATACATTTACTCCTTAGTAGTTGGTCCCTCTTAGATGAACTTCCCTAGGGTATTGCTAATATTCGTCAAAGCATAATTAGTGGTAAGCTTATATAAAATTCCAAAAAGCCTTATCCACATTAGAAGCTTTCTAATAGCTTTTCTTGAGAGATAAATTCTTACTCCATGGTCTTAAATATAGAGCATATCTACCCCTAAATATTAGACCACCATCCATTATTTTATCTTTGATTTCTAAACTTTAAAAGCTATGAAGAAAAAATATTTAGGAAGAAAAGTCATGGAATAATTTGAATCAATCCACATTTCCACTTGATCTAATTTTAAATCATTGAAAACTCTAACTAATATCTATGTAACTTACATTTTAACCCTCTTTTTTTAAGAATCAATATATCATGCTCGATCATCTCATCCTTGATAATCACTTTTGGTGTAACATCTTCTTCTTGGATTGGACTTGACATATATTTGCTTTTCCTCTTATATCTAGCTTGGGAATATGTACTTCCCATTAGGGATTTCAAATATGACTTTTCCTCCATGTTACTTAGCTTTTTCTCAGGTTCGAGATGTAGACCAGTTGGTTCATCCAAACCCATAAGGGAGGCGGAGGTCCAAGGTTCAAATCTCGAGCCTCATCGGACTGAACGCTTGTCCCTTTCATGGTGCTTTCAGCGGCGTAAAAGGTTTAAAATGATTGTGACATGATGGTTATAGGGGCGAACTGCATGAAGATCTGTGTGGCAGCTTCTGGGGCAGAAAACATAGAATACTGTGGTGGCCATAAAAGCTGGACAGCCTGCCCAGATTCCTGGCAGCTACCGATTCCACCATGTAAATTCAAAAAAAAAAAAAAACTTAGCTTTTTCTCATATGAATTCTTTAATTTTTGAACTTCCCCAAAGATATAGAACATGAAGAGATGAGGGCTCCTTACTTGCACTCTTCCTTCGCTTCCCTAAGATCTAAAATAAGACTCACATTCCATTCCATATCACAAATTAATTGTAAGTTATAAATCTTATTTAGCCTACAAGTCTTATATTTATTTCTAACATCTTTTTAAAATCATTTTATCCTTATATTCACATCTATATATTTTATTTAAATAACAATATTTATTTCTAGTTCAACAAGGATAGCACAATGGTTAGGGCTTTGGCATCTCTTTGGGGAGGTCCAAGGTTTAAACTATGTGTACCTAGACAAGGATAGTTTGGATGGTAGCTACTGAGTGTTGCTAATTGGCTGCCCTAGTTTGATGTCCCCTAAGGTCCAAGGTCCCATTAAATTTGTCTAATCCATGGACTAGGTTTTATAATAAAAATGCCCAATGGTATTATTGATTCTCCTTTGTATTAAAAAAACATTGATTTATTTTAAACTATAAACACTACATCTTTTGAAATGCAAAATATATTATTCATTTGTTTAAGACAAGAGATGATATAGATAAATATGAAAGTCTAATAATTGAAAATGCACAACAAACATAAAATCAACTCTCTCTATATATAAAACCCTTCTAACTAAATAAATAGTATTTATGCTAATCTAAATTGCTTTGAATTCTATGTTTTTATATTTTAAATACTAGGGCTAGGTTGCTATGTTCTTCCTGTACCTAAAAAAAACCAAGTCGTGAAAATAAAAAAACCCTTATGTTCATTTAGCTCAACATATAAGAAAAAATAATCAACTGCTACATTACATCATTTCTAGGTGCATCAGTATGTGTAACGGTGGTTTCTTGAATATTTCAATTACCCAAACCTTTGGTAGTTTAATATCGATTCAGGCCCTCATTATCATCTGTTGTAGATTGTATCACCTTGCTATTTCCTTGAGTATTGATTATCTACAATTTTCTCCCTATTTGTTCTTGGAGAGTTGTGTTGATAGCTCTGGTCACCACCATTACCTCCCTTGTCACCAATCCTTGCTTTCCCCCCTTCATTTTACCTTTTTTACTTTGCTTCCCCCATCTTTGTTTATGGCTGACCATGACTATAGATTCAAACTTGAGGTTCTTCAGCTGGACACGATTATTGAGGAGATTTTCAAGGACCAAGGACTCCTTCATTTCCTTTAAAAGTTAAATGCAATGACATGAAGCTTTCTTAGGAACTAGATCAATCACGGGAGAATGGCAGAGTTTCTGTAAGAGGTCTCAAGTTCACCATTAATATCGATCTGCTAGTAGAAGTTATTGGGCTTCCTAATGATGGGGAGATTGTTCAACATGAAAAATATTCATTGGACGATAAATTATCCTTTTTTGTTGACAAGGGGGACAAGCTCAGTAGGGGAAAATGTGGTATAGTTAGAGAGTCCCTCCCCAAGCCATGGGATAAAGTTATTGATGAGGACACATCAAATAAATGAGCACCTTATAGATAAGGTAGGTATGTGGCAAGTCAATCTTATCTTGCCACCTATGGTATTGGCCCATGGTATTATTTATACCATGGTATTCTAATAGGTATTAATGACCTATAAATATGTATCCTTCTTAATGAAATAACATTGGACGTTTGATACCCATATCATTGGTATCAGATCACCCTCGATCCACTATGGGTTTGCTCTTCTTTTCGCTTTTGCATTAGGCACCATGTTGTTGATCCCAAATCCCTCTCTAGAGAAAATCACTCAATGATGCAAAGTAATCAATATTGAACTCTATTTGATCTAAAATTCCACATTAGTAGAAGAAATGACATTTGAAGAAATTGTTGAAGAAGAAATTCTTCTTGTTGAAGAAGAAATTGCTAGGAATTTTTTTGAAGTAATACTTGGAATTGAACCAAGGGTTATGGAAAAGAAGCCCATCATCCTCCCACTAGACCATGTTACTATTAAGGAAGAAAGTGGAGATCCATTTGACAAAAACCCCCTTGATGAAGGTTTTTTTTATGAAGACAAAGATCTTTCTAATGCAACAAAAGATATCAGTTTTGTTGTTGTTGTTGCTATTAAAGCACAAATTAACAATGATGTTGATATTCCTAATATGGATGAAGAAATTCTCGTTGAAGGAGAATTTGATGATCTTTTTGATAAAGACCTTTTGACCCAAGTTGAAGTTGCAGTCAAGGAACTATATTTTACCATCATTCTATGTCCACCCACACTATTCAAGAACACCTCAACCACATACATCAAAATCATAGATGTGGGACAAAACCACCATCGTGATCAAAGAGGTATAGTGTCAAAGATACTCCCATCACCACTATGGAGGTGTCCATATCATCAATATCAAATATCTAGGCTCTCCAATGATGCACTCTTCGATCGCTTTTGGTATCCCTTGCTCTACGCTTAGATAGCTCACCATGCCCTAGTGCCTAGGGTTTTAGGTATCCCTATTCTACCCTCTTTGTTAGCACTTCATAGGCCACCCTTGTGGCCTCCTCAATTACCTCCATACAAATGATGCTTGGAACCTAACACTTGGACCTACATGTCCTAAGATTTCAACACCACACCAGCATCACCTTCATTTTGTGGCCAAACTTTCTCTGCCCTTGATCATGGTTGCGGACCTCTCTAGACAATAGCAATCCATTTTAGTATTGCGACCTCTCTCACTGACTACTAGTTGTAGCCTTCATAGACCACTATTTGCACTACCTGACATTAGGATATTTTGAGCCTGTGCCTCTCCAAAGGTTTCAACCCTTTTTTTTTTTGCTTCTCTATGTGTCCTACCACAACATGCTTGGAGACAAGGGCATAGTCATAATATATTTTACATCTGCATTCATTTGACCCATATGCAAAAATACCAAACTCTTTTTCCTCCATGTTTGTATGCATTGGTGACCAATGCTTATTCAGTGGGGAGGAATTATGAGGACACTCAATAATATCAATCTATTGTAAAAATTTACTAGGTTTCCTAATGATGGGGAGATTGTTCAACATAAAAAGCATTCCTTGGCTGATGAATTATCCTTTTTTCACTAAAAAAGGGTACAAGATTGGTTAGGGACAAAGGTGGTATAGTCAAATAGTCTCTCCCCAAGCCGTGGAATAGATTTATGGTGCCTATCCTCTAGTATTTCATGGTGGATGGTCCAAGCTCCATATTAAGAAGCTTCCATCTCACCTTTTTGAGCCACCTCTAAGACAACAAGTTTATTAATATCCCAAAATACCTTTTTAGGTACATTGAGTGGTCCGTCAAGTTTATTTTATTTTACTAAGTATTTTGCATGTGTACTCCATAAAGGCATGTGCCTAAAAAGAATAAGTGCTAAAAAAAAGAAACTATAGATGCTACAATTAGAACCCAAGACCTACAACTAAACAAGCAATTTCCTCACCACTATGCCATTGCACTTTGTTGGGAAATAACCAAGCCATCATTTATATTTCTATTATTTCCAAAAAAAGTAATATATTATCCAAAAAATAAAAGAATTTAGTTCATGTTGCATTAATGAGATTAAAAATTGGAACCCTTTTGATGTTACTTATAAGCCTTACCATTGCAATACAACCACACAAGCAAAAATGCAATTGCTTTTATCTTATTCAAAACATACCTAATCACAAGATTTGCTACCCACACAATAAATTGCCACCACCTATTATTTTTAATGGATTTCCTACCAAAACTTTGTACATGCCTCCTTGTCGTCTTCCATCGTACAACAAAATATTCCATAGAATATTTTGATTTAAAACTTACAAATTTAAATTTTGGAGGGAAAAAGGTATTTTTTGGACATAAAAATAGATGTTAAAATAGCGAAATATACAATAGTGTTGAATAGGGATACCCCAAAAATTTTGCAAGGAATCTAATGGGATTGGTGATTCATCCATACCTAACATAGTTTACCCTATGCAACCTTTTTATGAAATTGAATAAAGTTGCTATGTTTTGGCTCTGATATCATGTTGGAATTCATAATATTTTCTAGAACTATCCCAAAACATATATTCACCACAATCATATGCAAAAAAAGGAATAAGGGGGTGAAATAGAAGAGCATATAAATGAAAATCAAAGAGAGAGATAAACGACATGAAAGGAATAAGGGGTGGGTGCTTGTAGGCACCCCACAATATCTCACATATATTATACACAAATATAAGGGGGTATTTATAGTGGTAATAAAAAGTTTAAAACCCAATTAATAGTCAAATTTCAAGCCAATATTAATTTGACTTTGAGGTTAAATTATAAAAATATAATAATAAATTACATCCTTTGATCAAGTTTATCCATAGAGGTAGATTAACCAATATCACTAAGGGTGAATACAAGAAGGGTGCTCTTAGAATTACATGAAAATACCCGTAGGCTTACACATATATGTTTGTAGGCTTACATATAAAGACACCTAGAGGCTTACATATAGGATGCTCGTAGGATTACAACAAGATGGTCAAATGCTTACACATTACTTTTCCTTAGGCTATATTAAGAGCACCCATAATTACTTCATCACTATTAGCCTTGGCCTAATAAGCTCATATTATAAATATTTTAATATTTCTAATAATAAAACTTAATTAATTAAATAAATATTAGTAAAAATAAATATATTATTATACCTCATACCCTTTAAACCTATTTTAATTTACCTTCTATTATCAATTAAAAAATAAGTTTTAAGTGGTGTTTAAACATATCTTTTAAAATCCTAACTTAAGTTTAAAGTTCAAAGCAATCCTTTTAAGTCATAACTTATTTAACCATCCAAGCCCCATGTTTTTTTTATTGCTTGAGAAAAAGGGGTTGTATTTAGGTACCCCACCCTTGATAAATCACAACTCTCTCTTTAAGATCTTGAAAGTTTACAAATTTATTCAATTCTCATCTCAATTGAGTTGCTATAACTAGATACCTACATGTTTTTCATAAAAAGTCTGAATTTTTTATTTTTATTTTCCGGGTCTTCTTCAATTTTATTTTTAAATACATAATTCTAGAATTCAACATCCTTCTTCTTGTTATTTTCCTATAGAAGCCTTCACAGTTCCAAAACTCCACCTCTACTATCTATGCACTTCATCTTAGTAGAGTAATATTTTAAAAACTTTGCTTTATCATAGTTGGATTTATTAGCTCTAGACTATTAGTTTCCTTCCTAAAGCATAAGTACAACCATAAGAACTATAATAAATAGTTTAATAGTCTCAAAAAATTGAAATTTCGTATCAAGGAATAATAATAACTAAACTATGGGTCATTATATAATACAAGTGAAATTCATTTTAATCTCAAATAACCAACTAAAAAATATTTCAATTATCTATTAAATGAATATCATTCATATTATAATTGATATTTTAATAAAATAGTTTAGCAGTCTCAAAAAGTTAAAATTTCTATCCTAGTAGGGACATTGCAATGATAAAGGTATTGGGTTCTCTTTGTGGAGACCCAAGTTCAGTTCATAAGAAACGTGGCCTTAAATATACCCCCAAATGAATGCTTCAGTTATTGTATGTTTCCAAAAAAATATTTGAAATTTCCAATCCATACTCTATACCATAATCCAACGGACAACCAACAACTCAAATAATCTATTCATCCATGAAATTCATTTTGTATCTTCTTCTACTTTAGCATACAAAACTTCTACTCACTTCATAAAATTATAGTTTGGTTTACCAAATCTAGACTATTAGTTATCTTTAATGCATTGATCTATAAATGGATCCCTTGAAATATTTTGTAATCCTCTAGAATATTATTTTGAATTTTCTCCTTTTAAATTTTTCTTGTTAGTTTTAGCTAAACTTACTACTTCCTCTAACCATGGAAAAGAGAATTTAACTTCATGATCCTCTATTAAAACCCCTCTATTGGCTAGCCTATTTGCAAATTTATTCCCTTCCCTTAATGTATGTGTAACCCTGGTTTTTCAAACTCTATAACAAGGTCTTGTATTTCCATAACGATCTCTTGTATGCTCCATGGAACCTTTGCTTTTCTCAGAATTGCATTCATTACTAGTTGTGAATCACCTTCCATCCATACTCTATTCCATTTCATTTGTCTACATATTTTTAATCCTTCAAGAGCTGCCCAAGCTTCAACTTCATTATTTGTCTTAAATCCACTACTAAAAGCATAATATAAAAAATATATCACCCTTATTATTTTTTATTATTCGGTCTTGGATTTTCTTTACAAGCTCCATCAAAAATCAAGTTGATCAACTATGCTTTTGGTGGTTTCCACTTTATATATTTTTCCTTCCTTTTGTTTTTCGTGTACCCACCATCATAATTCCAATTGATGACTTGAATCCATTTATCAAGGCTCTTTGCATCAATATTAGGAATTGGGTGAGTTGATAGGGTTGGTTTAGACTCTATGGCTAAACAAATATTCCTTTTCATTACCTATAAATTATTTTTATTTTCTTTAAATATTTTTTTATTTCTTTCCAGCCATACAGTCCAAGGTATTGTATCATTGTCCTAGATTGTCTATAACAACTCACTTTTCAAAGTTCTATGTCATTGCTTTAACCATTCTTCAATTTTGTCATTCATCACCATTCAATTATCAAACATATTAAGAATCTATTTCCATAGTTCCCAAACTATTGTGTAGTGTCCCAAGAGATGTTTTATACTCTCCTCCTTTTTACATAGAACACACTGTAAGGGTCCATGAAAACCTATTTTCATTAGATTATCCTAGAATAAAATTTTTCTTGTGATCTACTTGCCATACAAACATTTTCAATTTTGGAATGCTTGGGCTATCCCAAATATCTCTTCATATTCTTTTTGAATTCCTATTTTGTTGGTGCAATACAATATATTTGCTTCTGGTTGTGTATTCTCTTGAGCTATTTAAATCCTAAAACAACTTATCTTCGGTTCCCCTTAGAATAATAAATTTTGTTATCTTTTTGCTCTATTACCTCCTAGCAATAATGTCCAATATACTTGTAAAAAATATTATTTCCATTTCTATCTTCCTTCCTGCTCCTTGTACATAATTTTTAAAACCCTATAAACATTTTGAATTGAAGTAATCTCATCCATGGTTATAAAATTAGGTCTAGATTGAGTGTATTTTATTGCACCAAGTATCCATCCAGATAGATTTTTTTTTTTGTAGTTACAACCACCCATATTAGACCTTTAATCACTAGATCAATTAACTTTTTTAAACCTTTCCATAGTGCAAAACCATCTAGTAGTGATAATATAGTAATGATTAAGCTTAAGTAATTGGGATCAACATACGTACTTAAGAGACTTTTTTCCCATTGTTTTTTACTCTCTTTGTACAATTTCCAAATTACTTTTCCCCTTGGAGAAAAGTTTACATTCGTAGACATTCTCTAGTCTTATCATCATACACCTTGCTTCATTTCACCAAAGGAAATTTCTTTTTATCATGTAATCCTCACAATAAAAATGACCACATAATATAGATTAAAATTTTTTCTATTGGTTTTAAAAGTTCATTTTGAACTTTACTTATAACTAAATTTCACAATTCTATCCTCATTTTCCCCTCACATAAGAACATTCCTAGATATGTTGTTGGTAAATTTACCTCCTGCATTTGAAGTAACTTGCATATCCCTATTCTAATTCTAGTTGGAGTGTTTAGGAAGTAAATTTTTTATTTTGTCTTGTTAATTTTCTACCTAGACACTCTTTCATATTCCTTTAATAAGTTATTCAAAGCTCTAGCCTCATTTCCGTTGCCCTCCCACAAAGGGTTGTATCATCTATAAACTATTGATAGGTGATGTGTTATTGATGTTATTACTAGCCTTAAGTATGCTTATTAACCCATATTTGTATGCCTTCTTCAGGTTCCTTCCCAATATCTCTATCATAATAATGAATAGATATGGTGATAGAGGATCTCCCTATCTAAGACCCTTATTGGATTTAAATGATTATGTTACTAGCCCATTGACCAAAAATGAATATGATATTGTAGAGACACAAGCTTTAATCCATCTAACCCATATTTTCCAAATCCAATTTAATCCTATCATAGGCTTTATTCATTTCAAGTTTTAAGATCATTACTCTCTTTTCTAGAATCTATTGAATACATTACTTCATGAGTTGTTACAATCCTATGCAAAATATTTCTCCCTTTCACAAATCCTCCTTGCTCTTCTAAAATATTTTTTTCTAGTAGTGGTCTTAACTAATTTACCATCACTTTGGAGAGTATCTTATATGCCATACTACATAGGCTTATGGGCCTGAATGAATAAAACAATTTTGCATCCTTCTTTTTTGGAATCAAGGTAAGATATGTTGCATTTATTTTATAAGGTATGTACCATTTTATCCTAAATTGTTTCACTACCACCAATAAATAATCCTTCACTATTTTTGAGTTATGTTGATCGAACATTGCAATGATTCCATCCGGGCCTAGGGATTTATCCTTATCAAAAGAGAAAAGAGTTGAATGAACTTCTTATAGAGTAATAGGTTCCATTAGTTTTCTATTGTCTTCATTTGTTATAACTGAAGATATTTCTTGCATTAACTTGTCATTAAAAACTTTAATATCCTCTTATCCTAGAATATTTTGGTATAAAGTCTTGTCTACTTTCTAATCCAAACCCATATTTTTTTTTACATATTTCTCAAATTATTTTATCCCTATCTTCTTAACCTTAAGTATGATTCTTTAATGTACCTATCTTCTCAAGTATAATTAAAAAAAAAAACAATAATGTTCTGTTTTTCGCTATAAGTACTTACAATCTATAATAGAAAGGTTTAATAATTAAACCATATATTTATCAAACCATATATGAAAATTTTTTATAATTAAAAATTTATGATATTTATTAAAAAGTATAAGTTAAATTAGTTATATTTTTTTAACTTCAAAGAGAATATCAAATTTGAATTTTGTCCAGTCATATATACATAATTACCAAAATTATAACCACTGTATGATCTTGATATAATAAAAATAAAACCTATTTTAATTTATATAACAAATTTAAATATATATATTTAATTTAGATATCACCAACAAAACTTATTATACCTTACAATATGTTAGAAAATCCAACTCTATTTACTTTAAGATTTAGATTTTAGATTTTCTATTTAAAATTAAAACTTACTCTTTTTCAGGTTAGAATATTACATTTTCTATTTAAAATTTCAAAACCTTCAACGTTATATCCAGAAACCAGATGTAGATTGTTGTAGTCTAACTCCTGATCAAAAACATTTAAATGTGAAAATAGAGAAGTAATAGGAATATAATAGAATAGGGTACATTTAACTGGGAAACAAAATAGAGACGGCCACTATATTGTCCCTATATCAATGATGAAGAGCTCCGAGACAAAAGACAGATGCCTCAATCTTCTTTTAGAGAATTAATTTGCTTCTTCTTAGTATTCAAGTCCCCCCCACTAGTCCGAAGCGTTATAATAATAACGCTAACAACATTGACGCCATGAAAAGGCACATTGGGGTTTTAAAAAAAAAAAAAAATCTCAACCATAATCAAACTTTTTGGTGAAGATTCATCTTTTCATTCTAGACGTTTTTCAAATGCCCCTTGTGCCTTGGTATAAACTTTATATATTGAGAAGGGCAGATGTGGCGTTATCAACATCAGAGTCTGCTGTTTTTATCTACTCTTAGTCGCCCTTAGCAGATGGACGGATCAAAGAAAATAAAATTTCTTATGAAATCGAGATTTATACTTCATTAAACACTAGTATAATATTCTGCAAGTATATTTGATTAAGTGATCTCTGCACAAAAGCCATATTTCAGCTTCTAAATAGAAATAACAAAACAGACCAAACCAGGACAATACACTGTTAAACGTTGAGTGACACCCATTATGCATAACCTTCAAAAACAATTTCACGTAGCCCATTCTAAAGAAGCCCATTCTATAGAACAGGTTACCCTAAAGATATGAGCACCAAAAACTTTTGGTAATAAAATCAGAGAAGAATTTATTCAGGTGTTGTAAGTGAGTTGGAGAAGGGAGGGTAATCTTTCAAGGGAGGTTCCAGGTTCGAATCTTTACCCTACCAAAAAGTTAAATTGTGTATCCAAAATCCAATTGATAATGTTGGTGTGAACAGGGCAAACCCCCGAGTGACTTTGACAGTGTAGAACCCCTGATCAATGGTGGAAGTGACTCCCGAACAACCGTCAATGGTAAAAGTGACTCCCCAACAATTTTGACGGTGTAGAACCCTTGTTCAAGGAGTTTTCCGCTTTAAAAAAACTAGAGAAGAATTTAAGAATGTATGCAAGTGTGCGACCGGTCTCCTTTATGCTCAGTGCTCTCTGCAGTGCTCGAAAAGAAAACGATAAGCACTGCAGAGAGGAAGAGAGTCTCCACAATATATGCATACATAGACTACTCAAAACGGTAACAGTATCACCGACAAAGCCCAAAACCCTAACTAGAAATGTTGCCAGTTCTGGCATTTCATTTCATTTGACATTGTTACATCTACTGTTTGCGACCGCCACCTATTATCTTCCACGTCACGTTGCAACCGGCTACCAAAAGTATGGAGGAATAGAATCAGGTAATGAAGAAAACACAATTTTATTATAAGAATATGTTGTTGGAAACAAGTAAAAAATATGTGATTCGAATCCAGATTTTGTTCTGAATGCAGTGCCAATACCAAATGAAAATGGAGATGCAGGAGAGTTAGAGAATATTTTATCTTTTCTTTTATGCCGTGTATTCAATCGATGAAAGATAATTCGTTTTATGAATATAAAGGGGGTTAAATCATACATAAGTACCATCTTTATACTTTGTATGCATTTCAGAAAATCCTATTGGGCAGACCTCCATTATAATATCTATCTTAACTCAACGCGATTACCTATTCCAGGTCTTTTTTCAACAACTTTTTGGTGATGGGACGACACGTAGAAAGGATATGCGTAGGCGCTTGGGATCTACCTCAGTAATATATATATATATATATATATATATATATATTTTGTGGTTACAGAAGAAGATTAGTAACTTCTTTTCCTTATCTCCCATTAATCTTGTGTTTAGATGATAAACCTTTTCGCCGTTGTCGGAGACTAAAAGCATCGTCGTCAGTGATAGTGATATCTGACAGAGTGTTGATGAACTTTTCCAAATAATACATCCTGTCAGGTTGAGAGGGCACTTCCAACCTCATGAATAAAGCGATCAAGTGGTTTTGCCAGCATTATATTAAAGTATAGATGTGTAGATTAAGTTAATTAAAATGATTTTTTTTATAAAAATAGGGCGTTAGGTTTAGAGATGTAAGTTTTCAATCTTAGGTAGAAATATTTTATTTTTAAAAGTTGTTTCATGGCATATATGTGGACAATAATTGTTCTGTCTGTTTTTAAAAGTTGTTTCATGGCATATATGTGGGAAAAAATTGTTCTGTCTGTTTTTTAATTTGTTTATTATAATGATTTTTTATAGATATTTTTTAAAATTTTTATGAAGATGATAAAATAAAATAATATTATTTTTAGGTTGTAAATTTTATATAAATGATTTATTCCATAAAGATAATATCCTTTAAAAATTGGAGTTTCCTCGTATTCATTTATAAATATATATATTGGGAGAGTTTGGTTTCGCTGTGTTTTTGTGGGGTGGTACTGCAGGTTTAAAGGTTCTCGGTTTTCTCGGTTCTTCTCACAAGGTTTTAAGGTTCTGAGTTTTTTTCAAAATCCTACTACAAAATTTTAGGAACCTTTTAAAACCTCGGTAGCTTTGTTCAAGTTTACTCTTCTGGGTGTTGGAAGCTTGGCAGGTGTTCGATGGTGGTTTTTCACAAGAGGAGGCTTGGATTGTGGGTTCTCCTTAGTGTATTTTCAGTTGGAGGAGATTGGGGATTGTTGAGATGGTTTATTGATGGATTGACCGATGCTGGTGATACATCATTGATACATGACCCTGAGTTCTAGTTGAAAGAGTATTTATCTTTTATGGTTTGTTGACCCCCTCTTTTGGGTTGTCGGCTGTTTGCATCAAATTATTATATTTATTAAATTTTAATATTTTTTTAAATTTAAAGATTTATTAAAAAATATTTTTTAATTTTTTAAATATTTTAAAACATTTTTAATATAATTGTCATTTATTTTAAGAGATATAGTTTATTTTTATATTATAATGTATTATATCATGGCTTTAGCTAGTTATTGTAAGAAGATATGTTTCTTATCCTTTAAAATAAATAAAGGTATTCTTATCCTTAAACAACCATCAAATAATAATAATTAATTATTCAAAAAATAATAATAAATACATGTTTATAAAATGTAGATGAATTGTGAAAAGTAGAATGTGAGATTTTTTTTTTTAATTTAAACTGGTTAATGAGATTGATTACTATCAAGATCCTAGTATTACATCGTCTTAACAATTATGTATGTATTATGGGGAAAGATTTGAACTTGGGTCTCACCTTTATACTATTAGATTAAGAATTTTTTATTAATATTAGTTTAGAAATCCATATTATATAGTTTATATGTTTAGTTCTAAAATAACAAAAGAATCTTCCAAAAGTAAAGAGTTTAGATTTCTTTTTAACTATAGAAAAGCTATGGGTAGATATAGAAATTACTTAGCTTATGACATGGACATAAACAAAAAAAAAAAAAAAAAATTATTATTAGATAGATAAGAATTATAAATATATAAATATATATATATATATATATATATATATATATATATATATATATATATAAAAGATTATTATTAGGACCACTTTCATTAAAATATTAAAATGTTACATTAAATATTTTTCATCTTTCTTAAACTACTATGCTTCTTATATTAACTTCTTAACATCTTTTTTATTAAGAAATGAAATCTTTTTTATTTAATATTTTTTACCAAAACAAAGATCAACATCTGATTGTTAAATTGTTTGTTATTGTACTTACTTCTCTACATATATACTAACATTTCTAAAATACTTTTTCTAATAATTGTTGATGTATATATCCTTGTGAGTGTGGTCTATCGGCAAGGACACCACTTGCATTATCGGTGATGTGACTCGGGTTCAATCCCCATGGTGGATGTGTATAAGAAGTATTACTTTAAAAAAAATATTGATTTATATAAAAATAATATTATTGTTGATCTACTCCCCATATTTATTTATCTTGATAGCATTAAAAATAAGTTCCGAATCTCTCTTAATTGAAATATAATTCATTTTTTTTAATGAAAATGTTGATTCTTGTAAGAAGCGACCTAGCCTTTTTGGTTGTTAGTTGAAATTCACTATGATTTTTTGTAAGTGATAGTTGTCCTACCTTCGTTATTTCAAAAAAAAATCTTCTTTACTATATTTTCCTAGATTTCTTTTAGAACCACTATCAACATTAATTTTAATGAATCTAATTGCTAGAAATTTAATTTTATAATTGATTAACATAGATCCCTTGTTTAAATTTATTGTCATAGATAATCCTTGTATGCATATTCAAATCTTGTAATCAAGAGTCAACTTCTTCTTTTTCCACTCTTGAGACTTCCCTTATGAACACCATACCGTAAGAAGCTATAATAAAATTCTAAACTTAGATGTGATTCTAAGATTTATTTTAAAAACATCTATTTTCCTTTCAAGCCATAGTTTCTAACACATAATGGCAAGACCAATCCTTCAAAAAATCTAATGCTTTAGATTTAAAACAATAAAAATTATTTTCATCAAATCTTTTATAACTTTTATGCTAATTTCATTTTCATTGCAAGGAGAGGATTTTATACTATTTGAGGAAAATGAAGGCACTTTACTTGGAATAAAATTGATCTATCCTACATCCTTTATTTTAAGTTTTCCCTCCACATATCACTTTTCATCTTTAACTTATTTTGAATTTGAACTTTCACTTTTTACTTTCTCATTCCTTGTGTCCTTTGCCTCTTCTAACAATTAATATAAATGAACTATGATTGCATCATATGATGCTATAGATAGGTTTTTTTTTAGAGTGGAATATCTTTGATTTAATATGGATTCTATTATATTATAATCTCCTTGATTCATATTGAATTTTATCTCATGATAAAAAAATTTGTATCTTTCTCCATCATTTTTACTTTACAATCTCTTGCCATGTGTCCAACCTCATAACATTTGCAACATCAATGCAATATTTTCATATTCCACTTGTTGATTCCATTCTCTTGATTTGGATTTAATCTCAATGAGTTGTAGCAAAGTTTTTGAAACATCCATAGGAACACATATCCTAGTATATATAGCATACTTTTGCTCCTTAGTAGTTGGTCCCTCTTAGATGAACTCCCCTAGGGTATTGCTAATATTATTCAAAGCATAATTAGGGGTAATCTTATATGAAAGTCCAAAAAGCCTTATCCACATTAGAAGCTTTCTAATAGTTTATGTCTTGAGAGAGAAATTCTCACTCCATGGTATTAAATATAGAGCATCTCTTCCCCTAAATCTTAGGCCACCATCCATTATTTTTTCTTTGATTTCTAAACTTGAAAAGATGAAGAAAAAATATTTAAGAAGAAAAGTCATAAAATAATTTGAATCAATCCACATTTTCACTTGATCTAATTTTAAATCATTGAAAACTCTAACTAGTATCTATGGAACTTACATATAACTAGTATCTATGGAACTAGTATCTATGGAATTTACATTTTAACTCGCACTCTTCCTACCCTTCCCTAAGTTCTAAAACAAGACTCGCATTCCCTTCCATATAACAAATTAATTATAAGTTATACATCTTATTTAGACTACAAGTCTTATATTAATTTCTAACATCTTTTTCAAATCATTTTATTCTTATCTTCACATCTATATTTTTTATTATATAACAATATTTATTTCTAGTTCGACAATGATAATACAATGGTTAGGGCTTTGGCCTCTCTTTGGGGAGGTCCAAGGATTAAACCATGACGTACCTCGACAAGGATAGACTAGATGGTAGTTGTTGAGTATTTGCTAGTTGGTTGTCATAGTTTTATGTTCTTGAGGGTCCAGGGTCCTATTAACTTTTTTTAATCCATGGAATAGGGTTTATAATAACAATACACAATGGTATTATTGATTCTCCTAGGTATTAAAAACATTGATTTTAATGGTAGGTTGCACGTCCCGGATTCCTTAGCTCAGCATGTGACTATGGAGGGCAGAACATCTCTGGTGGCTAAATTTATGGGGGTGAGGCCAGACATGGAAGTCATAAGGAGATGGACCATCCAAAAATGGCAGCCAAGGGCCGGTATGATGATTAAGGCTTTACCCAAGAGTTTTCTTTTGGTGACATTTCAATGTGAACAGGACATGGAAAGGACTCTCCAAGGAGGTCCTTGGTTTTTTGGGAAAAGGGGCTTGTATCTGAAGCGTTGGTCCCCCGATTTCAACCCCCAGACTCAGGTGCTGGATTTGGCTCCTATTTGGGTTAAGATGCCAGGATTACCTCTACTTTTCTGGAACGAACAAATCTTAGCTGGGATAGCTACAGAGATTGGAGAACTAATAGCTATTGATCCTGCAACCTTGAGCAAAACAAGACTCCTGTCTGCTCGCATGTGTGTGTTGGTGGACCTGAGTAAAGAGCTCCCTAAATCCATTATTTTTTCGTCTATGTTTGGCCTTCATACTCAGGTCTTTGAATATGAAAATATGTCTTTTAAGTGTAGTGTTTGTGGGAAGGTAGGGCACCAGGGTATCCACTGCATTTCCAAGAACCAGCCCCCACTCCAAAATACTGATCCTCAAACCCGAATAATATCCCTCCCCCGCAGATCTCCATTCCTACCCAACCTGGGCCTCAAGGACGTGGAGCTCGAAATCCGAATATCAGAGACCCTGTTCGCCCTATTGTAAGCAAGAGGCAACGTTTTAACCCTCCTCCCAAAAATTCCTATGCCCCGAAACCCTCTCACAGGGGAGCTGGTCCCTTTGATGGGAACCCTCAAGCTCAACCTGCTCCTAAGATGATACAGCAAGCCTCAGAGCCAAATCACAAAGGAAAGAACCCCATAGATCAACGCCCGGGGGAAAGTAAGTTTGATTGGGTGATACGGGAGGCCTATGGAGGCTCGATGGAAGTGGTCCCATGTACTGCAGAGGAATTTATGGGAAGAAATTCCAAGGAGATCAACATCCCAGTGGAGAACAGTTTTGATGCATTAAATCATTTGAAGGGAGATCATATGGACAGCCAAGAAGTGGAATCTGAGGTAGAGGAGACTCAAGAGAAGGATTTAGAGGAGAAAAATCAGAGGAAGGAGTAGGAAACTAATAATACAAGCAAGGATACTCATGAGGAAGAGGTGAACCACCAAGATCAGTGTAACCCCAAAGCAGGGAAAAAAGAATCTACTAATCAAGAAGCTAAGAGCACGGAATCATATCCACTGTCAGAAAGACCAGTTAACCCGGAAAGCCGATTGTTACCCCAAAGACCAAGACCGACCTACCCAAGATGGTTACTAGAAGCCAAGTGAATCCCAAGGAACTTCAACCTAGAGCGGATGTATGGGGATATGGTTCGGTAGGGAAGAGGGAAACCTAGCAATGCCGCCTTAAGTGCGAAAGAAGCGAGCGAGGAGTGGCCGATGGCACTCAAGCGATGATTGCTCTTTGGGGCGAAGGCTCGAGGATCCAAAGCCCATAAATGAAGATTCTTTCATGGAATATTCGTGGGAGTAATCCTACAAAAATAAGATCTTTGTATGCTCTTAGACAAGAACACAAACCGGATATGATTTTACTGCAAGAAACTAAAATGGAGGAGAGTAGAGTTATTCCTTTTAAAAATAGGACTTGGCGAGAAGCTGAAGTAGTAGGCCAAGAGGCCACTGGAACAACAGGAGGGTTACTGGTTATGTGGAACAAAAATGTGATTGATAGTAGAGTGATTCTGATGTCTAGTTGGTTTATTTGTCTCTTATGTGTGGATAAAACCACGCAGGAAGAGTGGATCTTAACGAATGTATATGCTCCAGTTAGACAGGGACTGAGAAGGGTTCTTTGGAGTCGACTAGCTGAATTGAGGGAGACGGTCCCCAACTACCCTTGGATTGTGGCGGGGGATTTCAATTGCTACCTTAATCCTGTAGATAAATTGGGGGGCTCTCAAAGAATAACTGACGATATGTACGAGTTTAGAGATTTTGTTGAGCAACATGAGTCGATGGATGTGGACCTGCGTGAGATTCTCCTATACATGGTCTAACAAAAGATTGAAGGAAAACCAAATTCAGATAAGATTAGACAGGTTTCTTCTTTCTCAAGAATGCCTGGAGAGGTTTGGGGACTCTTCATTAACGACACTCCCAAGAATCGGGTCTGATCACAACCCAATTCTATGGGAAACAGGGGAGGACTCTAAGAAAAGATACATCAGACCCTTTCAATTCGAACTTATGTGGTTCCAACATCAGGATCTCAAGGATCTGGTTGCCCAATGGTGGGACAAAAAGTATAATGGTTCAAAACTGGCCCAAGTGGCATGTAAACTAAGGAATGTGAAGGCTAACATTAGAGAGTGGAACAAAACTTCCTTTGGCAATATTTTTGTTAAAAAGGCAGAACTAAAAGACAAGATCAATGAACTACAGGGAGAAGCCGAAGTCGGAGCGACTTACAGAGGATCTGAGAAACCAGGAGAGGGAGCTGTTAGCCGAATACCACACGATGCTAGGATTTGAAGAAACATTTTGGAGGCAGAAATCTAGACTGCGTTGGTTAAAGGAGGGTGACATAAATACAAAGTTCTTCCATGTCTCTACTCTTCGCCACAGGAGTACTAACAAAATTAAGGAGATCAAGATGGTCGATGGGTCTAACACCAAAGATATGGAAGACATAAGGAGGGAAGCGGTTGAGTACTTTAAATCGTTGCTAGAAGATGTAAATCCGACTATTGAAGAAGAGGACTCTCTCGTTGGCAGCCATTCCACCCCTCGTAATCGATAATCTTAATGGATTCTTACTTAGTCCTTTCACAAAGGAGGAAATCAAGAAGGTCATTTTTGACATGGATGGTAACGCCTCCCCAGGACCGGATGGCTTCCCCGTAGCTTTCTTCCGAAGTTTTGGGATATCCTAGGCAATGATGTAGTGGAAGCTATAATTGAGGCTCAAAAGGACATGGAAATCCCGGAAGGAGTTAATGCTACTTTTTTAGTCCTCATCCCTAAACTAGTGGGAGCAATGGAATTTTCCAGTTTCGCCCTATCAGTTTATGTAACACTCTGATGAAGATTCTCACAAAAACAATCGCCAATAGGTTGAAGGTTATCCTTCCTTTCATCATTGATATTAACCAAGGTGGCTTTGTGAAAGGGCGACAAATATTGGATGGTATCATCACAATTCATGAGGTTATTCATTCAATGGTGACTAGTAAGGAAGCAGGTATGTTACTAAAGCTTGATATGAATAAAGCCTACGACCGGGTCTCATGGCGGTTCCTCACCAAGATTTTGGGTAAGTTTGGTTTCTGTCCCAAGTGGATTAAGTTGATTTTTAGTTGTATCTCTACTACAATATTTTCTGTCATGGTGAATGGGTCACCCTCCGGTTACTTTAAGAGTGAAAGGGGGTTGCGATAAGGAGATCCTTTGTCTCCATACTTGTTTATTATTTTAGCGGAAGCATTGGGTAGGAACATTTCGAAGCGGTGGCGAGATGGTCAATTGGAAGGTTTTAAACCAGCCTCAACAAGAGAGCGGTGTCTCACCAACAGCTTTGTGGATGATACAATCATTGTGTCCAAAGCCTCGGTGCCTCAAGCTAGGAAGTTGAAGAGAATTCTAACCAAGTATGAGACAGAGACGAGACAGTACATAAACTATAAGAAGAGTAGCATCTATTTCTTTAACACGCTTGGTGGGAGGGAGGAAAGAATAGCTAACCTCTTCGGTTGTGGAAAGGAGCTTCTACCAGCAACTTATCTAGGCATGCCTATGTTCGAAGGAAGAATGAAGGCTACTTTGTGGAACTCAGTCATTGACAGGATCTCCAAAAAGTTAGCAGGGTGGAAGGGCAGCCTTCTCGACTCCGCAAGAAAAGCCTTATTAGTTCAAACTACTTTACAGAGCATTCCAATTTACTGCATGTCTCTATTTAGAATGCCTGCAAATGTTCGAGCTACATTGGAGCTAATTCAACGCAACTTCTTGTGGTCAGGTTCAGAGGAGAGAAAGAGAATTTTGTTGGTAGCATGGAATCAGTGTGTGCAAGCAAGGATTAGGGGGGCTTGGGGTTAAAGAGAATGAAAGAAATGAATCAAGCTCTGATTGGCAAACAGGTATGGAGATTTATCAATAATGATCAATTGGGATGGGTAAAACTTCTTAAGGCAAAATATATCAAAAATAATCAGGACTTCCTGAAAGTCGATAATCTCCCTAGAGGATCCTATTTTTGGAATTGTTTGCTCGAATGTCGGGAGGTAGTCAAGAAAGGCATCAGATGGAGAATTGGTAATGGAAGACAAGTGGACTTTTGGAAAGACCCATGGTTGGAAGAGGCCCCTCTGAAAGATAACTTAGACCTTCAGGTCCTCCAACATAAACTTTCGAAGGAAATGGGAGGAAAAGTAGGGGATTTTATTGTCGTAGCACAAGAAACTTCTTCTTGGAAGAAAATCACAGTTCATAATCCGTCAGAGCAAGAGAAGGTGGCCCTAACAAAACTCAATGATGCTTTAAGGGTGTTCTCGATCATTCCTGGGGGAGGAAGAGACAAGGCGATTTGGGGCAAAACTACAAGTGGGATCTATTCAAGTAAAACCGCCTATAAGTTAATCCACTCGGGATTCAATGGTCGGACTCCGACTTCATTATTTGGTTAAATAATTTAACCCCAAAAATAGCTTTCTTCTTTTGGTTGGCGGTTCAAAATAAGATCCCGACAAGTGATAATTTGCAAAGGAGAGGTTCCCAATTCATCAATCGATGTATCTTGTGTGAGAAAGCAATAGAATCTGTAAGTCATATATTTCTAACTTGTGATTTTTCTTGTACAATCTTCCAAATGATCCTGTCCAAATTTCATATAGATTGGGTCTGTCCAAATAGCATGTCTGACTTCTGCATACAATGGGCTTCCCCCTTCCGGGAAAAGCTTTTGACTTGGCTCTGGAAGCTCAGCTTACCCCATTTTTTATGGGGGATATGGAATGAGAGAAATAAGAGAGTATTTAAAGGACGTAAGAAAGATCCCAGGTTATGTGGTAATAAAATAATCAGAGCTTTGAAAGAAAACTGGAAAACTTTCTTCTTCAAAAATGAGACCATGTCTCTAAGGGAAAGGAGGATTTTGTGGAACTGGGGAGAGGAACTTCCAGACCTAGACATTACAACCAACCCACGAGATGGTGTCAAGTGGATACCCCCACACAAAAGTGGATTAAGTTTAATTTTGACGGGGCGGATAAAGGAAATCCGGGGCTGTAGGAGCAGGGAGGAGTTTTGAGAAATGAGGAAGGAAAAGTGGTCCTTGCCTTTGCAGAGCCTTTGGGAACTCAAACAAATCATTTTGCGAAGCCCGAGCCTTCATGCGGGCAATGAGAATTGCCAGACTTGAGGGTTATAAGGAAGTTATCTTTGAAGGGGATTCGCTTAATATAATCAAGGCAATTAAGGAGGATAAAGACCCCGACTAGACCATATTGGAGCTTATCCTAGAAGCAAAGATTCATAAATCTCATTTGGTTAATGCCCGAATCCAACACACCTTCGAGAGAAGGGAACCAGCGGCGAGATCTAATGGCAAATATTGCGGTTTCTGTTGGGGAGATGCAAATTTGGAAGGATAACTTCCCTCAAGAACTATTGGTGTTGGTTGCTAGAGAAGAGCTAAGATCAAAACTGTTAGAGCATCGGGGAGATCGAGGGGTCGATGATGAGTAATCCGACAGATGGAATTAGGCAGAAAAGGCATCCCATTTGCTGGGGCCTGGGAGGTGACAAGTGTATAGTACAGCAACCTAGCGTTAGTAAGTGCTAGGTGTTGTTTGGTTTTTGTTTTATCCTGAATAGTCAAGCGACAAGTATAGGACTCTGGACTCTAAGTATGGCTTAATGTGAGTCTTAGAAAGATCCATTTTGTATTTTGATTATACGGGCTTGATGCTAGAACCAGCCCATTTTGACTTTGTAAAAGGTTTGTGGACCTTATAACCACCTCTACCTTATACCAAAAAAAAAAACATTGATTTTATGGTCATAATATCATGCTTTCTATGTGGATAGTGTATTCCTAGAGTGAAGGCACAATCAGGGTGGCTAAACTAAAATTCAAGATTGATGATGAGCTTATAGCTAAGGTGACTGGACTTTTGTTGGATGGGAACTGCCATAATCGTGATGGCCATTCTCTGCTTATGGAGTTAGGATTTTTTCTTGATGATGGTGAATTCCTACCAAAGGAGAAGGACAAATTTAGAGCTAAGGCCCTCCTGTCACCTTGGGATCGAGTGATCCTGGTCATTATGGACTATTTATCTCTAGATCCCTCACATGATGTCATCAAAAGTTATCATGTAATGTTTCTCAATCAAATTAGGAGAGGGAGGCATATGAATGTGCCAACATTCCTATGTCATTCGTTGAAGAAATCACTTTCAAACGTCCATAATGGTAAGGGTCTAAATCCATTGCACCAAGGTTTAATCATTTTAATTATTGAATTCATGGCTACTAAAAATGGGATTGACATACCCAAGATCTTAAAATCTATTGAGATAAATCCAGTGGTATCTTCGGAGTTTATTGTGCCCAAAGATTTTCTATTTGCGCATGATATCTGAAAGCATGAGATTCCGAAATAAAGAAAACAGTGTTCAGATGTAATAAAAATAGAACCAGATTTATACGTGAAATGACACGGATACAATCAAATTAAAAGAACAGGAGCACAACCCCTTTTATTAATAAGATTCTAGCCCGATTACAATAAATCTCTCTAATGCAATATTCTCAGTTACACCGGATGAACGGTGATCTCTTTCCGCATGCCCACATTTGAAACGGACGGGCTGAGAGTGTTGCTGCCGCTGGTGTAAGTGAGTCTTCAGTTGCTGCTGTTCTTCCTGCGTCCAAAGAAACAATCAACTGTTAGTAGCACCTGCATAAGAAAACATAACTTTTGACTTTAAAATCCATGAGAAATACATGTAAAGGTTGGTCAAATACGTGAATAAAACAGCTCTATGTAACCTCGCAACTTTCACGAAAAACAGCATACATAATCGAAAACAACATATATCATGGAATCATAGACTGTTTTAATCATATTTGATGACAACAAGTATTCGAACATGATAAAACATAAACTATTGCTTTAATACGTTTGAAAACAGCATATACAAAACGTAAATGACTTTAATCCATTAGAAGCAGCATAAATTGAATTAGCACTACGAACATATGTGGGATGCCCAAGCGGGCCGCCCTGTAAAAATCCGACTTCGATGCCAATCCACTAGGAATTGGCTCAAAGTCCCGAATAATGTGTTGTCGGCAAATTAATGGATTATTGTAATCCTATGTCGTATCTGAAGATTCAGATGACTGTAATCAGGCGTTTAGTTTAACAGCACTTCGTTCTTTTTCCAGAAAATGCTTCGTAACGTTTTACGTATCGAGCCGATTTTTTATAGAGGGTTCGGCCTCTGGGAACATTAATGTTCGAAACCCTAAATCCGTAAGGGCCGCTCAGATTTGATCCTTATCGGGCCATTATGGGACATGGCTCGCACTGACAGATCGCAGTTATGAGGCGTGGCCTCGGATCGGATATTCTGCTAACACCGCTCGTCTAATTAATGTCCGCTGTAAAAATCCACCGTTTTACAGGGCCATGGGGTCTCTTCGAGAAGGGACACGTAGAGGTGCCACGTGGCGGTCATTCCTTGGATGGTTGAATGCATGGTTTTGACTTTGGTGACGTGTCGGCTTGAGGCCCAAAGTGTCGCGATATCGCGACGCTTTGGGCCGGCTTTGGGTCGTGGCCCAAAGTGTCGCGATATCGCGACGCTTTGGGACCGCTTGAGTCGGGGCCCAAAGTGTCGCGATATCGCGACGCTTTGGGCCCGCTTTGGGTCGGGGCCCAAAGTGTCGCGATATCGCGACACTTTGGGCCCGCTTGGTTTTTGACAAAAGGCTTGGCGCGGATAAAGGCTTTGAAGAAGGCTAAGAAGTTTGTTAAAGGCTTTAGAACGACCGACTTTGCTCTGCTCATTTTCTCGATCTTCCGAACTGTTGTGCGAGTGGTTAAGACCACTATTTGACCTCTAAGGGCTGCCCTAAAAGCTGTGATATCAATGTGATCAATGTTTGTAATCACTTAATCGAAATGGTGCTATTTTGGTGTCTACAGATGCCCCTTTTTGGGAAGCGCTGCGGGTGACGCAGTGCTGAGCAAAAATATACGACCAAAGCACTAATGATTAGGGTTTCTTGGTAACCTAACCAACTTTTAATGCCCCAAGTATGGAAAGGGCATGCATTCTTGAATCCTTGCTTCTGACGAGCTAAGGAATTTGATTTCAAGTGTTAACCTATTTTGGTGAGGTGTGACTTGAGCTTGGACATTGATCAGTCATGAATAAGTGAAGGGCGTTTTATCCACAGGGGGAACCTTGTATTCATGATTCACGAAATGCCAAGTGTTTGATCAATTTAATGATTGCTTGTTTACTGCCCCAAGCAGGAGCGTGATTGTCTTTGTCAATGATTCTTTGAATGCATGTCATTGCCTTGATTGGGTGTGTGCTTGTTGATTGGTGACTAAGTGTGACTACCCCCTCAAGCGATGAATCGATGAGGGAATGACCTTCGTGAAAAAAGCGACGAGTCGCTTGACCCAAGATGACTTAGGTTAGGGTGGCTTTAGATGTTTTTCCATTTGAGCACGTGCAATTTCCCGACATTTGGACCTATTTTTGGTGGGTGTTAACCCTTTTGGTGATGCCATAATGGGGTGAAATCATCAAAAACCCGTCTTCCCGTGGAGCGGTCCAGCTATGATAGCCTTCTTAGGAAAGTAGGAGAATGATAATTTGAGCCCCGACATCGATTTTCTATGCCAAGAGGTTAAGTGCAAGAGCACTCGTGTCCGGCAATGCTTATTGCTTCTTTTTGTGTTGCATTTTTGTGATGTTTTCACCACCGTGATCGCCACTGAAAGCATGAGATTCCGGAATAAAGAAAACAGTGTTCAGATGTAATAAAAATAGAACCAGATTTATACGTGAAATGACACGGATACAATAAAATTAAAAGAACAGGAGCACAGCCCCTTTTATTAATAAGATTCTAGCCCGATTACAATAAATCTCTCTAATGCAATATTCTCAGTTACACCGGATGAACGGTGATCTCTTTCTGCATGCCCACATTTGAAACAGACGGGCTGAGAGTGTTGCCGCCGCTGGTGTAAGTGAGTCTTCAGTTGCTGCTGTTCTTCCTGCGTCCAAAGAAACAATCAACTTTTAGTAGCACGTGCGTAAGAAAACAAAACTTTTGACTTTAAAATCCATGAGAAATACATGTAAAGGTTGGTCAAATACGTAAATAAAACAGCTCTATGTAACCTCGCAACTTTCACGAAAAATAGCATACATAATCGAAAACAGCATATATCATGGAATCATAGACTGTTTTAATCATATTTGACGACAGCAAGTATTCGAACATGATAAAACATAAACTATTGCTTTAATACGTTTGAAAACAACATATACAAAATGTAAACGAATTTAATCCATTAGAAGCAACATAAATTGAATTAGCACTACGAACATATGTGGGATGCCTAAGTGGGTCGCCCTGTAAAAATCCGACTTCGACGCCAATCCACTAGGAATTGGCTCAAAGTCCCGGATAACGTGTTGTCGGCAAATTAATGGATTATTGTAATCCTATGTCGTATCTGAAGATTCAGATGACTGTAATCAGGCATTTAGTTTAACAGCACTTCGTTCTTTTTCCAGAAAATGCTTCGTAACGTTTTACGTATCGAGCCGGTTTTTTATAGAGGGTTCGGCCTCTGGGAACATTAATTTTCGAAACCCTAAATTCGTAAGGGCCGCTCAGATTTGATCCTTATCGGGCCATTATGGGACATGGCTCGCACTGACAGATCGCAGTTATGAGGTGTGGCCTCGGATCGGATATTCTGCTAACACCGCTCGTCTAATTAATGTCCACTATAAAAATCCACCATTTTACAGGGCCATGGGGTCTGTTCGAGAAGGGACACGTAGAGGTGCCACGTGGTGGTCGTTCCTTGGATGGTTGAATGCATGGTTTTGACTTTGGTGATGTGTCAGCTTGGGGCCCAAAGTGTCGCGATATCGCGATGCTTTAGGCCGGCTTTGGCTCGGGGCCCAAAGTGTCGTGATATCGCGACGCTTTGGGCCGGCTTTGGCTCGGGGCCCAAAGTGTCGCGATATCGCGATGCTTTGGGCCGGCTTTGGCTCGGGGCCCAAAGTGTCGCGATATCGCGACGCTTTGGGTCGGCTTTGGGTCGAGGCCCAAAGTGTCGCGATATCGCGACGCTTTGGGTCGGCTTTGGGTCGAGGCCCAAAGTTTCGCGATATCGCGACGCTTTGGGACCGCTTTGGGTCGGGGCCCAAAGTGTCGCGATATCGCGACGCTTTGGGACCGCTTTGGTTCGGGGCCCAAAGTGTCGCGATATCGCGACGCTTTGGGCCCGCTTTGGGTCGGGGCCCAAAGTGTCGCGATATCGCGACACTTTGGGCCCGCTTTGGTTTTTGACAAAAGGCTTGGCACGGATAAAGGCTTTGAAGAAGGCTAAGAAGTTTGTTAAAGGCTTTAGAACGACCGACTTTGCTCTGCTCATTTTTTGATCTTCCGAACTGCTGTGCGAGTGGTTAAGACCACTATTTGACCTCTAAGGGCTGCCCTAAAAGCTGTGATATCAATGTGATCAATGTTTGTAATCACTTAATCGAAATGGTGCTGTTTTGGTGTCTACAATATCTATAGTGGCTCTAATTTTTTCCTGGACCTAGGGCCCTGGATTAAGCACCAGGCTAAAGAGTTATCCATATCCTACTTTGGAGTGTGTGGAGGGAAATTCAATTGGCCCATGGAGTCTGGTGATATTGGATCAAATTTGGTAAACCTACCCACCTCGAACAAGGGTTATGATGGGAGTTGGCACTTAAGAGGTCTTTTAGTAACCTCGACTAGTGTCAGGGGTAGTAAAAAGTGATGCTTCTTACGATTTTAAAAAAAGAACGTAAAGGATTTTTCTAGTTGAAAGGGTCTTTTTTCTTCGATGAAGGTCATTTAGGATGGGTGTCACTAGGTGTGGTCTTCTAGGAAGACTTTTATGGATAGTGCCAAGATCGAGTCCTTCTTACTGCAATTAATCAAGTCCATCGAAGATAAGCAGAAATCAGTGTTGGGTACGGTTAAGATTGCAGTAAAATTTATGAAGGACGTGAATAGATAGATGTGTGTCTTGCTAGATTTTGTTGCTTTGGGCATGATAGCTTCTTATAATTCTAAGATTCTACCCTGAGTTTTTGATCCATGTTCTTATAGGGTAGTTTTGGTTTGTCCCTAGGAAGGTTTTTCTTGTCTTTTGTTGTTCCAGTTCCCATATTTTGTGTTGATATTGATTATGACCCTTTTGGGTTTCTATATTTTTGGACTCCCTTGAGAGTGTTTGTAGATGGTTGTGGTATCCTCTCAAAACCCTCTCTGATTAATTATAAAAAAAAACATTGATTTATTTTAAACTATAAACATTACATATTTTGAAACGTAAAATACATTATTCATTGTTTGAGACAAGAGATGATATAGATAAATATGAAAGTCTAATAATTAAAATTGTACAATGAACACAAAAATAACTCTCTCTTTATATAAAACCCTTCTAACTAAAGAAATAGTATTTATGCTAATCTAAATTGCTTTGAATTCTATGCTTTTATATTTTAAATACTAGGGCTAGGTTGCTATGTTAATCTACCTAAAAAAACACCAAGTCATGGAAAAAAACCCTTTTGTTCATTTAACTTAAAATATAGGAAAACAATCATCAACGGCTACAACATTACATAATTTCTAGGTGCATCAACATGTGTAATGGTGGTTTCTCAAATATTTCGATTGCCCAAATATCTGCTCCATCTAAGATCAATTCGAGCCCTCATTATCATATATTGCAGACTATACCACCTTCTTATTTTCTTGAGCGTTGGCTATCTGCACTTTTCCCTTATTGATTCTTGGAGATCTATGTTGCTAGCTCTAGTCACAACCCTTGCCTCCCATATCACCAACCCCTCCTCACCCCCCTCCATTTAACCTTTTTTGTTTTTCTTTCTCATATCTGTTTATGGTTAACCACGACTATAGATTCAAACCCGAGGTTATTTATTTGGACATGATTATTGAGTAGAATATCGAGGACCAAGGATTCCTCCATTTCCTTCAAAATTTTAAAGGCAATGACATGAAGCTTTCTCAAGAACTGGATCAATTGTGGGAGGATGTAATAGTTTCGATAAGAGGTATCAAGTTCACCATTAATATCAATATACTAGCAAAAATTATTGGGCTCCCTAATGATGGGGAGATTGTTCAACGTGAAAAGCATTCCTTGGTTGACAAATTATATTTGTTGACAAATTATATTTTTCATTGATAAGAAGGACAATATTAGTAGGGACAAATATGGTATAGTCAGAGAGTCCCTACCCAAGAAATGAAATAGAGTTATTGATAAGGACACATTAAATAAATGAGCACCTTCTAGATAAGGTAGTTATGTGGCAAGTCAATCTTATCTTGCAACCTATAGTATTGGCCCATGGTATTATTTATACCATGGTATTGTAATAGGTATTAATGGCCTATAAATATGTATCCTTATTAATGAAATAACATTCAAAGTTTGATACTCATATAATTGGTATCAGATCAACCCTGATCCTCTATGGGTTTTCTCTTCTTTTTGCTTTTGTGTTAGGCACCATGCTACCGATCCCAAATCCCTCTCTATAGAAAATCACTCAATGATACAAAGAAATCACTATTGAACTTTAGTTGATCCAAAATGCCATGCTAGTAGAAGAAATCACATCTAAAGAAATTGTTGAAAAAAAATTACTGAGAATTTTTTTGAAGCAACATCTAGAATCGAACCAAGGGCTATGGGCAAGAAGCCCATCATCATCCTGCTAGACCATGTTGTTATTAAGGAATAAAGTGGAGATAAATTTGACAACAATCCCCTTGATGAAGGTATTTTTGATAAAGATAAAGATCTTTTTGATGCAACAAAAGATATCAGTTTTGCTATTGTTGTTGCTATTAAAGCACAAATTAACAATGATGTTGATATTCCTAATATAGATGAAGAAAATCTTGTTGAAGGAGAATTTTATGGTCTTTCTAATAAAGACCTTCTAGCCTAATTTGAAGTTGCAGTCGAGGAACTACATTATTCCATCCTCCCACGTCCACCCACACTGTGCAAGAACACCTCATCCTCATATGTAAAAATTATAGATGTGGGATAAAGCCACCAACATGAGCAAAGAGGCATAATGTTAATGATTATCCCATAACCACTATGGAGGTGTCCATATCATCATGTAAAATATCCAAGCTCTTCAATCATGTGCTCTTCGATCATGTGCTTTTGGTGTCCCTTGCTCTACATTTAGATAGCTCACCATGCCCTAGTGCCTAGGGTTTTAGGTATCCCTATTCTACCTTCTCTATCAGTGCTTCATAGGCCACCCTCGTGGCCTCCTCGATTGCCTCCACATAAAAAATGTTTGGTACATAGCGCTTGGACCTACATAGCTTGAGATTTCAAAACCACACTGACAACATCACCCTTAGTTTGCAATCGAGATTTCTCCACCCCAACCATGGTTCCGACCCTCTCTAGAAAATAGCTTCATATTTTAGTGCTACAGCCTCTCTCACCGAGTATTAGTTGTATCCTTCGTAGACAACTATCTACACTACCTGTGCCTCTCCAAGGGTTTCGATCATTTTTTATCACTTCTTTGTGTGGCCTACTACAACATGCTTCGAGATGAGGGCATAGTCACAATCTATTTTATGTCCGCATCCATTTCCCCCTACACACCAATACCAACCTCTTTTTCCTCCATGTTTGTACGCATTGGGAACCAATGCTTCTTCAGTGGGGAGGAATGATAAGGATATTTATTAATAACGATCTGCTAGAAAAAGTTACTAGGCTCCCTAATGATGGGGAGATTGTTCAACATGAAAAGCATTCCTTAACCAATGAATTATCGTTTGTTGTTGACAAAGGGAACAAGCTCGGTAGGGACAAAGGTGGTATAGTCAGAGATTCCCTCCCCAAGCGATGGGATAGATTTATGGTGCATTTCCTCTAGTATCTCACGGTGGATGGTCCAAGCACCATACCCAAAAGCTTCCATATTGTCTTTTTGAACCACCTTCAAGGCAACAAGTTTATTAATATCCTGGAATATCTTTTTAGGTCCATTGATCTATTTGTCAACAACATCTAGAAATAATACTCTTCCTTTCTTATCCACCAGGGCCTCCATCTCATCATTTATAGTCATGTTCTTTAGATGGAGTCCTAAAAGGTAATTATCTCTCATGTTAGAAGCTCATCAATTTTTCCTCAAGTTATTGAGTTCAGCCACTATGAAAGCCTCCTCCTGAATGCAATTGATGAAGCTACCCTAAGGCTCGTTTCTCCTAAGACAACCAAATGTTGGAGTTCAAGTCTAAATTTGGAGACACTCTTCTCAGAGTGAAATCAGAGGCCTAATGTCACTCAACCTACAAGTCCTTGATTGGGAAACAAAAATATCCCATCATCCTCGAGCAAGAACCAGAGAAGTTAGAGGACTCTTCCACTATGTTTCACAAGGTCAAATGTGAGTACATTTTGGTTTGGTCCTTCTCTCAAAATAGAGCTCCCTAGTGTGGCTTCTCCAATTCGTATAGCCACACTCAACAAAGAACGTGTCTCTCATTCATCACCAAGAAGAGCTACGTTTAGGAGCTCAACGACTTGATGAGTGCTATGTCCAAAGCAACCAAAATGAATGCCTCTTTATTGTAGTAGGTTGTAGTCATCCTAAATGAATTCCAAAACCAGCTTCTCTACTGTAGTAGGTCATAAGCATCCTTGATGAGTTCATGAACTAGTTCAAGGATGAAAAACAAGGGAATCATGTGGATTACTCTACTCTTGATAATGGCAAATGATGAACCTCCTGTTGATTCTTATCTTTTGTGTTCTTCATCTTGTTTGTTAGATGGTCTCCCATGTTTTGAAGACCCCTGTATTTAAGATACGGTCTCTCTTCATGATATTTTGATGTTAAAATTTTAGGAAATTTTAAAACCCCTTCCTCCAATAATAAAAAAACATATAAAACAATAATAATTATAATAGAGATGAGCACTATATTGTCCCTACATCCCTAATGATGAATATTTTTGAGAGAAAATATAGATGCTGGAGTCCCACGCAATATAGAAAATTAATTTATTAAAAACAATAATGCAAATTAGGTCTTGCTCTGTATTCAAGTCCCTACGAGCCACCATTTTTTTCTAGGGTTCTCCTTGTATTCTCAACTTCTCGTGTGATTATGATGACATCATAAAAATAAAAATTTCCACCCTACGAGTCTAGTGTTATGGTACACCATGGAAAATTACCTTAAAAATTATTGTCAAAAAGTCGTCTTATTTTATTTTTTAATAGTTTTCTACTGTGAAAAATTTTTGGGTGAAGTTTAATATTTGTGCCTTATGCCCTGAAATAAGTTTTATATATTGAGGAGGGCTGACATGGTGGTTTTGAAGCCTAACATCATTAGAGTGTGTAATTTTTATCTACTCTTTGTTGCCTTACCAGATCGATAGATCAAAGCCAATTGTTATGAAATAAAATATTTCAGAGGCAGCCTTACCAGATCGATAGATCAAAGCAAATTGTTATGAAATCTAAGATTTCAGAGGCAATAACAATCAGACATTTTGAAGTCTATTAGTAAGCATGAAACCATAAACTCTGAACATTAGTCCAATTCTAATGGCTTACACCACTTTAGTCACAACTTCTAGCGAGACGAAAATAAAACAATACTTGATTATACACTAATCTAATATTCTACAAGGGTATTTAATTAAGTGAGATCTCCACACAAGACTATTGGCCTCCACCATATATGCATATGTAAGCTGTTTAAAACGGTAACAGTTGAATGATATTCACCGACAAAGCCCCAAAACCTTAACTAAAAAAGTTAAACAAAATGATTAGATTTACCCATTATGGCATTTCATTTTATTTGACTTTGTCACATCTACTATTTACGAAGACCTCTTGTTATCTTCCACATCACGTAAAACCATTGGTGTGGCTACCAAAATGTGAAGGAATACAGTAGTCATTTAAAAAATTACAAGTTGCACCTGCTGGTGCTTTATTCTATTCTGTGTATGCAATGGGAAGGCCAAATGCAGATTCCCCAGAGTGTTAAGATGTATATTTTATCTTTTCTTTTTTGTCATGCATTGTAATCAATAAAAGTTAAATCATTTTAATAAATATGAACAGGGTTAACTAATTCCTCAGCATAGTATTTTTACTAATAAACAAGAATTTCTATTCTAGGGTGTTTTTGGTGAGGGGACTGTAGACACCAAAATAGCACCAATCCAATTATGTGATCGCAAACACTGATCGCTTTGACACACATAGCCCCAAGGGCAGCCCCCAGAGGTTAAACAGTGGTCCTAACCACTCTCACAACAGTTTTGGAAGGCCAAAGATCAGTTTGGCACCTTCAGGCACTTTGCTCAATATCCATTCCACCCTGGAACGAATTCAAACTGGGATTCGCCCCACCCAGGGACGAATTCTGAATTCGCTCCGAGGTGGGGCGAATTGCAAGTTTGACGGGCAAAAAGTCAAATCTTGACAAATGGCAGCTCAGACCCGCCACTCAACGCTTCCTTCATCGCATGGGAGTATGGGTGAGCATTTTTGAGCGTTAGAGGCATTTGCAAGGTCAGTCATGAAGTCCCAATTCAGGGAGGAATCTCCTTCCCCCTGGGAGGGCATGGCTGCCATGTGGCGCCTCTGCATGCCCATTTCAAGAGACCTCCAAGTCTATAAATTGGTGAGTTTCCTCACCCCAAAATATACAGAGAAGGAGAATTTTAGAGCAACGAAGTGTTGCCATTTTATTTACATGCCTCACACCTTTTGGATTTGTGCCTTTCACATCCTTGATCTCCTTTAGAGGGGAGGTCATCGGGTGACTATTGGAAGGTCGAATATTGAGCCCAAAACCCGACATTTGGCCATAGAATACCACCCAATCTATCGACAACACCTTGTAAGGGATTTTGGACCCATCCCAAGTGGATTGGTGCCGAAATCAGGTCCCAAACGGTGGGCGGCCCACCTGGGCACCCCCGCACTACCGTAGGCCTAATCGCCCTTTTTAGGAACGATTGGGAACATGTAGCATATTTTACTTTCTATCATTTTCATTTCTTGCATTTTATTTCTATGATGTTTAGATAGTTTACAATTTTTATTTCATTTCATTTTGATTAATTGCCATTATGCTATCACGTTTTCGCTCTCACTAACTTGCAGATAAGCATCATCAAATTCCCATTTATGGAGGTCAAATTGGGAAAATCCGACCATCTGGGTCTTCCCAAAATGCCCCCAATTAGCTAACCCCAAGTTTGTAGGTCTTTTGGAGCTTCCTAGGTAGGACATTGGGACAATACCTTTTCGGCATTTTGTTGCAGGTGAATTCGTCCCACCCCGAAACGAATTCAAATCGGCGAGGAATTTCTTGACTGTTATTTTTGTAGTGCCCTCTTGGTGATATCTTGATACCCCTATCAAATTTTTAGAGCATTTGGATTTATTTTGGTCATAGTTTAATTCGTTTTTCTCATTCATTTATCGTAGGCTTGGGGATTGCATGCTTTGTTTCATCCGCAGGTGCTATTGATCATCTTCTATTTCTTTGAACGTAGGATCGGAACATCGAAGGAGCAGCAAGGAATCAACATTCATAGACACAAGCGATGGTGACATTTTGGTCCGCCCATCTTACATGTGGGCACGCGAAAGAAGGAAGGCTATCCATGGATGTAACCAAGAGATGAATCTAACGCTCCTCGCCCTTGAAAAGGGAGGATGCGAATTGTAACCGAGTTGTGAAATACATCAATAAAAATAGAAGGGTTGTTATTTCATTTTGAGTTTCAATTCATGCTTTCTCCATTTCATGCATTTTTAATTCGTAGGATTTAGCGTTAAGCTTAGTTTCAATTTTGCATCATGCTTGGGAGTTTTTCCTTTTTTGTTTCCGTATCCTCGTGCTTTCAGTGGCGATCATGGTGGGACTCTGTCCTCTACCTTTTTGGGTCAGAAATTTGATCAAAATTTACCTTGCTTGCAGGTATCTTTTTTTGGAACACGGGACTGCTGTTCGTTCCAGTCTGTGGCGAACACAGAACTGTAATTCGTCTCACCCAGGGACGAATTGGAATGTGCCCCACCCTAGGACGAATACAGTACTGTAATTTGTTCCACCCCGGGATGAATTCCAGTCTATGAAGTTTTCGAGTAGAAACTCAGGACCGATAGATGCGGGCAGAGAAGAGGTAAGGATTCTGCATGTTCTCTATCATTTTTTGTTCAGTGTTTCTTTTTTTTTGGGTTATTTGTTTTCTTAGGGAAAGTTTTATTTTTGTTGTTTGCTTGTTTCCTTTTGCAAAATAAAAAGAACCCCACACACCACGTGGTAACTTAAAAACCAAGGCGCTGGTCATAAAACCCCAGCCCTTGATCAAGACCAACGGTGGATTTCATCACCACCTTGGCTTGAATTTTGCATCCATTACCCCGATCACAACTATTGCTAGACGTAAATCCTGATGAAAGCTGACCGAGTGCAGCTGGGGTGATTCCCAGTGCACGAGGATAAGTCTTCTATGGTAGGTGTCATAAACAGGGTGATTCCCCTTTCGTACCGCCTACGTTCCATGTACCATCTGCTCTCACGTACCTATAGTTTCCCTCGCGTAAGGGCGGGTATATAGAGAGGTTGGTATATCGGCCTGGCAATGGTATATCGAAGGGGCGACCAATTTTGGGAGTCATAAGAGCCCTCATTTTGCATTTAAACGTTCTTTACAAAAACCTTCAAAAACAAAAAAAAAATCAAAAACACACTAAACCAGGTCTAGGACACACTTTCAATCTTTAAACGAGATAATCACTGCTTGTGTGTGTGTATGATCATTTTTGTTTAGTGTAGCATAAAAAAATCATAAAAGAGAAAAAAAAATCTACATAGCTTGTAGGAAAGCACCACCATGGTGTACACACGTAGCCAAGCCCAATCAAGGGCGAAAGCTGCGAAAAGTGTACAAGGGGGCACAAGTCGCCTTCGCTACAGCACCAAGGACTTGGTCATACCGCCTTGGCGGCCCGACCCGCAAGAGAGTCCGCATCAGTCCATGTCAAGATGGAACTATAGGGACACCACTTTGAGGGACACGCCCGTTCATCATAGCCCCTTTCAGGAGGAGTCCTTGCATGTGGCACTCAACATAGACAAGAAAGCTCCCTTAGAAGCTCGATATGAGTGGCCACCACGTGATGAAGCGCTAGAGCGGCATAGTTTCCATGAGGAGAGGCCACATGATGATGGCTTCCCCCCTTTGCCCCCCATCACTGTTAGAACCAATAGACAAAATCCAGAGCGTAAGGCTCTTCAAACCGGGTGAGCTAACTCTACCCACCCCTTTCACACATATGAAAGGGAGCACGAGGAAGATGATTACATTCCTCAAGAGCAATATACAATACGGGGGCCATGCGCTTCCGCACCAACTAGATACCATGATCACCCACTGAGGCCAGAGCCTCGGGTGAATGCCGCCAACCTCGATAGAGGGAAGCAGCCTATTGAGATCTCGGATCATCGAGACCGAGGTAAGTGCATAGGAGAGGCATCCAGGCCTCCTAGGCTCAATATGGTGGAGCAAATTGACCTGGTTGTCACCAGACATGCCGCCTACCAAGCGCAAATCACGTGGCTTGAGCAAGATCAATAGCAGCTAGAGCATTTATATCACCTTAGCAAAGAGCGCATTAGGCACCAAATAGATGAGCTGTTGCATAACCCAGTGCCTGAGAGGGTTCCAACCTCGTGCACCCAAAGGGCGAAGCCATATGAGAGGCATAATCCCTTGGTGCGAGATAGGTCTTCGTGACCTTACCAAGTGTTGCCTCCGAGACCTCCTAGACCTGAGCGAGAGGCCACTCCCCGGAACAACGATGGGTACCCTCCGCGGGGACCCACCCAGGGTCATAGGTCTCGTCTAGAGACTCCTCAGGAAGCTTACGAGGAGTACGAGCAAGAAGAAGAGTGGGCTGAAATGCCCTACCTAGGCGGAGGGGTTGCCATCCGGCCACCCCTTTAGAGGCCTCAAGTCTCCCACAACCCACAACGAGAGCAAACTAAAGAGGAAGAAATCAAATCCTTAGATGCATACAAAGCACTGCTAGAGCGGCTGGAGTCTATGGAAACCAAAACTTCTGGGCCCCAAAAGCCCACTTTACGCCAGCTCCGCAGTCATCCTGTGCATCCATCAGTGCCAACACCTCCTTACCCTGAGCACTTTAAGCTGCCTCAGTTGGCAACCTTTAGAGGGGAGGAGGATGCTCAAGAGCATGTGACAAGGTTCTTGAGCCAATGCTTCGACATTCAGGACAATGATGCTTTGTTATTAAGAACATTTATAACCACATTCGTAGGCCCTACCTCGGATTGGTTTACTCAGTTACCAAAGCACAACATTAACAATTTAGATCAGTTAGTGGATGTGTTCCTCGAACACTTCACCTTCAATACCAAGAAGAAGGTGTCACTAAGTGACTTAGCCAGCCTCAGGAAGTATGAGGAGGAGACCATGGTGGCCTACGGGAACCGATGGAGGACATTGCTCTCAAAGCTGCCCTACCTCCCTCCTATGTCCGACCTCACTCAGATGTTCTCCAAAAGTTGTTTGAGATCGATCTCTGTGCTATTGCAGCTGCAACAATATGCCACCTTAGAAGAAGCTCTGGCACAAGCCAGAATTATTGAAGAGATCAAAATACAGGATGGCGAGATAGCCAAACCTAAGAAAAAAGAGTGGACTAAAAACACTAAAGCTGGGACCACGCAACAAAAACCCGCTGCGGTTAACCAAGTTGCAATCAACGTCCCTAAACCTGTGCAAGCAACTCAGCCTCAAAAGGCTAATTATCAGGCAGTGCCTCCCAACAACTATGACAAGGAAAATCAGAGGCAAGAACAGGGTCAGCAGCGCCCTAGGCGACAATTCACACCCTACATAGAGTCCAGGGACTCCTTGTTTGACCGCTTGTTAGCGGTAAACTTAATCAACCTGCCAGAGATTCAGACTATAGATCCCAACGCACCCAAGCCTAAGGGGTATAGAGAGGACTTGTACTACAGGTTCCATAGGCGACAGGGACATGACCTAAATGCCTATTGGAAATTTAAGGGCTTGGTGCAGGACCTAATTGATAACAAGACCCTAGCGGTGGATAATCCCGTCGCACCAAGCAATCAACAAATGGAGGTCTTCAAAGACCCCTTGCCTGCTCATGCTCCACAGGAAAAGACCCTACAAGTTAACGAGGTCACACAGAACTACCCCATGTAGGGATACGTAGGGATGATCAGTATAGTGACTCGAAACAGGAGGTATCCGAGCACGAATGCTCTTGCGGCAGCGGCAGGAGAGGTGCCAACAACTTTGCAACCACAACAACACCTTGCACAACCTCCTTCGCCTAAGTCGGTGGCCACACTTCGGACCAAACTAACTCAGAGTTTGAGGACCACCTCGGCTAGGCTCTCCATATACGAGCTTATACAACAATCTACACCCCATCGGGAAGCTCTAATGGAGATTTTGAAAGCCATCGAGTTGCAGCCCCACGAGACAAATTCTTTCAACAACTTTGTGGGGCATGTAAAATGATGCACTGAGCCGGTCATCACATTTTGAGAAGATGAATTGAGATCAGTGACTGATGACATGGCGGATCCACCCCTACATGTTATCGCACGGGTCAACGGGATCCCATACAAGAGGGTGTTGATAGACACTGGCTCATCCAAAAACATCATCACAACTATGGCTCTCAAGCATTTGAAGTTGCCCGCATCTCACATCACAGCTTCCACCTACACTCTACGAGCATTCAATGACGCAATCTGCTCGACGATCGGCACAATAGTCCTACCAATCCAAGTGGGACAAAAGACCATACCCACATTGTGCCACGTATTGGAGGGTGAGATGGCCTACAACATCTTGCTAGGCCGACCATGGATCAGGGACATGAAGTGTGTCCCTTCGATAGCTCACCAATGTTTAAAGTATACATTTGAAGGGGAGGTGCATGTAGTCCCGACGGACTTAGAACCCTTCAAGTATTGTAATGCGGTGCAATCGATGCCGCAATCGACCCTGCCATCAACGCATTTGGATTTTTAGTTAAATCCATCTAAACAGGGTCCGATTCCATAGGCATCCCCATTAACAAGTTCTTCAAAATCCTAGTCGGGTTCATCTTCATCATCTGGTCCTCCACCAACGACGTCATCTATGGGGGCCAAACAGAAGGACAAAGGGAAGAAACCCCTGGAAGAGGAAGAACCTTTGGAAGAGACATTGCCATCAGTATCAACTATCTCTACTGAGGAGATGCCTAGCCGGATGGAAGTCGAGGCTTCTGGCCCACCCGACATGGAGTGGACTCAAGGAGAACTTCCATTCCCTCCCCCTCAACCGCCAACGATCACCGTTGAAATGGCCAATACGGGCCTGGGGGAGTATCTGGTGCAGAATATTGTAGCAACACCCACACTAGAGTCCATGCAGGATATGGGGAGACCTCGCCTTCCCATTGGCACTATTGTTCCCCTAGGCTACCCATCGAATCAGACAAACTTTGTGTATGGGGGCCTTGATCATGGCATTGCACCATGCACGCAAGAGGACGAAGACGAAGAGCCTTTTGCTGAAAATGTCAACTATTTGTCTAACCTAGAATTTGCTCTGAGATACCTTGGCCAATGCAATTGGCACGGATATGGGTTAGGCCGATATGAGCAAGGGATACGTGTTCTTTGCCAACCAAGATACCAAATGCCATATGACAAGTCAGGAGTAGGGTTCAACCACCCTCTCCCTTTGGACATCTTGGTGGAGAACATGCAAGGCCTAGGGATAGGCAACAAGGGGGGATTGGCATCAGATCCATATGCCAACCCTAACACCACATATACATTGAGGGATTATCTCCCATTAACGACAATCAACCTTGTTGGCTCTAACAATCCCTTCCCTTCGCTCGAGAGAGGAGAAAGCTCGAGAGCTCATTTTCAAGGAAGGTCTAGACAATGTCAAGAAGGGTCCTCGGAGGACGAGTCGGAGTATGAACCAACGTCGTATGACCCCTTCGAATCAGATAGCGATCACTCACAGGTGATCCCCATGGATGAATATCAAGAAAGCCTCTTGACAATGTTCCCCCTGGATGCTCCCATCGAGCAAGCGCCGCTCCAAGGAAATCAAGTCCCCCTACAGAGAGCGGAACAACCCAGGTGGGACCACATTAATTTGCTTGAGCAAGGTGGGCCTTTAATACTAAAAATAGTTGTTAGAGCCAACGAAGGCCTTTGGATCTCTGATAGTGATTATGAAGATGAAACAAAGATGGCATATCTTAATCACATGCGGTAGATGCAGCATCGGTGCCCCTTGGAGATTAATGACATATTTGAACAATTAAACATAGTGCCAGGGCATGAGTGGTACGTAGACCCAACGCGGTGGGACCAAGTGTTGGATCCGCTACTCTGGGCATACGAAGAGCACCTTCCACCCAGAGACCCTATAGTGACATCAGTGCCAAGGGTAGACCCTATCTTCCTATCCACACATAGGGCCGATCCATTCGTGCCCATCCCTCTAGAGCCAAACCTAGAGCATCGAGAGCACCTAGGATGTTCGAGTAACCACACCCATGGTAATGGAGACCAAAATCATTTCATCAACATGATCTCCATTGATTTAACCGCCCCCATCCACAATCCGGCCGATCCGGCATAGTCATTGTATCTAGACATAGATGCCATAGACTGGGATCGCATCAATTCCCCTCCATCCCCATCCGAGTATTGGCCTTTTGGTGAAATGCTCCATTTTACCCCTAGGCCAACTCAGGATATCTGCCATGCTGAAGAGGGACCCGAGGTTCCTAATGATGATCTAAACTCAGCAAATGATATCCACTTGATCCCAACTCCACATCAGTTGGAAGACGGATCCCACATGTCGGTCGAGGAGACGACTGACGTAGACATCGGCTCAGATCCGATGAATCCATAGATCATCAAGCTAGGGGTAAGTTTATCCCTCGAAGAGCAAGCCGACTACATTGCCCTTCTCAAAGAGAAGAAGGAGGTTTTTGCATGGTCATACAGAGACATGCCGGGACTAGACCCATAGCTAGTCACGCATAATCTAACGCTTGATCCGACAATCAAGCCAGTTAAGCAGAAACTATGCAAGATGCACCCAACAGTGGCCTTAATGGTCAAAGATGAATTGCAAAAGCTGTTGGATGCACAGTTTGTCATCTGCGTGGATTATCCACCATGGCTGTCCAACATGGTGCCCATCAAGAAGCCTGATGGGAGGATTCGCATATGCACTAATTTTTGAGATCTAAACAAAGCGAGTCCTAAGGATGATTTCCCCTTGCCGAGCATCGATGCATTGGTAGACGCTACAGTGGGTCACGAAATGCTTTCCCTCATGGATGGTTTCTCGGGATACAATCAAATTTGTATCAATCCCGAGGACCAGCTAAAAACGACTTTCACAATGCCTTGGGGAACATTTTGTTATAAGGTCATGCCTTTTGGCCTTAAAAATGCTGGCGCCACCTACCAACGTGCCATGACATACATCTTCCATGATTACATGCACAAGACTTTGGAAGATTACATGGATGATTTGTTGGCCAAATCTCTTTTGTGCCCGGATCATCTCGGTGACTTAAGCAAGATCCTCGATCGCCTCATGGAGCATAAAGTTAGACTGAATCCCAAGAAGTGCATTTTTGGCATCACATCTGGAAAGCTCTTGGGTTTCATAGTCTCAAAATGAGGCATCGAGGTGGACCCAAACAAAGTCAAGGCAATCCTTGAAATGGTTCCCCCAACTACCATCAAGTAGCTCAGAAGCTTGCAAGGAAAGGTCACGTCGATCAAGCGCTTCATAGCGCAGCTATCTGACAAGTGCCGACCAATGAACAAGTTGTTGCACAAGGGGGTAGCATTTCATTGGGATGACAAGTGCCAGTCAGCCTTTGACGACATCAAACAATACTTGGCTTCGCCGCCAGTATTGGCACCACCTAGACCAGGAGTGTCATTCTACTTATACATCTTAGCTACTGAGGTGGCACTGGGAGCCATGTTAGCCCAGAAGAACGAACTTCACAGAGAATAGGCTACTTACTATCTTAGCCGCACCCTGGTCAGCTATGAACTTAACTATGCATACATTGAGAAACTCTACTTGGCAATGGTGTTTGCTACCAAAAAGCTATGCCATTACATGCTGAGCAACAAGACGTATGTTGTGTCTAAGGAGAATCCATTGCGGTACATGATGAGTCGTACTTATCATAGTAGTCGCACGGCGAAATGGATCATGTTGTTGATAGAATTTGACATAGAGTTTATCGGATAAAAATCCATAAAAGGTCAGGTCATAGCCGATCAACTAGCAAAGGCTCCTCTCGAAGACGACCAACCTCTGACTATAGAACTACCCGATGATGGGGTCTTCCATGTCTCAGAATCTCCAGATTCTGATGAGCCTGAGTCACAGGCCGACATAACCCTATTCTTCGATGGTTCTAAATGTGAGCAAGGTGGTGGCACGGGAATAGTATTCTTCACACCGCAGGGCGCTCCAATGCCCCTGTCATTTAAATTAAATTTCCCATGCACCAACAATAATGCAGAGTATGAAGCCTTGCTCATAGGTCTTCAGACAGCAATCACCATGAATATTAAATGATTGAACATCTTTGGTGATTCACTGTTAATCGTCAATCAAGTCAAAGGGGTATTCCAATGCAAATGCCCAGTTATGTAGGCCTACAAAGCCCTTGTGGACAAATTCCTAGCAAAGCTTGAATGGTACGACATCGAGGCACTCCCTCGGTCATCGAACCATTTTGTGGACACTATGGCCTCTTTGGGGTCGCTAATCCCGTAAGACATTTCTAGTGATATGACAACCATTCAAGTCAAAACACTATCGCAATCAGTGATGGAGCGAGCAAGCTCTGATTTAACACCAAGAATCCACTTGATCCAGATTGAGCCATCCATGGACAGGTTCTCTCGAATCCATGATCATCTGAAACATGCCAACTAGGGGTCCTTGTTCTCCCCTACTCCCCTTAATAGCAACACCACGCTATTCTTACAAGTTCTCTCCCACTCAACTTTTGCTAGGGATGAACTTCAAGAGGGACTGGCTATTCATACCATCGAGGCTTCGGATCAGTAGGATTGGTATTCCCCCATAAGGGACTACCTCAAGTTAGGTAACCTCCCGCTTGGATTGACGCATGCCACAAAATGAGCACTCAAGCAGAAAGCGGCAAAGTATGTCTTGTTAGGAGACATTTTGTACCATCGCAACTATGAAGGAATCCTCCTTCATTTCTTAGACCAATAGGAGTCTGCTTGGGCAATCACCCAAGCACACGATGGTACATGCGGTGGCCACTTCAGCGGTATGGCCATCGCAAAGTGCATCCTTTGCATGGGCTATTATTGGCCATCTTTAGAGCGAGATTGTTGCGTGTATGTCAAGAAGTGCATGAAGTGTCAACACCATGCTAATTTGACACACGTACCTTCCTAAGCCTTGCAGCCGATCCAATCGGCTTGGCCATTTTCGTAGTGGGGCTTAGATCTCATCAGAAAGATCTCCCCTACGTCATTCGACCATCACACGTTTATCATAACGACCATAGAGTATTTCACCAAGTGGGTGGAAGTGGTTTCGCTAACCTCTACGACTGGACCCCGCATTGTGGAGTTCATTTTGCATAACATCATATGTCATTTTGGTATTCCATCCAAGATAATCTCGGATAATGGGACGTCATTCAAGAACAAAGATGTGCGTGCTTTGACCACAAAGTACAAAATTCAGCACAGTTTTTTGACACCCTATTATCCGCAGGCAAATGGGCAAGCAGAGGCGTCAAACAAAATGCTAGTTGCTATCCTTAAAAAGATAGTCGCAGACAATCATAAGGATTGGCACATCCAAATCCCACTTGCCCTATGGGCTTATCGCACTAGCATTCGGACGCCCATCGGGGCCACTCCATTTTTGCTCGTGTATGGCTCCGAGGCAGTCATGCCTCTCGAGTTGGAGATTCCCTCCCTACGCATATCAATGCAAGAGTTCATCGATGATGACACTACGTGGCAGGCCCGGTTAGACCAGCTTACGTTGCTTGACGAATGACGCGTTAATGCTCTCGAGCATTTATGTATCTATCAAGAGCGACTTAAGAAAGCATACAACATGAAAGTTCACCTGAGGGACTTTCGGATTGGTGACTTGGTCTTAAAAGAAAACCAACAGAACTCTAGTTTGCCGTCCCATCTAAGGGACAAGTTCACGGCAAATTGGTTAGGTCCATATGTAATTGATAGCAAAATAGGACTTGGAACATACCGGCTAGCCTCTCTTGATGGAATCAAGGAACTAGAACCCTTGAACATCAGTCACTTGTGGCCATTCCATATTTAAAGGAGCCATAGCCCACCCAAAAAGCTCCAAGGATTCCCATAATCACTTGGTCAACCCAAAAAGCTCCAAGGATTCCCATAATCACTTGGTCAACCCAAAAAGCTCCAAGGATTCCCATAATCGCTTGGTCAACCCAAAAGGCTCCAAGGATTCCCATAATCGCTTGGTCAACCCAAAAAGCTCCAAGGATTCCCATAATCGCTTGGTCAACCCAAAAAGCTCCAAGGATTCCCATAATCGCTTGGTCAAAAACAAGAAAAATTCAAAAACAATATAATCATCAAAAATAACAAAAATTTGCATCTCATTTCCATGCATACGCAACATCGTCATAACAGTACAAAGTTCTTTTGCATCTCATCTGCATACTCACAAACATCAATCCCTCAAAAACACAAAAATATATAGCTGCATTAAGCATCACATCCATACAATGCATATTTGTGGTCATACAGGTCACAGCACCATAGACTATCATTACTTGGCAAAAACCATCATCTTCCACATTTTTTGCTTTATCAATAGTTCATCGCCTATAACCGCCATTCACGTTATTCTCCCACATCATAGTCAGTTGTTTCTAATGTATCGAGAGTTTTCGTCATTCAGTCGTCATTAGCTGTCTAGCCACATACTGTACCAAGTCAGACAGATTTTATGCAGGTAGAATTATACTTGGATCACACCTTGTTACGTAGCATCCTAGCACAAGTTAAAACATATAACAAAATTCCCAAGTTGTGTGAACGAAAGATGAACCCTGCAAAGCAATCCAGGTCACCATAAGAGAAACGGTTATCTTGCTCATCCCCCTATGCGAATGACCCCAAGAATGCTGAGAGTTGGCAAAAGGACAAGCATCCTCCCTACCCAATTCCCCAAGAATCCCAAGTTCTCAAAAGTTGCAAAACATCAACAATTTGCAAACGTCAAAACTCCAAAAAATTGACATCACAACCAAAGTGCATACCTCAAGAAAGGCACAAACAATAGTGATTCTCATCACTCCACATCCTAATCCCTTGCTCAAAAAAAAAAAAAAATAATACAAAAATAAACAGTGATTTTTATCACTACAAAAGAGCAAGTATCCCAATACAATTGAAGAAAAGAAGGGAGTTGAACTTGAATCCCTGGAACTCTCAGCATTTCGATAGGTCATGAGGCAAACCTCAGTATCGGTTTGGTTGATAGCCTATCGGTCACTGGTGGTAAACCTCCCGCATGACGATATATCTATCACATTAACTTGTGTGCAGATCAATGTTTGCATGTGGATGAGCTAGCTTATGGTATCCTACGATAGCACCGTAGATTAATCTACCTAAATACAACAAAGGAGTTAGTGGAATTAATCAGGTGATCCTCAGTACAGGTTTGGTTGACAGCCTATCTGGCACTGGCGGTATCCTGACCAACACCACATAAATGAACTCAATTGCACACATAGGGATGTGAAATAACTTGGTCCAAAACAAGTCCGATTCATACCTTGGTCAAAAGTCTTGTGAGATAAAGTATAGTCATGGCTAGTTAGTTAAAACATCTGAATCTCAGAAAACCTTAACTACATTTGAAACCAACTTGCTATATTTTATTCTCGCCATACCAAAAAAAAAAAACATGTATGCCTACAAAGCTATTCACCGCAGCAATCGCCTAGGACAAAAAGCCATAAAGTTCTAAAACAGTCTATGGTGTGCCTACCAAACATCACAAATTCAATTCATCCATTCCATTTGCATATCATATCAATTACAAACATTCACATTTTAGCACAACATATGCATTCATCACTATAACTTAACATGCATACATCCATATTCATCAATAATCATGCATAAAATCAAATCATCACATGCGCATAAACAAAATAAAGTCTATATATATATATCAAGCAAAAATATTCGCAGGCTACAAAGAGCTGGTCCCTTGACCCCGCACCAAAATCCAAAATCTCAAAACCCCCAAGCCTAAGGCATCGGCCACCATGATCACGCAGGATCGGTGCGACGAGAACTACCCCCTGTGGTGTGGGTCCTATGGGACCCCTCAGGGTGGCTGCTACTAGCCCCCACATCACGCCTACTACCCCCTCCCTCATCCAATCACCTGTGATGAGATGAGGTTGAATGCTCAGTATCACTGCCCCTCGTCCGACGTGAAGACCCACCTCCCGAGGGCTCAGGTAACCACCCATCGAGGTGGATAATATCTCCCTCCATATCCATCCGATGTCGAGACCAATATGTCTCCCATCGAGACCAATCTGTCTCCCATCGAGACCAATCTGTCTCCCACCACAACCATTCTGCCTCTCATCGACAGTTGTAAGCTACTGCATCGTCATGCTGTGCCAACTACATCTGTAGGAGATCCATCTCCTGTGCAACATTGGTGTCTCCATCCCTCCGACAGTGCGCAATGAATGCGCTCTCCCGCTTTGCCAACTGATCCCGTAGGAGATCCCTCTCCTGCAAAGCTTCCCCCAACTTCTCCCCGTGCCTGAAGCATCGTATCAGCACCGTTGTCCGTTGATCCCGTGGCATCATTCGGATCGGCAGTCCATCTATCAGAATCCGTAGAAGTTGATAGACATCCTCCAAGGTCACTGTCATCTCCCCTATTGGGATATGGAAGGTGTTGGTCTAGGGATCCCACAGGTTGATCAGGGCCATCAGATAGGCCCGATCCTCGACCACAGGCTCTAGTTGAGCCACTTGCTTGAGCCCAAGGGCATCAAGCCACTCCCAGTCAGCCACAGTCAGTGCCCCCACGCTTTCGTGAAAGTAGTAGGTACACAATACCGACTCTTCACAACCTACAAAAGAAAACAACACAAAAACATTAAATTCAAAAAAAAAAAAATTCACCTAGGTTTTAACTACGTTTTCCGCTCAGTTTTAAGCTAAGTCTTGGTTTGTGTTCAGCTCAGTTTTAGGGTTTCAATTTTAATTTTGAAAAGCAACATAACAAAGAAAATTAAACAAATCACTTGCAATTTTAAAACATATAACAAAAGCAATAACGCTAAGGAGCACTTACTGGTCTCACTTCGGCTCTGCCGCTCGATCTGGTTTGTGCACTCATAGTGTCGAGAGAAATTTAGCAGTGCTTCACTTCATAGAATTGACCTCCTCCTCCTCAGAGCTCCAAATCGCCAGAAAAAACAAGTGCAAATGAGCCCAAAACCTAGTTTTGGCCTTTAAATAGGCTTTTTGAGCCTGTAATCATTCCCCCCTGGAACGAGCACTCTTTTTAGTGCTCGTTCCACCTTGGGATGAATACTACATAGGAATTTGTCCCACCCTTGAATGAATTCAGCACACAAATTTCAAAAATAGCAAAAACATGCACAAAAATGCACCAAAAGTAGCAATAAACCTGTCCAATGAGAGTGCTTTTGCACTTGACATTTCGGGCATGCAAAATAGACGTCGGGGTCACAAATCCTCACTATCCTACTCCCTAAGAAGGCTACCATATCCGGACCACTCCACGGGAAGACGGATCTTCAAGAATTTCATCCCCAAATGGCATCACCAAAAGGGTCAAAACCCACCCAAAAATAGCAATAACATTGCCGAACGAAGGCACCTTCATGCCTGACATTCTTGGCATCCAAAATAGATGTCGGGGTTATAAATCATCACCATCCTACTCCCTAAGAAGGCCACCATGGCCGGACCACTCCACGGGAAGACGGATTTTTGACAATTTTAGCTCCAAAAGGCGTCCCCAAAAGGGTTAACACCCACCAAAAATAGGTCTAAATGTCAGAAAACTGCACACACATTCAAAGATAAATCTCTAAAGGCACCCTTACCTAAGTCATCTTGGGTCAAGTGACTCATCACTTTTCTCATGAAGGTCATTCCCTCATCGATTCGTCGCTTGAGGGGGTAGTCACACTTAGCCACCAATCAACAAATACACACCCAATCATGGAAATAACATGCATTCAAAGAATCATTGACAAATACAATCACGCCCCTGCTTGGGGTAGTAAACAAGCAATAATCACAAGCTGATCAATCACTTGGCATTCATGAATCATGAACTCAAGGTTCCCATAGACAAAAGGTTGCGCCCTTTTCCTATTCATGACTGATCAATGTCCAAGCTCAAGTAACACCTCACCAAAAAAGGTTAACACTTGAACTGAGTTCCTTCGCTCGTCAGAAGCAAGGATTCAAGAATGCATGCCCTTTTCATGCTTGGGGCATCAAAATTTGGTTAGGTTACTGAGAAACCCTAATCATTAGTGCTTTGGTTATCTATTTTTGCTCGGTGTTGCGCCATGCACAACGCATCCCAAAAAGGGGCATCTATAGACACCAAAAAAGCACCAATCCGATTATGTGACTGCAAACACTGATCACTTTGACACACACAGCCCCAAGGGCAGCCCCCAGAGGTTAAATAGTGGTCCTAACCACTCTCACAGTAGTTTTGGAAGGCCGGAGATCGGTTTGGCACCTTCAAGGACTTTGCTCAATATCCATTCCACCCTGGAATGAATTCAAACTGGGATTCGCCCCACCCAGGGACGAATTCTGAATTCGCTCCGGGGTGGGGCGAATTGCAGGTTTGATGGGCAAAAAGTCAAATCTTGACAAATGGCAGCTCAGACCCACCACTCAACGCTTCCTTCATCGCATGGGAGTATGGGTGAGCATTTTCGAGCATTAGAGGCATTTGCAAGGTCAATCATGAAGTCCCAATTCAGGGAGGAATCTCCTTCCCCTTGGGAGGGCATGGCTGCCATGTGGTGCCTTTGCATGCCCATTTCAAGAGACCTCCAAGTCTATAAATTGGTGAGTTTCCTCACCCCAAAATATATAGAGAAGGAGCATTTTAGAGCAACGAAGTGCTGCCATTTTATTTACACGCCTCACACCTTTTGGATTTGCGCCTTTCACATCCTTGATCTCCTTTAGAGGGGAGGTCATTGGGTGACTATTGGAAGGTCAAATATTGGGGGCATTTTGGGAAGACCTAGATGGTTGGATTTTCCCAATTTGACCTCCATCAATGGGAATTTGATGATGCTTATCTGCAAGTTAGTGAGAGCGAAAACGTGATAGCATAATGGCAATTAATCAAAACGAAATGAAATCAAAATTGTAAACTATCTAAACAACATAGAAATCAAATGCAAGAAATGAAAATGATAGAAAGGAAAATATGCTACATGTTCCCAATCATTCCTAAAAAGGGCGATTAGGCCTGCGGTAGTGCGGGGGCACCCAGGCGGGCCGCCCACCGTTTGGGACCTGATTTCGGCACCAATCCACTTGGGATGGGTCCAAAATCCCTTACAAGGTGTTGTTGATAGATTGGGTGGTATTCTATGGCCAAATGTTGGGTTTTGTCTTTTGGAGCTTCCTAGATAGGACATTGGAACAGTACCTTTTCGACGTTTTGTTGCAGGTGAATTCATCCCACCCTAGAATGAATTCAAATTGGCGAGGAATTTCTTGATTGTTCTTTTTGTAGTGCCCTCCTGGTGATATCTTGATACCCCTATCAAATTTTTAGAGCATTTGGATTTATTTTGGTCATAGTTTAATTCATTTTTCTCATTCATTTATCGTAGGCTTGGGGATTGCATGCTTTGTTTCATCCGCAGGTGCTATTGATCATCTTCTATTTCTTTGAACGCAGGATCATAACATCGGAGGAGCAGCAAGGAATCAACATTCGTAGACACAAGCAACGGTGACATTTTGGTCCGCTCATCTTACATGTGGGCACGCGGAAGAAGGAAGGCTATCCATGGATGTAACCAAGAGATGAATCTAACGCTCCTCGCCCCTGAAAAGGGAGGATGCGAATTGTAACCGAGTTGTGAAATACATCAATAAAAATAGAAGGGTTGTTATTTAATTTTGAGTTTCAATTCATGCTTTCTCCATTTCATGCATTTTTACTTCGTAGGATTTGGCGTTAAGCTTAGTTTCAATTTTGCATCGTGCTTGGGAGTTTTTCCTTTTTTGTTTTCGTATCCTTGTGCTTTCAGGGACTACTAATAAATTTTATGGGTAGGTGGAGCTACCTCAATAATTTTTTTTTTTTAATATAGAAAACTCAATAGTTTTATTCTCTTCCACCAGTTTAATGGTGATCCTAACTATTATAATTATAAACCCTTTCTTTATTAAATTGGGAAAACTGTCCGTTATTAGGGGCTTAGGGGCTCAACTGTGGTGACCCATAAAATCTTAATCCACTTTTCTATTGGATATTAATCCCAACTACCATCATAAATATAGACATAAAAATATATATTAGAAAATATGATGTCGTATACAGGCTTAGTCATAGCATTAAATGTATTTACTATTTCCTATTTTATCTAGAAGTATCCTTCACCGTAATAGGATCTTTATTGTTTTTTTTTGGAAATTTCCTTGTGGGAGGTCTCAAATGTCTGAAGAGGATTTTTTTTTATGAAATAGACTATTTAAAAAAAGTAACAAATAATAGAATATCATATTCTCTCTTTAGTTGTAGATCTGTTATTGCCCTATTTTGCGTTTATTTTCTTTGCTTCCACTCTGTTTCTCATTATGTTTGAAAGGTGCAACAATACTTCAAGAGACATCAAACTGGTATCAGAGCAAGGTCATGGAAGTATTTAGTACGATGGAAAGGTGAATTGGTTGTTGCGGCTACAATTGTTGTTTAGAGTCAGCGCCTATGAGGAGGAGAAGTTCATTTGAATTGAAGCCTGTGTGAGTAGTTTGCTGCCCATAGAAAGGCCTGTATAGTCACATGATATCTCGTGGATAGACTGCTCTCATTTCATCCATCCAAGAAAACAAAAAAAAAAGTCTGCAATAAATTGTGTGGAGTCTTTGAAGGATCCGAAGGTATTTGCAAGTGTGTAATAGTTAGCAATGGTAATTTTAGTGGGAGTTCCAAACACAAGCTTGAAAAATCCTCAAACTCCTCAATTCAATGGTAATAACTATTAATATTGATCAATTACAATGAAGGCTTTGTTTTCTTCTCAATATATATGAGATCTTGTGGAGAATGGGTTCCCTGAACCTACAGATGCAGTAGCCTGCAATGCATTAACACAAGCAGAGAAAGAAACATTGAGGGATAATAGGAAGAAGGAATCCAAAGCTCTCTTCTACATATTTCAAGTAGTTCATGAGAGCATTTTCCCAAGGATTGCATCAGCAACAAAGTCTAAACAAGCTTGGGATATTTTGCAGACAACATATCAAGGTATGGAGAAGGTAAAGACAACTAAATTGTAAATGCTAAGAAGGGATTTTGAAACAATATACATGAAAGAGTCTGAATCAGTAGATTCATTATTTAATCAAATCATTGGGCCGGTAAATCAAATCATATATCATGGGAAGAATCTTGAAGATAGGAGAGTGGTTGAAAATATGTTGAGAAGTTTGCCTACAAATTTTGATTCTCTAGTGGTAGCCATAGAGGAAATAAATAATTTGGCATAGTATTCTATTGATGAGCTCCATGCATCTTTAATTTCTCATGAGCACTAGTTAAAAATGTTTGCAAATTATTTATTGGAGCATGCTTTCAAAACATAAGCTACAATTGGTCCTTGTAGAGGAAGAGGTAGATGAAGATCAAATTTTAGAGGTAGAGGAAGGAATTCATTTAGAGGAGGAAGAGGCAGCCCATCAAGCTCAAGTGGAAGAGGCAACAGCCAAAACCCAAGTCAAAATTCAAGCCAAAATCAAGCACAAGGACAAAGGTATGATAAATCATAATTTCAATGTCATTATTGTAAAAAGTATGGGAATTATGCAAATGAATGCAGAAAGAAGCAATATGATCTTAGAAGAAAAAAAGTGATTTCACAAGCAAAAACCAAAACCAGGATAGTATGTTGTTAGCATGTAATGTAGTGCAAGAGAATCAAAAGGATGTATGGCTTTTAGACTCAGGTTGCAACAATCATATATTAGGAAACAAAGAATTATTTTCAAATCTAGATGAGAATGTAAAATTAGATGTTACATTAGGAAATGACAACAAAGTTTTAGTGATTGGGAAAGGAAACATCAATATTCTAACCAAGTAGGAGGAGAAGAAGCATATATCAGAGGGTATTTTGCTCTTGGTTTAAAACATAATTTAATGAGTATTGGTCAACTTATTGAAAAGGGCTATAGAGTGTTTTTCAAAAATAAGGAATCCATAATTCTAGATAAATACCCAAGTAACCGACTTATCATAAGAGTGCAAATGAAAAGTAATAGAATTTTTCCCCTAAGGATAACACATGATTTGATGAACCCACAAGTGGAAGAAAAATTGCAGCAGTCACTCAAACAATTCTTCAAGTTGAAATAAAGGATGAAAATTGGTTATAGAATCTAAGATTTGGGCATCTCAGATATGGAGGTTTAAAACTAATGCATAGGAAAGGAATGATAAAGGGTTTGCCACCCATAAAAAAATCAGGAAGAGTGTGTGAAGTATGCATCTTGGATAAGCAACATAGGGAATCATTTCCAACAGGAAAGTCAATTAGAGCAAAAGCACCTTTGGAGATCATTTACTCATATTTGTGTGGAAAAATGCAAACACCCTCATTTAGTGTAATGAATTACTTCTTGATATTCATATATGATTACACAATAAAAACATGGGTTTACTTTTTAAGACATAAGGATGAAGTATTTGAGTATTTTCGTCAATTCAAGGCTCTTGTTGAGAAGCAAAGTGGATACTATATCAAGGCATTGAGAATGGATAGAGGTGGTGAATATATTTCAAATGAATTTCTAAAGTTTTGCAAGCAACATGGAATTCACAAATATTTTACAGCTAGGTACACCCCTCAACAAAATGGTGTAGCAGAAAGAAAAATAGAACAATCATGGATATGGCTAGAAGCATGTTGAAAGCAAAGAATTTACCAAATGAATATTGGGCAGCAATAGTACAATATGTAATCTATATTATGAAAATATTTCCAACAAAAAGTGTAAGAAATATGATTATGACAGAAGCATGGAGTGGAAGATGTAGACACCAAAACAGCACCAATCCGATTATGTGACTGCAAACACTGATCGCTTTGACAAACACAGCCCCCAGGGCAGCCCTCAGAGGTCAAACAGTGGTCTTAACCACTTTCATAGCAATTTTGTAAGGTCAAGGAGCAATTTGGCACACTTGGGCACTTTGCCCAATATTCGTCTCACCCAGGGACGAATTCAAAATAGAATCCGTCCCACCCCAGACGATTTCCGAATCCGTCCCCGGGTGGGACGAATTCTAAGCTTAACGGGCAAAAGGGCAAATGGTGCCAAGTGGCAGCCTGCAACGGCCGGTTAAGGGCTCCTACCTTGCACGCATGTGTAAGTGGACAGAGGGGCCGTTAGAGGACTGTTACAAGAAGCATTTATCAAAGTTCAAGTCAGTGAAGGACTCCCCTCCCTCATGGGAAGACAAGACCGCCACATGGCGCCCATGGTCAACACTTGGCTTTTGTGCTTCCCTCCCAAAAGAGACCCCTTGGGTCTATAAAAGGTGGGAATTTTCTCACCCAAAATATGCAGGTGGAAGGAGTGTTCAAGCAACGAAGTGCTACCGAATCGAAGACTCATTTGCATCCCCCTTTGTTCACCTTCCTACATCCATCAATCTCTTTTGCAAGGGAGGTTGTTGGGTGGCCTTTGGAAGCTCGAACCTTACTCAAATCCGACGCATGGACATCCGAACCCACCAATCCGCCGACCCCCCAATCCTAAAAGGTTTTGGGCCCATCCTTGGTGGATTGGCTCCAAAATCGAGGGCCAACGTGGGAGGCCCACTTGGGTACCCCCGCACCCCCAAATTCTAATTTCAGTTTTTGAGCACTTTAGATTAATTTTTAGATTGCATTCTGTTACTAGGTCCTGATTAGTCTATAATTGCAATTTTGTAGCTTTTGGTCATAGTTTAGGGTGTTTTGTATTGCTTTATCGTTTCGCTAACTTGCAGGTGTCAAGGTTAAATTCCCGAGGGAGGAGGCCAAATTGGGAAAATCCGACCATCTGGGTCGTCCCAAAATGGCCCCAATTACCTAACCCCCTATTTGGCAGGAGTTTTGCAGGTCCCGAGATCCGACATTGGAGCAAAGCAGTCGATTTCTCCTATTCGAAGAATTCGTCCCACCCAGGGACGACCATTACTAATCTCGTCCCGCCTGTGGACGAATTCCAGTTTAAGGTGAATTGGCCAGCCGCCTGCAGAGTGGGCCTTCTGGTGACTGTTCTTACCTTCTGTCAGATTTTGAAGCAATTTGGATTCACTGTTTTCATGGTTTCAGGCAAATATTCGTATGCATATTTTGTTAGTTTTAGAGAGAGAATGATTTTCATTTGCAAAAGTGCTACTAACGTCTTGATCATTTCTTTGTTTGCAGGAGAAGCAAGCAGAGGCGAAGAACCCATCAACATCACGACGGCATCATCTTAGCCCGCCCAAAGGCAATCGTGGGCACGCGGAAGGAGGAACCATTCAACGATTGTAATCAAACCTTATTTGCGCTCCTAGCCCCCGAAAAGGGAGGAGGCATTATTGTAACAGAGATCGAAAGAAATTAATGAAAGGGCTGTTTTTCTTTATCTGATTGCGTCTCTTACAACATGTCTCTTTTCGTTTCATGCAATGTACATTCCTAGGACTTAAGCGTGATTAATTTTGAATGCAATTGCACTTGGTGTTTCTTTTGACCGGAATCTCGTGCTTTCATGGCGATCACGTGGGACCCCGTTCCTCGGTTTTGAAATCACATAAAACTAATCAAAGTTTTGTGTTTGTGCTTGACAGTACACTTTTTTTGTTGCAGATCGCTATTCGTCTCCGACAGGGACGAATCCTTTCTCGCAATTGTCCGACCTCGAGACGAATTCAAATTCGCCTCTAGGTGGGACGAATCTGTTCGCAATCTGCCTCCCGAGGGACGAATTCCCCGTCTCACGGATTTTCAGAGCAGAAATTCGGAGATAACGGAGCAGCAGAGAAGAGGTAGGGATTTTCATGATCTCTCGTTATAATTTTCTGTTTCGTTTCGTTTCTGCTTCGTTAATTGTTTTCATTTAATCTTGCATTGCATTAGGAAAAGTCATGTATGCTAGTTTCATTTTATTGGATAAAACGAATCCCACACACATCACGAGACAACTTTAAACCAAGGAGCTGGTCTTAAGACCCCAGCCCTTGATCAAGACCATTGGTGGATTTAATCACCGCCTTGGCTTGATTTGCATCCATTTCCCGATTGTCAACTGTTGTTAGGCGTAAATCCTGACGAAGACAGACCGAGCGTAGCTGGGGTGATTCCCATGCGCGCGAGGATAAGTTTTCTATGGTAGGTGTCATTAACAGGACAATCCCTCTTCCGTACCGCCTATGTACCACGTACCTTCTGCTCTCACGTACCTATAGTCTCCCTCTCGTAAGGGCGGGTATATAGAGAGGTTGGTATATCGTCCTGGCTGGTATATTGAAGGGGCGACCTTTTGGAGTTATAAGAGCCTACATGATGCATTTAAACGTTCTACAAAACTTACAAAAACAAAACAAAACATCAAAATGCACTAAACCAGTTTAGGGCACACCAAGAATCCTTAAAAGAGATAATCACGGTCTTGTGAATGTGTGTGTTTAATTCTGCTTAGAGTAGACAAAAAAAAAAAAGAGAAAATCATAAAACGAGATAAAAACTTATTTAGATAGCATAGAAGCACCGCAATGGTGTACACCCGTAGTCAAGCCCAATCAAGGGCGTAAGCTCCGAGAGGTACACAAAAAGGTGTGCACAAGTTGCCTTCACTTCAGTCCCGAGGATTTGGTTATACCGCCTTATCGGTCTAACCTACAAAAGAATCCAATTCGGGTATTCCTATTCAAAGCAGCCCCTTTCGGGAAGATGCCTTACATGTAGACCTTGACATAAATAGAGAATCACCTCTTGAAGGTAGGCATGAGTGGCCACCGCGCAATGAAGCGCTAAACAGGCACACTGTCCATTTAGAGGGGCAACATGGATATGGCGTCCCTTCTTTACCTATCATCAGAATAGAAAGACCACATCCGGAGCGCAGGGCTCCTTACATAGGGCGACCTAACTCCGCCCATCCCATTTACACTCATGAAAGGGAGTATGAGGAAAACCATCACATTCCTCGAGAGCAACAAACAATGCGGGAACCTTGCATTTCCGCACCAGCAGGATATCATGATCACCCCTTGAGGCCAGAACCTCGAGCACATACCACCTACCTCGACAGAGGGAAGCGACCCATTGAAACCTTAGAGCATCAAAATCAAGGTAGACCCATAGGAGGAACATTTGAACCTCCCGAACAAAATAGGGTAGAACAAATTGATCCGACTGTCGCCAGATATACCACCCGTCAAGCCCAAATCATGCGGCTTAAACAAAGTCAACAAGAGATAGAGTATCAATACCGCTTGGATAAAGAACGCATGCAACGCGAAGCGGATGAGTTACGCTATGAAATACCTGAGAGGGGGCCAACCCCTCGCATCCAAAGAGCCGAATAGTATGAGAGGCGTAATCCATTGGCGCAAGACAGTCTCCACGACCTCGTCAAACTCGCCTCCAAGACCCCATAGATTTGAAAGGGAGGCAACTCCCCGAAACAATGATGGGTACCTTCAAGGAAGAACTTGATCAGGGTCATAGGTTTCGCCCCGAGACTCCTCAAGAATTTTACGAGGAGTATGAACCGTAAGAGGAGTATATCGAAACTCCCCATCAAGGCAGGAAGGATGCCATTCGGCCACCCCTCCATAGGCCTCCAGCCACCGTAACTTGCAACAAGAGCGAACAAGAGAGGAAGAAATAAAATCTTCCGATGCATACCAAGCGCTATTGGAGCGTTTAGAGTCGGTGGAGACAAAAGTTGCTGGGCATCAAAAACCCACATTACGTCTACTCCGCAATAATCCGGTGCATCCCTCTGCCTACACCTCTCTACCCCGAACACTTTAAGTTGCCTCAATTGGCGCTTTTAAAGGTGAAGAGGACGCACAGGAACATGTTACACGGTTTCTAAGCCAATGCTTCGGCATTCAAGATAATGACGCGTTATTGCTTAGAACATTCATAACCACATTCGCAGGCCCCGCCTCGGATTGGTTCACACAGCTGCCCAAACACAAAGATAAGCAATTTAGATCACCTAGTAGATGCGTTTCTTGAACGCTTCGCCTTCAACACAAGGAAGAAGGCATCACTTAGTGATCTTGCTAGCCTTAAACAATTTGAGGAGGAAACAATGGCAGCGTACGGGAACCGATGGAGAGCTTTGCTTTCTAAGTTACCCTACCGTCCTCCCATGTCGGACCTCACGCAAATGTTCGCGAAAAGTTGTTTAAAATCAATCTCGGTCTATTGTTGTCGCGACAATACGACACTTAGAAGAAGCTTTGGCGCAAGCCGGAGTCATAGAAGAGATTAAGATAGGCGAAGGCGCAATTGCCAAGCCTAAGAAGAAAGAGTGGAATAAAACCACTAAAACCGGGACAACGCAACCACAACACGCCGCAGTCAACCAAGTTGCGATAAATGTCCCAAGTCGTGCAAGAAACGCAGCCTCAAAAGGCTAACTACTGTGCAAAGGCCTCCCGCTACGAAAGAGATAACAGGAGACAAGAACAAGATGCAGCGCCGCCCTAGGCGACAATTCACCCCGTATGCGGAGTCTAGGGACTCCTTATTTGACCGCTTGTCGGCCGGCGAATCTAGTTACTCGCCGTAAATCCAAAATTTTGACCCTAGCGTTCCTAAGCCTAAGGGGTATAGGGAGGAATTGTATTGCAGATTTCATAGATGCAGAGGACATGACCTAAATGGGTGCCAAAAATTCAAAGAACTAGTCCAGGATTTGATCGACAATCGAACATTGGTCGTGGACAACCCCATCGCACCTAACAACCAACAAATGGGGGTATTCAAGGACCCCTTGCCTGCCCACGAGGCGCAGACAAAACCGCTCCAAATAAACGAGGTGCGACAAGATCTTCCCGCACAAGGATTTGTGGGAATGATTAGCATTGTAACAAGGAACAGAAAATACCCAGCAGTTGCCCCCGAGGTACCTGCGAGGGAAGTTCCGTCGACATCGCAGCCTCAACAACGCCCGATGCAGGCTCTCCGCCTAGACCTGAGGTCACGATACGAACCAAACTCACGCAGAGTTTGCGGACCACGTCAGCTAGGCTGTCCATCTACAAGCTTATTCAACAATCACTCCACATAGAGAAGCTCTTATGGACATCTTAAAAGCCATTGAAGTACAACCCCACGAAGCTAATTCTTTCAACGCTTTCGTGGGACATGTGAAACAATGTACGGAGCCCGTCATCACATTCAAAGAAAATGAGGTCAAAACAATATCGAATGACATGCCGGATCCACCCCCGCATGTTATCGCACGGGTCAATGGGATCCCGTACAAGAGAGTGCCGATAGATACTGGCTCATCCAGTAACATTATAACCACCGCTGCGTTAAAGCATTTAAAACTCGCCACCTCTCACATCACAGCCTTCCACGTACACACTGCGAGCTTTTAACGATGCAATTTGCTCGACAACGGCACGGTTGTTCTCGCCTATACAGTAGGGACAAAAGTCAATACCCACACTATGCCATGTGTTGGAAGGCGAAATGGCTTATAACATACCGCTGGGCAGGCCTTGGATCGTGGACATGAAGTGTGTCCCCTCGATCGCACACCGGTGCTTGAAGTATGCCTATGAAGGGCAAATACATGTAGTCCCAATGGACTTAGAGCCCTTCAAGTATTGCAATGCGGTACAATTCATACCTCAATCGACCCTACCATCAACGCATTTGGATTTTCAATTAAATCCATCTAAACAGGGTCCGATACCGCAGGCACAACTGGTGGCCAATAAGGTAAAATCCCAGCCAGGTGAGATGTCATCATTGGCTCCTTCATCATCAGCGCCACCTATCGTGGGCCCAACAGAAGGACAAGGGAAAGCAAATCATGGAGGAGGTTAAGCCTCTAGAAGAGGGGTTGCCCACGATCTCAACAATATCAACAGAGGAAGCGCCCAACGCAACGGAAACCAAGATTCCTGAACAACCAAACATGGAATGGACTCGAGAAGGACTACCGCTTCCTCCTACCCAATCATCAACAATCATCGTTGAGATGGCCAAGACAGGCCCGGGAGAGTACATAGTGCAAAATGTTGTGGCAACCCCCACACTCGGAGTCAAGATAAGACATGGGAAGACCTCGCCTCCCCATTGGAACAATCGTCCCTTTAGGCTACCCACCGAACCAAACGAATTTTGTGTATGGGGGCCTTGATCATGGTTCTCAACCATGCGAACAAAAGGAAACAGATGAAGAACCTTTTGTCGAAAACATCAATTATCCGTCGAACCCGTAATTTGCCCTAAAATATCTCGAACAATGCAATTGGCATGGGTATGGGCTAGGCAGATACGAGCAAGGGATGCGGATCCTTTGTCAACCAAGATATCGATGCCATACGACAAGTCGGGGGTAGGGTTCAACCATCCCCGACCATTAGACATCTTGGTTGAAAACATGCAAGGCCTAGAAATAGGCAACAGGGGGGATTGGCACAAGACCCATACGCCAATCCAAACACAGAATACACATTGGGGGATTATCTCCCATGGTCTACAAACACCCCTGGTAACAACAATAATCCCTCTCCTTTGCTAGAGAGAGGTGAAAGTTCAGAGAGCAGTCCTCGAAAAGAACAACAACGGCTTCCAGATATTTTTTTGAAACTGTTCCCCTTAGAGGTTCCAGACGAAATAACGCAGTCTCAAAAGAATCAGGTCCCTCCACTAAGAGTGGAACAACCGCAATGGGATCAGATTAATTCACCGGAACAAGAAGAGTCCTCAATGTCGGAAGCAACAGATGCCGAAGAGGATGAACAATTTTGGATCTATGAAAGCGATTCGAAGACGAGACTGAGATGGACTATCTCGTACATGCGCGACGACATCACCACGCTCTAACCCATGAAGATCTAATGGGACAAATGGGTATACGGTTGGGACATGAATGGCACTTAGACCCAACGAGGTGGGACCAAGTGCTAGGCCTATGGCTCCAAATTCAAGTTGAGCATCGTCCACCTCAAGATCCCATCAGACAACAGCACCAAGGGAAGACCCCGCCTTCCTTTCCGCACTTAGAGACGAATTTGCACCTAGAGAGGATCCATTCGTGCCTCGCTCCCGTAGAGCCGCACCCGTAATATAGGGAACATCTGAAAGAATCAAGTCGTCACACCCGTGGTTCTGGAGACCAAATTCATTCCATCCACATGATCTCCATTGATTTGACCACACCCATCCGCAATCCGACCGATCCATCACGGTCATTACATCTAAACACGGATGCCATTGACTGGGATCGCGTCAACTCACCATTGTCACCATCAGAGTACTGGCCTTTCGGTAAAATGCTTCATTTTACCCCAAGGACAACTCAAGATATTTTTCAAGCTGAAGAGGGACCCAAAGTCCCCAACGCAGATCTTAACTCACTCGATGATATCCATTTAATCCCAACTCCACATCGCTTGGAGGACGGATCTCACATGTCGGCCGAAGAGACGACCGACGAGACATCGGCATTGCATCCAATGAATCCACGGATTCTCAAGCTGGGGGTAAGCCTTTCCCCCGAAGAGCAAGCCGATTACATTGCCCTTCTTAAAGAAAAGAAGGAGGTTTTTGCATGGTCATACAAAGATATGCCAGGACTAGACCCGCAGCTAGTCATGCACAATTTAACGCTTGATCCGAAAATCAAGCCAGTAAAGCAAAACTAAGAAAGATGCACCCAACAATGGCCTTTGATGGTCAAAGACGAATTACAAAAGTCGTTGGATGCACAATTTGTCATCTCGTGGATTATCCGCCATGGTTGTCCAACATGGTTCCCGTCAAGAAGCCCGATGGGAGGATTCGGATATGCACCGACTTTCGAGACTTAAACAAAGCGAGTCCTAAGGATGATTTCCCTTGCCAAGCATCGACGCATTGGTAGACGCTACAGCAGGTCACGAAATGCTCTCCCTAATGGACGGTTTCTCAGATACAATCAAATTCGTATCAATCCCGAAGACCAACTCAAAACGGCATTCACAACGCCTTGGGGGACATTTTGTTATAAGGTCATGCCTTTTGGCCTTAAAAACGCCGGCGCTACATACCAACGTGCTATGACGTATATCTTCCACGATTACATGCACAAAACTTTGGAAGATTACATGGATGATTTGTTAGCCAAGTCTAAATTGCGCTCAGATCATCTCGTGACTTAAGCAAGATCCTCGATCGCCTCATAGAGCATAAGGTCGATCGAATCCCAAGAAGTGCGTGTTCGGCGTCACATCTGGAAAACTCTTGGGTTTTATAGTCTCCAAAAGAGGCATCGAAGTGGACCCAAACAAAGTCAAGGCAATCCTTGAAATGGCTCCCCCAACCACTATCAAGCAGCTCGTAAGTCTACAAGGAAAGGTCGCGTCGATTAAACGCTTCATAGCGCAATTATCTGACAAATGCCGACCAATGAACAAATTATTGCACAAAGGGGTCACATTTCATTGGGATGACGAGTGCCACCACCTTTGATCGAAATCAAACAATACTTGGCTTCGCCGCCGGATTGGCACCGCCTAGACCAGGTGTGCCGTTCTACTTATACATCTCGCCCATCGAGGTGGCACCGGGCGTAATGCTAGCCCTAAGAATGAACTTCACAAAGACAATAGGCTACTTACTATCTTAGCCGCACCCCGGTCGGCTACGAACTTAACTATGCATACGTTGAGAAACTCGCTATGCTGGTGTTTGCCACCAAAAGGCTACGCCACTATATGCTGAGCAACACGACGTATGTTGTGTCTAAGGAGAATCCATTGCGATACATGATGAGTCGTACTTATCATAGTAGCCGCACGGCGAAATGGATCATGTTGTTGACGGAATTTGACATTGAGTTTATTGGACAAAAATCTATAAAAGGACAAGTCATAGCCGATCAACTAGCAGAGGCTCCTCTTGAAGACGATCAGCCTCCGGTCATAGAACTACCCGATGATGAGGTCTTCCATGTCTCGTAATCGCCAGATTCGAAGAGCCCGAGTCTCGAGCCGACATAACCTTATTTTTCGATGGTTCTAAATGCGAGCAAGGTGGTGGCGCAGAATTGTATTCTTCACACCGCAGGGCGCTCCAATGCCCCCGTCATTTAAATTAAACTTCCAAGCACCAACAACAATGCGGAATATGAAGCCTTGCTCCTAGGTCTTCAGACAAAGAATCGCCATGAACATCAAAAGACCGAACATCTTTGGCGATTCGCCGTTAATCGTCAATCAAGTCAAAGGGGTATATCAATGCAAATGCCCAGATCTCAAGGCCTATAAAGCCCTCGTGGATAAATTCTTGGCAAAATTTGAGTGGTATGACATCGAGGCACTCCCTCGATCATCGAATCGTTTTGCGGACACAATGGCCTCCTTGGGGTCACTAATCCCGCAAGACCTTTCCGGTGATATAACAACCATTCAAGTCAAAACCTTATCGCAACCCGCGATGGAGCGCGCAAGCTCAGACTTGACGCCAGGAATCCACATGATCCAGATCGAACCATCTTCGGATAAGTTCTTTCGAATCCGAGACTATTTGAAACACGCCAACTGGGGGTCTTTGTTCTCCCCCATTCCCATTAATAGCAACACAACGCTATTTTTACAAGTTTTATCCCAATCAGCATTTGTTAGGGAAGAACTCCAAAAGGGATTGGCTGTTCAAACTGTCGAGGTATCTGATCAACAGAACTGGTATTTACCCATAAGAGATTACCTCAAGTTAGGTAATCTACCCCTTGGATTGACGCAAGCCGCAAAACGAACATTCAAAAGAAAGCGGCAAAATATGTCTTGATAGGAGACATTTTGTATCGTCGCAGCTACGACGGAATTCTTCTTCGTTGCTTGGACCAGCAAGAGTCCACTTGGGAAGTCACCCAAGTGCATGATGGTACATGTGGCGGCCACTTTAGTGGTATGGCCATTGCAAAGTGCATTCTTCACATGGGCTATTATTGGCCATCTTTAGAGCGAGATTGCCGCGCGTATGTCAAGAGGTGTGTGAAATGTCAACATCATGCCAATCTGATGCACGCACCTTCCCATGCCCTACGTACACCACCGCTTGGCCATTTTCGTAGTGGGGCCTCGATCTAATTGGAAAGATCTCCCCGCATCGTCAGAGCCGTCACACGTTTATCATAACGGCCACATAATATTTTACCAAATGGGTGGAAGCAATTCCGTTAACCTCTACGATGAGGACCCCGCATTGCGGAGTTCATTTTGCATTACATCATATGTCGTTTTGGTATTCCATCCAAAATAATCTCGGATAATGGGCCATCATTCAAGAACAAAGACGTGCGTGCTTTAACCACAAAGTACAAAATTCAGCACAACTTTTCAACACCATATTATCCGCAAGCAAATGGGCAAGCAGAGGCGTCAAACAAAACGCTAGTCGCCATCCTTAAAAAGACCGTCGCAGATACCATAAGGATTGGCACATACAAATCCCACTTGCCCTTTGGGCCTATCGCACTAGCATTCGGACGCCCACCGGGGCAACTCCGTTTTCACTAGTGTATGGCTCAGAGGCAGTAATGCCTCTCGAGTTGGAAATTCCTTCCCTCCGCATATCAATGCAGGAATTCATCGATGATGACACTGCGCGGCAGGCCCGGTTAGACCAGCTTACGTTGCTTGATGAAAGACGCATTAATGCTCTCGAGCACTTACGTATCTATCAAGAGCGGCTTAAGAGAGCTTACAACATGAAAGTTCACCTAAGAGAATTTCGGGTTGGTGATCTGGTTCTGAAGGAAAACCAACAAAACTCTAATTTGCCGTCCCATATGAGGGACAAATTTGTGGCAAATTGGTTAGGTCCGTATGTCATTGATAGCAAAATAGGACCAGGAACGTACAGGCTAGCTTCTCTTGACGGTATCAAGGAAACGAAACCCTTGAATATCAGTCATTTACGACCATTTCATATCTAAGACAACCATGTACCAAAAAAAAAAAAAAAAAAAATTCAACAAAAACAAACAAACAAAAAGCTCCAAGGATTATCGCAATCTCTTGGTCAACCCAAAAGCTCCAAGGATTATCGCAATCTCTTGGTCAACCCAAAAAGCTCCAAGGATTATCGCAATCTCTTGGTCAACCCAAAAAGCTCCAAGGATTATCGCAATCTCTTGGTCAACCCAAAAAGCTCCAAGGATTATCGCAATCTCTTGGTCAACACAAAAAGCTCCAAGGATTATCGCAATCTCTTGGTCACCTAAAAAGCTCCAAGGATTATCGCAATCTCTTGGTCAATACAAAAAGCTCCAAGGATTATCGCAATCTCTTGGTCAACCCAAAAGCTCCAAGGATTATCGCAATCTCTTGGTCAAACAATCAAGAAATTCAACAAAAACAAAACAACAAAAATCATCAAAAAAAAAAGATTTGCATCTCAATTCTAGGCATACTCGAATTCATCAAAACCAACAAAAACACCATGCATAAATTTTACCACACTACAGTGGTCCTGGGAATGTACTAGGAGTTTCAGAATTCACCATCATTTTCCTCTTTAGCCATGTAGTGTACCAAGTCGAACGGATTTTATAAAGGTAGAGTCATACTCGAAATACACCTTGTTACGTAACATCCCAACACAAATTAAAACACTAAAATTCCCAAAATCGTGTGAACGAAAGATGAAACCCGCAAAATAACTAGGTCACCACAAGCGAAACGGTTATCTTGCTCATCCCCCGTGCGAATGACCCCTAGAATGCTGAGAGTTGGCAAAAGGACAAGCTTCCTCCCTACCCAATTCCCTAAGAATCCCAAAAGTTCTCAATAGCTGCAAAACACAAAAATTTGCAAAATGTCAAAACTCAAAAATTTGACAAAATATAGTGCACACATCAAAAGGCACAAACAACAGTGATTTTCGTCACTCCATATCCCCAATCCCTTGCTCAAAAGAAAAATCAATAAAAATAAACAGTGATCTTATCACTACAAAAGAGCAAGTATCCCAATACAATTGAAAAAAGAAGGGAGTTGACCTTGAATCCTCGGAACTCTCAAGATTCTCGTAGGTCATAAGGCAAGCTTCAATACCAACTCGGTAATGTATAAACCTCCCGCATGACGATATATCCGTCACATTAACTTGTGTACAGATCAATGTTTGCATGTGGATGAGCTAGCTTATGGCAGCCTGGATTACAACGCAGATTAATCTTAGTACATACAACAAAGGAATTCGTGGAGCTAATTAGGTGATCCTCAGTATAAGTTTGGTTGAAAGCCCATCTGGCACTGGCGGTATCCTAACAAATACCACTAAATGAACTCAATTGCACACACAGGGATGTGAAATAGCTCGGTCAAAAACAAGTTTGATTCATACCTTGTTCAAAAGTCTTGTAAGACAAAGTACAGTCATGGATAGTGAGTTAAAACTGTCTGAATCTCAGAAAATCTTACACTCATCCCGAAACCATCTCGCTCTACTTATCATTCTTATGATACCATCGGAAAATACAAAAATAGAAAGAAAAACCAGATAAATAAAAATAGCATTCATCCATTTTGCATATCACATAGGCATCTAAAACAATTCAATTCATCTGCATCCATCAAACAAATAAACATGCATAACAAAAATCAATCACATCATCACATGTACAAATCCAAAAATAAAACCGGTATATATATATATATCGTCAAAAAAGATGCCCGCAGGCTACAAAACAGGTCCTTAGACCCCGCAATCATATCCAAAACCCAACCTAAGACGTCGGCCACCATGATCACGCAGGATCGGTGCGACGGGAACTACCCCCCGTGGTGTGGGTCCTACGGGACCCCGCAGGGCGACCACTGCTAGCCTCCGCATCATGCCTACTACCACCCCCCTCATCCAACCGCCGCGGCGAGATGATGCCGATCGCTCGCCGACTATCCCTCGTCCGTCGAGAAGATCTGCTGATAGAAGGCTCAGGGAGCCGCCCGCCAAGGCGGATGACCTCCCTCTCCAAGTCTATCCGGTATAGACACCACTCTGCCTCCCGTCGATGATAGATAGACAAGGCATCATCGCGTCGCGCCAAAACGCTATCCCGCTCTGCCAACTGAACCCGCAGAAGATCCCTCTCTAGATCTCGCATCCGTAGTAGCTCTGTAAGCCGCACAATCTCATCGCCTACATCCGACCCCACCCCCTCCGTATCTGTCGGACGCATAGGACTCCCGGGAGCGTAGCTCGCCTGTGCTCCAACCGCTCCTCCACATCCCGCATGTCCGGCTGCTCCGGAACACCCAAGTCCACATCCGCCATGTCCGCATCATCCAACGGCCCTCCCCAATCACCCCCGTCGCCTCAAAGATCCTCCACCGCCGCCTCCGCACCTCCCGGAGGACCCTCACCTCTCCACGACCGCAAAACCCACCACGAGTCATACTCTGGTAGTACCTACGTCATCCACATCCAACACCTCAATAACAAAGATCCGACTCCTCGCCCAATGGCACGAGGACAGGTGGCTCCAGATCCCTCTCATCTCCCCGACGCCGATAGCCTACGGGTTCACCAGGCAACCCCTGGCGCACCCCAAACTGTCGTGTAACCCGACGGTACGGAAAGAACTCATGCTCCGTCCCGTGCCGCCCAGTCAACCATCGCTCCCTCCGTACCCGTCGGAGCCACTCTCCACCTCAAGCCAGCCGGGACAGCCCCGATAGGGACGCCAAAACACCTCCCCGGAGTGAGCCGTGAAAAGGCATCAATGTAGTGCTCAACCGCACCCGCCCATCGCCGACTCCGCCTCGCTCCGCGGACCGTCGCCACAACGCCGCATAACCAATCTCATCATCCTCCATCGCCACCCGAGTCGTCCATCGGTAACCCGCAGGCCTCTCACCGCCTATGTGCCGCCAACCCCAAAGACCGCAACAAAAAGCTACAATCGACACCCTTCCGCTGCCGACAACGGACCCCGTACAGCTCCCCGTAAAGCCGCGCCAACAAAGTCCGTCCCCATCTCGAGGATCAACGGTGCCTCTACCGGCACTCGCCAACCGCCACACCAAATCCAAGCAGGTTCCACGGAACCTCGCGCCCGACGAATCGGGGAGAAGAATGTTAGAAATGAGGCCCATCGAGAATGCGTGCCTCACTCCTAACACCCCCTCTCCTTCCACCCCAACCAAAATCCCGCCACTGCAATCCACCTCGGCTGTCTCCACCGGGTCCGCTACACCGCCCCCCATGCCCAAAACATCTCGTGAGTATAGCACCGCTGATCGAACGGAGATGTCCTAATAGGCGGACCATCTATCGGAATCCGAAGCAACCGATAGACGTCCTCAAGAGTCACAAATCCCCCGTCGGGAGATGGAAAGTATTGGTCCTCGGATCCCAAAGCTTGATCGGGGCCGCGATAGGCCTGATCCGAAACCACAGCTCCAGCCGAGCCACCCGCTTGAGCCCAAGGGCATCAAGCCATTCCCCGTCATCACCAAGGCCAACCGCGCTCAGAAGGCAAGGGTACACGGTACCGGCTCCTAACAACCTCCAAAAAAAAAAAAATAATAATAAATAAATAAAAATAAAATTTTCAATTCTAAGGTTTCTAACCTTAGTTTTTAAACAAAAAACATTACAAAAAAATTCTTAAAGTTTTGAAAAGCGCAACACAAAAACAATGCATTCAGTTAAAGCAAAATAAGCCCTAGGGTCACTTACAGACTCCGCCTCGGCTCCGCCGTCGAACCTTTGTGCACTCATGATGGCAGAGAGAATTCCAGAGCGCTTCGCTTCGCATTACTTCCTCCTCCCGCAGCTCCAAAATCGCAAGAAAAAATGACACAAATGAGCCCAAAATCAAGTTTTGGCCCTTAAATAGGCTTTGCACCGGAATTCGTCCTGACTGGGACGAGCGCTCTGATTAGCGCTCGTCCCACCCAGGGACGAATTTCATGGAATTCGTCCCACCCAGGGACGAATTCAGGGCAAAGACAAAAAAATTAAGAAAAATGACTAAAAATGCACTAAAAGACAATAAACCGCTCGACAGATTGCAAATGCAACTGACAACATGGGCATACAAAATCGACATCGGGGTCACAAATTATCAATATCCTACTCCCTAAGAAGGCTACCATAGCCGGACCGCTCCAAGGGAAGACAGATTTTGAAAATTTAATCCCCAAAATAATGTCACAAAAACAACAAAAACAATACAAAATTTAACAAAAACACAACAAAAGCATTGCTGTGCATAAGTGCTCATGCACTTAACCTCTAGGCAAAGAAAATCGATGTCGAGGTCCAAATTATCGCTCTCCTAGTTCCCCAAGAAGGCTATCATAGCCGGACCGCTCCACGGGAAATAGGTTTTCGACGATTTCACCCTCATTATGACGTCACCAAAAGGGCTAACACCCACCAAAAATAGGTCCATATGTTGGAAAAATTGCACACGCTTAACGGTAAACCCTCTAAAGGCAAACCTTGCACAAGTCATCTTGGGTCAAGCGACTCGCCGCTTCTCTCACGAAGGTCATTCCCTCATCGATTCGTCGCTTGAGGGGGTAGTCACACTTAGTCACCAACCAACAATCACACACCCAATTAAGGAAAACGACATGCATTCAAAGAATCATTGACAAAGACAATCACGCTCCCGCTTGGGGCAAGAAACAAGCAACAATCAAATCAATCAAACACTTGGCATTTCGTGAATCATGAACACAAGGTTCCCCCGAGGATAAAAACGCCCTTCACTTGTTCATGACCGATCAATGTCCAAGTTCAAGTCACACCTCACCAAAACAAAGTTAATACTTGAAATCAAATTCCTTAGCTCGTCGAAGCAAGGATTCAAGAATGCATGCCCTTTCCATACTTGGGGCATCAAAAGTTGGTTAGGTTACCAAGAAACCCTAATCATTAGTGCTTTGGTTATCTATTTTTGCTCAAGATCGCGTCACCCGCAGCGCTTCCCAAAAAGGGGCATCCGTAGACACCAAAACAGCACCAATCCGATTATGTGACCGCAAACACCGATCGCTTTGACAAACACAGCCCCCTGTGGCAGCCCTCGTAGGTCAAACAAATGGTCTTAACCACTTTCATAGCAATTTTGTAAGGTCAAGGAGCAATTTGGCACACTTGGGCACTTTGCCCAGCATTCGCCTCACCCAGGGACGAATTCAAAATAGAATCCGTCCCACCCCAGATCGACTTCGAATCCGTCCCCGGGTGGGACGAATTCTAAGCTTAACGGGCAAAAGGGCAAATGGTGCCAAGTGGCAGCCCATAACAGTCAGTTAAGGGCTCCTACCTTGCACGCATGTGTAAGTGGACAGAGGGGCCATTAGAGGACTGTTACAAGAAGCATTTATCAAATTTCAAGTCGTTGAAGGACTCCCTCCCTCATGGGAAGACAAGACCGCCACATGGCGCCCATGGTCAACACTTGGCTTTTGTGCTTCCCTCCCAAAAGAGACCCCTTGGGTCTATAAAAGGTGGGAATTTTCTCACCCAAAATATGCAGGTGGAAGGAGTGTTCAAGCAACGAAGTGCAGCCGAATCGAAGACTCATTTGCATCCCCCTTTGTTCACCTTCCTACATCCATCAATCTCTTTTGCAAGGGAGGTTGTTGGGTGGCCTTTGGAAGCTCGAACCTTACTCAAATTCGACGCATGGACATCCGAACCTACCAATTCGCCGACCCCACAATCCTAAAAGGTTTTGGGCCCATCCTTGGTGGATTGGCTCCAAAATCGAGGGCCAACGGTGGGAGGCCCACTTGGGCACCCCCGCACCCCCAAATTCTAATTTCAGTTTTTGAGCACTTTAGATTAATTTTTAGATTGCATTCTGTGTTACTAGGTCCGATTAGTCTATAATTGCAATTTTGTAGCTTTTGGTCATAGTTTAGGGTGTTTTGTATTGCTTTATCGTTTCGCTAACTTGCAGGTGTCAAGGTTAAATTCCCGAGGGAGGAGGCCAAATTGGGAAAATCCGACCATCTGGGTCGTCCCAAAATGGCCCCAATTACCTAACCCCCCGTTTGCAGGAGTTTTGCAGGTCCCGAGATCCGACATTGGAGCAGCAGCAGGTCGATTTCTCCTATTCAGAAGAATTCGTCCCACCCAGGGACGAATTACGTCGAATTCGTCCCGCCTGTGGACGAATTCCAGCTTAAGGTGAATTGGCCACCGCCTCGATGGCCGTGGCCTTCTCGGTGACTCGTTCTTACCTTCCGTCGATTTTTGAAGCAATTTGGATTCACCGTTTTCATGGTTTCAGCAAATATTCGTATGCATATTTTGTTAGTTTTAGAGAGAGAATGATTTTCATTTGCAACAGTGCTACTAACGTCTTGATCATTTCTTTGTTTGCAGGAGAAGCAGCAGAGGCGAAGAACCCATCAACATCAGCGGCGGCATCATCTTAGCCCGCCCAGGGCAATCGTGGGCACGCGGAAGGAGGAACCATTCAACGATTGTAATCAAACCTTATTTGCGCTCCTAGCCCCCGAAAAGGGAGGAGGCATTATTGTAACAGAGATCGAAAGAAATTAATGAAAGGGCTGTTTTTCTTTATCTGATTGCGTCTCTTACAACATGTCTCTTTTCGTTTCATGCAATGTACATTCCTAGGACTTAAGCGTGATTAATTTTGAATGCAATTGCACTTGGTGTTTCTTTTGACCGGAATCTCGTGCTTTCAGAAGAAAGCATAGTGTTTCTCACATGAGAGTATTTGGATGTGTGGCCTATGCACATGTCCCAAAAGAGTTGAGAAATAAATTGGACATAAAAGGAGAAAGATGCATATTTGTGGGATATAGTGAAGATTCCAAGGCATATAAATTATTCAATCCAATAACCAAGAAAATCATAATCATCAGAGATGTGCATTTTATAGAAGAGGAAGCATGGGATGTAAGTTTGGAGAAAACAATTAATGATATTGCAATATCACCACAAGAAGATAAAGAAGATATAGTAACAATAAATACTCCTCAAATTGTTACTCCTCCCACACCCATTCAAGCTCAACAAAGTGGTCCACAAGTGACACCTTCACCAAGCACAAGGATAGCCTCATGAATTCAAGCAAGAACTCCTCCCAATGCACATCAAACACCAACAATAGGCCCATCTACAAGTCCAACTTCAAGTGACACATCAATCCAACTTTGGCAAGTTTAAGGAGACAAAAATTCAAAAGTTTAAATGATATTTATCAGCAAGAAGAAGATGAAAACAATGCAGGTCAGAATTCTCTCTTTACTTTATATGCACCTATAGATGATCCAATTCACTTTGAAGATGCAATTAAAGAAGAAAAGTGGATAGAAGCCATGGATGAAGAAATAGAAGCCATAGAAAATAATTTTACATGGGAATTAGTGAGTCTTCCACAAGGAAAATATGCCATTGGTTTAAAATGGGTCTATAAGATAAAATGCAATGCTGAAGGAAATATTGAAAGATACATAGCAAGACTAGTTGTTAAGGGATACAAACAACAACAAGGAATCAATTATGACGAAACATTTGCTCTAGTTGCAAGGATGGAAATAGTGAGGACAATTTTAGCAATAGCAACACAATGTAAATGGAAAGTATACCAAATGGATGTAAAGTCAACATTTTTGAATGGGTTGTTGAAAGAGGAAGTGTATATGGAGCAGCCACCTGGTTATGAAGTTCTCAGACAAGAAGAAAATGTATACAGGCTGAAAAAGGCAATTTATGGACTCAAGCAAGCCCCAAGATCTTGGTATAGTAGAATAGACTCTTATTTTTTGAGCAATGGCTTTTGAAAAAGTGATGGTGAGCCCACTCTTTACATTAAAACAATTGATGGTAAGCTTTTGATTATTGTTTTTTATGTAGATGGTCTAATTTTTATTGGAAATGATGAAGCTCTCATAGTTGAGTTTAAAGAAGATATGAAAAATGAATTTGAGATGATAGACTTAGGGCTATTAAGATATTTTCTTGGCATAGAAGTTCAAAAATTGGATCATGGCATATTTATTTCTCAATCAAAGTATGCAACAGATATCTTGAAGAGATTCAAAATGGAAAATTGTAAGCCTACTCCAAATCCAATAGCTATGGGATTAAAATTGAGAAAGGAATATTGGAGCAAGAATGTAAATCCAACTTTATACAAGAGCATTGTAGGAAGTTTAATGTACTTGACAACCACAAGGCCGGATATAATGTATGCAGTAAGTTTAATTTCAAGGTTTATGGAGACTCCAAAGGCAACACATTTGCAAGCAACCAAAAGGATCTTAAGATACATTAATGGAACAAAAGAATATGGTATTTTTTACACCAAGGCCAATGAATTCAAGCTGATTGGATACATAGACAATGACTGGGTAGGAAGTATGGATGATAGAAAGAGCACATCAGGTTATGTTTTTGATCTTGGATCAAGAGTTATTTCATGGGCCTCGAAAAAACAACCAATTGTCTCTCTTTCTATAGTTGAAGCTGAGTATGTGGAAACTACAGGAGCAACTTGTCAAGCAATGTGGATGAGAAGGATGTTAAAATATTTGGGACATAAGCAAGAAGAACCAAAAAGAATTTTCTGTGACAATAAATCAACAATAACACTTTCCAAAAATTTGTTTTTCACAAGAGAAGCAAACATATATATACTAGATATCATTTTATTAGAGAACTTATAAATGCTGGAGAAATCATTTTGGAACATTGCAGGTCTTAAGAACAATATGCGGACATTTTTACCAAGCCACTGGGAAAGAAGAATTGTTTTCATCAACAAGACAACTTGGGCATCATAGTTGGCAGCAATAGCAGTTGTGATTAAGGGGGAGTGTTGGATATTAATCCCAACTGCCATCATAAATATAGACATACAAATATATATTAGAAAATATGATGTTGTATACGGGTTTAGTCATATCATTAAATGTATTACTATTTCCTATTTTATCTAGAAGTCTCATTCACTGCCACAGGCTCTTTATTGTTATTTTTTGGAAATTTCCTTGTGGGGGGTCTCGAATGTATGAAGTGGATTTTTCTTTTATATGAAGTAGACTATTAAAAAAAGTAACAAATAATAGAATATCATATTTTCTCTTTAGCTACAACTCTATTCTTGCCCTATTATGTGTTTATTTTCTATACTTCCACTCTATTTCTCGTTGTGTTTGAAAGGTGCAACAACACTTTGGGAGACAACATTTGCCAAATACATCAAGTTGAGAGGGCAACACCAACAACATGGATAAATATATGAGTATGAGCATAAGGCTTATCTGGCTTCGTGGTTGACTCTCACCACCCTCCAACATCGCATGGTTGCAGTATGTACCTATATATATGTGGGAGAAGATAATTAAATTCTAAGGCATATATTCTTATATTATTTTAACTTACAAGTGTAAGAGGTCATAACTTACAAGTGTATCAGGTCTTTTTATAAAGGACAATATGGAAGGAAAGTCATCTTCTTTAGAGGAATAGTAGACATAGAAGTAAGGTATTTTTCTTAATTATATAAGGATTTTGATTAACTTAATATAGTTAATTTTTTATCTTTTTCCTAAATCTATAGATGAGGAAGTTAATGGTGAGTTGATTAAAAAAATATTAAAGAAGGATCTCAATGCGATTTTAACATCCTTCCAAAAAGATAAGAGTCTAAGATTTGATTGATGGACTCTGAATTTTTTTCTCGGGCTCTATGACTTTTTGGAGTTTGACCTACTCAGAGTTGTGGAGTCTAGCAAACAAGAAGGGTAATTGCAATATTCAACTCTACCTTCATTGCTCTTATTCTAAAAAAGGACAATCCTTTTTCCTTTGATGATTTTAGTCCCATTTCTTTGTGTAATTGTGTGTAGAAAATCATAGCAAAACTAATTGCATAAAGAACTAAAGGTTCCTCTTTGTTTCTATATCTATTGAGCACTTCAATTTCTTGCATGGTAGATAAATTCATGAAGTAATTGGTGCTTCTCAAGAAAGTCTTCATACCATAATATCAAAGAAATTTCCAGCAATGGTGATGAGGTTGGATTTTTCCAAGGCTTTTTATAGAGTAAATTGGCTATTTATAAGAACGATACTTACTCATATCTATTGGAAAAAAAATTGCCTAGTCTATGAAATGCACCCTAGACTTTAGCCAATGATTTGGATGAATGAGATTTCTCTCAATTCAACCTTTGAAGAAGGTTGACTCCTTGGTATACTCAAAAATTAAAATAGGTTTTTAAGCTAAGGGTAAGAAAAATTAGTTTAGAGAGAATAAGAGTTTAAAGAGATGAGAAAATGGTGAACGGGGTATAGCGTAACAATATTGGACACATATGTAAGAGCCTACCATAATGAAATTACAATGATACTTGACAAACCAACCATTTTAAAGTGCATAACAAATTTAGCTAGTTATCAATCACATACTTTAACCATTCCAAGGACTTTAATGAAAAGTAATCCAACAATAATGCAAATAATAGAATTTGCTTTTACAGAATAAACTAATCACAAAGTGTAACATAAATTAATTAAAACATAAACTCATTCATAAAAAACCTACGATAACACTAGTAATGGAGACCAAACAACCATCACTTCTCATTAGTTAATAGAAAAAATGATAAAACATACACCTAGTAAATGTTGCAGAGCCGACCCTTACTTAGAGGTCTATCTCCCTATTTATAAGATGCTCTTTGAATCTTGTAGTGTAAGATCTACAATACAATTACAGGTTTATTATGTAAAATAGCCTAGCAAAGAATGTTCTAAAGAACTTGTCATTTTCATGTTGTGTTGGTTTGCTACTGATGTGGCTTGCTATGATTTTATCTTGTGCTTGAAATTTGAATTTGTGTACAATTTGGTCTGTAGATCCCCAATTATCTTTTGCAAATGGCTAAACCACTACAATTGGTCTATCAGAGATGTCATTTTCATGCCTTAATGATATTAGATTGAATAGCTAGAAGGCATTAAGGTAGTTGTGGCTTTGAAAGGGATGTTTTAAAGTGCCATGCATTGAAACCTCAAAAGAAATCCAGACCTCATAGATGCTTTGATGATGTCACTTCTAGAATAATCTTAGCTTTGTTCTTGATAGCTTGGTCGACACTTTCGATAGCAATAATTTTGATTTTGTTCAACTATAACTTGTGCACATTACCAAACTCTATCATGAAAGTGCTAGCATCATCGCTAAAAATGGTTTGGCTTTGTTTCCTTTTAGCTTTGTGCAAACAAACTATTTCTTGATGAATGTCAGAATGCAGTATTACATTGGAGGAGTCTAACTTTGTTTCATATTTATGCATTTTTTAACTTTTGGTGTGTGATGCTGATGTTATTTCTTATAAAATTCTATACTTGTTCATGTTTGGACTTATGCACTAGTATGGATTTGTGCAATTGATGCTTTTGTAGAAGTCTAAGTTTGAGCATTTTCAAATTTGATCGTTTTCAAAGCTTTTAGACTTATTATATCCAAGCTTTAGATCATATTAATCTTGTCCTAGTTGCATGAAATTCTGACCTATCATGAAATATAATCTAACTTATTTTAGTGTGCAACCTAGACAGACTGAGATGGATTGTCTATTGAATTTAGGCAAATATTTGGCAAATCAAAACAATGTGGGAAACATTTTGACCTACATTCTTGGTGCCTTCTAGGGTTTTTTTTCTTGCGAAAAAAGACAAACCTAGATAGCTTTGTTCTTGGATTATATAATTATAAAGAGGAAAATGAGCTAGAAGATAAGTTGACAAAAATTGAAGAGAGAAAGGCCATAATGCGTAAGGTAATTACTAAAAAGAAGCAAGAAAGGAAGAGATTTTTAGAAATAGAGTGGCTAGAGTTAGTGGAGAGATATATACATAGAAAGGGTACGAATAAGTGGAACAAAATGGAATAAGGGAAGGAAAGAAGAATGGATAATGAATGAAGATGTCTAAAAATTGGTGTCCCCTAAAAAAATGGTACATCCATGAGCATATATTGTCATAGCTAAAAGTTGTTTTAGATCTAGGCTAGTCACCTTAGGTAAATATTCTAGGTACTCGTGGGCCAAAACCTTTCATTGCCTTGCATTTTATTTTTCTTAATATAATTACATAGGAGCCTACCTTCAATGTTGCAAGCACTTGCACAACTTCTTTGAACTTTAAGAATGTACATAGTTGCACTAGAGGACATCATGCTTGAAGTGGCTTTGCCCTTCATAGTTTATATAGAACTGTTAATATACACCAACTATGTGATGCAATAATTACATGATATCCTCTTTTGAGTTGGCTCTTTTTTAAAAACAATCCAAAGATTATGTGGAAGGTTTTCTTGCATGCCTTTTCTTTTGAACAATTAATATCTTACTACTAGTCAATTCTTCTAACCTTGTCACCTTACATATTCTTTTGTCATAAATAGGATGAAATGCCATGTGACACACTTTATGTTATTTCTTGATTTGATGCATGCCACATCATGGCCTCTGAGTAATTTTCCACTATTTGCAAGATCTATCTATCTTATCCATTGGGCTACAAAGTCATGAAGGGGTGGAGGAAGGATAAGGAGAGATAATGGAAGAATAAGGATGGAGGATAAATGAAATATACTAGAGCTATCAAAGCTGGTGAGGTGATCAATGACAGTAATAATAAAACATGAAGAATAGTGAAGGAATATGAGGAGAGGAGAAGAAAATATAAGTGAGATAGTACCTACATAATAATTGCCCTTGGCTTGTTTTGGTGTCACTTAGCTATGCACTTTAACACTTGCTTTGCCTTTTATCCTTCTTATTATTTATTGTATCGACTTCAGTCAAAGATATAAAGTATATTTCCCTTAAGTGAGGGAAATATTATAGATTTTTGCTCTATCTTGCTCCTATTTTGTCTTGACAAACTCCACAAATCAAATAAATGACTATGATCATTCACTCTTGCTTGACAAGATTATCGATATCTCAATATTCTATGGTTTTCCAAGCTTATCAACATCTCAGATTATCCCTCTTATTTTATCTTTATTTTTTTCTTGGGTTTCACCCTTTTGTTATAATTTTGGTGTTCTTGAGAAGGAGAGAAATCCAATCACAAGAGGTTGTGGCAGTTTCTCATAGACTTCACCATGAGTTGAGAGGGGTGCAAATATTGTCAATGGAGGAACACCTTTAACAAATCCTAGGATAATTTAAGCTAACATCAGGATTGTTGGCTACCATCATTTGAAATGCCTACCTTAGCACTAGGAAGACTAAGATTTATCATCTTTTACCTTCGATATCTTAGCAATTTCTATGGGTATGGGAATTTATAGGCTCATTTGCAACATTATCTTGGGGACATTTTTTGTCACCATCTTCATCGTTTACTAAATCTTATCCACCATTCACCCTTGAGATAAAATTCTTCCTCGGGAGTGATTTGGTGTTGAGAGAGAGAAGACTCCATTTATATAGGCTAGTCTACATGGGGATGTCATCATGTGATCTACATTGTCAACCCTCTTTTTCCACAGATATTTTGCATTGAATCCATATTTTGTGTTTTTGAATTGTTTATCCTCAAAATTTGTTGCCATTTGTATGATTCCTAGGTCTCTTCGCTACCTCCTTGATGGATTACCTTATTTCCTAGTTGAATATAGTCTTTAATTAACTTGTCAATCTATTTTACACAAAATCATGGTGTGCCTCTGCATGTTAGTGACACTTGTTTTTTCTAGCTTTCACATCAGAACCTACAATGAATTGACCAAATAGTGTTGAATTTGCGCTTTTTCCTCTACTACATGTCTTGGAGCTCGTAACTTATATCCATCGACCCTTGAGTCTAACCCGTCTTAAGGGGTCACTCATTTTTTAAAATTTGCTGACATAAAATATTAGAGCTTAACATGGATGATTATTCTAAATGGAATGACTCATGGTGCTTCATTTTCTTATGTCAAGTTGACAATAGTTGTCTATAGAGTTTTGAGAAGCATATTTACCACTATTTTTTTAACTCTATCATGTTGTGTTTTCTTGTTGTATGTTAACTATCAATCAGATATTGAATTTTCAACCAAACTTGCTACAACCCATGATCAAATTTTAGATTTATTGCATTTTAAAACAATTTCATTCTAGAATTGTGGTTATTCTATACAAATTTATGCCACGTCATGTTGTGCTATTCCTTTATCCAATCAACCATTTCTATATGTTTGTTTTTCTCCAGCAATTACCCTTTGTTCTTGATATCTTTCGGGTTAATATGGTTAGCAATTACCCTTTGTTCTTAATATCTTTCGGGTTAATATGGTTTAAACCTTTATTGAAACTTTGAACCAGTTTCTAAATGCAAGGGACAACTATGTGACTATGATCTAAAATCTAAAAGTAAATACCCTCCTAATTGATTGACAAATGCTTTAAACAAACATCATAAATAAGGGTGATATTTCTGCAATTACCATATCTTAGAAAGAGACAAGATCTCAACATTACAATATTGAGGTCCTTTTAATGAAACCTATTGCTCTGATTTTGTATTCCATACATATAACACCCCATTGGATGTAATCTAGTCCCATGTTATTGCAGATTTCTCAGGGCATAACTGTGATGTTGGCTATCGGATCTATGATGCAATTGTGCAAGATCCAGATAAATAAAAAGTGGGCTGATAGATTTTCAATGCGTATCAATGATTGTTTACTACTTAGGTTAAATAATAAATTTCTACCATAATAAACTTTTGAGTGAAGATTCATCTTTTCACTTTTGTTTTTAGACATTTGTCGAATGCGCTTTGTGCCGTCTGGCTTGGAATAAACTTTATATATTGAAAAGGGCTGACGTCGCACATCAGAGTCTGCGGTTTCTACCCAATCTTAGTCGCCCTTAGCAGACGGACATATCAAAGAAAATTGAAATTCTTATGAAATCGAGATTTCAGACCTAAAAACAAACGGACGTTTTGAAGCCTAGTAATAAGGAGGACACTGCAAACTCTGAATATCAGGCCGCTTCTAAATGGTTTCCCCACTTTACTAAAAACTTTAAATTGAGACGAAAATAAAATAATACTTCATTATACACTATAATAATATTCTGTAAGGATATTTGATTAACTGTTCTCTCCACAGAAGCCATTTTCCAGCTTCTAAATAGAAATAACAAAACAGACAAAACCAGGACAGTACACTGTAAAACGTTCAGTGACACCCATTATGCATAACCTTCGAAAACAATTTCACGTAGCCCATTCTATAGAACAGGTTGCCTTGAAGATATGAGCAGCAAAAACAGGTAGTAAAACAAGAGAAAAATTTAAGAATGTATGCAAGTGTGCTAGCGGTCTCCTTTATGCTCAATGAGATCCAAGGAGAAGCAGAAACGACATATTGCACTGCAATAGCATGTAGAACACACTTTTTTGATCTACGCAAAACGTGGCCGCTGCCATCATCAGTCATGGCAGGGATGGAAGTTTAGCGCATCACCAACAACAAAGCAAGCAGAGGGCTAATACAACTAAAAACAACAATCCTCCAGGGATGAAATAAGTGCCTCTCTTCACCATCAAAACATCCAAAACTTGAAAAGAAAACGATAAGCACTGCAGAGAGGAAGACAGTCTCCACCATATATGCATATATAGGCTACTCAGAACGGTAATAGTTGTATGGTATTCACCGACAAAGCCTCACAAACCTAACTAGAAATGTTAATAAAATGGTTATATTTGCCAGTTCTGGCATTTTATTTGATTTTACTTTGTCACATCTACTGTTTGCGACGGCCACCTCTTATCTTCCACGTCACGTTGCAGTGGAATAGAATAAGGTAATACAGGAAAACACAATTTTTATTATAAGAACTTGTTATTGGAAACAAGTAAAAAATGTGTGAATAGAAGAATCTAGTGGTGTTTTATTTATTTTTTAATGCAGTGCTAAGATCAATTGAAAATGCAGATGCAAGAAAGTTGAGAATATTTTATCTTATCTTTAACGTCGTGTATTCAATGGATAAAAGATAATTCGCTTTATGAATATAAAGGGGGTCAAATCATAGATAAGTACCATATTTAGACTTGTATGCATTTCAGACAATCCTATTGGGCAGACGTGCATTATAATATCTATCTTAACTCAGTGTGAAACGCGAATACTTATTCCAGGGTGTTTTCCATCAACTTTTTGGTGATAGGACGACACGTAGAAATTACACGCGTAGGCGCTTGGGATCTACCTCAATAATGTTTTTGATGAAGAAGATTAGTAATTTTTTTCTTTTAACCTTTATTGGTAAAACCAAATTAACAAATCTAACCTTTGATAGCTGTTATCACAGACTTATCTCTGGGCTTCGTGAGATAAACCTTCTCGCCCTTGTCAGGTTGTCAGCGCAATCTACTAGTAGAGTGTTGATGAACTTTTCCAAATACATCCTGTCACGTTGAGAGGGCAACTTCAACCTCATGAATAAAGCAGTCAATATGAGAATCGTTTCTCTGGCTTTGTGATAGACCATCACCGTTCACCGTCCTAGAAAACAAGTGGTTTTGCCAATATTGTAGTCAATATATATATATATAGATTAACTTATTTTTTATTATTAAAACATTAAAATTAAAATTAATAAAAAAGTTAAAGTATGTGCTTATATATATTTAAATAGAATCTATTCTAGACATGTAAGTTTTCAATTTCAGTTTCAAATGTTTAAATTTGATTAACAATATTTATGACATGTATGCAGTTGGTTCTTGCTTTTTAAAACTTGGATCTCGCAAGATTTGAATTTGGGTCTCCTCTTTTATAAATTCACTTTCTTAATAAATATATAAATATATAAATATATATATATATATATATATATATATATATATATATATATATATATATATATATATATAAGTAAGTTATTAAATTTTAAATAAAAACAATAGAAAGGCTAGGGGGATAAATATTCGAATTACTTAGATTATAACATGAGCATAGAAAGGGTGACTGAGTAGCCAAGTTGGTGCAAGGTTACGAGCTGAGGTTTGTGATTCATATAGTGGGTCCATTCAACTCTGGTTCAAATCACATTGGTTACCATAAGCTCTTTTTGTCCTCAAGGGCTGTGTCCATTCAACTATGGTTCAAATCACACTGGTTACCATAATCTCTTTTGTCATCGAGAGCCAGGTGGATTGATAAGTGCTTGTTTAGCCAGACACTTACCAAAAAGACACACCTAGGTTCAAACCTTGTGGGCAGCCTATTTGTAAATGTAGTAGTTTGATATGAATCCTTTGAGTGCTCGCCAAACCGATAATTATGGTAAGAATCTCGAGCAATCGATGATTCCCTTCACGCCAAGTCAACAATAACAAAGTGGAATAGGTTTGGTGGAAGCATCCTCTATGATTTGAACCATGCGCTTGTCAATTACTAAAAATACGTGGTTGTAACCAACTCTCCTATGTAACCAAAAAAAAACTCGAGCATGGAAAATATTATTATTAGAATGAATATATATATATATATATATATATATATATATATATATATATATATATATATATATATATATATATAGGTTATATATTTATGACTCTTATTGGGGTCACTCCCATGAAATTATTAAAACATTACATTTATTCAAGTTTTTTTTTTTATCAAAGATATTTTTCATCTAATTATTATTAAAATTAATTTTTTATTTTATTTTATTTATTTATTGTGATTGGTAAAATGTTTGTTATTATATTTACTTCTCTATAGATATGCTAGAATTTCTAAGATATTGATTTCAATAATTGTTGATGGATATAAAAAATGGTACTATTGTTGATCCAATCCCCATATTTATTTATCTTGATAGCATTAAAAATAATTTGTGAATCTCCTTTAATTGAAATATAATTCATTTTTTAATGAAACATTAATGCCTCTAAGAATTGATCTAACCTTTATATAGATTTTTTTTTAGTGCGAGACCCATACGACCAATGCACAAGGCTGAGTAGGCTCCCCCCAACCATGATCCCTCCTAAAGTCGAGATCTATGCTTATCAATAGGAAATTTAACACACACACACCCCATCACACACTCACCCACGTCGTGGTTTGAACTTTGGACCTCTCGAAGAAGAGCCAAAGCCCGAACCATTATGTTGGGGCCACCTAACATTTATATAGTTTTTAATTGAAGTTCAACATCATTTTTAGGATGTGAGGGTTATCTTGCCTTCACTACTTCAAAAAAACTTTGTCTTTACTATATTTCTCTAGATTTCCTTTGGAACCACCATTAAGATCAATTTTAAAGTACCAAATTACTCGACAATTTAATTTTACTATAGATCAACATAAATCCCTTGTAAAACTCATTGTACACATCTTCAAATCTTGTAATCAAGAGTCAACATCCTCATTTTCCATATTTGAGACTTCATATTATGAACATCATACTATAAGAAGCTATAATATAATGTTAAACTTTAGACACGATTTTAAGATTTGTTTTAAAAACAACTATTTTTTTTTCAAGCCATATCTTCTAATAAATAATGGCAAGACCAATCCTTCAAAGCTTTAGCTTTGAAACAATAAATACGAATTTTAGTCAAATATTTGAATGTTGATGGAACTACTTATTATATTCTCAATTTTTTTAGAAAAGCAATCCCAAATGGTGTGAGCAAAGTAATAATGAAAAACTAAATAATATTGTGTTTCTATATCCTTCTTACACAAAACACACATAAAAAGTCCATTATAACCTCTTCTTTGTGGGTTCTAACATATAAGAATTTTTCTTTGGACTAATAACTAATAGAATTTTTTAGGCCTTAAAGAAGGCCCCAAGTTATAACACATTATTCCAAGAGAAATATTTGGCAATAGGAAATTCTGATTACTCATAGTATTTTTAAAATTGACTAAGTATCCATTACTTTTTAATAGATTCTAAACTAACTAATCCTTTTGTGTTAACACTTTCAATATTTGCTTTTGTTTTCCCATATTTTGAGTTTATTTTCTCTTTTTTTTTACTTCTTGGGTCTTTCTCTCCTTTTTTCATTCCCATCAACACTTTCATATTTATTAATCTCTTCATATGTTTCATGTTATTCATAGTGAGACTTATTATATGTAGGATTATATTGATCTAAAGAACTTGATGTGAAACAAATAACCTAAAAAACACTGTCTTCTTAATGTTTCCCTAAAAAGTCTAGTGTGCAAGATATTTCTCCATATTAATTATTTCTTTATGCTACCCTAAAAACCATAAATTAATATGGATATCCTCTATACTTATTTATTTATTATGATTCTATTGAAACCCTAAAGTGCAAGGGATAATATTTGCACTAATTTCATTTTTATTGCAAAGAGAGGATTTTATACTACTTGAGAAAAATGAAGGCAACTTACTTGGAATAAACTTGACATAAGGAACCTACTATTAAAATAAAGCTCACACACATAAAATACTGAAAGATAACTGAAACACATGCAATAATAGAATAATACTATGCAAAAATTAATTGCAAAATTGAAACAATATAAAAAATAACTCATAATCATAGGTCTCTTTGAGGGAGAAACCTCCTTCAATATTTCATTCTTACAATAAGATACATTCGTACATGGTTTCATGCCTTTTAAAGAGAAATTTTCATGCAATCCTATCTAAAGGCTCAAGAGTTGGCTTACATGCAAAATGCCACTCAAGCTAGAATCTTCTACCAAACATTGGTTACAATATTGATAATGGTTACATGCAATGACACCAATTGGCTAGGTGTCTGTTGGCATTTTTGCCACATTATTTTTGTTGTTACTATTCATGTAAAATAATGCACAGATTGTAGAGATACTAATTCTTCTATTTGTCCCTACAAGCCCTTTGAAAGGAAAAATGTAAAAATATTTGCAAGTTTTGTGTTAGAACAAAGAAAATGAAACTATCGCGATATCACGACATGTTGTAGTTTCACGGGTATACAAAAGAAAAGGACACAGAAGGAAGAGGATGTCGCGATTTCGCGACATGGTGAGTTTTCGTGACCTGGTGGCCGAAGAGAAGGCAGTAAGGTAAAAGTGTCACGATTTCGCGACATGTCGCATTTTTGCGACTTGTCTCATTTTTGCGACAGAGGCAATAACAAAGGCCCGATACAGTTCTGTTTGCATTTTCCTTCAGAATTGCATAGGAGAACGTGCGAAGAAGATAAGATCAAACGCAGTAATGTTTTAATAGTTCTCCAATGGATTTTGAGATCGTGGTCAAAGAAGCTCAAGGATTAAATGTTGCTGATTACCGATGTGCGCTAGATAGAAGAACCTGAAGCAGTTTTTGAAGCCACCAGAATTAAAGACGCCTCCAGCATTCAAGGCTCCTGTTCGTGATCTTTTAACAACTCCCGGCTTGCTCCAATAATGGTCATTAAATGAAGAAATATGGTCCCTTGTTTCCGTTTATCTTCAGTTGTAATTCATTTAAGATAGGGACTGTCATTTCTCCGAGGCAGATTAAGGGGATCGTTTCTTCAAAACCTGTTTCATGTTTTAAATGTTGTAATACGAAAGAAAGAGGCAGGCACCTCTATAAATACCAATGTAAAATCTCAAGCAAAGGAGGAAGACCTTTTTGCAAAAATTGAAGCAGAAATCCTAGATGCAGTCTCGCTCTATTCTTAGCGTCTTTTGAGTTTGAGATCCATACTATTGTTTATGTTTTGTTTTCTGTCTGATCTACTTCTGTTTCGTCCAGTGTTAATATAAGTTGAATTCTGTTGTCCTGAATTTAGCTGTATTTTTTTTGAATGTTTGAAGTATAATTGAAGACGAATCTACGGCTAGTTTCGATCCGATTTTCGTATACGCTTAAGAATCTGTTGCTGCTTGAGTTTTAGGATCTGGTTTAAGAATATTTGCTATCTAAGGTTGTTCCCCATTAACTATCGGCTTCGGCCATATTTCCATTCCTTTCTGTTATTTCCCTCTCTTTCAGCATTTTTCCATTTCTTTCCTGCATCTTTATCTCCAAAACCAGTTTAGAGTAGTTTGGGAGCCAGCCCTCTCTGGAGATTGGCCCGGGAGACTTCTCTTTCTCTCGGCCTTTCAATGTTGGCCAAGTCTAGGGCGCATATATGTATAAAATCCTTTCCTGTGGCAGATTTGTGACCAACAGTTTTTGGCACGCCCGGTGGGACAGACTGTTTTTGTCTCCCAAAGACCCATAATCGGTGAGACTGATTGTTCCATTGTTTAACACCCGGAGGAATCAAGATATTGATGAACTGTCTTGACCTCAAAAGCGGTGATTATAAGTTCATCTGGTGACTCTGCTGAAGGCGATTCTTAAGTACCCAAAAATCCTAATCCTGAAGCTGGTGAGAATCTTCGCTTCATGATCACGAGATCAAGTGCCAAAGAATCAGAAGATCCAGTCGAATTCTTCGAGATTGATGTTCAAAACTGGAGGGAGCGCTCAAGAGTGGTAAGACCTATGAACCCATTGTTTGTTGTTTCTTCGCAGGCAGCAGGTCAGTTTGTGCCATCTCTGACTCCTCCCAGTACTGCTACGAGCCTGCGAGTAGATCCAAATCCTGCGGTTCAAATGGCTGGTCAACAACCTCCTCCACGGTGAGTTCCTGCTTGGAACTATTCGGGAGCGTTGGATCTGCCTTTTCAGAATCCAGTTCTTGCTACAGCAATAAAAGCCTTGCCTACATACGATGGGACTGGAAAGACAATGTACGAGCATGTGTCAGATGTGGCAACCTTGGCTTCAATTCATAACATCACAGACGAAGATGTCATGATCAAATTGCTCGTCCTGTCACTCCGAGGTAAGTTTTTGTGCTGGTATAGATCCTTGCCTCCCAACTCCATAACTTCATGGGATCAATTAGCAGAGATGTTAATCCAAGGGTTCAATGAGCAAGCAGATCCATTTTCTTTAGTGCATCAATTTAATAATATCAAGAGGCATCCTCAAGAGGAGATAGTGGATTTCAATGTTAGGTTTGCCCGAACTTGGCAGAGAGTTCCTGAGGGTCTTCGCCCTACTCATGAACAAGCAACATTATACTTTCTTAGGGCTTTTCATTCCGATATAGGTATGAATATCAGGATGTCTGGTGTTCAAACCTTTCCTGCACTATATGCTCAGGCACAGAAGGCTGAGGCTGATCTGATTGTCATTGGGAAGTTGCCTCCAAAAATAACTATGCCTATTTTTCTCGAGCTTCCACAATACCAGCATACAGGTGCAGTTCCTACATCTTACACTGCTCCATCCATATATCCTTCATCTTCCTAGAATCCTCCCATACCTTCAGTACCTATGATTCCCATTCCACAGATAACCTCTCCACTTCCAACTCCTGCATTACCTTCTCCACCAGTTCCATTACCTTTACCTGCCCCGCCTGTGTCCACAAGCTCAGATCCTCAATTGGCTATTTTGCAAGAAATGCAGTCGGCCATGAGAGCTCTCACCAACAAGATGACATCTATGGAGCGGAGAGAGGCGAAAAGGAACTATCAGCCATGAAGATTTGTTTCGGCGGTAACCAGAGAGCAAGTTACTCCTGGCAAGGCTATAGAGAAGGTACCTGAGAGGAACTCAACGATCCTGGTAAGTGAAGAGGCTGGCCCTTCTGAAGTTACACATGAGCTATCATACTGGTGTTCTTCATGCAATGACCCACATGACGAGTCCACTTGCATGGTTCACCAAAATTATTTGCAAGTTCTTGCGGGAAGCCGTGTAAACATGATTCGAGAGGTGGATCAAAGTTCCATGGAGTCTTCCAAGAAATACTGGGGGTTTTTACCCCCCAGAAAAAAAAAAAACTTGGGGGGACCACCCCCAAAAAGGGCCCCATAAGAACCCCCCCCCCCACAAAAAAAAAAAAAAAAAAACAATACCCCCCCCCCCCCCCCCCCCCCCCCCCCCCCCCCCCCTCCCCCCACCCACAAATAGAAACAAAAGAACAAGCTAGAGCGACGTTGCGGTATCCATCATTGACTAAACGACAACGAGTGGAGGCCACCCAGCAGTATAGAAGCAGATTTGAATCTGCCAGTGGAGGGAGAGAGCTGATCTCGTCGGAGTACAACATCATTGAGGAACTCAAAAGGATACCAGCTAAGGTAAGTCTGTATGACACTTTGCAGCTGCCTGGATAGGTAAATCTCTTACAAGAATCCCTAAAGAGCACACAAAGTAAGGGGAAGGCTCCAGCCCAGGTAGTTCTATCTCAAACTCTGACTTCTTCAGTTTCAGGGAAAAATAGGCCACCACCTTTTTATCTTTCATTGAGAATGGAGGGACATGTGGTGCATAATTGTCTTATTGACTCAGGAGCAGCTACTACTGTCATGCCAAAGGCAGTATGTGATGTCATAGGCATGGAATATACAAGAACTAGCATGGGAGTTTTGCAGCTAGATGGTACCTCGATAAAAATAGTGGGCGTGATTAAGGATGTTCCTATCTCCCTGCACGCCATGCCCCAGATTACTGTGATCCAGGAGATCATAGTGGTGGACCTGGAGCCATGCTTTGGTATGTGTCTCTCCCGAGAATTCATGGCTAAACTCGGGGGTTACCTTTCTTTGGATTTTACTCATTTGGAGGTACTCCATAAAGGGAAAAAGGTGAAGATTTTCAATGAAAAGCCTTCCACATTTCATGTGGAGAGAATAGATGAAGTGGACAGATTAGCAAATTCAGTGCACATGATGTCTGAAGAATTTGGCGAGCTTGACTTAATGGAAGAAGCTTTGGAAGAGCTCCGCCCAGAAAATGAATTTTCTATGGCCAATTTCAACGCCATGATGGAAACTGACTTGGGATGTTATTCCATTCTTAAGCCAGAAAAGGCTCAAGAGAAGAATGATGGAAGTCAAGATCAGCTCTGGAAACTCTATTTTGATGGAGCACGATGCAGAAATGGTGCTGGAGCTGGGATTGTTTTAATATTACCTTCTGGGATTCAACGATCCTATTCATATCGTTTGACTTGGAGCTGCACAAATAATGCAGCAGAATACGAGGCTTTATGCCTAGGTCTCAAGAAGGCTGAAAAACTTGGAGCGAAATAGTTGCAAATTTTTGGTGACTCCGAGTTAATTGTCAATCAAGTGACCAATAAGTGTGTGTCCAAGCACCATTATCTCAAGAACTATCGCAACAAGGTCTGGGACTTGTTTGAATCATTCTCTGCTCTCAGCATACGTTCCATTCCACGAGAACAAAATAAATATGCTGACCTGCTGGCTTCCATGGGAGCGAATTTTTCACCAACTGAGCAGGTGGTCAGAAGGCCAAAAATAGTGAGAATGGTGTATAGGCCCTCTGTTCCAGATAAGGACACCTTTTGGCAAGTCTTTGATAGCGATGAGCAAATTGTTAATTTTTTGGTTCGAGAAGCTGCTACCATCAAGGGAAGGACCTTGGAGCATGAAGAAACTGAAGGGTTGATTCAGTTGTGAAATAACCACATTCCTAGAGGTCTCATTACTCTAGAAAGCTTGTTTGATCAGAATGATCGGTCCAAGAAGCATCAGATCGAAGTTGATAAAAAAGAATACATGGAGCTTCAGTTGGAGGCTGATAAGGTCATTAAGATTGGAACTGATTCCACTCCTACTGAATTGCAAGAGATCAGACAATTGTGTCAGGAGTTTTCTGACATTGTGGCCTGGAGCTATGAAGATCTGAGGGGATACGATAAAGAGATCATTCAGCACACTATCGAGCTGGAGGATGGAGTTAAACCTTTCAGGCAAAAGCAAAGACCGGTGAATCCAAAGATTGAAGCCCTCATGAAGGCAGAACTTGCAAAGATGTTGCAGGCCCAGATTATATATCCGATCAAGCACTCGACTTGGGTTGCTAATTTGGTTCCAGTTCGTAAGAAGAACGGAGATATACGGTTGTGTGTAGATTTTCAAAACTTGAACCGAGCATCCTTGAAAGATCACTACCCATTGCCTCGCATTGATCAGATCCTTCATGTTGTTGCTGGAGCTCAGCGTTTTTCATTGCTAGATGGATTCTCTGGGTATAATCAAATTTGGGTCAGGGATGAGGATCAACACAAAACTGCATTCACAACTAAGTGGGGTACCTTTGCCTATCAGCGCATGCCCTTCGGATTGTCCAATGCTGGGGCTACGTTTCAAAGGGCCATGGACATCGCGTTTGGGGAGCTCTTAAACAAGATTATTGTCATCTATCTCGATGATATGACTATCTTTTCGCACAAACGAGAAGAACACTATTTTCATTTGAGGCAGATATTTGAGAAATGTCGAGAGTTTGGCGTTTCTATCAACCCGAAGAAATCCATTTTTGTAGTAAAGGAAGGTAAGCTATTGGGACATGTCATCTCAGAGAATGGTTTGGCAATTGATCCATCGAGAGCTGAAGCTTTGAAGAAACTATCACTCCCTGCCAATAAGAAAGAGTTGCAATCTTTCTTTGGGCAAATCAATTTTGTCAAAAAATTTGTTTTCGACTTTGCCCGAGTAGTTAAGCCTATGACTGAGCTATTAAAGAAAGATGCGGAGTTCAAGTGGACAACTCAGAGGAAGAATGCATTTCAGGAGATTAAAGATAGAATTGTAAAAGCCCCTGTGTTGATCAATCCGGATTATTCTAAGGACTTCATTCTATATGCAGTTGGGGAGGATGAAAGTTATGCTACAGTACTTACACAGGAAGGAGACGATGGGGATGAAAGACCCATTGCTTTCCTTAGCCAGGTTATCTTACCCCATGAAGAGAGATACAATTTCATTGAGAAGCAGGTCTATGTTGTCATGAAGTCTCTAAAAAAATTCAAGCATTTTGTATCCCAGAGCAAGACGATCATCTATGTCGTTCACCCCGATGTAAGGAATTTTATCATTCAGGGCGAGATGGGTGATAAGCGTGCTGGTTGGGTCACTAAAATTCAAGAGTTCAATTGTGAGATCCATCCAACCAAGTTGGTGCGGGGTAGAGCCTTATGTCAGCAATTAGCAAAAACTGTGGCCTCTGAGATAGTTGATTATCAAGTGAGCGATCCTGTTGAAGAAAGGAATCTAAGGAATACCTTTTCACAAGGCCAAGGTTGGGTAGAAGACCTTGTGGATTACTTTTCAACCGGTAGATGTCCCCCACAATTAAGTGCTTCACAAAGGAGAAGGTTTCGCTTACAAGCTCTTAGGTATGTATTGTTGCCCGAGGGATTGTTCTTCAAAAATATTGATGGAGTTCTCCTAAGGTGTGTGAAGGAACCTGAGAAGGTTAGACTCCTGGAGGAATTTCATTCTGGCATGTCGGGAGGACATTACGCTGGTAGGCCCATGGCCTTAAAGATTATTCGGGCTGGTTACTATTGGCCAACTTTGTTCGCGGATACCTTCAAGATTGCTCAAGCTTGCGATAAATGCCAAAGGTATACGGGACGGATCAGAAATGCATCATTGCCCCTACATCCGATTCAAGTTGAAGCACCTTTCCAGCAATGGGGGTTGGACTTTATTGGGATCATTGATCCTAACTCTTCAGCAGGACACAGGTATATCCTGACAGCTACTGATTACTTTACAAGATGGTCTGAGGCTATTCCAACCAAGGCTGCGAATCAGGAAGTGGTAATTACTTTCATTGAAGGACTGATTACGCGTTTTGGCATTCCTGATGCCATTATCACAGACAATGGAACTCCATTCATCGGAGCCAAGTTAGGTGAATTTGCAAACAAATATGGTATTTTTTTGAAGACATCCTCCAATTATTACCCTCAGGGTAATGGCTTGGCAGAGTCCACAAACAAGAACTTGTTGAAGATTTTAAAGAGGTCATTGGGTGATAATAAGAAGTCCTGGCACTTGCTGCTGAACCAGGCATTGTGGGCAGATAGAATTTCAATCAAGAAGTCTATCAAGACTTCACCATACGCCCTGGTATATGGGAAAGAGGCAAGATTGCCTGTTCATTTAGAATTACCTGCATTGCAGCAATTGAAGGAATTCCCGGACGATGAAGAAAATATGGATCCCATGAGCATACGATTGGCTCAGTTGTTGCAGCTGGAAGAGCAACGTTCCTTGGCCTATGATGAGTTTGCTAAGCATTCACAGGCAGTATCAAAATGGTTTCATAAAGGTTCTACTGACCGCACATTCAAAATAGGTGACTTAGTCTTAAAGTGGAACGAGAGGAAGGCCAAGCCAGGGATGCACCAGAAATTTGATGCTCTGTGGGAGGGCCCATTCCAGATTGTCCATGCAGGTTCAGCAAATTCATTTTATCTAGATGACTTGGATGGTAATTCACTTCCCATTTTAGTGAATGACTTTCATTTGAAAGCCTACATTTCTTGATGGAAGACACAGCAAAAAGAAAAAAAAAATCTTGTGAACTTCGGCTCCTTTTGCATGTGAGCCCGCAGGTATGTTTATTTATTTTTTCTTTTCCTTCCCAGCAGCTAGTGGCTTTTCCTCTACTTCTTCCTTCCACTTCCTTACTTCATTCCCTTCCTCTCCTATTCCTTCTTCTTCTGCAATTACTCAAGCCACTACTGTTGTTTCTACTCCCCTCTCTAATATTCCCATTTCTTCTTTCCCCATTCTTCTAATTCTTTGCTTTTAAACACTTTTTTCATAGTTCACACCACCTTCTCCAGTCCATCCACTTCCATTTCACTTTCTATTTTACAGCAGCTGGTAGCACAGTAGCACCCTGTTGTTGTATCTACCCCTTCTACTCCTCCATTTTCCACCATTCCATTATTCACCATTTCCATTCCACGGCCTGCGCATCCGTTGGTCATCATTCCATTCATTTCCATTTTTGCAACTCAGGTGCTTTTCACTACCACCATGGAGATCCTTGCACAACACCTGGTGATTTCCTAGCTCAACCGAGCTAGGCAAAATGCAGTCATTCAAGAAATAAAGGAAGTTCTGCTCTTCTATAAATTTCTATTGTAGGTCCTATTTTGAGTGTCGAGTGCCAATAAAAGCTTGTTGCAACTGCCTGTAGAGACGTCCAACACTTACTTCTTCTACTCCTCCAGCTTCTTGACTCTGTTGCCCAATGGATAAAGGCCTGAGGTTCATGCATACAATAGAACTGTATACCCCGAGAGCCGCCAAGAATGTTGGCATTTTTGCCACATTATTTTTGTTGTTACTATTCATGTAAAAGAATGCACAGATTGTAGAGATACTAATTCTTCTGTTTGTCCCTCCAAGCCCTTTGAAAGGGAAAATGTAAAAATCTCTGCAAGTTTTGTGTTAGAACAAAGGAAATGAAAACTATCGCGATTTCGCGACATGTTGCAGTTTCGCGGCGTCAAATGCAAAAATCGGCTAAGTACAAAAAATGTCGCGATATCGTGACATGTCGCATTTTCGTGACCTGTCATGTTTTCATGGTCAACGTAGTCAAAGGTAGCAAGGAGGTCAAACTATCATGATATCGCGACATGTTGGAGTTTCGTGACTTGTTGCGGTGAGGGAGAACTTATTGAAAAGTTGTCGCGATATCGCGACATTGACAATCGGCAAGGGCAATGTCAATGAAAAATGTCGCGATATCACGATAGAAAGCAAGAAAGGAGACCAAAGAAAATGTCATGATATCATGACATGTCACGTTATCGCGAAAGGGACTAAAGATAAACACAAGGCATTAAAGATGTCATGATTTCATGACATTTTTGAGGATGAAGCCAAGCAAGAGGGACTTGTCACGATATCATGACAGAAAGTGGCAATGAAGGCGAAGACAGGAAAGTGTCACGATTTCATGACACATTGGGAGAAGGACCAAGTGCGAAGAATTGTCCCATCCGACATTGCATGAGGAGAAAGAAAATGTCATGATTTCGTGACATGTCAAGTTTCACCAAAAGCATCAAAGTGAAAGAAGAGAAAAATGTCATGATTTCATGACATATTGTGGAGATCAAGCCAAATGAAGAAACATGTCACGATTTCGTGACTTGTTGAAGATAAAAGAGCCAAATGAAAAAAAGTCACGATATCGTGACATGTCGCATTTTCGTGAAACGAAAGCTGACAAGTACAAGGCAAACAAAATGTCACGATATCACGACATGTCCACTTTTGATAAAACAAATAGAAATGCACATCAAAAAAGAAACATGTCATGATTTCATGACATGTCTTGTTTTCGCGATGCAAAAGCGAACGGAGCAAAATGGTACGGATTGTCACGATTTCATGACATGTCCCATTTTTGCTACTTGCAGGAAGATGAAGGCCAAGGAAGAGAAATATGTCACGATTTCATGACATGGTGAGTTTTCGTGACTTGAGTAGCGAGACAAAAAAGAAGACAGTAAGGTAAAAGTGTCATGATTTCGTGACATGTCGCATTTTCGTGACCTGTCTCATTTTCGCGACAGAGGCAATAACAAAGGCCCGATATAGTTCTGTTTGCATTTTCCTTCAGAATTGCATAGGAGAACGTGCAGAGAAGATAAGATCAAACGCAGTAATGTTTTAATAGTTCTCCAACGGATTTTGAGATCGTGGTCAAAGAAGCTCAAGGATTAAATGTTGCTGATTACCGATGTGCGCTAGATAGAAGAACCTGAAGCAGTTTTTGAAGCCACCAAAATTAAAGACGCCTCCAACATTCAAGGCTCCTATTCATGATCTTTTAACAACTCCCAGCTTGCTCCAATAACGGTCATTAAATGAAGAAATATGGTCCCTTGTTTTCGTTTATCTTCAGTTGTAATTCATTTAAGACAGGGACTATCATTTCTCCGAGGCAGATTAAGGGGATCATTTCTTCAAAACCTGTTTCATGTTTTAAATGTTGTAATACGAAAGAAAGAGGCAGGCACCTCTATAAATACCAATGTAAAATCTCAAGCAAAGGAGGAAGACCTTTTTGCAAAAATTGAAGCAGAAATCCTAGATGCAGTCTCGCTCTATTCTTAGCATCTTTTGAGTTTGAGATCCATACTATTGTTTATGTTTTGTTTTCTATCTGATCTACTTTTGTTTCATCCAGTGTTAATATAAGTTGAATTCTGCTGTCCTGAATTTAGCTGTATTTTTTTTTAATGTTTGAAGTATAATTGAAGACGAATCTACGGCTAGTTTCGATCCGATTTCCGTATACGCTTAAGAATCTGTTGCTGCTTAAGTTTCAGGATCTGGTTTAAGAATATTTGCTATCTAAGGTTGTTCCCCATTAACTATCGGCTTCGGCCATATTTCCATTCCTTTCTGTTATTTCCCTCTCTTTCAGCATTTGTCCATTTCTTTCCTGCATCTTTATCTCCAAAACCAGTTTAGAGTAGTTTGGGAGCCATCCCTCTCTGGAGATTGGCCCGGGAGACTTCTCTTTCTCTCGGCCTTTCAATGTTGGCCAAGTCTAGGGCGCATATATGTATAAAATCCTTTCCTGTGGCAGATTTGTGACCAACATTGCCTTACTTGCCACATACATTACAAAGTATTACAAAATAACATTATAATAGAATCCCTCCACATTGGAAGTGGGTCATTACATAATAATGAGAATTGCAAAATAACGTTACGATGAGATCCTAACATGTACTTCCCCTTCAAAAAGCTTTGTCATCAAATCTAAAGGTGAGGAAACTAGTATTGGAGCTGATGGAGAGACTCCCATGTAGCATCTTCTGGGTGGATTCCATGCCATTGAACAAGGACTTCAGTAACGATGCGATTGCAAAGATTGTGATTTCGATGGTCCAACAACTGTTCGGGTTCAAGCAAGATAGAACCTTCTTCATCTAACTTTGGGAGTGTATATTGAACCTATACCTGATTTCCCACCACCTTTTCGAGAGTAGAAACATGAAAAATAGGATGGAGCTTGGATGTAGGTGGAAGGGCCAATTTGTAGGCTATGGCACGAATATCTTGTAATACCTAGTAGGGCCCATAGTATTTTATAGCAAGTTTCTACATTGATGAAGTAGGAGGGAAAACTATTTGTACGGTTGCAAGAGAAGGAAAACCATATCACCCACATCGAAATTGCACTCAAAACGATGTTGGTTAGCCTATTGCTGCATCCAATTTTGGGTCACATTCAAATTTATCTTCAGTTGACGGAGGAGATCAAAATGCTGACTAAGAGTAGTTTCTATTGCCTAGACCTTAGAGATACCTAAAATGTAGGAGGAAGGCGTAGGTGGAGGGTACCCATAAAATACCTCAAAAGGAGTAGTCTTGGTTGTTGTGTGATAGGAAGTGTTGTACCACCACTTGACCAAAGGAATCCATTCTGCCAAATGCATAAGATGATTAGAGGTAAAACAACAAAGGTAGGTTTCCAAAAATTTATTGACAATCTTCATCTGGCCATCCATTTGCGGATGATAATTTGAACTCATTTTGAGTTGAGTTCCCTGCAACTTAAACAATTCTTTCCAGAAGTGACTAGTGAAGGTGGGGTTATGATCGAACACGATGGAGGAGGGTAGACCATGGAGGTGAAATATAGAATCAAGGAAAATTTAGGCAACGATGGATGCTGTGTAAGGATGGGATAGAGAACAAAAGTGAGCATATTTTGAAAGACGATCCACTACCACAAAGATAATATATTTGCCTCTAGACTTAAGTAATCCTTCAATAAAATCCATAGAAATATTCGTTCAAACCTGGTCAATAATAGCCAAGGGTTGAAGAGTGCTTGGAGAGCGCACCGTTTCACCTTTCATCCATTGATAGGTATCACAAGCTACCACAAAATCTTGAATTTCCTTTTTCATACGCTTCCAAAAAAAGTGCGCTTAAGTCATTCATATGTTTTGAGAAATCCTAAATGGTCGATAGATGGGGCGGCATGCAATTCTATCATGAGAAGTTCCCACAATGGGGACTTGTGGGGAACAATAAGGTATTGGTGGTAGCATAAATATTGGCCATCTCAAGTATAGCCTAGACATGAAGTAGGCTCAATGTTTAGGGAAGTAAACAAAGTCTGCAATTCAAAATATTGAAGTACCTCTTGGCGTAAGGAATTGATCCATTAGGGAACTGACAATGAAATGACACACAACATACTAAGAGCCTCAAATTGATAAGATAGAGCATCGAACACATCATTCTCCTTGGCCTTCTTATAAGTGATATCATAATCATAGCCCATGAGTTTAGAGACCCATTTTTATTGTTCAAGGGTGGCAACCCATTGCTCCAAAAAGTATTTGAGACTCTGATGGTCTGTTTTAATGGATAAATGATGTCTGATGAGATACAATCGCCAATGGGTTTCTACATGCATAATTGCCATCATCTCCTTGGCATAATTCTATTTTCCTAAATTACGGCTACAAATAGCTTTACTAGTTAAGGCCAAGGGTCTTCCTTCTTGCATCAAAAATGCACTAAGACCATGAACTGAAGCATCTCTTTCAATGATAAATGGTTTGGATAAATCTAGCATGACCACAATAGGCATAGTGTTCATAGCATGCTTTAATTCTAGGAAGGCCTTTTCATTGGATCCTGTTCAAGTAAAGGAATCCTTCTTTAACATGGAAGTGAGGGTAGCTACAATTTTACCATATTTATGAATAAATTTATGATAATAATTGGTAAGACCTAAAAATCCCCTAAAACCTTTGAGAGTGTGAGGTTTCGGCCATTCTTGAACTGCTTGTATCTTCTTGGGGTCAACTTTGATGCCCTCCTTAGTGACAATGTGTTCCAAATATTCCACTTCTATCAACCCAAAAGAACACTTGGCATGCTCAGGATATATTTGATGTTGTGCCAACAATTGGAGAGTCTGATTCACATGAATAAGATGCTCTACCCATGAGCGAATATACACCATAATGTCATCAAATAAGACTAGGATGAACTTTCAAAGGAATGGGCAAAAAATGTTGTTCATGAGGTTTTGGAAAGTGGAAGGGACATTAGTCAAGCCAAATGGCATTACCAAAAACTCATAGTGACCTTCATGAGTATGGAAAGCAGTCTTAGGAATATCATCATCCTTGAGCTTGATTTGATGGTACCCCAAGCGAAGGTCGAGTTTGGAAAAATACATAGTCCCATGAAGTTCATCTAGTAATTCATCCACCACCGAAATAGAAAACTTATCCTTGATGGTGAGTTTATTGAGCTCTCGATAATCGATACACAACTACCAAGACCCATATTTTTTATGCACCAATAAAATTGGAGAAGAGTAAGGATTTTTGCTTGTACTAAATTCTCAAAATAGGACTTAAGAGCATGAGGGTACCACTATGATCTAATGTTGGGTAGTGCATTACCAGGTAACAAAGGAATAGCATGGTCATGAGAGAGACAAGGTGGTAATTATGATGGCTCAGCAAAAAAAAAATTGTGCTTGGTCAAAATAAGTTGTAAATATTTAGGAACAAAATCCTCCTTTTAAGGATGAGGTTGGATCACAAAAATCTGAGGTATGACACCCGAGATGATTTTTTTAACAACTTCTCCATGTGGTTAGAATTGATAATTTGTGAAGGCCTTGCTTATAAGACATGGAGAGTGTGGGATTGTCCATTATGTGAGAATCGCATCCAAATATTGAAAAGTTCCATGATATGACTCCCAATGTGCCCAACGATTGAGCTCCCAACACGATATCACATCCCCCTAGTTTAAGTACAAACATATCATGTTTGAGCTCATAATCCCTAATATTAATCTTAACATTACAATATTTACCTTTGCAAGGTAAGGTCTTGCCATTTGCTACCATAACCTCAAAGAAATTACATGTATGTACGTAATAATTTACCTATTTGGCAATGTAGAGATCAATAAAATTATGTGTACTGCCAGAATCAATCAATATGGTAAGACACAGGCCCTTGAAATAGCCCACAACTTTCATGGTTTGGGGAGTAGTAATTCTAGCAAGAGCATGAACAAAAATTTTAGCCTGTGGTTCATCTTGGTTTTCTTCCTCCAATTTGTGTGGTTCCTCTACTGGTTCAATGTCATCATCACTATTGTTGTTGGTATCAGGCTCATCAACATCGATGAGGAACAACTTCTTTTGGGTGCACCTATGCCCACGAGAAAAATTTTCATCATAATTGTAGCACAACCCTTGGGTGCATCGTGCATCCATTTTGATAGTGGTTAAAAATTTGGGTGTAACAGTGGGTGCAACAGGTTTTTTTTCATTCTGATTGTGGAACCTAAGAGGAAAAGAGGGTTTAGCCTGTGGAAATTTAGATATCCACCTCTGAGCTAAAAATTTGGACTCAACCAAATGAGCCAACTGGATAGCCTACATCATGGATTGTGGTTTAAACATTGTGACCTCGACTTGGAGATCTTCTCTCAACCCACTAAAAAAAAAAATCATAAAGAACCCTTAATTCAATCCTATAGTTTTGTTGGCCAATCTCTCAAATTGTATTTGGTAATATCAAATTGTCGAAGTTTGTTTTAGCTTTGTCAATTGTCCTATCAAATCATCATACTCACTAGATCCAAAGTGAGTGAGTAATTGAGACTCAAAGTCTACCCAAGAAGGATCAGGGAGAGTTTTATACAACCATTGGTACCACTATAAGGCTTAAGATTCCAAATTGAAAGAAGCCATTTGAACTTGGTGATAAATGTTTAGTTTGGAAAAATAATCTTCCAAAAGTAGAGGATTTAGCTATCTTATATATATATATATATATATATATATATATATATATATATATATATATATATATATATATATTAAAAATAGAAAGGCTAGGAGGATAAATTTATGGATTACTTAGCTTATAACATGAGCATAGAAAGGGTGACTGAGTAGCCAAGTTGGTGCAAAGCTACCAGTTGAGGTATGTGATCCATACTATGGGTCCATTCAAATCACACTGGCTACCATAAGCCCTTTTGTCCTTGAGGGCTAGTGTTATGAACCCGCAAATTGAAATATTAATTGAATGCAAAAAAGAATCTTTGTTTGAATAGAATCATAGTTTGTATTGAAAGGCAGAAACCCACAATATAATAAATTAATGTTCTTGGATGATATTTGGAGCATCCTCCTTGTCCTATTTACATCTATCTAAAATGTGTGAATGGTGAAGGGATGTGTCCCTTTATAACACAATATAATATATAATATGATTAAGAGTTACGTTAGGAGGGTCCTAACATGCCACCATCCTTTGAAAAAGCTTTGTCCTCAAAGCTGGAATTGCAAAAATTATTGTTGAGTCTGGTGGAGCATCTCCCATGTAGTATCCTCTAGAGGTAGACCTTTCTATTGAATCAATACCTCGGTGATGGTGCGGTTACAGAGGCGCATACGTCGGTATATGATAGCTTCTGGTTCAACCATGAGAGCTTCATTATCTAAAAATTTTGGAAGTTGAGTTTGCATAACAATGTTAGTGCCTATTACGACTTTAAGACAAGAAACATGAAATATCGGATGGATTTTGGAAGATTCTAGTAATTCAATTTTATATGCAACAAGTCCAATACGCTGTAGAATTTTATAAGGGCCATAAAATTTTTGTGCTAATTTTTGCGACCCTTTTATTTTCAATGAAGTTTGACGATATGGTTGGAGGCAGAGAAATACCATATCCCCTTCTTGAAAAACCCTTTCAGTATGATGTTGGTCCGCTTATTGGTTCATGCGGTGTTGAGCGATATGTAGATTGTCCTTTAGAGCGTGAATGATATTATCTCGAGTGACCAGCTCCATATCTACAACTGGTACTTTTGTACTTCCTAGAAGATAAGAGGTTAGAGATGGGGGTGATCGACCATATAATGCTTTGAAAGGGGTCATTTTTATGGTTGTGTGATATGTGGTACTATACCACCATTCAACTAGTGGAATCCATTTAACCCAGTGAAGGGGTTTGGTGGAAATAAAACATCGAAGATAGGTTTCTAAGCACTTATTGACAATTTTAGTTTGACCATCCATTTGTGGGTGGTAAGTGGAGCTCATCCGAAGTTGCGTACCTTGGAGTTTAAATAATTCCTTCCAAAAATTACTAGTGAAAGTGGGATCATGATCACTAACGATAGTAGAAGGCATGCCATGTAATTTAAAAATATTTTCAAGGAAGATTTGAGCAATAGTACTAGTGGTATAGGGGTGAGCTACTGGAAAAAAATGGGCGTATTTAGATAAACGATCTACCACCACTAGGATCATCGTTTTTCTTGCGGATTTTGGAAGACCTTCAATGAAATCCATTGAAATATCCTCCCATGTCCTGGTTGGTATGGGGAGAGGTTGAAGAAGGCCCGGTGTTGCCACTGTTTCACCTTTATTTATTTGGCATGTTTCACATTCATTGATGAACTTGATATCATTTTTCATCCCTCGCCAGTAAAATTATAGTCACTTTTTTGTATGTTCTTAGGAATCTAGAATGATATGCAGTAGGTGTAGCATGTAGCTCATGTAGAAGCTTTGGACGATAAACCGATGTAGGTGAGAGGACCAGATATTCTTTGTAACGAAGCATGTTACATTGCCAAGAGTAGTGGGGTTTACTCATGGGATTTTGTTGTAGCTATTGAATTATGGTGTGTATAGTATGGTCTACATACCATTCATCCTTGAATTGTTCAATCCATGTAGGGATGGGGCAGGAAAAAGCATGTAATTTTGAAGTTTCTTCAAACTTTTTGGAAAGTGCATCCGCAACCATGTTATATTTCCCTTTTTTGTATATGATTTCATAATCATAGACTAATAGTTTTGTTAACCACTTTTGCTATTCTAGAGTGGTTATCCATTGTTCAAGAAGGTATTTTAGGCTATGGTGGTCGGTGTGGATAATGAAATGTTTTCCAATAAGGTATGGTCTCTAATGTTGGATAGCATGGACCATAGCTAACATTTCTTTTTCATAAGTGGAACATGCTAAATTATTTTTAGAAAATGCTTTACTAGTAAAGGCTAAGGGCTTCTCATTTTGCATGAGCACCACTCCCATTCCCAATTCGGAAGCATCGCTTTCAATAATGAATGGTTGGGAAAAATCTGGCATAGCTAGGATGGGGGTGGTACACATGGCATTTTTCAAAGTCATGAAAGCTTCATTCGCTTTTGGAGACCATATGAAGGCATTCTTTTTAAGTAGGGATGTTAAGGGTGATGTTATTTTCCCATAATATCTAAAAAATTTGTGATAATAACCTGTTAATCCTAAGAACCCATGCAACCCTTTTAGAGTTTTTGGAATTTGACAATTTTCCACATCTTCAATTTTTTGGGGGTCTACTTTAACTCCTTCCTTTGATACAATATGTCCAAGATATTCAATTTCCTACCTCCCAAATGAACTCTTTGATCTCTTTGTGTATAATTGATTTTCTTCCAATATTTTGAGTGCTTGCGCTATATGTGTTAAGTGCTCTTCCCATGTATTGTTGTAAATCAAAATATCGTCAAAGAAAACTAAAATAAATTTTTGAAGGAAGGGAGAAAATGCCTTATTCATAATACTTTGAAATGTGGATGGAGCATTGGTGAGGCCAAAAGGCATCACCAAGAATTCATAATGTCCCTTGTGGGTGTGAAAAGCAGTTTTGGGTATATCACTTTCCTTAACTCAAATTTGGTGGTAACTTGATCGTAAATCAAGTTTAGAAAAATATGCAGCTCCATTTAGTTCATCAATGATTGGAATAGAAAATTTGTCTTTAATCGTTATTTTGTTGAGAGCGCAAAAATCCATGCATAGGTGCCATGATCCATCCTTTTTTCTTACTAGTATGACTGGCGAAGAGTAGGGACTTCTACTAGGTCGAATGACCCTTGCCCTTAGTAGGTCTTGTACTAATTTTTCTATTTTTGTCTTTTGTAAGTATGGATATTGGTAAGGTCTAATATTTGGAGGTTGGTGTCCCGAAAGTAATTGAATAGCATGATCATGGATTCGTTGTGGAGGTAATCCCTCTGGTTCTTTGAATATTTTATCATGTTTCTCTAGGAGTTCTATTAATTCGAGTGCCTCTAGTTGCTCTTCGGTGGTGTTTTGCAAAGAAAATAGTTGGGCAACCATGCCTCTTCCTCATTTTCTAAGAATCTTTTCCATTCTATGGGAAATTATGATTTGTGTGGGACCTATTTTTAAACCTTGAATTGTGTATGTTTGGTTGTTTTGTATAAATTGCATTCATAACTCTTCAAAGTCCCATTGAATTTTACCAAGCATTTGTAGCCATTGTATTCCCAAAATAATATCACATCCTCCTAATGGTAGTACATACATATATTCTTTCATGTTATATTACCCCATCATGAGTTTGATATTCCTACATTTGCCTTTACATGCAATCATCACTTCGAAGTTATTGCAGGGATATATAAAGTAATTAGCTTGTTTGGCCAAACTAGGGTCTATAAAATTTTGAGTGCTAATAGAGTCTAAGAGCACAATAGGGTTTTGTTTCTTAAAATACCCTTTTACGTTCATCGTTTGTGGAATCGAGTATCCTGCTAATGCATTAAAGGATATTTCTGTTTTATCTTCTTGGTTTTCTTCTGCAACCTCAATTATTACTTCCACTTCTATGTCATCCTCCTCTTTGGGAGTGCAATCAACTGTGTAAAAAATATATAATTTTGGTGAGATGCATTTGTGATTAGGGGTAAAATTTTCATCGCAGTGGAAACATAGACCCTTTTCTCATATTTCTTTTAGCTCTTCTTGGCTAATTTGTTTAATTGAAATGACCTTATTCAGTTTTTTGTTGGTGTAGGTATTTGGTGTTTTTCCTAAAAAAACTCTTCCTATTCACCTTTGGTTATTGTTCTTCTCTTATATCATTTGTGCTAATGCCACTGCATCCATCATATCGATAGGATTTTGTATTTGTACCTCCATTATAATTTCTTCTTTTAGGCCACTAATGAAACAACTTTGGAAGAATGATGCATCTAGTCCTGTTGTAAGGTTCACCAATTTCTCAAATTGTGCTTGGTATTCCCTTACGGTGGAGGTTTGTTGTAGTTTAGTGAGGGCTCCTGTGAAGTCTTCAAATTTAGTGGGGCCAAATTGCAACATTAAGTTTTTTTGTGAATTCGGTCCATGTGGGCGGACCTTTTGTTTTCTCATACCATTGATACCACTGGGTATCAATTTTTTCCAAGTGAAATGATGCAATACGGAATTTTTGAATCTCTGAAATTTGATATAAGGTAAAATATTGGTCTACCCTATATATCCAATTTGAAGGATCACCTCCATAAAATTTTGGAAAATCTAGTTTTGTGGTACAGGGAAGGCTTGATGTATGTGGTCCCCCTATTAATGTTTGTTGTGGTGACGTAGTGTTCTGTTGTCCATTTTGCATGAGTAGCAAATTTTTCTATACTAAGTCCATGGAATGGGTTGTAGCATCCAATTTAGTGGATATATTTGTATTTGAGTTGGTGATGTTTATGGTTAGGTTTGTTATTTTTGTAGCGATTTTATCTTCTAAATCGTCCTTCCAAAATGCCATTACTTGCATCATGTCTCTCATTTCCTTGGAAAACTATGAGAGTTCTTTTGTAATTTCTTTTGAAACCTCCTTCACAATCTCCTTCATTGTGTCTTGAGATCGTCTTCCCTCAGCCATTTAGGGTGTGGTTGGTTTATAAGTGATTTGAATATGTAGAAATTAGTTTTGTCAAAAAAAATTGTCTGTCTCTGCCACAGTTAATTTTACGTACTTGCTGCTCTTTATTCACACCGAATGATATTTTCCTCACCTGTACTCATTTTTGGGATTTTGTAACTCTGGTAATGCATGATGTTGTCCAAATTCTATATGCTACCTTTGATGGCAACTGTGGCCTACTATGTAAAAATTTTGTCAATAATGGTTAGAATGTGTGTTGAAAAGAAAACATTGTCGAGTAATGGCCTATCAGTAACTAGAGCGAGGTGGGGAAATTTTTTTAGGTATTTTTAGCTCTGATCTAGTTGTTATGAACCTGCAACTTGAAATATGAATTGAATGCAGAAAAGAATCACTGTTTGAATAGGATCACAGTTTATATTGAAAGGCAAAAACCCATAATATAATAAATTAATGTTCTTGGATGATCTTTGGAGCATCCTCCTTGTCATATTTACATATATCTAAAAGGTGTGAATGGTGAAGGGATGTGTCCCTTTATAATACAATATGATATATAATATGATTAAGAGTTACGTTAGGAGGGTCCTAACGACTAGGTGGATTGGTAAGTGCTTATTTGGCTAGGCACTTACCAAGAAGACACCTAGGTTCAAACCTTGGGGGTAGCTTATTTTCAAATTTAGTAGTCTGATATAAATCCTTTGAGTGCTCGCCAAATCGATGATGATGGTATGAATCTCGAGCAACTGGTGGTCTCCTTCACACCGAGTCAACAATAACAAAGCATAATAGGTGTGGTGGAAGTAACCCCTATGGTTTGAACCCTGCGCTTGTCAATTACTAAAAATAGTGTGGTTGTGACCAACTCTCCTATGTAACCGAAAAAAACATGAGCATAGAAAAATATTATTATTAGAAAGATAAGTATTATAACAATATATATATATATATATATGACTCTTATTGGGGTCACTCCCATTAAAATATTAAAACATTGCATTTATTCAAGTTGTTTTTTTTATCAAAGATATTTTTCATCTTTCATGAATTATTATGTTTCTTCTATTAACTCATTGAAATCATTTTAATTAAGAGATAAAATATTTTTCATCTAATTATTATTAAAATTAAAATTTATTTATTTTAATTTTTTTTTGTGATTGCTAAAATCTTTGTTATTATATTTACTTCTCTATAGATATGATAGAATTTCTAAGATAATGATTTAAATAATTGTTGATGGATATAAAAAATGACACTATTGTTGATCCAATTCCCATATTTATTTATCTTGATAACATTAAAAATAATTTGTGAATCTCCTTTAATTGAATTATAATTCATTTTTTAATGAAAAATTAATCCTTGTAAGAATTTATCTAACCTTTATATAGTTTTTTTTTGTTAGTGTGAGAAACCCTTACAACCAATGCACAGGGTTGAGCAGGCTCCCCTCAACCATGACACCTCCATGACCCCTCCTAAAATCGAGAGCTATGCTTATCAATAGGGAATTTAACACACACCCACCCCCTCACACACTCACCCACACCGCGGTTTGAACCTTGGACCTCCCGAAGAAGAGCCAAAGCCCGAACCGTTGCACTTGTCCCCCTTGGAACACCTAACCTTTATATAGTTTTTAATTGAAGTTCAACATCATTTTTAGGAAGTGAGGGTTATATTGCCTTCATTACTTCAAAAAACATTGTCTTTACTATATTTATCTAGATTTCCTTTGGAACCACCATCAAGATCAAATTTAAAGTACCAAATTACTTTACAATTTAATTTTACAATAGATCAACGTCCCTTGTTTAACTCCTTGTACACATCTTCAAATATTGTAATCAAGACTCAACATCTTCTTTTTCCATATTTGAGACTTTGTATTATGAACATCATACTATAAGAAGCTATACTATAATGCTAAAATTAGACATGATTTTAATATTTGTTTTAAAAACATCTTTTTTTCAAGCCATATCTTTTAATAAATAATGGCAAGACCAATCCTTCGAAATATTTAATTCTTTATATTTAAAACAATAAATATGACTTTTAATCAAATATTTGAATGTTGATGGAACTACCTATTATATTCTCATTTTTTTTAGAAAAGCAATCCCAAATGGTGTGAGCAAAGGAATACTGAAAAACTAAATAATATTGTGTTTCTATATCCTTCTTACACAAGGCACACATAAAAATTCCATTATAGCCTAAGTCTATTATAACCTCTTCTTTTTAGGCTCTAACATATAATATTTTTTCTTTGGACTACTAAAAACATTATTCCAAGATAAATATTTGGGAATATGAACTTATGATTACTCATAGCCTTTTTAAAATTGACTAAGTATCCATTAATTTTTAATAGATACTAAACTAAGTAATCCTTTTGTGTTAACACTTTCAATATTTGCTTTTGCTTTCCCATATCAATATCCCTTTGAGTTTCCTTTTCTCTTTGTTTTTACTTCTTGGGTCTTTCTCTCCTTTTTTCATTCCCATCAACACTTTCATATTTATTAATATCTTCACATTTTTCATGTTATTCATAGTGAGACTTATCATCTATATGATTATACTGGTCTAAAGAATTTGATGTGCAACAAATAACCTAAAAAACACTTCTTTATGTTTCCCTAGAAACTCTAAAGTGCAAGACATTTATCTATATTAATTATTTCTTTATGCTATTGTAAAAATCATAAATTAATATGGATATCCTACTTATTTATTTATTATTATTATCTTGAAACTCTAAAGTGCAAGGGATAATATTTGCACTAATTTAATTTTTATTGCAAAGAGAGGATTTTATACTACTTGAGAAAAATGAAGGCAATTTGGAATAAAATTGACCTTTATTGCATCCTTTATTTTAAAATTTTCCTCTACATGTTCCTTTACATCTTTAATTTATTTTGAATTTGAACTTTCACATTTTACTTCCTCATCCCTTGTGTCCTTTGTTTCTTCTAACGTTGATCTATATGAACTATAATGGAATTTTTCATTTGATGCTATAGATAGGCTTTCTTTGGCTTTTTTTTTTCTTTTTTTAATTTATAGGGTGGAATCAGTAGCCGCCATGAATCCGAGCAGGTTGTACGGATTTTATGGTTGCCATAGTATCTTGTGATATCCACCCTTAAATCCACCACATAGTTCTTTGAGTAGTCCACCCCTACAACCACCATGCCAAAATCATTTAAAACCATTTACGTTACTAAGAGCACCCAGAAAGGGACAAGTGTTCAGTCCGGTAAGGCCCAATATTTGAACCTTGGACCTTCGCTCCCCTTATGGCATTTGGTCGAACCAATTCATCTACACTTTGAACCTTATTTGACTTTTTTTTTAGAGTGGAATATCCTTAATTAATCCTACAATAGTATGATCTCCTTGCCTCATATTGAAGTTTATCTCATGATTAATTTTTTTTTATCTTTCTCCATAAGTTTTACTTTATAATATCTTGCCATGAGTCCAACCTCATAAAATTTGCAACATTCAAATGCAATGCTTTCATATTCCACTTATTGATCCCATTCTCTTGATTTAGATTTAATCTCAATGGAATGTAGCAAAGGTTTTAAAACATCCATAGCAACTCATATCCTAGTATATATAGCATACTTTCTCGTTAGTACTTAATCCCTCCTAGATGAACTCCCCTAGGGTATTGTGGCTTGCCAATATTCTTCAAAGCATCATTAATGGTAAGCTCATATAAAAGTTCAAAAATCCTAATCCACATAGGAAGCTTTCTCATATTTTATGTCTTGAAAGAGAAATTTTCACTCTATAATCTTAAATATAGAGCATCTCTCCCCTAAACTCTAGGCCACCAATCACTATTTTATCCTTGATTTTCAAATAATGAGGAAAATAATTTAGGAAGAAAAGTGATGCAATGACTAGACGAGAACACTCTTGATTGGTAAACAAGACGTCTAAAATATTGGTAAACAAGACATCAATGATGTAGTGGCTAGATGGCAACACTCCTAGATGGTAACAAGGCATCTAAAATATGGGTAAAAAATATGTCTACGAGATGGATAAAACAATGCAACACTTTTGGATGGGTGTTTTGTTTCTAAACAGGTACTCTCTCCTCCTAGACGGGTGGTTCTCTTTTAGATGGGTGGTTTCACCTCATACGGGTAACTTCTGTAGATGGGTGTTTTTTCCTCAGATGGGTACTTTGTCCATATGGGTAGTTTTTATTTTAGATTGGTGATTTCTTTAGATGGGTACACCAACAAACGGGTATATGATAACACAAACAGTTAGATGGATAAACTAGTATATGTATTATATGGGTTCCTCATCATTTTGCACATCTCCTATTTTTTATCTCAATTTAGCAGACTTCATTTCCTTACAACCCACACACATACGTTCAACAACAACACATAGACAATCTAAAAATATGGAATTTTGTTAGAGGCACAACGTTGGAGAACTAGGAAGAAGATGAAGTTTTTATTTGAATAAAATTTGTGGGTTACATACAATCTTGGAATATCCCTCACATTCACTCCTCTCCAAAATTCACCTTATGCCTTCTCCAAATGTTCTCCCCATTGACACACACACCAAATCCTATTAATATTTCCTATGTCAGATCATTTCGTATTCATATTATCGTAGGCAAACAAGTCGTATTGTTTCCTTTTTTAGGCATATTTTTACATCATACTCACTGGGTAAGATAAAAATGTTCATGGGCAAATCTCATGAATATTTTTAAATTTCGTAACCATGATGCCATACTTAGCTATTTCTGCAACGCTCATCCACATTACCCCTTTAGTTGGTTGTTTCTTCCACTTGACCAAGTACTCATAATAGACCTTGCTTCTCATTTTCCTTGATATTCTCAAGTCTAGAATCATTTCAATTTTGTCTCATTCCTTCTTTGGAAATTATGTTATCCATTGTGCTTCTATAAAATCAACTATCTATTTCACATCCATTTCCTTAGGTGGATCATAGTACGAATATAAATCAATGATATTAAATATTGGTAAAATTTTGACGCCTTCTAGAAGCTCAATTTCATATGCATTTACAGTAAACTTCTTCAAGATCTTACAAGGTCCAATCTTCTTCTAGTTTAGTTTGTTACAGGTACCTTTGGGAAACCTTTCCCTCCACAAGTATGCTAAAACCAAATCTCCAACTTGGAATTCTTGTATCTAACTCTTGATGTCAGCATGTTTCTTGTATTCGATGGTATTTATTTCTAGACCAACCTTCACTTCATGATGTAATTATTGCATATATTCAACAAAACCCTCAGCCATAGCACTGGGTTTCTATAATTCAGTTGTGCTCTACAAATCATCTACTCCTTGAGGATGAATTCCATACACAATTTGGAATGGAATTTTTGTCGTACTCCTATTTATTGAATTTGTTGTATGCAAATTTTTCCTGTGCTATCACAACATCCCACAACTTTGGCTTCTTACCAATCACACATCGTAGCAAATTTTCTAGGCTTTTGTTCACTACTTCAGTTTGTCCATCCATATGAGGGTGATAGGCCGAACTAAAGCTCAATTTAGTATCTTGTTTCTTCCATAGGGTACACCAAAAGTGACCCATAAAATTTGCATCCCTATTTGACATAATATTCTTTGATAAACCATGCAATCTCACCACTTCACAAAATAACAAATCAGCAATATGTGTAGCATCATTTGTTTTCTTACAAGGTATGAAATGTGCCATCTTGAAGAATCTATCCAAAATAACAAAAATAGATTTATTACCCTTTTGTGTCCTTCGTATCTCGAGGACAAAATCCATGCTCACATCCTCTCATGGCTTCTCTAGTATTGGTAATGGTTGATACAACCCAGTATTCTAACTCCTACCCTTTGCATGCTAATAAAATCGACAACCTTGTACAAACTTCCTAACATCTACATTCATTCCAGGCAAATAATAGCTGGAACAAAGTTGTCCTATCATTTTATCTACTTCAAAATATCCTGCTAGTCCTCCAATATGTTTTTCTCTTATCAGGTTTTCCCTCATCGACCCCCATGGTATGCACAATTTTTACCCCTTGAACAACATTCCTTCTTGGATGAATTACTCCAACCATGGTGTTATGTCCCCTATTGTAGGATTTTTGCATGCTATCCATGCTTCATAGCATTGAAACCCACGAATTCAAACTGCATTGTATTTAATAGTATATTCCTTCTGCTCAAGGCATCGATTACATGATTTGACCACCCACTTCTATGCTTCAATACAAATGAATATCCCTGCAATAATTCCACCCACTTCATATGTCTTTGATTTAGTTTACTCTAGTTTTTGATGAATGATTAACTGTGAACAAGACAAACTCCTTTGGTAGAAAATAATATCTCCATTTCTTCAAATCTTGAACTATATTGTAAAACTCCTAGTCATAGAATGAGTATATCCTCTTTGTATCATTTATCTTGTCACTGAAATAGGTAATGGGTCTGCCTTCTTGGATCAAGACTCCTCCGATCACATTCCCATATGCATAACAATATACCTAAAAGACCTTATTGAAGTATGGTAATGCTAGGATGTGTTGTTTTATTATCTCCTTCAGGATTTGAAAGCTTCTTTCTATTGTAGTTGTCCACTTAAATTCATGCCTCCCTCCTTTAATTGTTTTTGTGATCGGTGCACAAATTTCATTGAAGTCCTTGATAAATTTCCTATAAAAACTTGTAAGACCATGGAAACTATTGGTATCAAACATACTTATCAGTGATGGCCAACTTGTGATGGCTTTGACATTTTTAGGGTCCATCCGTAACCCTTCTTGGGAGATCACAAAGCCTAGGTACACCAATTCTTCCTTCATAAAACTGTATTTCTTCAAGTTGACTAGCAACTTCTCTTCCTTCAATCTATGTAAGACTAATCTCAAGTGTACCAAATGGTATTCCTTGCTCTTATTGAATATCAAGATGTCATCCAGGTAGACAACCACAAACTTGCTAAGAAATGGCCTTAACACTTCATTCATCAATCACATAAAGGTACTGGGTGCATTTGTCAATCCAAATGGTATAACTAACCACTTGTATAATCTATCCTTTGTCTTGAATGTAGTCTTCCACTCATATCCTTCCCTAATTCAAATCTAATGATAACCACTCTTCAAATCTATCTTCGTGAAGTACCTTGCTCCACTCAAGCAATCCATAAAATCATTCATGTGAGGTAATGAGAATCAATACTTGATGGTTATCTTATTGATTGTCCTAGAATCTGTACACATGCACCATTTCCTATCCTTCTTTGGTGCAAGCACTGTTGGTACTGCACACGAGATCAAGCTCATGGATCAGCCATTTATCCAACAAATCCTAAATTTTTTTATTTATTTCTTCATTCTCTATTGACATCAACCTATAAGTTGCTTTATTGGGTAAACTCAATCTAGGAATGAAATCGATGTGATGACTAATACTTCTTGTTAGCGGTAACCCATCAGGAAATGCTTCTAACAAAATTTTTGTATACTCATCTAGAAAATCCTTCACCTAAACTAAAATATCCTCCTTCTTACCTGTAATGTCACCCTTTATGGGTTTAACAATCAAGGCCAAACACACCCTCTTCCTTATCATTTCCTTTAAAAATTACTTTCCTGAAACAAAAAATATTTTAGGACCAATTTCCTCTCTATCATTTGTGTCCTTCAACAGACCCAAAACAAACTTCTTACCATATTTCGTAATGGTGTAGGTGTTTTCCCTACCATCATATACCACCGTCCTATCAAATTGCCAAGGTCTTCCCAAAAACACGTGCTAAGTATCCATGGGTATAATATCACATATGAACTCATCCTTATATGCTCCTATCTAAAAATTTACCTTACACTATTTAATTACTAGAATCTGGTGTCTCTTTTGTAGCGAGGAGACCTTGTATGGACTAGGGTGCTCTTCCTTCTTCAACCCCAAATTTTCTACCATCTCAATAGATACTAAATTATCTATGCTTCCACTATCTACAATAACCTTGCAACATTTACCACCAACTTTACACACAGTTCTAAAAATATTTCTCCTTTGGATAGGTTCACATTCCTTATTTTTTGGCTTCAAAAACACTCTCTTCATCATGAGATATTCTCCTTGTTCGGGTTCCTCCACATACCTTGGGGAAGCCACACTTTCTTCTTCAGCTTGTGCAATATGGTTCCTAATATCCTTTACCTTATTAATACTTTATTGTGTGTTTGTACATTCAAATGCTCGATGACCATATTCACCACACCTATAACATATTACTAAGAATATTCTACTTTTTCCTCAACCAAACCCACTTATACCTCGTGAGGAGTCTTCATCTCCTTTGGTGTTCTAGCTAGCATCGCTATAAAAAGCACCCACTTCTCCTTCTTATTTTGGTTTTCCCCTTTCACTGCTCATTTGCCTTCATCCATGTGAGAGTCATCCTCTTCTCCTCTGAGTATTTTGTTTTCTCCATAACAACTTCTCCTCCACCTTTAGAGCATATTGGTAGGCTTATTCTACCATATTTATCCTTATCATACTAATTTCATCTTTTATAGATATCCATAGTCATTTGATATACTTTGACACCTTTTCTTCATTTTCTTCCACATGATCGACCCGAATGGTGACCCTATAGAACTCTTGTATCCTTTTGTCTTAGGTTTTACAATTTCCTAAAAAAACTCAATTGATAGTCAGATGGAAGGAATTTGAATTTCAGATTGGCCACCATTTTCTCCCATGTCTTAATTCTTTCCTTCCCTTTTCTTTACCTTTCAGCTTGAACATAGTCCCACCACAAGGATGCATGCCCTTTCAACTTTGTGCAAGAAAATTTCACCCTTTTGGGGTCTTCTATTATTTCAAAATTGAAGTACTTCTCCATTTCATTAATCTAGTCTATGAGTTCTTCTAGATTCAAGCTTCCATTAAATGAGGAGGTTTCTATCTTTAGTTTTTGATCCATGTTGGATATTGCTTGGACCAACCATTCTTCTAATTCTTCCCCTTTCTCTTCATTTCGGGCTTCTTGGCCAGCTTCCTCTTCTTCACGATCACTAATCTCCTTAGGATGATGTATTATTTGGGTAGTTTTGATTACCTCCAATATGACAATAATTCCTCTTAGTATCTCAACTAAATCTACAACTTGAGGGCCCCATTGTCTCCTCCTTCCTCATTTTTCCATTTTTTCTTTGTATGCATTACACATCCAAGATATTTTGACTCTAATACCAAATGATGTAGCGACTAGACGACAATGCTCATGGACGGTAAAAAATATGTCTAAAATATAGGTAAACAAGATGTCAATGATGCAGTAGCTAGATGACAACACTCCTCAATGGTAACAAGACATCTAAAAGATGGGTGAACAAGATATCTACGAGATGAGTAAAACAATGTAGCACTTTTGGATGGGTGTTTTGCCCTTAGAGGAGAACTCTCTCCTCCTAGATGGGTGGTTCTCATTTAGATGGGTGGTTTCACCTCAGACGGGTAACTTCTGTAGATGGGTGCTTTTTCCTCAGATTGGGACTTCCTCTAGATGAGTAGTTTTCACTTCATATGGGTACACCAATAGACGGGTAGAAGGCAACACAAACGGCTAAATAGGTAAACCAAAAGATGTCTCAGATGGGTTCCTCATCATTTTGAGTGTCTCCTATCCTTGATCTCAATTGCTCATACTTCCTTTCCCTACAACCTGCACACATACGTTCAACAACAACACACAAATAGTCTACAAATATGAACTTCTATCAGAGGCACAAAGCTAGAGAACTAGGAAGAAGATGAAGTTTTTATTTGGATGAAATTCACGGATTACAAACAATCTTGGAATATCCCTCACATTCACTCCTCTGTTCGGCATTCACCTCATGCCTTTTCCAACCATTCTCCCCTTGACACACACGCCAAATCCTATTTATATTTTCCTTCGTAGGATCATTTCGTCTTCCTCTTATCACATGCAAACAAGTAGTATAGTTTCATTTTCTAGATAGATGTCCACATCAAAATATCATAGAGTAATTTGAATCAATCCCTATTTCCACTTAATCTAATTTTGAATCTTTAAAAAGCTTGGCTGATATATATGAAACTTATTTGTTAACCCTCTTCTTTTAAGAATCATTATATAACATCTACTTTTTGAATTAGACTTGCCATATATTTATTTCTAACATATTTTTTAAAACAATTTATCTTTATCTTCACAAGTATATATTTTTTATTCAAATAACAATATCGAATTGTTTTAGACTATAAACACTAAATTCCTTTTGGAACGTACGTATATATTTTTTATTCAAATAACAATATTGATTTGTTTTAGACTATGAACACTACATTCTTTTTGGAACGCAAAATATATTATTAGACGAGTGATGATATCAATAAAAATGGAAGTCTAATAATTAGCAACAAATAAAGAATCAACTTTTTATATATAACCCTTGTAACTAAATAAATACTATTTATGCAAATCTAAATTTCTTTGAATTCTATGTTTTTATCTTTCAAATACTAGTGCTTGGGTGACATGTCATGAGGCTAGAAAAGCCCTTCTGTTCATTTAGTTCAACATATAGGAAAAAATAATAATTATAGTAGAGACGAGTACTTTAGTCACAGCTTCAAGCGAGACGAAAATAAAACAATACTTGGTTATACACTAGTATAATATCCTGCAAGGATGTTTAATTAGGTGAGGTCTCCACCCAAGCCTATGCCAGCTTCTAAATAGAAATAACAAAACAAACAAAACCAGGACAATCCGGACACCCATTCTGCACAACTTTCAAAAACAAGTCCCGTAGCCCAATCTATACAGCAGGTTCTGGTGAAGATATAACAGGCAATAAAATTAAATAGCCTCCACCATATATGCATATGTAAGTTGCTGAAAACGGTAACAGTTGTATGATATTCACCGATAAAGCCGCAAAACCCTAACTAAAGCCGCAAAACCTTATCTGCCTTCGTGGTTGACTCTCACCACTCTCGAAGGCGATTGGTTTTGCTTGCCAACATCGAAGGGTTAGTAGGTGCCTATATATGTGGGGAAGATAGTTAAATTCTGAGGTATATATTCTTATATGCTTTTACACTGTACGGTCTTTTTATATTGGATTCTTTATATCTGGGGAGCTAAAGGACCATATGGAAGGAAAGTTGTCTTCTTTAGAGAAATAGCTGACATGGAAGTAATACATTTTGGTTTATTATATAAGGATTTTGATTAAGTTAAAATAGTTAAATAATTTTTCTTTTTCTTAGATTTATAGATGAGAAAGTTAATGGTGAGTTGTTCAAAGAAATTTTAAAGGAGAAGCTCAAAGTTATTTTAATCTTCTTTCAAAAAGATAAGAGTTTAAGACTTGAGAGGTAAACTTTGAAATATTTTTTCGGGTTTTATGACCTTTTGGAGTTTGACCTATTCAAAGTTGTGGAGTCTAGCAAACAAGAAGGGTAAATGCAATCTTTAACTCTACCTTCATTGCTCTTATTCGAAAAAAGGACAATCCTTTTTCCTTTGATGATTTTAGACCCATTTCTTTGTGTAATTATGCATAGAAAATCATAGCAAAATTAATTTCATCAAGAATTAAAATGTTCTTCTCTACTTCTATATTTATTGAGCAGTTTAATTTCTTGCATGGTAGACATATTCATGAATTAATTGGTGCTTCTCAAGAAAGTCTTCATACCATAATATCAAAGAATTGCCAACAATGGTGATGAGGTTGGATTATTCCAAGGCTTTTTATAGAGTAAATTGGCTATTTATAAGAATGATACTTACTCATATTGGGTTCTTGTTGGCAAAAAATCTGCCTAGTCTATGGAATGCGTCCTAGACTTTAGCCAATTTTTGGATGAATGAGATTTCTCTCGGTTCAACCTTCAAAGAAGGTCGACTTCTTGGTATACTTTGAAAATTAAAATAGGGGTTTAAGCTAAGGGTAAGAAAAAAATGGTTTAGAGAGAGTAAGAATATAAAGAAATGAGTAAATGGTGAACGAGGTATAGCGTAACAACATTGAATGCATCTGTAAGAGCCTACTGTAATAAAATTACATTGATACTTAACCAACCAACCATTGTCAAGTGCATAATAAATTTAGCTAGTTATAAATCATATGCTTTAACCATTCGAAAGACTTTAATGAAAAGTAATCCAAAAATAATCCAAATAGTAGAATTCACTTTTACAGAATAAACTAATAACAAAGTGTAACATAAATGAATTAAAACATAAACTCATTCATAAAAATCTACAGTAACAATAGTAATGGAGGTCAAACAACTATCACTTCTCATTAGTAAGCAGTAAAAATAATACAACATACACCCAGACAAATGCTACAGAGCCGACCCTTACTTAGATGTCTATCTCCCTATTTATAATCTGCTCTTTGAATTTTGCAGTGTAAGATCTATAATACAATTACAGGTCTATTATGCAAAATAGCCTAGCAAAGAATGTTCTAAAGAACTTGTCATTTTCATGTTGTACTAGTTTGTTGCTGATGTGGCTTGTTTTGATTTTATCTTGTGCTTGGAATTTGAATTTGTCTACAATTTGATTTGTAGATCCCCAATTATCTTTTGCAAATGGCTAAACCACTACAATTGGTCTATCAGAGATGTCAGTTTTATACCTTAATGGTATTATATTGAATAGCTAGAAGACATTAAGGTAGTTGCAACTTTGAAAGGGACATTTCAGAGTGTCATGCATTGAAGCCAGACTTTTGTTTTGTTTGAAGAGTCCTTCAAAATAAATCTAGGCCTTAAAGATACTTTGATGATGTCACTTCTAGAAAAATCTTGGCTTTGTTCTTGATAGTTTGGTCGATACTTTCGACATCAATAATTATGATTTTGTTCAACTATGACTTGTGCATAGTACCAAACTCTATCATGAAAGTGTTGACTTCATCACTAAAAATGGTTTGGCTTTGTTCCATTTTAGCTTTTTGCAAACAAACTATTTCTTGATGAATGCTAGAATGCACAGTCTTAATTTGGAGTAGTCTGACTTTGTTTCATCTTTACTTTTGAACTTTTGGTGCATTGATGTTGATGTTATTTCTTATAAACTTCTAGAGTTGTTCATGTTTGGACTTATGCACTGGTCTGGCTTTATGCAATTGATGCTTTTGTAGAAGTCTAAGTTTGAGCATTTTCAAATTTTATCATTGTTGAAACTTTTAGACTTAGTATATCCAAGCCTCAGATCATATTGACCTTGACCTAGTTGCATGATATTTGGACCTATCATGAAATATAACCTAACTTCTTTCAGTGTGTAACCTAGACAAATTAAAATGGATTGTCTAGTGAATTTAGGTAAGATTTGGTAAATCAAAACAATGTGGGCAACATTTTGACCTACATTCTTGGTGCCTCCTAGGGTTTTCTACTTGCAAAATTTTTTAAAACTAGATAGATTTATTCTTGGATTATATAATTATGAAGAGGAAAATGAGCTAAAAGAAAAGTGGAAAAATATTGAAGAGAGAAAGGCCATAATGTGTAAGGTAATTACTACAAGAAACCAAAAAGAAAGGTATTTTTGGAAATGGAGTGGCTAGAATTAGTGGAGAGATATATAGGTAGAAAGGGTATGAAGAAGTGGAACAAAATGGAATATGAGAAGGAAAGAAGAATGGATAATTAATGGAGATGTCTAAATATTGGTGTCCCCTAAAAAAATGGTATATCCATGAGCATATTCTATCATAGCTAAAAGTTGTTTTAGATCCAAGCTAGTCGCCTTAGGTAAATATTCTAGGCACTCGTGGGCCAAAGCCTTTTATTGTTTTGCATTTTATTTTTCTTGACAAAATTGCATAGGATTCTGCCTTCAATGTTGCAAGTACTTGCAAAAATTCTTTGACCTTCAAGAATATACATAGTTGCACTAGAGGGCATCATGCTTAAAGTGGCTTTGCCATTCATAGCTTATATAAAATTGGGAATATACACCAATTGTATGTTGCAATAATTGCAAGATGTCCTCTTTTGAGTTGGACCTTTTTAAAAAACAATCCAAAGCTTGTGTGGATGATTTGCTTGCATGCCTTTTCTTTCAAAAAATTAATAGCTTATTTCCAGCCAAGTTCTTCTAACATTGTCACCTTACATCTTCCTTTGTCATCAAGAAGACGAAATGCCATGTGACACACTTTATGTGTTATTTCTTGATTTTATGCATGCCACGTCATGGCCTCTGAGTAATTTTCCACTATTTGCAAGCTCTATCTATGTTATCCATTGGGATAAAAAGTCATGAAGGGGTGGAGTAATGATAAGGAGAGACAATGGAAGAATAAGGATGGAGGATAAATGAAATGTACTAGAGCTATCATAGGTGGTGATATGATCAACAAAAGTAATAATGGAACATGAAAAATAGTGAAGGAATATGAGGATAGGGGAAGAAAAGATAAGTGAGATAGCACCTACATAATAATTGCTCCTAGCTTGTTTTGGTGTCACTTAGCTATGCACTTCAATGCTTGCTTTACCTTTTATCCTTCTTGTTATTTATTGTATTGACTTGAGTTAAATAGATAAAGCATCTCTCCCTTAATTGAGGGAACTCTTATATATTTTTTCTCTATCTCACCACTATTTTGTCTTGACAGATTCCATAAATTTAATAAAGGACTATGAGAAATCACTTTTGCTTGACAAGATTTTCGATAACTTGACATTCTATGGTTTGTCAAGATTACTAACATCCCATATTGTCCCTCTTATTTTCTCTTTCTTTTGTTCTTGGATTTCACCTTTTTGTTATAATTTTGGTGTTCTTGAGAAAGAGAAATCCAATTAACAAGAGGTTGTGGCAATTTTTGCTAAACTTCACCATGGTTTGAGATGGGTGCAAACATTATCAATGGATGAACACTTGTAGCAAATCCTAGGATAATTTAAGCTAACATCAAGATTGTTGTTGGGTTACCATCAATTGAAATGCCTACCTTATCTAACACTAGGAAGGCTAAGATTTATCATTTTTACCTTCGATGTCTTAGCAATTCCTCTAGGTGTGGGAATTTATAGGCTCATTTGCAACATTAGCTTGGGAACATTTTTTGTCACCATCTTCATCCTTTACTAAATCTTATCCACCATTCACCCTTGAGACAAAATTCTTCCTCAGGAGTGATTTGGTGCTGAGAGAGAGAAGACTCCATTTATATAGGCTAGTCTCCTTAGGGATGTCATCATGTGATGTACCTTGTCAACCCTCTTTTTCCTAAAATATTTTGTATTGAATCCATATTTTGTTTCGTTGAATTGTCTATCCTCATAATTTGTTACCATTTGTATGATTCCTAGGGCTCTCTGCTACCTCCTTTGTGGATTGCCTTATTTCCCAACTGAATCTAGCCTTTTATTTACTTGTCAATCTATTTTACACAAAATTGTGGTGTGCCTCTGCATGTCAGTGACACTTATTTTTTTTAGCTTTCACATTGAAACTTACAATGACTTGACCAAATAGTGTTGAATTTGAACTTTTTACTCTAGTATGTGTCTTGGACATCATAACTTATGTCCATCGACCCTTGACTCTAACCTGGCTCAAGGGGTCATTCATTTTTGAAAATTTTCTAACATAGAATATTAGAGCTTAACATAGCTGATTGTTCTAAATGGAATAACTCATGGTGCTTCATTTTCCCATGTCAAGTTGACAATAGTTGCTATAGATTTTTGAGGAGCATGTTTATCACTATTTTTAACTCTATCATGTTGTGTTTTCTTGTTCTATGCCAACTATCAATTAGATCTTCTCAATTTTTCAACCAAGCCTGCTACAACCCATGATTTTCCAAGCTTAGTGGTAGCCCATGATCAAATTTTAATTTTTTTTGCATTTCCAAACTTGACAATTTCATTCTAGAATTGTGGTTATTTTGTGCAAAGTTATGCCAAATAATTCTCTGCTATTATTTTGGTCAATCAACCATTTCTATATGTGTATCTGTAAAATCATTTTCTCTAGCACTTGTCCTTTGTTCTTCATATATTTCTAGTTGATATGTTTTGAGCCCTTTATTAAAATTTTGGACTAGTTTCTAGATGTAAGGTACAACTACGTGGCTATGATCAAAAAGTAATTACCCTTCTAATTGCTTGAAAAATTCTTTGAACAAACACATCCTGAATAAGGGTGGTATATCTGCAATTACCACATCATAGAAAGTGACAAGATCTAAACATTCTTGTAACAATATTGGAGTTCTTTTAATGAAACATATTACTCTAATTTGTATTCCATTAAATATAACACCCAATGATGCCATTGAATGTAATCTAGTCCTATGTTATTGTAGATTTCTTGGGACATAACTGTTATGTTGGCCCTTGTATCTATGATGCAATTGTGAAAGATCCACACTTCTATAAAAAGAGATAAATAAAAAGTGGGTTGATAGTTTTTCAATGCGTATCAATGATTGTTTACTAGCTAGGTTAAATAATAATTTTCTATCATAATAAACTTTTGAGTGAAGATTCATCTTTTTACTTTATTTTAGACATTTGTCAAATGCGCTTTGTGCCATCTGTCTTGGAATAAACTTTATATATTGAAAAGGGTTGACGTCATGTTATTTTGATGCATAACATCAGAGTTTACAGTTTTTATCTAATCTTAGTCACCCTTAGTAGATGGATAGATCAAAGAAAATTGAAATTCTTATGAAATCAAGATTTTAGACCCAGAAACAATCGGACGTTTTGAAGTCTAGTAATAAGGAGGAGACCATAAACTCTGAATATTAGGCCAGTTCTAATGGTTTCCCCACGTTAATCACAACTTCAAAGTGAGATGAAAATAAAATAATACTTCATTATACGTGTTAGCATATATTATATTTCATAATATTTTACATTATTTTTTTGTTGCTTAATCAAGCGCTTCTAGGTTGGGTGGGGTAGTTGATAAAACAGTTGGTTGGTTCTTCAACCAACCATGGAACCACTTTATTGATTATTTAATTCAACCCCAATGCAAAGTTGAGGATTGATTCACATTTCCATTGCATCATGTTTTGTAATATGGTACCAAAGCTAGCAAGGAGGGAGAAGGGCGTTGTCTTTATTTGAGGTACATTTCGCAAGACCTGTATGCCTGACACTACATGCAACATGAGGACTAACGCAGACCTAAGGATGTGACCAGACCCGAGGATGCATGAGTACTAACATAGACCCGAGGACACGACTAGACCCGAGGATGCACGAGGACTGACGTAGACCTGAGGACCTTGACTGCACGCACTTCAAGACATAGACGTAACAAACCCTGACTACATGCACTTAAAGACATAGACGTGACAAACCCTAACTACACACACTTCAAGAAGTCCAATGTGGCGAGTTGACATGGCATGGAGGTGACATGACTAGTTTACGTGGTGTGGTGGTGACATGGTGAGTTCAACAACAATGACACGTGGTGGTGGTTTACACCTGGTTGGAGGTGACGTGGACAAAATGACATGTATGTATTTTGTGGCAAAATATTAGTTGGTTGAGCAAATTACTCGAAGGCAATCAAAGCACATAGCGTGCTTTACCGCTCTTAAGACCTCCAAACATCGTCGCCTCAGCGATGTGGAACTAAAAGTCTCATTTTTTTATCGTTTGATAGCGACGTCCATAAGAGGGATATTTTGCTCTCTTCATCTCATAGTTGTGGCTAAGCGGGCTGGTGGATGACCCGCAACGTAGGTACCAACTTCTGCCAGGTCTTGGGTTCAATTCTTGTGCACGACGTGCACCCAATGTTTTTTGCATAGTTGATGCCTGCACAGTGCGGTTGATGCCATAACAAGTATAGTTGATGTCCGAACAGTGCATTTGATGCCCTGACAATGCATTTGACGCTCTGACAGTGCAATTGACGCCCAAAAATTTGTTTTTTGACGCCCTACAAGCTAAATTGACGCCAAGCAATTTTTTTTGACACCAAGCAAACAAATGACAACTTTTTGACAATTTTTTTTATATTTGCAATTTTTTGACAATTGTTTGCAATTCAGGGGCATTTTTTTGTCAAAGGAGGGCACCGGAGAATTTTTTCTCACACGCGCTAGAGGAGTGACACATTTTTCAAGGTATTCTTTCGTACTTTATTTTTTCCTTTCAAAGCTTTTTGGGAGGGATAAATTGTTTTGTTTCTAGAATTGGAAAGGGTCCACATACAATTTTTTTCCTCATTGTTTCTTTTGTAAAAAAAAAAGGAGATCTTAAGAATTTTTTTTTGCAAACTTCCAAGACAAAGGGGGAATAACAATTGTTGATTTGTGAAAAGTGAATATTTTCTCATTGAAAAACTAACATTGTAATAGGTGCATTTTCGGTGGAAACTGACACCTAAAGTAGTTAAATTTATGGGCATTTGTGGTTGTATTTTGCATTTAAATTTCATGTTTTCTTGCATTATCAATAATAAAATAAAGTAAAATAAAAGACCCCAAATTTATACACCTATTTGTGCAATTTATTGCACAACAATGTTCAATATCTACGATACCTCTGGTCCACACTTACAAGTAGTGTTGTCGTTCTTGGACTACTGTATCTAATGCCTAATATAGTTGCAACAATGACGTCTGAGCTTGTTCTCTATCAATCATCGAGGAGAAATAAGGCAAACCAGTTCTAATATTCACTCCATTTATACCCTAATCGTTATTTTTGTTAGACATAAATCCCTACGAAGTGATTTTTGAAGTGTTTAGGGTAAGTTACACCCCACACATGAGGAAATACCTTATATGGTAGGTGTCATAAATAAAATGATTCCCTTTCAGTATCACCTAAGTTTCATGTATTGTTTTGCTCTTATATACTTATAGTATCCCTCACGTAAGGGTGGGTATATATAGAGGAGTTTCGGTATAAAGGCCTGGCAGGTATAAAGAAAGGTAGACCATTTGGTGTTATAAGGAACCTTCACAATGACCACTATTTACAAATATCTCTCAGATTCACAGTTGTTGAAAGGTTCTAACTTCGCACCAAGGAATACAAAGATGTGTGCTATCATTCAAGTGGAATATTTGTGGGATGTAGTGACTGGCACTACAAAATGATCTGGAACAATAGGATTAGATCAAGAAGCTTTTGAGAAGAAGGACAAAAGATGTCTCATGTTTATTCTGCTTGCTACTACAGATGAGGTCCAGCCTCATATCTGTGATGCCAAAACTAGTAAGGAAGCTTGGGATGCTTTGATTACTATTTATGAAGGTAAGAATTAGTCCACTATTTTACACCTTCAAACTCAAATACATACACTCAGTATGAAATTTGGTGAGATAGTGGACCTATTCCTATGCAGAGTGGCAGAATTGAAAGCCAAACTAAATGCTATGGGATAGCCAGTGGACGATGCTCTATTGACATCAGTCATCTTGAGAGCATTGCCAAAGTCCTATAAGATTTTGATAGCCTCTCTTAATGTATCTAGTAGAAAAGTGCCATTTGTGGAATTGATAAATTTACTTCAAACTAAGGATGCAAATCAATTTTAGAAGGATGAAGTGCCAGATAATTCCCTCTACACAAAAAAAGGGGGTAAGAAACAAGGTCAGTTTCAAAAGGAAGGATATTCTTCAAAAGGAAAAGGAAAACAACATTAGTAGAAAGACAAATAATATTGCAATATTTGTGATATGAATAACCATGACACCAATAGGTGTTGGTTTAAGAACAAACAACAGAATGAATAACATCATAAGAAGAAGGACAAAGGAAAATACAAACTACATAAGAAGAATAAGCCACCCAAGGGGAATGTTGCTTATGCCAAATTAAAATCAGACTCATATTCTATCGAATCAGACTCGAACTCACATTTTGATCTAGCACACAAGGTGATCATGACTCATACTTCATCTCAACAGATAGATGTAGTGTGGTATATTGATTTAGGTTCCAGTAAGAACATGACTAGCGATCGATCGTGGTTTGAGATATTTGAGGAAAAGGAAGGCAAGCCAGTAATAATTGCAAATAATCAGAACTACTAAGTAAAGGGTGAAGGTGATGTTTTTGTCACTCTTCCAGATGGCAAATGTCATATTGATAAGGTACTCTATGTTCCTGGATTGGCTAACAATCTGTTGTCAGTCCCTCAGATCTTGGATCAAGATATGTATGTTATGTTCAATTTTAAGAAAGGGAACAAGAGATGTTTTATCACCATAAAAGGAAAAAATATAGCAATAGGATCATACAAGCATGACTTGTTCATTTTAGATGTCGTTTCAATGCCTCATGTTGCCCTGGAAGCAACTACAAAGGAGGATACTTCTCTATGGCACAAGAGATATGGGCATCTAAGTTTAGGATATTTGCTCGAGTTGAGCAAATATGAGATGGTGAGAGGACTTCCCAACCTTTCATCGATATTGTCAGTTTGCTCAGATTGCTTAGTAGGGAAGGAACATCAGGTATCATTTGAAGTTAGCTCTTCACGAGCTTATAAACCTTTGGAGTTGGTACACATGGATATGTGCAGTCCTATACCAACCAGCTATGGTGGAAAAAAGTATTTTAAATTATTTTTTGATGATTACTCACAGAAGATGTGGGTTTTCTTTATTCAATTGAATTCAGAAGCATTTTTGTATTTTCAACAGTTCAAGAAAATTTTTGAGAAGGAGTCAAGATGTTCCATCAAAACCCTCTACTCAGATCGAGGGGAGAATATACCTCCAAGGAATTTTCATCATTTTTGAAAGAATATGGGAATAAGAGACAACTTACTACAACCTATACTCCACAAAAAAATGGAGTTGTAGAGAGAAGAAATCGTTCCATTATGGAAATGGTTTGATGTATGCTAAAGGGAGCACATATTGAGCATGAGTATTGGGCAGAAGTAGTAAACACAACATCATACCTTATGAATAGAGCACCCACAAGGGCTCTACAGGGTAAAACTCCACAAGAAGCATGGAGTGGTAAAAATCCCTCCATTTCTCATCTAAGGGTTTTTAGATGTAAGGCATTCATGCACATACCAAAATAGAAAAGGAAGAAGTTAGATGAGAAAACCCTACAATGTATCTTTCTTGGTTATGATGAGCATTCAAAAGGATATCGATTGATAGATCCTATCACCAAGAAGACACATATCAATAGATATGTAGTATTTGATGAAGATTTCACATCAAATAACACTACTATAGTTGTATACCTTGAGGAAGATGAGCCTAAGAAAGAGGCTCCTCCCTCACAAAACAATATTCCCAAATGGTATACTAGTACATTGAGAGATTCCAAGTTGACATCACTTCCAGATTTAACTCTAGATCGATCGTGTACTCGTAGTATGACTCAGTAGATGAGAGGAGGGGCATCAAATTCAAAGGTTGATGAGCTTTACCAATAATTTGATAAACTATCTATAGATGTAGAGGAAGATAAGGAAATAGATATGGAGGATGAAAGGGTTTATATGATAGTATTGGATGACAATGAACCCACAACAGTTTAGGATGCACTTAGTGAGCCTCAGTGGAAGGCTGCTATGGAAGTAGAACATACATCTCTCATGAAAAATCATACATGGAAGCTAGTAAATTTACCTTCAAGAAAGAAGCCCATTGGATGCAAATGGGTATTCAAAGTGAAGTATAAGGCGGATGGTACTATTGATAAGCATAAATATTGTCTTATTGTAAAGGTCTATGCTTAGAAAGAAGGCATTTATTATGAAGATACTTTTGCCCCTACTACAAAAATGACTACCATACGAGTACTTTGTGCCATGGCAGCTCAATTTTGGTGGAAGTTACATCAGATGGATGTAAAAAGTGCTTTCTTGAATGGTGACCTACAAGAAGAAGTGTACATGACCCAACCAAAAGGATTTGTTGTTGAAGGGCAAGAACAAAAAGTTTGTAAGTTGATCAAATCCTTGTATGGGCTAAAACAAGCTCCACCAGATTGGTACATAAAAATAGATAGTCACCTAGTGCAGCATGGTTTCCAAATAAGTCCTTCAGATGCAAATCTCTATATCAAGAACAATGGTTCTCACATAGTGATTTCGGTGCTATATGTAGATGATATGATCATAATAGAGAGATCAAAGAGTATGATTGATGCAGTAAAATATGATTTGAAACAACCTTTTGAAATTACAAATAGAGGACTTCTTCACTATTGTCTTGGTTTGAAAGTGACTCAGAAAAAGAATCATATTCGAGTAACACAAAATAAGTATGCCAAGACATTTGTTGATAAATATCGCATGACTGATTGTAAGTCTAAAGCAACTCCAATGGAGCATGGACTTAAGCTATCACGATATGATAAATCACCATAGGTATATGGTACTCTCTATCACCAACTGATTGACAGTCTCATATATCTGGCAAATACCAGGCCAAATCTCAGCTTTTTTGTGGGTTAGCTTTCAAGGTTCATGAAGGAACCAAAGGTGAGTCATTGGAAAGCAATAAAGAGAGTTCTTCATTATGTTCATGGTACTACAGATTTTGGGTTGGAGTACAAGAAGAATAGTAAGTTCTATTGATAGTGATACATGAAATCAGATTATGCTAGATCCATTGATTATCACAAATCAACTTCTGGATACATTTTCCATCTTCAATATGGTCCTGTCTCTTGGCATAGTAAGAAGCAGCAGGTGGTTGCCATATCATCTATAGAGGTAGAATATCGCATAGCCAGTGGAGCAGTCTACAAGATAATATGGTTAAGTCACATTCTTACAAATATGGGTCTTCCAAAGAACCTTCCACTTTATGTATTTTGCAATAATCAATGTGTTTTGAATCTTGTCAAGAATTCAATCTTTCATGATCACACCAAACACATCGACACTCAATGTCATTTCATTCATGATGAAGTTCCAAAGCATCACACACAGCTCTTGTAAATTCCCACTGATCAGCAAGTTGCAGATATTTTCACCAAGGCACTTGCACATGTCAAATTTGAATTATTTCATAATGCTCTGTGTGTTTACCAATAATTTAATAAGGGGGGATGTTAGCATATATTAAATTTCACAATAGTATATTTTTCTTCTGCTTAATCAAGCGCTCCTAGGTTGGGTGGGATAGTTGATAAAATAGTTGGTTGGTTCTTCAACCAACCATGGAACCACTTTATTGATTATTTAATCCAACCCCAATGCAAAGCCAAGGATTGATTCATGTTTCCATTGCATCGTGTTTTGTACTAATACACTATTATAATATTTTGCAAGGATATTTGATCAAGTGATATCTTCATAGAAGCCATATTCCAACTTTTAAATAGATATAAAAAAAACAAAACCAGGACAATACACTGTAAAACGTTCAGTGACACCCATTATGCATAATATTCGAAAACAATTTTATGTAGCCCATTCTATAGAATAGGTTGCCTTGAAGATATGAGTAGCAAAAATAGGTAATAAAACTAGAGAAGAATTTAAGAATGTATGTAAGTGTGCTATGTTGGAGGTTGAGCACACTAAATTTGTGACTTTAGCTTCTCTATTCAAGAAACACCATTCCCCTACATATTTCATTAGAGAAGCATACCTGTACTTGGAAAAAAATTTGAAACATGATTGCTCTTCTGCACGCCAACGCATTTCAACAGTTGTTTGGCAGTTTTCCAGTTTTGGGTGTTTGTTTGGAGTTTGGCTTGTTGCATTCAATGTTGTTTACTATTTTAACATATTGTAACCATCTGGAGGTTGTAGATTCCTTCTGGTATGGTGTGATGTGCATTAGTCCAAGGATTTGTTAGTGGTTTGTAACAGATTTGTCAATTCTGGGTTGAAGTCATAAGTGTGAGAATATTTCTCAACTTACCTGTTTGTACACTTCTGATTTCAGTTCTGATCAGAAGGTCTATATATTGTAATGCCTAGGATTCAATAATTAATCAATGAGCATTTCTCATCATGGTATCAGAGCTAGTTAGGTCTTTTAGGTTGGAGAAAGCCTGTGGAGTTTTTGATTTTATTAAGCTTTTGCACATTGCCTCAAGGTTCCTTTCTGGTTTTTTAGCATCATGGCTAATAACACCAACTCATTACCAATTCCAGAATTCAATGGTGAAGACTATGAGTATTGGGCCATAAAAATGAAGACCCTACTCATTGGAAAAGGATTATGGGATATAATTGTTGATGGGTATGAAGAACCAGAAAATTGGAGCACTCTTGGAGGAGAAGAGAGAAGATTGAAGAAAGAAGCACAACATAAAAATTGTTTGGCTCTGCTTGATATCAGAAAAGGTATGAAGAAAAATGTTTTTCCACTTATTGCTAGTTGTAGAACAACTGCAAAAGCATGGAAAATATTGAATGATATTTTTGGGTGTGATAAAATCACACAAGAAGAGATTGTGGGTGACAATCTAGAAGATTGTATGAGCAAGGAGGAGCCTTGTTCCTGTGAAGAACTTTGTGAAGAGCCTAGTGAAACTCTCATGGAAGAGGGTTGTGTTGATGAATTTCTTTCTTATGAAGAAGAAGAAGATGTGGGTGTGTCATGTTTATCAAACATGAACATAGCTGATTTTGTTGATGAAGCTCTTGAGGAGTGTCTCATTGTGGAGACAATTGATGAAGAATTTGAAAAGTGTCTTATGGAGAAGGCACAATATCTGAAAAATATTGAAATTCTCATGGAGGAGAATGTTGAAGACAATGCTGAAGAAACACTTGTGGAAAAGTGTTGTGATGATGTTTGTATTAAAAATGCAAACATGAAATATGAAGATGATGATGTTTTTCTTAAAAAGGAAAACCCAAAAATTGTTGATGATGGAGTAGCATTGTTCACAGAAATAAAAGATTGCTTTTTTGAAAAAGCAGAAATGAATGATGAAGAAGCAACATGGCTTGCTTGTGTTGAAGACCATTCATATGGCATGGATGGGTATTTTGAAGACCATCTACATGGAGTGGATGGAAATTTTGAAAAATCAGATTTTGAAACTCACTCATCAGGAGTGAATGATGGATGTCTTGAGAAGGCACTTGTTGAGATTGTTTGGGATGATTACCCAAGTGTTGAAGATGAAGAAGAGGTGAAAGCTATCAGCTTCATGCTTGAAGAGGATCACTAATCAAGAGTGATAAATATTTTGTTTGAAGAGGAAAACACAAAGGACTATCTCATTGGAGAGATAGAAAATGAAAATCTTCCTGAAGAGAAGATAGAGAAAACTAAAAATTGTCTTGTACAGGCAATTGTGAAAAATGAAGGAGATTACTCATATGGAGTAATAACAAAGAAAAATATGGGTTGTATTGAAGAGGCAACATTAAAAAATTGTTTGTGTGATTGGTGTCTCACAACACCAAGGAAACCAACACAAATGAGGATTGCACAAAGGAAGACTCTTGCTGTAGAAGATTCAAAATCAGAAATGGGAAGCACAAGATGGAAACCTACTCAATACTTCAAGCAAAAGAAAGGTGATGATTTTTTGTTTGATTATTTGTTTAATGATAACTTGATGTATGTGAGCAGGGATTTGAAGAAGATGAACAATTTTAAGGTTGTTGTTTGTGATGGAGAATGTCTTACCAAGGCATCATTGGGAGCTTGTGCATCATTATTGAGAGAAACACATTTCTTGAGCATCATGGATGCCAATTTTGAAGACCTTTCTGTGGAGAAGGTGATGATGGGCCACTTGGTCCACTTGGTTGATTTGTGTGTTTCTAAAATTTGTGAGAAAAAGAAAAAGGAGGAATGTACAACAATAGTGAAGAAAGATGAGGAGGATTATTCACTATTGATATTTGTGATTAGTCATTTCATGGCTATATTTTGTTTGAAAATTTGTGTAGAGATATGTGAAATTGTTGTGTGGCATAATCATCTATGTGAGATGGTTAATTTTTGTAAATACTCAGGAGGAGTATGGTTTAAATACCATAATATGAATTATGAAAAAGTGAAGCAATGGTTTGACATTATGGGAATGTCAATTGATGAATTTTTTGATGAAGGGGGAGTTTATCATCAAAAGGCACTCAATATTTATTTGTAGGAAAAAGAATTGATGGAGGATAGCCCATATGGAAAGTGGAAGGGGTGCCAATGTAAAAAAAAAATTCTTATTTTGAATTTCTTACTTCAAAACTGGAAGAAACATAAGAGGACATCAATCAACCAGTTTGTGATGCTTCAAAACTTAAAAACTGAGTCCTCTCAGCATCAAGGGGAGAATGTTGGAGATTGATCACACTAAAGTCATGATTTTAGCTTCTATGTTCAAGAAACACCATTCCCTTGCATATTTCATCAAAGAAGCATACCCGCATTTCACAAAATTTTCGAAACGTGATCGCACTTCTGCACGCTAACATATTTCAACAGTTGCTTGGAAGTTTTCTAATTTTAGGCGTTTGTTTGGAGTTTGGCTTGTTGCATTCAATGTTGTTTACTATTTTAACATATTGTAACCATCTGGAGGTTGTAGATTCCTTTTGGTATGGTGTGATGTGCATTAGTCCAAGGATTTGTTAGTGGTTTGTAACAGATTTGTCGATTCTGGTTTGAAGTCATAAATGTGGGTTGAAGTCATAAATGTGAGAATATTTTTCAACTTCCCTAGTTTGTACACTTATGAATTCAGTTATAATAAGAAGATTTATATATTGTAATGCCTAAGATTCAATAATTAATCAATGAGCATTTCTCATGCTATGGTCTTATTTATGCTCAATGATATCCAAGGAGAAACATAAATGAGATATTGCATTGCAATAGCATGTAGAACACACTTATTTGATATACGCAAAATGTGGCCACTGCCATAATCAGTCATGGCAGGGATGGAAGTTTTACGCATCACCAACAACAAAGAAAACATAGGGTTAATACAACTAAAAACAACAATCCTCCAAGGATGAAATAAGTGCCTCTCTTCACCATCAAAACATTCAAAACTTGAAAATAAAATGATAAGCATTGTAGAGAGGAAGATAGTCTCCACCATATATGCATATATAGGCTACTCAAAATGGTAAAAATTGTATGGTATTCCCTAATAAAGCCCCAAAACCCTAACTATAAATGTTAATAAAATGATTATATTTTCTAGTTCTGGTATTTAATTTGATTTAAATTTTTCACATCTACTGTTTGTAGTGGTCGCCTCTTATCTTCCACATCACGTTACAGTGGGCTACCAAAAGAATGGGGGAATAGAATCAGGTAGTGAAGTAAAACACAATTTTATTATAAGAATACCTTATTGGAAATAAGTAAAAAAATGTGTGATTAGAAGATAATTAAGTGGTTTTTTATTTTTTTCTGAATGTAGTGTGAAGACCAAGTGAAAATGCGAATGTAGGAGAGTTGATTATATTTTATCTTATATTTTACGTCATGTATCCAATCGATAAAAGATAATTCACTTTATGAATATAAAGGGGGTTAAATCATACATAAGTACCATATTTAGACTTGTATGCATTTCAAAAAATCCTATTAGGCAGACCTCCATTATAATATCTATCTTAACTCAATGTGAAACGCGAATACCTATTCCAGGGCTTTTTTCATATTTTTTGGTGATGGGACGACACGTAGAAAGTATATGCGTAGACGCTTGGGATCTACCTCAATAGTGTTATTTTATTAGTAACTTCTTTTTGTTATATCCCATTAATCTTGTGTTTTGATGATAAACCTTCTCCTGTTGTCAGAGACTTAATGTAGTAGGGTAAAATTGACACATTTAATTTACCTAAACATCATAAAAATTATTAAAAGTATTCAAAATTTACTCAAAAGTTGGCTAAAATGGTGAGAAAATAATATCCTCATTTTTCGTGCCAATAAACCAAAAATTGTTTGACCGTTGGGCAAAATTGCCCAACGGTCAACAAAATCGCCTAACGATCGACAAAATCACCAAGCGATTTTGTCTTAAAACAAAATTTTAACAAATTTTCTAAAAAGATAAAATTCGGTTTAAAACGCGTTACCTAGTTTAGCAACCGATCGGATCAGGGAGGATGACAAGAAGATTGGATGTGGCAAACATAAGATGGATCAAAACCTCCTCCATGTTTAGTCTAACCTCCCAAATTCCTCAAATCTCTCCTTGACCTATTTAATCTAGCCCCCTTTCCCTTTATCACCCTAGCAAGTTGAGTTTTGATTCCTTGAGATAGCTTCTAAACTCCCTTAAGGATCCCTTGCATCAATTTGCTATGCAATTCCATCTCTCGGCATCTCCATTTGTTTAATTTTATCATTGCAAGTCTTGGTTACAATCGCCCAGATATCAGCATAATCGCTAGGCGATCGACAGAAATGCCAGGCAATTTCGTCAGATCAAAGGTGATTTTGTTAGAAGACAGGCGATCCTGTATACAGATCAGCAAGGGGGCAAGGATTCAAACCATTGTTTGCATATCTTTCCCTATTTCCTTTTTGTTCATGCATTGTTCAATATTTATTTAGTTTACTGCTTAAATTTGCATATTGCATCTTGGTGTTCACCATCATTTCAATTAACTACATCATAAAATCAGGATCATAATCACATAAATCCATGGCATACTAGGTTGAATTGTCATCATAGTGTTCTCATGTCATTTCATATCCATTTGCATATAGAAATTAAAACATATTTGTGATTTGGAATACAAGAAAACTGCCATATTTTGCAAGAAACCTTGTTTTCTGTCAATTATTTTACTACAGGATTGCGACATAATCGCATATGATTTTATCAAATTGGAGGTGATTTTGTCTGTATCGGATGTGATTTTGTCTGTAACACAGGCTATTCTATATGGAACAGAGGCAATTTTGTCTTGCTACAAGCCTCAAAATCTCCATCAAACATTTAGCTCAAGTAAGGCTTATAATTATAATCCCAATCTTAGGCATTGTATTTCATTTTGTATCCACTATTTGTTGTCCTCATTAAATCAAAATTGCATATAGATATTTTAGTTGCATAAAGGTCAAAATTAGGTGTGTGAGAATGATTTATAAAAAGAACACATCAAACATCTTCCAAGCCTAGGTACGGAAACTGCCGCTAAAAGTTTCCCGGTGAACCCTTAATTAATCGAAAAATCATCACAAGAAGGCACAATTAAGTGCCTCTCTTTTGAGGTGTAACTCTCCTATTTTCCCATTCCCCTATGAGGTGCGGATCCATTAGCCTAGAGGAAATGAGTGCAAAAAATTTAGGCCTACATTCTTTGGTGAACCCGACGTGAATACATAGGCATTTCTTATGATTTCAAATATATATATATATATATATATATACAATAAAAACAACAAAAAAAATCATCATTTAAAATTTGTATGTTTTAGATTCTAAATTTTAGATACCAAATATTACTTTTAGAAGTACTAAAGAAACCATGAGTCTTAACTCAAATCAATATGAGCCCATCAGTAATGTTGGGAAAATTCTGCCAAATACAATTGTTGATTATGACCAACCCCATCCATATTCAACATCACCTTTATCATACTTTTCTCATTTTTCATCCTTACCCCAACAAGACAATCCCTTTTCCAATCCTCTTCATAACGATATTATCTTTTCTCCCACATATCCATATTATGCCTATCGATCCACATACAATCCTTCTCCACAATTTCAACATTCTTCTTTCAACACAACACATCCATTTCAACAAGAAAATACTTCTTCTTCCAATCCTACCATGCACTCACATCATACTTCACAATATTCCTATCATCATTCTACCCATAATAAAGAAAAAAAGGTAATAAACCATTAAGTCATTTTATGGCTGAATTCCTAAGGCAATTATAAAAAACCTCTCGAAATTTTCACCATGTAAATTTACTAAGCTCAATCAACCAATGAATATAATTCTCAAGTATTTACTTAATAGAAAAAGGATTGAGTTACTGTTGACACTTTTTGTCACATTATACAAGGGGTAGAAGAATAGTAGAATTTTGTATAATATTTCCTTGTTGAAAGTTTTCTTTTATTTTAAGTTACAGCAATTTTGACTCTCCCTATCGCCCCCTTTTATAAAAGAGCTTCGCTACCAAACAAGCCAAGGAAAATAGCTTCGTCGAAAGAAAAGAAGGAGAATGTGAAAAGAGCTTCGGGCCCGAAGCACTCTAAATCACCACTTCGGGCGAAAGCGTTGCGAAGTAATATCACCGAAGAAAATACAAAAATAACGCTTCGCACCCGAAGCATTTTCAGTAGCCGCTTCGGGCGGAAGTTTTGCGAAGCAGCATCCAAACGACTTCGCCGAAGGAGGAGAGCATAATCCAAATCAGCTAAGGCAAAGAAACTACTTCGGGCCCGAAGTATTTTGACACCTACTTCGGCCAGTTTTCACCCGAAGCAGTGGCGCCCGAAGCAAAATGACAATGGTTCGGAAATAGAGAAGTGCTTCGGGAGGATATTCCCCGAACCATAGTTTTGAGAGAGAATCGGGCCGAAACATTTTCCAGTCGAAGCAGTTTCGCCAGCAAAGGACAAAGAACCCCATTTCAAAGATGGAGCCCGCTCGGCACTCGACATCCCCGAAGTAGTTTCTGCGAAGCATTATTTTGCGAAGAACAAATCAAGGAAGATCTACTTCGGCCCAAGGCTTTGGCGAGGCGGAGATGTAGCGAAGCACTTTTTGGGCCCACGTTCCAAGGCGGGCAGCTTCCCAAGGTGATCGAAGGCCCCTTATAAATACCCCCTTTCTTGCCCGATAAGCCCGCTGACCATTTTTGGCAAACGAAAGGGACGTAACGGTCCTCGAAGTAAAACCCGACGGGCGTAACGATCACTCAAGCACGGCATCCAGAAGCCAGGGACACTCGGGCGGCGCATTAAATGAACGTTTCCATGGTTGACCCAGTCGCAGTTGCCAGTTTTGGCAACCGATTTGAAAGCTCAGTCGCAGCAACCGCGAGGAGCCGATTTCTCAGAGCCCGAGGGTGTACTCCACCATTTTTTGTAATAATGACTCAGAGGGCCGGGTCCTCTATAAAAACCTAGGCTTTGCAATGTAAAAAGGGGGGGAACTTTCTGCTAGAAAGTTGTTGTAACTTGATGTCCTGCGTCTAATACTAAAGATTTTTGTACTCCATTTCTCTCTTTTATGCTGCCTTCTGTGCTTAATTCTTTTGTCTGTCTGCACTCGTATACTGAGACTTTGAATCCTGAATCCGGTGTGCGATTGGGGACTGTACCCTAAAATTCGCCCTGAAGGATACATAGGAGAGGAAAAACGTCGTATAAGCTTTCTTTTATGCTGCCTGGTGGGTCGTGGTTTCTGTTATTCCCTTGTCTTAATCGTTGTTACTCTGAACCCTGAATTCCAGCGAGAGAGAAAGGAGAACCACTGTGAAATCGTCCGGAGGATACATAGGAAAGCGAGTATCGCGTTTCTTTCATCTATTCTTGGTGTTCTTTGTTGCTATTCGAGTTATTAGCGAGTGATCGTGCTTCCTGTTCTCTCCCACCTTAAATCATCATCTTCTAACCCTTACTCTTTTTATTTCTTTCTCTAACCCTTACCCCTTTTTATTTCTTTTCCTAACCCTTACTCTGTCTATTTCTTTCCTGCACTCTTGTCTCAAACCCCAAAAGTAGATTAGTATAGGAGCCGGCCTTTCTCCAGAGATTGGCACGAGGGGCATCTCTTCCCCTCGGCCTTTCAATGTTGGTCGCAGGGTCCGGGGCGCGCAAACCCACCGAAAGTCCTTTCCTGTGCGGATTTGATGACCAACGAGTTTTGGCACGCCCGGTGGGACTCAAGGTCCCATATTTGAGAAAATTTCTAGCCCGTCTTCACCGGAGCCAGTAGTTCTAACAAGTTCCCGGTGAGATCCGATCAGTCTCATCTTTTGAGTAGTGGTGAGAATCGATGCTCTCATTACTAAAAGACTCTTAGCATCCGGCGACTCTGTTTTACCCGAGAATCTCTAAAGTCATGAATACCCGGTGCCTAAGCCTGGTTTTTGTAACCGGGACTCCCTGTGCCTTAAGAAGGTCCGAGTTTCGGTGAATCTACGGCTTGTCTTCATCCGATAAAATCACCTGGCGACTCGGTTGAGCTGAAGATCCAGATTTCCTGGTCGTAGGCGCCTTTCAAATCTGAAAGAAGATATCCCGGAGGAATCAAGGTTCGGTGAGCAGCCTTGACCTCATGAGCGGAGAAAGAATGTCCACCTAACGACTCCGACTCAGTGGCGACAACCGTGATTTCCATAGGCTGCTGTCGTAATGGCTGGGAGAAGCTTTCCTAGCTGGAATGATCCAGGCCCCCTGAATATCCAAAGCTACCACGAAATTCCCAAAAGTGCTTTGAAATCATTGACGAAATACAGCGGCACCGCGGGAATGGCCCGAGAGCACCTTGAAGATGTTGCCGATTTAGCGACCCTCCATGACATTATCCATGAAGATGTCATGATCAGACTTCTTGTTCTATCTCTGGAAGGAAGGGCGCTGCGGTGGTACAGATTGCTCAGGCCCAAAAGCATCTGCTCATGGGATGACTTAGCGGGGGCATTGATTGAGATGTTCGATGGCTCTCAGGATCCCTTCCATCTCTTCGCATACCTCTCCACCATCAAGAGAGCACCCTCGGAGGGTATCACGGTTTTTAAAGTCTGTTTCTAAAGGGGGGGGGGGGGAATCCCCGAGAACCGCCAACCGACGCCCGCCCAAGCCCATCTCTTCTATGTTCGGGCCTTCCACCCGGACGTAAGCCTCATTCTACTGCAATCCGAGGAATGAAGGTTCCCTCAAATATTTGAGGAGGCAATACAAGCGGAACGACTTCTGCTCCTATCGAGAAAGTGGCAGTGGAGAGAAACTTCATCGCTTCCTCCGATAATTACTGCTCCTATTCGGCCAACGCAGTACTCATCATGGGGCATTCCTCACACTGAGCCGAGACCTGAGATGCAGTCATTTGGAGCTCAGGAAGCAGACCTCATACTAGCTCAACAATGGAAGTATGCAAGCGTGGCCCACCCAATGAACAACATGGCTGCTCACGATCTCCATCAAGAGGTGAACCGAGAAGAGAAGCAGACTCGAGTGGAAGAACCCGAGAACAAAGAGGGCACATTTTTGCACCCTTTTTGTATCCCAAGAGATGGCATGCAAGTGTTCAGCCAAAGCTCATCAAGCCTATCCGATTCAGAGGATGAGCCCGAAGAGATCCTGGAGGACTACTCTTCGTCGGAGGAACCTTGTTACCATATCAGTGGGATGGAAGAACCTGTACCCGACCTTCATTTGGAAGAATCTATAGAATTTTGGCATTGGGTCTGGTATTGGTTTCGGCTATCCCTAAGACCAATGCCCCGAGAAGGCTTTCAAGTGGCGAACTTCTTCGCCAATAATCTGGGCACTAGCAAGGATGAAAATCGGCTACGTTGTTTCCTCTTCGCAGCATGGACAACTTCAGGAAGGGTCCAGCCGAACCTCGAGGGTCTGCTAAAGTACAATCAGATCTGGTCTGGACACTGCAGGTTTACCGGATAATCACCTGAAGTGAATCCATGGTGGCGGCATGCCCATTATGCCGCAAGCCTATGTGAATATTGTAAATAGTTCGGCTATTAAATAAAAGTGCTGCTCAGAAACTCAGGTTGAGTTTTGACTCGGCAGCACTCCAAAAAAAAAAACTCCTTCGAGAAAAGGTTTCCCGAAGTAACCAATGAAAAATGGTTCGCAGCAACGACTCGGACCAAGGCCCGAGAAGTACTGCGCCAAGGGGAGTTCAAGCGAAATAGTTTTCGAAGGAGGACCGGCGAGCCACCTTCGGCAAAGAGAACTACTTCGGGCCCGAAGCATAGAGAAACAGCTCGCACCAAGGGTTCGCCCCGAAGCACTTCAACTCTGACTTCGGCTTCACCAACCCGACAACGAAAAAGGCGGGGGCATTTAAAATGTGCCTAGGGGAACGTGTCGACAACCGCCTTCAAAAGCGTCCGAAGCGGGCGAGTTAAATGAAAAGGTGGCGGGTACGTCCTTTAGGGATTCATTTAGGAGAAAAGTTCATGCTCGGGTACAAAGTGGCAGAGGGTCACGCTTCCAAAGCAAGCCGCAATCATCATAACACACGACCCTATGTACCACTCCACCATGCGGCGAATTAGATGAAGCGACGCAGATTCAATTATGGTAAGTGCCTTAAATATGGGTAGTTGCCTTCTAGGGCTATATAAGGCGGGGCTCCGGTGGCAAGAAAGCTATTTGCTCGATAATTCATGCAAGCTGTGTCTGCTAGCCTTCAAGCTCTCCTATCTTGCGCTTCGAAGCCTCCAATCCCGAAGCCCTCCGCATTGTTTTCTCCATTACCCCTAGCACTATGGGAAAGAAGAACTCTAAGGAAAAGGGGAAGGAACCAGAAGTGGCGGCCCTCGAACAACCAAAGGCAAAGGGCCATGACAAAGGGCCGAAGAAAGTTGATTTTAGTCGCCGCCCCGAGAAACAAGTCATAAGAGAAAGAGAGGATTTTGAGGATGAGCAACCTGAAGAACCGTCGATTGATGCGTGGGATAGGATCAGAGACACCAAGCTGTCGAGGAGCGTAGCTGAACTCGGGAGCACCATCGAGTTCATGAAAAGCAGGCTCTCGGCAGACAGCAAAAGAGCTGTCGCTTACTACTCCCGGATATACTGGTATCCGACGCCCCCACACATCAATGCCCTGAGGTGATTGATGCCATCGCGCGAAACTATCGGCCCGCCTCCGGGCAAGTGGTGGATGCCTCCGGCCACAAGCTGTTCTCCATTACGAAAGAAGATGTCCGGGCAGCCTTTGCACCACGGCGGGGGCCCTCCTAAGGGGTACACAGTTCGCAACGTTATTCTTAGCGAACAAATGGAGAGGTTCAAGTCCTCCAATTACATGATCAATTTTTTGCGGCAGAGCCTCAAAAGCGGGCTCCCTTCGGGCAATTTTCCCCAAATGCCCCTACCCTTAGAGGCCTTCAAAAACGTCGACATCTTCTCCATCATTGCATGGGTGGCAGGCCTATCTACCGACGCTTCGGTACACCCGTGGCAGGTGTCTTTGGCTGAGTGTATTTCCAGAGGGGAATTTTATGCCCTGATGTTTCGAGGCCGAGCACCAACCCGGTATTTTTGATTGGGGAGAATGGGTGGCCGAGGACCCTACATACGTGGCTCACCAGCATGAAGAATGCTGGGACAAATAAGTATTTCTCGCCCTGTTCTCTTCTTATTTGGTTATTTTTCTTTCATGTACATAAGAGTTTCCCTTATGTTGCTATTACGGCAAGCGGCGAGGATGGAAATCCTCTACCTGTATACCAGTGGACCCCTCTCCTATTGAAGACGGAGTCCTATTATTCTTTTAACCAACAATTTTTGGGACCCGCAATGCACATGCTAACGGGGTCTTCCCCTCGGGTTCCCCTCCTCCTAAGGGACAAGGTGGTACAAGAGAAAAGGGGAGACATTTTTCAGCTGACACAGGGGCTTGTAATTCGCATATTCGGCTTCATAGGGAAGCCCTTCTTACTTCCAGTTTACCCCTTCGAGTACCAGTTCGCATTGGAGGTCGCTCGGCAGAGCGATGCAACAAACGCCATTTATGGCCATGGACGAAAATGGGCTCACACCTACGATTTCCCTTTCAAAATGGGAGTTATCGAGGTGTTTGCCCTCAAACAAAATGTTTTCTTGGAGGAGAAACTCGCCAATTTTGGCCTAGTCCAGCTTCCTCAGCAATGGCTCTATGACCCCCTAGGGGTAATGAGGGACCATCTTCGATTTAAGAACTTCCACGCTTGCCCTTATCCAGAAATCGTAGAGCAGAGGAACAATCCCAACGGGAGGGATCTGGAGTGGCACTTGGAGAAAATGGAAATGCTACCTCCCTGGCACGAGTTCTACCCGATGGAGGTCGCATATGACCCAGTTCGGCACCCTCTCCCGAGCCCCAACTCCACCTTCTGGAAGAAGGCAAAGGATGACTTGAAGGAGGCGATGAAAGATTGGGATGTGGCCCAGCTAAGAGAATGGTGGATAATGAGGGTCCACCGCCAAAAGATGAACTCTTACGGACTTTTGGCAACTGACAAGGACTTCACGGTGGTCTATGAGGCCAATGTTGGGACATGGAAGCCCCTGTCCTTTGCCGAGCCTCATTCCCCTGGCTATACCGGGGTTCGGGCGAAAGCCCAAAAGGTAAGGAAACTACTTCGGAGCCGAAGAAAGGGAAGAAGGCCAAAGCCACACCACGTAAACCACCTCAGGTACCTGTGGGAGGCCAAGGCACGAGTTTTGAGGAGTCAGAACAACCGCTGGTGAGGACAAAGAGAAAGAGGCCAGAATCAGTCCAAGTGCCTCCAAGCCATCCAAAGCGGCTTCGCATAGGTTTTTAGAGCCCTTCCACTGGACGACCTACATCGGGCCCGTTCGAAGCAAATGTCGAAAGCGTAGCACCACCAAGCATCGAAACCATCCCAGATATTAATGTCATCAATGTGGAGGAACTCCTCCAATCCGAAGGGGACGCTGAGGCAGAAACCATGGAGGTTGAAGATGCCGAAGCAGAAGAAGAACAGGAGACGGCTGCACCTGAAGTCACTACAGCCGCTTTGCCAGGGAGGGCACTCGGGTATGCATGCTTCACCCTATGCTCGGGACTCACCTACGTCCACTGCGGCCATGGCCGAAGGATCCCATCAGTCTCCCCTGCAAGGCCACTCATCCCCTCACACATCGCCCGTAGCTAGTCCAGGTCCATCCCACGATCCCGGCCGGGATAAGTCCGTTGATATCACTTCGCCCACTCACGTTGCCACTCCCTTGATTCTTAGCAGAAGCGGAGGTATCACTTTGACGCCGAGCCCTACCACCCAATCCCCCGTCTCGCATGATGTGGCCGCCATTGCCAAAATGCCCGCTACACTCACCGTCGGACCTTCTGATGAGACATCCCCCATCCACTCCCTGTATTTGTTCACTCCTTCGGTTGGTGACCCAGCCTTGTTTGAATCTGAGATGTCCTTGATCAAGGAATGCCCCCTCGTCGAGAAGCTGCTCCAAGCCCGGCAGAATACTGACAAAATCTTGAAGGAGGCGAGAAAGAAAAGAGGGCGAGCGATGGCTCAAGTTGAAAAATGCGTCGTGTTTGATTTGAAAGCTGGGAAGATGCACAAGATCAAGAAGGTCCCTAAGGTTCAGAAGCCTCTGGATGAAATGACTCCAGTAGACTATGACTACCAAGAAACACCCAAGGACCTGGTGCATCTAAATGTAGACAACGAATCGGCATCCATGCATGTCCGAATTGAGACCTTTAGGGCTCATGCAGTCATCGCCAACCGAGCGAGGATCGAGGCCGAGGCCGCCAATGTTAAGTTAGAAGAAGATTTGGTGAGGGTCCGCTCCAAGTTGGCAGAGGCCGAGGAGCAGTGCAAGGCCATGAAAAAGGAAACACGCGCCCTAAAGCTGCAAGTTCTACAGCTCCAGAATACTGAAGAAAATCAGGCGCGGAGACAGGCCGAAAATGATCTAAAGGCCAAAGAGCTGGAAGGCAGAGTTGCACAAATGCAAGCCCAGCTGTACGAGAAGGAAGACCTGTCGGTGTTTGATAGGAGCAGAATTAAGGAGATTCATGCCCATTTGCTCAAGAATTTTAGGTCTCGGTGTTCCAGCGCCCTCACGATTCTAACCTTCATCATCGAAGCCCAGCGCGCTATTGCCGAAGGAGGGCCAATCATTGATGAAGTCACGCAGAAAGCCGGGAGCAGGCTCAAGTTAGCCTTCGACGTCCAGAATGCGAAATATCAGGACTTGTAGGTCACTGCGATGACTCGGACGGCTAGGGATTGGTCCACGGCCCAGGCCACAGTTCGCGCCTTCTTTTCCAAGGTGCGCAAAGCTCAGAAGGCGAGAAGGCTCCAGGACATTTTTGACAACGAGCAGCGTGCCTCGATGAATTATTTTTAGGACCTCTCCTCCTTGGGTTTCTCGAGTTTCACAGACGATGACGGGAACCTTCTGACTAAAGATGACCTCAAACCGGTCTGGTTCCAGTTCGAGGGCGATGTCTCAGAGATAGACGGGTGGGCGGAGCCGATCTCGGAAGGGCAGATAACCGACTTCATTTTGAGGTATTGCAAGATGGTAGCATGCCTAAACGATTTATTCATCAGGGCCAAACATGCTGACATCGGGCAAATTGATCGGTTTCGCATTTTGGTTAAGGCATTACAAGATCAAGAACCATTCCAAAAGGGTGCCTGGGCTCATGTCCGAAGAACGATGAAGCACATCCGCGATCGCCTCGAACCATCGCCTCAGCCAGAAGCCGCGCCAGAGGAAGAGGGAGAAGAAGAAGGAGAAGAGGAACAAGAAGAGGGACAGACCACAGAAGCAGGGTCTAGGGAAAACCAGTAACTCTGCAGCCCAATGGATCAAGACTAAAGGGTTCTTTTGCCGAGACGAGCTCGTCACCCCGCGAGCCGCCAAGAATGTTGACACTTTTTGTCACATTATACAAGGGGTAGAAGAATAGTAGAATTTTGTATAATATTTCCTTGTTGAAAGTTTTCTTTTATTTTAAGTTACAACAATTTTGACTCTCCCTATCGCCCCCTTTTATAAAAGAGCTTCGCTACCAAACAAGCCAAGGAAAATAGCTTCGCCGAAAGAAAAGAAGGAGAATGTGAAAAGAGCTTCGGGCCCGAAGCACTCTAAATCACCACTTCGGGCGAAAGCGTTGCGAAGTAATATCACCGAAGAAAATACAAAAATAACGCTTCGCACCCGAAGCATTTTCAGCAGCCGCTTCGGGCGGAAGTTTTGCGAAGCAACATCCAAACGACTTCGCCGAAGGAGGAGAGCATAATCCAAATCAGCTAAGGCAAAGAAACTACTTCGGGCCCGAAGTATTTCTGACACCTACTTCGGCCAGTTTTCACCCGAAGCAGTGGCGCCCGAAGCAAAATGACAATGGTTCGGAAATAGAGAAGTGCTTCGGGAGGATATTCCCCGAACCGTAGTTTTGAGAGAGAATCGGGCCGAAACATTTTCCATCCGAAGCAGTTTCGCCGACAAAGGACAAAGAACCCCATTTCAAAGATGGAGCCCGCTCGGCACTCGACATCCTCGAAGTAGTTTTTGCGAAGCATTATTTTGCGAAGAACAAATCAAGGAAGATCTACTTCGGCCCAAGGCTTTGGCGAGGCGGAGATGTAGCGAAGCACTTTTCGGGCCCACGTTCCAAGGTGGGCAGCTTCCCAAGGTGATCGAAGGCCCCTTATAAATACCCCCTTTCTTGCCCGATAAGCCCGCTGACCATTTTTGGCAAACGAAAGGGACGTAACGGTCCTCGAAGTAAAACCCGACGGGCGTAACGATCACTCAAGCACAGCATCCAGAAGCCAGGGACACTCGGGCGGTGCATTAAATGAACGTTTCCATGGTTGACCCAGTCGTAGTTGCTAGTTTTGGCAACCGATTTGAAAGCTCAGTCGCAGCAACCGCGAGGAGCCGATTTCTCAGAGCCCGAGGGTGTACTCCGCCATTTTTTGTAATAATGACTCAGAGGGTCGGGTCCTCTATAAAAACCCAGGCTTTGCAATGTAAAAAGGGGGGAACTTTCTGCTAGAAAGCTGCTGTAACTTGATGTCCTGCGTCTAATACTAAAGATTTTTGTACTCCATTTCTCTCTTTTATGTTGCCTTCTGTGCTTAATTCTTTTGTCTGTCTGCACTCGTATACTGAGACTCTGAATCCTGAATCCGGTGTGCGATTGGGGACTGTACCCTAAAATTCGCCCTGAAGGATACATAGGAGAGGAAAAACGTCGTATAAGCTTTCTTTTATGCTTCCTGGTGGGTCGTGGTTTCTGTTATTCCCTTGTCTTAATCGTTGTTACTATGAACCACGAATTCCAGCGAGAGAGGAAGGAGAACCCTGTGAACTCGTCCGGAGGATACATAGGAAAGCGAGTATCGCGTTTCTTTCATCTATTCTTGGTGTTCTTTGTTGCTATTCGAGTTATTAGCGAGTGATCGTGCTTCCTGTTCTCTCCCACCTTAAATCATCATCTTCTAACCCTTACTCTTTTTATTTCTTTCTCTAACCCTTACCCCTTTTTATTTCTTTTCCTAACCCTTACTCTGTCTATTTCTTTCCTGCACTCTTGTCTCAAACCCCAAAAGTAGATTAGTATAGGAGCCGGCCTTTCTCCGGAGATTGGCACGAGGGGCATCTCTTCCCCTCGGCCTTTCAATGTTGGTCGCAGGTCCAGGGCACGCAAACCCACCGAAAGTCCTTTCCTGTGCGGATTTGATGACCAATAGTTACCTCCCATAAGACAACCTGATACCACAGCGGATTGGTATAAACCTGAGCTATATTATGAATATCATAGAGTGGATGGACTTATGACACAAAAATGTAAAATTTTAATATGTGCAATTCAAGATTTGATTGATGAGGGTCTTTTCACTATAAAGGAATTACAATCTACAACTGATTATAAATCTCCAATAAACAATCAAAATCCTACAAAACAAATACCCATAATCAATCAAGACATGGGGATCTCCCAAGAAACCCTATTCAAATATCAACAATAGGAAACCAATCAAATATTGCATCTTAATGTGTCCCATCATGATGATATTACTAATATTGTAATAGAAACTACAAATGAGCAACCTCAAGTTCAATCAACTCAATTTGATATTCAAGAGATGGTTTCCTCATTTGACCAACCTTCAAAACTATCTTTGGCTCTAGAGAATGATCCAAAATGGAATGTAAGCATAGAAATCCCATCTTTAGCATCAAAATATCAATCTGAAATCCACTTTGATAGTCAACAACAAGTGATTAATCCTCAAGCAAATATATCCCTTTTAGAAGTATTACAAAGTTCTCATGTTCATAGGGAAACTTTGTTCAAGATACTTAGCCAACAATTTGTTCCTCATGATCTTTTCCCTAAGAACACAATTAATGGTGTAAGCCTTATTGAGGTTAACCATATTTCATTCTATTATGAGGATATTCCTTCCTCTACTCCACAAGAAGACTCCTCTCTTTACATTATAGGATTTATTAAATAAACATCTATTAAAACTATCATGGTAGATAATGGCTCCTCTCTTAATTTATGCACTTATCAATTATTCCAAAAACTCGAATTAAAGGAAGAAGATCTCAATGAATCAAATGTTATTATAAAATATTTTAACAATGAAATTCAAGAAGCTCAAGGCACTACAATTCTTACCCTTAAGAGTGGACCCAAGATCCTGGATACTTTGTTTTATGTAGCATCTTTCCCTTCACCTTACAACCTACTTCTCAGAAGTCCTTGGATTCATACGATGAGGGTTGTCCCTTCCATTCTTCATCAATGTTTGAAGTTTAAACTTGAAAATAAAATTGTTACCATACATGATGACCCAACACCATTTGAAGAATATTTAATAGTTGAAACATCAAGTTCTATACATTCTCCATTGTCACAATTACCTCCTATAAATCACTTTTCTTCATCCATACCCGATCATCCTTGTTTACCAAATAACACCCATGCATATCTTTCACATATGCTCCCTCCATCTTATCAAGACTTGGAAGATAGTGATAAGAATGAAGAACCTTCTTATCCTTCTGACATTTTATTTTGTAACATGATCAATTTTACACATAAAAGTCAAATCTTTTGCTACATTGTTCTACATTATAACAAAGCTTTTGTTATCCCTACCTTTTATTCATCACCTTTTGTTCTTCATTCTCCCTTTCATTATTATTATCACATCAAGTTCTCTATTATTTTCCTCTTTATCATTGTCATCTTCTGTCCATCACTTTTCTTCATCTACATCTCATTCTTCATCACAACAATCTCAACTATCAACCAAACAACTTCACATACACCACAACCAAATTATCCTTCAAAACCTCCTTTGATTTTGAAGCCACCTTAGACATGCTATACTCAAATAACCTTGTATAATGTATATAGATCATCTTGTATATACCACCAATTCCATCATTAAAAGTAAAAAATCAAAAAAATAAAAATCAAATAAAACAACTAAAAAAATAAAAAAGTATCAAAAATCTCAAAATTATTTCAAATTATTCTGCATTGTTATTAATTGTTGTATTTCAAAATTTTGAAGCTATATTTTCCTTTATTTCGGATTAATTCAAAAGTTATCTTGAACCATACACTTAATTTCACAAATTAATTATTTTGATTTTATCACTATGATTATAAATCTCTCTTGTATCGAAGATCACTATTTCACTAAATAATATTTTGAGTTTTGGGAAATGATCTTGCTACTTCTTGAACCAAGTACACACTTTCAAATATTAAAATGATTTGTTGCAAATTCGAAAAATGATACTACATAGTAGTCTTAGTCTCTTGAGCGAAAATTTTCCCCTGCTATCCTATCATGCGCATGGTCTAGAATTTTTGAGAATTGGCAAAAGGACAAGCTCACCCCTACCCGAATAAAAATCCCTTGCTCTACAGCCAATCCGAGCAAGTATCCCAAAAGAAAAAATCAAGAAAAGAAAAAGTCAAAAATCAAAAGAAAAAGAAAGAAAAAAAATCAAAAAGAGAATGAAAAGAGAAAAAGAAAAGCAATAAAATCCCCTTGTTCAAAACAAAATGAACAAAATCCCTACCCCTTGAAAGTGAAGAAAAGAAGGGTGAATGAGCTTGAATCCCTGGAATTCTTAGTTATTCGAAAATCATGAGGTAAACCCCATAACAGGTGATTTGTGCCCAACTTGCTTGACATTGGGTAATTCCTTTTCGCGTGGCAACATGTCTATCACATTAGCGACATTCTTTTGTATAGACCTATGTCCGCTTGTGGATTAGCTAGATTTTGATGACTTGACTTACATAGTAGTCTGGTACGGTTTCATGCACAAAAATCATGGTTAATGAACCCATCACTTGCACACACATTGGTTCATTCAAGTTTGCTTGCATCACTACCTTACTCAAAATTGGTAAATGAACATTACAAAGCACACACATTTGATCCTTGAGAGATTTTGTATCATCATGACAATCAAGATGGATAATGAACTCACTTATCACACACTGGTTTTTGATAAATTTGAATTTGTCTTAGAAATAAGTTAAAATATTTCTTTGAAATTTTTCGGACAACATTAGTTCATCATTACTTTCATATTAACACATTACATAGATATTTCCAAAATTTCAAAAATCTCCAAAACAACTTATTGCAAAAATAACATGTAGTTCAAAATCACTTATCATACATAGCATTCATGACTTCGCGATGATGGTATAATTCCTAGGAATTATTCTTCTCAATTTTCACACTAGGAATTCTATACCTAGCGCAAACCATCTTTCTAATTTTTCATGCCCAAAATTAGTCCATATATTTTCATAAAAAATTCATAATATTTTTGAAACATGTGACACAATGATTTATCTTACATTACTTTGCATTTTAAAAGAACAAATAATTTCATATCATCATGCATTTCATTTTGATTTTCATGATGATGGTATAATTCCTAAGTAATTATTTCATATAATTTCACACTTAGGAATTCTATGCTTAGCGTAAATCATCCTTCGAATTTTTCATGCTTTTCTCAATCTATTTCACAAACATTTACCACATACATTATTATCAAACAAACATCACACATATTCCTATTACCACAAAAGCCTTAAGATTATTCTTAAGCATACAACCATTCTTAGCAATATCAAAAAAATTCCTCACAAATAGGATTAGCTTTGAGACTTAGAGAGATTTGAACTCCACCAATAGTCTCATAACAACACAACATCCTTTGAGGTTTATTGCTAGAATCTATCAAACATCATGTCCCAAAACAACATCAAACATTTCTTTCTCATCATAAAGCCTTAAGATTATTCTTAAGCACACAATATTTTGGTATTAGCAATGCAAAAATTCCTCATAACAGGATCCACTTCATGACCTAGCGAGCATTGATCTCCACCAACGGTCATATAATAGCACAACATCCTTCGAGGTTCATTGCTAATCCCTCAAATCTATCATCACACAAAATCATCTTTCTCAAAACACACTTTACAAAATCATTTTCCTTTTATGTTGAGCATGATCAAGATGTTCAAAAATCAAAGCATGATTACAAGAAATTATGTAACACAACCATCATAAGGAAATGTAATGAATCATCCAATAAATCACACAAAGTCACATAAGACAAGAAGATCAATATATATCAGAAAATTTTCGAGTTTTTCCACCAAACGTAAAATTTGGTGTAAAAACTTGAAGGGGGCAACGTAATAAACTATTAAAACAATAAATATTGAGCTATGAACTAAAAATGCATCCAATTTTTTTCTACTACCTCAAAAAATGCACCATTTCATCTTTAACGACCTTTTTTCAAAAGATCGCTAAAGAGGGGGCAAAATGTAGTAGGGTAAAATTGACACATTTAATTTACCTAAACATCATAAAAATTATTAAAATTATTCAAAATTTACCCGAAAGTCAGCTAAAATGGTGAGAAAACAATCTCCTCATTTTTCATGCCAATAAACCAAAAATTGTTTGACCGTTGGGCAAAATCGCCCAACGGTCAACAAAATTGCCTGACGATCGACAAAATTCTTGACAATCAACAAAATTGCTAGGCGATTTTGTCTTAAAATAAAATTTTAAAAAATTTTCTAAAAAGACAAAATTTGGTTTAAAACGTGTTACCTGGTTTAGCAACCGATCGGATTAGGGAGGATGGCGAGTAGATTGGATGTGGAAAACATAGGAGGGATCAAAACCTCCTCCATGTTTAGTCTAACCTCCCAACTTCCTCAAATCTCTCCTTGACCTATTTAATCTAGCCCCCTTTCCCTTTCTCCCCCTGGCAGGTTGAATTCTGATTCCTTGAGATAGCTTCTAAACTCCCTTAAGGATCCCTCGCATCAGTTTGCTACGCAATTCCATATCTCGGCATCCCCATTTGTTTAATTTTATCATTGTAGGTCCCAGTTACAATCGCCCAGATATCAGCATAATCGCCAGGCGATCGACAAAAATGCCAGATGATTTCGTCATATCGGAGGTGATTTTGTCAAAAGACAGGTGATCCTGTTTGTAGATCAGCAAGGGGGTAAATATTCAAACCACTATTTGCATCTCTTTCCATGTTTCCTTTTTGTTCATGCATTGTTCAATATTTATTTAGTTTACTGCTTAAATTTGCATATTGCATCTTGGTGTTCACCATCATTTCAATTAACTACATCGTAAAATCAGGATCATAATCGCATAAATCCATGGCATACTAGGTTGAATTTTCATCATAGTGTTCTCATGTCATTTCATATCCATTTGCATATAGAAATTAAAACATATTTGTGATTTGGAATACAAGAAAACTGCCATATTTTGCAAGAAACCCTATTTTCTATCAATTATTTTGTTGCAGGATTGTGACATAATCGCCTATGATTTTGTCAAATATGAGGTGATTTTGTCTAGATCATAGGTGATTTTGTTTGTAACACAGGAGATTTTGTCTGGAATAGAGGCAATTTTGTCTTGCTACAAGCCTTAGAATCTTCATCAAACATCCGGCTCAAGTAAGGCTTATAATTTCTTATAATCCCAATCTTAGGCATTGTATTTCATTTTGTATCCATTGTCTATTGTCCTCATTAAATCAAAATTGCATATAGATAGTTTAGTTGCATAAAGGCCAAACTTAGGTGTATGAGAATGATTTATAAAAAGAACACATCAAACATCTTCCAAGCCTAGGTACGGAAACTACCGCTAAAAGTTTCCTGGTGAACCCTTAATTCGTCAAAAAATCACCACAAGAAGGCACAATTAAGTGCCTCTCTTTCGAGGTGTAGCTCTACTATTTTTCCATTCCCCTCTGAGGCACGGATCCATCAGCCTAGAGGAAAGGAGTGCGAAAATTTTAGGCCTACACTTAAACCATCGTTGTCAGTGATATCTGCCAGAATGTTGATGAACTTTTTCAAATACATCCTCTCAGGTTGAGAGGGCACTTCCAACCTCATGAATAAAGCGATCAAGGTTTTTCCAACATTATGGTAAGTATAGACGTGTAGATTAAGTTAAAATTTAAAGTTTGTTTTTTTTTTTCATAACATGTATGTGGATAATTTTTTTTGAGTTTGTTTTTAATTTTTTTAATAGATATTTTTTAGAATTTTACAGAAACGATAAGATAAAATAATATTATTTTTAAATTGTAAATTTTTTATTCCATATACTATAAATATTGGAGTCTCCTCATATTCATTTAAAAATATATTTTAAATTAATAACTTGCATCAAATTATTATGATTATTAAATTTGAATGTTTTCTTTTTTAAAATTTAAATATTTATTAAAAAATATATATTTTTTATTTTTTAAATATTTCAAAACATTTTTAATATAGTTGTTATTTATTTTAAGATATATAACTTATTGGTATGATGATACCTTCAATGGTACAAAGATGCCTTAATGGTCTCCCTAAATTTTCTTACTAATATTAAAAAATGTAAGACCATTCGACCATAGCGCAGGGTTCTTCCTTTTGTCCACCAAAAGGAAATGCCTATCCCTAATCATACATTCATATGTTGGATCCTTGGACGTATTGCCTTGGGCCTAAGCTCCTTCATGGAGAGTTGTATTGGACTTTTAAGTGCTTAATTACCAACTAATTAAGGCTATCCACTAGCTTGGCTTCCTTGATCCTAAGGTGCCAACACTACTTGTGATAATAATCCATACCTCCATGGTAGGATAATTAGTCCAAGCTTCCCAGCTTAGGACCACCCAAAATATCACAAGAACACTTGAGATTTACTTATCATATCTCTTCCCCCAACCAAGAAGACTTGAGTGTTGCCAACTACAACTCTCTCTCAAGTATTGGGATCATCTTATCCATCTCTTAATGATGTTTAATCATGAAAACTTATTCTTAGTATAATAAACAATTTCCATGAGTTGTGTTCATACTTAAATAGACTTTTAATAACACAACAAAGTCTAGTATGGTATAAACATTCCTTATATTGCACATATGTAAAATTACTTGTTTATAGGCTACATAAAAAAATCCATTGGACTACACATCAAGCTTCCTAATAGCACATAAATGGTGGCTTTTCAATCATACCCAATACATAATCCACATGGCTACTACCTCTCAGTCCTTACACTACTCTGTGTTGGACCTATTCCTCCTGTTTGTGAGGCTACCAGGGGAACTACTCTAGGAGATATCTGAGCCCTGCCTCATGTTAATGCTCGACCTGCTCAAGTTGATATCCCATGCCCATGCTATGCCTTTATAGTTGGCTAATATGGGATGAGTAAACCATGTATCACTAGTGCATAAAAACGGGTGGTCAAGAATGTAGCCCTGTATTCTTCCCTTGCTTGGCATAGTTGTTCATTTTATGTGTATATGGATTCCATTGTTTCTCTCCAGTTATTTATGTGTTTTCTCTAGCCTGAGCCTATCTTGCTTTACTATGACAACATATCTCTCAACCTCCAACATCATATTTTCTTGTTCTCATATACCTTCTTGATTCGACTGTTGGACTTGCTTCCCTTGAATATGTTGTCTAGGAAGCTCGCTATCAACAATATCTATTGTTTCTCCAATTGGTTCTCTAGATTCCTCCATATCTACATCTTTTTTAATATTTTTATTACCTCCTTGACTTGATTCAGCACCACTATAAGCCATATTCTCCATTTCTCAAAGAGTATGTATTAGTAGATCAACAAGCAAAAATAGAAAGATGAAGAAGCATACTACGAGGTTTACCCTGAGTATGATCATAAATAGTGAAAACTCCAATGCTAGTATAATTGCATTGGACTCCATAGGTAGTTTGACAGGTTGATTGCTCATCAAAAACTTATCCTATTTTCAAAAACTAAGATATGCCCAACCAACCACCAGTTTTCTCAATTATCTAATCAATCATAAATCAATTATCTCAAGTTTAATCAATCATCCTCTATGTATCATGTACCGATTAACTCTTAAGTCGCTCATTTCTAATAAAATCATAATTATTTAGGGGTTCATAGTACCTCCTCATACTTTAAGTCATCTTATTTCTTCATGCATCTGACATCTTATCCCATTTGGTATCTTATCAACACCAATTTTCATGGTTCCATCAATCTATCACATACAAGCTATTTATACGCCATATTCTTGGGTATATTTTTCAATTCCAACCATTATTACTTTGTTGACAATGATGTTTACCTTGATTCAAGAATTATCCCCTCCTTATACCTATCACTTCTTGAAACTGCGTATCGAGATCCCCTTAAATTAGGATTTCTTTCATAAAATATATATTTCTATTTTAATACATAGGAATTATTTGAGTAAAAGGGTTTAAATAGTTCAATAAATGTCTTTACACCAAATACTCCTATGCATATACTAATACCACATGCACCGCATAGTGGGGTTATCTCACATTTAAATAGTGTATAATGCACTATGCAACTTGACCACCACCCGAGTGGTCAAGTGGCATACTATACTGTGATGATGATAGTTATTTGGTGGCATCTTGTAACTCCCCATAAAGTATAATTTTAGGGAGTGTTTAATGGTGGTGTTGATATGGTGACACCATCTCTATTTTGGTGGTTTTCCATTGGCTCCGTCCTTGCATTTTTTTGCTGTTAAATTATGGCCAAAGGCCATGATTGTATTCTGATACCGCCTAGTCTCTCCAATACAATAATTAATAATATAATATATTCTTTTGTTGATCACCTGATCTTGATAATATGAGACTTCCTATATCATAGTCTAAATTCCTCAATTTTCTCTGTTGAGGTTTAATTCTAGACAACTGTCCTAGAATCCTATCATGAATTTTAGGTTTTGAACATTTTAAGCTATTAATTTACCAATTATGATGATAGTACCATTTGTTTGACTAACTTCCAATTTTGATCGAATAACCTTGTGCTCTTATACTAGTAACTTCTTAATATAGTATATATTTTACTAGCATCATATTGTTAGCCTAGCTCTGATACCAACTATAATGACCCCACTCATTACCCAACTCAAATCAACCCAAGAGAGAGTAATTTTTTTAAATATCATAACATAATATTACTTAAGGTAGGACTCATATTCATGGATCATTATATAATGCAATCAAGCTAGCTTGTTCCCATTCATTAAGGAAATAAGCTACCAAGAAATTTATGACATGGTCAGTGTCAACTCTTGTAATAGAAGTGACCAGCTCCTATCAAACCTTATGTACCTTCATAAAATAGGAAAGCCAAGATATTTATTAACTTATCATAGTTTACAATTCATCCCTTGAATTATTTCTCTCTCCTTTAATTAAGTCCACATACTTAATTAACTAATCAAAATATTATTCATGAAACTTATTCCTTAATTTCTCTTATCATTGTCATTACATGATAATCAACATATCTCATACATCATTAAACAATATAACAAGGTTGCCACATTCATTCATATATGATAATAACAAATATTATCTCTTTGAACATTGCATGTAAGAATAAATCATTGCATCATTATTCAAATAAATATCATTTCAATAACCATATCCCGAAAATGTAAATACAACATCCATACTAAATCTATAAAGCATCAATTGCAAGATCACAAGATAAAGATTCATAACACATCATATATCCTGGGAAAAACCTCGAAGGGAAAAACCCAACCTCAAAATATGTATCCTCACGTTTCATTAATTCTTTTGTCTCAATTTATAATGATATAAGGAATCCTAAAGATCCTTTTCCAACCATCATTAATTACATTGGTATGGAAATATCCCATACATTTCTATTTATAGGTCATCATTACAATTGAAACACATAAATGAAATGTTCATTGGATTCATATACATTGAGAATAGAGAGAACCTCATAGTTCCCTCAAGAATGAATCTCACATTCATTCTTCAAGACTAGATATCATTATATCATTCAATCCAACATGGAGTGAAAGAAGGGTTATGCATAACGACTATTTATCATAAAATTGGCTAATATTTAGGACCCTTGTCCAGGGCCCATTAGCTAGACAATTTTGGGTGCAAATTTTTTTTGGGTGTATTCACCCCAATTTTATAATAATTTGACCATTTTAAGTTTAAATTTCCAAAATTGCCCCTAATAATAGTGAACCTTCTAAATGTGTTTGGATACTATTCACCTAGATTTCGAAAACTGATTCACCAAATTTTTATAAATATAATTTGGGTCCCACCCCTTACGCATAAACCTAAGTGAAATTCATCTGACATAAGATAAAAGTCTTATAATATAAGAAGAGACCCCATAATCCCTTTTAAGAATAGATTCCACATACATTCTTTCTAAATACATTCATTTTTCCACAAAATGAATTCTCTAGCACACACATGCATTCATCATCAAATGCAATTCTATGCAACCACACTACACGAGGAAATCCCATAATTTCCTCAAGAATGAAATCCCCATCCATTCTTCCTAAATTATCACAACATTATTGTATCGTTAATTTACAATATCTTCACAACTTGTCTTATAGACTATTTACAATTCCTCCACAAAATTGTACTATAATTCTCATAAATTTTCTACAAATTTTCACTATAGTCCATCAATAATTTTTCTACAAAAAAATCTATATGTTCCTACAAATTTTCCACAAATGTGTACAATTTTCTTTCCACAATATTAGACTATAGTTCCTACAAATTTTCCACAAATTTGTTCAATAATATTTCCACAAGATTACATTATAGTTCCTACAAATTTTCCCCATATTTGTCTAGTAATATTTCCACAAGATTACACTATAGTTCCTACAAATTTACCATAAATTTGTCCAGTAATATTTTCACAAGATTACACTATAGTTCCTACAAATTTTCCATAAATTTATCCAATAATATTTCCACAATATTACACTATAGTTCCTACAAATTTGTCACAATTTGTCCAATAATATTTCCACAAGATTACACTATAGTTTCTACAAATTTTCCATAAATTTGTACTATAATATTTCCACAATATTACACTATATTTCCTACAAATTTTCCATAAATTTGTACTATAATATTTCCACAAGGTCACACTATAGTTTTCTACCAATTTTCCACAAGTTTGTACTATAGTTTCTTATTAATATTACCACAAGATCACACTATAGATTTCTACAATTTTCATAAATTTGCACTATAGTTTCTCATTAATATTTTCACAAATTTATACCATAATATTTCCTCAATATTACACTACAGATACATGCAAATTTTCCATAAATTGTACTATAGTCTTTCCACAGGATCATACAATTATTATCAGATATATTCCCAAAAATCTGATCCAAAGATGCACATATTTGTTTCACAAATTGCTATCAAATTTCCTTCCAAAATTTGAGCTAGGAATGCATTAATTATCTCACAAAATGTCTTACACTTTGCTATCAAGTTTTTCCTAAAATTAGATCTAGGGTTGTATCCAATTACTCCTCTATATTGGATGTCTTTAGAGACCTTTAAATAGCTGATTACACAAATGTCTTTAGAGAGCATCAAATAGCTCACTAGGCAAAATATAGGCAAAGATATTTTTACAAATAAAAGGAATGTTAAATTTCAAAAATAATTATAATATATTTTGTCAAAATTTGGTTTAGGAATTTGATCAACCATATTTCATTCCAATCAATCAAACTTTCAAGTTTTTTCCAAGGAGAAAGTCAACCTAAGCAACCTGAATCCCTACAGTCAAACCTCTGTTAGCGCCTAGCAACCAGTGCCCTAGACTCCTTGGCTAGGATGACCACCACTATGTGGTTACCTTAGTAGGGGAGTTTTTCCCTACTTAAATATTTTGATTGCTCCTACAGGAGCAATATGGGATTAATATCACAGATTTTCTATAAAAGACTTTGTTATTTTTTTGGAACTAAGACATTTGTCACACAATCGAGCCCCGATATACTAGTGAAGGCCGAATAAAAATCAAACCCTACATATTACATAACGGTCAACAACGATCAGAATAAACCTATGGTCAACAGTGGATTAACATGTGTCTCTCGATTTCCTCGTGGTGACCATCAATTGATGTTCATGCTATTAAGGAAGGATTATCACTTATAAAAAACTCATAAACTCCCATACCTTTGATGTGGGATAATTCCTAACATGTATATTAAAGTGAACGTTCCAACCATACATATTGAAACTAAAAAAATGCCACATGTCATCATCGGGTTGGTAGAACTATCAAAAAATATCTAAACAATAATAATTGTGCCACCAATTGGTGCTAGCCCGACTACCATATGGTTGGGTCCTCGACCACCACTTGGTGATCTAAAACCTCAATGAGGTTTACTCTTTAAGGACGTCTTAATCCCAAGCATATACCATGTGGGATATTGGTCACGAAAGGCTTTTGAAAGACTTTCACCTAAGTGAGACCAAGCATAGACCAAAGCATAGGCCGCTCAAGGGAATTGCATACAGAGGCCTCATATCCATTTTTAAAAGCCCCAAAACTATTGATTAAATTATATCAATGATGCTCATGGTTTAATTCAAAGGATATTGTGCTTTTAGGGAATCTATAACCTGATTGAAATGGATTGAAACAGATCAAATACACCTATTAGCAATGGTTGAATATGATGACTCTAGAAAATCATTTGTGGTTGACAAACAAATTTATTATGGAACCCCTTGTATCTTCCATGTAAATAATAATGAAACCCTACCAAGAATCTAATGAATTCTCTAGATTCTAAATAATCCTCTACAATGGTTACATAGGAAATAGAGTTTGCTAGGAAATGGCAGAGGGTTGCATGCATAATTTCAATACCAAAATAGGTATTTGTACAATGTCTAATGAAAGTGTTAGCTTTTGAGCTATATGCTAAAAGTAAATGAAGCCACGAGTAGTGGAAATAAGAAAGCAATATACAACTATGATAATGGAAGGTAAACAAGCATGAAACTAATACAAGATACTTTAGAAATAGCTCATGTAATAGCCATTAATGGAGGCTCACGAAAATGGAGAATGGATACAACATGAAGCTCTCTCTACTAGTGTTTACGTAGAGGATACTTACTACAATGCCAATGAAATATATTTATAAGAAGATAGGTTACTTAGGCCTTACTCTACCTAATGGACACCTTGCACATATATACAAATTGCAAATGGACACTTTTCCATTTATTCTTTTGTACATTCTAACACTTGTACATAGGTTACTTCTTCCCCAAGTAACTCCTACTCTAATAATCTACCTAAGGTGGTACATAGTCATGTACCTAAATAATGTAATAGAATCTAACTCTAACACCCCCCTATATTACATTATTTAGGTATTGAAGACTTTAGTCTTCAATCTGGATCTTGATCTGGTTCAATCTTCAATGGAGATCTCCAATCTCCAATCTTCACAAGGACTCCTCTCCTAGAGTCTCTTCTTGAATTTACTACAAGGCTTCTAGGGCATTTTCTCCTTCTGCAATCTTGTAGGTTTGTAGTCTTTAGCAATTAGATATCTTCTCAGGCCTCTAAATATGTAATCTTCCATTCTTTATATAAGGTCTTCTATCAAATAATATTAAAGCAATAGAGTTTTCCTACAGTGGGTCCAAAGGTGCATTCAGTTGGTAAAATCATAGCAATGGTGTTTGGATCTATAGCAATTGTGCTTTCTTATGGTTTGTTCTACCACCTATATTATTTTGAGAGTTTTTGTAAGGAGCTTCCATTGCTTCCATAGGTGTCTAGCCAACTCTGAATCTTCCCTCTTCATTTTTACTTCAGGTGTTGGGCTGATTCTGAAGAAGATACTCTTTCTAAATTTCTTGTATGAATCTTCCCAACTCACTAAATATCTTTTCTCTACAACAAAGTATTAATGTTGAAATATAAATCTAGAACTGATGAATCTTCACTAGTTGATTTTCAAACTAGTGGATGCAATGCTAAGTTCCAGTATTCACAAGTTCTTGTAACTTTGTGGAAAAACTCTAGCCAGATGCTCCAATGTGGTTTCCTTAGCCATTAGGTCTCTCTTGGAGTCTTCAATCCCTATTAATATGCAACAAAGAACTAATATCTACTCTATGAAGACACACCGACCTTTGGGCAACAAAGTTGAAATCTCCTAGTTGTCTATTGTAGGAGGTGTTCCATTCATATGATAATTAATTCTCTACAATAAAATAATAGGAGATGATAATATATATCTCTATAGAAAATATTTTTCAACTCTGACACTATCATGGATGGATAAATAATATGTCTGCATCTTGATCAATGTATCTGAGTTACCTCTAGGTTTCATTCTCTAGGTCACTACATCTAAAATACTACCACTGGTATTGCCTTAGGGTCATTGCCTTTTGGTCACTACCTCTAGGTCACTGCCTCTGGATCATTACCACTAGTATCATTGTCTCAGGGTCATTGCCTCTAGAAATTTACCTCAGAGTCACCTCAGATAATCATTGTCTTTAGGTCATCCATTAGAATACCCATAAGGGTATTGCTTCTATAGTATTGTAAGCCCAAAATGGCCACATAGTAAGATTTTGTACAATTTTGACTAAGTGATAATACTATTATTTCACTCTGGAGCTATGTTGAGGGTGCGAGTCCACTATAGATTTATGCAATTATGAATGCATGTTGATAATATGAGAAACTCAGTTCCGGGTATGGAATAATGATGGATTTCAAAATATGCAAAATTTTCTAAGAAATGGTGATGTCAGCAACAAAGAAGTGAAGATTTGACACTTGGCGTATGTGCGATTCTAGAAAGACCTTTTTGCTTCCCGCTTTGGAATAATATTTTTTTCTTCCCGCTCCGGATTGGCGAAAGTTTCAAAATCTGCAAAAGTCGTTATTGGAAACTGAATCATTACCTTGCTCTTCATATTCATGGAAGTTATATAAGATTTACATAAACTCCGTTGAGGCAGTTTGAATCAAGCTGGGCAGTTTCTAAACTGAAGAAAGAAAACTACTTACCCCTCCTATAATGTTGTTAACGGAATTAATGTAATATATGATATAATAAATATTCTAACATCCCCCCTTATTACATTAATGTTGACTACACATAGCATTGCGGAACAATTCAAATTTGACTCGAGCAAGCGCTTTGGTGAAGATGTCCGCTATTTGCTCATCTGTGGGAATGTAGTGGAGGCTGGATATGATGCTTTGGAATCTCATCTCGAATGAAATGACACCTAGTGTCAATGTGTTTGGTGCGATCATGAAAGATAGGATTCTTGACAAGATTCATAACACCTTGATTGTCGCAAAATAAATGTAAAGGAAGTTTCTTTGGAAGGCCCATATTTGTGAGGATGCGACGTAACCATATGATCTCGTAGACTGCTCCACTAGCTGCTCGATATTCTGCCTCAGTAGAAGAGATAGCAACAACATGTTGCTTCTTGCTATGCCAAGAGACAGGACCAGATCCAAGGTGAAAAATATAACCTGCAGTTGATTTTCGGTCATCTATGGATCCAGCATAATCGAGTCCGTGTACCCTTGAAGATAGAACTTGTTCTTTTTGTATTCCGGGCCGATAGAAGTCGTACCATCGACATAGTGAAGAACTCTTTTTGTTGCTTTCTAGTGGATAACTTTAGGATCTTGCATGAATCGTGAAAGATAACCCACAGCAAAACTAAGATCCGGCCTGGTGTTTGTGAGATAGATGAGACTCCCAATCGGTGACGATAGAGAGTACTATCTATTTTAGGAGATTCATCGAATCGGGATAACTTAAGTCCTGCTTCCATTGGAGTAGCTTTGGGCTTGCAGTCAGTCATCCGATACTTATCAATTAGAGTCTTGGCATATTTCTTTTGAGTAACTTGTATGCAATGCTTGTATTGAGTTACTTCTAGACCAAGACAATAGTGGAGAAGTCCAAGATCTGTCATTTCAAAAGAGGTATTGAGATCTTTCTTAACTATTTTTATCATACTCTCTGAACTGCCTGTTATGATCAGATCATCCACATATAGTACTAGAATTACTATGTTAGAACCATTGTTCTTGATATATAGATTAGAATCTGCAGGACTTCTTCTAAACCCATGTTGCACTAGGTGACTGTCAATTTTGATATACCAAGCTCGAGGAGCTTGTTTAAGTCCATATAGAGATTTGATCAGCTTACAGACTTTCTGTTCTTGCCCTTGAACTACAAAACCTTCAGGTTGAGTCATATAGACTTCTTCTTGTAGGTCACCATTTAAGAAAGCACTCTTTACATCCATCTGATGTAGCTGCCAACCAAATTGAGCTGCCATTGCACACAGAACTCGAATAGTGGTCATTTTAGCAGTAGGAGCAAATGTCTCTTCATAGTCTATGCCTTCTCTTTGTGCATAGCCCTTTGCAACAAGTCGGGCTTTATATTTATCTATTGCACCATTTGCCTTATATTTGATCTTGAATACCCATTTGCAACCAATGGGTTTCTTTCCTGAAGGCAAATGTACTAACTTCCAAGTTTGATTTTTTAGTAGAGATGTATGTTCTGCATCCATAGCAGTTTTCCATTGATCTTTACTGAGTGCATCTGAGACTGATGTGGGTTCTTTTTCATCTAGTATTGTCAGATAGACCTTTTCATCTTCCATATCTATATCCTCATCTTCTTCTATATTCACAGATAAATCATCAAAATGTTGACAAAGGTCATCAACATCTGTTACTGATGTTGCATCATCTGCTCTTTTGTGTTGAGTCATACTGCGAGTAGCGGGTCGATCTAGAGTTAGATCTGGAAGTGATGTCAATTTTGAATCTTGCAATGTACTAGTATACCATTTAGGAACCTTCTTCTGAGGAGGTGCTGCTTCTTTCTTAGGTTCATCTTCCTTAAGGTATACAAGTGTGTTATTTGATGTGAAAGTTTCATCAAATACTACATCTCTGCTGATGTGGGTTTTCTTGGTTATAGGATCAATCAACCGATATCCTTTTGAATACTCATCATAACCAAGAAATATACATTGTTGAGTTTTCTCATCTAGTTTCCTTCTTTTTTGTTTAGGAATATGCATAAAAGCTTGGCATCCAAAAACTTTTAGATGAGAAATTGAGGGTTTCTTACCACTCCAGGCTTCTTGTGGAGTTTTTCCTTGTAGAGCCCTTGTAGGTGCTCTATTTAGTAGGTAAGATGTTGTGTTTACTGCTTCTGCCCAATATTGTTTTTCTAAGTTTGCTCCTTTTAACATACACCGACTCATTTCTACTATGGAGCGATTTTTTCTTTCTGCAACTCCATTTTGCTGCGGTGTATATCTTGTAGTGAGTTGTCTCTTAATCCCATGTTTTTCCAAAAATGCTGAAAATTCCTTGGAAGTGTATTCCCCCCTCGATCTGAGCGGAGGGTTTTGATGGAACAGCTTGTTTCCTTCTCAACTTGTCTCTTGAACTGACGAAAGTAGAGAAGAGCTTCTGACTTGAGTGCAAGGAAGAAGACCCATATTTTTCGGGAGTAGTCATCAACAAAGAGCTGAAAATACCTCTTTCCACCATGACTGGATGGGAAAGGACCGCACAGATCTGCGTGGATTAACTCCAAGGGTTTCTTAGAGCGAGAAGAACTAGTCTCAAATGGAACTCGATGTTGTTTCCCTGCTAGACAATCTGAGCATACTGGGAGAACGGAGGAAAGCTGAGGAAGCCCTTTGACCATGTCATATTTGCTTAGTTCGAGTAAATACCCGAAACTGAGGTGCCCGTATCTTTTATGCCATAAGGAAGTAGCTGTTGTGGTAGTGGCAATGAGGGCAGTATGGGATGTAGAAACTGTATCCAAGATGAATAATCCATGTTTGTAGGAGCCAGTGGCAATGTGTTGACCTTGGTGACTGATGAAACATCTCTTTTTTTCATTTTCAACTTGAAAAACAACATCCATATTTCTATCTAGCATCTGTGGAACAGATAATAGATTGTTGGCAAGACCAGGAACATAGAGAACTTTCTCTATGGCACAGTCTCCATCAGGGAGAGTGATTGTAACATCCCCTTCACCTTGTACTTGATAGACCCGATTGTCTGCAATAGTGACAGGCTTGCCTTCTCTTGCGTGAAAGGTGTGAAACCAGGACTTGTTCCCAGTCATATGCTTGCTTGCTCCAGAATCAATATACCATACAACATCTGATTTGGAAGAGGCAGTATGGGTCATGAGCACCTTGTGTGCTCTTTCGGAGTCATTATCTGAAGATGAATTAGAATTATCTGAATGGGAATCTGCATAAGCAACATGACCCTTTTGTTGGTTGCGATGCTGGGGATATTTTTGCTTCCCCTTGCCTTTCTTATGTTGTGAGGGATCATTTTGTTGTTTGTTTTTGAACCAACACCGGTTGGTATCATGATTGTTCATATCACAGATCTTGCAATATTTATCTCGTTGGAGATTGGGCTTGCTTTTGCCTTTGGAAGAAGACCCTCCCTTCTGCAACTGTCCTGTCTTGTGACCCTTTTGATGAGAGGAAAGAGCAGTGGCAGGTTCCTCATCTTTCTGTACTTGATTGGCTTCTTCAGTTTGAAGCAAATTAACCAATTCAACAAAAGTTAATGTTCTGCCAGAAACATTGAGTGAAGTAATAAAACTTTTGTAAGATGGTGGTAGGGCCCTCAAAATAACAGATGTCAGAAGATCATCAGCGACGGGTTTGCCCATAGCATTGAGTTTAGCTTTCAATTTTGCCACTTTGCAGAGAAACAATTCAACAGTTTCCCCTGAATTCATAGTGAGATTGTGAAGCTGGGTTTGTAGGTGAAGAATAGTGGAATTATTCTTCCCTTCATACACAGTAATCAATGCTGCCCAAGCATCTTTACTGGTTGTGGCATCACAAATATGAGGTTGGACCTCATCTGTTATGGCAAGTAACAAAAACATAAGGCCCTTCCTGTCCTGATCATCAAATGTATCTTGATCTGTCCCTGCTGTGGTGGGACGAGAGGTAGTGCCACTGACAACATCCCATAATTTTTTGACTTGAAGAATGGCTTTCATTTTATGCTTCCATGGCACAAAATTGGTGCCTTTGAGCAATTGGGCATCTGAAAGATACTTGTGCACTGTAGCCATTGTTTAGGGTTCCTTATAGCACCAAACGGTCCCCTTTTCGATATACTATTGCCAGGCCAGTTATACCTGAACTGAAGCAAAATAATACCCGCCCTTACGTGAGGGAGACTATAGGTATTATGAAGATCAGAACGGTACGTGGAACATAGGCAGTACTGAAAAGGATTGCTTTGTTGATGGCACCTACCTTAGAAAGACAGGAATCCGCATGCGTGGGGCGTAACTTCCCCTAAACACTTTGGAGTCCAGGACTTTCGTCAGGATTTACGCCTAAACACAATAGCAATAGGAGTAAAAAATTCACTCAAAGAGATGTTAATGACACCTGCCTGAGAATCTTCGGAAGAAGAATAATCAGTTGGAGGTAATTAAGTCAAAAAACAAAACTAGGAGAAAATTAGTGTTGATGATCAATGTGTGCAAAGAGATAACTGCTTTTGAAGAACCTGTGCAACATGTGCTGAGAGAAGTAGTGGATGCGTTGATGTAGATGTTTTTTTTAATTGCAAAAAAAAAATGCAATAATCAAACAAGCATGCTCACAAAATGCTTCTCACATAGGTGTCGGGTTCAACCGAAAATGCACCCAAATTTGACAAAAGAAGGTGTCGAGTAAAATCGAAAATGCACCTTTGAGGGCAAAATAGAGTATAATGCCTTTGAACAATTGCTTTTGAAAGAAAAAATAAGCAATTTACATGTCTTAAAAATAATGACAAGCTCGACGAGGCGTCAACAAGACCCTCGGGGCGTCAAAATGCCCTCCTTGGGCGTCACCGGGCCCTCGAGGCGTCAACAGAATCGATGGGGCGTCATTTTGGCAGCAACTCGAAAGGGTTTGATTGTCAATGTTTTTTTTTTTTTAAATATACCCCCGCTTGCCCTTGCTTTGCTCCAAATTCAGGCAAACAACCCACGTGGCACCTCGTTGCCCTAGGGTTTTTCGTGGCCGCGTCGTAATCTTCAAATGGCGCCGGCCACACCATTAAACTGCGCACACTCATAGACTGCGGCGCACACTCACAGACTACGCTGAAGGGGGGGATGTCATCGTTTATCCCTGCGCACACTCACGCTCGCGTGCACACTCACAGACTGCGCTTAAGGGGGCGATATCGTGCGTTTAGAGGGGGACGAACTAGAACGAGACGCTCGTGACTCGCACATCTCCGATATCGCACGCTCCGGACCCCTGAACATTCCACGGTGCATTTAGAAGAGAAGCCGATCGCTGCCGGTTGTTTTTTTTTTTTTTTAAATTCCGTCTCCGGAGCCGCTGGAAGATTTGGCAGCCGCCGCACCCTCGTCGCTGCCGGTTTTTTTTTTTTAAATTTCGTCGCCGCATCCTCGTCGCTGCCGGTTTGGAATGTCGGAGCCCTGGCTGGTTTTGCGGCGAGGCAGCGAGAGGCCTTGGCGAGCTTCTTGGGATGGCAATGAGCAATCTGCTCCTCTTTGATGGCGCCGCTTCCTCAGAAATCGAGAATCCAACAGGTCAGCGTCGGAAAGATCAGATTCACCGCCAGCTTCCTCAGATTTGAGTTGAGCCGACCCGGGAATCGAAGACAACAGGTCTCCCTGCAAATGGTTGCAGGTCTTTCTCTTCGCCTGATTTCTTGAAACACGGCCGGATTTGAGACTGCATGAACCGCTCGGGGTTCTGGTGAGAATCCGGGGTTTTGCTGGCCGTCAAAACTGCCGCTGTTGATATTACCGGCAATGAAGACAACGGCAATGCAAGCTCCTCCACGCTATTCAGATTGCAGTCTTCAGCGTGAATGCATCGTCTGGTAATGGAGTGAATCTAGTAATGGAGTGCCTGCCTGAATAGCACATTGCCCATAAAAATTCACAGCCCAAAAATCATTCAATGCTCTGATGCCATATTGGAAACTGAATCATTACCTTGCTCTTCATATTCATGGAAGTTATATAAGATTTACATAAACTCCGTTGAGGCAGTTTGAATCAAGCTGGGCAGTTTCTAAACTGAAGAAAGAAAACTACTTACCCATCCTATAATGCTGTTAACGGAATTAATGTAATATATGATATAATAATAAATATTCTAACAGTCGTAAGGATATGGTGACATCAACGGTGAAAAAGAGTGGATTGGCGATCCGAGAAATGAACAAGGACTCTCTTTTCTGGAATAACGATGGGGCGAAAGGGTGGAATAATCTAAGTGTTTGACTCCGGGCCCGGACTTGCATTATCTCTAAAATCCATAAAAGTCACGAGGAGATGATGATGTCAGCGATGAAAAAGTGTGGATTAACGAAGACAAGGTGGAAGATAAAATATTCTAGAGTGGATTCAAATTTTTGATGTTGCGGATCCGGATTGAAGATTCTGATGCTGAGGAAATGAGCAGGATGGCTTTCAGCTCACGCCGGACTTAATCTAAGTCATCCAAAAAGGAGAATCAACGGTGGAGGTTGGCCTATCAAATTTTGACTATTTAAAAGGTTTTTGCACCAGAACCATGGCGTGCAGCCGAAAGATGAAACATCGAAGATTTTCAAGAAGATCTAACCAGAAGCGATTACAGATCGACGATGGCAAGTTGCTCTCAAGAAAGATCGATGGAATGCGTGATCCGGAAGGTTCTGAACTATAGTCCTTTTGGTCGATCATCAAGTTGTAGAGATCCCGAACGACCATGGCGGATGCTCTTCTAGTGGATTTCCTGGAGTTTGGATGAATCAGCTAACGCCAGCTAAACTCTTTGTTGAGCTGTTATAACAAGATTGAATGTATTGTTTCTTGAATATTGTAATATGAAAACTATAAAGAGAGATCGAACCCTCATTTTTAAGGGTCGGCTCTAGCGTGTTTTCCTGTACTACTATAAATATTTTTGAAGGACTGAATGCAAGGAGCAATACATTGATCTTCACCTCAAAGTTGTGTTTCTGTGCTAGATGTTAGAGGTTCGGATTTCATAGTTGTATTTCTGTAAATACTTAGATGGTTAGTTTGTGCCAATCATGGATTACTAGCTGTTATGAGTAATTGAAATCTGCTTTGAAGTTTTTTCTTTGTTATTAGAAGGTGCATTTATGTAAAATCTAGGTTTTGGTGAATTTTGCTATTTGGATTATCATTTCCTTGGTATTGAAATTGCTTACTGTAACATTTCTCTGTTATGCTTTAATATCTGAAACAAGCTATCTTGGGATAAATGTTGATCTGGATGTATATCTTTAGTATGGTTTTTTGGAAGCTTTTTATGGTGATGCAATGTTGTTAACCTATCTGTCCACTGATATCTACATCTCTCTAACCTTACCCTTTTCTTACCCTAAACTCCAAACCCTAATTGAGCATAATTGTGTCAACAATCTGCTAAGTTGACAAGGAACCAACCTACTCTGGAGGTTGGATCTGAAACCCTTGTTTTGGTCCATCCAATGTTGAGTGTTGAGCTGCAGCTATCGGGTGCAAGCCTAAATAGAAAGTAGGAAGATAGACAACCACAGTATCAAGTAAAACTTGGTGCAATTCAGTGCCCAATAGTTTTTGGCATGCCCGGTGGGACCGTTCACAAGGAACACGAAACCCATCTAAAGAGTTATTGTTATCTCTACCCAAAGGAATCAAGATTTGGTGAATTTTCTTGACCTTGTTAGTGGAGAAAAGAAAGTTCACCTGGCGACTCCCTGGTCAGAAGACCCTAAAAAAGTATTGTAGACCAGTGCCCTTTCATGTATACCAGGTCTTTCAAGAGGAACAACCCTGATTCTTTCTTTCATTGTGAGTTACCCCTTAGAGGGTCTACTGTTATCAGAAGTTTGGATCAATATTTTGTTGAAGAAGAAGAGCTTCTGGAAGAAAACCTAGTAGTTCCCCCAAGAAGACCTATAGCCAAAAACATGGCACACAATGTGGCCCCAAATCAGCCACTATAGAAGTACCCTAACTGGGACTCAACTGGGCCCCTTAGATTAGCCCAAATGGATGCCATTATGCAAGTTGTATCTAAGGCAACACCCACATATGATGGATTTGGAAAAACAACTTATGAGCACTACCAAGATATCTTGAATCTGGAAGCAATCCATAATATAAAAGAGGAAAATATTATTGTCAGAATTCTAGCCCTATCATTTCGTGGAAAGATATTACACTGGTTTAGAACTCTGGAAGATAAGTCTATCACTTCATGGTAGTCATTGGTTGAGCCATTCATAGAAGAGTTTAATGAATCTGTTGATCCCTTTTCTCTGCTGAATCAGTTTACAGCCATGCAAAAAACATAGCAAGAAACTATCTCAGACTTTAATTTGAGATTTAGTAGAACATGGAAGAGAATTCCCCCTAAAGCTAGACCAGCTACTTGTTTGGCTTATATGTATTACATTCATGCCCTAGGATTAGAGCTAGGTCTACAGACGTAGCAATCTAGAATTGAAACCTTCCCCCAAGTCTATAATGCCATTGTCCATGCTGAAAATATCCTGATCAATGTAGGAAGAATTCCCGCCAAGATTGTGTTGCCCTACAACTCGGAAAATAGTGGTAGCCATGAACAATCTACAAAATCCTCACACATGGATCCTCCTTCTATACCATCTTCATTCCCTAAGATGAATCTGATTCCTGGATCTAAAGTTGTGTCCTCCACACCTTCTTTCCCCCCTCTTCCTTCCCAACCTTCTCAAGAATTATCTGCTATCCTGGACATACAAAATACCATGAAAACTATGAGTAACAGAATGAATTCAATGGAGAAGAGAGATCAAGAAAGGTCACAATAGAGGAGATTTCCATATGTGAACAAATATCAAAGGCCCGATCCTAGCAATAGTACCGAGGTTAGGGTGAATGCAGCATATGAGGATCCTGAATGTTCTATAGATTCCACTCTTGCAAATGTCTAGTGTTTAGTATGCAATGACCCCCATGACTCACAGTCTTGTGTGATGTATCAACACCATGTTCAACAAGCCATGGATCAAGCTAAAATAAATCAGAAGGGAAGAGTTAATATGTTATGGCACCCTGATCAGATCATGGTTGGAAAATAGTTGGAGGAAGAAGGCCCAATTGTTGTTATGACGAGGTCCGAAAACAAAGCTTTACAAGTAGACCCTCAGAAAATGGGACAGTTCCAGGTCCCTTCTCAAAAGAAGGTTGATTTCCCCCCTCAGAACAGTGACACTTTTCCCATTCCCCGAGCTAAGGGAAGGGAGAAAACTGATAATTTCCCTAAGATTCCGAAAAGAGTAACGGAAGGAGATAGAATGAAATCCAAGAGTGAAGAACAAGAAAGACTCAGGTTCCCCTCTATTACTAAAAGACAAAGGTTAGAGGCAACCCAAAAATACAAAAGGAGGTATGGTGAGCCTGACAGAGGATTGGAAAGACTATCCCTAACCAAGTATGAGTATAACATTATGGAAGAGATGAAAAATATTCCATCAAAAGCTAGCCTGTATGATACCCTTTTCATTCTGGGTCAGATTGACTTGCTTAAAGCTTCCCTCAGTAAAAGCCCCTAGAATAGACCAACTACCACCATCCTTAGTATCCCATCAGAAAAGAAAGAAATGACACCTATTGTTCTAAAGAACAAACCTCCCCCTTTTTATATATCCTTAAGAATGGAGGGATGGGTAGTCCAGAATTGCATGATTGATTCAGGAGCATCAACCACAGTTATGCCTAAAGCGATCTATGAAGAGATGGGTATGGAATATACCCGGTCTTGTCCTGGAGTGTTGCAATTAGATGGGACACCTGTAAAGATGGTTGGGGTTATTAAATATGTACTGATGAGGTTGCATAGAGCCCCTGAGGTGACAATAGTACAAGAAATAGTGGTGGTGGATTTAGAACCCTATTTTGGATTATGTCTCTCAAGAGAATTTACTGCAAAGCTTGGAGGATGTATGTATATGGATTATTCTAGCATGGTAATACCTTTCAAGGGAAAGAGGATAAGGATAACTCTTGAGAAGCCAGTTGCTTATCATATTGATAAAATTGAAGAAGACATGTGCAACCTTAATCCTATGGAAGAATTTGAGCTAGTACAAAATATTGAGGAACTAGACATTGAAGATGAGTTGCCTTTCAAAGAGGATTACAGTCAATTCAAAACTGGTATGGGTACATACAACATCACAAATGAATTGGAAAATAAACTCCCTACTATTTCTAATAAATCCCTAAGAAACAATGAAACATGGGTTATGCACTTTGATGGTGCTAAATGCAAAAATGGTGCAGGGGCTGGTGTAGTTTTGCAATCACAGTCCGAAGGGATGAAGAATTTTTCTTATAGACTGACATGGTCATGCACCAATAATGCTACAGAATATGAGGCTTTGTGCCTTGGGTTAATACAAGTTGAGAGCATGGGCATCAATATTTTGAACATATATGGTGATTCTGAGTTGATAGTACATCAGGTAAGGAATAGGTGTAGCAATAAACACCATTACTTAAAGGCTTACAAGAATAGAGTATGGGACCTAATGGATTCATTTGATGCCCTGAACCTAAATTTTGTGCCTAGAGAAGAGAATCATCTAGCAGATGCATTGGCAACTAAGGGAGCTAATTTCAATCCTCCTATAGATTTTGGAACTAAGAAGACCAAGGGGATTAAAATGGTTTTCAGACCTATAGTTCCAGATAAGCAAATATTCTGGCAAGTTTTTGAGAGTGATGAATAGATTTTAGACTTTATGATAAAAGAAGCATGCTTCACAACTATCCAAGAAGAAGACTTGGAGGAGATAGATCAGCAAGACTTTATCCAGCTGAGAAACAATCACATCCCAAAGGGGTTGGTTACCCTTGAAATTTTATTCGATAATGAAGATAGAAATAAAGTGGGAGCTATGAAGGTTGGTGAGAATATCTATAAAGAGATAGAAGTCAGAATTGGAAAGAAGTTAAATATTGGGGTCCAATGTTCTCCTAAGGAAGCAGAAGATATTAAAGCTTTATGTCTAAAATACCAAGATACTGTAGCTTGGTCATATGAGGACCTTAAGGTTTATGACAAAAGGATTATCCAGCATACTATTGAGTTAGAGCCTGATGCTAAACCATTCCAACAAAAATAGAGGCCTATCAATCCAAGGATAGAAGTCATTATGAGAGAAGAACTTTTGAAGCTGCTAAAGGCCAAGATAATATATCCGATAAAACACTCCACTTGGGTAGCTAATTTGGTACCCATAAGAAAGAAGAATGGGGACATACGCCTATGTGTAGATTTTAGGAATCTAAATCAAGCTTCCCTCAAGGATCACTATCCCCTCCCTCAGATTGATCAGATTCTACAAGTAGTAGCTGGAGCAGAGAGGTTCTCACTATTAGATGGTTATTCTAGGTATAACCAAATTTGGGTAAAATATCAAGATCAATACAAGACAACATTTACTACAAAGTGGGGAACATTTGCCTATCAGAGGATGCCTTTTGGGTTATCTAATGCAGGAGCTACATTTTAGAGGGCCATGGATTATGCCTTTGGTACACTTATAAACAAGGTTATTCTGATTTACCTAGATGACATGACTATGTTTTCTCATGATAAAAATGATCATCTATATCATTTAGAACAAGTTTTTCAAAAATGCAGAGAATTTGGTATTTCTCTAAATCCTAAGAAGTCATTCTTTGTGGTACATGAGGGAAAACTGCTAGGACATGTGGTCTCAAAATAAGGTATGGCCATAGAACCGGATAGGATTAAAGCAATCCTAGCTATTCCTTTGCCTACTAATCAAAATATGTTGCAGTCTTTCTTAGGCCAGATCAATTTTTTCAGAAAGTTCATTTCTAATTTTGCACAGAAGGTGAGGCCTATATCTGAACTACTCAAGAAGAAGGTAGAATTCAAGTGGACTGAGGTTAGGAAGCAAGCTTTTGAAATCATCAAGCAATCCATTTCTACAGCCCCAATTTTGATAAATCCTAATTTCAGCAAAGATTTTATTCTATATGCTTATGGAGCTGAACAAAGTTATGCTTCAGTACTCACTCAAAGGGATGATCAAGGGGATGAACACCCTGTATTATTTTGGAGTCAAAATTTGCATGACTATCAAGTAAAATATAATTTTATTGAAAAACAAGTGTTTGTTGTGATGAAGTCACTTAAGAAGTTCAGACAATATCTAGTACAGAGCAAAACTCTGGTGTAAGGAGTTTTATTTTATAGGGTGACCTAGGTGATAAAAGGGCCAGGTTTAGAAAAATTCAAGTCAGAGACCCAGTTCTCAGGTGGAATGTGGACAGAGCATGACTAGGCAAGCATGAAAAATTTGATTCCTTATGGGATGGTCCTTTTGAAATAGTGGAAGCTAAAGAATCTAATGTATTTCAGCTCAAGGATCCGGAGGGGAACATTCAACCAATTTTGGTGAATGGTTTCCACCTCAAGCTTTACTATATGTAAGTTGTGGTTTCATTGTAACATATGTACATAAAAATTTCCTTTCCTTTCTGCACTTTGTACTTGTTTTCTTTTTGCCCTTTGTAAATTGGTTCTTTTCAAAAAGGGTTTTAAAAAAACAAAATAAGGGAGAAAAAATTGTTTCAAAAAAATACTAAGTGTTGAGAAGGGCGTGCTAAGGTTCCATTCCGCATATGGTACCACCTAAAATTATTTGGAATGACGTTCCGCCTTCGAATCCACATTATTAGATCCAGATGGACGATTCTGCAAGATGATCCATCAGAAGGAAGACGAGAAGGGTACTAATCCAAAAATCTCTCAAAGCTTGGAATAAGCCGGAGTGAAATCAATTCAAAACCAAACGGCAAGTTTTAAATTGACACGTGGAGCCTAAATATTGCTCATGCATTCAATTCTAACAAAATCGCGTGTGGAATGAAGAGTAAGTTTAAGAAATGTGATGAGCTGGCAACACAAATTCAAATTCAACCAATAAAAAGAGAGGATGCCACTTTTTGAGCCGCCAAAGAAATAATGGAAAGGATAGTGAAGTGTGCCAACAAGATATTACGCAGAAGCTACATTTATGGCAGATGATGCACGTGTTCCAGACAATAAAATTGACAAAGCCTTGCATAGGATTCATTTTGCAACCACGAGATTACAAAAAATATTTAACAGTATTCTGAAGTTCTTGTTGCTTACTCTAGTGTGCAAAATCTCAGCATTATAGGATGGCTCCTAATAAATCCCTCATAGAGGCTATAGAAGATGTTCCAAAGTTCGATACTGTGAATGAAAGTACATATGTACCTTACTTGGATAAAGCCAAAGTAGTAGCAAATATGGAAATGACTATCACTAAAAGGACGAGATTAAGGAGCATTAACGACAGGTACAAAAAGAATGTTACTCTATCAGTAGAAGGTAGATGCTCCATTCTATCTTATTTGTCCTTTTATATTTGTGATTATGTTCACCCTTGTCCCGAATTGATAGCTGCTATAGTAAAATACTATGACCCACTGGCCAAAGCTATCAAAACCCGCGAGGGCGAGACCCTCTTTAACATCACCGCTGCTTTCTGCCATAAGATTTTTGCTTTAGGGTTGGACACCCCAGTAGCACCTAAACCTTTCAATATTGGTGAGCAAACTAGGTTTTATTCCACAAAGAAGTGGGTGAATGATGGTGAGGCATTTAGAAATTGGGTCTATAAACAGCTGGACAAAGAGCCCTAGGAAGAGTTGTCGGAGGTCCCCATTTCTATTAAGGAGTTTGAAAACTCAATTCTATTCTCTATGTTGGCCTGCATGGAGGGTTTGGACTCTGATGAAAAGGTCCATGGTTGGCAAATCGTCACTGCATATTGCATCTCCAATGAAAGAATGTATGAGAAGGAGGTGGCGAAGAGGGGAATAAGGGTGATTTATTTTGATTGGCCAGCTTTTCTCGCCCAAATAATTCATGAGCAGTTAGCAAGCATGAAGAGGGGCACTGACACTCCTAGGTTTAGACATTGTTTGAATTTGGTGTGGATGTTTTATGTTGTCATAAAGGATAGAATGCCCTGGATTCCAGTAAAATATAAGGATGATCAAGGAGAACTCATGCCGATTTACTACTGGACGAACCATTTGAGGAGCAGCGAGTCTTATTATAGATTTAATTTGGAATTTTTAGGACTGGCCCTTAAGATAATGTATGATAATTTCCCCAGATTACCACCTCTGGCCAAGAGGATTCTGAGAACTAAGAATGCAGAAGAAGGGGACTGGTATCTATTGACTGAGGGCACAGTCATCAGATTATATGGTTTTATGGGTAAGCCTTTTCTTTTACCCCACTTTGTCACGGAGAGACTCTTTGCCCTGGAATATTTGAGGTAGGCAGAGTACATTGACTCAAGATATGGTTCAGGGAGAAAAATAAAATCTTTGCTTTCTCACCGCACAGTAAGTGATATCACTATCACCCAGAAGGGGCAAAGTCAACAAATTGACCAATACCTGGATAGGTTAGGTCTGTTCTATATTTCACAAAAATGGAGTTATGATCCAGATGGCATTTTCACTATAAGAAACAAAACCCTGAATGGAGCCAAGGCCTACAAATTTGAGAGGAGGCCCAAGGTTAATTTAACAGGGAAGGAACAATGATGAGACTACTCTGTTGGAGTGGAATGTCTCCCAAATGCACCAATTACCTCCATGGTTGGATTTTTATGAGCATATTGAAGACTTTGACCCTGACTATAAGACCGATCATCATATTATGGAAGAAATGATTGATAAGATCAAAGAAAAAACTACAAAGAAGACCAAGCCCCCTTCCAAGTCAAAATATACAAAGAAAAGGGAAGTACCACCAAAAAAGGAGGTTCCAAAAGAGGAAGAGGAGGAAGATTATAACGAGGCCTTGGGAAGATGCCAAGATAATGGATTGGTGGCGTATGAGAATTGAGATTGGGAAATCTAAAACAAAGTTTGGGATGCCAATTGATAAAGAATTTTCAAAAAAATATGATGAAAATGTTGATACCTGGAGGTTAAAATATGTAAGACACATTGTATTAACAGGTGATTCTGAACCTTTCTAGCCTCCTCCAGATCCAGAGGACTCTGTAAAAGCCTCTGGAGTAGTAGAAAATTTTAATCCTACTACTGAGCAAGTGGAGATATTTCCTAAGGGGGCTAGGATGATGAGCAAAATGAAGGTTTCTAAAGGAAAAGCTGTTAGCACCCCAATCATTGAGGTAAAATGTAGGCATGTGTGTTTGGATTTAGGGGGATAGCTAAAATATAAAGTGGTTGATCAGGAAAGGAAATATGAGAACATCGTGTTCAGGCCACTTTCTTTTATTCCTACAACTTCGATAAACCCACAACCTATTACCGAGCAATCAGTACTTCTTGGGGGAGTACAGGGAGCTGTATTAGAAGAATATTCTGAATATGAGATGAATGCTTTCTGACTAGTTCATAAAAGGACTAGGAAGACCCAAGAAATAGAGGGGAAGGATATTCTTAAGAAACAAAAAGTGGGAACAGAAACAATTGTTGAAGAAGTAGTTGTCTTTGCTATAGAGGGGTTAGCCGAGCAAGAACAACAACTTGGAATAGAAACTGAATGAGAACACCCTACATCTGTAGGCGCAGGTATGGTTTCTAATCCCTCTCCCACTTCTCATCTTCCTGAGTCCCTAAAAGAATTTCCCTCCTTTTCAAATCAAGGAAATATTTCAAATTTACCCTCATCACCTCACAGTTCTCCCCTTGAACAATCAATAGCAATGGAGGTGCCAATCAGTTCTGATATATCACAATATCCTCCAAACCCACCTTCCACTTCTGAGCCTTCCATTTCAATATCAACCATTATTACCCCTCCATATTCTTCCTTACCACTGACCATGGGACATTGCGTTCCTAGTTGCTCCATTCCCTCCACCATCGGTTTGGTCCCTATTTCCATAAATTTACCTATATCATCAGCAACAATAGCCATAGAATCCACTATTGTAATAGAAGTTTCTATCAAAATATCTTTTTCCCTTGCCAATAACTAGCCAATCCACCCTTATGTTTTTAATGCTAGTATCTCCTTTAACTGCTGATGTTTCAAAGTCTGTTGTTGTATCTCAAGAGCAAGCAGTCCCCCAGAGCATAAATGACTATTGGGAAGAAAATCTCACCAAGCCTTCCAACCGGATGGTCATGACCAGGAAGAGCATGTACGTCAATCCTGTCACTAGGCAGAGAATTTCAAGGTCCTTGATTCCGCAGGTGAGCAAGCCAAAAAATGAGATGACGGCTAAGGATTATAGAGCGGAAGAAATTATAGAAGATATTGACAAGCTTCCTACTGAAGATGAATTGGGGATGGCTAAGGCTCATCTGGAGACCTTTTATGTAAATACTGATATAGAAAAAGATAAGGTTGATAAGTTGAACCAACAAGTTGAAAGGTTGAATAAAAGCATCAATGATCAAAAGGAAGTGGAGAAAGCTCTGAGGAAAGAAGCTAAGGGTTGGCAAGAAAGGTTCCAGAAGGCTAATGAGTTGAAGGACCAGCTGGAGGAATAGAAGAAGCTGAATGAAGATCAAGCAAAATAAATTCAAGATTTAAAACAACAGCTTCAAATGGAGAGAGCCAGGTCCTCAGGGTTTTCCAAAGCGAGTTTAAAAAATATCAAGAAAGAGTTACTTTTTGATGTTCAGGGGAAATGTTCAGGTCTTCAGCTGATTATTGAATATTTGAAAGATGTCAGTCAACTATTGTCTGCCATTCAGAGGGACTTGGATCAAATCACTGGAGAGTTACAACCCATGATGATTCTAGCAGAACAAATATACAAATTGGTTGGAAGCAGGTTTAGTGATGCTGCTAAACCGATTCCTAATAGAGAATGGAATCTAGCTGGGGTAGCCTCCAAGATCATGATAAAGAAGCACAGGGTAATTCAGAAAGCCTGGTTATTATTTGATCGGATAGACAGGGGAGTTAAGGAGATTATTGAGATAAATGAGGAAATGATCCAGGTCGGTTTCAAGGGACTTTGGAAGGAGGACCATAGCTTGTTATCTATAGAAGAGATTCAACAAAGCATAAAGGATAGCTTATAGAATGAAGCTAAAATTGATTCATTAGAACTATTGTCACAAGAACAAGCTTCTAAGATGATTATGGGCTATACTAGATTAAGAGATCTTATGGAGGATTTGGTGACTAGAGGGAATGCTTTTGATTATGAAGATGTTGGGAAGTTGCAATATTTTTATAAGCAGCTCAAGGAGACTTCCAATCCCTCTGAGGAAACCTGGAAACAAGCTCTTCAGTCTCTAGAAGTGATGGTTCAGTTGTTTGGAGACACATCTGATAAGATTGGTCAAGGGGTACAGTCTCCAGAAGAATACGGAGATGAAGAAGCAGTGGAAGAATAGGAACAAGACTGAGCAGTTATAGGCCCAGGAGGGGGTCATGCTTAAAATCAGTTTATATTGGTTTGTACATATATCATAAGTTTTGTATTTCTAAGCCATACGTTTTGTTACTCTGACAACTATCAGAAATAAGCCATAAAGGCATGAAGCCTTCAGAACAACAATTTTTGTATGGGGTATGCTTTGGGATGAATCTTTATGAAGGAGAGTGTTGTATATTAATTTGATGAGAGTTTAATAATACTGAGGTTATGAAGATAGTATCTGATTGAATCAATGAGTTCTATGATGTTCTTGGTATGGTTTCGATGTAAACCTCTACCCTCTAGACAGAATTCAGGTTTTCAGAGGGTAGGGTTTGCATAGAAATCATTCTTTAAAACATAATTTCAAGATTTAGTATTGTCTGGACTCCAAAGGCCCAATGGATAAGACTCTAGATTCGATTGGCTTTATGAGAAAATCCACCCGGGAGGTGCTAGAATGTAGGCCCAAAATGGCCACATACTTAGTAATATTTTGTACAATTTTGACTAAGTGATAATACTGTTATTCCGCTCCGGAGCTATGCTGAGGGTGCGAGTCCGCTGTGGATTTATGCAATTCTGAAGGCATGTTGATAATCCGAGAAACTCAGTTCCGGGTTTGGAATAATGATGGGTTTCAAAATCTACAAAATTTTCTAAGAAATGGTGATGTCAGCAACAAAGAAGTGTGGATTTGACTCTTGGCGTATGTCCGATTCTAGAAAGGCCTTTTTGCTTCCCGCTCTAGAATAATATTTTTTGCTTCCCACTTCAGATTGGTGAAAGTTTCAAAATCCACAAAAGTCGTAAGGAGATGGTGACATCAACGGTGAAAAAGAGTGGATTGGCGATCCAAGAAATGAACAAGGACTCTCTTTTCTAGAATAACGATGGGGCGGAAGGGTGGAATAATCTAAGTGTTTGACTCCGGGCCCGGACTTGCATTATCTCTAAAATCTACAAAAGTCACGAGGAGATGATGATGTCAGTGATGAAAAAGTGTGGATTAACGAAGACAAGGTGAAAGATAAAATATCCCAGAGCGGATTCAAAGTTTTGATGCTTCGGATCCGGATTGAAGATTCTGATGCTGAGGAAATGAGCGGGATGGCTTTCAACTCACGTCGGACTTAATCTAAGTCATCCAAAAAGGAGAATCAATGGTGGAGGTTGGCCTATCAAATTTTGAATGTTTAAAAGGTTTTTGCACCAGAACCATGGCATGCAACCGAAATATGAAATGTCAAATATTTTCAAGAAGATCTAACTAGAAGCGGTTACAGATCGACGATGGCAAGTTGCTCTCAAGAAATATCGACGGAACGCGTGATCTGAAAGGTTCTAAACTACAGTCCTTCTGGTCGATCATCAAGTTGCAGAGATCTCGAACGGCCATGGTGGATGCTCTTCTAGTGGATTTCTTGGAGTTTGGACGAATCAGCTAACACCAGCTAAACTCTTTGTTGAGTTGTTATAACAATATTGAATGTATTTTTTCTTGAATATTGTAATATGAAAACTATAAAAAGAGATCGAACCCTCATTTTTAAGGGTTGACTCTAGCATTTTTGCCTATACTACTATAAATATTTTTGAAGGATTGAATGCAAGGAGCAATACATTGATCTTTGCCTCAAAGCTGTGTTTTTGTGCTGGATGTTAGAGGTTTGGATTTCATAGTTGTATTTCTGTAAATACTTAGATGGTTAGTTTGTGCCAATCATGGATTACTAGCTGTTATGAGTAATTGAAATCTGCTTTGAATTTTGTTCTTTGTTATTAGAAGGTGCATTTTTGTAAAATCTAGGTTTTGGTGAATTCTGCTATTTGGATTATCATTTCCTAGATATTGAAATTGCTTACTATAATTTCTCTATTATGCTTTAATATATGAAATAAGCTATCTTGGGATAAATGTTGATCTGGATGTATATCTTTAGTATGGTTTTTTGGAAGCTTTTTATGGTGATGCAATGTTGTTAACCTATCCGTCCACTGATATCTACATCTCTCTAACCTTACCCTTTTCTTACCCTAAACTCCAAACCCTAATTGAGCATAATTGTGTCAACAATCTACTAAGTTGACAAGGAACTAGCCTACTCTGGAGGTTGGATCTGAAACCCTTGTTTTGGTCCATCCAATGTTGAGTTTTGAGCTGCAACTATCGGGTGCAAGCCTAAACAGAAAGTAGGAAGATAGACAACCGCAATATCAAGTAAAACTTGGTGCAATTCAGTGCCCAACAAGTATCATCACTGCAGGTTATCTCCTGAGCTATGTTGGGATCATAATCATTGATTTTGTATTCCTACATGATAAGATTAGTACCATTATTTCCATTCAATGCAATTTTATTCTCCATTATATTTGGTTTTTAAGTGCAATAGGTTCCTGTGATGTAGGTTACCTTATGACTCCCTAGATAAGAGTAAATAATCAATCTTTCTAATATCCCTTCTATATACCAAGTGTTTAGATGCAATATGTGTTTAGCATTCTTGGTTTTAGTAGAATCCCTTTTGACTTCCTAGTTTAAGTATTGTGAACTAATTTGATGAAACCTTTCTTGGAATAGGTTTTTTAGGCTTTCTTATATCTCCCTAGTAGTTTAGGATATGCTTAGTTCACCTTCTAAGTTGATTTTGCAATATTTTGAGAATAATCAACTTTTAATATTACCTTATCTCTCCTTATAGAATAGAAAGCTAAATAATGATGCACCTTCAATTTGATAATGTTCTCTATTTTTCAAGAGTCTATGGTTGGTTTTCTTAGTCCCTTTAATTGGTATAAGAGACTAGTATGAATTTGCCTCGATATCTCTTAATATCCAATAATTCTAAATTTTAATTTTATAAGGTTTGATGTAGTATACCTTATATCTCCCTACTTTGAAATTTTTGAAATTAATTAATATTTGCAATAATAATAATTTCCAATGTTGAAAACCTTATACCTCCTAAATTAATTATTTGTAAATATTGTAAGGTTTGAGTACTATGTAATTAATAATATCTCTAAAGATATGTTGTTGTAATGTAATTGCTTCTTAAGGTTGATATGCAATAGAATTTTTCAACCTTTAAATTACCACTTATAACTCCTTTAATAATATTTGCATTAATTGAGACCCTAATATCTCCTATGGTATTTAATTGCAAATATAATATTTCTAATGACTTTCTTATAACCTTATATCTCCCTACAAAGTATTTAAATATTTAAAATGATCTTATAAAATCAATACAACTTTATGATTTTCCATAGGAAGCCTTATATCTCAAACTAAACCCTTAAATTAAATATTAGGTTTATGATTTTTGAAACACCTTATCTCTTCATTTTAAAAGGCTTTAATTCAATAGAAATAATTTGTATTACCTTTATGAAGTCTTTTGAGCAGTCTTTTGAGTTATCCTCTTGCACGTGGATAATGAATTAGGACAATGCCTTTGTTAGTAACACATGCCTCTTCCTTGATATTCTTGCTTCGATATACTCTATTGATCATTGTACTGCTTCTTCACATGAGATGATGGTTGTATGTCCAATAAAAATCAATAACTAGTTAGTTGCATTCCTGATCCAACAAATGTGTGCATTGGTTCAACAACTACCGAGGCTATTCCTCTGCTTGGCTCACCTTGCCTATTTGGTGTGAAATGCTATTGCACTATTAACACCTCTGTGCACTTCTTTGCAGCATCTCCTTCACGAATTGAATGATCCTTAGTAGCTTTGAAGATAACTATTATGAGCTCGTAGTAATAACTGATCACTGGCAAAATCATTTTGGTGAATGATGTTTTTCCTTGATAACGGTTCACAAATGTGGGTTCTTTAGCTTATAACGTCTTCTTTCACTTTGTGCATAATGACTCTCTAACTCAAGTAATGACTATCCTTCGTATCGCTTCTTAGGTAATGGATATGCACTGGTGGTTATTATAACAATGACTTGCATGTGTAATAGCTCTGTGTAACATCTTCTCCAACACTTGCATGTGTAACAGCTCTGCTAAACTCAACAGTTTTCTTCTATCACAAGTAACACTCTTGTTTCATAGTGGCAGTCCTCCATTTGGTTGGCAACTATGCAGATACCGATGATGGCTTTTGTAATGGGTAACGAAGGATCACGATAATGGGTAGAAAGAAACTTATTTGAATCTCCTTTATCTCTTTTAATGACACATAGTCTTGCTGATGATTTCAATCTCTATCTCTTCCTCGAGCGACTATATCTTTCTTGTACAAAGTGGAACATCTCATCGTGTAAGATAGTTTTGTATGCTCACACTGGATCCTGTGTAGCTTTGTTGACTATCGAATAGCAAATGGATTCCTATACCTTGCAAGCATGAAATAGTCTAGGGAACATCTATTATTATTATGCTTTCTCCAAAATTATATTGTTTGTGTGATCCCGAGCTTCTCCAAACTGGTGCATACGTGGCCCTCGAAACAACTACACTAACAACCACTTGGTCGTGCTTGAAATGGCTAGAAACGATCGTCCAAATCAAATGTCATAAGAGTTCCTCCATTTCTTGCAACCTGGATTGTAACACATGTGCGCTTGTGCTGGTGTCAAGTCCAACCGTGCAACGGATCAACCTCCTTCTTGGCCATGCATTCAGCAGATAGCAATGTTGTGTGTAAAACATGTTTCTCTTTGTTGAACGATCTCAAAATTCTTCATGCAGCACGATATCCAAAACGTAGAAATGTGCTCTCATGAATAGTTTATATCCTTGAATTTAAACCTCGGTTCACTAGATGGTAGTACGTTCGCTAGTTGAAGTAATGATAGAAATCTCCTCTCGAACAGGGTTCAAAACTGCTGCAAGTTCAGGAATGACCACCTCTTATTTGTGTAAACTCGAACCTCTATTCGAAATGCTCCAATGGCGAACAAAAGATAAACTCAAGCGAATACTCTCCTCTACTCTGAAAACCTTCTATGAAATACCTGTTTTGCACCTTGTTTGTGGCTCTCTCTATCTCCTATGGATCTACCATGTGCTTTGATACCATGTTAGTTTTTTGAGCTATATGCTAAAAGGAAATGAAGCCACAAGTAATGAAAATAAGCAAGAAATCTACAACTATGATAATGAAAGCTAAACAAGCATAGTTTTAAGACTAGATACTTCAGAAATAGCTTGCGTAATAGCCATTAATGGAGGCTCACGAAAATGGATAATGGATACAACTTGAAGCTCTCTCTACTAGTGCTTACGTAGAGGATACTTACTACAATTCCAATGAAACCTATTTATAAGAAGATAGGTTACTTGGGCCTTACTCTACCTAATGGACACCTTGCACATATATACAACTTTCATATGGACACTTGTCCATTTATTCCTTTGCACATTCTAACACTTGTGATAGGTTAATTCTTCCCCAAGTAACTCCTAATATAATAATATACCTTAGGTGGTACATAGTCATGTACCTAGATAATGTAATAGACTCTAACTCTAATAGAAAGCACAACATTAATTCACCTTTCTAAACCCCATGGAGTCATAACATATCAATCTCGCTTTTGCTAATCGTTAAACTAAAATGACTATTCCTACAAAATAATGCATCAAAGGATGATTCCTAAATAGGCTGAGGATATGAAACTGAGCCTTTGAAAAATCTAAAATAGAGGTATTTAAATAGAAAAATATTCAATATGTTGTAAGGAGTTATATAACATTAAAATCCAGTTGATAAGAAAAACTCCTCTAAGAAACACTAAGGAGCACAAGGTTTATTGAAGATTGAAATTAAGAAAATAATTGAAACAATACGACATAATTTCAATCCTTAAGGTATCTTGAAAAGCATTCATAATTTTAGAGAGGTAAGGAAATATCTACAAATATCTTATAAAAATAAACAAGTCCCTTTCGAACAATACATTATTAGATAAACATAAAGGTAGGAATATACCAATTCAGTTCTCCTGTAAATTTGGCTCTGAAGCTTGTCTCCTTCTCCTTTCTAACCTTCCAATATTCCTATGCTCCTACCTTACTTGTCTCCCCTTTATTCCTCCTCATGCTTACCTATAGTCTCCTTGCCTCCGCCATGCTCCTTTTGTTTAACATTGGCAGGTTTTTATAGATATTTGATATACTTACATCTTCAAAAGTCATGCTTGGAAGAAGATAGAAGGAAGGATCTAAGAAGAAAAAAAATTCTTCCATATGAACGCTAAAATGGCCATGGCTCAATTTTTCTCCTCCTAGTACCCCTTGGCTCAATTTTTCTCCTTCCTAGTGCTTTCTTGGTTCAATTTTCTCCATTCTAGTACCCCTTGGCTCATGTTTTTCTCCCCTTATAAAAGTTAGTTTAGTTTTATTTAAGTTAACATGATAAAAATTAGGCCACAGGCAGTTAATTTACTTTTCCCTTTGTTTTTAACATTTTGTGCCTACAAAATGATTAATTAATTACCATTTAGGTACAAAAGACAATTAGGTTAATTTAAAACCATAATCAATGTTAATTATTAATATTGGTTATTAATATTGACATTCTCTCTTTTTGATGGATCTTTTGCAAGATTTATCTTTATCAAGCATTTTGATCTTGGTGGTTGTTTTCCTTGCCACCTTCGTAAGTACCTATACCTACAAATTAGCAACTTGTCAACAATACCATATTCAAAACATTAATGTTATTTAACTACTGATCATATTTGTAACTACAAAACATGATTAAACATACAAAATCTATATCAATGATAAAGTCTACTAAGGGAGGGTTGTGACAAACACTATGAGTAAGTGAAATCCTTTAGAAATTGATCATATTTTTTCTAGAAGATGATCATCTTGATAGGGAGAATCACAATATAGATGCAGAAGAGGAAGAACATGAATAAACTAGTATTAACTTTGATCCTTTTGAAGGGCCTAATGGAGGCTTTACTTTCACATCATTTTATCATATATGGGGTTTTATGAAACACCATAATGAGTCTTTGGTTGAGGCTATATAAAAGGAAGGCCGACTTGAAAGAGGTGGGACAATCATCCTACAACCGTTTCTCCTAGGCATGTTCATAAAAAACCCTTGTTTGAATCTTCACATCATGTTAATCCTTTTCATAAGATAACATATGCTACTACTATAACCACCAACATTGGTAGAATTCCACAAGCTCCTCCAACCAATAGTGCATCCCAAAATTATGCTCAATTTTCTCATCATTTTTCTCATCTCAACATTCATGCTTCTTTTCCACCAAATATTAGTTATCCTTCACAACAAGATACCACATATCATAACCCATACCATAATAGTGTTAGTGCCTCCAACATTGGCCAAGTTCCTTTTCAACAACCTACCTATACCCCTCCCCTAGGGAACCTAGGGACATTGCACAACAACAATCTTAATATGCAAAGTTTGACAAGTGTGGTGAAACAATTGGTTTCAATAGTGGATATGATTCAACCTCCAAGTTTTACCTACAACTACAAGGAAATGTGTAATCAACCCTTAGATCTTGTTGTCACTTCTAGGCCCTACCGGTACCCTAAGAATTTTCCAATGCTAGTTTTTCCTATTCATAAGGGAACAAAGGACCCAATTGAATATTTAAGTATGTTTAGGACAACATGCCATGACATTATATATGATGACATGTTTTTTCTAAAGATGTTCCCTAAGAGCCTTGGTGGTATGGCATTGAAATGGTATTATCAATTACCTCATAATTCTTTGAGGAATTTTGAAGAGATAGCATAATTTTTTGTTCAAAAATTTGGGGCTTATGTTGAGAAGAATGTGACTATGAAAAATGTTTATATGTTGAAACAAGGTAAAGTAATTTTTTTTTTTATATTTCTTTTTTGGTTGGAGTTTAGTTGGATAGTTGAGATATTCTTTACCCCGTAAGAAATGTTATAGGTATTCCTTGGAAATTTACAAGAGTAAATATCTTATGAATTGGAAACATCAACCATAACCTTGTTTGACCAATCAATAGATTTGTAAATAAGTGTAGAGCAATCCCTCATTCAAAGAGGTCAATTCAAACCAAATAAAGAAGAAGATATTATTGCAAAAAAATATTATAAGAACAAACTTGTAGTTGGTGATGGGGTAATAGATAGTAGACCTGTTAATAGTGTTGTTAACACCCTACAAAAGATGGTGCTTTTCCAGCCTCAAAAACCCCCACCAAGGAATTTTACAAGACTCAAAATGCCTATTAATGTGATCCTAAAGTAGATTTTGGAAGCTAATATGATTTAGTTACCTCCTATAAGGAAACCCAATACAACAATTGATTGGTATATATGGTCAACATTATTAGTATCATAGAGTGGAGGGGCATATGAAAAATTCATGTAAAAGGTTGAAACATGTGGTTCAGAACTTAATTGATGAATGTCACCTTGTTATAGAGGGTCCTCAACCTAATAATCCAACAAAAAATCAACCTCCTACTCAGCAAGAACCCACAACTAATCAAGACATGGGGATCTTCCAAGAACCCCTACCTAAGCATGGGCAATGGAAAACTAACCAAGTGTTATATCGTAATGTGACACCTCCCTACAATAATATGGTTAGTATGATAGCAGTAACTACAAGGCAACAAGATCAAATTTAATTGACTCAATGATCTTAGTAGGAGATGAGTTCTACATCCAATCAACCTTTGAAACCACCCTTAATTTGGAATAATATCCAAAAAATTTATACAAGAGTAGAAAGACTTAATTTGGAATAGTACCCTAGCTAATATCTCCCTCTTATAACTTTTGCGAACTTCTCCTATTCATAGGGAAGCCTTGTTGAAGCTTCTAAGACAACAATCTATTGCTTAATACATTTCCCATAGTGCTATAGTTGATGTTGTAGGTTCTCTTGGGATACATCATATCACATTTTCGAATGACGATATTCCTTCCTCAAACTTATGAGGGGATTATTCCCTCTATATTACTACATTTATTGGAAAAAATTTATCAAGAAGATCTTGATAGATAATGGTTCTTCCTGTTAGAGTTAAAGTGCACTATGCCTTCACCTTGACACTTGTCAGTTTCTCCTGACAAGTGTCATGTGTTGAATATAGGCTTATGCCTATATATTGTAACCATTTGTATCAATAAAATTAATCCCTTCAGTTTCCCTCCTAACATTTGGTATCAGAGCAGGCTTTCCCTGCCTTGTGAAACCCTTGAGGGGGGATTTCCCTCATGGAAATCCTCCCTCCCCCTGTTTTTCTTCGTTTTTTTTTACCGAGGGAGTATGCTCTCCATCATTTGATGGATCAAAAACCAGATGGTAACCCCTATATTTTTTTTTAGTTTGTGGTAACCCCTATTTGGATTTGAAAGATGGGTCGTGGTGTTAGTAGCGGTGGTGATCAGAGTTCTTTTGGGTTACCTGTTTGGTGGTGATGAGCCTGCAAAGCCAGATCCAACCTGAGTAAGGAGATGTCTTATTTTGTTTTCCCGATGCCGCTTGTGGTATTGGTCCTTATCCGCAGCAGCAGCAGCCAGGACCTGGGCAGATGATCATCGAGGTTTTGAAAATGGTCGGCGGCATTTGCCTCGTCGGCAAGGGGACTTAGGTTTTCTCGCTCATTTTCTTCGCTGAAGTTGGGCAGAAATAATGGCTTTGCGGGGCTTGGACTTGTCCGGAGGTCCAGGTTCGAGTCCCCGGCGGTTCCTGCACCTCCCCCAACGGCATTCGAGTCAGATTTTTTTAGCGCGAAGCCGATCTGGCTGAACGGCTCGTTTTTGGCCCTCTACAATTTGATCCGCCATGACAATTTTTTTAAAAAAAAAGTTCTGGTGCGGTGGATGTTCGAGTTTGGTGGAATGCCGCTATTTTTTGCCAGCGGAGATTATGACAAACTGTACTATTTTCTGAGAGGTTCATGTATGTGGGTCAGCTAGAATTTTTCAACAGCCAGGCGACTGATGCTCTCCGAAGCTTTGGGAGCGCCCTGTGCATGACCTCGATTTCTCTGGGAAAATACGTCAGCAGTTTGCTAGTGTGGATTTGTTCCCTATTACACAATCTAAAATTACGTCAGTAGTTTGCTAATGTGGAGTTGTTCACCGAAAACCTTGTTGCTCATGCGCGGCACCTTCTCCATTTCATTTTCAATTTCCACGGCAACTTGTCCATGTGAACGTGGATTTTAGAAATCCGAGGATTCAAAGTATAAGGTGGAAAGGTAGAAGAAGATGAAAAATCCACGGTTGTTTTTCAACCTTCTCTTGTCTAATATGATGCGCTCCTCTGAGGCCAGTTATCTGGAATGCTTGCGTAGCTTGTTCAATCAGAATTTTCAGAATAGAGCGAGATGTTCGGAACAAGAGAGCACTCGTCGTGATGATTTGCCCAACCGAGTTGAAAAAATGGTTCACCGTAACTAGCACAGAAAATAGCATGATTTCAGCCATGGATTTTGATTCTGCGGTCTCTCGGGATCGCAAAGATGTTTTGGCGCATGTCTGGGCTCTCGGTGGAATCGTTGTTGGAGAAAGAACATTTCATGTCGTCGGTGGAATCGTTGTTGGAGGAAGAACATTTCACGTCGTCGGTGGAATCGTTGTTGGAGGAAGAACATTTCACGTCGTCGGTGGAATCGTTAGTGTGCGTTCGTGCCAAAACCGGCTTTCCTCAAAGCCTTTGATTTTATTTTGCAGTGGGTGGGGTTTAATCTGTCCACTCTGTTTGAAGGGGAAGATGTGGCTAAGCAAGAATAACATTTTGAAATGGCTGTGAATATGGCCACTTTGGTCGTGGCCCATGATTCATATTAAACTCAAAGTTATTTTTTTAAAATGAGTGGGGTCTTAATTCAAATTGCAAGTAGGAGAGCCCACGTAGCCCATAATGCCTAAAGCATGGGGGACATTTAAGTTTTTTAATGTACTTCCACATGTAAAGTGGAAGTGAAAGTGGTGGAATATGAAGACTTTATTAGCAGTACCTATGCCTATCGTCGACAGTATGGCTTATTTGGCCATTAGTTTAATGTTTTATTTCCACAAAGAAGAGTGGAGTGGAAGGCCTACATGGCCTACTTTATTGTAATTTCAAAACTGGAAGAGCTGAAGGCCTAGATGGCCCATGTAAATCCCCTGCGCGGGAAATTTTAATGCTATTTTTTTTCTGCTTGAGAGCGATGCCGCCATTGAGCGATGTTGTTTATTTGTTGCCTAGGGGGCATGCTATTGTTTTTCCACATGATGAAGACCCCTTTGATGGTGGAATATAGGGGTATTTATAGTCGTTGGAAACGGTTTTCCGCGACGGACACAATGGTGGTGTCATATTGTAATTTTGAGGCTATTTCACTTCACTTTTTTAGCCTCAAAGTTTTTCTACCTTGGAGTGCACTCTCGGTTGTACCCGACACTCCCAAGGTAATTTTATATGTGATCCTTGTACCTAGTGATCTTTTCTATACACTTGGCGAATGCAGCGCCTGGTTACCCATGCATTTCGGTGGGATGACATGGTCACCATAAGGACACTTATACTAGGGACTACAGACAAAGACACCCTAGACTCTATCCGAGGTTTTTTTCGGATCTACTTCTGAAGACTACAGACGAAGACACTTAAGAAGATTCTCTTATTTTCTTCTTCTCTCCTCCTATTTGTATTTATGGCTCATTTTATTGTATTGAGTGCATTTTCGGCAGAGACCGACACTCTTATATGGATCGTTTTTCCTTTCATTAGGTGCATTTTTGACAGAGACCGACACCTTCTAGATTGAGTTCACCATGAGGAGGGATTTCATACTCATGGTGAATCTAGTTAGTGACCTACGAGTGGCAACATCCTCTGAGGATGACCTGCAGAGGCAACAGACCCAGATGTGGCTGACCCTGAGGCACCCATGATGACCCTGAGGCACTTAGATGGCTGACCCAGTGGCAACAGACCCGTTGAAGTGGCTGACCCTGAGGTAACAGACCGAGATGTATACATAGTGGATCTAGTGTTATTCATAGTTGGAGAGCCAAGCGCAAAAGAGCATGAGCCTAGACCAAATCAGCAATAAGCGACGATGATAGGTTGTTTTCAAGAAGTCAACATTAAGGGGGAATGTTACCTAATGTTGACTTGCTTTGTTTTTTCTTTAGTTAGGATAGTGCATTTTAAGGGGGAATGTTAGAGTTAAAGTGCACTATGCCTTCACCTTGACACTTGTCAGTTTCTCTTGACAAGTGTCATGTGTAGAATATAGGCTTATGCCTATATATTGTAACCATTTGTATCAATACAATTAATCCCTTCAGTTTTCCCTCCTAACACTTCCCTCAATCTATGCACTTATCAAATTTTCCAAAATTTTTGATTAAAAGAGGAAGATTTAAATAAAATTTGATATCATCATCAAAACTTTCAACAACGAGTCCCAAGAGGCTTGTGGTGTTATATCTCTCCCCCTTAGGATTAGACCTAAGATATTAGATACCTTGTTCTATTTGGTGTCTTGTCCTACATCTTTTGATCTTCTTCTTGGATGCCCTTGGATTCATGTGATGAGGGTTGTCCCTTATACTTCTTATCAATGTTTAAAGCTCAAGTTCAAAGATTAACTTGTGACTATTCTGGGAGACCCTCATCCATTTCAATATTTTGCAATGGTTGAGCAAGCTCAATTTGATCTCAATTTATGTCCATCAGTTTATTCATATCACTTCACCAAGCAACTTGAAATTTTAAAGGTGAGTGAGGAACCACTAATTAATATTTCATCATAGGATCAAATAAATCATTTTCTTCAAGAACCTCTTCTAGATCTTGCCAAGATACCACTATCATTGAGGACTATGGGTTTACCTTATAAGAAGGGTTAAGTCGTACACATTAGAACGTGTACCTTTATATTCGTAGGAGTCTCCCTCAAAGAAAATATCCATGGTAGCAACCCTCTTCCTGTAGAGTGTTATTTTACCCATTGTTACCTGTCCAATGACTACCCACTTCCCAAGAAAATCCTATCTAGCATGGGATATATAGGTAAAGGTTTGGGTTCATAAACGAAAAGTACTCAAGAGCCTTTGGAAATTGAGCTTTGGCCTAGAAAATGTGGCATAGGCTACATCCCTAATAAAAATCAACCTTTACCCTTTGATAATGATGATCACCTTATTACTTATGTTGAATTTTTAGATCATCATTGTCTGGAGCAGAGTGATGAGGGACCAGATTATCCCACTGACATTCTATTTTATAATGTGGTAACTTTGGTGCGCCCTAAGTTGGTTCTCCCTTAGATGGTAAAGAACTTAAAGAACCAATTAACATAATGTATCTAAAGAGATACTATGCATAACTTGGAACTCTGTGTTTTCATATTGCATTTATATTATTTTCATACTGCATTTGGTTTGTTTGTTCATACCACATGACTGCCTATCATATTTTGCATGGTTTTATTGATATTTTGTTCCACTTTATATTCTACTTGTCATATAATTGTATTTTTGCTTGATCATATAGATTTTTGGGAATTTCATGATGATGGCAAGTGATAAAACCTATTTAGGTCTTAGCTCACATGCATTGTACTCATACTAGAGCTCTAATTTCTAGTGAATCCCCAACCTAGATCTCATCTCAATGCATTTTCATCTTTGCATTTTATCCATTTCTTCTTCTTCTCTTTTCTTTTTCTTATATTCCTTGACCTTGAAAGTATAAAATAGTCATCAATACCTCTCCAAGTTAAGGCATATAGATCTTCTCTTGTATGTACTTTGTCCTTGAAAGTATTAATCATTTCTTATCCTCCCCAAGATAAAGGATATGTGTTCCTTCTTCTGTTTTCACACCTATTCATATTTTGAGCATTAAGTGGTCCTCATGAGATAGGATAGATACCACATGGATATCATTTATGGTATTCATATGACCACTGACTATCTCACGCACACATTTTAACCCTCGATATTTCCATTAGGGATGCACACACACACACACACACACACACTATATTTTGCTTCTCACTTATCTTGCTTTCTTCTATATTCTTCTAACACATGCACACACTCACACTACTTTTTATCATGCTTTGCTTTGCTCATACATCTTTTGCATATACCACATCCCTATTAGGTAGTACTCGTTTGGAAACACCAATCACATATTAACACCCCATACATTATAGCTTCATGATAACGAGCGAGGGGTAACCTCCATTTAACCATTTACAAGCATACATCCTAACGGGATCTTCATCTATGGCCATCAGTGAGCACTACATCCATAGTGGGTATCGCTTCACACCTATCCATATTTCCAAGCATAACACCTTTGTGGGATAACTTCATGGCTACACATGAGGGGTAGCATCCATCTTAGTCATTTGTGAGCACGCATCCTTAAAAGGTTTCGCTCCTATTTTTCTTTTTCTTTCTATTGTGACCTTTCATAGCTTTACTTTCTTCTTCTTCTTATGCATTTATTTCTTCTAACGTCATTTGTTTTCTTCTTTCCTTCTTTTTATTTCTTTCTTCTCGCTCATTCACTCGTGCATTTCATTTTACATTCATTTTAGATTGAATGTTAGATTGCATTTCATTTAGTTAGATTCATTCATGCATTTTATTTAGTTAAGCTCATCATGCATTACATTCATCATGTTCGTAATTATCATGCATCAATAAAAATATAAAAATAAAGTAAACCATAATAAAACATCACACACATTTAACACACCACAAAAATAAAGAAGTTTGTATTACTCGAAAGAACTAAGTGCATTCCAGTCGATCTATGTGCTACAATAGAGAGCTTGGCACACTCAACCATCCCCATGGATGCATGCCACAAATCAAAATTTGCATGTCATCCCATCCCATCCCTAGTCGTGTGATAATGTCCCCTCTACTCCACTTGTTGGAGGTGGTGGAGAAGCCATGTTCATATATCGTGAACCAGATCATGCCCATGACTATGAGTGAATTTGTGAACATATAGATAGTGGTAGAGAAACCCTTTGATCTACTAGGATGGCATGGTATTATTCCATCTAGTAGTAGGCTTCCCTCTGCATCACCATATCATATGACTATCTCATCCTCTATAGCTCTGCTATCAGTAGTTGGTCTCCATTTTTTTGTTGATTGCCTACAACAACAACCATATCATCCACCTGGACCTATTGTTGCTCTCACTTCAATTATCCCATATTTCCTTTGAGGCACTCTTCCTTAGCCCTCACCATATCCCACTCCACTCTTGGTTAGTCCAACATTGTGTGGTTGGTATCCATATTTACCTATAAATTCAACACCATGGTTCGTAGCACCTCTACCTCCCTAGCTTGCTCCCCTAGACCTCCAACCTTATTGGGTCCTACCTATGTCACTATTGTAGCAATACCTATAGTTCCCCCTCCTAAACCATAGATGGTGATCGTCCCCCTCATGGTTGTCACTATATCCACTCAAACATATACTCGAGATAATCTCAGTGGTATTATACCCCTTTGTTATCACTTTATGGTGTATCGAGTGGTCTCTTGAAGGGCTAGCTACACTCGTCAACTCATAACCTAACATATTTGTAGAAGCACTGATGGGGATATACTTAGGAGTCCAATGATCTCATACCATCTCATATATATGAAGGCCACTCTGACATCATCCACCCCTAGATTTACATACAATGGGTCATCCAGGTCCTCCTTTCCCCATCGGCCCACATCAAGAGTGCCTATGAATCTTGGTAGATCTCTCCTCATACAATTGAACCAGTAGTTTTTAAGATTTATAATCTCCTATATAATTATAAACTAGCATTGTACTCAATCAAATCGGTATAGCTCTCGCTCACCCTTATCAATGATGACCCAATGAATCCTCCTCACCCGAGACAACTCCTATGTATCCTATGTCTAGCTAAGGTTTAGATGCCACAATTTCCATATGATATAGTTCTCTTGCAGCTCATTTATCACCCACCTTCCTAGTGGTAATACACCAGTGTATACCTTGTGCCCACACTCATAGTGTTAGCTCTGTCATGATCCTCCCTTGGTAGACCTTTTGGTGGTTGGATTCATGATTGACTATGCTATTTGGATGATGAAATGATTGCCTATATATTGATTAGTTTATGTAGGACTTATATTCTATGTGAAATGTGATGTATTTTGTCAAATGGAATGGTTGATTTCTTCTTGTTTGGGGATTTATTTGATTTAAACAGGTGCATTGTAAGGAAGATTAAATAATGATGTTGTTGTTTATTGCAAAAAATCTCCTCCATGATATGATTCCATTTGATATAATAATTTTAGGAAGATATTTCCTCAATTAACAGAGTTCCATTGGAAAAGAAATGGATATATATGAATAGATATGGATTAAAATATAAATGTTTGTTTATTTTGTTTAAAAAAAAAACATCTTTTGATGGCTTTATGAGGTTAGCTTGAATAGAGAAGATGAATAGAGAATACCAATGCTTTGGTTGTTTGAAAATCAACATGAATGAAGACCTTTCTTCAAGATGATATGTTTCCATCCACCATATAAAAATATATGTATAAATATATATTATTATCTCTCAAAGGTGTTTGTTGTATTGAAATGAACTAAGCGACCTTATTGTTTGAGTATAGAAGAAAATTTAAACATAAAAGGATTTGTTATTAAATCATAATTAGATTGGATGAAAACACTTGGTTATGATGTGTTAGCACCATAAATTTCTAGAAACTTTGTTTTGTTGGTTGTTGCTCATTTAAACACTTCGTCTAGAGGAGGATGTGTGAATTCGAGTTATTGTTAATTCTTATCACTTGATGGACACTCTAGAGAGTGGAGTGATGGGGAATAATGGTAAGTTTATTGAAAAAATTGGGCAGTAAAGAGGGGAGATGAAAAAATGAAAGAGGAGAATGAAATATAAAGAAAGAATGGCAAAAAGTGGTTAGCAATTTGCAGGTGGTGGACTTTTTGAGGAGCAATCACCATGTGAACTAGGTATTATACTAAGGTCCCTTCACATTAACTTGTAAGCTTATGTTTCTATGAGCTCAAAAGCTTGATTCAAGTTTGAAAAGAGATCCAAATGAGACTATGATGGATGATAAATGATTGAACCTATATATCCATATTTCTAATAGATGAAAGTCTTCTGGTTTTAATTCTATCTCTAATGGGAAATTACCTCTATTTAATAGTCTTGTATGTAAAAGTTGTGTAAAGATATTCTTGGGGTGATAATTATTGTACTTCATTGTTAAATTGGTGTTTTCTTTGCTTTAGAGAGAATATTCAGTATCAAACATTGTGGATAGTTAGTTTTTTCTACCCAAAGTTTAGTGTGATGTAGATAAAGTACTTTGTTTAACTAAGAGAGCAAAGATAGACTAGGAAGTCGTTAACTGAGCCAGACTAGCAAATGTTTTTTTTAGTATTTTTTTAAATGGTTCTAAAATATATAGAAAACATTAACAATTTTAGATAAGAAAATCCTATGCCCTCATTCCCTGTAATCGATGTGAAAACATGAGCTTTCCAATTGGTTGAAATGTGGATTGTCTCACTGATATTAAGTTAACAAACAAAAACTTATTGAAGTCAAATATTAGGAGTTGAGTTAGAGGGGGTCTTTTGGCATTGAAACCATAAAACCTCATTAATAATTCTTTTCTAAATTGCTAAAAATAATAAAAGAGAACTAGAAGTGTTTGGGAGGTTAATATCTATTGATTGTTATTCTTTCATTAGAACTAGGATTGGCAAAGAGAGCATTTAATTAAAATTTGAAGACAAACTTCATTAGCTATTTTGAATGTGTGACAGTCTAAACACTATGAATCTGTGTTTGGAGAACAAAATCCTTGGACAGTGATATTAGTTTAATGGTGTCTTTAGTGCTTGTGTTATACTAAACTTATATATGGTTGCACCAATGATTTAAATAAAGTTTACATGAAGGGTGAAAGGGCCTTGTAAGGACCATCTCTAGCAAATGGAAATAACTTATTTTTATATTCACTTAGAATGGTATGTTTCATTATGCAAATTGTGTAGTTTCTGATTAATAAGAGTGGTAAATCAAATAGAAAACTACTTCCATAAAAGAAAGAGGAGCTTATGTTGGTAGTAGTGATAGTTGTTGAATATATGTACGGTTTTCTTATTCTGACGCATAAAGCCTCTTGTTTGAAAGGAATTAAGGTATGATATTTCATTGTGCTACTACTAATTCTCTAAAAAAAGGTGAGATTCGATTTTGATTGCTCTTCACAAAAATAGTAAGACTTATTTAAAGGAATTAATAATTTACAAAGATAAGGACCTCATGAAATAGGAATGAAGGGAATTTATAGAAGTTGAGACTGGAGATGAACATGAACAAGAACAATGAAAGAATTTTCTAGTTAGCATCTTCTACTTCACAATATAAGCTTAATTCGAATGGAGTCATCAACGAAGCCTAATCCTCTATAAAAGGGATGGGTTATTTATGTTTGTGTAGTGATGGGAGTCTATGTTTCTATTGAAAGTGAAGGAAAATTTGAGTTATTTACTTTGTTGTAGATAAAATTTTAGTTATTAAGTGTTGTAATTTTAGAAAAAGAAATTGCGTCCTATGGGATAGATATTGTATGATGTATATTTCTTGGTTTAAACAAAAGAGGATTTTATTTATATATAAATGATATGTGGATCTTAAATTAAAGTCTTTATGGCTGATTTGAGTCAATGTGTATATTTTTTCACTCTTCAAGGATTATTTTTATTTGAATGCTCTTTTAGAAAGAAAATTGTTGAATGTTTGAGAAACTACAATGAGATGGACATTCTTGTGTTTGAAGTCTTGATTAATGGTTTCTAGGAAAATAATATAATTTATATAGAGTCATACTTTTTTCTAATATTTTTTATCTTATTGAAAGCGTTACTCTGGAAGTAAGTACAATTTCAGAGGTTAAACAATAGATTTTTTATTTTAAGAAGATAGGAAAATATTTATGAATACTCTTTTAGAGAGTATAAAGAGGGAGCACTAAATATTTCCATATACTATAAGGAAAAGAGATTTTCTAGTGGTATGATTAGCTCATTACTACACACATATGTCACCTACATAGAAAGACTTATGTAGGATGTGAAATTGGCATACTTCTTTTGATCGAATGAAATATGGGGTCAATGCTAGCTCATTCAAAATAATGAAGAATGATATCTTGAAGTAGAAAACGTTCACCCAATACTCTTACAAATCCAAACTTATGTAAGATGTGGAAATGGGTGAAACATTAAAAATAAAATAAATGATGGGCTTATAGTTATGGAAAGCAATTAAAAACTTTAGTTTTGGATCAACTCCTTTTGGCATAGGTATCTTTAAAAAAAAGTTGTAGAAATTTGGGTTGTGACATTTGGTACCAAATCCAGTGCTTGGTTCGTAGGGATACAAGTTTCCTTGTGCAAGAATAGATGGAGTGTAATAGGATTGTGCACCATGTAAAGACTATACCTATAAGGAAAGTGTATCTATTAAAAGTAGACCTCGATTGTCTAGTTAGGATAACTAGGAATATAGTTGCTAGTAGGAGAAACAATTCAAAGATGTAATTGTGAACTGATTCCTACTATCTCTCCTATGTGTGGCCAGGGACAATGCCACCCAAGAGAAGGAGAGGGAGTGCTGCCCCATCGATGAGGTAGACACGACAAAATAATGTAGAGGTTGAGACCTCAGATATAGGTACAGATAATCCTAATAATGAGAGGGAGGATCTTACTACAATAGTTGCCTTATTGAGGGAACAGATGGAAACATAGAAATAACTATTGGAGGCTATAGTGAATCGAGATTCACAAGCTAGAAATTCTAGAGTGGAACAAGAGAATGAAACCCATTCAGAGGCACAATAGGCTAGAATTCAACTAGAGGTAGAATTGGGAAAGGATATGAAACATCTAAAATCTTCCAAGTTCAATGGAGAGGAAGATGGTGATAAATCTGAAGCTTGGCTGAAGGAGATAGAGACTTTTTGTAACATGAAGAACTATTCCACTAGCACTCGAACGTCTTATGCCACTCTACACTTACAAGGTGTTGGCTTGGATTGGTGGGAAACATTTAGTGAGGAAAAAGGAATTGAGGCTATAGTTGATTTGAAATGGGAGGAATTTGTAGTAGCTTTTAAAGAAAGATTCCTCACCGAACATTTTTATACCAAGAAATTTGAGGAATTCACCAATATTAGACAAGGGAATAAGATGATGGAGGTATATTACCAAAAATTTGTCAAGTTACTGAAATATGTGCCTACATATAATGAGAAGATGAAGGTCCATAAGTTTATACTAGGAGAAGATCCTAGAGTAGGGCATGAAGTGAACATGTGAGAACCTAGTACTCTTCAGAAGGCCTATGATCTAGCTAGGAAAGTTGAAACTTATCTTAAGCCCTATTTTGACTATGAAGGGGCATCTAAGCAGGATAAAGAGGCACTAAGAAAAAGAAATAGTGCAGGTTTCATGAAGTGGGAAGGTGAGCAGGAAAACAAGAGTTCCCCTAGATAGGATAGAAGAAATGATAGAAAGCAAGGGAAGTTTAGGAAAAGGTTCCAAGGGAAGAACCATAATCCTAACAATCGCAACAATGGGGATAATAGACCACCACCATAGGGTTAGGCCAATCCTCCATTAGTAGTAAAAGCAAAAAAGGACAGAAGCAGAAAACTCACCCAGGACCTAAGGATGGATGCTTTGATTGTGGTGGACCACACTATGCCAATAAATGTCCATACAAAATAGGATAGAGTTCAAAGGGAAAAGAACCCACCTACAAGGAACCTGCACACAAGATTTATGCAATAATAGGAAGTCAAAATTTGGAAGGGCAAGCCACTCCACTACTAATAAAAGGTAAGATATTTGGTAGAAATGTTAAAATTTTGATTGATAGTGGTGCTACAGATAGTTTTGTTTCCACTAGCTTAATTAAAGATATACCAGAAAGGCCAAGAATCTTGGCACATGGGTGGAAGGTCGAGTATGGTTCAAGATAAACCTACTCTGTAGATCAGTGTTATCCTATGGCTAAAATTATCTTACCTAGTGGTACAATTGTAGGTTACCTGTATGTAGCACCATTACATGCTTTTGATGTAGTCCTAGGAATGGATTGGTTACAAGCACATAAGGTTGTAATCAATTTCTAGGATAGATGGATTGAGTACTTAGAATATGGTAGGAAAGTACAGAGGGTGTACAGCCTACAAGGAGACTTTTCAACCCTAGATCCTCTCTACAATGCAACTTAAGAAGGCAATGAAGAGAGGAGGAACAATTTATGTAGTGAAGTTAAATGAGATAGAAGATGAAAAGAAGGAAGAGGTGTTTGAGAAACACCTAGTTCTTTAGGAGTTTAGAGATATATTTCCAGAGGATTTACCTAGATTACCACCTAAACATGAATTTGATTTCACAATTGAACTTCAACCTAGAACAGAGCCTATTCATAGAGCTCCTTATAGAATGAATTCGATTGAGATGCAAGAGCTGAAAGTGCAGTTACAAGGATTGTTGGAGAAGGGATTAATTAGACCAAGTGTGTCACCATGGGGTGCACCAGTTCTGTTTATCAAGAAAAAGGATGGTTCCTTGTGACTATGTATAGATTATAGGATGTTGAACAAGGCAACCATTAAAAATAGATATCCTCTACCTAGAATCGAAGACCTCTTTGATCAGCTTAAAGATGCCACTATCTTCTCAAAGATTGATCTTAAATTGGGATACCATCAATTGAGGATCTGAGAAGAGGATACCCATAAGACAACCTTCAAAACTCGTTATGGACATTATGAGTTTACTATCTTACCTTTTGGTCTATCGAATGCTCCAACAACATTTATGAACTTGATGAATAGCATTTTTAGGAAGCTTTTGGATCGATTTGTTCTTGTGTTCTTAGATGATATTTTGATATATTCCTAGAATAAGTCAGAGCATGACAGACACCTTAAGATCATTCTAGAGCTGCTAAGGAAGAATCAGTTATATGAGAATTTATCGAAGTGTGAATTTTATGTGTCAAAAGTGCAATATTTAGGGCATATTATATCAATAGAAGGGATCACAGTGGATCCTAAGAAAATAGAAGCTATATTGAATTGGTCGCCACCCACAAATGTGATGGAAGTCTAGAGTTTCATGGGTTTGATTAGATATTATAGGTGTTATGTGAAGGATTACGCCAAGATAACCGCTCCAATAACTAACCTTCAAAGGAAGGGAAAAGAGTTCAAGTGGATGGATAAATGTGAGGTAGCTTTTGATCTGCTCAAACAAAAACTCACTACATCTCCCATACTAAAGATACCAGACCCTCAGGGTAGTTTTTTTGTGTGTACAGATGCATCATTGGAAGGTTTGGGAGGAGTGCTCTCACAAGATGAAGTAGTGGTAGCCTATGGTTCAAGGAAACTGAAATGACATGAGGTCAATTATGCAACCCATGATCTGGAATTGGCAGTGGTGGTTTTTGCTCTCAAAATTTGGTGACATTATTTGGTAGGGAGACCCTTTGAGTTGAGGATAGACCATCAAAGTCTGAAATACATATTTACTCAACCTTTGCTAAATGCTAGGCAGAGAAGGTGGATGGAATTTCTCATTGAATATGATTTTGGCATTGAATATATCAAAGGGAAGGAAAATAAGGTTGTCGATGCACTCAGTAGGAGAAGACACATAGTTGTCTTGTCTCGCATCCATATAGACTTGATGGAACAAGTTAAGGAAATGCAACATCAGGATGTGTTTTGCAATCAAATTCAGGAAAGGATGGAAAGGAAACCCGATGAAAGTAAGGATTTCAGCATCAAGGATGGTTTCTTATGCTTTAAGGATAGGGTAGTAATTCCTGAGGTCGATGATTTGAAGAAAATGATCATGAATGAAGCACATAGATCTCCATATTCTGCTCACCCAAGAGGGGCAAAAATGAGGGAGAATATGAAGAAAATCTTCTACTAGCTAGGAATGAAAAAGGACATAATTGAATATGTCACTCAATATCTTGAATGCCAGAAAGTTAAGGTAGAACATAGACACCCTATAGGACTATTGTATCCTCATGATGTACCTACACAAAAATGGTAGGTGATATCAATGGATTTTATTGTAGGTTTGCCAAAGACTAGATTCCAGCATGATGCAATCCTAGTTGTGGTTGACAGACTGACCAAGGTTGCATATTTTATACCCAAAAATACCAAGGATGATGTCATGGTTGTGGCTAACAGATTTTCCAAAGAAATATTCAAGCTTCATGGTTTTCTAGAAGTGATCATTTTAGATAGAGACTCGAGATTCACATCCGAGTTTTGGTAAGCTTTACATCGTGCCATTGGCACTAGGTTAAACATCAGTTCTGCATATCACCCAAAAACCGATGGGCAAACTGAAAGGGTGAACCAAGTGTTAGAGGACATGCTTCACATGTATTGTATGGATCAGAAGACCTGATGGGAAGATTACCTACACTTGGTAGAATTTACCTACAATAATGATCACCATTCGACCTTAGGCATGGCTCCATTTGAAGCTCTATATGGTAGAAGGTGTAGGACACCATTATCTTGGGATAATCTAGAGGACAGGGTTGTGCTTGGACCAGATATGGTCAAGGAAATGGAGCAACAATTAAGGATGATCAGAGAAAGGCTTAAAGAAGTTACAGATCATCAAAAAAGTTATGTCGACCTTAAGAGGTCACCAAGAGAGTTTGTTGTAGGTGACAAAGTGTTTTTGAGGGTGAGACCAAAGAAGAGTGCTATTAAGTCCACAAAACTAGATCCTCATTTTGTTGGACCCTTTGAAATTATAGAAAATATCAGTCCTATGGCATATCGACTTGCCTTACCACCCAATCTATCAAAGATTCATGACACCTTTCACATATCATTGCTTAGAAAATATATAGCTAATCCTGATCATGTGTGGGACTTTTCTAAACTATAGATGGTGGACCCGGAGGCTATAGAGGTTCGACCAATAAAAATCCTTGAGTTTCATTCCAAATCGATGAGGAAAGGGACCCTGGAGCAATGCAAGGTCTAGTGGGACCGCTACTCTGAGAGAAATGCTACTTGGGAGAAAGTAGCAGATATGCAAAAACATTTTCCATTCCTATTTGAAAATACATTGTAATTGTTGTTTTATGTTTAAACTTTGATGAAACACAGAGGACTGTGTTAAGCCTAAGGGGGGAGGATGTCATGACCCTCCCTTGGTAGACATTTTTTTGGATGGATTTATGTTTGGCTATGCTATTTGGATGATGAAATGATTGACTATTTCTTGATTAGTTTATGCAGGACTTATATTCTATGGGAAATGTGATGTATTTTATCAAATGGAATGGCTTATTTCTTCTTGTTTGAGAGGTTTATTTGATTTAAATAGATGCATTGTAAGGAAGATTAAATAATGGTGCTATTGTTTATTGTAGATAATATCCTCCTTGATATGATTCCATTTGATATAATAAGTTTAGGGAGATATTTTATCAGTTAAAAAAGTTTCATTGGAAAAGAAATATATATATATATATATATATATATATATATATATATTGTATGTATATATATTGTATGTATGTATGTATGTATATGGATAAATATGGATTAAAATATAAATGTTAGTTTGTTTTGTTCTTCAAATATATATATATATATATATATATATATATATATATATATATATATATATATATATATATATATATATATATATATCTTTTGATGGCTTTATGATGTTAGATGAATAGAGAAGACCAATGCTTTGGTTTTTTGAAAACCAACATGAATGAATACCTTTCTTCAAGATGATATGTTTCCATGCACAATATAAAAATATATGTATAAATATATATTTTTACCTCTCAAAGGTTTTTGTTGTATTGAAATAAACTAAGCAAACTTATTGTTTGAGTATAGAAGAAATTATAAATGTAAAAGAAGTTGTTACTAGATCATAATTAGAGGGGATGAAAACACTTGGATATGATGTGTTAGCACTGTACATCACTGGAAAATTTGTTTTGTTGGTTTTTTGTCATTTTAATAATCTAGATAGAGGGTGACGTGTGAACCTAAGTTGTTAATGCTTGTCACTCGATGGATGCTTCGAAGAGTGGAGTGATGGGAAATAATGGTAAGTTTAACAGAAAATATGGGTTGTAAGGAGGGGAGAAGAGAAAAGAAAAGAGGGGAATGAAAGATAGAGAAAGAATTGTAGATAGTGGTTAGAAATTTGCAGGTGATAAAATTTTTGAGTAGCAATCACCGTGTGAACCAAGTATTATACTGAGGTCCCTTCACTTTAACTTACATGCTTATGTTTCTATGAGCTCAAAAGCTTAATTCAAGTCTAAAAAGAGATCCAAAGAAGACTATGATGGATGATAAATGAGTGAACCTATTTTACCATATTTCTAATAGATGAAAGTCTTCTGGTTCTCTATCTACAATAGGAAATTACCTCTATTTAATAGTCTTGTACATAATACTTGTGTAAATATATTCTTGGGGTGATAATTGTTGTACTTCATATTTAAATTGATGTTTTCTTTACCTTAGAGAGAATATTCAATAGGAAACATTATGGATCGTTATTTTTGTCTACTCAAAAATTTAGTGTTATGTAGACGAAGCCCTCCGATTAACTAAGAGAGAGCAAAGATGGACTAGGAAGTCGTAGTTAACTTATCTAGGCTAGTGAATGATTTTTTAGTATTTTTAAATGGTACTAAAATATGTGGAAAATTTTAACAATATCATATACGTAAAATCCTATACCCTCATTCCCTATAATCGATGTGAAAACATGAGTTCGCCAACTGGTTGAAATGTGGACTGTCTCATTGATCTTAAGTTAACCAGTAGGAACTTATTGAAGTTATATATTAGGATCTAAGTCAGACGAGGATCTTCTAGCATTGAAACCATCAAACATCGTTAATAAGTCTTTGCTAAATTGCTAAAAATAATAAAAGAGAACTAGAAGTGTTTGGGAGGTTAATATCGATTGATTGTTGTTATTCTTTCACACCTTTCTAATTTTCTTTGAATTGGAAATTGGTGGAGAGAGCATTTAATTAAACTTTAAAGATAAACTTCATTAGTTGTTTTGAATGTGTGATAGTTTGAACACTATTAACCTATATTTGGAGAATGAAATCCTTGGACAGTGGTGTTAGTTTAATGGTGTCTTTAGTGCTTGTGTTATACTAAACTTACAGATGGTTGCACCAGTGATTTAAATGAAGTTTCCATGAAGGGTGAAAGGGACTTATAAGGAGCATCTCTAACAAATGGAAATGACTTAATTTTATATTCACTTAGAATGGTATGTTTCATTATGCAAATTGTGTAGCTTTTGATTAATAAGAGTGGTAAATCAAATAGAAAACTACTTCCACAAAAGAAAGAGGAGCTTCTTTTGGTTGTAGTGATAGTTGTTGAATATATGTATGATTTCCTTATTTTGACATATGAAGCCTCTTGTTTGAAAGGATTTAAGGTATGATATTCCATTGTGCTACTGCTAATTCACTAAAAGAAGTGATATTAGATTATGATTGCACTTAATAGAAATAGTAAGACTTATTTAAAAAAATTAATAATTTACAAAGATAAAGACCTCATGCAATAGGAATATAGAGAATCTGTAGAAGTTGATACTGGAGACAAACATGGGAAAAAACAACAAAAGGATTTTCTAGTTAGCATATTCTACTTTGTAATATAAGCTTACTTTGAATGTGATACTTGTTATGATTTTAAAACCATCAACGAAATATAATCCTTTGTAAAAGAAATGTAATATTTATGTTCATGTAGTGGTGGGAATTTTGTTTCTATTGAAAATAAAGGTAGATCCGAGTTATTTACTCTGTTGTATATAAAATTTTAGTTATTAAGCATTGTAATTTTGAAAAAATAAAAGGATTGTGTCCTATGGGATAAATATTATATGATGTATATTTCTTGGTTTAAAAAAAGAGGATTTTATTTATATATAAATGATATGTGAATCTTATATGAAATTATTTATGGCTGATTTGAGTCAGTGTGTATATTTGTTCACTCTTCAAGGATTCTTTTTATTTGGATGCTCTTTTAGAAAGAAAATTGTTGAATGTTTGAGAAACCAAAATGAGGTGGACATTTTTGTGAATGGTTTCTAGGTGAGATAAAGTCATACTTTTTGCTAATAGTGTTGATCTTATTGAAAGCGTTACTTTGGAAGTAAAATTTTAGAGGTTAAACAATAGATTTATTTATTTTAAGAATATATGAAAATATTTATGAATACTCTTTTAGAGAGGATAAAGAGGGGCCACTCAATATTTCCACGTACTATAGGGAAAATAGGTTTTATAGTGGGATTATTAGCTCACTACTAATATAATATGGATAGTCAAATATCCCTACATGCATATGTCACCTACATAGAAATATTTATGTAGGATGTGAAATTGGCATTCTCCTTTCAACCGAATGAAAGGGGGGGTCAATGTTAGCTCATTAAAAATAATGGATAAGGATAGCTTAACTTAGAAAATGTTCACACAGTACTCTTACATAGCTAAACTTATGTAATATGCGGGGATGGGTGACCCTCTGAAAAGAAACCAAGTGATGGGATTATGGTTGTGAAAAGCAATTAAAAAATTTAGTTTTGGATCAACTCCTTTTGGCATAGGTGTCTTTTAAAAAAACATTGTAGAAATTTGGTATATGATAGACTCCACCTATATGTTGTTGATCGCTCCACATTGGGCAATGGCCCTAGTAGTGCATTTGGTATCCAAACCTCTATGTGATCCCAACACCACACATGGAGCAATATCGTATATATCATCCATGTCTATCAGTTATATATGATGCCATGCAATATCCTCTACAAGCGGACTAGCATATATGGTCCCCATGCAAATCTAACCCCCTAATCTTGCATGTCTACCACTACTCCTGCCAGTGATCATGGTAGGTGTTGCCTACTTGTGTGGCACACCAGGATCCCCACCACCATCCTACATAATAAATATGTAAGTTACCAAATCCATATTGATGTGGTATCTCATCGAAATGGAATCCACCTTAATGGATCACATGTTTTGGGTCTCTCAACATCATCTTCAATGCCACTATAAACACCTATACCATGTAAATAGTCCTCCCCTTGATGAGGATCCTCAAGATGCACCACACATCATCTAATGTGGCAATCATATCCTCTATCAATAACAAAAATGTGCACGATTCTAGATACCACCTCTCCACTAGAGCCGTCAGTAGTGCCTTGTCAACCTTAATGTGAGGCATCTATGCCAGATGTAGAAGCCCCATGCTCTCTAATGTCTCCCTCTCTACCACTATGAGTTATATCATATTGTCCTTGAGTGTCTTCGACCACCACTCTCTACTATCGAGTACATCTAGCTGCATGTTGAACATAACAACATTAACATATTTCATCAAATTCATTTTCATTCTCTTTTAGTCGCAAAAACATAGCATGTCGCGATATCGTCGTACTTTTTCCCACTTGCTCTTTCTCTTCTTTTTTGGTCACGATAATGTGACATGTTGTGATATTGCGACACTTCTTCCTTCGAGCTTAACTTATCGCCAAAAAGTGACCCTTCTTCCTTCAAGCTTAACTTATTGCCAAAAAGCGACCCTTTTTCCTTCTTGCTCAGCATGTCGCGATATCATGACACTCTTTCATTCTTGCTCAGCATGTCGTGATATCGTGACACTCTTTCATTCTTGCTCTTCATGTCGCGATATCATGACACTTTTTCCCTCATGATTTTTCTCTTCTCTTTTGAACGCGACAGTGCGACATGTCGCGATATCGCGACACTTTTTCCATGTCGCGATATCGCGACACTCTTTCTAGCATGTCACGACATCGCGACACATTTCCTTTCTTGCTCTATATGTCACGAAATAATGACACTCTTTCTTTCTTGCTCAACATGTCGCGATATCGTGACCATTTTTCCAAAGTGTCATGATATCGTGACACTTTTTCTTTCTTGCTCAACCTGTCGCGAAATTGCTACACTTTTCCTTTCTTGCTGAAATTTGCTTTTCCTAAAAATCGAACAAGTCACAAAAACACGACATCAGTCTTTGGCCTCAGCCATTGCCCCTAACCCCATTACAAGAAGCCACCAAGCCACCTGGATCCTTCCCCTGTTGCAAAGAAAAATAAAGCCGTCACAATAAGGACCTAAGAAATACTGACAAAACCACATTGAAACTGCTCTCCATTTTTTCGATCCCCACAGCTTCACCATCATTGGCGATCATTTTGAATAATTTTAGCCACTTCACTTGGGATCCCATGTTCCCAAATGACCATCCCAATGGCTTCCATCCCTAAATTGGCCAAGATATCAACAGTTTTATTTGCTTCCCTAAAAACGTGTTGGGCCTTCCGATCATTCCTGGCATGGTAAAAGCTCCTAGCCTCTTCGATGACAGTCTTAATCCGCCACGGAGGATTTTTCCCATTGTTGAGAAGTTTTATGACTTGCATTGAATCTCCTTCAATAATAAGTTTACCTTAAATTTCCTGAGCCAACTGAAGACCCCTCCATAACGCTCTTGCTTTCGCCTCATTATTAGTCCTAGTTCCCAGCTGCTCAAAAAAGGCCAACACCAACTTGCCTTGATGATCTTTCACTGCTCCTCCAGCCCCTACATTTCCAGGGTTACCTTTAGAGGCCCCATCGAAGTTGAGCTTGAACCAACCTATCGGGGGCGGTTTCCACTTGACACCTAATCTGGGATTGACCTTGATAGACACCGGTTTCTTGCTTAGAATAATATTTAAGGATTGAGCTATCCGCCACTCCTAGGGAGAAGGATTTCGATCATCATAAGGTATAAGGCTGACGTTTTCACGGGCAAAGGTAAGAATATTATTGGTAATGGAAGTTACATCATGGCTCGACTCATGGAATGCTCTATGGTTTCTTTATAGCCACACTTGCCAAAGAAAATGATGGAGATAGATCTTCCAAAAAAACCTCAGCCTAAGGCTAACGAAGAGATTTGGCCATTGGTGGAAGAGGTCAAGGATGGTAGCTAGTCTTACCCAAAAAATGCTAAAAGCTTGAAACAACCCATTGAGAACACTTAGAGAGACTGGGCATTCAAGGAAAATATGGTGGGCGGACTCCCAATTACCCTTGCACAAAGAACATCGATTAGCAATTATCATACCTTTCCTTAACAAGTTGTCAATCATCAGAATCTTGCCTTGGATCACCAGCCACGAAAACATAGCAACTTTAGGAATAAGGTTTTTGACCCACCTAGTGAGTGCAGGTGTGGGGTCCTCTGTATCTAACATTAGCATATATGCAGATTTGATAGAGAACTGCCCATTTTTGGTAGCTGCCCAAATTACATGATCCTGCTTAGATCTCATAGAAATGAATTGTTGATGCAGGATGCTTTGGAGTTCTTCTGATTTAGCTTCAAAGCCATGAATCCTTATATGTTTCCAAATAAGCCTTCCTCTGTCCTGTCTTATGAAGTCAACCACTTTCCTTCCTATGAGATCCTCTGAGATTCTTTTGATCCTTGCAAGGGAAGGAACTGAGATAAAGCTTCACCCTTGGCCCGCTTGTCATCCCAAAACTTGATCTTCTGCCCATTACCAAGAACCCATCTTAGGCCTTTCTTTATGACCTCTCTACTTGTTAAGATTGCTTTCCAGAATGTCGACCCTCCACCATGCACTGAATCATTTAGGAAATCGGTATCTTGAAGATATTTTCTTTTAATTATGGTAGTCCACTCATTTTCCTCATTTTTGCGACATGTCATTTTTTTGCGACCAAAAGAGAAGACTAAGAGCAAGAAGGAAAAGTGGCACGATATCGTGACACGTCACATTCTCGCGACCAAAAAAGAAGTGAAATAGGAGGAAGGAAAAAGTGTCACGATTTCGCAACATGTTGATGAAAGAAAAAGTGTCGCGATATCGTGACATGTCGCATTTTCGTGACCAAAAGAAAAGAGAAAGAGCAAGAAATAAAAAGTGTCGTGATATCGCGACATGCTTAGTAGGAAAGAAAGTGTCGCAATGTCGCGACATGGTGAGCAAGAAAGAAATAGTGTCATTTTTTGGTGATAAGTTAAGATTGAAGGAAGAAGGGTCACTTTTTGGCTATAAGTTAAGCTCGAAGGAATAAGTGTCGCGATATCGCGACATGTCGCATTATCGCAACCAAAAAAGAAGAGAAAGAGCAAGTGGGAAAAAGTGTCGCGATATCGCGACATGTTGTGTTTTCACGACTAAAAGAGAAGAGAAAGAGCAAGAAATAAAATGTGTCGCGATTTCGTGACATGTCATATATTCGCGACCAAAAGAGAAGACTAAGAGCAAGAAGGAAAAGTGGCACGATATCGTGACACGTCGCATTCTCATGACCAAAAAAGAAGTGAAAGAGGAGGAAGGAAAAAGTGTCGCGATTTCATGACATGTTGATGAAAGAAAAAGTGTCGCGATATCGCGACATGGAAAAAGTGTCGCGATATCGCGACATGTCACATTTTCACGACCAAAAGAAAAGAGAAAGAGCAAGAAATAAAAAGTGTTGCGATATCGTGACATGCTTAGCAAGAAAGAAAGAGTGTCGTGATTTCGTGACATGGTGAACAAGAAGGAAATAGTGTCATTTTTTGGCGATGTGTTGAGCTTGAATGGAAAAGTGTCACGATTTCGTGACATGTCAGATTTTCACGGCCAAAAGAGAAGAGAAGAGCAAGAAGGAAAAAGTGTCACGATATCACGACATGTCGGTTTATCGCGACCAAAAGAGAAGAGAAAGAGCAAGATGGAAAAAGGGTCTCGATTTCGCGACATGTCATCCTATCGCGACCAAAAGAGAAGAAAAGGAGCAAGAAGAAAAAGTGTCACGATATTGCTACATGTCGCATTGTCGCGACCAAAAGAGAAGAGAAAGAGGAGAGAAAAAGTGTCATGATTTCACGACATGTGGAAGGATGTAGCGATATCGCGATATGTCGTTGTTTCGTGACCAAAAGTGAAGAGAATAAGCAAGAGGAAAATATGTCGCGATATCGTGACATGTCAAATTTTCACGACCAAAAGAGAAGAGAAAGAGCAGGATGGAAAAGTTTCACGATTTCGCGACATGTCGCTTTTTCGTGACCAAAAGAGAAAAGAAAGAGGAGGAAGGAAAAGTGTCACGATATCGTGACATGTCACAGTTTCATGACCAAAAGAGAAGAGAAAGTGTTAGGAGGCGAAAGTGTCGTCCGCCTGTGTTTTGAGGTGTGGGTCATCTTTTGTAAGGGTGTTGCTCTTTGTTGGTGGTGTAACCTCAGTAGGGGGCTAAGGCCAGATTGTCCCTATTGAGGCCTTGTTCCGATTCAGCTTTGTGTTGTTGTTGTAATAGGTTTTGGGTCAACCTGTAAAACCCGGTTGTAATGAATTTGTACCTTATTTACCAAAAAAAAAATTCATTTTCATTCCAAAAAAGTAAAAGTAAAAAAGCGCATTTTTTTTTACAAAATTTACAAAATTCATGCCTTGAAATGATTGGGTTGGAATTTGGCAAGGGAACTTGACCAAATTCATGTTTCACAACCAAATTGCAGTCCACGATATATTTTGCAAAAAATTGCTTAAAATATTTAATAAAATTTAAAATTTTGCTAAACTTTATGTGTAGGTGAAACATCTAATTCTAGCAAGTGGGTTTTTATCCATCTTGTTGGAAATTTTGGGTACCTTGGGTACATTGCCCTTGCTCAAGTGTTGATGTTGTCATTGATGTCAAAGAGCGGAAGGGTTTTTGTGAAAACCAAGGCAGACTAAATTATAGGTTTTGTTTAAATCCATGGTCAGCAGTTTTGAAATGGGTTTTTCTTAAAACCCAAGTTAGCTCTTCGTTTTGTTGAAAAAGGTGCTCCGATGATGAAGATATTTAATTTTAAATATCCATGGAGAGTGGGTGTGATGTGATATATGCGAATGAAGTTCGTGTGCAGCAGAGTGTAATTCGGTGATAGTTCTTTGGAGTTAAAGAAAATATATCGCAGCGATGAGATAGTGAGTGAGTGCGTATCGACTGATCGAGAACAAAGAGAGCGATATGCAGACGGTGTGTTTAAAGTTCGAGGCAAAAATACGCAGATGGTAGAAGTGAGATTTCATGGAAGGTGCGACGAGTGAGTGGTGCAAAGAGAAGATAAGAACGCGATATGCGAGAATTCATGCTCGAGTGTGAAATGATAGTGTCTTTGTTTGTAGAAGTAATATTTACGTGAAGTTGCAGCGAGAACGCGGAGAGATATAGAGGAGTGGTTGAAAAAGTGCGAATCATTTTTCACGGCAACGATCGAATGCCGACAAGCGGTAGAATGCAAGAAAAAGCAGTGAGATCATTCAAATTGAGGTGACAGTTTAATTCGCAATTTTTATTACTATCTCCAAGTTGTAGCTTGGTAAAAGGTGTTGGTGCCTCTTTCGAGTTGGAGCTGGAAAAATTGGAGTTGGTGCTCCATTACATTGTATGAGATAAAATTTAGAGGTTGGTGCCTCTTACCGGTTAGTCTTTGGTGAATTATTATGTAAAGTTGTAGCTTTGCATTTGATGGATTTGGATGGTAGTCCAAGCAGTCTTTTTGAGGAGTAGCCACATCGGTGAACCTCGTTAAAATGTCGTGTTATGTGTGATGCTCTTAGTACTTTTATTATTTTTGCTTTAATCTACTGCAGTTTATTTAAAAGTCTAAATTGCTTTTAAGTTTTTAAATAACACACTGATTCACCCCCCCTCTCAGTGTCATTATGATTATAACAAATGGTATCAGAGCCAGGTTCCCAATTTTGGCTAAATCAGTCAGGGTTGATCTTGGATTAGTACACAATGGCTAAGAAGAATAGATCCTCATCAAAACATTCTCAAAAACGTCGGCTGCAACCCTAATTAGGTCAACATGGTGAGTTGGAAGCACCATTCTCCTTTCTTCCTCAAAGCTCTTTTCTTCTCCTCATGTGGTGAAAATGAGCTTCTTTTCCCTTCTTTTTCCTCTTTTCTTCCCTCCTTCCTTTCCCTCCTTTTTATTCTCTCTTTTATTTTTCTTTTTCCCTACCTTTATTCTCTCCTATCCATTTTCTTCTTCCTTTTGTCTTTTTCTCTTTATTTTCTTCACTTTTCTTTGCTTTTCTTGTTTTCGCTTCCTTTTTGTGCCTTTTTCGAGTTTTTTTAGAAATCTCACATTTCTTCAAAAACTTGAGGGGGCACCCCATCCTTAGAGGTATTAATGGTATAAATGACTCAATTTGCATGTAAAATTATGATATTTAGGATAACACCCCTTTTTTTGCACTGCCCCTCCATCCAAATTCGACCACCCTTTTTTGTGTGTTCATCGTCTTCGCCCGTAGGAATCTACATCTTTCTTTGACACAATTACTTGGCTATAAATGTGTTGGACATTTTGAGTAGATGAGTTGTCATTGATGTCAAGAGTGAGTGGCATTGATGTCAAGATTTCAGCACTAATGAGTGGTAGTTTCAGTGGGCAGCATCAGTTTCAGGTTCTCCAATTTGTGCAAAAGGAGAGTCTGTTTTCAGTTGATCAAAATTCGGTTCCATGAGGTCAAGATGAGGTCCAAGGTGAAAAGAAGAAGCCCAAGAAAATAATATTATAATATTTCTTTATAATATTATACAAGGAATTTTAAATTAATTATAAATTAATTAATATAATTTTATTATAAATTAATTTATTAATTAATTTACTTAACTTATAAGTTATTTAAATTAATTATTAATTAATTTTAATATTAATTATAAATTAATTTATGTTAATTTTAAATAACCCTAAGGTGGGTTATTAAGTCGAAATTTGAATTTTGAATTCGACCATCGAGCGCCGACGTGGGGAGCAAATTAATCAATGTGTATATAAAGGGGACTCCTCCACCTTAGCCAAGATAATTAATGCATTCGATTTAATCTCCAAGCAATTGTGAATCATGTGAATCGTTCGGTGAGACAGAGAAGGGTTTCATTGGTGTTTAAAGGACCAAGTGGTAGGCAAGGATTTATTACCCACCTTAGAAGGCACCTTGGTCACCAAGCGCAGGTAGCACAATTGGCAACCTCGGCGAAGGCAAGGTATTGTGGTAGCGTGTGGTGAAGGTTCGAATCCATGAGAGTGGTTTTTGTTTTGAAGGCATCGACGATGATCGAAGGCACCAAGAGGAAGGAAGCTTCCCTTCCTTCTCATGGGCGCCTATAGCCCATGCGGTGGGCACCAAAGTGCTAAGGCGCTTGGCGCTTGGGGAGACAGTGGTTCGAATCATACTGAAACCCTTTTTGGGTAAAAGACAAAGGTATGCATTAGTTGGGCACCAAAATTTTTGGAAAGACTATAGTTGAGCCATTAAAATTAATTTTTGCATAATTTATTTGGTTTGTAATATTTTAAGGGGAGTTATAAGGTTGATGCAAAATAATTTTTGGTGATATTTGCTTTAGTGTTTGAAAAGGGTAATAAGGTGTTTAAGGAAGGTTTTTTGAGTTTTTGTGGTGTTGGATATTATTTTAAGTTGGATATTATAAGGTGTATCTAAATAATTATTTTTCATGTATGATTTGATGGATGTTAATTTCAAGGAGGAGTAATAAGGTGTAGTTGAGCTTTGATTATTTTTGTGACTAAGGAATATTTTGAGAAAGTGTTAGAGTGATATTTTATCATCTAACCATTGAAATTGGAAAGAAGGAAATTGTGATTGAGATAGGTTTTCTAAGGGCACTTCTACATCAAACAAAAGGTATGGGCACATATTCCTAGTGAATGATTGTTGAATGTTGTGAATGCTAAGTTGGAGTGAAAAGGGTTTTTATGGAATAAAGAGTTGTTGATAAAACCTTGTTTGATAAGCATTGTTGTTGAAGTGATTAGTTGAGTGAGGAACTTGAACTAGATTTTGTGCAAATATCATGAGTATCATTGTTATGTGAAGTTGTCAAAGATCATGAGTATCATTGTTATGTGAGATTGGTTGATAAGAATTGTTGGAAACATTTGAGTGAATGTTCATAAGTTTGGACTAGGGTTTGTGAGCAAGGATTATTTCATTGAGTGATTGGTTGAGTAGATTTGGTTGAGCCTAGTCAAGTGGATGTGTTGATGTGATAGTTCAAGTTCTATGAAACAAATTGTTCTATATTCTAAATTGATTTGAGAAAGAGGTTGAGTGTTGATGAATGTGAAACATATTGAGTCTCTAACAATTCTCTATATGTTTCTGTGATAAAATAGAGATTGAAAGTGATTGATTATTGTGGTGAATGTGAAGCATATTGAGTCTCTAATAATTCTCTATATGTTTCTATGAGATTGGACAAGTTCTAGTGAGGACTTGTTGAGCATATTGGAAAAGTTCTAGTGAGGACTTGTTGAGTATATTGGACAAGTTCTAGTGAGGACTTGTTGAGCATATTGGACAAGTTCTAGAGAGGACTTGTGGACAGATCAGTGTGAGCTTTTGTGGAATCTTACAAGGAAAATTTGAGACAAGTCTTTGGGAAGACTTGTGAGTAGAGTTGATTGATTGATTTGTTCAAACCTTGAGCTAAGGTTTGGGGTAGATCCAGTAGAGTTTATTTGTGATTGGATCAAGATTTGTGTTAAGGCTTGAGGATAGAGATTGAGGATAGATTTGTGCTAGAACTAAGGACTATGTTTAGTGTAGATTTGAGGATAGATATTGAGGATAAATTTTTGCTAGACCGAAGGACCGTGTTTAGTGCAAATTGAGGATAGAGTTTGGTGCAAATTTGAGGACAGGTTTTGCTAGACCATAGACAAATATTGAGAAAATTTGTGCTAGACTGAAGGACTATGTTTAGTGTAGATTTGAGGATAGAGTTTGGTGCAGATTTGAGGATAGGTTTATGCCAAAACAAATATAGATATTAATCAGATTTTTTCTAAATCGAAGGAGTGTGTTTAGTGCAGATTTGAGAAAGAGCAAAGAATAAGCTTTGGAGGTGATAGAGTATAGAGGATGATAGTCTCCAGTGGATAGAGATCCATTAGCCAGGGTAGTGAGGATAGGAGTCTTCAGTGGATAGAGATCCATTAGCCAGTGCAGTGGAGGTAGTATTTCTTCTAGAATATCACCAACCAAAGCTAAGGAGAAAGGAGTTCTCCTATGGATAGATATCCATGAAATTGATTAGGGGATTGGTGTCTCCTTTGGATAGAGGTCCATAAATATTGTAATAGGGAAAGGATTCCCAAGATATTTATTGAGAAAATTTTAGTGAAATATTTTCTTCGTGGAGTAGCCCACATTGGGTGAACCACATTAAATTGGTGTCTCTATTGTGTGTGGTGATTTGTGCATTGCTTTGATTATTAATATTGATATTGCTATCTATACATTGCATAATATTTATTGGGAAATAAAATTAAAAAGTGGTCTTATATTGTTCACCCCCTTCTCAGTATAATCTTGTGTTCTTCAATTGGTATCAGAGTGGGTTCCTTTGGAATAGTTTAACAACTTGAAGGAAAAGCTTTCAAGAACACAATGGATTCTAAGAGTGGGTCCTTAGATAATTCAACACTAGTATTTGATGGAAGTGATTATATATTTTGGAGTATGAGAATGAAGATTCACCTGATGGCACTTGGCAATGAAATATGGGAAGCAGTTGAAAATGGATACACACCACCAACTACTCCACCTACAGATAAATATGGTAAGCTTCTACATCATTACAATTCAAAATCAATGAATGCAATTTTGAGAGGTTTGCATAGAATAGAGTTCATAAAGGTTATGCATTGCAAATCAACAAAAGCAATTTGGGATAAGTTACAAAGCATATATGAAGGAGATAAAAGTGTTAAAAAGGCAAAGATACGAAATCTCAAAGGAAAATTTGAAGATTTAAAAATGAAGGATGAGGAAAACATTAGTACTTATCTACTTAGGGTAGATGAGGTTGTTAACGCCATGCAAGGACTTGGACTTGAGATTGAAGAATCTGATGTTTGTGATAAGATCTTAAGATCTCTTCCAAAAAGGTTTAGTGAAAAGATATTTGCTATAGAGGAATCAAAAAATGGTGATATTTTTACAAGAGATATGTTATTTGGTATTCTTACAACTTTTGAGTTAAGAACAAAAGAGAAACCTAATCTCTAGAAGGAAGTAGCCTTCAAAGATACTAAGAAGATAAAGGGCAAGAAGTCAAATTCAAGCAATGAGTCATCCAATGATGAAGAAGTAAATTATGGCAGAAGGAATAAGGATTCAAGAAGATTTAAATATGCAAAATATGTTAGATGTTTCAATTGTGGAAAGTATGGTCACTATGCAACTAATTTTCAAGAAGCCAGAAATAGCAATGATGAAGAAAAATAGGATCATAAGAACAAGGAATCATAAAAATACAGGTACCAAAAGAAAGGTAAGGATGGACAAGGTAAACAAGGAAAGAAGTTATTTCAAAGAAAAAAGAGGAGCTACTATGCAGATAAGGCAAGTAAGTACTCAAGTGATAGTGATAATAGTTTCTCAGATAATGATAAAGATGAAGTCCTATTTCTGATAGAAGAAAAAGAATTTAAGAAAATATCCAATAATTCTCAAGTGTTTTAGATGTGGTAATTTTGGACATCTTGAAGATAGTTGTACAAAGAATGGTTTCAATTTTAGTGATGATGAATATGAGGATACACTTGAAGGACCAAAAGAGAATATTCTAATGGCACTAGAAGAAGAAGGAGGTGATCCTATAGAAGACAAGTCATAAAAGAATGAATATGTTCTCAAAGACAAACAAATAGAGGAAGAATCAAAAAAAGGAGAAATTGATCTTGAGGGAGAGCTTATTTATGCTCTTAAAACTTTAAATAAGGTAAGAAAGCAAAACTCCCAACTTGAGCTTCAGTTTCAAGAATGTGATGAAGAGAGGAAATATTATAGAGGATCTAAACAAGTCAATGGCTAAGACAAAGAAGTTCAAGGATAAGTTAGAAGCAAAGGTCTTAGAATGTGAAAAGTTAGAACAAGAAGTAGCCCTACTAAGGGAAGAAGTATAGAAGTCTAAGGATAAGCTACACAAGTTTGGAAGAAGTTCAAAGAATTTGGATAAGATTATCAAGTCACAAAAGCCTACATCGAGCAAAATAGGTCTTGGTTTTGAACAGACTCAAAATAAACAAGAAGATGAGTCAACCTCAATTTTTGAAGAAGAAGATAGTGTAAGAGAAAGTGATATTTCTGAAGATGAGTTGGACAATAGAAATTTCAACAAGAAAAGAAACAATGCACAAAATAGGAACAGATGGAACATAAACTAGCATAGGATAAAAGATACTAAGAGACCAATGAGGTCAAGGAAATGAAACTTCAATGGATGATGTTTCTCATGTCATAGATTTGGGCACAAGGCTTCACAATGCAAGACACATGAAATACAGGAATATGGGAACTTTAGAAGTAGGCAACATTATCATGGGTATTGCTACTCATGTAATTAGTTGGTCACAAGGCAATGAATTGCAGGGTCCATGACAAGAATAGATATGGCTTCACCAGGAGAAATCCTAAGACATTTGCACCTCCAAATAATAATAACATTAAGTGTTATAAGTGCAATAATGATAGATATACAACAAAGTGGTGTAGAGAAGACATTCCAGAACCAAGCATAAACAGGAACAAGAATATGGACATGAAAAAAAATAGGAACATGGACATGAATAGGAATAGTCAGAGAAATCAGAAGAATCATATGAGAAGAAAAGAGGACAAAGGTAAAGATCAGTGTATGTTTGGAGTAGAAATATTCCCACCCTAAAATTATCCACCTCAAGAAGAGGTGGGGGAGGGGCTAAGCTAAGAAACTCATTCTTAGCCCCGAGACCCAAAGGTGACCCTTTTCCATTGATATCAAAGGGGGAGAGATTTGAGTAAGGGGGAGATATTTGGTTTAAGGAGAGATCATTGAGTCAGGGGGAGTAGAATAGGAAAAATATTAAGTTTTAGTAGGATTTTGGGTTGCCATCAATGACAAAGGGGGATATTGTTGGACATTTTGAGTATATTAGTTGTCATTGATGTCAAGAGTGAGTGGTCATTGATTTCAAGCTTTCAACACCAATGAGTGGTAGTTTCAATGGGCAACATCAGTTTCAGGTTCTCTAATTAGTACAAAATGAGAGTCAATTTTTCTTTGATCAAAATTCGGTTCCAGGAGGTCAATATGAGGTCCAAGGTGAAAAGAAGAAGCCCAAGAAAATAATATTATAATATTTATTTATAATATTATACAAGGAAGTTTAAATTAATTATAAATTAATTAATATAATTTTATTATAAATTAATTTATTAATTAATTTACTTAACTTATAAGTTATTTAAATTAATTATTAATTAATTTTTATATTAATTATATATTAATTTATGTTAATTTTAAATAACCCTAAGGTGGGTTATTAAGTCAAAGTTTGGTGTTTGGGTCATGGGATGGTTTTAGGTTCTTCCCTGGGACTTTCCTTGGGTTTTTTGGGTTATTCAGGTTTTTTTCTTGAATTTCCCAGTTTTCCCAGGTTGTTTTAGGTGTCTTCTTGATGTTTGCCCTTGAAGGATCTTCAGTTGTGGATTGATGGGTCTGTGGAAATGTGGCTTCATGAGTAGTTTTGCATAGCATCCTTTTGGTTTGTGGAGGACCATGCACTTTCTACTATGACTTTGCTCTTTGGGATCGATGTTGTGGGTCCAATGAGATTTTAGTTTCTTTCATGGCATGCTTTGAAGGGCCTCTGGTTTTCTTGATATTGTATCCCTATAGGACTTACTCGTTTGTTTCCCTGAAGCTATTCATTGGTAGTGCTGAAATTTATCTAGGATTTATGGCTGCTTCCTTTCTATCTGGGCTCTATCATCTGCAGTTGGGCTTTCTTGTGACTCCTTCCTCTTGGGTTCCTGTATAAATTTCCTTTCTATTTCCTATAGTGTGTTGTTCTACTACTGCTGCTTCCTCTACTAGGCTGGCATTTTTGAAGGCTTCTTTTTTTACTGCATGAGGACTCTGTGGCTTGTGGAGCTCCTCTAAATGCTGAACAACTTTTCAAGCTAATGTTCCATTGCATGATGATTTCATGGCCTATCAAAATCCTCAAATTGTTGTTCCACCTTTTAGGATCACAAGGGATTCGGTTTTTTATCAGTTTGTGTGATCTTATGCCATCCTTGATTGTTTCTCATCCTTTTTTAGGCAGGATTTACTATTTTCTTTGTTCTTTTGCTCCACCCGTTAGTGCAAGGTGGTTTTTCTGCTTCAGAATTATTTTCCCCTACGTGGGAAGTTGTTTTTCAATCAGTTTATGGTTTTCCATGGGTAGTTTCTAGTTTTTATCACCCTTGGGATGCTTTAAATTTTAAAATTAGCACATGTTTCATTTTTTCGCTTGTGGGAAGTTTCAAAATATTTTTTGGCGGGTTGGGTGGTTTGGTGCATTTCTCTTTCTCCCACCCTTGGGATGTTTTAAAATTCAAGTTAGGCACCTGAAGTTTTAAAATTATTTTTAGGCAACCTTTTCTATCCTTTTCTGTCACCTTCTCCTCTCCTTCCTGGTGGGCTTTTCAAACTTTTCCTCACATGATTTTCCTCAGTGCTTTTCCTGGTTGCTTTCCTGATTTTGTTCCTTAGTGCTTTCCTCAGTGATTTTTTGAATCTATTCCTCAGCAAATTCCTCAGTGATTTCCTGATTGTGTTTCTTTTGGCTATATTTTTGTCCATACTTGGATGTTTTCTCTTGAATTTTTATGTAATCAGGTTTTGGGATCCTTGACAAAAATCCACTTTTAATTTAACTTACCAAAAAAAATTAAGTCAAAATTTGAATTTCGAATTCGACCATCAAGCACCGACATTGGAGCAAATTAATAAATGTGTATATAAAGGGGACTCCTCCACATTAGCAAAGATAATTAATGCAATTTGGTTTAATCTCCAAGCAAATTGTGAATTGTACGAATTGTTCAGTGAGACAGAGAAGGGTTTCATTGGTGTTTAAAGGACCAAGTGGTAGGCGAGGATTTATTACTCACCATAGGAGGCACCTTGGTCACCAAGCACAAGTAGCGTAGTTGGAAAATTTAGCGAAGTCAAGGATGGCAACGCATGGCGGAGGTTCGAATCCATGGCAAAGTGTTTTGTTTTGAAGGCATCGACAACGATCGAAGGCACCAAGAGGAAGGAAGTTTCCCTTCCTTCTCGTGGACACCTATAGCCCACGTAGTGGGCACCAAAGTGCTAAGGCACTTGGAACTTGGGGAAACAATGGTTCGAATCACGCCAAAAATATTTTTGGGTAAAATACAAAGGTATGCATTATTTGGGCATCAAAATTTTTGGAAAGACTATAATTAAGCCATTTGAAGAACACAAGCTTATACTGAGAGGGGGGGGGTGAACAGTATAAGACCACTTTTTACTTTTGCTTTAAATCAACTTTCAAATCAGTATTATGCAGAGAATAGATAGCAGTATCAAGAGCAACAATTAAAGCAATGCACAACACATCATCAACAAAGAGACACAGCAATTTACGTGGTTCACCCAATGCGGGCTACTCCACGGATAAAATTTCTCACTAAATTTTATCACCTCAAATTTTGGGAAACCTTTCCCGATTACAAAGTTTATGGGCACCAACCCAAAGGAGATACCTTCCCCTAGCTCTGCTCTTTAATGGTGATCTTCTAGAAGACCTCTACCTCCTCTGCCCTTAGCAAGTGGAACACTATCCACAGAAGACACCTGTCTTCCCTGCTCTGGCTGGAGATCTCTGTCCTCAACTCTATCACCTCAAAGCTGGTCCTCGAATTTGCACTAAACATAGTCCTTCGGTCTAGCACAAATGTCCTCTTCTGCCTCAATCTCTGTCCTCAATCTGGTCCTCAAAACTGGTTCATAAAAATGGTTCACAAGCTTTCAACACAGCTTGCTTGATCTTTGCCCAAGTCTTCACTAAGACTTGCCTTAGATCTGCTTTGCAAGTTCTTAGAAGAACCTACCCAAACTTCTCCACAAGCTTCAACAACAGCTTGCTCAATGCTGTCCAACTGTTCTCTCTGTTCTGTCACAGCTGCACTTGGTCGAAACCAACTTTCGCACAGTTCTACGCAGTCACAGCAGTACACAACACTTCGGCTATCGAACTCCTCACTTTTGCATGCTATCTCCGAATGTCGCAACACCAACAGCTTTTGCTCCTTTGCGCATCCACCGCAGTATAGTCTTCGCACACTCTGTGCAACCACAGTAGCACAAACTTTGCACACTCTGCTTCTCGATGATCGAACTTCTCCCCTGCACTTTATTTGCACAGATCGCACTTCGAACGCACACTTCGATCGATGCCAAAACTATTCAAACAGCCCTCCTTTTATACTCACAATCTCAAGATTGAAATCTTGGTCTTAGTCGGCTGTTTTACCCTTCAACCACGTCGGCTTCAAAACCCTGCGTTGCGTCGGCCCAGATTTAACTCTGTCGGCTTCACTGCCTCCCTGTAGCTTTTGGCGCGAAACTTCAACATGTCGCGATATCGCGACATCTTTGCCTGCCGTACACCTTCTATTGCTTGTTGTCATGAAATCGTGACACCTTGGCCTTTGTCGACTTCCTTTGTGCTTCTGTCACGAAATCGTGACACCTTTGCCTCTTGTTGACGTCATCTTCACTTCTGTCATGAAATCGTGACACTTTAGTCTTCATGGCCTTCCTCTCAGCTTCTATCATGAAATCGTGACACTTATGAATTTTGCTGACGTCATCTTCACTCTGTCACGAAATCATGACGCTTTCATCTTCATGGCCTTCCTCTCAACTTTTGTCATGAAATCGTGACACATCGGCTTTTGCTGACGTCATCTGCAACTATGTCACAAAATCGTGACACTTTCTGCAACTGCAAGCTGCCAACTCAACCTGTCACGAAATCGTGACACTTTCTGCAACTGCAAGCTGCCAACTCAACCTGTCATGAAATCGTGACACTTTTTGCATCCGTACAACTTCTTTGTAGCCTGTCACGAAATCATGATGCTTCTAGATTTCGAACGCTTTCTCCACTGCCTATCGTGAAATCGTGACACTTCTGGCTTCCGTACGCTTTCTCCACTACCTGTCACGAAATCATGACGCTTCTCCTTTTAGGCTCTTCTCTTTGCTGCAAGTCACGAAATCGTGATAGTTCTCACTTCGAGCTTTTTAGCATGTCACGAAATCATGACAGTCCTCAACTGGAACTTTGCATCATGTCACGAAATCGTGACACTGAATCACTTTCTCTCTCTTCAATCTTGTCGCGAAATCGTGACAGTTCACACTGCAGACTTTCTCTTCTGCAACATGTCACGAAATCATGACACTTTTCTTTTCAGACTCTCTCTCCTGCAACATGTCACGAAATCGTGACACTTGCTCGTCCGAACAACTTTCCTGGCAATGTGTCGCGAAATCGTGACACTTTTCTTTCTCTGCCTTCCTGCGCTTTTCGAGTCGCGAAAATGCGACATGTCGCGAAATCGCGACAGTTTTGCCTGCTTCGTCTCTGCCTTCCAGCATGTCACGAAATCGCGATAGTTTTGCCAAAATTTCTCTCTCCTCTTTGCCAGTGCTTTCTCTCTCCTAAAACATGTCGCGAAATCGTGACAGTTTTTCTAGCCGCCTGCATACTTTTTCTTACTTGTCTTTTTCTTGATCTTTTTGCAACTGGGCTACCCTGATCTTCTTGGCAACTCACTGTCCATGCTGAACCCTTCATCAAGACACATTCTTTGACATCAAACCAGATTGCTTCAAGAACTCTTTGACATCAATGACAACATCTACACTTAGAGCAAAAGCAATGTACCCAAGGTACCCAAAATTGCCAACAATCTCCCCCTTTGTCATTGATGGCAAACCTTAACTAAAAACACATCTTCAAGAGCCAAAAGCGAAGACAACGATCCAACAACTGAGAATCTGCCTTTGAAGTTTTTGCTCCCCATGACTTGAAGCTCTCTTCTTCACTATGAAGCTCTCCCCCTTACTCATATCTCTCCCCCTTACTCAAATCTCTCCCCCTTTGTCATCAATGGCAAAGGGTCACCTTTGGGGCTTGGGACTAAGAATGAGCCTCTTAGCTTAGTCCCTCCCCCACCTCCTGATGAGGTGATTTAAAATAGGGTTGGGAGTGAAACTCCCATTAGACACTCATCATCATCAGTGTCTACAATTTCTTTGTCGTGCCTTCTCTTGAATTCTTTGTCTGTATTTCTGTTTTTGTCACTGTTCTGATCCTCGGACCTGTTCATACTATTGTTCTGTTTCTTTTATCATTCCTGTTCTTATCCATACCTTGATCCTTAGACCTGTTCATATCACTTTTTTGTTCTTGTACCTTGGAAGATCAGCTCTACATTGTCTAGCTGTGTGGCCTGCATTGTTGCACTTATAACAGGTAACAAAGTTATTTCTGTTCGGCATACCTCTTCTTTGAATCCGTCTATTATGAGTAACCGTGTTCCTGTTATTAGTCTTGCAGAACATTGCCTTATGCCCAAACTGATTACAAGAGTAGCAATATCCTTGAAAGAAATTAAAACTTCTGAAATTGTTGTTTACCCTCTTCATTTGATCTATGCACTGTGAAGCCGTGTGACCAAACCTGTGACATGCAAAACATCTGTCATGAAATATTCTTCTGTTTGACTTCTTGGGTCCCGAAAACTTCTTCTTCGCATTCAAAATTTTGTTCTCTATTTCTGCGCATTTATCACTCACGGATTCTTGATCTGAAGTACTTTCTACATCAGAACTCTCTTCCTTTTGAAATCTCTTGCTAGATTCCCCAACCTGTTTCTTGTGCGGCTCAACAAAACCGAGACCTATTTTATCTGTTGGTTTTCTTTGTCCTTTGATGAGAAATTTAACCTTCTTGGAGCTATCCTGAAATCTGTAGAGCTTATCCTTGTACTCTTTATTTTCTTCTTTCAAAGAAGCCATTTTCTGCTCTAACTCATTATACTCAAGAATCTTAGACTCTAACTCATCCTTGAGTTCCTGTGTTTTAGCTATAGAGAAGTCAAGACTTTCTATAAGATCATCTCTCTCCATACAACATTCATCTAACTTAATCTTGAGTCTATCATTCTTCTTTCTTTCCTTTTTCAAAACACTAAGAGCATTATTGAGTTCACATTCAAGATCCTCTATTTGATTGCACTTTGAATTATCAAGGCCTTTTTCAGATTTCTTATCACTAGAGGTGCTACCCTTTTCAAAAACCATACATGCATCTTCCTTATCATTTTCTGAAGCATCCTCATACATACTAGCAACCAATTCATTATTTGTGCAATCATCCTCAAGGTGCCCAAAATTTCCACATCTAAAACATTTCATGACAGTGAATTTATGTTTCGGTTCTTCCTCCTTTTCTGAAATGAACAACATCTCATTTTCATTATCACTGGAAGAGCTTTCACTATCACTGCTAGAACACTTACTTGCTTTGTCCAGATAGAAGCTCTTCTTGTTCTTGTGTGAATACCTCTTTCCTTGATTGTTGTGCTCATCTTTGTTCTTTCTGTAATACCTGTGCTTTTCAGAATCCTTGCTCTTAACATCCTGTATATCTTCATCACTTTCATTCTTGGAAACGATACAGTTAGTAGCATAATGACCAAATTTTCCATAGTTGAAACATCTTATATTTTTCTTGCTTTTGTGCTTTCTAGAGAACTTGCCTTTCTTGTTGTAATATGCCTCTTCCTCACTAGAAGACTCATCACTCTCTTGAATCTGTTTGCCTTTTGATTTCTTGGTAGCTTTGAAAGCTGCCTCTTTCTTTACATCAACTTTCACTTGAGTTCTCAGCTCAAATGCTGCAAGAATACTATGGAGCTCATCCTTTTTCAACTTATCTAAATCTTTAGCTTCCTCAATAGCAGAAATATTTTCACTAAATCTATTAGGAAGAGATCTTAAAATCTTATCACACACATCATTTTCAGCAAGTTCAAGACCTAAGTCTTTCATAGAATTAACAACTTCATCCATACGGAGCATGTAGTCACTAATATTTTCATCATCATTCATCTTGAGCTGTTCAAACATACCTTTGAAGTGTCTCAACTTGGCCTTTCGGACATTTGCATCACCTGTATGAACAACCTGCAATTGTTTCCACATTTCACTAGTTGTCTTGCAGTGAATAACTTTGGTAAGATCAGCCTTCCGTAAACCCTTCAGGATTGCATTCATGGCTTTTGAGTTGTTGTGATGTAGGAGCCTGTCTTCTTTAGTATAAGGACCATTTGCAGGAATGGTGTACCCATCTTCAATAACTTCCCATACCTCATTACCAAGTGCCATTAGATAGACTTTCATTCTTGCACTCCATAGACCGAAATCTGATCCATCAAGAATAGGTGCTGCATTGCCACTTGAATAATCCATTGTGTTCTTTGCAAGCTTTTCCTTCAAGTTGTTAAACTTTTTGAAGGTACTAGCTCTGATACCAATTGAAGAACACAAGCTTATATTGAGAGGGGGGGTGAACAGTATAAGACCACTTTTTACTTTTTCTTTAAATCAACTTTCAAATCAGTATTATGCAGAGAATAGATAGCAGTATCAAGAGCAGCAATTAAAGCAATGCACAACACATCATCCACAAAGAGACACAACAATTTACGTGGTTCACCCAATGTGGGCTACTCCACGGATAAAATTTCTCACTAAATTTTATCACCTCAAATTTTGGGAAACCTTTCCCGATTACAAAGTTTATGGGCACCAACCCAAAGGAGATACCTTCCCCTAGCTCTGCTTTTTAATGGTGATCCTCTAGAAGACCTCTACCTCCTCTGCCCTTAGCAAGTGGAACACTATCCATAGAAGACACCTGTCTTCCCTGCTCTGGCTGGAGATCTCTGTCCTCAACTCTATCACCTCAAAGCTGGTCCTCAAATTTGCACTAAACGCAGTCCTTCGGTCTAGCACAAATGTCCTCTTCTGCCTCAATCTCTGTCCTCAATCTGGTCCTCAAAACTGGTTCATAAAAATGGTTCACAAGCTTTCAACACAGCTTGCTTGATCTTTGCCCAAGTCTTCACTAAGACTTGCCTTAGATCTGCTTTGCAAGTTCTTAGAAGAACCTACCCAAACTTCTCCACAAGCTTCAACAACAGCTTGCTCAAAGCTATCCAACTGTTCTCTCTGTTCTATCATAGCTACACTTGGTCGAAACCAACTTTTGCATAGTTCTGCATAGTCACAGCAGTACACAACACTTCGGCTATCGAACTCCTCACTTATGCACTTTGTCTCAAAATGTCGCAACACCAACAACTTCTGCTCCTTTGCACATCCACCACAATACAATCTTCACACTCTGTGCAACCACATAAGCATAGACTTTGCACACTCTACTTCTCGACGATCGAACTTCTCCCCCGCACTTTATTTGTGTAGATCGCACTTCGAACGCACACTTCGATCGATGCACAAAACATTCAAACAACCCTCCTTTTATACTCACAATCTCAAGATTAGAACCTTGATCTTAGTCGACTGTTTTACCCTTCAACCACGTCGGCTGCAAAACCCTATGCTATGTCGGCCCAGATTTAACTCTATCGGCTTCACTGCCTCCCTGTAGCTTCTAGCGTGAAACTTCAACATGTCACGATATCGCGACATCTTTGCCTGTCGTACACCTTCTATGCTTGCTGTCGCGAAATCGTGACACCTTGGCCTTTGTCGACTTCCTTTGTGCTTATGTCATGAAATCGTGACACCTTTGCCTCTTGCTGACGTCATCTTCACTTCTATCATGAAATCGTGACACTTTAGTCTTCATGGCCTTCCTCTCAACTTCTGTCATGAAATCGTGACACTTATGAATTTTGTTGACGTCATCTTCACTCTATCATGAAATCGTGACGCTTTCATCTTCATGGCCTTCCTCTCAGCTTTTGTCATGAAATCATGACACATCAGCTTCTACTGATGTCATCTACAACTCTGTCATGAAATCGTGACACTTTCTGCAACTACAAGCTGCCAACTCAACCTGTCGCAAAATCGTGACACTTTCTGCAACTGCAAGCTGCCAACTCAACCTGTCATGAAATCGTGACACTTTCTGCATCCGTACAACTTCTTTGTAGCCTGTCATGAAATCGTGATGCTTCTGGCTTTCAAACGCTTTCTCCATTGCCTGTCACGAAATCGTGACACTTCTGGCTTCCGTACGCTTTCTCCATTGCCTGTCACGAAATCACGACGCTTCTCCTTTCAGGCTCTTCTCTTTGCTGCAAGTCACGAAATCATGACAGTTCTCACTTCGAGCTTTTTAGCATGTCACGAAATTGTGACAGTCCTCACTTGGAACTTTGCATCATGTCACGAAATCGTGACAGTTCCTGAATCACTTTCTCTCTCTTCAATCTTGTCGCGAAATCGTGACAGTTCACACTGCAGACTTTCTCTTCTGCAACATGTCGTGAAATCGTGACACTTTTCTTTTTGGACTCTCTCTCCTGCAACATGTCACGAAATCGTGACACTTGCTCGTTTGAACAACTTTCCTGGCAATGTGTCACGAAATCGTGACACTTTTCTTTCTCTGCCTTCCTGCGCTTTTCGAGTCGCAAAAATGCGACATGTCACGAAATCGCGACAGTTTTGCCTGCTTCGTCTCTGCCTTCCAGCATGTCACGAAATCATGATAGTTTTGCCAGAACTTTCTCTCTCCTCAAACATGTCACGAAATCATGACAGTTTTGCCAGTGCTTTCTCTCTCCTAAAACATGTCGCGAAATCGCGACAATTTTTCCAGCTGCCTGCATACTTTTTCTTACTTATCTTTTTCTTGATCTTTTTGCAACTGGGCTACCTCGATCTTCTTGGAAACTCACTTGTCCATGCTGAACCCTTCATCAAGACACATTCTTTGACATCAAACCAGATTGCTTCAAGAACTCTTTGACATCAATGACAACATCTACACTTAGAGCAAAAGCAATGTACCCAAGGTACCCAAAATTGCCAACACCATTAAAATTAATTTTTGCATAATTTATTTGGTTTGTAAGGTTTTAAGGGGAGTTATAAGGTTTATGCAAAATAATTTTTGGTGATATTTGCTTTAGTGTTTGAAAAGGGTAATAAGGTGTTTAAGGAAGGTTGTTTGAGTTTTTGTGGTGTTGGATATTATTTTAAGTTGGGGATTATAAGTTGTATCTAAATAATTATTTTTCATGTATGATTTGATGGATGTTAATTTCAAGAAGGAGAAATAAGGTGTAGTTGAGTTTTGATTATTTTGTGACTAAGGAATATTTTAATAAATTGTTAGAGTGATATTTTGTCATCTAACCATTGAAATTGAAAAGGAGGAAATTGTGATTGAGACAGGTTTTCTAAGGGGCACTTCTACATCAAACAAAAGGTATGGGCACATATTCCTAGTGAATGATTGTTGAATGTTGTGAATGCTAAGTTGGAGTGAAAAGAGTTTTTATGGAATAAAGAGTTGTTGATAAAACCTTATTTGATTAGCATTGTTGTTTAAGTGATTAGTTGAGTGAGGAACTTGAACTAGAGTTTGTGCAAAGATCATGAGCATCATTGTTATGTAAAGTTGTCAAAGATCATGAGTATAATTATTATGTAAAATTGGTTGATAAGAATTATTGGAAATATTTGAGTGAATGTTCATAAGTTTGGACTAGGGTTTTTGTGTAAGGATTATTTCATTAAGTGATTGGTTGAGTAGATTTGGTTGAGCCCATTCAAGTGGATGTATTGAAGTGATAATTCAAGTTATGTAACAAATTGTTCTATATTATGAATTGATTTGATAAAGAGGTTGAGTTTTTATGAATGTGAAACATATTGAGTCTCTAACAATTCTCTATATGTTTCTATGATAAAAGTGAAGAAAACAAGCTTATACTGAGGGGGGGTGAACAATATAAGACGACATTTTACTTTTATTTTCAATTCAATATTATGCAGTGTATAGATAGCAGTATCAATAGAAGTAATCAAAGCAATACACAAAACACCATATGCAATAGAGACACATATTTTAACGTGGTTCACCAAATTTGGTCTATCTCCACAAAGAAAATATTTCTTATAAATATTTCTCAAATAATCTCTTTGGGAATCCTTCCCAATTACAATATTTATGGATATCTCTCCAAAGGAGATGTTGATCCCATAATCTCAAGTTCGTGGATATCTTCCACAAAAGAACTCTTTCCCCTTCTGCTATGTCTAGTGATCTTCTAGAAGGCTCTATCTCCCTACTACACTGATTGGTGGATCTATCTCCACTTGAAGACTCCTCACTTAGAAGATATGTCTTCAATTGTCCTAGCTACTGGATCTCTATCCACTGAGACTTTCTCCTTTATACTCTATCACATCCAAAGCTTTGTCAATAGGCTCACTCATAACCTTCTCAAATATTCTCAATAGGTTCACTCATAACCTACTCAAATATGCTCAACAAGTCCACTTAGAACCTGCTCAAATCTACTCAATAGGTTCACTTAGAACCTGCTCAAATTTGCTCAATAGGTCCACTCAGAACCTATCCAAATCTTCTCAATAGGTCCACATAGAACCTATCCAAATCTTCTCAATAAGTCCTCTCTAGGACTTGCTCAAATCTGCATTACAAGCTTCCACAAAAGCTTACACAAAATCAGTCCACAAGCCTTCTCAAAGACTTACCTCAAATTTGCTTAACAAGTCCACACAGAACTTGTTTAATCACATAGAATCATAAAGAGAATTGTTAGAGACTCAATATGTTCTATACTCAATGCTTAATCAATATTTCAACTCAATCTCATATAATCATAAATACAATTGTTAGAGACTTAATATGTTCTATACTCAAATCCCAATATCAACTCAAATCAATCTCATATAAGCATAAAGAGAATTGTTAGAGACTCAATATGTTATATTCTCAAATCTCAATCTCAACTCAAATCAATCTCATAGAAGCATAAAGAGAATTTTTAGAGACTCAATATGTTCTATACTCAAATCCCAATCTCAACTCAAATCAATCTCATAGAAGCATAAAGAGAATTGTTAGAGACTCAATATGTTCTATTCTCAAATCTCAATCTCATCTCAAATCATAATATAGAATAGTTTGTTTCATATAACTTGAACAACCACTTCACACAATCACTTGACTAGGATCAATCAACTCTACTCAACCAATCACCTCAAGGATCAATCCTTTCTCACAAACCCTAGTCCAAGCATGTATCAACCAACTCAAAATGTTTTCAACAATGCTCAAAAACAAATCTTACATAACAATGATACTCATGTTCTTTTCTAACCCAAGTTAAAGTTCTTTGTACAACCAATGGGCTTCAAAAACAACGCTTATAAACAAGGTTTAATCACATATCTCAATTTAGAAAACCTTGAAGCATTAACCCAACAACTCTCAAAAAGGTTAACCACAATCAATCATTTTCTCTCCAAAGATATTTTTAGAAATCAATCACCCACATAAGTCAATGAAGAATATTACCCATGCCTTTTTTATGCCTTATGAATTGTCCACTAAATATACCACACTCAACATATTTTGGAACTCCTTGACAAAACCAGACATATCTTCTTGCACACACTTTATTTCTCCATCAAATAAATCTAAACAAGTAGATCTCAAAAATAGCTTTCCAATGATATATAATATGATATACTTCCACAAAGAAAATCAGTATAAATTTTTATCTTTCCTAGGGCATACCATAACCTTATTTCTCCTTAGGCAACCTTGGAAAAAAATTAAATTTACTTGCCTTGCCCTCGACGGGATTCGATCCCCAAACTTTTTTCTTCCTAATGCCTTAGCCACAACCAAGCTGCCATTGGACCATGCACCGTGACGTGTCTAAAAGGGCACGTCCACCATGCAATATCTTCGAATAGCGAACCTCCAAAAAATAACAAGCACGTAGAGTGCTTCTTCCTTGCAATCCAAAAAATAGACCTCACGCGAATCGAACTTAGAACCTCCTCCTTATCACCAAGCCAACATACCACTAGGCCATGTTGGCCTTTGCACTTAGGGCTTTCGAATCTTCATAGCTTTAACCTTCACGAAAATCATAAGGCTTTCAAAACAAAATTCTCTTTCCCATGCACTTCGAAAACAATAGCAAGGGATACTTGGTAAATGAATTTATTTTGGCATTTATATAATGCCTTTTACCTTCCTTAGCATCACGTCGATGATTCGAATGAATTCTATGAATTTTAAATTTAAATATTATAAATTAAAATCAACCTTAGAACTTTATCTTAAAGAGCCAACCTTAGGTTTAATAAAACCTTAGAACCTTTAATGCCCAACCTTGGGATTATTTATAAAATTTAAATTCCTTGTGAATTTAAATGATTTATAAATAATTATTAAACCTCCTTTTTAACTTTTGCAATAACCCATCTTGGGTTTTTATAAACCAATCATTTAACCTCTGCTCCCAATAATATTAAAATATTATGGAGCCTTTTTCCTTTCACTTTTGCACTGATGAAGCTTTATCCTGGATGACTTGGGCGACTTTATTTCTTATCAAATTCCTTGAGATGAGTGATAACTCTATCATGTGACATCAATGACAACTCTGACTTAGAGGACTCAAAATGTCCAACAATATCCCCCTTTGTCGTTGATGGCAACCCTTATCCTTTTACTGAAACATGACCTTCTTTTATGTTCCCCCTGGGACTTTGCTCCCCTTGGCTCTATGCTCTCTCAAATATCAAATCTCTCCACATAACAAATCTCTCCCCAATACCAAAATCTATCCCCCTTTGACATCATGGCAAAGGCTCGCCTTTGGGGCTCAGGGCTAAGAATAAGCCTCTTAGCTTAGCCCCTCCCCCACCTCCACATGAGGTGGTTAATCCTGGGGTGGGAGTATTTCTACTCCTCGAAAGCACTACTCTTTGTCTTTATATTTTTCTCTTCTTTTCTAAGTTTTTTGAATCCTCTCATTGTTTCTTTCCAAGTCATCATCCCTATTCCTATCATCACTTATGTTCCTATTTTTTTTCTTGTTTTCATCCATTTTTTTTTCCTATTCCTATTCATGTTCTTGTTCTCATCCATGTTCCTATTTCTATTCATTATCCTGTTCTCATCCATGTTCCTATTGTTGTTCTCTTCTATGTTATTGTTCTTGTTCCTATTCTTGTTCATGCCAATGTTCATGTTCCTATTCGTGTTCATGCTTTATTCTAGAATATTTTCTCTGCACCATATTTCTATGTGACCATCATTATTGCACTTATAACACTGAATGTTATTATTCCTTGGATGGGCAATTATCTTCGAATTTCTCCTAGTGAAGCCATATCCTCTCTTGTCATGAACCCTGCAATTTATTGCCTTGTGATAAAACTCATTACATGAGTAACAATATCCTTGGAAAATTTTTCCTTTCCCATATACCTGTCTTTCATGTATCCTACACTGTAAAGCCATATGCCCAAACCTGTGACATGAAAAACATCTTCCCTTGAATAAACCTTGCCTAGAACCCATTGGTCTTCTAGTTCCTCTTGACCTATTCTGATTATTGTTCCTTCTGAATATTCTTTGTTCATTGTTCCTGTTCCTACTTGAATCACTACAATCTGACTCATCCTTAGGAGTTTCACTTTCACTTCCGCTCTCATTTGAGAAAACCTCTTCTAAAGTATCCTCTTCTTCTGAAGTGTCTTCGGAACTGGTAGTTAACTTGTCTTCTTGAACCTGTTTGGAACCAAGACCTGTCTTGTTTGTTGCTCTTCTTTGTATCTTGACTATTTTATCCACACTCTTTGCACTGTTTACATACTTGTATAGCTTATTATTGGAATTATCTAAATATTCTTTTAATAGGGCCACTTCTTGTGTTGGATTTTCATATTCCAAGATCTTTGCTTCTAACTTATCTTTAAAATTGCTTGCCTTAGCCTTTGACTTTTCTAGATCCTCTATGAGCAATAATATTTCTTCATCATATTATTGAAACTATCTTTCAAGCTTAGAGTGTTCCTTTCTTACCTTATTTACTATTTCAAGTGCATAGATAAGTTCTCCCTTGAGATCATATCCATTCTCTACTGAATAATCCTCTATTTGTTTACCTTTGTCCATATCATTACTTCCTTTTGGCTTGTCTTCTATAGAATCACTCACTTCTTCTTCTAATGCCATTAGAAGATTTTCATCTGGTCTATCAAGTGCATCTTCAAAATCATCATCACTAAAACTATAACCATCCCTTGTGCAATCATCTTCAAGATGTCCAAATATACCATATCTAAAACACTTGAGAATAACTGGAGTCTTTTTCTTAACTAGATATTTTTCTTCAACCATAAATAATACTTCATCTCTATCATTGTCTGAAAAACTAGTATAACTATCAAATGAGTACTTACTTGCATTATCCGCAAGTAGCTTCTCTTTTGTATTTGGAAGAACTTCTTACCTTGTCTATTTTTTCCATCCTTGCTCTTCTTCTAGTACCTATGTCTTTCTGATTCCTTGTAACTGTGATCCTATTTTTCTTCTTCATTGTTGCTCTTGGGCTCTTTGCACTATTTTGCATAATGTCCAAACTTTCCACAATTGAAGCACTTAATAGATCTCATATCTATGGGTCTTATGGAACCTTTATCTCTTCTGCCATAGTTAGCTTCTTCATCACTGGAAGATTCACTGCTTGATTCTAACTTCTTACCATTTTTCTTTTTGTCCACTTTGAATGCAGCTTCTTTTGGAGGAATAGGATCTTTTGTTCTTATCTCAAATGTAGTAAGCATTCCAAGCAAAGAATTCCTTATCAAATAATCACTATAAATTAATATCTCTATAGCAGAAACCTTTTCACTATACCTTTTTAGAAGAGTTCTCAATATCTTATCACAAGCATCTGATTCATCAACCTTCATTCCAAGACATTTCATCTCATGTATGAGTTCATCAACCTTGATGAGATAGTCACGAATATTCTCATCATCCCGTATTATTAGGTTCTCAAATTCTCCTTTGATATTTCTAATCTTAGCCTTCCTAAAATTTTTATATCCTTCATATATGGTATGTAATAGATCCCACATGTCTTTTGTTGTCTTACATTCCATAACCTTCATAGATTATGATCTACGCAACCCTTTTATAATTGCATTCATAGATCTTGAATTTGCATGCATTAGAAGCTTACCTTCCTTATCTGTAGGAGGATTGGCTCCTGAATCATATCCAAATTCCACTACATCCCAAACTTCATTGCCAAGTTCCATCAGGTGAAATATCGTCAACACACACCAATACAAGAAGTCATTTCCATCAAAGACTGGTACTGTATTGTTGAAGAACCCATATTTTTGATCATTTTGATCCATTGTTTTCTTATATTTATTTTCCTTCAAGCTATCAAACTCATCTTAAGGAACCTGCTCTGACACCAATTGAAGAACACAAGCTTATACTGATAGGGGGGTGAACAATGTAAGACCACTTTTTATTTTTCTTTTCAATTCAATATTATGTAGTGTATAGATAGCAGTATCAATAGTAGTAATCAAAGCAATGCATAGAACACCATACACAATAGAGACACAAATTTTAATGTGGTTCATCCAATGTGGGCTACCTCCTTAGAGAAAATATTTCTTCTAAATATTTCTCAAATAATCTCTTTGGTAATCCTTCCCAATTTCAATATTTATAGATCTTTGTTCAAAGGAGATGTTGATCCCCTAATCTCAAGTTTGTGGATCTCTTCCATAGGATAACTCTTTTAACTTCTACTCTGGCTAGTGATCTTCTAGAAGACTTTGTATCTCTGCTACACTGACTGGTGGATCTCTCTCCACTTGAAGACTCCTCACTCAGAAGATTTGTCTTCAATTGTCCTCACTACTAGATATCTATCCACTGAGACTCTGTCCTCTATACTCTATCACCTCTAAAGCTCTATCAATAAGCTCACTTAGAACCTTCTCAAATATTCACAATAGGTTCACTCAGAACCTACTCAAATCTGCTCAACAGGTCCACTTAGAACCTGCTCAAATTTGCTCAATAGGTTCACTCAGAACCTACTCAAATCTGCTCAATAGGTACACTCAAAACCTGTCCAAATATGCTCAACAGGTCCACATAGAACCTATCTAAATATGCTCAATAAGTCCTCTCTAGGACTTGCTCAAATCTGCATTACAATATTCCGCAAAATCTTACACAAAATCAACCCACAAGCCTTCTCAAAGACTTACCTCAAATCTGCTTAACATGTCCACACAGAACTTGTTTAATCACATAGAATCATAAAGAGAATTATTAGAGACTAAATATGTTCTATACTCAATGCTTAATAAATATCTCAACTCAATATCATAGAATCATAAAGATAATTGTTAGAGACTCAATATGTTCTATACTCAAATCCCAATCTCAACTCAAATCAATCTCATAGAAGCATAAAGAGAATTGTTAGAGACTCAATATCTTATATTCTCAAATCTCAATCTCAACTCAAGTCAATCTTATAGAAGCATAAAGAGAATTTTTAGAGACTCAATATGTTCTATACTCAAATCCCAATCTCAACTCAAATCAATCTCATAGAAGCATAAAGAGAATTTTTAGAGACTCAATATGTTCTATTCTCAAATCTCAATCTCAACTCAAATTAGAATATAGAATAGTTTGTTTCATGGAACTTGAACAACCACTTCACACAATCACTTAACTAGGATCAATCAACTCTACTCAACCAATCACCTCAAGGATCAATCCTTTCTCACAAACCCTAGTCCAAGCATGTATCAACCAACTCAAAATATTTCCAACAATGCTCAACAACAAATCTCACATAATAATGATACTCATGTTCTTTTATAACTCAAATTCAAGTTCTTTGTACAACCAATGGGCTTCAAAAACAATGCTTATAAACAAGGGTTAATCACAACTCTTAATTCAGAAAACCTTGAAGCATTAAACCAACAACTCTCAAAAAGGTTAACCACAATCAATCATTTTCTCTCCAAATATATTTTCAGAAATCAATCACCTACATAAGTCAATGAAGAATATTGCCCATGTCTTTTTGATGCCTTATGAGTTGTCCACTAAATATGCCACACTCAACACATTTTGGAACTCCTTGACAAAACCAAAAATATCTTCTTGCACATACCTTATTTCTCCCTAGAAGAAATCTAAACAAGTAGCTCTCAAAATTAGCTTTCCAATGATATATAATATGATATAATTTCACAAAGAAAATCAGTAGAAATATTTATCTTTCCTAGGGCATACCATAACCTTATTTCTCCTTAGGCAACCTTGGCAAAAAATAAAATATTAAACAAAAATTAAATTTACTTGCCTTGCCCTCGACGAGATTCGATCCCCCGATTGTTTTCTTCCCAATGCCTTAGCCACAACCAAGCTACCATTGGGCCATGCGACGTGACATGTCTAAAAGGGCACATCCACCATGCAATATCTTCGAACAACGAACCTCCAAAAAACAACAAGCGCGTAGAGCGCTTCTTCCTTGTAATCCAAAAATAGACCTCACGCGAATCAAACTTAGAACCTCCTCCTTATCACCAAGCCAACATACCACTAGGCTACGTTGGCCTTTGTGCTTAGGGCTTCTGAATATTTACAACTTTAACCTTCTCAAAAATCGTAAGGCTTTCGAAACAATAATCTCTTTCACATGCACTTCAAAAACAATAGCAAGGGATACTTGGTAAATGAATTTGTTTGGCATTTATATAATGCCTTTTGCCTTCCTTAGCATCACGTCGATGCTTCGAATGAATTCGACGTTGGCGTGATTTAATTTATAATAAATTTAAATTTAATTTTAAATTTAAATATTATAAATTAAAATCAACTTTAGAACTTTGTCTTAAAGAGCCAACCTTAGGTTTAATAAAACCTTAGAACCTTGTCTTAATTCCCAACCTTGGTATTATTTATAAAATTTAAATTCCTTGTGAATTTAAATGATTTTTTTTTTTTGTATTTACATGGTGGAATTGATAGCCGCCACGAATCCGGGTAGGCTGTCCAGCTTTTATGGCCGCCACGAGTATTCTGTGCTGTCCGCCCCGAAAGATGCCACACAGATCTTTGCGCAGTCCGCCCCTATAACCACCATGCCACAATCATTTTAAACCTTTTACGCCGCTGAAAGCACCAGGAAAGGGACAAAATTTAAATGATTTATAAATAATTATTAAAACTCCTTTTTAACTTTTACAATACCCATAAGGGGGGCGGAGGTCCAAGGTTCAAATCTCGGGCCTCGCTGGACTGAACGTTTGTCCCTTTCCTGGTGCTTTCAGTGGCGTAAAAGGTTTAAAATGATTGTGGCATGGTGGTTATAGGGGCGGACTGTGTGAAGATCTGTGTGGCAGCTTCTGGGGCAGACATCGTAGAATACTATGGCGGCCATAAAAAGCTGGACAGCCTACCCGGATTCGTGGCAACTACCGATTCCACCATGTAAATTCAAAAAAAAAAAAAAAAAAATTTACAATAACCCGTCTTGGGTTTTTATAAACCAATCATTTAACCTGTACTCCCAATAATATTAAAATATTATGAAGCCTTTTTCCTTTCACTTTTGCACTGATGAAGATTTTTCTTGGATGACTTGGGCGAATTTATTTCTTGCCAAATTCCTTGAGATGAGTGATAACTCTATCAGGTGACATCAATGACAACTCTGACGTAGAGGACTCAAAATGTCCAATAAAAAGAGAGATTGAAAGTGTTTAAGTATTGTGGTGAATGTGCAACATATTGAGTCTCTAACAATTCTCTATGTGTTTCTATGAGATTGGACAAGTTCTAGCGAGGACTTGTTGAACAGTTTGGAAAATTTCTAGTGAGGACTTGTTGAGTAGATTGGACAAGTTCTAGTGAGGACTTGTTGAGCATATTGGACAAGTTCTAGAGAGGACTTGTGGACAAATTAGTGTGAGATTTTGTGGAAGCTTACAAGGCAGATTTGAGACAAGTCTTTGAGAAGACTTGTGAGCAAAGTTGATTGATTGATTTGTTCAAACTTTGAGCTAAGGTTTGGGGTAGATCCAACAGAGTTGATTTGTGATTGGATCAAGCTTTGTTTTAAGGCTTGAGGATAGATATTGAGGATAGATTTGTGCTAGATCGAAGGACTATGTTTAGTGCAGATCAGAGGACAGATATTGAGGATATATTTGTGCTAGACTGAAGGACTATTTTTAGTGCAGATTTGAGGACAAATTTTGGTGCAGATTTGAGGACAAGTTTGTGCTAGACTAGAGACAGAGATTGAGCATATTTGTGCTAGATCGAAGGACTATGTTTAGTGTAAATTTGAGGATAGAGTTTGGTGTATATTTAAGGATAGGTTTGTGTCAAACCAGAGATAGAGATTAAGCAAATTTATTCTAAATCGAAGGATTGTGTTTAGTGCAGATTTGAGAAAGAGTAAAGAACAAGCTTTGAAAGTGACAAAGTATAGAGGATGACAGTCTCCAGTGGATAGATATCCATTAGCCAGGGCAGTGAGTACAAGAGTCTTCAGTGCATAGAGATCCATTAGCCAATGCAGTGGAGGCATCAATTCTTCTAGAATATCACCATCCAGAGCTAAGGGTAAAGGAGTTCTCCTATGAATAGATATCCATGAACTTGATTAGGGTATTGGTGTCTCCTTTAGACAGAGGTCCATAAACATTGTAATAGGGAAATGATTCCCAAGAGATTGATTGAGAAAATTTTAGTGAAATATTCTCTGTGGAGTAGCCCACATCGGGTGAACCATGTTAAATTGGTGTCTCTATTGTGTGTGGTGATTTGTGCATTACTTTGATTACTATTGTTAATATTGTTATCTATACATTGCATAATATTTATTGGGAAAGAAAAGTAAAAAGTGTTCTTATACTGTTCATCCCCCTCTTAGTATAATCTTGTGTTCTTCAAAATGCATCAAAGAGGGGGAAAATGTAGACATAGAAAATTAACCCATCAAAATGAGTCAATATTTTCTTAGATCCCTAGGAAGCCACCCAAGCTTGCTAAGTGCAAAATTGGGTCTTGTTTCCCCTCTTCCTTTGTCATTTTTCCCTAGATTTATCAAATTCGTGCTCGATCTATATTGGGCATGAATTTGACTTGCTATATTCACACCCTATAATTTATTGGCATGAATTTGGATGTTCCATGGGTTTTTATCTCAAAAACCCCACCCCTTATCGACCCATTTTTATGTCAACCCTTACCCGAGGTGAAATTTCATTTTCTTGCCCTTTTGGCCCTCCAAACCTCTTATAAATAGAGGATTGGACTACATTTTTTTTTCCAATCAATATTTTGAGATAATCCTAAATTTTAACTCACTCATCGTTCACCAACAAGTGCTCTTTTGCTACGATTTGATGTTTCTGTTGTTGTTCTACTTTTGTGTTGGCTACCCTTGGAGATCAAGTGGAGGAGTCTTGATGATTGGAGAAGTCCACTATTTTGGAGTGCTTCCTTCATATTCTTATTTCTCATTACTTCCTCCATCACCTAACCAGGTTATTTACTTGCATTATTAGTCATTAGCTCTATTTTTTGTTATTTTGCATCGCATTTTTTGATGTTTTAGGACTCAAAAAGTGCATCTAAACCAAATTCATGCCCGGAATATATAGGGTGTGAATTTAAAAATATAGATACATTACCCTCATTAAAAGGTATGAATTTGGTCAATTAGGGCTTAGGGGCAAAGTGTTGCTTCCCAAAAACCCTAATTTGCTACTTGAATTTTAGTTTTCTATAACCTGCATTTTGTTTAATTTTATTTCACTATTGCATATCCATTCCATCTTGCTTTTGCTTATTCCAAAGGTCAAAATATTATTTTACTTTTGAATGGTTAGCTAAAGGTACAAATAGGGATTGATTGTTGTGCCTCCAAGCTTAGTCATAAGGCAGCCTAAGCAGGCCCCCAAACACTAATCAAATTTTTTAGGGTTTTGTAAGTTGTTTCATAGGTTGAAGTTGCTTGGATATTCTAGATGCAAGTTAAGGTTAGGATCAACCATTAGATTAGGTAAGTTCCCTATTAGATATTTAGGTTTTTTGGTGAGTGTCTTTGTCCTTTTTGTTTTTGATTTTGATCATAAAATAAAAAGAAAATATTTGATCTTCTATTTCTAGGCATTTGAAGAATAAAAACATATATTTTGCATCCTAGGGTTACCTTTGTCTATGCATTCTCTAAAACCCCTGCTAAAATATAAAAGATCTATTTCATTGCAAGTTAGGGTTTAGTCATTGTTGTAGCCAAAATTGATACAACATGAATGTACCCATAATTTCAAAATTTTGAATGTCCTAAGAAGGTACACTTTTTGTGATAGGCTAACAAAAAATAAAGTTCAAGTCTGAATAAAATAATTCCTATCTTCATGAACATCTCCAACCCCTAAAGCAGCTCATTTTTCCTTTTGTTTAAATTTAAGGGGTTCCCAACCTTTTCCTTGCAAAGAATTCACCCTTCAACTAATTAACAGAAAGACTTTGCTGAAACAAAAAAAATTAAAATCTAAAGCACTCTTCAGCCGGTGGTAAGAGCATCATCCGAACCTAAATATTATTAAAATATTTTTTGGTTGATGCCCATGAGAGAAGAGCCAACAATACTTTTACAAGCAAGACAATTTTTGCCTGATCGATAAAAGGTTTCGACCGAACACTCGAGCCAAAGAGCTGAAGAAAATAGAACGCACAAATATTGAGTCAACCGACACAAATAAAAGTGCTACCAAACTTTTTTGATCAATAAGAAGGAAATAAAAATCAAAGGAAAAAGATGTATTGACCGATATAAAATAAACGACGATCGATCGGTCGACTGTGAAAGAAATAAACTCTTTTTTGATCGATCGTAATAAGTAATCAACTGAATATAAAGCAAGTCGCTTAATGAAGATATGTTGTCAGTTGAGGTGAATTAAAAAGTGGCTAAAAAGTCAAAAAGGTCAATGATCTCTCCTTTGGTTGGTAAAAAGCAAAATTTAGCCACTCAACAAAAGCAAAATCATCTTTCGACCGAAGAAAAGCCTTTATTAGATAAATAGTAGTAAATATAAATCGATGATTTGGTCAAAGCACTACCGTTAAAAGTATTTTGGATGAAAAATTAAGATCATTTAATATCTGCAGCCAAACACATCCTCATCGTTGAAATTTTATCGTCTAAAAAAAATCAACGGGAAAGATCAACCCAGTCAATCAAAGATAAAATCAACAATATTAAGGTATGTCACCATTTAATTTTGCATGCATGATATTTTAATTAAAAATCATTATTATTAGTTGACATCCTCAATAAAAGCTATATTGAGTTTTTAAAATATAGCACGTGCAGAAGTACCCAAATCCATATCAACCGAATAATAGCATCCAATGACCAAATCTCTATTTGTGTAAAATCAAAGTGATCTGCCAACCAAAATTTGATAGAAATAATCATTTGATCGTCCAATAAATGAACCATGCATTTTTGTCTAAATTAAACCATTGATTGATTGATCCATCATCAATTATAGTCGAAGCACAAAATCCAAATCCATAGATACTTGCTTGAGAAAAGTAGATGCAACACTCAAACCAATGATGATATCACTGACATGGCCAAACCACTTCGAGTGTTACGGGTACACACACCAATTGTATACCTCAACCTTAGATCTTCCCATGCACGATTATTAAGGCAACATGTACCAATCAAACAACTCATAATCTAACACCTATATAATCTAGTGGCTAGTTACACAAATCAATAGATAATGATGATTCATGATCGACTAATTATTATGGGGGATTGAGGTGGTGAGCTTAGAATAGCAAAAATGCAATGGTAGTTGGTACAACGTTAATAAATCTTCATGCATGAACCAATTTAAATACATGGCCATGGTCACAAGCACCTCACAGTGCTTACAAAGTTCTCAAAAAAATTTGATGAGCCGAGAAAATCAACAATAGAGATTTGAGCGATGGACTCCTCTAATAGGGCACCCCTCAAAATGAGAGTTGAAGTACTAGATGAGAAGGTTCCATTCAGAAAATTGAATAATAGAAAAACTTGAGAACAAGTATGGGGTCAGAAGGAACTCACTGAGTTTTGCTTCTAGTCTAACACAGAAGAGTGGCGACACTCGCACTACTTATTAAAGAACATCTTCAACCAGGTATATGAAAACAAAGACAAGAGAGCTCCCCTCTATAAAAAATAGAGAACCAACCTGGAAAAACTCTTATTCCCAAGAGTGTATTCCTCCCCTAAATTATTATCATGGCTAGCCATATCGTATGACTTGAGAGCTAGGACCATCGTTAATGGGTGAAACAAGCCCATTTATAGGATTACACCAAAAAAGGTCAAACATGTGTTTAGGCTAGAAATGGTCAAACAATGCTATGATGCGAAGGTGATTTTAAGACAAGCACAACACATGATCGAAACCACCTTCTTTGAGAATCTCTTTTATTATAACAAACCAGTGTCAACAGTTTTTCCAATCCATAAAAATTAGTTCTACAAATGGTCTAGAGAGTATGCCAACATGATTCATGTAGTGTTGGTAGTAGAGGACCTCAAATGGGTCAACATTGATGTGATGTATTTATAGTACAATGCAAAAAGACCTGGAAGATGTCGATGTATAGGTGGTAAGACGTCATATGCGATACAATAAAAAAATAATTAAAAGAATTACAAGATGCCATAAATAAAAATATGGATATTATGTCCATTTTCTCGCACTACTAATTCCTTGTGCACCTAATCATCAGGCAATTCAACTGTGATGCTATCGAGCAACTCGAAGGAGTGTCAAGAGAAATTATCTAGGATAGGTTGCCTTACATCTATGATGACACTTCCTCTTATTCAGATTTTTATGGAATATTTTTAGCATAGATGTACCATGTGCTCACCAAGAAAGAACCACCCATAATGAGCCCAGGTATATTCAAGTATCTTCAAGAAATGGAATTTGGAGATTAATTTATTAATAAACACTTTAGTTTCATTAGAACATATGAAGGCAAATTGCCACTAAAATCCTTACCCACTTATTGTCCCAAATCACTTGTTGCCTTAGAGATAGTAAGGCAATCTGCAGAAGAAGCCAGACTAATATGGAGGAAGAAGAAAACCAGAGTTCCTTGGATCATAGCTCTAGGAAAAATAGGGGAGTATGTATACCAAGGATATCCAACGATGATAAAAGCTTTGCCCATGATGGACTTCTTTTGTTTCATAGAAATCACTTGGAGACCATATGATCCCAAAGGTAGTTACAAAAGCATCACTGTGGAGTCTAATCTAATGGAACACAGAGAATATGAGTTCAAGAAAAATATTCTATGGGTGCAGAACAATCAGATTGATCTCAAACAAATATGGAACAACAAAAACTGATAAAAGTACATACTCACATAGAGACAGTTGGGGACTAGTCCACGAAATTAAAAAAGGTAAGAAAATATACATTAGATAAAAAGGTACCTCAATTAACCGTCATCCCACCAAAATATTTTTTTGATCCTATTATGAAGGTTATGAGCCTGAATCCTTAGCAAATCAAAATCATAGCTGAGATAGAGGATTAGACAAAAAAATAAGAAGTTGGCACTTCTTCTACCTCTCAGTCCCCCAGTACAAGTAGAAGAAAAGATATTGTGTATGTTTTTGCTACCCCAAGGAGTTTCACAGTTGAGAGTTTGGCATTGAATCTGATGTCTTCACAACATATACAATAAATATTTACAAGATCATCGTAGGTAGTACCAATAGCCTTCATGGCAAACAATAAATAAATTAAGATCTCTATCATGGCATGGGAGAGAATAAAGAAAGCTAGAGGATTCAACGATATCTTCAAAAATTATTAAGTAGTGATACCTGATACTACAAGATCTCCTCCTCTCAAAGAGCAAGAATTGGATCAAGCGCCAATGAATCTATGAGCATCACCCTAATCAGAAAAGAAGACTTCATACAATTCACTATTGAAGAAGAGGAACAACTTGAAGCTATAATGGAAGATAGGGTGATGGAATTTCGAAGTAGAAGTGGAATTCATAATTCACCTCCATCAAGTTTCGAGCCTACTTCCAGGGCCACCATCATCATTCCCACTGATGAGATACAATCACTCAAAATAGATCCCAATATAGGTGATGCAACAATATAAGGAGACTCGGTCTCACTACTAAAACATGGAGTGCAAATTTATGCATAGACTACGCTAGCCATCAATAAGGAAGTGATAGCTTGAAGATCCAAAGAAAAATCATTACAGTAATAAAATGAGAAGGTAAAAGCTAAAATAAATAAAAATCAGAAGCAAAAATCCTTCTGATAAAGATTCATTACAAGTTCCAAATATTACAGATAGATTAAATGAAAATACGGTCAAAATAATTGAGAAGGAAGCAAAAATGATCAAGACTTGTTGCAAGAATTTTGGAAAGATAATGAAGATAAATAAAGAGATAAATCCCTGTTGGTAAATACAGATGAGAGGATATCAGTTATATCCCCAGTATATGAAAGGTGTAAGGACAAGTATAAACAAATTAGGTATAAATAACCACCATTGATGGGAAGACTCATAGCTACCTAGGAGAGTATGAGAAAGTCACAAGTCTCAAGGCAGAAAGATCCATATGGAACAACTCGTTCAGAGAGCTAAAAAAATTAGAAAATATATAGTTATTTGGTTGAAGCACCTTAATGTTGTGTCCCAAAAATTACTCAGCATAGAAGGTTTTTGTAAATTAATCATCCGAGATATCAGATATTTCTCTTGTGAAGAGGTTGACGAGGACAAGCTCTCCGACCAACTCATCTCTTTGACCACATACTCTTTGGACATCGACAAGTTCTTCCAAATAAGGTAACCATTCATAAGGAAAGACAAAATCAAAGGAATTAGAGCATTAGACATGATTCACACAATCAGTGAGATCAAAGAAAAATATGGATCCTTATAGCAGATTCCATTGGTGCAAGTCAAGACGAGCGAGAGGTAATTAGGAAGAGTCAACAGGCATCTGAGTCAACAAATAGCATGGGCCCACAATGATAGAAAAAGGAAAAGATAAAATAAGCGATAAGTAGGCCAGATTTTGGCCATATTTTATAATATATTTTAAGGTAGTTAGATAAACATATTGTACAACACCAACAGGTGGACGGTTTAGATACAAGTGGTTCAAGAAGTTACAGAGCTACTAAAACTATAAGAAGGACATCTACAGCTAGAATAAGGAGCAAACTTTGACATAGCATATTTTTTCTAAGAGGTATACTCGAGTGCTCATTATTTGTTGTTGTATTTCCTTTGTTTTCTTTCTCCTTTTTCATCTCCTTATTCCTCCTGTTGTGCAAATTTTTGATAGAAAAATACCCAAGAAGCTGAGAATATTTCTATATTATTGAGCCAAAGGTCTATAGACTCGACTGTTATGATATTCAAATGGAAGAGTGAAAGGCCCTTGTTACAATATTCGAACAAGGATCTTTATTGTATTAATATTTCTAAGAGTTAAATGGCAATCCCAAGCAAACTCTTCATGTAGTATGATTCAAATATTAATACAATTCTAGGCTTCTTTCCTATTATCTTTATGTTTTTAGTTTTGTGTGTATTTGTTATGGGTTATATTATATGAACGCATAATGAACGCTTCTTTCATTGGTCAACTGATATGTTTATTATGATATTCGAATGAACGTAACTGCACCAATTCTTTTGTTTCTCCTTATTTCTATTTTCATTCAAATGTTATTAAATATTTCTACAAAAGCCCAAATGATTAAAGCACCAGTCATACATAATGCATAATAGAACTATTATTGTTTTAGCTTGATCAAAATTTATAATTGTTAATTCATCACCATAAATCTAGAAGAGCATGGAATTAAAGAATTTAATCTCACCTCAAGGGTATCCTTACCATACTTGGTCTATCTAGAAAATAATTTTTTTTTTTGAAAAATAGTTTGAAAAAAGTTGTATTAAAACAAAGATCATTTACACGTTGGGATGAGACTTTTCCTAGCCTTAGTCAAAGAGAACACATGTTTACAACAGTAAAATAAGATTTGCATTGGAACCAAATCTCTTAAACCATATTTCTACAATGACTGTTCACCTATTTACAACTATAAAGAAGATCTACATTGAAGCACAAATCTCCTAAATAGTATTTCTGGAATGGTTATCCAAACTAGCTAAGCACTGGATTTTCTCACCAACCTGTCTAATCATCTCATCCTCAATAGCCATGTCACTATGCCACTGAACCCCTACGTCCTTCTTAGTACCCATCTTAGCCAGGAAGTCTACCACTTTATTTAGATCTCTACTCACATAAATTGGAATCACATCTAATTCCCTCCATAATTCCTTAATTTGAGTGACACGAATCCTCAACATCCATGTTTTCAAAGCAGTTCCTCATGCAATCTAGGTCCAACCTTATTTGAGAATCTTATTCTAGGATTATCCTCCTGTGACCTTGTTTTATCCCATATAAACATTTGATAGCTAAGCTTCCTCATTGTTTGTGTCTCTTCCCAAGCCATCTCCCTGAGCATTGTTCCAACATGATTCGACAAACCACTCCAATTCCAACTCTCGGATTGCCTTTTGTAGCTCCATCGTTTATTTTAATCCAACCTTCGGGGTGGTTTCAACTAGCTCTCATCTGTCCCTCTTGAACTTCAACTTCCTTTTCCATTGCCCCAATAAAAACCTGAGTTTCCTCTTTAGCATACCCCACATTTACGTGACTTTGCTTCAAATGACCTACCAAACTCCATCTAAAGAAGAAAAAGTTTCTCTAAAAATTTTTGTATTTCTCTCCAACCACACTTGCCACCAAATAAAGTTTAATACAAGCTCCAAACCAATACAAAGAGCTTTAGATTTAAATCTACCCCTCTTCCATCTTTCCCAAATATTAATCCAATTCAAATCACCATTAACTTGAATTTTATAATATAAAACCATCTCTCCCAACGCTTGTGTGGGCACTCAAACATCAAGTGTTAGTTGTTTCCTCACTCTTGTGCATAAAACCATTGAGATGGAACAATTATTCCCCTACATTTGGATTATCAAAGTAAGAATTCCATTATGCATGAACTACAGGCAAAGTTTACTTTTGCCAACCCTTGCCCAATCTTTCTCCAATCCTCAACCTGTATGTATGGGGAGGCTCTGGAGATCTTATCATATCCATCCTTCACTTAGACACCAAGCTCCCATATCCCCAGCTAATTCATCCTCCTTTTCTATACCGTGAGAAATATTTCCCAGATTTTAGTCTGATGGGTGTCAAATCCGGGGATTGGAATTGGCCACTCAACCACCTTTTTAAATTGCTTAAACTTATAATCCACTAGATAACTAGTGTTGAAATAAATTTCAATTTAGACCCATCCCCGGTTTCTTGGCTATTTTTATTGGTTGTAGTTTGAAATTCCTGATAGGTGGGTATTGATCCATGAATCTCCAATCGTGCCTTCTCCCCTCTCCCCACTTTCCAAAATAATATATCTTTTACTCCGAGATCCTAACTTGGATCCCCCCTAGGATCCATTATCATCCAAAGGAAATGACCCACCTCATTTGGATTTACCATCCCAAATATTTACTAGTTAGATTATACTGTAAAGAGTTGGTTGGAAATCACCTCTAGTAAAGCTTTCCCAAAGCTTTATTATTTAACTTTGATCTTCTCAGTACCAAACCTCCTTTTACCTTGGGCTGGCTTACTTTCTCCTAACCTACTAAGGCCCATTCCTATCTCCTTTTACTCCTTCCTATAAAAATTTTCTAGCCATCTTGTCCAACTCTTTCCATATGGTATGTGGGGCAGCAAGGATAGAAAATTTATAAATTGGTATGGCCTGAATGACTAACCGTAAAAAGTTAATCTACCCCCATAGCTTAACCATTTGTGAGACCAATGATTAATTTTGTCCTTGATACAATCTAAAATATTCCTCTAGATATCTATTTTTAATTTTTTAAAATGCAAAGGGACCCCAAGTATACCACTGGGAGATAAGTCCTTGTGAATCCCAAGATCTCTAAAATTTTGTCCTAAAGCCTTTGATTAAGATTGAAAAATACCACTTTGGATTTTTTATCATTGATAATGTGGTTTGTAGCCCTAAGGTAGACATTAAGTGTATCTCTAATCATTCTTGCTTCCCTGAAGCTGGCAACTCCCACCAATCGTGTCATCCACAAACGTAGGTGAGTCAAAACTTCCTCACCCACCTTGATACCGTTAGCAAACCTTGTTATCTTCTCCTCAAGATGAGTCTACCCAATCCTTCAACCAATATGATAAAAATATAGGGAGAGCAAGGATCTCCTTGACGAAGGCCTCGAGTAGCTCCAAACGATTGCGAGGAAGACCCTTGATTAACACTGAGTATGTCAAGTAGAAACACAACTCTGACCCATTCTATCCAATCCAGAGAAACCAAAGGCTGCCATCATATCCACCCTATCATAAGCCTTTGACATATCTAATTTTATGAGCATTCCTCTATTACCAGATGTTTGCATTGAATGGATTGCCTCCTGAGCTAGAACCACACCATCCAATATCTACCTACCCTCTACAAAACCCCTTGTTTCGAGGATATAATGCTATGTAGAAGAGGTTTTAGCTGCTAACCGTTACCTTTGTGATTATTTTATATATGACATTGCATAAGGCAATAGGTCTATAATTTGAAATATGTACCCCTCCTCCCATTTTGGAATTAAGGTAATGAAAGTATGATTTAATACTTTAAGCATTCTTTTACTACCTTTGGACTTCTCTATAACAACCATTACATCCTCCTCCAAGTTATCCCAAAAGGCCTGACAAAACTCAATTGGAAAACCATCTAGACTTGGTGTTTTTTTGGTTCCAAAGACTACATTCTTCAATTCCTCTCTATCAATGGGTTTAAGTAGGGTCTGATTTTATTCTTCAGTGATAACAGAGGGTATGACAGCAATAACTTCTTTTTGAGCCTCTTCATATTGCACCATACTTTCCTTAAATAGTTTAGAAAAATAATCCATTGAATGGAAATGCATACCTGGAATTGTATCAAAGGAGTGTCCGTTATCATCTTGAAGAGCTTCCATGTTGTTCATTTGTCTCCTAGAACAAGTAGTCTGATGGAAAACTTTGGTATTTTTATCACCTTCTAATAACCAAGTGGTTCTTGCTCTCTATTTCCAGTAGGTCTCCTCTTGGTTTTCAATGTCCTCAACCGCTTTACGCAATGCATCATCCTCTTCTTTGAGATGCTCTGTAATTGTTCCTTCCCTAAAATGTTTTTGAACCTCATCCCATCTGGCCACCAATGGAGATCTTTGGATCTGGAAGTCTATCTTGTTAGCTCGCCTCCATTGTTTCAGTTGATTTGTGACATAATGAAGTTGTTTGTGGAATCTAAACATTGTTGTCCCATATGTTGGGCGACCTTCTCCCCACCACTGTGGAATTTTCTTTTGAAGTTCCTCTTTTTGTAACCAAAATTTTTCAAATTTAAATGGTTTGTGATGTTGCACTATCTTTATCCCTCCTTCCACCAAAATGGGAGACTGATCTGAAACTGGACCCTCCAAAATCTGAATTTTTATATTCCATTTTACAAATGCCTCCTCTAAAACCAAAAAAAGGTCTAACTTCATCTTCCTGCTATGTGGCTCCCTCCTCTTATTAGTCCAAGTATAGTTGGTTCCAGGGCATTTAATATCCACCAAGTGTAATGCCTGGACTTGGGCAATCATAAGTCGATCCCTTGGGTCCAAAATTGGGGTTCCCCTTCCCGATCTCTAGAGGATAATTTAGCATTAAAATACCCAGCAATAATCTAGTCTAAATCTTCCCTTGAGAATCTCATGTTTTGTATATCTTTCCATTGATGCATCTGGCCATCTAGGTTTTGAGCCCCATAAAAATTTGTGATTAAAACATGTTCAGTTGTGACATTATTTCTAAAATGTGATGTGAGAACACCCCTCCAAGCTATATTTTCTATTGCAGACCATTCAAGAGAGTTCCAAAGATTCACTATCCCCCCTGAGGCACCTTGGGCAGCCACTTCCATATGACCAGCACCCCTCCAAAGTCTGTTAATTATTTTACACATAATATCTAACGACATTTTTGTCTCCTGGATAAGCAAAAATATGTTTTACATTTTTCTAAGAGTCTTTGAACAACAGATTGATGGGTTCTACTGTTTAAACCCCTAACATTCCATGATTGTATAATCATTGGTTACCTTGAGAGTAGTAAAAATATATTGGCCTCACTAATCCTCCAGTGATCAGTTTGTCTCCTTGAACTACTATCAATTCCTTATTTGATTTTCTATCCACTCCTTGAGAGTTGCTATTTTTTGATCTCTTTTCCACCCGAGTTATCCCTAAATTTGGCCTTTCTCTGTTCTTTTCTGCTATGCCCATGTTGATATCCTTAATTATTGGCTGCTCTTGGTTATGCACTATCAATGCCCCTACACTCTCTGACTGTGGTAACTCACTGTACTCAATTACCTGCTCTATGATGGGGGAGATGAAAGAGGAGCTTGAACATGGTTGTTATTATTTTCATTATTCCCATCCACTCCTTCCATGAATTGTTCTTCTTGGTCCATTAGTGTCTTAAATATATCATACCTATTGGAGGGCTTGAGTTGGGTTTGCTCTTTACCATATTTTTTCTTTTGCCTTCTCCTTATTTTGGGCTATTCAAAACCATCTCCCTGTGCTTCTTTACCCTGAGAAATATTGGTTGGTTCTTTGTTTATTGTTGACTTATCCTCCTTAGGAAGATTTGACATTCCTAGAGGAGCCTCCATTTTTATGTTCATATTATTTGGGCAAGATCGGTCCAAATGCCCATATTTGTGGCAAACTCTACATATGAAGGGCAATGCCTCATAATCCAGTTGTTGAATCCAAGATAGTCCTACAAGTTCAAGTTCCACCTCTGCCAGTAGAGGCTGGCTAAGATCCATTTCCACACATAATATTACATAAAAAGTTGTATTTCCTTCTATTGTATCTTTGGAAACACCCAAATGTCTTCCAAGGGAATTACCGATAATTTCCAATACCTGCTCACTCCAAAAATCCATTGGAAGTGCATACAAAAGGATCCAAACTGGGACAACAGTGGGTTCAATTCGAGGATCAAATCCCACTCTCCAAGATTGAACAAATAATCCTTTCAGATCATGATTCCTCTTTTCTGATTCAAAAGCCCTATTTCTATCGGCAAGTGAAGAAAAACTAAAAATAAAATATCCATTGCTAATAAACCATAAATAATACTCACCAAGAGGCTCCCAGTTTTGTTGGACCCAGGAATGCAAAAAATCTAGGGTAGGGCGAATACCCATGAATTTATAGATCAAATCATGATTGGCTCTGTATAAAATTGTTTATTCAACCATCCTTTGCTCAATGACAATATTTGGCCTTGATTATGACTGTGGCAAGCATCCATTAACTCATTGAGATGTTGATCTATTTCCATAGCCATAAAGAACATTTTTAATGCAGTTTTTTGTGCTTCTTCAGTATTTGATGGAGATTTATCCTTTAATAAATCTGCAAAAGAACTATGTCTCTCTATAATAGGATCTGGAGGTGTCCCCATTAGGCCCTCCTGGGGCAGCAATCTTGTCTTCAAATCCATAGTAACCAGAAATCTCTTCAGCTACCCAACTGATGCCCTAGTTTTCTCTTTAGCTCATTGTTATTATACCTAGGAAGTGCCCTATCTAGAAAATATTAAAAGAACTCTATTTCCAAGTTAAAGAGGTAGGTCGACCAGAGCCTGTAATAGCTCATTGGTAGTAGGTTTTCTTGTAGCATGACAACTTATCCTACGGATGCAGGAAAAATCCCCAACATTTTTTTGGCACCATTGCCGGGGATCGAATGCGTAATTTTCATTACAATTTGGAACCTAACGACAAATATTTATTGGCAATAGTTAGCTTAAAGAAGGAATTAGAATATCAATTTATCTTAAAATATTTTCAAATATGTTTCCCTTCTATGCTCGTAGTTTCCAATTTTCCTTTTTCAAGAATGATCAATTATATTATTTTCTTGATTTTCTTGATTCTTGAAAAAATTTTTTATTTATTCCTTCTACACACATTGTGTTGGTGACTCTAACTGGATGAATCCAAAAATATCAAAAATATTAAAAGAAGAAGAAGAACGTGCTGGTACGAATGAGAAGAACCGCTCAGGAGCTGTACCCCGAACTCTCAAATCCAGAGGTATTTTTTAGAACTAATCCTTCTTATTCATCTCCAAAAATTTCTGATGCAGATATTGTTACATTAGAAAGTTTATTTGAAACACCTCCCACTGTTCCCAGTGGAATTACTAACACACCTCCTACTATAATTCAAGCACCTCCATTAGTTAACATGGCTAACCCACCACCGGTTTAGCTATGGAGGACTAATAGATATAGACCTTTTTAGTTACCAACACCTTTGCATGATCTCCCTAGTAAGGCTCACAAGTATTTACCTAAGTTTCAAGGAAACAATGCAGTTACTAGGGAGGATCATATCAAAAGCTTCTTATATGCTTTAGATAGTTTAGAGGTAGAACATGAAGATGTGGTGTTAAGGTTGTTTTTACAGACTCTAGAGAAAGATGCTAGAGAATGGTTTAATACTCTTCCTAATAATGACATTGCTAATTTTTCCAAAATGGAAACTGTATTTTTAAAGAAATTTGGTGAAAGGAAGAATGAACAGTCATTACTAATAGATCTGGCAACTATGAAAAAGAAAGAAAACGAATCAGTAAGTGATTTTAATAGAAGGTTTTCTAAAGCCAAAAATAATATTCCCACTGCTCTAAGGCCAAATGATATCCAGTCCATCTATTTTTATAAGAATGCTTTCCTTGGAGAATTTAACTATGAATTAAGACAAGAACAGGTTAACACAATAGATGAGTGCATGGAGAAAGCCATAGATATTGAAAGGAATATGTTAGATAGTGGGAAAATGAAACCATACTCCCTAGAGGATAATCATCCTGATAGGAAGCCTAAGAAAGTAGGATTTAACCTACAAAAGAGAGTTGAGCATGATCCTATGGAAAAACTAACCAATCAAGTAACAAAAATGTTCAATACAATGAACAATAGGTTGGCTAGGATGGAAAGAAATAAAGAGAGCAATGGTGAAACTTCTCACCCTCAGGTTGATAGACAACAAGGTGACAATAGACCACCTTTCAGGAGAAATTTTAATAGAAATTGGAATAACAATAATCTTGATAGAAATAATGGGAATAATTGGAAAAAAGAGAGAAACAGAGAAGGACCTGGACTTGGTTCCAAATCCTATTCCTACTATAAACTTAGAGAAAATTTCCCTTACTACTGTTCAGCCTGTGATGCTCCTCACAACCCAGATTGTTGTGGTATTTACCTAGGCATCCACCATCCTATAGATTTGGAAGAAGAATCTGAAGAGGATATCAAGATTAATGCCTGTTGGACCCTTGAAGATGAATCTAGAGAAAGGTTGTTTGAAGAAGACATGGATTTATATGCTTTGAATCACCACCCAAAAATCCTAGTTGTAGAAAACACAAAAATCCTACAAAGAGGACAAGAAACTAGGTATGATAAAATGAAACAAGGAAAACTAGTTCCAACAACACAAGAGGTGGAGGAACTAGAAGCAAATGCCTTGAATTTGAGAAATAGAATTGTTCCTTACAAAACTGATAAGAGTTTAACCAAAGATATTAGAGAACAACCCATTGGGAAAGATCAAAACAAAAAGGTTCCTAAAAATGTAAGAATAAATGAACCACCACCTAATGATGAATGCTCCAAGGCTTTAGATGTTAAAAATATGGAATTTGATGCTGGCTCAGAGTTAAGTAAACAGAAGGTCAACATTACTTTTGGTGAGTTAATGAATATTCAAAAATACAGAGAACAAGTCTGTAAGGCTTTTGGCTTAATTGAACAAAAAGAAACTCAATCTTGTAATGTTGTCAAGCCTTCCAATCATGAAACTAGAACCCCTTCATATGTCAGACCATTTTATGTGTCACTCAGGTATAATTCAGATGAAGGAGAAAGGTATGTCATTCACAACTGCATGCTAGATAGTGGTGCATCCCATAATATCATGCCCAAACAGATAGCAGACCAACTAGGGTTGATTTGCACTAGGGAGTCTCCCCTTGTATCAGTAATGGATAGTAGGTAGATTCCCTTGTGTAGGTATTATCACTGGTTTGTTAGTCTACCTTGATCAACATCCTAAGAAAGGTATAGTTATGGATGTTGTGGTGGTTGATGTAGATCCTTTCTTCTCATTATTGTTGAGTAGACATTGGGTAGAACAGTTGGGTGGCTCCATACAATTAGATTGGTCTTATGCCACAATCCCTATTTCAGGAAAAGAGAATGTAACCTTAAGGAGAGAACCATTTAACAAGTACTCAATCGAACTGGTTAGACCAGATGACACCATGGTTAATTTGGTTAGCTCCATAGAAGAGAATAAAATAGGAGTATACTTGGTTTGGCATAACCCCTTCCTAGCCGAAGTCCCTGAAGCCAAAGATATGGACCCTAAAACCAAAGAATTAGTAGATGCAGAATCCGACAAGATTCTTACCCAAGAAATGTGGACCATGTCCTTTGATGGGGCTAAATCTCAAACAGGAGTAGGTGTTGGTGTCAATTTAATAGATATTAAGGGAAACTATCTCGGGATCCCTTATAGATTAGAATTTTCGTGCACCAATAATGTAGTTGAGTATGAAGCCTTACTGTTAGGTCTGAGAAAAGCTAAAGAACTAGGAATAAATTTTTTGACTGTTACTGGAGATGTTGAACTGATTATACAATAGATCAAAGGTAAGTATCAAATGAAACATCCTAGATTGAAACAATATAAATCTACAGTTCTAATAGAAATTGACAAGTTCCTAGCTTTTAACATTTCTTACATCCCTAGAGAACACAATCACATTGCAGATCTTTTAGCTATCAATGCTTTAGGTTCAGATTATCCAAAAATAGACACTGAGTACATGGATAGGTTCCCAACTATCTCTGTATACAAACCTTCTGTGCCTGATAATGTTGTATATCTACAAGTGTTTCAAGATGATGTGGATATCAAAGACTTCATGACCCTCCAGAATATGTATTCTAATGTTATATGTGAGGAGGAGGATGAAGAAAATTTGAAAAACATTATTGGAGAGCCAGTTGAAGTAATTCAACTCAAAACCAATAGGATCCCTAAAGGATTAGTCTCTTTAGAAATCTTGTTTGATGATTTTGATAAAGCTTACAAACCACTCCTCAAAGAAACAGAAACTGATGATGTAAACATTGGAACAAAAGAGGAACCCAGGTTTGTCAAAATTGATAAGGCTTTACCAGAACCAGAAAAAGAACACTACATTAGCTTTTTGAAGAAAAATAAATAATCTTTTGCCTGGAGTTATGAAGACCTAAAAATATTTAAAACAGAGGTCATGACCCACATAATACCCCTGAAGGAAGATGCTAAGCCTTTCAGGCAGAAGCAAAGAAAATTCAATCCCACATTGCATCTAATTATGCAGAAAGAAGTTCAGAAGTTACTGGATGCCAAGATAGTTAGAAAAGTGAGGTTTTCTTCCTGGATAGCAAACTTAGTACCAGTAAGGAAGAAGAATGGAGAGATCAAAATTTGTGTTGACTTTCATAATCTGAATAAAAGTTCTCTCAAGGATAATTATCCCTTGCCCAACATGGAACAACTGCTACAAGAAGTAGTAGGCTCATCTAGGATGTCTCTACTGGATGGATTCTTAGGATATAATCAGATTCAGGTAAATCCTGAAGATAGATACAAAACTACTTTCACCACCCCCTAGGGTACCTTTGAATATCTGAGAATGCCATTTAGATTAATGAATGCAGGAGCCACCTTCCAAAGAGCCATGGAATTTGCTTTTAAAGGTTTGATGTTTAAAATAGTGGTTGTCTATTTGGATGACATAACAATATTTTCAAAAAACCCTACAGATCATTTTGAACATTTAGCTACAATTTTTTCTAGGTGCAAAGAATTTGGGATATCCTTGAATCCAAAGAAATGTATATTTGGAGCAACACAAGGAAAGCTCCTTGGCCACATAGTTTCTAAAAAAGGGATTAGTATTGACCCATCAAGAGTAGAAGCTATTGCCAAGATACCCCCTCCTAAAAATCTGAAAGGAGTCAGATCATTCTTTGGTAAGATTAACTTTGTGAGAAGGTTTATGCCTAATTTTTCTGAAATAGCTCAACCTATCAATAACATGATTAAAAAGAATGTTGACATCAAATGGACCGAAGAAAATCTTGAAGCTTTTCAAAAAATCAAAGATGCCATCACCACTACCCTAGTCTTGAATTGCCCTAACTACTCAAAGAATTTTAGTCTATATTCATTCACTTCTGAACATACCATTGTTGCAGTCCTTTCTCAGAAGGATGATGAAGAAAATGAAAGACCTATAGCTTTCATGAGTGCAGGACTCAAGGGAGCTCAACTGAGGTTCAAAATGATTGAAAAACAAGCTTATGTTATGATTCAAGCTCTGGAACATTTTAAACGTATTTTTGGTTCAAATAAGATTATATGTTGTATCCCTTTCACTGCTATTAAAGATATTTTCACCCAACCTGAACCAATAGGTAGCCCTGCTAGATGGATGGTTAAATTACTACAGTACAATGTAGAATTCAAAGCTATGAAAATAATCAGAGGGTAAGGTCTAGCTAAATATCTGGCTAACAAAGAAGGGGAGGATATGCAGAACATTGCCACAGTTGATGACATGCATGATATCAGAAGAATAGATAATGTTGAATGCAAATGGTATGATGATATTTTGTTATACCTCCAAACCCTATCATTTCCCAAGGGTATGTCTACAAATAAAATGAGGTCAGTAAAACAACAGTCTTAGAAATACTACGTCCAGGAAGGTAAACTCTATTGGAAACATCTAGATGGTATCTTGTTGTTGTGCTTATTTGAAAAAGAGACTTTAGAGGTCATAAAATAATTTCATGATGGATTATGTGGAGGTCACTTTTCCCCAAAGGCAACTACAAATAAAATCATGAGAGCAGGTTATTATTGGCCTTCCTTATTCAAATATGTTCATAAATATGTAAGGAGTTGTCATAATTGTCAAATATTTGTAGGAAAGAAAAAGTTAGCAGCAATGCCTCTCCAATCAATGATCATAGAAGCACCCTTCACACAATGGGGAATTGATCTCATTGGGGAAATAAAACCAAACTCCTTAGGCCGACACAAATGGATTATCATGGCTACCGATTATTTCACCAAGTGGGTGGAAGCAGCTCCCCTAAGGAACTCAACAACTATAGTAGTCATCAGTTTCTTAGAGGAGAATATATTGACCAGATTTGGAGTCCCAAAGAAGTTGGTAATAGACAATGGGAAATACTTTGTCTCATTTGAAATGATAGAATTCTATGCAAAATATAGAATCGAACTTTCTCATTCAACAAACTACTATCCTCAAGGTAATGGTCTTGCTGAATCATCAAACAAGAATCTTATTACCAGAATTAAAATATCTCTGGGCAAGAATAAAAAGGGATGGGACAATGAGTTGAAGTTTGCCTTATGGGTAGATAGATTGTCTGTCAAGAGGAACATAGGTAAAACTCCTTACGAAATGGTTTTTGGAGAAAAAGCTCTATTGCCTCCCCAAAAAAAGAGAATAGCTTTGTCCCTACTACTATAGGATCATGAGAGTCCTGATGCCTTATAGAGAAGATTGGATCAGATTGCACATTTGCAAGAAGAGAGAAGAAATGCATTGGATAAGATGTTTGAACAGACTCATAAAACCATGCAACTCTTTAACAAGAAAGCCAAGGGAACCCCATTCTTTGAAGGAGACATAGTTTTATATTGGGACCCTAAAAATGATAAACATGGGGAAAAGGGTAAGCTTGAGCCTAGATGGGTAGGTCCTTACCAAATAATTCAGATTTTTGGCCCCAACACTTATAGGTTGCAAACCTTGCAGGGAGATCTCATGGAAATCCCAATTAACGACCTACACCTGAAGTTATACCATCCCTGTTGGGGTACCAGAAAAGAGTAAAAAAATGTATGAGTGTTTTATAGGTTTTGTCTTTCTTTTTCCTTTTAACCAGTTTTGTTTACTTGCTTTTTTGGTTTGATGTATCTTATTGTTATGCTTTTATTTTTGTGTGAGATTTATTTTTAATCAGTTAAATGAAGAGAATTTGGGATTGAATATAGGTGAGCTGACAAAACTCAGGAAGCTAAGTTTTAGTGATCATCTCATAAGGATTGGAATACAACAAGAGAAAACTAGGAATGCTAACACATCAAGCCAAAGCCATATAATATCATGATCTCAAAAGTAATTCTAGAAATCAAGGAATCTAATCAACTTTGATAAGGTAATTGGGCTAAATACAAACACACTCAATAATATAGCCTTATAGATCCTTAACCCAGAAAGCATACTCTAAAATAACTTACAATTTATCAAAATTCTTCCTAAAAGAAGAAAAATCTCTATAATGCAAAATGAGCAAGTGCTTGGGGCTATCTGGATAACCTCTACCAGGGCTATAGATGCCTATCTAGCAGTAGAGCAGGTCCTAAGGATCAAGGTCACCTCCACCAAAGCTATAAATGCTTGACTAGCAGTGGAGCAATGACAAGGTGAAAATTATTTAAAAGAGTGAAATCATTAATAGGCCCAACTCCTTTCAAATTGATGAAAATTCTACCTAATCTGAGAAAGTAATAAAAGAACACACTAGCACACACTGAGACTAGGCTTGATGTGGCAGTTATTTCTGGTTAATTTTGTTTGAAACCACTTTAAATATATTGCTAGAACATCCAAACTTTAGGAGTGAAAGGTCCACTTGCTTTTAACACCATAATATCTGATTTTATCTGATTAAATATTTCTCTCTTCTTAGATTGTTTAGATCCCTTTACAGTTTTCCCTGATTGTTGTAATAATATGGTAAAAGAAAATCATATCCTTGTCATCTTAGTCTTGTCATTAACCAGAGAGTCTGGAGTTCTCAAATACCTCATGTTTTCACCATCTGTCCCAGTCAGAGCCTATGTTGTAGCCAAAATTGATACAACATGAATGTACCCATAATTTCAAAATTTTGAAGGTCCTAAGAAAGTACACTTTTTGTGATAGGCTAACAAAAAAGGAGTTCAAGTTTGAATAAAATAATTCCTATCTTCTTAAAAATCTCCAACCCCTAAAGCAGCTCATTTTTCCTTTTGTTTAAATTTAAGGGGTTCCCAACCTTTTCCTTGCAAAGAATTCACCCTTTGGTCGATTAACAGAAAGACTTTGCCAAAAATAGAAATTTTCAAAAGCTAAAGCACTCTTCGATCGACGATAAAAGCATTCGGCCGACCAAAAAGAGCGATCGGCCGAACCTAAATATTGTTGAAATATTTTTTGGTCGATGCCCATGAGAAAAGAGCCGATGGTATTTTTACAAGCAAGAAAATTTTTGGCTGATCGATAAAAGGTTTCGACCGACCACTCGAGCCAAAGAGCCAAAGCAAAAAAAATGCACAAATCTTGATTCGGCCGACACAAAGAAAAGTCCTTCCAAAATTTTTGGGTCGACAAGAAGGAAACAACAACCGAAGGTGAAAGATGTTTCAATCGACATAAAATAAATGATGGTCGATCGATCGACCACGAAAGAAATAAACTCTTTTTTGGTCGACCATAGTAAGTAATCAACCGAATATAAAGCAAGTCGCTTAATGAAGATATGCCATCGATCGAGGTGAATTAAAAAGTGGTTGAAAATTCAAAAAGGTCAATGATCTCTCCTTCGGCTAGCGAAAAGCAAAAGTCGGTCGCTTAGTGAAAGCGAAATTATCATTCGGTCGAAGAAAAGCCTTTATCGACCGAATAGTAGTAAATATCGATCGACGATTTGGTCAAAGTGCTACCATTTAAAATATTTTGGCTGAGAAAATAAGAGCATTAAGTATCCATGGCCAAACACATCCTCACCATCGAAATTTCATCGACCAAACAAAATCAACGGGAAGATCAACCCAACCAATCAAAGGTAAAATCAACAAGATTAAGGTATGTCGTCATTTAATTTTGCATGCATGAGATCTTAATTAAAAATTATTATTATTAGCTGACATCCTCGATAAAATCTATCTCGAGTTTTTAAAATGCAGTGCATGTAGAAGTACCCAAAGCCATATCGACTGAATAATGGCATCCAACGACCGAATCTCTATTCATGCAAAATCAAAGTGATCCGTCAATTGAAATCTGATAGAAGTAATCAGTTGATCATCCAATCAATGAACCATACATTTTTGACCGAATTAAACCATTGATTGGCCAATCCATCATCAATGATAGCCAAAGCGTAAGATCCAAATCCATGGACCCTCACCCAAGAAAAGTTGATGCAACACTCAAACCAATGACGATCTCGCTGACATGGCTGAACCACTTTAGGCATTATGAGCACACAAGCCAACTGCAGACCTCAACCTTGGATCTCCCTAGGCACGGTTCTTAAGGCAATGTGTACCGATCAAATGACTTAGAATCTAACACCTGTATAATCTAGCTAGTTACGCAAATCAATAGATAATGATGATTCATGATCGATCGATCATTATGGGGGATTGAGGTGGTGAGCTGAGAATAGCAATAATGTAGTGATAGTTGGTACAATGTTAATAAATCTTCATGCATGAACCAATTTAAATACATGGCCATAGTCACAAGCAACTCATAGTGCTTACAAAGTTCTCAGACTATTTTGATGAGTCGAGAAAATCAATGATAGAGATTTGAGCAATGGCCTCCTCCAATAGGGCACCCCTCAAAACAAGAGTTGAAGCATTAGATGAGAAGGTTCCATTCAAGAAATTGAATAACAGAAATACTGGAGAACAAGTATGGGGTGAGGAGGAACTCATTGAGTTCTGCTTCCAGTCCAGCATAGAAGAGTGGTGACGCCCACACTACTTATTAAAGAACATCTTCAACTAGGCATACGAAAACAAAGACAAGAGAGCTCCCCTCTACAAAAAATGGAGAACCAACCTAGCAAAACTCTTGTGTCCAAGAGTGCATTTCTCCCCTGAATTATTGTCATGGCTAGCCATATCATACGATTTGAGAGCTAGGGCCATCGTTAATGGGTGAAACAAGCCCATTTATAGGATTACACCAAAAAATGTCGAATAGGTGTTTGGGCTAGAAACAGCCAAACAGTGCTACGACACGAAGGTGATTTCAAGATAGGCATGACACATGATCGGCACCACCTTCTATGAGAAGCTATTTGATTATGACAAACCAGTGTCAATAGTTTTTCCAATCCATAAGAATCAGTTCCACAAATGGGCGAGAGACTACGTCGACATGATTCATGTAGTGTTGGGAGTAGAGGACCTCAACTGGGTCAATGTTGAAGTGATGTATTTGATAGTACAGTGCAACAAGACCTAGAATATACCCATGTATAGGTGGCAAGATGTCATATGCAACACAATAGACAAATAATTCAAAGAATTACAAGATGCCATAAAGAAAAATATGGATCTTATGCCCCATTTCTCGCACTACTCATTCCTTGTGCACCTAATCATCGGGTAGTTCAAAGATGATGCTATCCAGCAACTCGAAGGAGTGCTAGGGGAAATTATCCAGGATAGGTTGCCTTGCATCTATGATGGCACTTCCCCTTATTTAGAGTTTTGTGGAATATTTTTAGCATCGATGTACCATGTGCTCACCGAGAAAGAACCACCCAGAATGAGCCTAGGTATAGTCAAGTATCTTCAAGAAATGGAAGCTGGAGATTACTTTCTTGATAAACACTTTAGTTTCATTAGAACATACAAAGGCAAATTACCATCGAAAGCCTTGCCCACTTATTGCCCCAAATCACTTGTTGCCTTAGAGATAGTAAAAAGTGATTAATAATAATTAAATAAGGAGCCTCATTAGATGAGGAGCAGTGGAGGAAGCGAAGGAAGCAGAGGAGGAGCAAAAATGGTAGGCAAGAATTTTGAACCAATGGAAGGAGAAGATCCAGAGGCAGGGCAAAATGTTGTAGCTAGAAAGGAAAAGGATTCCCTATCAGCTCAGTTCAAAAATGCTAAAGGTACAGATCCTCCAGATAAACCCTCAGACAAAGGGTCCCACTAGGGTTCGGGAGCTGGCAACAAGGGCCCAAAATTTTTGGAAATTCTAAAAGGGAAAAAGAAGGAGCCAGTCAGTGAACTACCGCCCCTAATACCAAACAATAACAGGTTAACTATACTAGTGGAGATTATGGAAAGATTATTGGATATGGAGGCATCATCCTTAGTTGGCAAGTTTTTGGGAGGAAGGCCGGACATTGAGACTTCGCTCATGGGCCACAGCAAAGTGTAAAACTTCAAGAAGCTTAGAAATCGTAGCCATGTCAAGATGTTTTTTTATGATAAGACTCAACAACAAAGATAATGCAGAGCGCATCTTGACAGGAGGACCCTAGTTTCTAGGAAGGCGTAGCCTCTTTTCGAGGAAGTGGGGGGAGGATTTCAACCCTGAGAAGTAGAACATTAATATAGCACCCATTTGGGTCCGCTTACCAAACCTCCCAGCCCAATTTGTTAATGAGTATTGGCTTAGTGGCATAGCAAAGACGATAGGAGAGCTCATGGCAATAGACCATTCAACCCGGGCAAGGACTAGACTGACGCATGCCAGGATCTGTGTAAATGCAAACTTGGATTTTGATCTACCTTCTTAGGTGGAACTAGCATATGGAGAGTTTCTAAGGATTCATCCTGTGGAGTATGAGAACAAGCCGACATTTTGTAGCGTGTGCAAAACCCAGGGCCACCTTCAAGCCCAATGTCTAACAATAACTGCAAATAAGGAAGCCACGAGTGAAGGTTTTTTGGGGAAAGCTAATGGGAGAGGGATCCCAAAGTTTCAAGGACCACGTCTTAACTTGGAAGGATACAGAAAAGTTAAGAATAACCAGGCTGACCAAGCCAACACAGAACTGGAAAAAATCCAGGAGAAAGGAAAGCAACATAATGAGGGAGGCAAAAATCATAAGGTATGTAATAAAGATCCCAACTTGAACATGTTTGATATCCTAGAAAATCTAGAAGTTGAAAAAGAAAATAGTAAGGATGATACCATCAGTGTCAAGTTTCTTGAAACCCTAGACTCCCCATCCAAATCGGGACCATCCACAGTTATGACAAAAAGCCCCAAAAGCTATGCTCAAAATGAAGAAAAATTGCCAAGTCATTTCAGTTTAAACATGGAAAAAATAGAGTCAAGAGTTGAAGTTGTGGAAACAAGAGGCAAGAATGTAGCTCCTAATCCGGTAGTGGAGGAAATTATCCCTTATCAGACGAGCCCAACGGTAATAGGTTCCTTGAAGGAAAGCCCCTTGTTTAGGAACCAGATAGGAGAGGTGAACCAAAACAAGGCTGAGGATGAAGAGGGAATTGAAAACCCCCAAAATGAGGAAGAAGGTTCAAGCCATAGACTATCACAGTATATGCCCCCTCATTTCAGTCCAAAATAGACTAGAAGCACCACCAAGACTTCGATAGATTATGGAAGTGAAAGAAAGAAAGGGATAATATCTACAACAGAGCACTATAGAATGAGAATCAATGAAGAAATTGCAAACGAAAAGCAAATAACATTGTTACAACAAGCTATTCCTAGCCAGGATAATAGTAAAATTGACAAACCCCCTTTGGCTCAGGGAAGGGGGCGGGGAAAAAATATCAAACAGTCTAAATGTTCTCTCATGGAATGTGAGAGGCCTAAACGGCCCACCAAAACAAAGGATGGTGAAGTATATAAGGAAGGATTGGAATCTTACTATCATTTTTCTTCAAGAAACCAAAACAGATGCGGCACAATCAGCACTTATAGCTAGAAGGATTTGGAAGCAAGGGGAAGTGGCCTTTCAACGGGCAAGAGGAGCATCTGGGGGCCTCATGATCTTATGGGATCCTATTAAAATAGAAGGAAGTATTATTCAGGCAAATGAAAGAGTCTTAAGCGTATTATTTCATGATTTTGATACTAATAAGAATTGGATTATGTCAAATGTTTATGCCCCCACCTCTGTCCAAGGGCGATCTGAACTATGGGAGTTTTTGGAGAATTTGAGCCAAGCCTTTAAAGACATTCCTTGGGTGATTGGGGGAGATTTCAATACCCCCATTTACCCATATGATAAGAAGGGAGGATCTGGGTTACCCTCAAGGAGCATGGAGGACTTCAATGAATTCATTAACACAAATGAATTGATGGATGTAAGACTAAAAGGAGCCAAATTTACATGGAGTAACAAGAGGATAGGAAGTCAGCTGATTCAAGAAAGGTTGGACAAGTTTTTTTATCCAAGGAAGCTACAACAATGTTTGGTGATTCAGCGTTACAAGCCCTTCCTAAATGCGCTTCAGACCATAATATTATTCTATGGGAGGCATTTCAGGCTAACTCCTTTAAAAAGCCATTTAGATTTTTGTCAATGTGGGTTAAACATCCGGACTTCAAGAAACGAATAGAGGAATGGTGGCAGCAGCCTATCTAGGGAAGTTATTCCTTCAAACTATCTCAAAAACTTAAGATGGTGAAAAACAACCTTAGAATATGGAATAAAGAAGTCTTTGGAAATATTTTTGAGAATAAGAGAGCAGTGGGGGAAAAACTGAGAATAATAGAAAGTAAAATCCAAAATGGAACCTATGATGAGGCGACAAGGATTGAAGAGAAGGAAACCCTTTGTGAGTTTTATAATATTTTAGCTTGTGAGGAGATGTATTGGAGGCAGAAATCAAGGGCATTATGGCTAAAGGAAGGGGACTCTAATTCAAATTTTTTCCATGTTACCACACTGAGCAATAGAAGCAACAATAATATTAGAAATTTAACTAAGGTGGATGGATCCTCAACTCAAAACATTCATGAGATCAGGGACGAGGCTGTTAATTTTTTTAGTTCATTATTGGGTGAAGAACGGGCCTGTAATGACTAGGCAAAGGACTCTCTCCTTCAATTCATTCCAAAACTCATTGATGAAACTATTAATGAGTCTCTTACATCATTTTTTTTAGACGAAGATATCAAGGAGGCTTTGTTTAACATGGATCCTGACAAAGGTCCTGGGCCGGATGGGTTTTCACCGCGGTTTTTCCAAGTTTGTTGGGATATTGTTGGAGCAGAAGTTATTTTTGCAATCAAGGAGTTCCAAAGTTCAAATCATATTCCAAGGGGTTTCAATTCAACTTTCATTGCTTTGATCCCTAAAGGCCCCACCTCAAGACTATGGCTGAATTTAGGCTGGTTAGCCTATGTAATATATCCTATAAAATTCTGTCCAAAGTTTTAGCCAACCATTTGAAGAAAGTTCTACCGGTTATCATTGATCCAAGTCAAGGAAGTTTTGTACAAGGAATATCAATCTTAGATGGAGTTATTACTGTTCATGAGGCTCTTCATATAGCCACTTAGACAAAAAAAGCAATCATGGCTTTAAATTTAGACATGAACAAAGCTTATGACAGGATAAATTGGGAATTCCTAGAGGCAATTTTATTAAAATTTAGCTTCAACATGAAATGGATCAAGTTAATAAGAAAGTGTATTTCTAAGCCTTGTTTTTCAATTTTGGTTAATGGGTCTACTACAGGTTTTTTTAAAAGCAAATGTGGTCTAAGACAAGGAGATCCCATAAGTCCTATGTTGTTCATCATCGTAGCTGAGGCCTTGGGAAGAACCATTAAGGCAGCAGTGGTAGTTGGACTCATATCTGGTATCAAGGCCACGATGCTAACTACCCCGGTGACACATCAACAATTTTTTTATGATACATTGCTACTGACTTTGGCTTCTGTGGTTGAGGCAAGAAGGATTAAAAATATTCTCATAATGTATGAAGAAGCGACTAGACAGAAAGTGAATTTTAATAAGAGCAAAATTTATTTCATCAATACCCCCATTCCTAGGCAAAACAACATAGCAAGGATCATGGAATGTCAGATTGCATCCCTTCCCACCTCCTATTTAGGTCTTCCCCTATTTACGAGGAAACCTGAAGGATCAATGTGGAACATAGTTCTGGAGAGGATCCAAAAAAATATAGCAGGTTGGAAAGGATATCTATTATCTCAAGTAGGAAAAGCAGTTTTAACTATGGTTTCACTTCAAAGTATACCCGTTTACTTCCTATCAATGTTCAGATCTCTTAGCAAGGTGAATCACAAAATTGAGCAGCCTCAACAAAAATTTCTCTGGTCAGGGACTGAGGATAAGAAAAGGATCCATTTAGTAGGTTGGAAAAAGGTTTGCAAACCTAAAGCTGATGGGGGGTTAGGATTGAGGAGAGTTGCTCATCTCAATACATCTCTGTTAGCCAAACAAGCGTGGCAATTATTGACTAAGGTCGATAATGAATGGACTGCCATATTTAGTAGGAAATACCTCCAAGGTGTGAACTTCCTTAATGACAACTTAGCAAGCAAGGGGTCTACTTTTTGGAAGGCAATCCTCATGAGCAGGGATCTTATCAAGAAAGGTCTTAGATGGATTCTAGGAAATGGGTAAAAAATAGACTTTTGGAAGGATCGGTGGGTGAGAGCTGAGGAGTTATCCCAGAATCCTCGTTTGGATAGGATTCAAGAGCATATGGAGCAGCATATTGGGAAGAAGGTTGCAAATTATATGTGGCAGGATATAAATATCAACAGGTGGAAACACATCAGAGTATAGGGTTTTGAAGCGGAGTCTGAAGAACTTTATAACATTTTAACTCAGCAAATTATTCCCTCTAGAGAGGATGAAGATCACATTGTTTGGGCTGAGACTGAAAGTGGTGACTTCACAGTTAAGTCTGCCTATAATTACCTTCTCAATGTGGAAGGTCAACAATTTCAATCGAGTTTGGTTTGGATCAAAGGCTTAATTCCTAAAATATCCTTTTTTTCATGGCTGGTGATTCAAGGAAAAACACTCACTATGGACAATATGTTAGCCAAAGGTATGGTTATTGCTAACCATTGCTACATGTGCAAGGCAGGATGGGAGACAACCCAACACTTGTTTCTGGAGTTTTTGGTAGTGGAGTCCATCTTGGATGAACTTTTCTAAGCCTTTAGGATCTCGTGGGTTAAGCCTGCTCTTATATCCGAAGTGTTCCATCAATGGCCTCAACCCTTTGTTAGCCTAAAACTTAAGTACCTATGGAAAATATATTGGCATCATTTTCTCTAGCATATTTGGCTAGAAAGGAACCATAGAGCCTTTAAGGATACCATTCACAACCCAAAAACCATCCTCAATAGGATTATTTTCTTTGCGAAAGAAAACCTTAGCACCTTAGTGGATGAGAACCACTCAATTCCTCCCCAAGAAAAACAATTAGCTCGGGCCTTAGGTATTGAGGACAAACCTTCCATTCCTTTGCCCAATCCCAAAAATGGGATTTCTTGGGAGCCACCCCCCTAGGGTTGGTTTAAACTAAATTTTTATGGTGCAGCCAAGGAGAACCCGGGAAGAGCTGGAGCTGGAGGAATAATCAGGGATCATCAAGGAAATCTGGTCAAGGCCTTTGCTGAACCATTGGGAATCATAACTAATAACGAAGTAGAAGTTAGAGCCCTTTGGAGAGGGTTGCAATTAGCCCAAGCAACTCAAGGTAACTTGATGATTGAAGGTGATTCGATGAACATCATCAACCTGTTAACCAATGGCAAAAAACCTCCATGGATAATCGAGGGAGTCATCCATGAAGTGAGAATCCTTTTTGTGGCAAGATAGAATAGGAGGGCTCATCATGTGTACCGTGAGGCCAACAGGTCAGCTGACAAATTAGCCAACATAGGTGTTGATGTTGGTAGTTTGGTGACATGGACACAAGGTGTGCCACGTGAAGTGGAAAACATTATTAGTCATGAAAAGAAACCTACCCGTTAAGGAGAAATATGAATGGGTGTTCTTTCCCCATGGAGCTGGTAATAACTATGGGGTTTCCCTTTAAATTATACCAAATTGGAAATGAAGGTAACAGGGTGTAAGCCTTGGAGGATTCCGACAGAGAATAGGAAATGGGCAAGCAACGGGTTTCACAAGTGCAAAGTTCCAAACTTCAATTTCCTGTCAATGTAAGTAATGTTTACAGTTATGTTTAGGTATGGGTGTGCCTTGTTAGTAAGGTGTTGTAGGGGATTCAACACAAGTTCTGGTAAGAAATTTTCAAGGATGACTAGGATCTACAATCTCAGTAGAAGGATGGATATTGTAATAGGTTTTGGGTTAACCTGCAAAACCCGGTAATTAATGAAGACTTTTATTTACCAAAAAAAAAAAGGTAGTCTACAGAAGAAGCTAGAATAAGATGGAGGAAGAAGAAAACCAAAGTTCCTTGGATCATAGCTCTAGGAAAAATAGGGTAGTATGTATACCAAGGATATCCAACGATGATAAAAGCTTTTTTCGTGATGGAATTCTTTTATTTCACAGAAATCACTTGGAGACCATATGATCTCAAAGGTCATTATAAAAGCATCACTTTGGAGTCTAATCCGATTAAACACAAATAATATGAGTTCAAGAAAAATCTTCTATGGGCGTAGAACAATGGGATTTATCTCGAATAGATATAGAACAACAAAAACTTTATAAAAGCACATAATCACATAGAGACTGTTGGGGACTACTCTACAGACTTAAGAATGGTAAGAAAAGATACATTAGATAAAAGGCACCTGTTGAGTGGTATTTTCACCCAGTTGTGAAAGTACACTCTCCTTTAGGATTTGGGTTCCAAATCCCCTCTTGCAAATAAGTTAAACAAACGACTTCTCCAAGGTCTCCGCTATATTAGCATTTGCATATATGTATTAGTAATCTCAAATAAAGATATTCAATTTAAATGCTTGGAACACCTTAGTGATTGCAAGTAACTATAAACAAGGGGCAATGTTGATTTATTTCACCATGAAAATTTAGTGATTGTTCATTGTTTTTTGGATTTTGATATTTTTTAGATGTTTATTTTAATGCCTTGAAAGTTAAAGAATCTGGAAAAATATAAAATGTAGAAAATAAAAAATGAAATGCAGAAACTGAAAATAAAATGCGTTCAGTATGATGCTATCCTATTTTGACAAAACCGAAGATGTGAGGTCTTCGTGCATGCAACCTAACCTATTGGACCTGCAAACAAGCACAATCCGGATAAGCTAAGTGTTGGTTCCTAGGGTACGAAATAAAATTCAGATTTCAAATATTCGCCTAATGTAACCCAAAGAAATGGCATCAACATTATCTATAAATTCGAAATCTAAAAATATGAAAAAATAAACATTAAATCCATAGCATGCAAAGAAAATCTCCTTCTTTCTTGCCCACAAGATGCAAATTTCTGAACACTTCTGCATTAAAAATGTGTCATTTTACAATGGCAAAATTTATGGTTTTCTCGAATCAGTCCATGGAATAAAAACAACTTAAACAGGTCCAGAATGGCCTAATCGCCTTCAAGTCTGCAACTTTGCTTGTCGCAATTTCCGACCCATGTCCATGAAGAAGAAAAACCAATCTACAGAAGAAAAACAGCCCAACTATGTCCAGAATGGCCTTATCGCATTCAAATCTGCAACGCTACTTGCAACAATTTTCCACCCCCTCTCTGGCCTCTTTGAATGGCATATTTAAACTCGTGAAAACCTTGTTTCCTTCCCTGACGGTTCATTTCATTTGCCGATGGCTGTTCGTTTCACCTTCCCTGACTGTTCATTTCACCTTCCCTGTATGTGTGTGCTTTGCTTTCCATTTTGTGGCCCTTCGCTGTGATTTCTCCACATGGTTTTGTGTTTGTTTCCCTCTGTGTGTAATGACCATCTTAAATGATTTCAAATCATTAAATATTCCTTATGTAACGCTTGCCTTATTCATTGGATTTTATCCTTATGTCCACGTCACTATGCAGGTCCGTTACCTTGGCGAAAATGGAACATGTCGCGATATCGTGACACTTTTGCCTCCTTGCTCTCCTTGGTTGCTTTGAATCGCAAAAATGGAACATGTCACGATATCGTGACACTTTTGGCCCCTTCCATCTTTTGTTGCTTTGAATCGCGAAAATGCAACATGTCACGATATCGCGACACTTTTTCTTTCTTTGCTTGTCTGCCCATTTTGAATCGCGAAAATGCAACATGTCGCGATATCGCGACACTTTTTCTTTCTCCTCTTTTCCTTTGCTTTTGGCCATGATGGAGCAACATGTCGCGATATCACGACACTTTTTCATTTTTGGCTGCGATGGAGCAACATGTCACGATGTCGTGACACTTTTTTGTTTTCTGCCGTGATGGAGCAACATTTCGCGATATCGCGACACTTTTTAATTTTTGGCCGTGATAGAACTACATGTCGCGATATCGCGACACTTTTTTATTTTTGGCCGCGATGGAGCAACATGTCGCGATATCGCGACACTTTTTCTCCTTGTGGCCAAAAATGAAAAAGTGTCGCGATATCATGACATGTAGCTCTATCGCGGCCAAAAATGAAAAAGTGTCGCGATATCGCGGCATGTTGCTCCATCGTGGCAAAAATTGAAAAAGTGTCGTGATATCGCGACATGTTGCTCCATCGCGGCCAAAAATGAAAAAGTGTCACGATATCGCGACATGTTGCTCCATCGAGGCCAAAAGCAAAGGAAAAGAGGAGAAAGAAAAAGTGTCGCGATATCGTGACATGTTGCATTTTCGCGATTCAAAATGGGCAGACAAGTAGAGAAAGAAAAAGTGTCGCGATATCGCGACATGTTGCATTTTCGTGATTCAAAGCAACAAAAGACGAAAGGGGCCAAAAGTGTTGTGATATCACGACATGTTCCATTTTCACGATTCAAAGCAACCAAGGAGAGCAAGGAGGCAAAAGTGTCGCGATATCGCGACATGTTCCATTTTTGCCAAGGTAACGGACCTGCATAGTGATGTGGACATAAGGATAAAATCTAGTGAATAAGGCAAGCGTTACATAAGGAATATTTAATGATTTGAAATCATTTAAGATGGTCATTACACACGAAGGGAAACAGACGCAAAACCATGTGAAGAAATCGCAGCGAAGGGCCACAAAATGGAAAGCAAAGCACACACATGCAGGGAAGGTGAAGTGAACAGTCAGGGAAGGTGAAACGAACAGCCATCGGCAAATGAAATGAACCATCAGGGAAGGAAACAAGGTTTTCATGAGTTTAAATATGCCATTCAAAGAGGCCATAAAGGGGGTGGAAAACTACTGCAAGTAGTGTTGTAGGTTTGAAGGCGATAAGGCCATTCTGGACCTAGTTGGGCTGTTTTTATTTCGTAGACTGGTTTTTCTTCTTCATGGACATGGGTCAGAAATTGCGGTGAGCAGAGTTGCAGACTTGAAGGTGATTAGGCCATTCTAGACCTGTTTAAGTTGTTTTTCTTCCATGGACTGATTCGGGAAAACCAAAAATTCTGCCATTGTAAAATGACACATTTTTAATCCAGAAGTGTTTAGAAATTTGCATCTTGTGGGCAAGAAAGAAGGAGATTTTCTTTGCATGCTATGGATTTAATGTTTATTTTTTCATCTTTTCAGATTTCGAATTTATAGATAATGTTGATGCCATTTCTTTGGGTTACATTAGGCGAATATTTGAAATCTGAATTTTATTTCATACCCTAGGAACCAACACTTAGCTTATCCGGATTGTGCTTGTTTGCAGGTCCAATAGGTTAGGTTGCATGCACGGAGACCTCACATCTTCGATTTTGTTGAAATAGGATAGCATCATACTGAATGCATTTTATTTTCAGTTTTTGCATTTCATTTTTTATTTTCTGCTTTTTATATTTTTCCAGAATCTTTAACTTTCAAGGCATTAAAATAAACATCTAAAAAATATCAAAATCCAAAAAACAATGAAAAATCACTAAATTTTCATGGTGAAATAAATCAACATTGCCCCTTGTTTACAGTTACTTGCAATCACTAAGGTGTTCCAAGCATTTAAATTGAATATCTTTATTTGAGATTACTAATACATATATGCAAATGCTAATACAATGGAGACCTTGGAGAAGTCATTTGTTTAACTTATTTGCAAGAGGGGATTTGGAACCCAAATCCTAAAGGAGAGTGTACTTTCACAACTGGGTGAAAATACCACTCAACAGGTGCCATTTATCTAATGTATCTTTTCTTACCATTCTTAAGTCTGTAGAGTAGTCCCCAACAGTCTCTATGTTTAATAAAGACCATTTCAAAATTAATCAAAAGTCTTTTCAAAAAGGGTATAAAAACCCTTAAATAATTTTAATAAATTAAGAATAAAAAAAGGTTTAAAAACCTTTAAGTATTTTTAATAAATTAAAAATAATTTCTCCCTTAATTAATTAAATAATTAATTAATTAAAACCATTTAACTTGGTTTTAATAAAAACCCTATCCAACTTGGTTTTAATAAAAACCGGTTTGGTTTTAATGAAAAACCCTTGCCAATGGAATCTCTTCGGATTCTCTTAAAAATATTCTCTTGGAATCTTCCACCTTTGAAGCCAAAAAATCCTCTTAACATTAATGTCATTTCCTTTTGACATCAATGACAACTCATAGACAAGAAGCTAGGATCTCAAACCCAAAATTGCCAACAATCTCTCCCTTTGTCATTGATGGCAAACCATGCTTCTCAACAACACAGAAACTCAACATAAATAGCTCCCCCTATCTTGAGGCTCTCCCCCTTACTCAAATCTCTCCCCCTTTATCATCAATGGCAAAGGGTCACCTTTGGGGCTTGGGACTAAGAATGAGCCTCTTGGCTTAGTCCCTCCCCCACCTCCTGTTGAGGTGTTTAATTCCAGGGTGGGAGTAAAACTCCCATTAGGCACTGATCATCATCAGTGTCTATAGCTGACTTACCATGCCTTCTCTTGAAATCTTTGTCCATATTCTTGTTCCTATCACTGTTCTTGTTCTTGTTCTCATCCCTGTTCTTGTCCATGCCTTGAACCTTGGACCTGATCATGCCACTATTCCTATTCTTGTATTTTGGAATTTCAGCTCTACACTATCTAATTTTGTGACCTTCATTGTTGCACTTGAAACACTTGACGATGTTGTTTCTCTGAGGTAAACCTGATATTTGAATCCACCAGTTCTGACCAAACCTGTTCTGACCAAACTGTTCGGCCAAACCTCGTTACGACCAAACCTATTCGACCAAACTCGTTACGGCCAAACCTGTTTCAGCCAAACTCGTTTCGACCAAACTCGTTCCTCTTATTTGCCTTGCAATAAACTACCTTGTGCCCAAAATGTTGACAAGAGTAGCAATACCCTTGAAAGTAACTAACACTTCTAAAACTGTCATTTACCTCCTTCACTTGAGCCATGCAATGTGAAGCCATGTGACCAAACCTGTGACAAGCAAAACATCTACCTTAAAACTTTCCTTTAATTGACCTCTTAGGTTCTGAAAACTTCTTCTTCTCATTCTGAATTCTGTTTTATGTTTCTGTGCATCTATCATTCAAGGACTTCTTTTCCGAAATACTTTCCTCATCAGAACTCTCTTCCTTTTGGAGTCTCTTACTAGACTCTCCAACTTGTTCCTTGTGTGGCTTAACAAAACCAAGGCCTGCTTTATCTATTGTCTTTCTTTGACCTTTGATGAGTGACTTAACCTTTTTGGAGCTATCTTGGAACCTGTAAAGCTTATCCTTGTACTCTTTAGTTTCCTCTTTCAAAGAAGCCATTTTCTGTTCTAACTCACTATACTCAAGAACCTTAGACTCTAACTCATCCTTGAGTTCTTGTGTCTTAGCTATAGAGAAGTCAAGACTTTCTATAAGATCATCTCTCTCCATACAACATTCATCTAACTTATCCTTGAGTCTAGCATTCTTCTTTCTTTCCTTTTTCAAAGCACTAAGAGCACTAATAAGTTCACCTTCAAGATCTACTTCACCTTTCTCTATATCTTCCTCTATTTGTTTGCTTTTTGAATCATCAAGGCCTTTTTTAGATTTCTTATCACTAGAGGTGCTACCCTTTTCAAAAACCATACATTCATATTCCTTATAGTTTTCTGAAGCATCCTCATACATACTAGAAACCAAATCATTATTTGTGCAATCATCCTCAAGGTGACCAAAATTTCCACATCTAAGACATTTCATGATAATGAATCTACGTTTTGGTTCTTCCTCTTTTTCTAATATGAACAACATCTCATTTTCATTATCACTTGAAGAACTTTCACTATCACTACTAGAACACTTACTTGCTTTGTATAGGTAGAAACTCTTCTTGTGCTTGTGAGAATACCTCTTTCCTTGATTGCTGTGCTCATATTTGTTTTTCTTGTGATGCTTGTGCTTTTAGAATCCTTGCTCTTAGAATCTTGTTTATCTTCATCACTTTCATTCTTGGGAACAGTACAATTAGTAGCATAATGACCAAACTTTCCACAATTGAAACATCTTATATTTTTCACACTTTTGTGTTTTCTAGAGAACTTGCCTTTCTTGCTGTAATATGCCTCTTCATCACTAGAAGACTCATCACTATATTGAAGTTGTTTACCCTTGGATTCCTTGGTAGCCTTGAAAGTCGCCTCTTTCTTGACATCAACCTTCACTTGAGTTCTCAACTCAAATGCTGCAAGTATACTATGGAGCTCATCCTTTTTCAACTTATCCAAATATTTAGCTTCCTCAATAGCAGAAATATTTTCACTAAATCTATTAGGAAGAGATCTTAAAATCTTATCACAAACATCATTTTCAGCAAACTCAAGACCTAAGTCTTTCATGGAGTTAACAACCTCATCCATACGAAGCATGTAGTCACTAATATTTTCATCATAATTCATCTTGAGTTGTTCAAACATACATTTGAAGTGTCTCAACTTGGCCTTTTTGACATTTGTATCACCTGTATGAACCACCTTCAACTGATTCCACATTTCACTAGTTGTCTTGCAGTGAATCACTTTGGTGAGATCTACTTTTTGTAAGCCTTTCAGGATTGCATTCATTGCTTTTGAAATGCTATGATGTAGGAGCATTTCTTCTTTAGTATTAGGACCATATTCAGGAATAGTGTACTCATCTTCAATCACTTCCCAAACCTCATTCCCAAGTGTCATTAGATGAACCTTCATCCTTGCACTCCAAAGACCAAAATCTGACCCATCAAGAATAGGTGCTGCATTGCCACTTGAATGATCCATTGTGTTCTTTACTAGCTTTTCCTTCAAGATGTTAAACTTTTTGAAGGCACCAGCGCTGATACCAATTAAAGAAAACAAGCTTATACTGAGAGGGGGGGTGAAAAATAGAAGACCTCTTTTTACTTTTTCCTTTATACTTCAAAATAGTAAAGCAATATAACCAAAGCAATATCAAAGCAATGCACAATATCATCCACAAAGTGACACCAATTTTAACATGTTCACCCAGAATGGCTGGGCTATGTCCACAAAACTTTTCTCTAAAAGTTATCTCAAAGTTATTTGGGAATCCTTCCTAATTACAATGTTTATGAGCCTCGGCCCAAAGGAGATGCCTTCCCCCAATTAGAATTTATGAGCCTCTGCTCAAAGGAGATACCTTCCCCTAATAAAAATTTATGAGCCTCTGCTCAAAGGAGATACCTTCCCCTCTGCTCTGGAAATGATCCCTCAGAAGATCAACTGCCTCTACCTCTTGCCAGCATGTGGAACTCCTTTCCACCGAAGACCTCCTATCCTCAATGCTTAGCCTAAGAGACCTCTGCATTCTATGATCACGTCCATAGTAGCTCAGCAACCTATACCAAACATAGTCAATCGGTCTAGTACAAGTCTTTCTCTATCTATCAGATCTGTCCAACTCTTGAACAAATCAATCCTCTGCATACAAGCCTTCTCAAACACTTGCCAAATCTATCCTCAGGTTCTTCTCATAGAACCAATGCACCTCTATCCTCAAGTTCTTTGATAGAACTATCAAACTCATCTCACAAGTCCTTTGCTAGGACCTGTCCAAATCTGCTCACAAGTCCCCACCGAAACCTATCCAAAAACTGCTCACAAGTCCCCATCGGAACCTATCCAAAAATTGCTCACAAGTCCCCACTGGAACCTGTCCAAAAACTGCTCACAAGTCCCCACTGGAACCTGTCCAAAAATTGCTCACAAGTCCCCACTGGAACTTGTCCAAAAACTCAGCAAGCTCACCAAGAAAAACTTTCTTAGTAGGAAATAACAAATTGAATTGTTAGAGACCCAATGTGATTTGTCAAACTCATAGAAGCATAAAGAGAATTTTTAGAGACTCAATATGTTCTATACTCAAATCCCAATCTCAAAACTCAACTCAAATCAACCAGCTCAATCTCAAACTCAAATCTGAAAACTCAACTCAATATCTGAAATGGATAGGATAGAATGTTTTCTTTCAAGAACATGAAACCCCAACAATTGCCAACTATGCAAAGAATCACATAACAATGATACTCATGTTATTTTCACCATCAATTAGGGTTTCAACAACAATGCTCATCAAACAAGGTTTAGTCAACCAACACCATTCAACTCAACATCAACCTTGAAGCATTGAACCAATCATCACAAGAAAATGAAACAAGTAGAAATCCTTTCCCTCCAAAGATATTTGAACAAAACAACCACCAACACAATATCACCAAATGCAAAGAATAACTTGCTCAAATCAACTCAATGGAGTAAGCCCAATATCATGAATCAAGTAAAGCAATAACTTGATCAAACAACCTCTATGGAAGCAACTCAACCATCAAACTCAAAATAGCCAACCAAGGGTTCCACCAACTCAATGCAAGTAGCTAGACTCACAAATATAAACCCTAGTGCACAAAGCTTCCACTATCTCAAACCAGAAATTATGCATTCACCAAAAACTCTCCTTAAGGATAACAATGCATAAGTAGTCTTCAACAAACCAGAAAATAGGATTTACACCTAGCCAAAAAATACCTAGTAGAATACCTTTTCACTCCAACCTTATTTCAAAAAACATACACCAATCATACTCATAAGAAGAATGTGCCCATACCTTATTGGAGTAGAAGATAATTGAACCTTCAAGCTTTCACCACACACAACTCTCAAAATTCCAACCAAGTTAGGGTTAGAATAAAAAAAAATGAGCAATAATATAAAATTCCTTTATTACACCTTTTAGCTCCACTTCTTTAAACACAACCACCATAACATGCCAATAAATCAACAATCACAGACTCACACCTTATACCTCCATTTTTAATTTTAGCATAGCAAAGAATAATCTTAAAAATACATCCAAAGAAATATGCCCTTATTTCTCCTAATATTTTATTCAATGCTAATCACAAAAGCCAAAACTCATAAAATTTAATCACACCTTATAAATCGCTGTCCAAGAAACTCCGAATTTCGTGGCATAAATATGTTTTAATAAAAATGTGTGTTATTCTAGCAAAGCACCCCTGCGAGGCTCGAAACGACGACCTCCGCCAATGCAGCGCCCAATAGCAGCCTTCGTTGCTACTAGCCCACGTTGGCTACGAAGTTCACAAGTGAACTTCCCTCCACTTCACCCTCGAAAAAACTCTCGAAGAATTTTCAACCGCACGTGCTTCTAAGTCTTCCTTCGATCGCAGCGAATACAGAGCACAAACACCACAAATTGCATTCAGGGAATTTCAAATTAATTAGCCTTCCAACCTTAGGAGTTGGAGAATAAATAGTCTCTTCGAAGACACCTTGACATCGGCGAAAATAAAGACCATTTCAAAATTAATCAAAAGTCTTTTCAAAAAGGGTTTAAAAACCCTTAAATAATTTTAATAAATTAAGAATAAAAAAAGGTTTAAAAACCTTTAAGTATTTTTAATAAATTAAAAATAATTTCTCCCTTAATTAATTAAATAATTAATTAATTAAAACCATTTAACTTGGTTTTAATAAAAACCGGTTTGGTTTTAATGAAAAACCCTTGCCAATGGAATCTCTCCGGATTCTCTTAAAAAGATTCTCTTGGAATCTTCCACCTTTGAAGCCAACACATCCTCTTAACATTAATGCCATTTCCTTTTGACATCAATGACAACTCATAGACAAGAAGCTAGGATATCAAACCCAAAATTGCCAACAAAAATACCACTCAATAGATTGGCGCTAGAAGGAGGGCCTGAACCGGTTTATTTCAGTGTGATTTAAATGCTATAGGGATTTAAATTTTGAATATTTCATGCCCTATTGATTATTATCTTTAGCCCTCTTTTAACAATACAACCTTGTAGTGTTGAAAGGAGGACATGAATTGCTATGCATTGTTCTAACGCTTTTGATTATTTATACAGGAATAATGTGTCTTGATTTGATTTAAAAAAAAAATTGACTAACGAGGTTGTCTCCATGCAATTACTATCATTCGATTTTAATGGATACACCTCTTGGTTGATGCTAACACAATTATTCATACGTTACATGTTTGATATTTGCTTGTCATTTCATGCTTATTTGTAAGGAATTATTTTGTCTGAAATGTATTTGTTGTCGGTATTATGCTCTTCACCTGTGCGTAATGCGATCTTGTGAATCAGAAAGCCTACAACACTAGGAGTATGCTCTTCACTTGCACATATGTGATCTGGTGAATCAGAAACTAACTTACATTTTTAGAATACTGCTTTTTCGGGGCTCCTTCTTTTATTTATGACTAACAAATTGGTTTTGAAGTTATTCTTTGAATTCCATTAATTGCAGGATTTTATGTGTGTCGCAACTGAGAGTTTTGTCAAGTTCTTGTAGGGTTATCATCATTGATTTTGAATCAAATGGCCCAACCTCCACCAGCTCCTTGGTACGGAGCCCATAACATTCCTTTGAATATTGCAAGGGATATTCATGAGATCCCTAGGAATATAGAGATATTTTTTCCCAAATACAAACCGGATGGCCCAAGGACCGCAAAAGAACATATACAGGCCTATAGGGATGTTTTGATAAGATTGCATGTTCAACATGAATATGTGGCTTGTAGACTCTTCCCCATGAGCCTAGACCCAGTGGCCTACGAATGGTACATTTGCTTACCTACTAGTTCCATTATGCCATGGACACAAATGGAGAATGCTTTTGTCAACCAATTTAGGTCACCATTAGATCCCACAATCATCTATAATCAGTTCATTACATGCAAAATAGGCCAGGGTGAGCCAATCCGATTTTTTAATCAGAGATTTCAGAAGTGCCATAATAGAGCAATTCAAAATTTTGCCATTGATCCCGCAGTAGCTTTGCAAATATATTTTGGTGCATGGGATCCTATGACAGCAATGTTTGCAAGGCGAAATCCTCAAGTTACCATGCTTGCTCTAGCCTACAACGAAGCTATGACCATTGAACAACAAATGACATCGCAGGGTTATGGGTTTTCCCAGATGCCTATGGTAGGACATTATGGTCCATATGGTCAAGCTCCTATGATGAATCAGATCATGGCACCACAAATATCAGGCATAAATACGTTGCCTTATCAACAACCATATTCATCAATACCCACTTACGCACCCATTCCAATTCAACCAATCACATCCATTCCCCCCATTCCTTCATTTTTGTAAAATAGTCAATAGACTATGCAAGGAGCTAGTCCGGTTAATTCTCAGGCTATAGTTCTTTTTCCCAATCCAATCTCGATTCAAAGTGTGAATCCCTACGCAAATCAAGTGGTTCAAAATCCAACCCAAATGTTAAGTCAAGATCTCACCAATTACGCAAATCCTATTGGAACTAGCAATAACATAGCTAAACCAAAAGAGATTTATTCAGAGGTTGAAGAGCTCAAAAATATGGTTCACAAATTGAGTAATGATTTGGTTCAACAATAGAAGTATGAATCCCATACCCCTCACCCAAATTGAAATTTCAACAATGGAGGGAGACAGTGGAATACGAAGCCAAACAATGGGGGTGTGCCTTCCCCTATTGCTAATCAGATAGATACTTCCGCAGGACCAAGTTACTCTAAAGAACACAAGCTTATACTGAGAGGGGGGGTGAACAGTATAAGACCGCTTTTTAATTTTTCCTTCGATTCAACTTGCAGTTCAATATTATGCAGTGTAAAGAAAACAGTATCAATAGCAGTAAACAAAGCAATGCACAAAAACCACCATTCACAAAAGAGACACAACAATTTACGTGGTTCACCCAACGCGGGCTACTCCACGGATAAAATTTTCACTAAATTTTATCAACTCAGAATCTGGGAAAACCTTTCCCGATTACAATGTTTATGGGCACCAACCCAAAGGAGATACCTTCCCCTAGCTCTGCTCTAACTGGTGATCCTCTAGAAGACCTCTACCTCTGCTGCCCTTAGCAAGTGGAACTCTATCCACAGAAGACACCTGTCTTCCCTGCTCCGTTGGAGACCTCTGTCCTCAACTCTTTCACCTCTAAAGCTGGTCCTCTTATCTGCACCAAACACAGTCCTTCGGTCTGGCACTTATGTCCTCAAAATTTTCACCTCTGCACAATTACAGCACTCGATCAAACATCCACTTATGCACCTCTACGCAATCACAGCAGCACTGTCTTCGCACACTCTGCTCTTCGACGATCGAACTTCTCCCCGCACTCTGCTTCTGTGAAAGTCGCACTTCGAACGCACACTTCGATCGATGATCAAACTCTTCAAACAGCCCTCCTCTTATACTAAAACTTTCTAGATCAACACTTTGATCCTAGTCGGCTGCACAACCCTAAACAACGTCGGCTGCAAAACCCTAAGCTGCGTCGGCCCAGATTTAACTCTGTCGGCTTTACTACCTCTGCAACTCTCCTGTAGCTTCTACCGTGAAACTACAACATGTCACGATATCACGACACCTTTGCCTGTCGTACACCTTCTTTTGCCTGCTGTCGCGATATCGTGACACTTTTGCTTCTTTTGACTTCCTTTTTGTTTTTGTCGTGATATCGCGACACTTTCTGCTTCTGCTGACGTCATCTTCTCTTCTGTCGCGAAATCGTGACCCTTCTGTCTTCATGGCCTTCTTCTCTGCTTTTGTCGTGAAATCGTGACACTTTCTCCTCTGCTGACGTCATCTTCAATCCTGTCATGAAATCGTGACCCTTCTGTCTTCATGGCCTTCCTCTCAGCTTTTGTCATGAAATCATGACACTTTCGTTGCCTTGAGCTTCTTTCTGCATTGCACCCGTGAAACTGGAACATGTCACGAAATCGTGATGCTTTTGTCTTCATAGCCTTTCTTTCTGCTTCTGTCATGAAATCGTGACACTTCTCCTATAGAAGACCTGCTTCCAGTTTCTGTCGTGAAATCATGACACTTTCTCCATCCGCATGCTTTTCTTTCATCCTGTCGTGAAATCGTGACACTTTCTGCATCCGAACAACTTCTTTGAAGCCTGTCGCGAAATCGTGACACTCCTTATTTCAGCATGTCACGAAATCATGACAGTCCTCACTTATTCTTCTATAGCATGTCACGAAATCGTGACTCTTTTCATGTAACTTTCTCTCTCTTCTAACTTGTCACGAAATCATGACAGTTCACACTGCGGACTCTCTTTTCTGCATTATGTCACGAAATCGTGACACCTTTTCGTCCGTACAACTTTCCTGGCAATGTGTCGCGAAATCGTGACACTTTTCCTTCTCTGCCTTCCTGCACTTTTTGAGACGCAAAAATGCGACATGTCACGAAATCGTGACACTTTCCATCTTGCTCTCCTTCTCTGCCTACATGTCGCGAAATCGTGACAGTTTTGCCAGCACTTTCTCTCTCCTCAAACATGTCGCGAAATCGTGATAGTTTTGCCAACACTTTCTCTCTCCTCAAACATGTCACGAAATCATGACAGTTTTGCCAACACTTTCTCTCTCCTCAAACATGTCACGAAATCGCGATAGTTTTTCCAGTCGACTGCATACTTTTTTTTACTTGTCTTTTTCTTGATCTTTTGCAAATGGGCTACTAAGAACTTCCTGGAAACTCACTGATCATGCTCTGAATAATCTTTATCAAAACAAGTTCCTTGACATCAAATCAAATTGCTTCAAGAACTTCTTGACATCAATGACAACATCTATACTTGAGCAAAGGCAATGTACCCAAGGTACCCAAAATTGCCAACAATCTCCCCCTTTGTCATTGATGGCAAACCTTTACTGAAACACATCTTAGGAGCTAAAACTGAAACCAACTGTGCTAACAGCTGAGAATCTCCTTTTGAAGTTTTGCTCTCCCTGACTTGAAGCTTTCCTCTTCACATTGAAACTCTCCCCCTTACTCATATCTCTCCCCCTTACTCAAATCTCTCCCCCTTTGTCATCAATGGCAAAGGGTCACCTTTGGGGCTTGGGACTAAGAATGAGCCTCTTAGCTTAGTCCCTCCCCCACCTCCTGATGAGGTGATTAAAATAGGGGTGGGAGTAAAACTCCCATTAGGCACTGATCATCATCAGCATCTAAAACTTCCTTGTCGGGCCTTCTCTTGAATTTTTTGTCAATATTTCTGTTCTTGTCACTGTTCTTGTTCTTGTTCTCATCCCTGTTCTTGTCCACGCCTTGATCCTTGGATCTGTTTATACTACTATTCTTGTTCCTATTCCTGTACTTTGAAAGATCAGCTCTGCACTGTCTAGCTGTGTGACCGTCATTGTTGCACTTATAACAAGTAACACTGTTATTTCTGTTTGGCATACCTATTTTTTGAATCCGCCTGTTATGACTAACCGTGTTCCTGTAATTAGTCATGCAAAAAATTGCCTTATGCCCGAACTGTTTACAAGAGTAGCAATACCCTTGAAAGAAATTACGGCCCCTGAAACTGTCATTTACCTTCCTTATTCGAGTCATGCAATGCGAAGCCATGTGGCCAAACCTGTGACACGCAAAACATCTGCCATTAAACTTTCCTGTAAATGACCTTCTAGGTCCGGTAAACTTCTTCTTTGCATTCAGAATTCTATTTTCTATTTCTGCACATCTATCACTCATGGACTCTTGATCTGAAGTACTTTCTACATCAGAACTCTCTTCCTTTTGAAATCTCTTGCTAGATTCCCCAACCTGTTTCTTGTGCGGCTCAACAAAACCGAGACCTGTTTTATCTGTTGGTTTTCTTTGACCTTTGATGAGAGACTTAACCCTTTTGGAGCTATCTTGAAACCTGTACAACTTATCCTTGTACTCTTTAGTTTCTACTTCCAGAGAAGCCATTTTCTGTTCCAACTCATTATACTCAAGAATCTTAGACTCTAACTCATCCTTGAGTTCCTATGTTTTAGCTATAGAGAAGTCAAGACTTTCTATGAGATCGTCTCTCTCCATACAACATTCATCTAACTTATCCTTGAGTCTATCATTCTTCTTTCTTTCCTTTTTCAAAACACTAAGAGCATTATTAAGTTCACTTTCAAGATCTTTTATTTGTTTGCTTTCTGAATCCTCAAGGCCTTTTCCAGATTTCTTATCACTAGAGGTGCTACCTTTTTCAAAAACCATACAAGCATCTTCTTGATAGTTTTCTGAAACATCCTTATATATACTTGGAAACCAAATCATTATTTGTACAATCATCCTCAAGGTGACCAAAATTTCCACATCTAAGACATTTCATAATAATGAATCTATGTTTCGGTTCTTCCTCTTTTTCTGATATGAACAACATCTCATTTTCCTCATCACTTGAAGAGCTTTCACTATCACTGCTAGAACACTTACTTGCTTTGTCTAGGTAGAAACTCTTCTTGTTCTTGTGTGAATACCTCTTTCCTTGATTGTTGTGCTCATATTTGTTCTTTCTGTAATACCTGTGCTTTTCAGAATCCTTGCTCTTAACATCCTGTATATCTTCATCACTTTCATTCTTGGAAACAGTACAGTCAGTAGCATAATGACCAAACTTTCCACAGTTGAAACATCTTATATTTTTCTTGCTTTTGTGCTTTCTAGAGAACTTGCCTTTCTTGCTGTAATATGCCTCTTCATCACTAGAAGACTCATCACTCTCTTGAATCTGTTTGCCCTTTGATTTCTTGGTAGCTTTGAAAGCTGCCTCTTTCTTGACATCAACTTTCACTTGAGTTCTTAGCTCAAATGCTGCAAGAATACTATGGAGCTCATCTTTTTTCAACTTATCTAAATCTTTAGCTTCCTCAATAGCAAAAATATTTTCACTAAATCTATTAGGAAGAGATCTTAAAATCTTATCACACACATCATTTTCAGCAAGCTCAAGACCTAAGTCTTTCATGGAGTTAACAACCTCATCCATACGAAGCATGTAGTCACTAATTTTTTCATCATCATTCATCTTGAGTTGTTCAAACATACCTTTGAAATGTCTCAACTTTGCCTTTTTGACATTTGCATCACCTGTGTGAACCACCTGCAGCTGTTTCCACATTTCACTAGCTGTCTTGCAGTGAATCACCTTGGTAAGATCTGCTTTCTGTAAGCCTTTCAGGATTGCATTCATAGCTTTTGAATTGTTGTGATGTAGGAGCCTATCTTCTTTAGTGTATGGACCATTTACAGGGATAGTGTACCCATCTTCAATTACTTCCCATACCTCATTACCAAGTGCCATTAGATAAACCTTCATTCTAGCACTCCATAGACCAAAATCTGATCCATCAAGGATAGGTGCTGCATTGCCACTTGAATAATCCATTGTGTTCTTAATCAGTTCTTCCTTCAAGCTGTTAAACCTTTTCGAAGGAACCCGCTCTGATACCAATTGAAGAACACAAGCTTATACTGAGAGGGGGGGTGAACAGTATAAGACCGCTTTTTAATTTTTCCTTCGATTCAACTTGCAGTTCAATATTATGCAGTGTAAAGAAAATAGTATCAATAGCAGTAAACAAAGCAATGCACAAAAACCACCATTCACAAAAGAGACACAACAATTTACGTGGTTCACCCAACGCGGGCTACTCCACGGATAAAATTTTCACTAAATTTTATCAACTCAGAATCTGGGAAAACCTTTCCCGATTACAATGTTTATGGGCACCAACCCAAAGGAGATACCTTCCCCTAGCTCTGCTCTAACTGGTGATCCTCTAGAAGACCTCTGCCTCTGCTGCCCTTAGCAAGTGGAACTCTATCCATAGAAGACACCTGTCTTCCCTGCTCTGGCTGGAGACCTCTGTCCTCAACTCTTTCACCTCTAAAGCTGGTCCTCTTATCTGCACCAAACACAGTCCTTCGGTCTGGCACTTATGTCCTCAAAATTTTCACCTCTACGTAATTACAGCACTCGATCAAACATCCACTTATGCACCTCTACGCAATCACAACAGCACTGTCTTCGCACACTCTGCTCTTCGACGATCGAACTTCTCCCCGCACTCTACTTCTGTGAAAGTCGCACTTCGAACGCACACTTCGATCGATGATCAAACTCTTCAAACAGCCCTCCTCTTATACTAAAACTTTCTAGATCAACACTTTGATCCTAGTCGGCTGCACAACCCTAAACAACGTCGGCTGCAAAACCCTAAGCTGCGTCGGCCCAGATTTAACTCTGTCGGCTTTACTGCCTCTGCAACTCTCCTGTAGCTTCTGTCACGAAACTACAACATGTCACGATATCACGACACCTTTGCCTGTCGTACACCTTCTTTTGCCTGTTGTCGTGATATCATGACACTTTTGCTTCTTTTGACTTCCTTTTTGTTTTTGTCATGATATCGTGACACTTTCTGCTTCTACTGACGTCATCTTCTCTTCTGTCACGAAATCGTGACCCTTCTGTCTTCATGGCCTTCTTCTCTGCTTTTGTCATGAAATCGTGACACTTTCTCCTCTGTTGACGTCATCTTCAATCCTGTCACGAAATCGTGACCCTTCTGTCTTCATGGCCTTCCTCTCAGCTTTTGTCATGAAATCGTGACACTTTCGCTGCCTTGAGCTTCTTTCTGCATTGCACCCGTGAAACTGGAACATGTCACGAAATCGTGACGCTTTTGTCTTCATAGCCTTTCTTTCTGCTTCTATCGTGAAATCGTGACACTTCTCCTATAGAAGACCTGCTTCTAGTTTCTGTCATGAAATCGTGACACTTTCTCCATCCGCATGCTTTTCTTTCATCCTGTCACGAAATCGTGACACTTTCTGCATCCGAACAACTTCTTTGAAGCCTGTCGTGAAATCGTGACACTCCTTATTTCAGACTCTTCCTTTTGCTGCATGTCACGAAATCGCGATAGTTCTCACTTCGAGCTTTTCAGCATGTCGCGAAATCGTGACAGTCCTCACTTATTCTTCTGCAGCATGTCACGAAATCGTGACTCTTTTCATGTAACTTTCTCTCTCTTCTAACTTGTCACGAAATCATGACAGTTCACACTGCGGACTCTCTTTTTTGCATTATGTCACGAAATCGTGACACCTTTTCGTCCATACAACTTTCCTGGCAATGTGTCACGAAATCGTGACACTTTTCCTTCTCTGCCTTCCTGCACTTTTCGAGACGCGAAAATGCGACATGTCACGAAATCGTGACACTTTCCATCTTGCTCTCCTTCTCTGCCTACATGTCGCGAAATCGTGACAGTTTTGCCAGCACTTTCTCTCTCCTCAAACATGTCGCGAAATCATGACAGTTTTGCCAACACTTTCTCTCTCCTCAAACATGTCGTGAAATCATGATAGTTTTGCCAACACTTTCTCTCTCCTCAAACATGTCATGAAATCGCGACAGTTTTTCCAGCCGGCTGCATACTTTTTCTTACTTGTCTTTTTCTTGATCTTTTGCAAATGGGCTACTAAGAACTTCCTGGAAACTCACTGATCATGCTCTGAATAATCTTTATCAAAACAAGTTCCTTGACATCAAATCAAATTGCTTCAAGAACTTCTTGACATCAATGACAACATCTATACTTGAGCAAAGGCAATGTACCCAAGGTACCCAAAATTGCCAACATACTCTAGTTCCATTCTTAATATTTCTGATTTTGTATGGGAAAACGGGTGTAGATTGCATGATACAAGGGAGCATAATGAAAGGAATTGTCCTGAAATTGCTATGTATACCCATTGTCTCCAAGCTCAAGTGGATGATTTGGAACTTGTGCCAAATAAGGGTCCATCCCAACATCAAAAAGGAGAGAACAACATTTTGGTGGGAGAAACTCTATATCATCAAGAGAGTGAGCATGAGGAAGGTGAAGATGAATGGGGTGAGAAACATGTTGATGAATCAGAAGATGAAGAAGAAGTACTTGAGCGTCATCACTTGTTCTTGGAAGACACTCTCGATGAGAAGCTTGGAATTAATGATCAAAAATTTCTTCACCCTCCAAATTGTGATAAAATTGAATCATGGGTTACAAATTTGGATTATGATAGCTTTACTAATTTGAATTCAAGAAATAACCCACTTTTGGAAATAACTGGACCATCTATGGAAGGTGAAGATGAATCGGATAAGGAACAAGTTGATGAATCAGAGGATGGAGAAGAAGTATTTGAGCATCACAACTTGAATTTGGAAGGTGACTACTATGATTCATGGAAGAAGTGGGAAGACTACATTCACTCCAAAACTGCTAATGAAACTTGTGTGCCAATTGATATACAGGACAACATAATCGCCTACTCGAAGGAAGATATTACAAATTCTGTGCAATTTGAGGATGTTTTGGAAGAGATTCCAGGGATAGTGAACAAAGAATTGGAATTAAATGACAAAGTGATTTATCTATTGGAAGCAACAAAAGCGATTGATCATGAAGATGAGTTACTTGACATACACTTCAAACAATATTTGAGGGTTGAAAAGGATGGGCATGTTTTTAATTAGGTGCCCAATTTTGGTATGTTTGATGAACAAGTAATCAATGAATAATATGAAGACCAAGAGGTAAAAGAGGAAATTGCAAATCCTCACCAAGTTTTCGTAAATGAAAGTGTGAAAAAAGTAAAATCTAAACCTTTATGTCCAAACATCCAAGATTTTGGTGAAAATTTGCATAATTCAAATGATATCTATGATGAAATGCCATTGAAGGTGAATGGAGAACAAGGATTAATTTTTAACCACACCTTTGATAACATTATTTTAATGAATGAAAAGGAGCTTGATGCACTTAAATTGCTAAATCAAATTCATCAACAATTAATTCTTGAATCTAGGATAAAAATTCTTAATGATCCACATTTAGTAAATATCCTAGATGCTTGTAAATTGTTGCAAAACTTTGATTGGCCTAAGAACATGGAAAATGAATTAGCTTTGAAATTTTTAGAAATAGGCTCTTGCTTACAAAATTTCATTTTGAATAAAGAAAGCCTAGTTCTAAATCATGAATGGGATTATGAAATTTGCACCTTAAAGAATAGACAAGAAAGAATTGAAAATCAACCATTGTCTAATCAATCTGGTAATTTGAATCTCACCTATGAGAATACTAATGGAACTAAATCTAATTGGTGGGGTGAGAGAGGAAAGTTGAAGTTGGTTGCATGGTTTAGTCTAATCTTGTTTTCATTTGATTCCTTCCACATTCAGCATGTGTATCATATTATATGTCTTTTGAAATGCTCTAATCAGGTTTGGGATCCAGGAAAATGATAATCCAAATTTTTGCATCTTGTATTAAATTGTATATACTTTTTGTTTTCGTGTTTTTGTTTTGGATTGAATCTTATTTTGGTTTTAAGTTTTGTGTGTGGTCCTTACGAATGTTGACTAAGACTAGGAGAATATGAAACATCGGAATTGTATTGCAGAAAGCTCCACGAATATCGCAAACACATTAAGGAATATCGTTTGGAACTTGTGATGCATGAAATTATCAGTTTTATAAATTATGGCAAAGTAGGTGGTTTAATCCATCCACATTTCAAAAGAAGCAATGCATTCATATCTCATGTCACATTACGCATTGCATATACATTTCATCTCAGTTGCATCTTCATTTCATGTGCAATCATTGAAAAGGTGTCGAATCCTCTTAGGATTATTACATAACATATATTAAAAGGATCCTAAGGTTGGGAACTGATGCCCGAACTATATTGAATAAAGCACGTTCTATGCATATTAAAGAGAATATTGAGCAAAATGGTCAAAACCGTACTTGGAAGAAAAGGTGAGGCGAAAGGAGTATTTTGTGTCTGTCCTATCATGCAACGTAATCCTTAAAATAGTGGTTTTTACCACTCCCAAAGTGCTTAAAGCCTAAAATCAGAGTAGTAAGGATAGGGTTAAATCCTCATCAAACTTAGGTTGAGGATCCAACTCCCCAAAGCTCTGATTTGACCTTCATGGAGTAGTAAGGATAGGGTCTAATTCTCATCTCGCTTAGGTTGAGAATCCGATTCCCCAAAGCTCTGATTTGACCTTCATGGAGTAGTAAGGATAGGGTCTAATTATCATCTCGCTTAGGTTGAGAATACGATTCCCCAAAGCTTCCATTTTGCCCACTCAAGAACTTGAAATTCAAAAGAAAATATTTTTCATTTCTTTATTAATACTAGACTAGAAGGATCGTACTACATGTCCCTTGCAAGGATGGGTAGTCATCACCAAGGTCCAAGAAATCACAGTAAAGTCAAATATTGGATTATGGGGTTAATCTCCACCAGGGCTATAGATGCCTGGATGGCAGTGGAGTATGCTCATGCGTGGCAACATGTCTTGTCTAAAAGCAAGACCACTGACTGCTCAAACGGGCAAGCTATCCTGACAGTTTCATCCATAACAGGTTAAATCACTTTGTTCAATATGAGGTAATGAACTCCAGATCAGAGTAGTAAGGATAGGGTTAAATTCCCATCTCACTTAGGTTGGGAATCCGATTCCCCAAAGCTCTGATTTCACTTACACCTGCACATGGGTTCAATATGGTAGTGACACATAACCAACTTTGGGATCTAGTAAATTAATTTAGTATACATATTTTTGGTCCTAAGAGGGTTTGATAGTTTTAATATGTTTGTTCATGATGCTATAAGGTCTGAGCCTTTGCAAAGCAGGTTGTTACATCTCTAACATAGTTGTCATACGTCAAATCCTGCACAAATCATTCATAGCCTTGCATACGAATCATAAGTGAAGTTGACAATGGAAAGCTGAATGAATTTCAAATGATAGGGAATGAAGCACATTGCACACACCGAGTTGATGCTTAATAATTCTAATGTTTCATATATTTCTCATCTAGTTTCATTCTTAGGATATTTGCTAACGTTTGTATTTGAGTCTGTGTGTTTTCAGGTTGAGTTCTCACTGAAATGCTCAGGACCATTTCCCATCAGAGTCGCCATTTATTGTGGCTGATCCACAACGTACCCCAAAATTGGGGACCCACCTTTTTTGCATGTGTTCCAAGAAGACCAAAGTGGCCCATAGGCTAAAGATCAAGGAAAAAAGCAAAATATCACAAGGAGGAAAAGTGTCGCGATATTGCGACATGTTGTGCTGTCGCGGCCAAAAAAGAAAAAGTGTCACGATATCGTGACATGTTGCACCATCGTGGCCCAAAAAAGAAGAATTGTCATGATATCACGACATGTTGCACCATCGCGGCCTAAAAAGAAGAAGTGTCATGATATCGCGACATGTTGCTCCATCGCGGCCAAAAATGAAAAAGTGTCGCGATATCGCGACATGTTGCTCCATCGCGGCCAAAAAATGAAAAAGTGTCGCGATATCGCGACATGTTGCTCCATCACGGAAAAAAATGAAAAAGTGTCGCGATATCGCTACATGTTGCTCCATCGTGGCCAAAAATGAAAAAGTGTCGCGATATCGCGACATGTTGCTCCATCGCGGCCAAAAAATGAAAAAGTGTCGCGATATCGCGACATGTTGCTCCATCGCGGCAGAAAATGAAAAAGCGTCACGATATCGCGACATGTTTCTCCATCGCGGCCTAAAATGAAAAAGTGTCGCGATATCGCGACATGTTGCTCCATCGCGGCCAAAAAATGAAAAAGTATCGCGATATCGCGACATGTTGCTCCATCGCGGCAGAAAATGAAAAAGTGTCACGATATCGCGACATGTTGCTCCATCACGGAAAAAAATGAAAAAGTGTCGCGATATCGCGACATGTTGCTCCATCGCGGCCAAAAGCAAAGGAAAATAGGAGAAAGAAAAAGTGTCGCGATATCGCGACATGTTGCATTTTCACGATTCAAAATGGGCAAACAAGCAGAGAAAGAAAAAGTGTCGCGATATCGCGACATGTTCCATTTTCGTGATTCAAAGCAACAAAATACGGAAGGGGCCAAAAGTGTCACGATATCGTGACATGTTCCATTTTCGCGATTCAAAGCAACCAATGAGAGCAAGGAGGCAAAAGTTTCGCAATATCGCAACATGTTCCATTTTCGCCAAGGTAACGGACCTGCGTAGTGACATGGACATAAGGATAAAATAAAATCCAATGAGTAAGGCAAGCGTTACATAAGGAATATTTAATGATTTGAAATCATTTAAGATGGTCATTACACACAAAGGGAAACAGACGCAAAACCATGTGGAGAAATTGCAGCGAAGGGTCACAAAATGGAAAGCAAAGCACACACATACAGGGAAGGTGAAACGAATAGCCATCGGCAAATGAAACGAACCGTCAGGGAAGGAAACAAGGTTTTCACGAGTTTAAATACGCCATTCAAAGAGGCCAGAGGGGGTGGAAAACTGCTGCAAGTAGCATTGCAGGTTTGAAGGCGATAAGGCCATTCTGGACCTAGTTGGGTTGTTTTTCTTTCGTAGACTGGTTTTTCTTCTTCATGGACATGGGTCGGAAATTGCGACGAGTAGAGTTGCAGACTTGAAGGTGATTAGGTCATTCTGGACCTGTTTAAGTTGTTTTTATTCCATGGACTGATTCGAGAAAACTAGAAATTCTGCCATTGTAAAATGACACATTTTTTAATGCAGAAGTGTTCAGAAATTTGCATCTTGTGGGCAAGAAAGAAGGAGATTTTCTTTGCATGCTATGTATTTAATGTTTATTTTTTCATCTTTTCAAATTTCAAATTTATAGATAATGTTGATGCCATTTCTTTGGGTTACATTAGGCGAATATTTGAAATCTGAATTTTATTTCGTACCCTAGGAACCAACATTTAGCTTATCCGGAATGTGCTTGTTTGCAGGTCCAATTGGTTAGGTTGCATGCACGGAGACCTCACATCTTCAGTTTTTTCAAAATAGGATAACATCATACTAAACGCATTTTATTTTCATTTTCTGCATTTCATTTTTTATTTTCTGCTTTTTTATATTTTTCTAGAAGTTTTAACTTTCAAGGCATTAAAATAAACATCTAAAAAATATCAAAATCCAAAAAAACAATGAACAATCACTAAAGTTTCATGGTGAAATAAATCAACATTGCCCCTTGTTTACAGTTACTTGCAATCACTAAGGTGTTCCAAGCATTTAAATTGAATATCTTTATTTGAGATTACTAATACATATATGCAAATGCTAATACAGCGGAGACCTTGGAGAAGTTTTTTGTTTAAATTCTTTGCAAGAGGGGATTTGGAACCCAAATCCTAAAGGAGAGTGTACTTTCACAACTGGGTGAAAATACCACTCAATAGCACCTCAAGTAGCCGCCATCCCACCAGAAGATTTCACTGATCCTATTATGGAGGTTATGAGCCTAAATCTTGAGTAAATAAAAATTATATCTGAGATACAAGATCAGGCAATGGAATAAAAAGTTGGTACTTCTTATGCATCTCAGTTGAAGATTTGAAGTCTCTAAATTAAGATTTGAAGGCTAAAACAGAGCACCAAAGTTCAACAACAAAACACTGCAGTCACAATATGAAGGTCCAAACGAGATCAGAATGAGGTAAATTTTATATGGATAGAAATCTTATTTTGATATATTTCCAACGATGTAAAGAATATACAAAATATATTTGTGAGTCAAAATTTATGATCTCTACAAGGTAGCTATACAGGGTCTACCCAGAGCCTAGAAAAAATGGATAAAATGTGATTTTCAGAGGTGAAAATAAGAACAAATACTAAATGAAATATGGAGTGTGATATATGGTTGGAAATATCTTGGAAATGGATTTCCAACGGTTTATTACTTGCAAAAAATGGATAAATGTAGTAGAAGTTATACACCTCCAAATTAGGCAGTTCAAGCTTTTCTATAAAATCTAGACTGCAACATACAGGAAAATGTAGCAGGCTGAAAAATTTGATTTTTCTCCTTCAATTTGTGTTTTCTCACACACCAAACTTGTACAATGCAATAGTAATCATCTTAATCTATCTTGGAACTCAAACCTAAAGAATCTATGGCAGTTACAAACAAGGTAACAGTTCAAGACTATTACAACTACAATATTCCTACACCTACACTTGTACAAAGTTGTTACAAAGTGGTTACATGCACTCTTGTGCCTTCTAATATGAAAATGCACACATGTTCAACATCATTTTCCAACATTCTCCCCCTTGATGTTGAAAGGGATCACAAGACTATTTCTCATTTTAATAAATTGAGCCTTAGAAACACCTTTAGTGAAAACATCAACCAACTGATCATGGGTGTTGCAATACCTCAACTCAACTAATTTCTTTTCCACCATATCACGGATGAAATGGTACTTCATGTCAAAATTATTATATCTTCTATGGTGGACAGGGTTCTTTTCCAATTGTATGACACTCATATTGTCACAAAAAATTATAGTAGGACCACTTGGTTTCTCACCTATCTCCTCCAACACTTTCTTGAGCCATAAGGCCTGAGCACTGGCTGAAGTAACAACAATATATTCAGCCTCTATTGAAGAGAGTGCTACTGATCCTTGCTTCCTTGAGCTCCAAGTGATCATCCCAGATCCAAGAGAAAAACAATTACCGGATGTAGACTTTCAATCATCCAAGTTGTTGCCCCAATCTGAGTCACTGAAACCAACTAGATCCATCTCTTTAGTAGGATAGTAATGTATGCCAAAGTCAACAATACCTTTAACATACCTCAAAATTCACTTTGTAGCCTTCAAATGCAAGAGATATGGCTCACTCATATACCTAGAAATAAGTGAGACAACATATGCAATATCTGGTCTGGTATTTGTGAGAAACATCAAGCTCCCAACAATGCTCCTATAATTGGTCACATTCACCTTTTCAGCCCCATCATCTTTGCATAGCAATTCACCATGAGCAATGGGAGTAGGGACTGATTTGCAACTATCCATGTCATACTTTTTCAGCATATCCTTGGCATATTTAGTTTGACAAATGAATATTTTATCCTTACTTTGACACACCTCCATGCCAAGAAAGTAGTGCATCAATCCTAAATCCTTCATTTCAAACTCACTCATCATGGCAGCCTTAAATTCATCTTTCAACTTGGAACTACTACCCATATAAATCAAATCATCAACATACAAACAAACAAGCAAAATATCATTACCTTCTTTCTTTAAGTATAGGGTAGGTTCACTTTTGCTTCTCTTGAAGCCACTCTACTGAAAGTATCCATCAATCCTAGAGTACCATGCTCTAGGTGCTTGTTTAAGACCATACAATGCCTTCTTCAACCTATAGACAAGTTCTTATTTACCTTTCACCTCAAATCCTTGAGGTTTTTGTACATACACTTCCTCATCTAAATACCCATTCAAGAAGGCACTTTTTACATCTAAGTGATGTACAATCCATTACTTTTGGGTAGCCAAAGCAAGTACCATCCTTACTATTTCTTGTCTAGCTACAGGATCAAAATTTTCTTCATAGTCAATTCCATACCTTTGTGTGAAGCCTTTATCCACAAGTCTAGCCTTGTGTCTTTCAATGTTGCCATCACTATTATACTTAGTCTTATAGACCCACTTAGAACCCACATGTTTCTTTCCCTTGGGCAGTTCTACAAGCTCCCAAGTGTCATTCTTCTCAATGGAATTGATCTCCTCTTGCATTGCTTGCATCCAAACACCATTAGTACAAGCTTCTTCAAAACAAGAATGTTCAAAATCAGCAACAATCATCAAATCATAATTAACAACATCTCCTTTTGGCTCACCTTCATCTTCATCACCATACATGTGCATCTTCTCAAGCCTTTGAACAAATTGGTCAATTTCTTGAGCTTGGCTTCTAGTAAGTCTTCTATGGAAATTTTTGTCCAAAACCTAAGTAGGAGGATGAATTTGAAGTGCCTTTTTCCCCATTTTTGTCTTCATAACATCTAAAAATATTTTTGGAGAATCATCACTTGAAGAGGGACTAGAACTGCTTTGTTTGGGACTATTTGAAGAGTTGGTTGGTGGACTTGGTGGGACTGATTTTAAACTAGGTTGCACATTAGAAGAACTGGGCTGCATATTAGAAGAACTTCCACCACTACTGCCATCATCAACATAAAGTTTTTGATGACCATATACTCCCCCTTCATCAAAAATCATATCTCTAGACACCACCACTTTGTGAGTTTTTGGGTTATAAAGCCTATAGGCCTTAGTATTTTCATAGTAGCCAATAAATATATTTAATAATATAAATTTAAATATATATATATAAATTATAAAATATATATATAAATTATATATATATATATATAATATAATATATATATATATATATTATATATATATATATATATATATATATATATATATATATATATATAAAAAAATACATGCTTCACTCTTAGGATCAAGCTTCTTCCCAAGTTCATACGCCACATGAGCATAAGCCAAACAATGAAAAACTTTGAAATGGTTAATATTGGGCCTCTTTTCATACCATACCTCATAAGGAGTCACCTTCTCCAATGAGCTAGTGGGACTCCTATTCAATATGTAGACTATTATATGGACTGCATTAGACCAATACATATTGGTAAGTCTCCTATTTTACAACTTACTTCTTACCATCTCAACAATAATCCTATTCTTCCTCTCTGCTACTCCATTTTGCTGTGGGGTATAGGTAGCAGTGAGTTACCTTTTAATACCATTATCTTTGCAAAAATAGAGAAACTCATTAGAGAAAAATTCTCCACCATGGTCAGTCCTTAAACATTTAAGGCTGCAACCACTCTGATTCTCAACAATATTCTTAAAATATTTGAAACAAGAAAATGCTTCATCCTTATGCTTCAAAAAATACACCCAACACATTCTAGAAAAATCATCAATAAATGTAAGAAAGTAAGAGTTATAACCTAAGATTTTGGTTTGCATAGGCACAAAAATATCATAATGGACCAATTGGAGTGGGTATGAGGCCCTCCATGCTTTCCCTTTAGGAAAATTCTATCTTGCATGCTTTCCCAATGCACACCCCTCACAAACACATTTATGCTCCTCTACCTTTGGTAAACCATAAACCATCTCTTGAGAAGTTAGTAGCCTCAAACTTACAAAATTCAAATGACCATACTTTAGATGTCACAACCAACTCTTGTTTTCAACAACAACATTAGAAAGGCTGCCCCCTTGTCCTCCAAACTTCAAAGGAAATAATTTGTTGTTGGTCATAGGAATTGTAGTAACAATCCTATTGCTATTATTCTTATCATAGATGGTGCATTTCTTATCATCAAAGACTACCTTGTAGTTATTTTCACATAGATACCCTACACTTAATAAATTATGTTTCAAATTTGGTGTGTAATAGATATCATGAACATGTTTCTTACCTTCTTTTGTGTTCACTTCCATTACACCTTTGACATCCACATCCAAAGCCTTGTCATCTCCAAGTTTGATCTTGGACTTGAAGGACTCATCCATGGAAGCAAGAAGCTCCCCATTTATTGTCATATGATTTGAGCAACCAAAATCAAGTATCCAAATCTCTTGAAGGTTTTTATCAGCCTTGTTGTAGGTCAAGAAGAAGTTGCTTGTAGTAGCCTCATTCTCATCAGCATAGTTGGTCCTCTTGCTTTCATTTCCTGCCTTCAACCTACACTTCTTCTCATAATGTCCATACTTTTTGCAATGATAGCATTGTATATTTCTTTTATAAAATTTACCTCTTCCTCTATCTACTACTCCTAATCCTCTACCACCTCTTCCTCTTGAAGAATTCTAATTTTGACCTCTTCCTTGGCCATTTCCATATCCACTAGAGCTTGATCCATCACCCATTGAAATTGTAGCTTTATAAGCAAATGCCTTCTCATCAACTACAGTAATAGTTTCCCTTAGCCTATCCTCATGAGACATAAGAGATCCTATCAAATTATCAAATTCAAGAGTAGACAAATATTTACTCTCCTCAATAATAATGGCTACATGATTCCACTTTGGGGTGAGAGTCCTCAAACCTTATTCACAATGACCTATTTTTCTATCTTGACTCCAAGAGTTACCATTTTATTGACAACTGCCTTCACCCTCACACAATAGTCACCAACATTCTCAGTTTCTTGCATTTTGATATTCTCAAAATCTCTTCTTAGAGTTTGCAATTTGACCTCTTTAACCTTGTCACTTCCTTGTTAGCCTTATTTTAAATACTTCCATGCATCTTCATTTGTCTTACAGTCAGCTATCCTTAGGAACAAACTCTTGTCCAAGGCTAACTATATGTGGTAAAGGGCTAAGAATTTTTTAATCTATGAATCCTTCTTTGTTGTTTTATATTCTATTACAAGTGTGTTCCAATCTACTGGTTCTGTGTACTCATCTTCTACAATATCCCACAAACCTTTTTTCATCAGAAAGGTCTTCATCTTGATGCTCCAATATACATAGTCATCTCCATTAAACTCAGGGATTGGCAATGAGTTATGAAGAACACAAGCTTATACCGAGAGGGGGGGTGAACAGTATAAGACCTCTTTTTACTTTTTCCTTTATACTTCAAAATAGTAAAGCAATATACCCAAAGCAATATCAAAGCAATGCACAATATCATCCACAAAGTGACACCAATTTTAACGTGGTTCACCCAGAATGGTTGGGCTACGTCCACAAAACTTTTCTCTAAAAGTTATCTCAAAGTTCTTTGGGAATCCTTCCCAATTACAATGTTTATGAGCCTCGGCCCAAAGGAGATACCTTCCCCCAAATCAAAATTTATGAGCCTCTCGCTCAAAGGAGATACCTTCCCCTCTCGCTCTGGAAATGATCCCTCGAAGATCAACTGCCTCTACCTCTTGCCAGCACGTGGAACTCCTTTCCACCGAAGACCTCCTATCCTCAATGCTTAGCCTAAGAGACCTCTCGCCTTCTATGATCACGTCCACAATAGCTCAACAACTCGTACCAAACACAGTCAATCGGTCTAGTACAAGTCTTCCTCTGTCTGTTCGATCTGTCCAACACTTGAACAAATCAATCCTCTGCACACAAGCCTTCTCAAAGACTTGCCAAATCTATCCTCAGGTTCTTCTCAAAGAACCAGTGCACCTCTGTCCTCATACAACAGCACTCCACGTTCGTCTTTGCCCTTTGTGCTCTCTATGCCCTCTGCTCTTTTTGCACACTCACAACCGCACTTGGTCGAACTTCAACCTTTGCACTCTCTATGCAATCACAGCGGCACTTAGAACAATTCACCATGACTCTTCGCTCACTCTGCACACTTCGATCGAATTTTGCACTCTGCTCTCGACGATCGAACTTCTCACTCTGCGCTCTATCTGCGAACGTCACAACCAACAACACATCCAACTCTTCAAAATAGCCTGCCTTTTATAATAACACTTTCAAGATCAAAACCTTAATCTTAGTCGATTGTAACCCTGATCTTTAGTCGACTGCACAACCCTAAACTTCATTGGCTACAAACCCTAATCTTCGTTGGCTCACATTTAACTTTGTCGGCTTCAACTGCCTCTGTAACTCTTCTGTAGCTTTTGCCGTGAAACTACAACATGTCACGATATCGTGACACCTTTGCAACCGTACACTTTCTTTTGGCTTTTGTCATGATATCGTGACACTTCAGCCTTTGTCGACTTCAACTAAGCTCTTGTCGCGATATCGTGACACTTCTGTCTTTATCAGCATCAACTTTGCTTTTGTCATGATATCGTGACACTTCTCCCTTCGTCGACCTCCTTTCTGCTTTTGTCACGAAATCGTGACACTTTTACCTCTGCAGACTTCGTCTTCACTTCTGTCATGATATCGTGACACTTTTGCTTCTGTCTGCTTTCTTTGCAACCCATCATGAAATCGCGATGCTTTCAACTTCTATACACTTTCCTTGTAACCCATCACGAAATCGTGACGCTATCAACTTTTCATACGTTTTCTTTGCAACCTATCACAAAATCGTGACGCTTTCAGCTTTCATACGTTTTCTTTGCTCTTTGAGTCACGAAATTGTGACATGTCGCGATATCATGACACTTTTCTAACTTGCTTTCTCTCCCTAAGTCACAAAATGCGACATGTCGCGATATCGCGACACTTTTCTAACTTGCTTTCTCTCTCTGCTTAAGTCGCAAAAATGCGACATGTCGCGATATCGCGACACTTTTCCTCCTTAGCTCTTTTCTGTTCTTCGGGTCACGAAAACCCGACATGTCGCGATATCACGACACTTTTTCTCCTTAGCGCTTTTCTTTTCTTCGGGTCACGAAAACCCGACATGTCGCGATATCGTGACACTTTTTCACTACGAGCTCTTTCTCTCGAACCTATCAGCTTGGGGTTTGCAAAAGACTTTTGAAACTGTCATGTCGTAACCTTCATCAAAACAAATTATTTGACATCAAATCAAATTCCTTCAAAAGCTTCTTGACATCAATGACAACTTATATACTTGAGCAAAGGCAATGTACCCAAAGTACCCAAAATTGCCAACAATCTCCCCCTTTGTCATTGATGGCAAACCTTTACTGAAAACACTTCTCAAGAGCCAAAACTGAAACCAACTGTGCTAACAACTTAGAATCTTCCTTTGAAGTTTTGCTCCCCCGAACTTGAAGCTTTCCTCTTCACTTTGAAGCTCTCCCCCTTACTCATATCTCTCCCCCTTTGTCATCAATGGCAAAGGGTCACCGTTGGGGCTCGGGACTAAGAATGAGCCTCTTAGCTTAGTCCCTCCCCCACCTCCTGATGAGGTGATTAATTTTGGGGTGGGAGTAAAACTCCCATTAGGCACTGATCATCATCAACGTCTATAACTTCCTTTCCGGGCCTTCTCTTGAACTCTTTGTCCATATTCCTGTTCCTGTCACTGTTCTTGTTCTTGTTCTCATCCCTGTTCTTGTCCATGCCTTGATCCTTGGACCTGATCATGCCACTGTTCCTGTTCCTGTATTCTAGAATTTTAGCTCTACACTGTCTGATTGTGTGACCTTCATTGTTGCACTTGAAACACTTGACGATGTTGTTTCTCTGAGGTAAACCTGATCTTTGAATCCACCAGCTTCGACCAAACCTGTTTCGACCAAACCTCGTTCCGGCCAAACCTATTTTGACCAAACTCTTCGTTATTTGCCTTGCAATAAACTACCTTGTGCCCAAACTGTTGACAAGAGTAGCAATACCCTTGAAAGAAACTAGCACTTCTGAAATTGTCATTTACCTTCTTTACTTGAGCCATGCAATGTGAAGCCATGTGACCAAACTTATGACAAGCAAAACATCTCGCCTTGAAATTTTCCTTTATTTGACCTCTTGGGTCCTGAAAACTTCTTCTTCTCATTCTGAATTCTGTTTTCTATTTCTGTGCATCTATCATTCAAGGACTCATGATCTGAAATACTTTCCTCATAAGAACTCTCTTCCTTTTGGAGTCTCTTACTAGACTCTCCAACTTGTTCCTTGTGTGGCTTAACAAAACCAAGGCCTGTTTTATCTCGTTGTCTTTCTTTGACCTTTGATGAGTGACTTAACCTTTTTGGAGCTATCTTGAAACCCGTAAAGCTTATCCTTGTACTCTTTAGTTTCCTCTTTCAAAGAAGCCATTTTCTGTTCTAACTCACTATACTCAAGAACCTTAGACTCTAACTCATCCTTGAGTTCTTGTGTCTTAGCTATAGAGAAATCAAGATTTTCTATAAGATCATCTCTCTCCATACAACATTCATCTAACTTATCCTTGAGTCTAGCATTCTTCTTTCTTTCCTTTTTCAAAGCACTAAGAGCATTAATAAGTTCACTTTCAAGATCCTTTATTTGTTTGCTTTCTGAATCATCAAACCCTTTTTCAGATTTCTTATCACTAGAGGTGCTACCTTTTTCAAAAACCATACAAGCATCTTCCTTATAGTTTTCTGAAGCATCCTCATACATACTGGAAACCAAATCATTATTTGTACAATCATCCTCAAGGTGACCAAAATTTCCACATCTAAGACATTTCATGATAATGAATCTATGTTTCGGTTCTTCCTCTTTTTCTGATATGAACAACATCTCATTTTCATTATCACTTGAAGAACTTTCACTATCACTACTAGAACACTTACTTGCTTTGTCTAGATAGAAACTCTTCTTGTGCTTGTGAGAATACCTCTTTCCTTGATTGTTGTGCTCATCTTTGTTCTTTCCGTGATGCTTATGCTTTTCAGAAACCTTGCTCATAGAATCCTGTTTATCTTCATCACTTTCATTCTTGGGAACAGTACAATCAGTAGCATAATGACCAAACTTTCCACAATTGAAACATCTTATATTTTTCATGCTTTTGTGCTTTCTAGAGAACTTGCCTTTCTTGTTTGTAAAATGCCTCTTCATCACTAGAAGACTCATCACTATCTTGAAGTTGTTTACCCTTGGATTTCTTGGTAGCCTTGAAAGTCGCCTCTTTCTTGACATCAACCTTCACTTGAGTTCTCAACTCAAATGCCGCAAGTATACTATGGAGCTCATCCTTTTTCAACTTATCCAAATCTTTAGCTTCCTCAATAGCAGAAATATTTTCACTAAATCTATTAGGAAGAGATCTTAAAATCTTATCACAAACATCATTTTCAGCAAGCTCAAGACCTAAGTCTTTCATGGAGTTAACAACCTCATCCATACGAAGCATGTAGTCACTAATATTTTCATCATCATTCATCTGGAGTTGTTCAAACATACCTTTGAAGTGTCTCAACTTGGCCTTTCTGACATTTGTATCACCTGTATGAACCACCTTCAACTAGTTTCCACATTTCACTAGTCTGTCTTGCAGGTGAATCACTTTGGTGAGATCTGCTTTCTGTAAGCCTTTGAGGATTGCATTCATTGCTTTTGAATTGTTGTGATGTAGGAGCCTTTCTTCTTTAGTATTAGGACCATGTACAGGAATAGTGTACTCATCTTCAATCACTTCCCATACCTCATTACCAAGTGCCATTAGATGAACCTTCATCCTTGCACTCCAAAGACCAAAATCTGACCCATCAAGAATAGGTGTTGCATTGCTACTTGAATGATCCATTGTGTTCTTTACTAGCTTTTCCTTCAAGCTGTTAAACTTTTCGAAGGCACCTGCTCTGATACCAATTGAAGAACACAAGCTTATACCGAGAGGGGGGTGAACAGTATAAGACCTCTTTTTACTTTTTCCTTTATACTTCAAAATAGTAAAGCAATATACCCAAAGCAATATCAAAGCAATGCACAATATCATCCACAAAGTGACACCAATTTTAACGTGGTTCACCCGGAATGGTTGGGCTACGTCCACAAAACTTTTCTCTAAAAGTTATCTCAAAGTTATTTGGGAATCCTTCCCAATTACCATGTTTATGAGCCTTGGCCCAAAGGAGATACCTTCCCCCAATCAGAATTTATGAGCCTCCGCTCAAAGGAGATACCTTCCCCTCTGCTCTAGAAATGATCCCTCAAAAGATCAACTGCCTCTACCTCTTGCCAGCACGTGGAACTCCTTTCCACTGAAGACCTCCTGTCCTCAATGCTTAGCCTAAGAGACCTCTCGCCTTCTATGATCACGTCCACAGCAGCTCAGCAACCTGTACCAAACATAATCAATCGGTCTAGTACAAGTCTTCCTCTATTCTTCAGATCTGTCCAACACTTGAACAAATCAATCCTCTGCACACAAGCCTTCTCAAAGACTTGCCAAATCTGTCCTCAGGTTCTTCTCAAAGAACCAATGCACCTCTGTCCTCATACAATAGCACTCCACGTTCGTCTTTGCCCTTTGTGCTCTCTACGCCCTCTGCTCTTTCTGCACACTCACAGTCGCACTTGGTCGAACTTCAACCTTTGCACTCTCTGCGCAATCACAGCGGCACTTAGAACAATTCACCATGACTCTTCGCTCACTCTGCACACTTCGATCGAATTTTGCACTCTGCTCTCGACGATCGAACTTCTCACTCTACGCTCTATCTACGAACGTCACAACCAACAACACCACCAACTCTTCAAAATAGCCTACCTTTTATAATAACACTTTCAAGATCAAAACCTTAATCTTAGTCTGTAACCCTGATCTTTAGTCTGCACAACCCTAAACTTCATCGGCTGCAAACCCTAATCTTCGTCGGCTCACATTTAACTTTGTCGGCTTCAACTGCCTCTATAACTCTTCTGTAGCTTTTGTCATGAAACTACAACATGTCACGATATCGTGACACCTTTGCAACCGTACACTTTCTTTTGGCTTTTGTCATGATATCGTGACACTTCAGCCTTTGTCGACTTCAACTAAGCTCTTGTCATGATATCGTGACACTTCTATCTTTGTCAGCATCAACTTTGCTTTTGTCACGATATCATGACACTTCTCCCTTCGTCGACCTCCTTTTCTACTTCTGCAGACTTCGTCTTCACTTCTATCGCGATATCGTGACACTTCTACTTCCATATGCTTTCTTTGCAACCCATCATAAAATCGTGACGCTTTCAGCTTCCGTACGCTTTCCTTGTAACCCGTCGTGAAATCATGACGCTATCAACTTTCCATACATTTTCTTTGCAACCTATCACGAAATCGTGACGCTTTCAGCTTTCGTACGTTTTCTTTGCTCTTTGAGTCATGAAATTGTGACATGTCACGATATCGTGACACTTTTCTAACTTGCTTTCTCTCTCCTGCTTAAGTCGCGAAAATGTGACATGTCACGATATCGCGACACTTTTCTAACTTGCTTTCTCTCTCCTACTTAAGTCACGAAAATGCGACATGTCGCGATATCACGACACTTTTCCTCCTTAGCTCTTTTCTGTTCTTCGGGTCACGAAAACCCGACATGTCGCGATATCACGACACTTTTTCTCCTTAGCGCTTTTCTTTTCTTCGGGTCATGAAAACTCGACATGTCGCGATATCGCGACACTTTTTCACTATGAGCTCTTTCTCTCGAACCTATCAGCTTGGGGTTTGCAAAAGACTTTTGAAACTGTCATGCCGTAACCTTCATCAAAACAAATTATTTGACATCAAATCAAATTCCTTCAAAAGCTTCTTGACATCAATGACAACTTATATACTTGAGCAAAGGCAATGTACCCAAAGTACCCAAAATTGCCAACAATCTCCCCCTTTGTCATTGATGGCAAACCTTTACTGAAAACACTTCTCAAGAGCCAAAACTGAAACCAACTTGTGCTAACAACTTAGAATCTTCCTTTGAAGTTTTTCTCCCCCTGACTTGAAGCTTTCCTCTTCACTTTGAAGCTCTCCCCCTTACTCATATCTCTCCCCCTTTGTCATCAATGGCAAAGGGTCACCGTTGGGGCTCGGGACTAAGAATGAGCCTCTTAGCTTAGTCCCTCCCCCACCTCCTGATGAGGTGATTAATTCTGGGGTGGGAGTAAAACTCCCATTAGGCACTGATCATCATCAGCATCTATAACTTCCTTTTCGGGCCTTCTCTTGAACTCTTTGTCCATATTCCTGTTCTTGTCACTGTTCTTGTTCTTGTTCTCATCCCTGTTCTTGTCCATGCCTTGATCCTTGGACCTGATCATGCCACTGGTTCCTGTTCCTGTATTCTAGAATTTCAGCTCTACACTATCCGATTGTGTGACCTTCATTGTTGCACTTGAAACACTTGACGATGTTGTTTCTCCGAGGTAAACCTGATCTTTGAATCCACCGATTCCGACCAAACCTGTTTTGACCAAACCTCGTTCCGGCCAAACCTATTCGACCAAACCTGTTCTTTATGTCCTTGCAATAAACTGCCTTGTGCCCAAACTATTGACAAGAGTAGCAATACCCTTGAAAGAAACTAGCACTTCTGAAATTGTCGTTTACCTTCTTCACTTGAGCCATGCAATGTGAAGCCATGTGACCAAACTTATGACAAGCAAAACATCTGCCTTGAAATTTTCCTTTATTTGACCTCTTGGGTCCCGAAAACTTCTTCTTCTCATTCTGAATTCTGTTTTCTGTTTCTGCGCATCTATCATTCAAGGACTCATGATCTGAAATACTTTCCTCATCAGAACTCTCTTCCTTTTGGAGTCTCTTACTAGACTCTCCAACTTGTTCCTTGTGTGGCTTAACAAAACCAAGGCCTGTTTTATCTGTTGTCTTTCTTTGACCTTTGATGAGTGACTTAACCTTTTTGGAGCTATCTTGAAACCTGTAAAGCTTATCCTTGTACTCTTTAGTTTCCTCTTTCAAAGAAGCCATTTTCTGTTCTAACTCACTATACTCAAGAACCTTAGACTCTAACTCATCCTTGAGTTCTTGTGTCTTAGCTATAGAGAAATCAAGATTTTCTATAAGATCATCTCTCTCCATACAACATTCATCTAACTTATCCTTGAGTCTAGCATTCTTCTTTCTTTCCTTTTTCAAAGCACTAAGAGCATTAATAAGTTCACTTTCAAGATCCTTTATTTGTTTGCTTTCTGAATCATCAAACCCTTTTTCAGATTTCTTATCACTAGAGGTGCTACCTTTTTCAAAAACCATACAAGCATCTTCCTTATAGTTTTCTGAAGCATCCTCATACATACTGGAAACCAAATCATTATTTGTACAATCATCCTCAAGGTGACCAAAATTTCCACATCTAAGACATTTCATGATAATGAATCTATGTTTCGGTTCTTCCTCTTTTTTTGATATGAACAACATCTCATTTTCATTATCACTTGAAGAACTTTCACTATCACTACTAGAACACTTACTTGCTTTGTCTAGATAGAAACTCTTCTTGTGCTTGTGAGAATACCTCTTTCCTTGATTGTTGTGCTCATCTTTGTTCTTTCTGTGATGCTTATGCTTTTCGGAAACCTTGCTCATAGAATCTTGTTTATCTTCATCACTTTCATTCTTGGGAATAAGATGATCAGTAGCATAATGACCAAACTTTCCACAATTGAAACATCTTATATTTTTCATGCTTTTGTGCTTTCTAGAGAACTTGCCTTTCTTGTTGTAATATGCCTCTTCATCACTAGAAGACTCATCACTATCTTGAAGTTGTTTACCCTTGGATTTCTTGGTAGCCTTGAAAGTCGCCTCTTTCTTGACATCAACCTTCACTTGAGTTCTCAACTCAAATGCCGCAAGTATACTATGGAGCTCATCCTTTTTCAACTTATCCAAATCTTTAGCTTCCTCAATAGCAGAAATATTTTCACTAAATCTATTAGGAAGAGATCTTAAAATCTTATCACAAACATCATTTTTAGCAAGCTCAAGACCTAAGTCTTTCATGGAGTTAACAACCTCATCCATACGAAGCATGTAGTCACTAATATTTTCATCATCATTCATCCGGAGTTGTTCAAACATACCTTTGAAGTGTCTCAACTTGGCCTTTCTGACATTTGTATCACCTGTATGAACCACCTTCAACTGTTTCCACATTTCACTAGCTGTCTTGCAGATGAATCACTTTGGTGAGATCTGCTTTTTGTAAGCCTTTCAGGATTGCATTCATTGCTTTTGAATTGCTGTGATGTAGGAGCCTTTCTTCTTTAGTATTAGGACCATGTACAAGAATAGTGTACTCATCTTCAATCACTTCCCATACCTCATTACCAAGTGCCATTAGATGAACCTTCATCCTTGCACTCCAAAGACCAAAATCTGACCCATCAAGAATAGGTGTTGCATTGCTACTTGAATGATCCATTGTGTTCTTTACTAGCTTTTCCTTCAAGCTGTTAAACTTTTTGAAGGCACTCGCTCTGATACCAATTGAAGAACACAAGCTTATACTGAGAGGGGGGGTGAACAGTATAAGACCTCTTTTTACTTTTTCCTTTATACTTCAAAATAGTAAAGCAATATACCCAAAGCAATATCAAAGCAATGCACAATATCATCCACAAAGTGACACCAATTTTAACGTGGTTCACCCGGAATGGTCGGGCTACGTCCACAAAACTTTTCTCTAAAAGTTATCTCAAAGTTCTTTGGGAATCCTTCCCAATTACAATGTTTATGAGCCTCGGCCCAAAGGAGATACCTTCCCCCAATCAAAATTTATGAGCCTCTGCTCAAAGGAGATACCTTCCCCTCTGCTCTGGAAATGATCCCTCAGAAGATCAACCGCCTCTACCTCTTGCCAAAGCACGTGGAACTCCTTTCCACCGAAGACCTCCTATCCTCAATGCTTAGCCTAAGAGACCTCTCGCCTTCTATGATCACGTCCACAGTAGCTCAAAGAACCTGTACCAAACATAGTCACTTGGTCTAGTACAAGTCTTCCTCTGTCTGTTAGATCTGTCCAACACTTGAACAAATCAATCCTCTGCACACAAGCCTTCTCAAAGACTTGCCAAATCTGTCCTCAGGTTCTTCTCAAAGAACCAGTGCACCTCTATCCTCATACAACAGCACTCCGCGTTCATCTTTGCCCTTTGTGCTCTCTATGCCCTCTGCTCTTTCTGCACACTCACAACCGCACTTGGTCGAACTTCAACCTTTGCACTCTCTGCGCAATCACAGTGGCACTTAGAACAATTCACCATGACTCTTCGCTCACTCTGCACACTTTGATCAAATTTTGCACTCTGCTCTCGGTGATCGAACTTCTCACTCTATGCTCTATCTATGAACGTCGCAACTAACAACACCTCCAACTCTTCAAAATAGCCTGCCTTTTATAATAACACTTTCAAGATCAAAACCTTAATCTTAGTCGGTTGCACAACCCTAAACTTCATCGATTGCAAACCCTAATCTTCATCGGCTCACATTTAACTTTGTCGGCTTCAACTGCCTCTGTAACTCTTCTGTAGCTTTTGTCATGAAACTACAACATGTCACGATATCGTGACACCTTTGCAACCATACACTTTCTTTTGGCTTTTGTCATGATATCGTGACACTTCAGCCTTTGTCGACTTCAACTAAGCTCTTGTCGCGATATCGTGACACTTCTGTCTTTGTCAGCATCAACTTTGCTTTTGTCGCGATATCGTGACACTTCTCCCTTCGTCGACCTCCTTCGACTTTTGTCATGAAATCATGACACTTCTGCCTCTGTAGACTTCATCTTCACTTCTGTCATGATATCGCGACACTTCTGCTTCTGTCTACTTTCTTTGCAACCCATCGTGAAATCGCGATGCTTTCAGCTTTCGTACGCTTTCCTTGTAACCCGTCATGAAATCGTGACGCTATCAACTTTTCATACGTTTTCTTTGCAACCTGTCACGAAATCGTGATGCTTTCAGCTTTCGTACGTTTTCTTTGCTCTTTGAGTCATGAAATTGTGACATGTCGCGATATCACGACACTTTTCTAACTTGCTTTCTCTCTCCTGCTTAAGTCACGAAAATGCGACATGTCGCGATATCATGACACTTTTCTAACTTGCTTTCTCTCTCCTGCTTAAGTCGTGAAAATGCGACATGTCGCGATATCGTGACACTTTTCCTCCTTAGCTCTTTTCTGTTCTTCGGGTCGTGAAAACCCGACATGTCATGATATCACGACACTTTTTCTCCTTAGCGCTTTTCTTTTCTTCGGGTCGCGAAAACCCGACATGTCGCGATATCGCGACACTTTTTCACTGCGAGCTCTTTCTCTCGAACTTGTCAGCTTGGGGTTTGCAAAAGACTTTTGAAACTGTCATGCCGTAACCTTCATCAAAACAAATTATTTGACATCAAATCAAATTCCTTCAAAAGCTTCTTGACATCAATGACAACTTATATACTTGAGCAAAGGCAATGTACCCAAAGTACCCAAAATTGCCAACAAGTTACTATTGTTGGCCATTATACCCACACAACTATGAACCTATAATAAACCTCAAAAAACAACTTAAATTTTTTTTAGAAAGACCATGGGTTATTCTAACCTTCCAACCGAACAAAGCTCTGATACCAATTGAAGATTTGAAGGCTGAAACAGAGCACCAAAGTTCAATAATAGAATATTGCAGTCACAATATGAAGGTCTAAACAAGATCATAATGAGGTACATTTTATATGAATAGAAAGCTTATTATTATAGTTTTCCAACGATGTAAATAACATGCAAAACATAGTTGTGAGTGAAACGTTATGAGTTCTACAAGGTAGCTATACAAGGTTTGCCCAAAGCCTAGAAAAAATGGATAAAATGTGATTTTAGAGGTGAAAATAAGAACAAATACTAAATGAAATATGAAGTGTAATATATGGTTGGAAAGATATTGGAAAGGGATTTCCAACGTTCTATTACTTATAAAAATGGATAAATGCAGCAGAAGTTATACACTTCCAAATTAGGCAGTTCAGAATTTTTTGTAAAATCTGGACAACATACATGAAAATGCAGTAGGCTAAAAAACTATTTTTTCTTCTTCAATTCATATTTTCTCATACACCATACTTTTACAATGCAATAGTAATCATCTTAATCTATCTTTGAACTTAAACCTAAAGAAGCTATGGCAGTTACAAACAAGGTAACAATTCAAGACTGTTACAACTACAATATTCCTACACTTACACTTCTACAAAGCTATTACAAAGTGGTTACATGCACTCTTGTGTCTTCTAATCTAAAAATCCACACATGTCAGCATCATTTTCCAATATCACTCCCCTAGTATGAGTAGAGGAAAATATATTGTGTTTGTTTCTGCTATCCCAAGGAGTTTCACAGCTAAGAGTTTGACATTGACTATGATGGCATTGCAAAATCTACAATAAATAGCTACAATATCACCATGGGTAGTACCAAAAAACTTCATGGAAAATAATAAATTAATTAAGATATCTTCTATGGCATGGGAGAGAATAAAGAAATTTGGAGGATTCAACGATATTTTTAGAAATTATCAGGTAGTGATTCTCAACACTACAAAACCTCCTCCTCCCAAAGAGTAAGGATTGGATCAAGCACCAATGAGTCTATGAGCATCACCCTGATAAAATAATAAGACTTCATACAGTTTATTGTTGAAGAAGAGGAAAAACTTGAAGCTATAAAGGAAGATAGGGCGATGGAATTTTGAAGTAGAAGTGGAATTCATAATTCACCTCCATCAAGTTCCAAGCTTACTTCCAGGGCCACCATAATCATTCCCACTGATGGTATACAGTCACTCCAAATATATCATAACATAGGCGATGCAACAATAGGAGGAGACTCAGTATCACTACTAAAACACGGATTACAAGTTCATGCACATACCGCGCTAGCCATCAAGAAGGAAGTGATGGCTTGGAGATCCAAAGTAGAATCATTGTAGTCAAAAAATGAGAAGCTAAAAGCTGAAATAAATAAAACTCAAAAGCAAAAACCTTCTAACAAATATTCATTACAAGTTCCAAATCTTATAGCTATATTCAAGGAAAATATGGTCAAAATAATTGAGAAGGAAGTAAAAATGATAGAGACTTGTTGCAAGAATTTTGGAAAGATAATGGAGATAAATAAAGAGATAAAATCCCTATTGGTAAATACATATGAGAAGATAGCAGTTATATCCCCAGTATACGAAAGGTGCAAGGCCAAGTACAAACATATTAGGTCCTTGCAAGTAACCACCATTGATGGGAAGACTCATAGCTACCTAGGAGAGTATGAGATATTTGCAAGTCTTAAGGCAGAAATACCCATATGGAACAACTCGATCAGAGAGCTAGAAAAAGTAAAAAAATATACAGTTGTTCGGTTGAAGAACCTTAATGTTGTGTCCCAAAATTTACTCATCCTAGAAGGTTTATATCAATTAATCATTCGAGATATCAGAGAATTCTCTTGTGAAGAGGTTGATGATGACAAGCTCTCTGACAAACTCATATCTTTGACCACAGACTCTCTGGACATTGTCAAGTTCTTCTAGATAAGGCAACCATTCATAAGGGAAGATAAAAGCAAAGGAATCATAGCATTAGACATGATTCACACAATCAGTGAGATCAATGAAGAAATTTGGATCCTTATACCGGATTCCATTAGTGCAATTCAATATGAGCGATAGGTAATTAGGAAGAGTCAATAGGCATATGAGTCAACAAATATCATGGGGCCCACAATGATAGAAAAAGAAAAGAGAAAATAAGCAATAACTAGGCCAAATTTTGGCCAAATTTTGTACTATATTTTGAGGTAGTTAAATAAACAGACTGTACAACACCCAACCGATGAAAATGCAGGAGATGGCACCAGGTGGATGGTTTAGATACAAGTGGTTCAGGAAATTACATAGCTACTACAACTATAAGAAAGACATCTATAGATAAAATAAGGATCAAGCTTTGACATAGCATATTTTTGCTAAGAGGTATACTCGAGTGCTCATTCTTTGCTGTTGTATCTCCTTTATTTTCTTTCTCCTTTTTCATATCCTCATTCCTCCCATTGTTGTGTAGGTTTTTGATAGGAAAGTTCCCAAGAAGCAGAGAATATTTCTAGATTATTGAGCCAGAGGTCTAGAGACTCAACTATTGTGATATTCGAACAGAAGAGTGAAAGGTACTTGTTACGATATCGAACGAGGATCTTTATTGTATTAATATTTATAAGAGTTAAATGGAAATCCCAAGACAACTCTTTATATAATATAATTCAAATATTAATATAATTCTAGGCTTCTTTCCTGTTATATTTTTGTGTTTATCTCTATGTGTGTCTTTGTTATGGGTTACATTATTTGAACGTATAATGAACGCTTCTTTCATTGGTCAACTGTTATGTTTATTATGATATTTGAATGAACGTAATTGCACCAATTCTTTCGTTTCTCTTTCTTTATATTTTCATTGAAATGTTATTAAATCTTGCTACAATAGCCCAAAGGATTAAAGCACCAGTTATACATAAGGCATAATAGAACTGTTATTGTTTTAGCTAGATCAAAATTTATAATTGTTAATTCATCACCATAAATCTGGAAGAGCATGAAATTAAAGAATTTAAGCTCACCTCAAGGGTATCCTTACCATAGTTGGTCTATCTAGAAAATATTAAAATAACTTCATTCCCAAGTTAAAGATGCAGGTTGACCAGAGCCTGTAATAGCTCATTGGAAGTAGGTTTTCTTGTAGCGTGATAGCTTATCCTATGGATGTAGGAAAAATCCCCAACAATCATCATTGAAAATTAAGAATAATTCTAGGGTTAGTTCCTTGTCCTCTTGCATATTTTCTTGTATTTTATTGTTCTTTCATTTACATAGCTTAGATTTTAGAAATGCCAAACATAGGCATTTTCTCAATATATACATCAAAACATTTCCACCCTGGACTTGGAGAAAGTCCTTAAACCATTCCTGGTGAACCCCTCGATCCCCAAACCCCTAATTATAGAGAACATAACACAACCATGTGGTCATCTTAGCTCCCAGTAGATCCAACTAATGTACGCATCAGGGCAGTTTTCTGTTAGCTTTTGGAGCCTTAAACATGCAATTATACAACTATGATAATAGCAAAAAACCATGCATGAAAATATGATAGAAAACTTGATACAATGCTCTAGAAATGCTCATATAGAAAGCTCAAGAAAATTACAATGCTCCTCTCATGGAGTTTGCAACTCCTCCATGATAACAAAATGGAGCTACATTGTGACTACTACTACTCACACCTTTGCACTACTCTTGCTCACACACAATCACTCACAATGAGGCCTTTATATAGAAAGATAGGTTACTTGCCTCTCACTCAACCCTAAGACTCATGTACATGTGGACTACATGCACATTTACATCATTGCACATTCTAACACTTGTGCATTTATTCTATTACACTAATAAAGCAATAACTCCTAATATAATCCTAAACTAAATATGCACCCATGAGGGTACATTAGGAAATAACCAAATGATGTAATAGCCATATTTTCCAACACCCCCCTGTATTACATTATTTGGTTTTGAAGACATTAGTCTTCAATATGGATCTTTGACTCTTGAGTAGTCTTCATCTTGATGGAATTCTTTTCCATCTGCTCCTTCTATCTTTATGTGGTTCTCCAATATTCCCTTTGATCCTGAATGCTTGACGAACTTCTTGAGATCTTCTAGATATCCTTGATGAACTAAGGACCTGATAATCTTGCTAGTCATGAGAGAATCATGATTGTTTTCTTTTCTTTCCTCTAGTTTTTTGTGTGACCTATATCTTTGATCTTCAAAAATATCAAGCTTGAATTTGTGGTCAGTAGATATTTTTGAAATAAGAATTTGAAGAAAGCAATGTAATCTGAATATTAAATTTTCTTCAAATTTCTTATAGTATTTGTCCTTGTAGTAACAAAAGTAGGATGAATGAGATTTTCCTTCACAATATCTACATGGGTGTAGACTCCAACAATCTTCCTTCTCATGACCTAGTTTGTTACAATGAGTACAAAGTAGATGTATCTCCATTTCCTTAGTTTTAGGAATATCATGTTTGTTAATTTCTCTGATGATCTGATTAAACCATTTGTGAACAATTGTAGCTATCCCTTCTTTTCCTTTGTCAAAAATCTGCATGAGTTCCTTTGTTTCAAACTTTTTGATATTGATTACTATCTCATTGGATAATGTTTCTGAAGGATAGACTTCAGTCAAACATTCAGATCTACATTCAATTTGATCTTCTTTGTTAATTTCATCTTTTTTCTGACTTGTTAATTATGCTTTCTATTGAGACCAGTTTATCTTTAAACCACATTGGGATTTTCTTTATAAAAGCATTTTTTAATATGTCCTTTTGAGTAGACATCCTTGTGTCTCCCGAATAGAGGTTCCTTTTATGTAGGATCAACCTTGAAAGGACTTCTCCTAATATTTGAGATAATAGTTTACCAAATAATATTCAAATATAACTACTTTTATTTTTCTAGAAAAATTTTAAAAAGCAATTTCAAATATTGGAGCTCAATATCTTTAGTTATATCCTCTATGTCCTTTTGAATCAATCTTCCAACTAAAATTTTTGATGCACTCAATATTTTAATAACTATGATTTGGTGCAATAATTGGTTTCTAAACTTCTTAAAATTTGATTTGAAGTAGGATTCCTTATATCTCCCTAATTAGAATTTTTAGAAATATTAAATTTTTGCAAACTAAATTTTGTTTACTACTCCTTATATCTCCCTATGTTAAGAGTTTGCAAATGTTCTTTTGAAGCAAATAAAAATGGTTTGAATGCTTCAAGTTTTTTTCCTCTTTCTTCTATACAGCCAATAGTCTTTCTAGAGAGTCTTTAAACACCTTATAACTCCTATTACTAATATCTCTAGAAAATATAATAAACTTTAATAACAAACTTGCAATGTAGTAACAAATATTTCTCACCTCTGTAATGCTGATTTCTTATTTGCAAGTTGTTTGGAGTAAATGCTATTTGGAATGGCTGAATATGGTTCTTCAATCTTCTTCCTTTCACCTTGCTTGTGCACCTTTTTCTCCTTCTTGTAAGTGGTTGAATATGTGCACTAATATTCTCCACTATGTCCTTTGTTGTTATGTGTTCTATGTGAATCTTGAATTCTCTTCAAATCTACCTTTCTCTTGTGAGTGGACATCTCCCTTTTCTGGTTTCTATGTATATTAAAAAAATAATAGCCTTTTCTTCACTATTTAATACTTCTTTAGCTCTCCTTATTTTTATCTACGTATGTGGGTGCTTTATTTGTTTGGTGTAATGTGGGATGAGAGTGCCAAGTGGCACTTGTCTTACTATCCTTCTTGAAAATATTTGCTCTTACACCTTATGAAGCGCTCATGACATGTGGCGCTTGTCTTTTCCTTCCAATCTTGCAAATGTTTGGTATAGCTCCTTATTTCAGCACCTGTGACAAGTGGCACCTGAGTTCTTACACTTTGGTGGTTGATGGTTGTTATGGAAGCTATTACCTCCTTCCTCCATGTTGGGTGCTCATGTATGGAGAATATTTAAACTGATTTTATCTTATGCACCTTTGTTGAGCGCTCTTTCATCTTATTCTACCTTGGAGGGATGTTACACTATGGAGTATGAAACTCCTTTGTCCTATTCTTGCTTGGAGGATGTTACACTTGAAATATTGGGTGCTCAGACTTGATTTGCAACGTGGTAGAAGATTTCTAACTTGCTTTTTAACCTCCCTTGAAGCTTTCTGGTGCTTTCCAACGTATTATTTCTGCAAACTCTTCTTGGTGCATACGTTTCCTTTTGACAGTACGTTGGTTCTTCCTTCAATGGTGCTCTTGGATGAGAGAAAACCTATTTTGTAGCTTGCTTCAATGGGGATGGTGCCTCTTCTATGACTTCAACTCCACCCTTGTTTTTATTTCTTGTTTTATTTCTTTTGCAGGTCTGATATCTGGGCAGCAACTTTGGTGGTTTATGGCACTCCTTTTGGTGTCTTTTGACACCTCAAACAATCCAAAATTTTAACCTCTTTGAATGGGACCTTCTATTGCTTTCTGGAGACTCTTTTGTAGGGTTTTATTGAGTGCTCTTTTTGTGAAGTTCTTACACCTTTTATTTCTGTGAAACCTACTCTTCTTTTACCCTGCTCAGAATGTGGGCTTTAATTGGCTATTTTGGCCCTTTGTTTTTGCTGTCCAAGAGTGTCTTCAAAACCTATTTTGTACTTCTCCAAATCTGTCCACAAATACCTCTTGGAACTGTAAACTCAACCAACACTTTAACCTTGGATTTATCCCTTCCTATCAAGTTCTTTTCTCACTATACTGTGCTGATTTTCTTCTCCAATTTTGGAGGTAGTGTCACCCTTCTTGATGGCTGTTTTTTGGTTACTAATTTTAGCCTTTAATTCCTTCACTAAAGGTCTAAAAATTCTGCCTTCTATCCACTTGTTTTAGGCTGAACTAGGGTGATGTTATGGCTGCCTTCAATTCTTGGCAAAGCCCTCCTTTTCTTGGCTACTCTTTCACTTATAACTCCAAGCTATTCAATGTATTAATATGCATTCTAACTTATGCAATTATAGTCTTCTTTTCTTTAGAATAGGCAATAGAATGTTGCTATATTTCTTTCACTTGAACTATGCCTAACTTTTATTTTCTACTATGTGCAGGTTTTCTCCTTGTAAACTATAACTTTTGCACTATTTTGAAGACTTGAAATGAAACTATTTTATGCAACTCTTTGATCCTTTGAAAAATCGGTGCTTAATAAAATTTAATAAGAAACCAAATATGAAAGCTCAACTAATGAACTTTTGCACCTTATTTTTGCATACCTTTTTCTCTCGTAGATGATGGAGATAGTGGTGATTCAAGTCACCTCAATGGCTACCTTTTTTTTTGGATGATTTTGCAGCTCTTCTATGTTGTCCAAAAATAACTCTTTGCTCACCTTTTTACAACTTCAATACTTTATCAACTTGCTGCTCTAAAATCTGATTTGGTGGCTCAAAAACTCCTTCAGAATGTACTTATGGAATCTGATTTTTAGCAGTCACTAACGCTGCCCATAATTTCTGAAATTTTCAGCACTAAGCAATCTTCACTGTTGCTTTTAATTTCTTTGATTTGTTGCCTTTTTCATTGTCCATGAACTCTATATTTTGCAGCTCTGAGTGTTGTTAATATGCTGCCCTTTTCTTTGTCTTCAAATCTGAAACTTTTCCAGATTGTAAGGCAGTCAATACCATCACTGAAATGTTATCCTTGAATCCCAAAAATTTTGTAGGATTCTCCCTAAATCATAGCTGAGATGTTGCTCAAGAACCTCCTTCAATGATGGCCCCCAAATCTCGTAGATTTGGTGGTTCTTCTATCTTTTTTCTCTTGCCAAATTTTGACTTCAAAGTAGATCTCCTCCTCAAATAATCTATCAATCTTGAGATCTATTCAATACTACCTTTTTGATTTGACAATCTTCTTACCAAACTTTCTCCTTTGGGCTTGTCGTTGGATGGCGATGATTGTCCCAATTCCTTAGATTCTTCTTTGGTAGTAATTTATTCAATGAGTCCTTCTATGAACTCCTTCAATGAGGCTCACCAAGCCTTCTTCTTGAGACCTCTCCAAGGTTCTCAATCTTGCAGCTTCTAAATATTCAATGAGACCTTCCTTGGCCTCTTCAATCTTCAACTATGGAAATGAGATCTTCTTCTAGGATCTCCTCAATCTATTGCTACTAAAATATCTTCTTCAATAGGACCTTCAATGGACCTCTTCTTCAATAGAGTCTTCAATGGATCTTTTCTTCAATAGGGCCTTCAATGGACCTCTTCTTCAGGCCTTCAATGGACCTCTTCATCAATCGAAAGTTTTCAGTCTTCAATGGAGATCACCAATCTCCAATATTTTTCTAGGACTCTTCTCCTTGAGTCTCTTTGATATTCAATGGGGTCTTCTTTCTAGGACCTCATTTCTTCAATGGGGTCTTCTTTCTAGGACCTCCTTCCTAGATTTACAATCTTCAATGTGGCTTCCTTGGCCACTAGCTCTCTCCTCTATCTTTCAACTAGGAGCCTTCAATATGCAAATATTTCAATGGGACCTTTCTCCTTAGGCCTCCAAATTATCAATCCTCATTTTTTTGCAACAAAGAATCAATCCCTGCATGAGGAAAGTAACTTCGACTTTTAGGCAATGAATATGAAGTTCTTCTCTATATATTGTAGGAAGCTTCCCACCTTCTGAGAGTTAATTTTTTGCAACAAGAAAAACTTAGATGATAGTAACCAAATGGTTCTCCTGAAAACTTATTTTCTCTCTTGCAATAAAATATTAGAGATAATAAAAATTTCTATGACTCTATGAGAAATAAACTTCACTAGTTGGATTGCCAATCTAGTGGAACAATGTTGAGTTCTAGTCTTCACAAGCATTACAACTCTTGTGGAAAAACTCTAGCTAAATCTATCATGTGGCTTTCTCTATTTTCTATTCTTCTATCTAGAGCTACTTCTATCAAAAAATCTATTGTGATGGTATTTGCATGCAACGACGCACTATGGCTGATCTGATTTGCAAATACTCAACAATAGTACTTGTGGCTTTCCTTTGATCCACCATGGCTCTGATACCACTATTAGCTTTTGGAGCCTTAAACATAAAGTAAATGCATTCACAAGTATAGAAATAAACATGCAATGATACAACTATGATAATAGCAAAAAACCATGCATGAAAATATGATAGAAAACTTGATACAATGCTCTAGAAATGCTCATATAGAAAGCTCACAAAAATTACAATGCTCCTCTCATGGAGTTTGCAACTCCTCCATGATAACAAAATGGAGCTACATTGTGACTACTACTACTCACACCTTTGCACTACTCTTGCTCTCACACAATCACTCACAATGAGGCCTTTATATAGAAAGATAGGTTATTTGCCTCTCACTCAACCCTAAGACTCATGTACATGTGGACTACATGCACATTTACATCATTGCACATTCTAACACTTGTGCATTTATTCTATTACACTAATAAAGCAATAACTCCTAATATAATCCTAAACTAAATATGCACCCATGAGGGTACATTAGGAAATAACCAAATGATGTAATAGCCATATTTTCCAACATTTTCCCCCTCTACACCATGCACAAAAACTATGAGGTAAAAACAAATGCCGATGAATCCTAATATAGAACCCCTAAGAAAACAAGAACTAGTTAAGCTTACAGAAGCAACAATTATATATCCACTAAAGCATACCACTTGGGTGTCACACCTACTCCCAATTAGAAATAAGAATGAGGATATCTAGTTATTTGTAAATTTTAGAAATATCAATTGGGTCTCACTTAAATATAATTAACCATTGCCTTCCATGAACCATATTTTACAAACAATAGCAGGGTCAAAAAATTCTTATTTCTAGATGGATTCTTTGGGTATAAAAAAGTTTGGTTAAAGGATGAACATCAACATTAGATGGTATTTACCACAAAATAGGGCACTTTTTCCTACCAAAGAATTTCTTTTGGTCTATCTAATGTTGGAGCAACATTCCAAAGGGTCATGGATATCAATTTTCATGATTTGCTCAATAGAATCATCCTTATCTACCTTGATGACCTCATAATATTTTCCAAAAGAAAGGAATACTATTTGGAACATCTACATAAGGTATTCAAGCATTTCCAATAATTTAGGATCTATTTGAACACAAAGAAATGTATTTTTTATGCCCTACAAGGGAAAATCTTAGGACATGTGGTATCCAAGGAAGGGATAGCTATCAACCCAGATAGGGTAGAGGTCATTATTAATATATAATTACCACATCACAAGAGCATTCAATATTTATTTAGGAAAATTAAAATTTTCAAAGATTTATACCTAATTTTGCTTCCATTTTCTAACCTATCACAAAAATGTTAAAAAAGGAGTAATTGTTCAAGTAGACTATTGGAAAATCCTCAGTTCTAGCTAACCTAGACTTTGACAAATATTTTATCCTCTATGCCTATGGAGGAGATTCTAGCATAGTTGTAGTCCTAACTCAAAAAAATGACCAAGGTGTTGAGCATACCATTACATTCTTTAGAAAGACCCTAAAATATTACAAGGAGCACTATAGGTATGTACCCCGATTCAAAGCTTAAATTTTTCTAGATATTTTATTTTAGGTAGCAAAATAGTATCTAATGTTATACATTCAAGCATCAAATACTATATTATGAATGGTGATATTAGTGAGAAAAGATTCATATGGGTCACCTACATTCTCAAATATGACATTGAGATCAAGGTAACCAAGCTTATTAGAGGTAGATTACTATGTCAAAGACTATCCCAAGATGATGAAGAATAGTAGAGAGAGGAAGAATTAATGATCATTTCTAGAAAAATTTATGACTAGGTCGAAGATCATATCAACTACATGCAATAAAATTGATACCCAAAAATCTTGATTAACACCCAAAGAAGGACATATTGGTTGCAAAATTCTCACTATATCCTCATCAAGGAGGTATTATTTCATAGAAAAATTGATGGTACTATCCTAATATGTATATAAATTATATGAATAACCTCACTATCTAAATAATTTCATCAAGGATTCTTTCGATGACACTATTTAGTGTACACCACAACAATGAAAATAATGAGAGTCTAGTATAGATGGCCCACCATGTTTAATGACATGTATCAATGAGTACGAGAATATGACAAGTGATATTTTTTACCAAAAGGAATCAGAATGCATTGCTACCTCTCAAACCCATTGTAACTAACAAGCCTTTCTAACAATAGGGGCTTGATTTCATAGGAGCAATAATCCACTTTCTAGTGAAGAACACCAATATATCCTCACTACTATTTATTACTTCACAATATGAACAAAGGTAATTTCACTCAAACAAGCTATCAGAATGGTCATTGTGAGATTTTTAGAGGATATTGTTACCTGGTTTGGGGTGTCATACACTATTATAACTTATAATACATTAGAATTCTTCAGAATAAAGGTAAGTAAAACTGCTCTAAAATATGGTATTTACATGAAAGCCTCTTTCAATTATTACCCCCAAGAAAATGGTCTATAATAATATTCAAACAAAAATATCCTAAGGATCCTAAGGAGAATAGGAATAGATAACCATAAGTTGTGGCATAAACATGTCCATAAAGTACTATGGGTAGATAGAATAACTCTAAAAAAGATATTAGGTGCTCCCCCCTCTCTCTATTCTATGGTTAGAAATTCTAGCTACTTATCTCCATCGAACTACCAACCCTTCAAATACTTCATTAATTGGAGCTCCAAGAACGTGATGCCATATCATGAAGAATATGAGAGTTATTACTAAAAGAACAAGGATAAATGGCTAGAGCTCATCTGACTAAACATCAAGAGGATGTAAAAATATGGTTTGAAAGGAAGACCATTACATAAAACATTTGGATATGCAATATGGTGCTCAAATAGGATGAAGATTGTAGTAAACCAAGCCAAAATACTAAGTTTGATGCCAACTAGAGTGGACCCTATGTTATCACTAGTCTAAAAGTAGAAAATACAATAAAACTAGCCAAACTGAAAGGAAAACCACTCTCAACTTCATTCAATTGCATCTATTTGAAAACATATTCTTAGTAAATGAGAGAGAGAGAGGAGGATGTAGAAGAAAATCAAAGTTAAAGTGAGATATAAATCGAAAAACAATAGGACGAGGTCTCAAAATATTGAAATTCCATAAATCTTGTTGACACACCACTCTCAAAAGAACATATTCCCCTAAAAGTCCTTACAAATAAAATCATTGGTTAAGAAGAGTGAAAGCTAATTGTTCCCTTGGACCTTTGTGGTTGGGGCAACAAAGCATTTGTCATCATGGTAGTCATCACCACCAAGACACATTTATTATGGTAGTAAAATTTGAAATGAGCTAATAAATAAATAAACAACACATGAATCAAGGAAACTATGGGAAAAGGAAGGCCATCCCCATGATGTATCCAATAGCATGTGAGAAGGGAGGTGCATGTGTAAAACAAGGTAATGGATATATGAGCTTATAAAACCCACTAAAATGTTAGTCACCCTTGTCATTGCACATAGAGTAGGAAGGGGGTATAAATTAGCTAGAAGCCATGGAGAACACAAATTATATTAATCCTTCACATACCACCAGATATAACACCAAGAAAGGGGTATGTGGGAATTTTGAAGCACACAAAGCAACAAACATTATCCTAGATAAAGTAAAAAAATTTAGACACTAGGACATCCAAAAACACAAAATCCCTTAGGGAGGGTGCTTTTCAAAGACATCATGAGGTCCTAGTCAAGTCTTTTTTTGTCATAATTTGGATGTCTTATTTGGCTCAGTACATGGTACCCCAATTTCACCAATGTTTAGAATTTGTAGATGCTTGTGCTATGAGATTTTATTCAAAGTAAGGGATAGTGCAAGGAGATAATGGACACTTCCAAATTATGTTTTTTCAAAAATCAATATGAGATATATATTGAGGGTTACTCAAGGGCTAGATATTTATCCCTTCATCATCAACTTATTTTATATAAATTTCTAGATCCACCAAAGCCCCCAAATAAAGGGGTCCCTAAGAATAAATGATTGAGTATCATGTCAAATCTCTCAGTAGAATTGACCTCATTCAAGGATAATGTAAGAGACACCCTAAGCATGGTTGTGTTCATATTTTGCAAATATAAATATAAAAAATTAAATATAAAAGATTTAGAAGGTGTATACATGTTGATGTACATGTTCTGTTATCATGAACTAATTCTTGACATTGGCATCTACCTAGACTTGTGGATTCATGAGGGATTGGAGGATTTCAATGACGACAACTTTTATATACCCCTCATACCTAGCATACTTAGAACTAGCCCAAAATTTGGGGTTATATAATATCCTAGACCTAAAGATGTTCAAAGATGACCAATATCCATTTGGATGAAAGCCATTTTTCAAAGATCCCCTAGTGCACTTTTATAGATAAATTTTTATGTTGACTCTATAAGACTTGAAGGGAGAAACACTATGATGCATACCAATAGACTATTCTCAAAAGATGCATCATCACTATAGAGAGGACTGGTTCTTCCTCAAATATTGAATAATTATCTGCATCCACAAATTTGCTAAGCTAATACACTTGTTTCCTCAGTATGTATCAAAAAGGGTATTCACTCTAGAGATGTTGTGGTAGCTAGATATGGTGGACACAACTTATGGGGTAAGGCAAAGTAAGACTAGTTATTTTAAGTTGTTGATGCAATTAGGAGGGATTAACTAGTTGAAGAGGAGGATCGCACCCATGTTAGAAGAAAAACTCAAAAAATTAGAGCTTGAAATCTTAGATGATTCATGGGCATATGATTCAGAAGGTGTATTTCAAGAATGGTTGTCCAATATTATGAATGTAAATAATTTTATACCCCAGAGGTAGCCTCGATGAGAGCTTCACTAAAGTCCTAAGGAATGTCACTATACAAAACTTTGAAAGGAGGATTTATTGACCTACCTCAAGTACTTGAAGTCATGGTTTGACTTGGTCAAGCCTGGTAATCCCAAGGGTATGGTAGACACCACCAATAAAATATCTAAGAATAAGGTAGAATGGTTGTGGAAATGACACTATAACGACACCAAAGTTTTAGACTACGGATATACCAACACTTTATAAATGATATAGTCTCTATGCTTGGATAAAATCTAAAGGATGAACAATTTTATGAACAGTATGATGAGGCAAATGCCATTGAAGATAATGATGGTTTAGAAGAGGTAGAACAAATTATATGCACATAGTAGAGGTATCAACTAGAATAAGAATAAAATACTTCACTAGTCGATATCCCGTCATTGGTAGAACCTCTCCTAGAAAAAATGTACATATCATAAAACCTCCCATTTAAATTAGTCCATATGAGAATACTATGGCTCACCTGGATCCATCATCAATAAATGCATCAAAATAAAATGACAATAAGTCCAAGAAGAGGTAAAAAATTTCCTTGAACAATGAGAAGTCAAAAAAGAAGAAGAAAAGTAAGTCCTAGCCAAGGAGATCCCACTACTAGAATAAGAACCCCAAGTCCCCAAAACTCATTGAAGGAAGGGAAAGAATCCAAATACATGACCCCATATTAAGATGTAGACCTTGAGTCATCATCTCAAAAATCTTCCAAATCATTCTATCTTTGAAGAACCCTCTCATGAACCCCCTTCCTTCCAATATCTTTCATACCTATCACTTTGTTATCATCCCAAAGTATTTCCCTATCACAATATAACTTGAAATTCACCCTTCCATAAAATATTGTAATATTTTCCTCTATGGTCTTCATGGTAGACCCTTTGACACTCTTTCCATTCATAAATCCTTTGCCATTACCTCCAAAAATATTATTACAGTCCTCTGACCCCAAACCAATTTCGTCTATTCTAGAACTCATCTCTGACTTACAATAGGACATAGATCATGGTAAAAAACATTCAGAACAAGAGGCAAAGTGACAAGCCTCCCAATCCACCACCTCACAAAAAAGGATTGCTTTACTTCCCTAATGAGAAGGACTAGGTTTGATTAATTCCAAACACATGGTCTCAAAAGCAGTAGGAGACATGTGGTCTCAATATTATCAAATATTGATTGTTGAGATGAGCTTAAAGGACATACTATCAGAAGAGACCTCTAAATTCATTGAGAAAACAATTAAATTATTAAACTATAAGTACACTATGGTTGCAAAAAGGCTTTCTAAAAAGGAAAATAAACTAGAGAAAACCAAGCAAGTGCTCAAGAATTCCTAGGTTAAGGCCATGATACTCAAAGTTGAGCTAACTCACATATTTGTCTAGTTTGAGGAGAAGGAGGTCAAGTTAGAAGAACAAATAACATGGATGAGAGAACTAGAGTAGATGTTATCAAGACTTGAACAAATTATGGAGATTATTTAGACTCTTTGGAAGGGTGTAATATGAGAGGTTGTGGGACTAATTCTAGTTATTGACTACAACTGATCCATCTCATTATGAGTACAAAATCCAAAGAAAAAATTGTAAAATTTGAAGAGATCTCCAATACCTAATTCAAAAAATCCCAATATTTCTAGGCCATCCTAGCTTAAGTCAATATTTGATTATGGGCTTATGTAGGGATCACAAACAAGGACCTTATAATTCAAAGGGTTGTGATGATTCTAGCTTCTCAAAAAGTGGCCCATTGTTGTATGGAGAAAATAAAAAACTTATCTTGGAAGATAGTAGAATTGAAGGGGCATATTTCATCATCAGTAGTAGTAGGAATTCATTTCCTTTTGGATTTGAATGATAAAATTCTATCATAATAAGAGGATAAATGACAACTTAACTAGTTAAAAAACATTGAAATTCCCCTAGACCTATTTGTAGAAGAAAAGAGAAATGTGGTGGTTAACCTGCTATTGCACTAAAAGAAATTATTTAGAAGACCTAGTGTGAATATATGTCACTCATCATCAAAGTACTATGTGAACTATGAAAGTTATATTGGCACTACACAGTATAAATTTTTGAAGAAAGAAGATTGGAAGAAAGTCATTACGAAATTTTGTAAGCTTCAAACATGACTTTGTACTCGATGGAGAAGCTATTGAGATTTAGATTTATACCTTCAACTAGTTGAAGACCCTCTAGAATTTGTCATAACTATAGTAAATTATTTACTACATCCAATATTGTGGCATACCCCTTCTAAATATCTAGTTATAACAAAGGGGTTCATGTAAAGAAACCGTCACCAAACTAATCAGACTTCCTAATGGAGGTGTTAAGTGGGATACAACATTGGAATATAGTTACCAAAAGTAGGAATAATTCAATTTAAGTAATAGTACACGAGGCTACTGAGACACATTTTTCAAACACAAAGACCATTAATATTGCATTTAGTAACAATCTATCTCTCTGGTCAACATCTACAACAAATGAACTTGGGTCACTCCATATTTTGTAGCATTGTACTTTCATTATGACTATTGATTAATATACTAGTTATCATCCCTCCACCAGTTATGAGGAAATTTTAAATTTTGAATTTAGTGTAAGTATTATAAATAGCCAATTTTGAGGCTTGATAAAATAAGGTTGATTTGTTGTTGTTTCTAGTATCTAACATTAAATATTTTTCCTTTCTCTTTCTATTTTGTATTCTAGTCTCAACTTAAGCCTTGGTCTATTCTATGTACATGTTATCAAACCTCTTCTAATTGTATAAAATTGTAATGCACTTTAACATAAATGCAAGGATTTGTGACTACAACAATATTCATGTCTTGATCTGAGTGTTGTTGTATATTTCTATGGGGAGTTCTACATTTATTTATGACCTTCATCAATAAGGTCTTGGACAAGATTTTTAAGGATTCTACATTTATTTGTGTGATGACCATTTGTGCGATGGTAACCAAATTATTCATTAGCTTTAAAACATGGAAGCTTTTCCCTTTTAGGGTCATGCTACCTTATGGGAGGTAACTCTATTATCTTTTTCTTCAACAATTGTCCTACCATTAATGAAAATGACTAGTTTAACCTAGTGATTTTTTTTATTCTTCTCTTGGGTTTTATCCAAGATAAGCTTTTATAGGTCAAAAATAGTGCTCATGTGACCTATTTTGAAAGTATTAATGGGGTGAGAGTAAATGAATCCATCACCCATAACATGTTTATTTTTATATTGTGATTTAGAGTTAGAAGAAGATGGATTTTCATTTTTCTTTATAATTTTTAATTGCCCTCTATGTGAGAGGATGAATTCTATTTGTTTAGCAAGATCTATCACATCATAAAATGAGATCTAGATCATCTATAATGGGTATAAAATGTGATCTTGGATGTTGCATATGAATCTATGCAAGAGGTCTCTTGGTGGTAGTGCAAAAGGAAATTTTCTGACCAATACCTTCGACTAGGGTAGGAACTCATTGAAGAATTAATTTTTACCTTGTTTTAGTTTATATAAGTCATTAACTATACATTTTTATATAATATAGATGATAAAATATTGAATGAATATTTCTACCAAATCAATAATTTTTTTAATAGAGTGGTGAGGCAACTAGAAGAACCATTCTAGAGCCTCACCATCAAGGCTTGTAGGAAAATAATTTAGTAACAATGCCTCATCATAGGTTATGCCATGGCATGCAACTTGAAAAATTTAAGGGTGATTTGGCAGGTCACCCTCTCCCCTATACATTCAAAACTTAGGTATCATAAAATTTAGAGGATAAGGTTTGTTAATTAAATCAGGGACTATTAGTTTATTACACTAGTCCTTATGGAATACTTTTTAACTATGCCACCTTGGATAGAGGTCAATTATTTTTAAATTCAGAATTTTCTTTTACTAGATGCTTTAATTTAGAATTTATATCCTATAATATAGCATAAGGGGTTGGTGGTGTTATAATTTGAGGTTGTGAGTTGATTAGGGGATAATATCATGATTTTGGATGGGCTAACCCAAAGGGGGCATGCATATTTTTACCTATAAGATTGTTTAAAAAGGGGTTAGTAGAAGGAATGGTGGGAATTGAAACTTGTTTTGAAGGCATGTTGATGAAAGGATTAGAGGATACAACATTATAATGGTAAGGTATGCTAAAAAATATATCCACATTCCGAACATGTGGAACACTAGAAGGTTGAGAAACAAGATTATTCATTCTAAATGGTTTCATATTGAGAGGTAGAGATCCCTAATTCCTATAATATGATGGGATGCTAAGGTTCCTCCATTATATGGTTGTGGTGATGATGGAGTATTAGATTATATTCCATTTAGATGACATGGATTCATATCTAGATACAAAGACTTGTGAGAGGGGTACCTTTGAGAGCTCATGGGGTTAGACCTAGGCTATTGTGAAATATCTAAGAGGGATTATTTTGTAGCTGAGGTGGTCAAGGGATTTTATTCATCCCTTAGGACCTTTTGCATTGCCTCCCTATTACCTCTTAGGAAGGTCTCCAAGTGGTCCATAGAGCTAAAGACTACTTCCACTTGTTCATTATGAATAGAGAAGAAGGCTCTAGAGGGAGGATTTTCTTCTTCCTCTTCCTCTTCCTCTTTATAAACATGGTTTTCAATTACCTTTTTCTTATTAGGAATATCAGGTAGGGTATTCGTATTTTGCACCATTTTTCATGCAATATTTTGAGTAAGGTAATGTGGTTCAGATATGGCCAAGGAAGGGAGATCAATTTATTAAAATATTTATTTCTAAATTTTTAGACAATAAGAGAATATGCTTGATAATCCTTGTCACCTTGAAAAAATAGCTTGCTTATGACTCTTGCTAGCCCATCATAATATACTAGCCAAGGGAGATAATATTGGAGTATATTACATTATTTGGTACATGCTAATGTACCCCCGTGGTACCTTCATGGTACATATTGTAAATAATAGATTAGGGTTGAGTCATAGTTTAGAGTGTGAGTAATATTTCCCTTTATGTAAGTGTGAATGTGTAGGAAATGCACAAGTGTCATGTGAGTTAGTGTGCAAGTGTAAGTTGAGTCTATGTGCACAAGTGTCTTATATGTAAGAGTGCAAATATGTAATGTAAATATGTGCACAAGTATCTTAGGTTAGAGTGTGCAAAGTGAAGGGTAAGAGTCATGTATAGGTGTGCATAGAGTCAAGTGTTCATCAAGTATGCAAGTTTCAAGTAGATAAGCCAAGAGTCATAAGACTTGGCATATGGAAAAGAATAGTCAAGTATCCAAAGAGTCATTCTACTATGGCTATATAATCCATAAGGATGCATCATATTATATCACATTACAAAGAGAAGAGCAAGTTATTATCATATTTGTAAGAGAAAGTGGAGTAATAAATATTACATATATTTTGAGAAATTAATATTGTAAGTTTTTCTAAATGCTTGGTACATATATGATTCGAGCTATTTACATTCATATTGCTACTTATTATTGAATATTATTTGATATATTATTAGCCTTGGTATACATATTAATTTGTTCATATTACTCCACTTATATCATTATATTTGACCTTAAAATATTGTGGCTACATTATATTTGCTCCTGTGATATTTATGGTAGTATTAAGGTTTAAAAATCCATCAGATAACTGCCAAGGTTCATATTTTGTTACTCAAGGAGTCATTAACCTTCTGCCAATAGGACTAAAATTTTGGATATTTTCTTATTATCTTACATTAATGTGATTTACTTTAATCAAACAAGCTATGTGATCTTCATTAAAGATTGGTAAATTTTATCTTTATTAAGGTCAAGTCTTGATCAAAAAGGAAGGATAGGGACTCACATGGTGTTTCACTTCTAGTTCACTAAAGTTGTAGGTTTTAAAAAGGGGATCCTAGGAGGTTCTAGCCTCCATGGGTCATTTTCCCTCAAGGGCCGACCCACACTCAAATGGGAGGGCATTGTTGTTGACACATTATTTTGTGGTGCAAGAATTTTAATATTTAGTGAAAGAGAGAGATTACAGGTTCACCAAGGGTAGTTTTTTTATTTCCCTAAATCTAGTTGAATGTGTTAATTTTACAAACACCTAGGTTTTATACTATCCTAATCTCTAGATGTAAGGATGATAATGCACATGCAAAATGAAGACAATGATGCAATAAACAAAGTTCTATATGTGATTTTGATTCTTGATACTAGTTCTAAGATCTACCTTTATGCAACAAAATATCTTATTTTCTTTATTTCATACAAGTCAAATATATATTGGAAAAAAAATTTACCCTAATGCACATATATATGCCAATTTAAAATTTAAATGCCTAAATTATGAAACAAGAAGTTAATGCTAAGCTAAGTATTTCTTTCAATTCCTTTAAAATATTAATGTTCTTATCAAAATACTAATATAACTAAAAAAAAGTAAGATGCATCAAACAAGCAATGCACAAATACAAGAGCTACCTAAGTATGATTTTTAACTTTGAATAATTCTAAACCTAGGTCAAACAAGGAATTTTTTTTCCCTTTAAGAAAGGGTGGAAGAAAGATGTAGGAATATAGAATTATCCTAGATGCAAAAGTTACATGTTCTTTTGAATTTAATGCCTAAATGAAATATGATGTATTTCCTTGAAACTTAATAAAAACTCTAAGTTCCTTAATTAAGATCCTCTTAGTGTCTTAGGATGACAATAGAAAAAAATAGACAGTAAGCAATAGGTAAAATAAAAAATAGAAGGGAACCTACCTAGTTTGGTGGCTGAGAAAAAATCATTACCTACAACCAAATACGTTGCCTATGTGAAACCGTTGCCTGTAACTCTTCCAGATGGTGAATTCATCATATTTTCAAAAAAAAACAAAATAAAAGGAAGATTTTATTTTTAGGGGTCTTCCAAATAGTAGGAAACATGAACTAACTATTTGGCATAGTCAAGCCCCTTGTTTGTAGATAAAAATTAGAAATTTAACTTAAAACGGATGTCGAGCTTACCTATTGTGAATTCATTGCCTAAAGACACTGAGGCTAGAAAATTAACTTTATGTGATGCAAGGGAGGTCACTAAAATTTGATTTATATGAAAGGATTATGTAGATAGTGGTAGAGATATCTTGGAATAGGATTACATAGACATAGATCTTAGAATAGTTTGAATTCCTAAGGCAAATGGGCATAGACAATGAATCCACCACCTAGACTAGCTTCAAATGGTGGATTCACTCTTTAGGCTAAATTGGAGGATATAACCTCTATTGATGGTGCACTAGCCAAGGATTACTAGAGATAAATGTATTGCAAAAATTAATTAGGTAGAGAAGAAGCGAGATGCATAGGATTTGCTACTACAAGGGTCATGGAAATGAATATACCACCTAAATAGCCTGTAGGTGGTGAAATTTCTCAAGGAGATAATATTGGCAAAGAAAGGGGACTGAAGTTAGGATAAATATAAGAAAATAACCAAGGGAAAATATAAATGCTATTTTTAATAATAGGAAATTGATTTTTGGTCCAAGGATGAGTGCTAAACCTGACTTAAAGTGAATCTGCCACCTGAAAGAGTAATAGGTGGTAAATATGATTGTCAGGACTAAAAAACTAGCAAAATTGAGATATGGAGATTTGGATAGTCATTTTATATTTCCCTTCTCCTCGAGTGATTGAAATACATTTTAAGATAAATTGAGATGCAATACTAAACAAGGATTGGGTTAGAAGACAAAGCAGTCAAATCAATGTTCAGTAACTAAGAAAAATAAAATTATAATGATATAAAAAATAAATGCAAAACACATAAAATAATGACATCATTGATCATTTTTTTTCAAGAGATTGTTAAGGGGATTATCAAGGTACCACCAAAATAACTTGAAGTCTTAGAGCACTTTCAAACACAATTTTAGTAATACTTTGTTGCTTCTAGAAGTCAATGATGAGATGCCACACAAAGGGGTCCTTATATAGAAAAAGGTAGCCACCCAGGGGGAGGATGAGGTGTCAAATTATGGCAAGTTTTGAGGTGATGATTACTTTTTGATTGTTTTTATTAATAGTCATGGGTTGATTGAGGCTTGATTAGAACTTAGACATATTTTATTGAAGTGTGATCGATTGTAAAATAGGCTTGATTGAAATTTTGATTGTTGAGTTAAATAAGATTTATTGACAATAATCTAGACTAATCGGGATGTCATGAAGGGTTAATTGCTTATAACAAGTAGTTGCGAGTAGGTCAAAATGTTGGTTGCATGCTTGAAATGAATTTTCCACCTATTAATATATCGTCGATGAATTCATCAACTAAAGAATTTGTAACTTTTGGTTGTTGGAGATCAAATTTAGTGAAAAAAGGTGAAATTTAGGTAGGAAAACCAATTTTCGTGAATATGCCACCTAATATGATGAATTTGCTACCCAAAAAAATTGTCCTAAGATGAAAAATTTGTGAGAGACTAATTTGGCTATAGAATTTGGATTTGAGGAAGTGGGTCATGGTTGAGTTGATTGCTTAGTGGATTTTGGATGAAATAGGTTTGATTAGACAACCCAATTTTAGATATTTATAGAACCAATATGACTTTTAAACTTGGTTTTTTTGAATTGGTTGGATATATATTCACACAAAAGTTTCAAGTTGGACAAATCTTCACAAGTATTTGATTTCTCCAAAGATGGGATTCAAACGTAGGTCGCTTGGGTATTAGCAATTTTTGCTATTCAAGGTACTCGATGTGCTTGGTGATTGAAGGTACATAATATTGGATATAAAACTTCTAACTTGGGGTTGAAACAAAAAAAACCTAAATCTAAAAAATACTTTGATCATGAATCAAACTCTATCCTATGAGGTTGTTATCACCTTTGATTGAGGGAAACAACCAATTGGGTTAAATGATTTTATGGTCCACAAAAGGGATGCCTCCATGACTACCATATCCTTTTCTATTTAAATTCCATTCCAAAAAAAATTAAGGTTTGAACCTTGAACCTCATGCGTGTAACTTCTATCCATTTGCTTTGTTGACCAACAAGTCATCCAGTCCAATCAAACTAGACCTTAGAAAACAACACTAAAGGATTTGTAATAAGGAACTATCTCAAAATGGTGATATATGGATTTGATCCTTGAATCCTCCCTACCAAATACCTTAGCCTTCTTTACTCTGGCTAGCTTGGCATCCTCACACAACTTACCATCTAGAGCCACTTTCCTGTAAGAAAGGGTGCACACATCAAGAGGCACCAAGCCTCATTAGGGCATGCATGTAAGAGTCAACACATGCCAAATTTCAAATTAAAAAATTCTAAATTGTCTTTTTGTGCCCTTGAAATGCCACAAAAAATCTATGGAAAATTCAAAGTAGACAAAAAACTAATTTGAATTATTTGGGGAGAATTTCAAGTACCTTGATAATTGTGAAAAAGAGCTAAATATTTATTAAGAGGCATAAAAAGAGATGGTATTCTTTGTTCCTTATACAAATTATGTTTATGAATCTTTGAAGAGAGATTCATCCAAATATTTGGAATAAGAATTAAAGGCTTCAAACATACATGCATGAGCAAGTAATGCCACTCTCTACCCACTCTAATACCATGTTGGAATTTACAATATTTTTTAAAAATAAATTAAATCAAATTATCCATTCAAATATTATACAAAAAGATTAAAAGGATTAAAAAATTATAGATATTATGGGCACATGTAGGCACCATAAATAATCACTATCCATAGATATTATTGCACAATACTCCGATAAGAAAATAGAAGTGTGAGGGGGTATTTATAGCAATACCAAAACCCCTAATTACATCATAAAATTTAACCTAAGTCAACATAATAAGTGGACTTTAGGTTAATTACAAATATTAAATTAGGTTTTAACCATAAAAAGGTCCATGGCACATTGGGCTTACATAATAAAGTATTACAAAATTTTAAATACATTGTATAATGAAATCCCTTTAGACCTATCCAGAATATCACACAATTTTGGTTTTTGGCCATGAAGTAGATTACAAATTCAACAATATGATCACTTTTATTCATCTTAATTTCTATCTCATGATCAAAACTCTTCATCTATTTATTAATTATTTTTTAATTACAATCTCTTACAATGTGTCTAGTCTCATACTATTTATCACATTAAAATGCAACATTTTCATGATCCATTTATTAATTCCATTCTATTGATTCATATTTAATATTGATGAATTCTGGAAAATATTTTGAAATAATATTGGAAACACATATTTGGGTATGCATAGAATACTTTTTCTCCATTGTATATGGACCTTATTTGATGAATTCCTTTGGATTATTACCAATGTTCTTCTTAATTTCCTTATTTATGAGATGATATGGAAGTCCACAATGCTTAAACCATATTGAAATCCTTCTAAAATTTTCTATCTATATAAAAACCATCTCACTCCATGGTATTTTATATAGGTCATCTCTCCCCCTAAACCATGGGCCACTCCACATTATTTTATCCCTCACTTTAGTACTAGAATATAATAGAAAAAATATTTTTGAAGGAATGTCATTGAATAAATTGAGCTCCATCCCAAATTCCATTTAATCCACTTTTGGATCTTTGGAAAATAGTTTTCAAATACCCATTGAACTTGCATAGTAGTGCTCTTCTTTTAAAAACTAGTATATCATGCTCACTCATCTCATCCTTGATAATCACTTCTAGTGTATTATTTTATTTTTGGAAAGGAATTGCTATAGGCTTGGTGGAGAACTGATCTTGCATAATACATAAAAACCAGAGAAACAAGAGCCCAAGATTTGTATTCGGTACTTTGGAATAATTTACAAGAATATACAACCAAACTACCGTTTACAAATACCACTTGGTGGAGAACTGATCTTGCATAATACAGAAAAACCAGAGAAACAAGAGCCCAAGATTTGTATTCAGTACTTTGGAAGAATTTACAAGAATATACAACCAAACTGTCATTTGCCAACCCCCTCTCATTACAATCCATGGGTTTTTATTGAGGTCCCGATCCTCTGTGCTTTTACACTTCCCATGATCTACAATTGCCACTTGGAACAATTCTGGAAAGTTGCATTGATGAGACTCTAGGTGAGGTGCGCGACTGGCTGCCATATCCAACAGAATCTTCTTCTGGATCTGCTACTTGCTGTTAGTTGCTTTAAACGCGTCTTCCAGATACCCTGTGCGAGTGGCCAACATGCCCGTTGGAATCCTTCTTTGGAACAGTTGCTTCACTGCCTCTTACTTGTCGCGCACGAAGGGATGTCTTTATGAAAGCTGGAGTGTGTGTTTTTATGTTTGGTCACGATATTGCGACATGTCACGATATCGTGACCATTTCCCTCCTATGCTTTCTCTCTCCAGCTTCCATCGCAATATCGTGACATGTCACGATATCGCGACATTTCCTCCGTCAAGCCCTTTCCCTTTGTTTTGGCCGCGATATCATGACCTGTCACGATATCGCGCCGTTTTTGTCTGTCGGCCTCCGTTCTCCTGCTCTGGTCGCGAAATCGTGACATGTCGTGATTTCGTGACCTTTTTGTCTCTATGCCTTGCTTTCATTGCCTTGGGTCACAATTTCGTGACCCTTTGTCCTTCGGCCTTGCTTTCACTGCCTTTGGTCATGATTTCGCGACATGTCGCGAAATCATGACATGTCACGATTTCACGACCCTTTGTCTTTCGGCCTTGCTTTCTCTGCCTTGGGTCACGATTTCGCGACCCTTTGTCCTTTGGCCTTGCTTTTACTGCCTTGGGTCACGATTTCATGACATGTTGTGAAATCGCGACATGTCGTGATTTCATGACCCTTTATCTTTCGGCCTTGCTTTCTCTGCCTTGGGTCACGATTTCGTGACATGTCGCGAAATCATGACATGTCACGATTTTGCGACCCTGTGTAACACTTAGAAAAAAAACAAAAGAAAAAACTTTGCCACTTAGAAAGAAATAACAACAAAATTTTGGTTGATGCTCGATTGCTTTGCTGCCCTCGGATGCTCCTACATCAGACCCCCGAGGTGGATTGAGAAGTGATCCTCACTTCTGATCTTTGGGAGGAAGACCCAGGCGGTCAACCTCTATTTTTGATAGCCAAGTTGCATCTTCTATAGGTCTGCCCTTCCACTTGATTAAATACTCATAATATTGTTTGTTCCTTGTGCTTCTGCCTTCACGAGTATCTAATATTTCCTTGATCTCGTCTTTGGTTGGTTTAGACGTTGGAATGCTCCACAATTCTGTGCTTGGTCCCTCTGTACTATCTCCTTCATGGTATTCCACTAAATCAGATATGTTAAAAATAGGTGAAATGTCAAGCCCACTTGGAAATTCCACTTCATATGCATTGCCTGAATCCCATTTTTCTAGTATTTTGCATGGCCCAAACTTCTTCATCTTCAACTTGTTGTAAGTTTTGGCTGGAAATATTTCTTTTCTGACATGGACCATGACTTCATCTCCCACTTCGAATTCTTTGAACCGCCGCTTTTTGTCTGCTCTTGTTTTATATTGAGTATTTATCTTTGCAATTTGTTTCTTGACTTCTTCATGCAGGCTTCTCATCTGTTTCATGAATTCCTTGGCCTCTGCATTACATTTTTCTCCTTTATCTAATTTTCTCAGCTCAGAAATGTTTCTTGGACTGTTTCCATATATGATTTGGAATGGAGATTTGTTTGTACTCTTATTGACAGAATTGTTGTATGCAAATTCTGCCTCGCGGCAAAACTAAATCCCATCCCTTGGGTTTATCTCGCTATCAAGCATCTTAAAAAATTACCCAGGACTTCTATTTACCACCTCTATCTCGTCCATCGGTTTGTGGGTGGTATGCGAACCGAACTTCAGATCTGTCTTTAGTTTCTTCCACAATGTTCTCCAGAAATACCCAACAAACTTTGTATCTCTGTCAGCAACTATGCTTCTTGGTAGACCGTGAATTCGTACCACTTCTTTGAAAAATAACCCTACAATGTGAACTGCATCACTTGTCTTTTGGCAGGGAATAAAATGTGCCATCTTGGAGAATCTGTCAACCACCACAAATACAGAGTCATTTCCCCTCTGTGTTCTCGGTAATCCAAGAAAAAAATCCATGCTTATGTCCTCCCATGGCCTCTCAGGTACAGGTAATGGCTGGTATAATCCTGTGTTTTGCCTTACACCTTTTGCCATCTGGCATATTCTGCAACTTTGCACAAACTTCCTCACATCTTGTTGAAGTTGCGGCCAGTAGTAGTTTTCATCCACCAGGGCAATGGTATTATCCCGACCAAAATGCCCAGCCAGTCCTTCGTTGTGCTTTTCCTTGATTAAGTTCTCCCGCATAGAGCTCCTTGGAATGCATAATTTACTTCCCTTGAATAGCATTTCGTCTTGGATTAGGAAATCTAACCATTTTGTCCTGTCCACAGTAATAGGTGCCAAGCAAGCCGTCCAGGCTGCTACAAAATTAGGATCTTCAGGATAAAGACCCTTCAGTTCTTCGAATCCTACTACTTCCACTATCATTTCAATCAGCAGATTTTGCCTTCTACTTAAAGCATCTGCAACTCTATTTGATTTCCCGCTCCTGTTCTTTAACACAAAGGTATAGCTTTGGAGAAACTCAACCCACTTCATGTGCCATTGATTCAGTTTTGTCTGGTTGTTGATGTACTGCAATGCCTGATGATCAGTAAATAGAACAAACTCTTTTGGCAACAATTAATGCCTCCACTTCTTCAGAGCTTGAACTATAGCATAAAATTCTTGGTCATAAACTGAATACTTTTTTCGAGCATCATTGAGATTTTCACTCAAATAAGCAATAGGTCTACCTTCTTGGCTCAGTACAGCCCCTATTGCACTGCCACTGGCATCACATTCGACCTGAAATACTTTGTTGAAGTCTGGAAGTGCCAAAATAGGCTATTATGTGACCTTTTTCTTTAATGCATCAAAGCTCCTCTTAGCCCCTAAGGTCCACTTGAACTCTTTTTTATCCCCTCTCATTGTTTCTGGGAGGGGTGCACAAATGCTGCTGAAGTTTCTTATGAACTTTTTGTAAAAGCTGGCTAGACCATGAAATGATCTTACCTCTGTTGTGCTTCTTGGGGTAGGCCATTCTATGATAGCCCTTACCTTCTTTGGTTCCATTTTTAGACCTTCTGTTGAGATTACAAATCCCAGGTATACTAATTCTTTCTTGACAAAATTACACTTTTTTAGATTTATTAATAACTGCTCCTCCTACAGCTTTTCAAAAACCCTCCTGATGTGCATCAGGTGTTCCTCCAGGGTTATGCTGAATATTAATATATCATCTAAATAAACAATGACAAATTTTCCTAAAAACTCTTTCATTACCTCATTCATCAACCTCATGAAGGTACTTGGTGCATTGGACAGCCCAAATGGCATTACCAACCACTCATACAAGCCTTCTCTTGTCTTGAAGGTTGTCTTCCACTCATATCCTTCCCTGACACGGATCTAGTGGTAACCACTCTTGAGGTCAATTTTGGTGAAGTACTTGGCTCCACTCAAACATTCCATTATGTCATCCATCCTTGGTAGTGGAAACCTATACTTTATTGTGATCTTGTTGATGGCTTGAGAGTCTGTGCACATTCTCCACTCTCCATCCTTCTTGGGTGCTAGTACTGCAGGTACTGCACACGAGCTAAGACTCTCCCTAATCAATCCCTTCTCTAGCAACTCCTAGACCTGCCTGTTTAGTTCTTCAGTTTCTACAGGTGTCATTCTATGTGCAGCCTTATTGGGCAAGCTTGACCCTGGCACCAAATCAATATGGTGACTAATTTTTATTACTGGGGGTAAACCCTCAGGCACATTATCGGATATGATATCCTGGAAATTCTTCCAATAGGTCTAGGACTTCTGTTGGTGCATCTTTGCATTCTCGTATCCCCGACTCTAGGAATTAATGCATAACACATATGTTCATGCTTTAAATCATCTAAAAATTTTCTTCCGTCAACCAAGCAAATTCTTGCACTGCCACATACCTTTTCTTCCACCTCCTTCAGGGGTTTCAACTTATGGCACATTCCATTCTTGGTCATAGAATAGGTGTTGGCTCGGCCATCATGAACCGCACATCTGTCAAACTGCCATGGCCTTCCCAGTAGTAAATGGCATGCATCCATGGGCAGAATGTCGCACAGAACCTCATCACGATAATTTCCAATGCTAAATTTTACCAGGCATTGTTCATTGACCAAAACCTTATGGTCTTTCTGCAACCATGTGATCCGATATGGATGCGGGTGTTTCTTTCTCTCCAGTTGCATCTTTGTAACCATTCCCTCTAAAACTAGGTTATCTGTGCTACCATTGTCAATGATGATGTTGCAAATCTTACCCGCGCATTTACACCTTGTGCGGAATAAGCTTTTCCTCTAATATGTAGCTCCCTCTTCATTCAGTAGGACTCTCCTTGAAATCATTACTTCTCCTCTCTCAGCTTCTTCAGAATGCTCAGACCCAGCATCTTCATCAACGACTGCTACTCTGGCATTTCCTTTCGGCCTCCGATTATTTCTTTCTTGCTGCTGTGGGCATTCATATTGGTGATGTCCCTCTTCACCACACTGGAAGCAAGTCCCTCGGAATCTTCCTCTTCCTTGTCCACGTCCAGCTCGGCCTCTTCCCCCTTGGTAACCATTATTCTGATCATGGGGGCGGTCTATATTTTCTCTCCTTTGTTCTTGCCTGCTGCTACCTTCTCCATTTTTTTTAGAATCTTCATTTCTTCTTCCACTGTTCCTTCCACCGGTTCTTTCTCCATGACCTCTTCCTCTTTGCTTATTTTTAAACCTCCTATTGAGCTTCTCTTCAACCTTTAAAGCAAATTGGTAAGCGTCCTCTATGGTGGTCATCCGGACTAGACTTAGTTCTTCCTGAATGCTTGCTCATAACCCATTAATGCAACAGGCTACCTTCTCCTTGTTGGCCTCTGAGTGGCTTGTTCTAATAATTATTTTATGAAATTATTTCGTGTATTATTTCACAGACTTGCTTGATTGCCTTAATCCTTGCATTTTCTTCAGCAGGTCTAACTCATAATCACCAGGGATGAACTGCCTCTTTAGCTTTTCTGCCATCCACTCCCACTTAGTTATTCTCTCTTTCCCTCTTTTATTTTGCTCCAGCTGCACTCCCTTCCACAAAATGCTAGCATGACCTTTCAGCTTGGTCTTTACGAATCTGACCCTATCAGGATCCTCAACCTCTTCGTACTCAAAGTACTTTTCCAGGTCGTTGATCCATTCGATCAATTCCTCTGGATCAAGGTTCTCAGAATATGTGGAAAAATCCATCTTCGACCTCTTCCCAATCTGGGATATGGCTTTGTATAGTCTGGCCTGAGCCGGATCTACTGCTTCTTCTTCTTCCTCAGGTTGGTCTTCTTCCTCATCATCTTCCTCTTCACTACCTTCGTCTCTTCTTGGCTCCAATCTTCTGTGCATTTCTTCTTGCAGGGCTTGCATTTGCCACTGCAAACCTCGAATATCTTCTGCTGCTGCCATGCCTCTCCCACCAACAGATTTCTCCTTGGAGGCATTCTCGCTCACCCAATTTCAAGCCCTTCCACGGATCCTGGTGTAATCGCCTCTCCTCCAGTGATCTGCTACATGCTCAGGAACTACTGGCTCTGATACCACTTGGTGGAGAACTGATCTTGCATAATACAGAAAAACCAGAGAAACAATAGCCCAGTATTTGTATTCGATACTTTGGAAGAATTTACAAGAATATACAACCAAACTACCGTTTGCCAATACCACTTGGTGGAGAACTGATCTTGCATAATACAAAAAAACCAGAGAAACAAGAGCCCAAGATTTGTATTCGGTACTTTGGAAGAATTTACAAGAATATACAACCAAACTACCATTTGCCAACCCCCTCTCATTACAATCCATGGGTTTTTATTGAGGTCTCGATCCTCTGTGCTTTTACACTTCCCACGATCTACAATTGCCACTTGGAACAATTCTGGAAAGTTGCATTGATGAGACTCTAGGTGAGGTGCGCGACTGGCTGCCATATCCAACAGAATCTTCTTCTGGATCTGCAGCTTGCTGTTAGTTGCTTTAAATGCGTCTTCCAGATACCTTGCGTGAGTGGCCAACATGCCCGTTGGAATCCTTCTTTGGAACAACTGCTTCACTGCCTCTTACTTGCCGCGCACGAAGGGATGTCTTTATGAAAGCTGGAGTGCGTGTTTTTTTGTTTGGTCACAATATCGCAACATGTCGCGATATCATGACCATTTCCCTCCTATGATTTCTCTCTCCAGCTTCCATCGTGATATCGTGACATTTCCTCCGTCAAGCTCTTTCCCTCCGTTTTAGCCGCGATATCACGACCTGTCGTGATATCGCGCTGTTTTCGTCTATCGGCCTCCGTTCTCCTGCTCTAGTTGCGAAATCATGACATGTCACGATTTTGTGACCTTTTTGTCTCTGCGCCTTGCTTTCACTGCCTTGGGTCATGATTTCGCGACATGTCACGAAATCGCGACATGTCACGGTTTCGTGACCCTTTGTCTTTCGGCCTTGCTTTATCTTCCTTGGGTCATGATTTCGTGACCCTTTGTCCTTCGGCCTTGCTTTTACTGCCTTGGGTCATGATTTCGTGACATGTCGTGATTTCGTGACCCTTTGTCTTTCGGCCTTGCTTTCTCTGCCTTGGGTCGCGATTTCGTGACCCTGTGTAACACTTAAAAAAAAAACAAAAGAAAAAACTTTGCCACTTAGAAAGAAATAACAACAAAAGTTTGGTTGATGCTCGATTGCTTTGATGCCCTCGGATGCTCCTGCATCAAGGCTCATTCTAATTTGTCACAGAATGGGGCACCCTTCTTTTAGCTTTCATATATTTATCCTTCCTTACCACCTAGTTTTTCCTCATGAGAATCCTTAATTTTCTAAATTTCTTCAAAGATTTGGAATAATAACTCTAAACATAAGGATCACTCTCTACTTGTACTCATGTACATAAATTAAAAATAATTTAAGCTAAATTAAATTAAATTATTTAATTAAGATGTATGTTGATTGTAATATTTAAAAAATACTAAATCAAATAGTCGAATAAATACCATGATATTGTATGAGCTTGATCCAAAATATTTCTCTCAACTTTTACTACCTTTTTAATATATCATCTACTAAAATGTTTGATCAAGAAGAAAATATTTTATTCTCGGATCATAAAGTTGGTATCACACTTAGAAAGAACACCAGAGTGACTAAAATATGATTCAAATGAATGGACTATATAATTAAGAACACTAAAAAAATTATTATACTTGTTAAACGAACCCCTATCTATTAATAATTCAGCTAAATTTCACTTGAAAAAATATACAAATTAATAAATAAAATTTCATAGAGTTGGGAAATGTAAATATATAAAAAAAAATTGTTTGTTTAAACTAGATTCTATAATGTTCACCAAGTATGTGACATAGTTTTAATAAAAAATAATTTAGACTACTTTAAAATTTATGAGAATACTTTGAGAAGAATACTTTTAGAAGAACTATTATTTTATATTTATAATTTTTTAAATTAAGAACATTAAAAAGATACGATTGTTGTTATGTAGTATCTAGGCTACTAACTTCTAGTTAAAATAAATTACCCATACAAAAATGGTTTTGCAAACCTAGGAACAACATTGAAAAACAACAAAAGTTTGTCAATTTGATAAATTTTGGCTAAGTATGCAAGGTGGACTAATTTTCTCAAGTGTTAATTCTCCCATTTGGTTTAGGTGTGAGATGCTAGCAAAGTGAATTGATTGGCTTGCAAGAGCAAATCAATAGCAAAGTAAAGTGATTTGCTCTTCTCCTAGAGTGAATTGCTCATAGACCTATAAAAGGATAAAAGTAAAGGTGTAGTTCTTGAGCATAATATTTGGAAAGTGGTACTTTGATATGTATAACACCATAACTCATTTTAGAAGCCTTATAATCCTTTTAGAAGCATATTTAGAGGTATGTAACATTTGGATGTGCATCATTTTGTTAAAAATACTGTCAAATATATACTTTTACTAGAAGGAATATTTTCTTACCATAGGTAACTCAACCATAAACTCCTACTATAAATAGGATTCATGAGCTCCATTGTAAACACATTTTAGCCATTAGAATTTAAAGCTACACTATGTGAAGTACACATTGTGCTTTCTATCTCATAAGATTACTGAGAAATTGGTAATTTCTTTTGTATTCCATTAGTGGCATTGGCCTCTTGGTTTTTTAAGTGTGTGATGATTGAGGCATAGATATTTTACCCATATTTTTATTTGTTTGATAATTTCATATTTAATGAATGTGAAACATTTATGTTATTCAAATTATTGTATTAATTGATCATACACCTCCTTGTTAGAGTATATTACATTATTTAGGTACATGTCAATGTACCACCTTGGGTACATTGTTAGATTAGGAGTTTATCTTAGGTTACTTGAGGAAGAAGTAGTAAATGCACAAGTGCCAATGTGCAATGATGTAAATGTACAAGGATTCCACTTGTACATGAGTCATAGGAAAGATAGTTAAGAAGACTAAGGGCCAAGTAATTTTTCTTCTTATATATAGGTCCCATAATGAATAGAAGTGAGAAGCAAAAGTGTGATTACTACAAAGTAGTAAGTAGGTACAATATAGTTTCCATTAGAGTTGTGGAGTGTTCATTTCTACCATTACATTGCATAGTACTATTTTCATAACTCTCCATTAATAGCATATTTCTATCTTATTGCATAATTCTATTATCTTAATTTTATGCATAATTTACATCTTGTGATTAATTTTACCCATATCATACATTATCAAAAGCTAACAGTGGTATCAGAGCTATGGTAGATCATATAGGAATAGGGAGAGCCACAAGAGAGATTGAGAGGAGAGAAGCAAATCTTAATTCTAGAATATTTGAGATTGCATTTGGCTAGAGTCTTTCTACAGAGTTGTAGAAAAAATTGTGAAGACTAGGACTCAACATTCATTCCACTAGATTGATAAATCAACTAGTGAATATTTATCACTTGGAATTTCTTCCATTAAAGTCCTAATACTTTGTTGTAGGAAAAAGGAGATTTGAATAAGGTTGGGAATATTCCTACAAGATCAGATAGGAACAGGGAGAGCCACAAGAGATATTGAGAGGAGAGAAGCAAATATTAGTTCCAGAATTTATGAGATTGTATTTGGCTAGAGTCTTTCCATAGAGTTCAAAAAAAAATGTGAAGACTACGACTCAACATTAATTCCACTAGATTTCTAAATCAACTAGTGAATATTCATCACTTAGAATTTCTTCCATTAAAGTCCTAATACTTTGTTGTAGTAAAAATGAGATTCAAAGAAATTTGGGAAGCTTCCTACATAGAGCTAAGAATAATATCATCTTCAAAATAAATACAACACTAGAAGCAACACACAAATGAAGAGGAGATTCCATGAACCTAAGGGAAATCATGTTATAGACTTGCACATTGTAGAAGAAGCAAAGACCATAGTAGCCCCATTATTTATTCAAGAGAATCTAGAGAAGAGTCCAGAAGAATATAGGAAATGGGTGATCTCCATCGAAGACTATAGATAGTACATTGAATAAATCAACTTGAAGAAGGTAAAGAGACCCATAGAATATCCCATTAAATAACTCCTAATTCTAAAATATTGGAGGTTGGTGATCTCCATTAAAACCTGCAAATTGCAGAAGTGAATAAGGACTAGCAAGATCCTATTCTAGATTCTAGAAGAAGCAGATTCTAGAGATTCAAGAGATCTCATTGCCAACACTTCCACAATAGAATATTGAAGAAAATGTCTCATTGAGAAGACCAGAGATGTTGTGATATTGAATACCTTGGAGAGGTCTCAAGGAGAAATAAGGAGAAGGCTTGGAGAGTCTTATTGTAGAGTTTGAAGAAGCCATTAAAGGAGTTCCTAGAAGAACTCATTGGAGAAATTCACTACCAAGGAGAATCTCCTGATAGTGAAGAAATTGGGATAATTATCGCCATCCAATAATATGCCCAAAGGAGAAATATTTGGCAAGTAGTTTCCCAAATTTTGGAGGAGACCAATGAAGACCTCAAGACTTATAGATTCTTGAGAAGAAGGCCTAGATTGAAGCTAAAATTCGACAAGGAGATTGAAGGAGAACACAAACAAAAGAAGCCTACCAAATCCAAGATATTTGGAGATTGCCTTTCATAGCTAAGAAGGCATATTTCGGAGATAGGGGTTTGTTGAATCTACAATAAAAATACTAAAGGGGTTCTTGAAGGAAATCTTAGCTATGATTTACTACCATTCTAGACAGCAACTTGGTGAATCAAAACACCAAGATCTACATCATCTTTAGATATCATTAAAGGTATGCAACTTAGGTGCAAAGGGTTCATTACTTGAACACTTATATTCAGTTCATTACTTAGATTCATTAAGCACCTTATTAGAATTTAGAAGTTGCAAGAAGAAGGTTATATTTTAAAATCTTCAAGGGAAGTGCAAAAGATAGTTTTTGTTAAGGGTTATTACCTGCACATTAAAATAGGAGATAGATATATTTTCAAAGAAAGAAAAATATCATCTTCCTGTTATCTAGTTATAGAAGAGAAGACTACATTAAGTTGCAGAGATTATAGAAGCATTTAAGAGTTCTTTAAGAGTTATCATTAGTGCATATTATAAGTTACTTTTAAGGAGTAATAAGGAGATTGCAGTTGCACTATATTAGTTTCTCTTAAAGCTTATTAGAAGTGCACTAAGTGAAAGTAAAAATTAGTGCAAGATTAAGCCACCTTAAGGGCATATTAGCTGCATGATTATTAGCTTGGATTCATTGTTAAGTTAGCCAAGCAAAGGAGAGAGTTGTCCAATAAAGAAGACAACATCAAATCATCCCTTGCCTACAAGGATTAGTACAGAGAAGCCACCATCAAAACCAGTAGAAAGAAATCTTGTAAAAGATATTTGAAGATCTCAGATATAGGTGCAAAATCAAGGTATTCTATTCTATCTATTGTAAAACTATTTACATTAGTTGTTTGCACCATAACCTCTTGTCCTAGGTAGAAAAAGGGGACAAAGTTTGAGTGTCTCAAGGACACATCCAACACCAGCAAGAACCATCACAAAGTGGCTAATAGAAGAGCACTATCCAAGCAAGGTTGAAGAGCCAACAAGAGGCTCACATTACGGTGTCTAAAGACACCCCCATCAGTCACTGAATTGGGTATCCACAGCAAGCAACCTGAAGCACAAGATAACCACATAAAGGAGTTGTTATCTATTGCATAACACGAGCTAGAAGCTGTCATCTACATCACATTGCAAGGTAGCACACAAGATAGCATATTAAAGACATAAGGTACAAGACAAAGTTCAAGGTACAATATCCAAGACCTAGCTTGGAGAAATCATCCACTGAGGAAGGATCTATACCAAGTTGTATCATGGATAAATTGCCAGCTAATGGCAGCACTAGCAATCACAAATGAAGCACCATAGAACCATCATCAAAGTACCTAGAACCACCATTGAATGAGAGCCAATGACTTGTGAGAAGATTAGCACTTTCTTTCGCCTAAAGGAAGCATTGAGAGCAAGAAAACAACTAGGCATACATTTGCAACAAACAAATGCATTGCCACTTGTCACAACTAAAAAAATCCCATATATTCCCCAACGCCTTAAAATAAATAAATAACTCATTCCTTGAGCGTTAGAATAATAATTTGGATGTTACAAAGACATTATTATCATAGCTAGCAAGAAGTGTTACAACATTTTCCAAGGCATATGGGTGTCATCTTGAAGAGCATCGAAGCTCATAAACCACATGGTTATCACCTCAAGAAGCGTTAGAGAAGTCATAAAGTGTTATTTAAAATATTAAGCCACATGCAAGTCATATAAAGGAACTCAAAGCTACTTAAGCACTCAACAACAACATCCAAGGGAAAACACAGTGAAGTCCAAGGAAAACACACCAAAGTCCAAGGGAAACACATCAAAGTCCAAGGGAAACACAACGAAGTCCAAGGGAAATACAACGAAGTAAGAGCACGTAGAAGAGTGCTTTATTTGGAGTCAAAGGGGGCAGCAAGAGAATGTCATCCACCAATGTTGTTGAGAAGAGCATTGAATGCTCATCTTCATATAGTGAACACAACATCCGAAAGAGCCATTGAGAAGAGTGAAGTCTTAAGCAACCCGACGTACTACATTACTAAGATAATTTTAATATTAAATTTACTTGCTTTAATTAAAGTAACATTGGATTTATAAGGTGCTACATATACGATCAAATTTACTACTGTGTTGGAATAACCAAGCATTAGTAAGTTATAAAGCAAGTCCATTTCAAGGCATTATAATTGAAGTACATTATAATATTATAATATTTACAAATAACCAAGTAGGAGATATAAGGCTATCAACCTTGGTAAAATCAAATATCAATTTGCAAATACTATTATCATTATTTTCTAACATTCCAAAAGTAGGGAGTTATAAGGTATACTACACCAAACTATAGATACTTGGAATTTAGAAAATTAAATTATTGAATAGAGAAGCAAATCTATTGCTTACATATAGAGTTGGAACTAATTGGTAACACTTGTCTCATACTCATACTAAGGAGACAAAAATAAATCCAACTATAAGAACTTCATTAGAGCATACTTCATTAGGAGAGATAAGGTAAAATTGAAGGTTGATTATTATTCTCAAAACATTACAAAATCAACTCAAAAGGAGAATTAATCACTAGCTAAGCACTTAATCAAATCTATTGCATATAACTAGGGAGTTATAAGGAAGCCTACAAGTACCACCATGACTACAAACAAATTCATCCTTACAAAATCTCAACTACTTAAGGGTCCAAATTACTTCTCATGGAAAAACAAAGTGAGGGCTATTTTGATATTTGAAAAACTTTGGAAAATTGTCAAAGGAACAAAAACTAAACCAACTTCAAGTGATACAGAGATTCAAAGGTTTAAATAAAGTGATGCTAAGGCATTAATGATAATAACTTTTTCCATCATAGATAAAATACAAGCTTACATTAGTTCAAGAGGTTCATCTATAGAAGCTTGGAAAACCTTAGAGAAAATATTTTAAGGGAAAAATAAAGCCACCATCTTAAATCTTCAAACTCAATTACATTCCCTAAAAATGAATAGTGGAGAAAATATAGAACTATTCCTAAGGAAGGTAGCAAATATTAAGGGAAAATTATTAACCTTAGGAGAAAAGGTTGAAGATAAATTCCTTGTTCAAGTAACCATGAGAGCACTTCTAGATAGCTACAAGTATCTAGTTACATCTTTACAGGTTCTAAGTAAAGATACATCATTTGATGAGCTAATCAATATTCTTCAAGAATATGAGGTAGAAAGCATAGTGAAATATGAAATGACTAACACTGCATTGGTTTCAAAAGATACTCCACAGGGAAACATAGCCTCATATTCAAAAGGACGAAGACAAGGGAATAACAGATATTGTCATATATGTAGGAGAAAAGGTCATAGCACTAATTACTGCAAATTCAATCCAAGAAACTAGAATCAAGAAAATCAGATGAACTATGGAATCCAACCAAATAGGGAATTCCAACCAAGGCAATATCAAAATAATTCATGTCAACAATAATTTCAGTGACAAAAAAATTATCCACAATTGGAATATCATGAAGGGAATCAAAAAGGACACCTAGCTCAGAGGATTGAAGAAATTGAAGAACTAGAAGGTCCTACAAATGATCATGAAGTCAAAGCTCTTTCAGCAAGGATAACATTTTATGAAGATACTAACTACTTGCTTGAACAAGTTATAGAAAACAGAGGAGGAGAGTACAAACTCCAAGATCAAGAGGAAGATCCATATTGAAGACTAAAGTCTTCAATACCCAAATAATATAATACATGGGGGTGTTAGAGTATATTACATTATTTAGGTACATGTCAATGTACCACCTTGGGTATATTGTTAGATTAGGAGTTTATCTTAGGTTACTTGAGGAAGAAGTAATAAATGCACAAGTGTCAATGTGAAATGATGTAAATGTACAAGTAGTCCACTTGTACATGAGTCATAGGAAAGGTAGTTAGGAAGAGTAAGGTCCAAGTAACTTATCTTCTTATATATAGACCCCATAGTGAATAGAAGTAAGTGAGAAGCAAAAGTGTGATTACTACATAGTAGTGAGTAGGTACAATGTAGTTTCCATTAGAGTTTTGGAGTGTTCATTTTATCCATTACATTACATTGTACTATTTTTGTAACTTTCCATTAATAGCATATTTTAGTCTTATTGCAGAATTCCATTATCTTACTTTTCTACATATTTTACATCTTGTGATTGTTTTCTCCCATATCATACATTATCAAAAGCTAACACTCCTTGCTATGGTTACGATCATGTTTTATTTTAATCCCTTTCCCCTTAATTTGTTATGTATTTTTATTTTTTTGCACTTAAATTTACATGCAATTAGTGTAGCTTATCATAGGAGCATTAAGTGGCGATAGTAGAAATACAAATCCAGTCCAAAGGTTAGGAGGATCCATTGGAACTTCCTTCTAACTTTGTTAAATATAATAATTGGGACACATCACTAAATTGGAAGTCAAAACAATTCCTTAGTTCAACATAGTTTCTAGCATGTCCAATGGGACAAATCATTGGCCCATAAATAAACACTCACTAAAATACCCACTATGCATAATTCAACATAGTTTTTTGTCATGCTTGAGGAAATTAATCCCTATTATTTATCCCACATTAAACATCTTTGCTCATTATTCAAATACTTTTTTTGATTTTGATACAAAATTTGCATTCACCATAGGTGGAGCAACTAGCCCTTAATTAAAGTAATTTTTGCCAAGTCTAAACACAAGGAGCAATTTGCTTCCAATATAAAGTGATTTTCTCAAGTTGATCTAATCACTTGAACATCAATATAAGGAGCAAATTGCTCAATTTTTACTAGAAATTCTCTCCAAATCTATCAAATTTGTACAAGTTTAACCTAGCATAATTAGTTGAGACCAAGGACTTGATTTATCTAGCCTACTTATAAACTAGCCTTAAAATTCATATTTTTTTCTATTTATATTTTATCTTTATAGATTCTTATGAATGGAAAATCCATTATGAACTTCAAAAATATAAAAAAAATTGTAAGGCAAGCAAGAAAGTTAGCACCAATTGGAAACATTTCATACTCTTGGCTTTAAAATTGCATTTTACATGGGCAAAACACAATCAAGATGAGTATGAGAAGTTTTTTCCAAGACCTCATTCAAGAAACAATTCATTCTAAAATAGGCATGATTCACTTTGTTTGAGGCCAATCACTCAAAAAAATAAATCTAAATTCACTCTAATCAACTAGTGATTCACTCCATAATAGTAAATTTTCTCCAAGTTGAATCTGAGTGATTATCCTAGGTTCTATGGAGTGATTCACTTAGAAAGACAAGTTTCTTCCCAAGCTCCTCTAAGGAGAGAGATGTGATCCAAAATCAAAGTGATTCACTCTAAGCAATTTTCTTGGCCCTCCACTTAAGAAAAATTTCAAAGTTTAATTTATCAAGTACTCACTCAAGTCTGCTAGCATTTTTCTCCAATTCACTAACAACTCGCTTTAGAGACCAAATTTTGCAATAGTTTCTAAGTTGCATCCCTAGGAGTTATTTGTCCCAACTTGTTGGTAATTCCTCCAAATGGCTAGCAAATCACCTAATTTTTTTAAGCAACTTGCTCTAGTTTATAGACCAAATGCTTGACATACCAACTTTTCATATGTTTAGTGTAAAAATCTATCTAAATAGGTATGTACACTCAAGTATCTAGGTTTATACTTTGTGATATGGTGACTACTATGAAATTCAAAAAATAAGTAGGCAATTAGCTTCACAAAAGAGGTTGCTTTTTTAAATTTAAAAATCTAAAACAAAATAATTTTGGGGTATGAGCTCCACCATTGTCTCTAATATATTTGGAACTTAGGAAGCATTATGGTAGCTCAACCATAGGGTAATATTCAAATGGTATAAAACATGTCATAGGATTAAAATTCTTAACTACCCTAATACATGCATATTCCCCAAGGTCAACAATAATTTCTATAGAACATGTAGCCAAATATGCAACCTCATCAACCAATGTAATAGTTCATGATGCAACAAGTGGAGGCACCAAGTTATACAAAACCAACAATGGATATAATATCCTTAATAACAACCAACATATGCTCTAATAGAATAACCCATATACCAAATATTATGCAAGTAGATATAGTATGTTCAAAAGCCTCAATAGTATAAATTCAATAATGTCTAAGTAGAAAAACTTTCTAACTTATTTAGACCAAACCCATTAACTAGATGTGGATGCATAATATTTAGAAGTTTACCAAGAGCAATATGACAAGAAACAACTTCTAAAAATGCTTGTGCTAGATCAAGGGCATCCTCACGACACTTAAATGGATGAAGGAATAATATCATGATTTTGAAGAGAAAATTTAGAGGATGCAATAAGAAAATATGCAAGAGATTCAATGGTTAGTGACTCAAAAACAAGATCTACTAATCCCTACTCATGAGGAAGTTCTAGCCTATAACAAGTCCTTTCGAGTTAGAGCACTCCAGAAGAAAATATGCCAATGATTAATCAAGTTTATAATGTCATGAGTAATATGAATACAAATTTATAATATTCTACATATAAAATGCCCCATAATTTATAATATACTATGACAATCCACCAAGCTTAGGAAATGAATCAAGTGTAAAGCTATCCTATAATAGTGAATCAACCTATTGCTATCAACCTAGTAATGGATATTCAAGCTAGGATAAGACAACCAATATTAAATCATATTATTGCACCCCAAGTCAATGTGGTACAAGCCTATGCAATACCTAGAGTTTCTAAAATTGGTGGTTATTACCTCCCTACTCAAATCATAATGATGGACAAAGTATCCTTAGCCTACTCCCTAGGAATTATACCCCCTTCAAATAGAAAAGGAACCTAGGGTGACAAGGATAGTTTCATAAAACATGGATCAATGATTATTATGAAGAAACTCTCACCATTCCATTAATAGGTATGCCTCCTATGGTCTAAGGTAATTCTTGGGATTGAAAATAAATATTTCAAAGGTAATTAAAAAAAGGATGAAAAAGATTGTAAATCAAATGATTATTTCTTAGATGAAAAATCATAGTCCATAGAAGAATGGGAGGTGTTTAATTTTCCATTAGAAAGAGAAGAGTATGTTATTAGAGCAAGAATAAATTTAAAATACAATGGATTTGAGTTCCCCTTTGAGGAGGTCCTACTTATGGATACAACAAAACCAAATAAATAATCAAAGCATCAAGCATTGGTGCCTCTATTAAATTATTAATTGGGGCATACAAAAGCTACATAAAGAATAATTGGGTTAGAATATGAAGTAGAATAAAACACTACAAATATTTAATAATAGACATGTAAGTACCCTTTCATGAAGACATTTTACTTCCTTGATGAAGAAATTTCAAAAGAAAATTATCAAGTTCTTGAGATTCCATGTGAGGCTCAATTTGTTATGATACCTAAGGTACTTGAGATTTTTGAATTCCATATTCCTACCCAAGATGTTATCATGTGTGGCCCTCATGAATACCCAAAGGAAGATAATATTAATATATATATATATATATATATATATATATATATATATATATATATATATATATATATATATATTTAAGCGAAAAACCCCTTGCAGAGTCTCCTTGGTCTGAGAGACCACGAACAGGGGGTTCTACACCGTCAAAGTCACCCGGGGTCGCACCCGACCCTGCCCACACCAAAATTATCAATTGGATTTTGGATACCCAATTCATATTTTTGGTAGGGTGGAGATTTGAACCTGGGACCTCCCTTGGAGGATTGCCCTCTCCTCTCCAACTCACCTACAACACCTAGGTAGGAAGATAAAATATTTGATCTCCTAGAACATGCGGTATTTGATTTCTCTTTAGAGGAAGAGGATCTTATAGAGGTAGTAGAGGTGAGTCTACAATTAGAACATGAGGTATTTTTATTGAAGTTGTCACTGATACTTGAGGATGAGGATAAAATTGATCTAAGCAAAGGTGGCCCATCATTTTACAATTTGGGGTGGCCTCCATTTTGACTCCATGTCCAAATATAAAATCAAAATCTAATATCTCTCACCAACAAAGCTTGCACCCTAAGAAGTCACAAAAAATGTAGTAGCTAGGATATTACCTTCTAATTGCAATGGAATAGCCATATTAAAATGCATTATGAAAACTCAAGAAAAAACTAGCAAAACAAAAAAAGTAAATTGACAAAATTTGGCTAAGCCTCCAAAGTAGATTTATTTTCTCAAGTTTTGATATTCTCAAAGTGTTTATTGGTTTAGGAGTGATCCTCTAGAAAAGTGATCAATTGGTTTGCAAGATCAATTCACTAGCAAATTCTAATGAAGCACTAGTAAAGTAGAGTGATTTGCTCATCTCTTGGAGTGAGTTGCTCATAGACCTACAAAGAGCTAAAAGTAAAGGTATAGATCCTAAGGAGAGTTTTTGAAAAGTGATATTTTAGCATGTAGTGGTGTCATAACTCATTTTAGAAGCCTTCTAAGCCTTTGAGTGGCATATTTAGAGGCATATAATAATTGGAGGTGCATCATTTTGTTAGAGATAACCCAAATATTCACTTTTACTAGGAGTAATATATTATCACCTAGGTAACTCAAGGGCAATATCCTACTATAAATAAGAGTCATGGGCTCCATTGTAAACATATTTTGACCATGAGAATTTAGATCTATTCTCTATGAAACCTACATTATGCTTTGTATCTCATGAGATTATTAATAAATTGGAAAGTCTCTTTGTATTACATCAGTGGCACTACCCTCATAGTTTGCTAAGTGCATGGTGATTGAGGTCCATCTTGTAGTTCACTTGAAACTTTTATACTTAATGAATAGGAAACAATAAATTTATTTGAATTCTCATGTGTTGAATGATTGTATTCTTCTTCACTATGGCTATGGCCATATTTTATTTTAGTCCCTCACACCTTAGTCTTTTATGTATTTTATTTTCTGCACTTTACTTTACATGCAATTAGTGTAGCTTAGCATAGGAGTATCCAGTGGTGATAGTGGAAAGTTGGTCTCAATATAGAGGTTGGAAGGAGCCATTGGACCTTCCTTCCAAATTTGTTGAAACTAACAATTGAGACACATCGTTAAATTAGAAGTCAGTACAATTCCTTGGTTCAACAACTTGTTAAATGAATTTACTATTTGTTATTAATTAACTAAATTTAACTTGTAAAATATATAAATTAATAAATATAGCATATTAGAGTTTACTAATTTTAAAAATAAAATAAAATATACAAAATCTCTAGTTGAATAACCCATAAGGTTTAGTATAATTGGTATGGAAGAGCTCAATTATGAGTGAATCTTAACATTTTGGTCAAAATAGGATAACATTTTTGTCAAAATAGGATGATCTCAATTAGCTAAATTTCTCAACTTTTAAGGAGACCCAAGTTCGAATCTTACCAAGCAGTATATGCATAATTGCCAAGTTGTAATATTTTTGTTTTGGCTAGATAATAAGGGGTTGTACTTGAGTCCCCCACCCTTGAAAAAATACAAATATATTCTTTAGATCTTGAGAGTTTACAAATAAATACACTTCTCATCTCAATTGAGATGTTATAGCTAGAAACCTACATCATTTTACATAAACTGTCTGAATTCTTGATTTTCATTTTCTGGATCTTTTCAATTTTCTATATGAATACAAATATTTCAGAATTCAGCATCCTTCTTGACATTTTCTTATAGAAACCTTCACAAAAAAATCTTCACCTCTACTATCTATGAATTACATCTTAGTAAAGTAACATTTCCAAAACATCGCACTATCATAGTCCACTTTACCAAATCTGGATTGCTAGTTTCCTTCCTGAAACATAAGTGTAACCATAAATATTATAATAAATAGTTTATATGAAAACACATTAATGTTACAAAATAAATTAGATATTACCAATGGAAAACATAAATTAAATCTTAATCATTAAATGATTCAGGAAATAAACATTTTCTTGTCAGCTTCAACTAAACTTACTACTTCCTCTAACCATGGAAAGAAGAATTTAACTTCACGATCCTCAATCAAAACCCCCTATTGGCTAGCCTATCTGCACATTTGTTTCCTTCCCTTAATATATGTGTAAACCAAATTTCTTCGAACTCTTTACCAAAATATTGAATTTCCATAATTATCTCTTGTATGTTCCATGGAGCCTTAACTTTCCTCAAAATTACATTTATTACTATGAGAGAATCACCTTCCATCTATATTCTATTCTATTTCATTTTTTTGCATATTTTTAACCCTTCTAAAGTCTCCTAAGCTTCAGGTTCATTATTTGTCGTAAATACACTATTGAAAGCATAATGAGACAAAATATCTCCTCTATTATTTCTAATTATTCCTCCTCATCCTGTTGGTCCTTGATTTCATTTAGATGCTCCATAAAAATTCAATTTAACCCACTCTAAATCTAGTGGTTTCCACTTTATATTATTTACATTATTTTTGCTTCTCCTATACCCAACATCATAATTCTATTTAATGACTTGAATCCATATATCAAGGCTCTCTACTTCCATATTAAGGATTGGGTGAGTTGATAGGCTTGGTTTAGACTCCCCTATGGCTAAACATATTTTCCTTTTCATTACCTCTAAACTGCTTTCTTTTCCTTAAATATTCTTCTATTCCTTTTTAGCCATACAATCAAAAGTATTGTATCTTTTGATATATCCCATATTGTTTGTAAAACCTCACTTTTATAAGTTCTCTACCATTGTTTTAACCAATCTTCAATTTTTCTATTCATCACCATGCATTTTCCAATCATATTAAGCATCCATTACCATATATTCTAGACTATTGAGCAATGTCCCAAGAGATGGTCTATACTCTCCTCCTTTTTACAAAGAACACGTTGAGAGGGGCCATGAAAACCCCATTTAATAAGGTTATACTAGGATAAAATTTTCTATGAGCTATTAACCAAACAAACATTTTGACTTTAGGAATGCTTGGGCTATCCCAAATATCTCTTCATATTCTAGTGATATTATTATTTTGTTGGTGTTGTACATTATAACCACTTTTTGTTGTGTATTATTCTAAGCTATTCAAATCCTAAATCAACTTATTCTTGGCTTCCTTCAGAATAATCACAATTGTAATATTTCTACTCAATTGCATCCTAGCATCAATGTTTTTTATACTTGTAAAAAATTGTTCTTTCCATTTGTATCTTCCTTCCTAATCCTTGTAAAAAATGTTTGAAACCCTATCACCATATTTTTCTTGAAGAAATCTCATCCAAGGTTTCAAAATTGGGCTACAATATCTAGTGGAAGGATCAACTAAGAATCGAATATTTTTATGAAAGCGAGTGACTATGCGAAGACTTAATCTATGTTGAGTGCGAGTGGCTTTAGAGGTTGTTTTTTGGGGCCTTTGGGCCCTAGCGACCAGTAGTTTTGTGGTTTCTGCTCAAGATTTTATCAATATATGTTGTAGGGGACCCAAGATGGGTTAGAAATATATCTTTCAATAAATATTCATCCTACAAACTTGATTGACAATGGCTTCCAATTTTCTACACAAAATAAAAGTGAAAATCATACATTTTCTTGGTGTCCAAGGCATGGATTAAAGAGATCTCAAAACAAGTTTCAAGCAGTTGATAAAAAAATGGTTTAGATATTAAGTGAATCTAATGCTAAAGAGCACACCCAAAACAAATCCACTATGGAAAACCCTTTCAAGGGAAATTATTTCAAATATTCGGCCCCAAAAATGAATTTTAGGGATGTCCTCCATGGTGTATAGCCTCAACCTAATGCTAACATTAATTGTAGGGTTTCCTGTAAACCTCTGAGAATACCTAATATTTATCCTAGGAAAATTGAGTTAAGATGTCTTAGGGCAGATGATGGAACTCTGATTGTTAAGCTAGATATGGGCATCATTCATACTAGCATAGAATACCTAGAAAAAAGAGGACTAATTTGTAATTTCTTGGGTTTTCATCCAAGCCTATATGCTTTCAAAGTTTGGACTACAAAAAACGGGAAAACAAAATGTGAGTTACAAATCTCTATTTATCCAAATGGTTATTTTCTTGTTTTATTTTATAATAATGAAGATAGAAAATATATCAAGGGGGTCCCTAGTTCTTTGGAAGGGCAAGGCTTTTCATTAAGCCTTGGTATACTAAGTTTAAAGCCAAAGAAGAGATGCCTTCTACAGGTCCTATGTGGGTTAGACTCTTTGGCATCCCAATTAAATTTTGGAATACAGTTATTTTTCAAGTGGAAACTCTTTGGGAACTTTTATGATGACTGATGATTGTACTAAAAAAAATGAACATATTTATTATGCTCAAATTTGGGTTTTAATGGATTTTGAAAAAAACCTACCTAAAAATATCTCATTACAATTTGGGGAGGACACATGGGAGCAAGTGGTGGACTATGAGAACATTTATTTTCGTTGTTGAATTTACCATGAATATGGTAATTTGGATAGTGTCTATCCAAATAAAATTTTAGATCAAAAGAAAGAGGATACAAACTTAGTAGGTTTCTAAATGTCTAAGAAGAACACTCAGAAAAAACCAGTTATGAAGGATCAAATTAAGTTATCAACTAATATGTTTGAAATTATTTCCACAAATGATGTCCCACGTGAGGAAGAGGAAATAATGGAGACAACAATCTTAGAAACACGATTTAAAGATGCAGGGAAAGACGTAGAGACAAACCAACAAATTACAGGTTTTAAACAAGAAAAAAATAGGAAATATACACAAGAAAAACAATCTTTTAAATGTTGAGACTTCAGATAATATAGGTCCCAAGATAGACTATGTTGAACCTTCTAGTAACACTTTGGCTTTATATATGCAATATTTGAGGTTAGAAGCCATCTCAAATTCAATTGGGGTAAGTCAAGAAATGGGGGAAAAAAACTAAATATGGATTCCAACCAAAAGGAAGGTCGCAAGACCAATCAACATCATATGGTAAAAGAAGGTGAAAAACTTGTAGAGGAAGGTAATATTACTGCCCTTACCAATTTTTTTAGCCTTGGTATTAATGAATATCATCACTTGGAATATTAGAGGACTCAAAGAGAGTCTTTCAAAACAAAATGAAATTAGAAGAATTATTCAGACAAACCATCCACATCTTGTTTTCCTTCAGGAAAAAAATTTCAATAGAGGAAATAGATTCAATTGTTAGTAAAATATGACTAGCTAGAAAATTTCCTTGCCTCAGTTCCCAGGGGACTTCTGGTGGCATTGCTTGCATTTGGAACCCAAAATAGATTGTTATTCACCATATGGTTGGTAGTTGGGGTCTTTTGGCTATAGCTATTCAAGGTAGACATTCTAACCAAATTATGCTTCGCATAACTGTTTATGCTATGTTTACTTTGGAAGAAAATAGAAGACAGTGGAAGGATATAACTCATATTATCTCTCATTTTCTTGAATCTTGGATCTTGATCGGAGGATATTTCAATACCATCCTCTCTTTGGATGAGAAAATGGGGGGAAATAGAAATTTGAACAAAATATCTAACCTCAAGAGTTAATATATTGCAAACCTTCATCTTGTGGAAATCCATCCAAATAATGGCCTTATTACTTGGTCTAATAGAAGGTAAGGCTTAACTTGTATTATGGAGAGATTGGATAGGTTCTTGTTCTATGACAATTTATTAATCCATGGTCACATTCCTAAGGTGAAGACTCTTAACAATGCTTGTTCAGATCACTGGCCAGACATGGTGGAAATTTGGAAAACTAATGTGAGTTTCTCACTTTTTCAATTTCAATTAATGTGGTTTAGAGATAGTTTCTTCATACCCTAAGCGCAAAAATGGTGGAAGGAAGGTAAATCTAGGTATGGGACTAAGATGTTTTGTTTAGCCAAAAGGTTGCAATACATTAAATCCAAAATCAATATTTGGAACTGGAAGAAATTTGGAGATGTTCAATTAAAAAACATGAATTTATTTCTCAAATTAGAAATTTGAATAATAAAATCCATTTGTATGGCCTCACAAAGAGGATAAGTATAGATGAAATTAGACTTAATGCTCAGTTAGAGGAATGGGAAAAAAGAGAAAAAAGAGAACTCTTATGGAAGCAATAATCTAAGATCCAATGGCTCAAAGAAGGAGATCAAAACACATATTTATTCCACAAATACCTTCTAGATCGAAGATCTCACAACTTTATTCCTTCCTTAAAATTTTATTATGGAGATGTTGTCTACACTTGGGATTGCATGAACTCTGTTGTTGTCAATTACTTTTCCAATCTATTTATTGATGCGACTCAGCTTCTCAACATAATATTATTCAAGTCACCCTTACTCTTATCACTTCTAAGGAGAATTCTATTTTGAATTCTCTAGTTACTATCAATGAGCTTCAATAGGTGGTATTTATAATTAAAAAAAAAAAGGAAAAACCCTAGGTCTTGATGGTTTTTCTAATGAGTTCTATCAATAGTTTTGGGATATCCTTCATGCTAATTTATTATAGGTGGTGGAAGAAGCTAGGAAATCCAAAGAAATTTTGAAGGTTATCAATAAAACTTATATAGCTCTTGTCCCTAAAGCTCAAGAGGCAGATCATATCTCAACTTTTATACATAAAGCTTTATGTAATGTTCTTCTCAAAATCATTACAAAGATCATGGTAAAAATGTTGAAGCCTCTTTTGCATAAGATTATTTCCCTTGAACAAGGGGGTTATATGGAAGGGTGTCAAATAGTAGATGAGATAGTTCTTGCTCAGGAAGCCATCCATTCCATGGAAATGCAAAAATTTCCATCTATGTTCATTCGTTTAGACTTATCTAAAGCTTATGATAGAGTGGATTGGTACTTCCTTGTCAAAATTTTAAGGCAATTTGGCTTCTCTCAGGATTGTATGGATTAGATTATGGAATGTATCTCTTCGGTGTCCTACTATGTTCTTATAAATGGTAAGACTTCTCAGTTGTTCCCTACTTCCAGAGGTATTAGGCAAGGTGACCCCTTCTCCCCTTATTTATTCATAATTATTGTTGAATGCTTAGGCATGACTATAACCAAAAATAGAGAAAATAGAACCCTTGAGGGAGTTACCATTTCTCGTGGAGTTGGACCTATTTACCATATTCAATTTTTTGATGACTCTACTCTGTTAGGTAAAGCTATAGTTAAGGAAGCTTCTAAAATTAAGCAAATCATCAACTATTTTTCTAATGCTATCGAGTAATTGATCAATGAAGATAAATCTAAAGTCATTTTATTTAAATGCTCTTCCAGAAAAGAATCTATGGTCTTGGATAAATTAAATAAGAAGACCTCCCTTCTAGTCACTTATTTAGGCATTCCTCTCAATATTCAAGTATAGAAAAAAATATTGGAATTGGTTATTGGATAGAATTAAGAAAAAAATTAGAAATTGGACAAATAGATGGCTTTCATTTGGGGGCAAAATTACCTTTGTCAAATCATTCCTTCAAGCTATACGTATTTATGTTTCTACTATGTTGAATATCCCAAAGGACGTTCTTTGAGAATTAGATCAAATCAATCATCAATTCCTCTAGAATGGCACTAAGGAGAAAATAAAATGGGCCTTAGTGAAATGGGATACTTTATGCCTTCCCAAGAATGAAGGGGTTTAGGTTTCTGGTATGCTATTAATAACAATAAGGTTTTAGTTGCTAAATTATATTGGAGGACTTTGCATAACCCTAATGCTCTTTGGTCTAAGAATATTCATGCTAAATATGTTGAGAACAAAAGTCTTGAAGACCTTGTTCACTATCAATTTCCTACCAAAGGTTCTCCCATTTGAGCGGTTCTCAAGACTGGTGAGGATTTGATTAAGCAAACGTTATTTTGAATTATTCGTAAAGGTCAATAGGTAAATTTTTGGACATATTCTTGGGATGGTCACCAACCTTTAATAACTCAGTTTCTTGATTGGAGGCCTTGGATGGAGGAACTTCATCGAGCTAACTGGATAAAGGTTGCTAATTACTATTGGTACCATATTGGTAATTCAAATGTTGGTAGATATTGGATCCCTATTGAGGACTGGCCTATTCAAATGCCAGAAAGATAAAAAAATACATCCAAAGCATCCTTCATATGATATCTCTCTCTTGGTCCCATGATAAAGACTATTTTTGATGGAACAACACTACTAAGGGTGAGTATTCAGTTGCTCAAGGTTATTTGTACTTGTGCCATAATAACCCCAACCAATCATATGGTATTTTTACTCAGTTGTGGGGTCAAAATATCTAGCCTAAGGTGAAGTTCTATACATGGCTTCTATTGTGTCACAAGGTGCTTAGTAGTGAGCAACTTATGAAATATGGTTTTCATGGCCCATTTAGAAGTGAAATGTGTGGAGAGAATGTGGAAACTCTCAACCATAATTTTATTTAGTGTACCTTAGCCTCTAAGCTATGGAGGAGAATGGCCATCTTACTTGTCTTACAGTGGTCCAATTTTTTTACTTTTGAATAGCTTTGGAGGGATTGGCCTAATCAGGAGGGTGTTGATCACTTTATTAGGAAACTAGTTTGGATGGGTTTGACCATCCTACCTTGGAATATATAAAGACATAAACAACTAGATTTTCAATTAATAATAGAAGGATATTCACTATATATGGTAAAATACCATTGCCAACTTAGTTGAATTAGTCCAACAACTCTTTAAACACCCCTAGAACTCCCACCAAAGATAAGATCAAGTGATGCAAATATTGAAGATCAACTCTTTTAAGGACAACCAGCTTAAATGGAATGTGAATAATCGAAATATGGATAAAACTAGAAATTGGTAGCCTCCTAAGAATTTTAGAAAAGTCAATACCGATGGAGCCTCTAGGTGGAACCTTGGAAAAGGTAGTGTAGGAGGAATTGATAGGCTTTCAAATGGTTCCCTGGTTTTCACATTTATTGAGAATATGGGTATCCTTTCTAATAACCTTGCTAAGGGGTATGGTATCCTTAGAGGCCTTCGAGAGGCTACTAAGATCGGATGGAAAAATGTGTTGGTTGAATCCAACTCTCAAGTCATGATTAATTTGTTAAAGACTCCTAAGAATCATAAGGTTGATTAGAGAATAAAAATAATTGTTGAGAAGATTCAATTAATCTAGATGGGATTTTTGAAAGTTGAATACAATCATGTGGTCAGAGAATAGAACAAAAGTTTTCGTGCTTTAGCTAATTGGGCATTGGATAAAGGTGGTCTTACTTACTACGACCACCCTCCTAGATGGTGGGATTCACAAATAAGAGAAACTTTTTTTTATATCCTTTCTCTAGATGGCTCTAATTCTAGAGGTACCTAGTTCCTTTTTTCTTTGTTTTTGCTTCTCTTTTGTTCGGCCAGGGGATTTTAGTTCCTTGCTCATATTAATCATTCTTATGTTTCATTTGTTTATTATTTCTTGATTAGCCTTTTGGCCTAGATAGGCCAAACTTGTATTCTGTTTTTCCTCTTTTTTATTTTTCCATGTATGTGTTGTTTTGTATTGTTTTCGTTCTATTTTATTTTTGTGTTTTTTGTGTTGTTTTTGTTTTTGTTTTGTTTTTTTTTGTTTTGTTTTTTTTTGTGTGTTTGTGTGTTGTTTTGTTGTTTTTGTGTGTGTTTTAATGTTGTTGTTTGTTGTTTTTTTATGTTTTTATGTTTGTTTTGGGTTTTTTGTTGTCGTTATGTTATTGTGTTTGTTTTGTGTTTTTTGTATTTTTTAATTGTTTTTTGTTGTTTTTGTATTTTTTTGTGTTTTTTTATTTTTGGCATGTTCTTTATGTGTGCCAAAGGGGGCATGCAAGGTGCGAGCCCTAGGTATTTTTAGTAGAATAGATACCTCTGACTCCTTGGGACTTATCCAAATGTGGCATCCCAATTGGGATGTTTTCCAAAAACAAAAAAAAAAGGTTTCAAAATTGGATCTAAATTGAGTGGTTTTTTATCACACCAAGTATCCATCCAAATAGAAAATTTTTCTCCAGTTTCTACCACCCATATTAAACCTTTAATCATAACATCAATAGATTTTTTTAAACCATTCCAAAGAGCAAAACCATTTGGTAGAGAGAAAGCAGTAAATATTAAACTAGGGACATTGTGATCAACATACTTAGAAGAATTCTTGCTCATTGTCTTTGACTCTATTTGTAAAATCTCCATATTAATTTTCCATTAAGATCTAAGTTTACATCTGTAAGAACTCTTAAACCAATACCTCCCCTAGTTTTATCATCACACACCTTGTTCCATTTCACCAAAGGAAAAATTCTTTTATCATGTAAACCTAACCATAAAAAGGATCGCATAAGATAGATTAAACTTTTTTTAACTGATTTTGGAATAGAATATAATGACATAATATGTTGGAATGATCTAAAATACTGACTTAATTAATTGCACTCTTCTTGCTAACGATAACCATCTACCTTTCCAATTTGGAAGTTTATTCTGAACTTTACTAATAACTGGATTCCATAATTCTATCCGCATTCTCCCCTCAAATAATGGCATCCCAAGATAAGTTGTTGGTAACTTTACCTCCATTTGAAGTAACCTATAAATTATTGCTTTGATATTAGTGTGAAGGAAATAAATTTTGGATTTTATCCTTATAACTTTTTTCCCTAAAGCTCTTTTGTATTCCTTTAAAAATTTATTCAAATCTTTGACCTCGTTTATCCTTGTCCTTTCAAAAAGGGTTGTGTCATATACAAATTGTTTATGGGTGATGTTGTTGATGTTATCACTAACCTTAAGTCCACTTATAATCCCATATTTGTAAGCATTTTTAAGTTCCTACTCAAAACCTTTGCCATAATAATGAATAAATAAGGAGATAGAGGATCTCCTTGTCTAAGGCCTCTCTCAGCTTTAAAATATTTTGTTATTAACTCATTGACCAACACTATATAAGAAATTGTAGAGATAGAAGTTGTAATCCATCTGACCCATTTATTCTTGAATCCAAAATTTTCTAAAACTACAAAAAGAAAATCCCAATTAACCCTATCATAGGCTTTACTTATATCAAGTTTTAAGATCATTGCTTTCCCTTTTCTTGAAGTTTTTGAATGTATAACTTCATGAGCTACTATGATCTCATCTATAATTTTTGTCCCTTTCACAAATCCTCCTTGCTCTTCTGAAATTATTTTGTCTAACAATGACCTTAATCTATTTTCCATCACTTTGGAGAAAATCGTATATGCCATATTACATGGGCTTATGGGTCTAAAAGAATCAAACAATTCAACATCTTTCTTTTTTGGAATACGGGTAAGATAAATTACATTTAATTTATAAGGTATGTATTATTTTATCCTAGAATGTTCCACTACCACCAATAAAGAATCCTTCACTATATCCCAATTATTTTGGTAATAAGCTACAGAGAGCCCATATGGACTGGGGGATCTATCCTTTTTAAAAGAGAAAAGAACTAAATGAACTTCTTCTAGAGTAATAAGCTCCATAAAATTCCTATTGTCTTCATTTGTTATCATTGTGGGAACATCTTGAAGAAGTTTATCATTAAGAACTCTAGTCTCCTCTAATCCTAGAATATTTTATAAAATGACTTTACCTATTTTCTAATTTCACTTTGATCTGCATTCCAAACCCCTTCTATTGATTTAATTCTACTAATTCTAGATGTTGATATTTATACTATAGCTATCATATGAAAAAACTTTGTATTTTTATCTCCTTCTTTTAACCAGGTGTCTTGATTTTAATCTCCATAATTTCTCTTCCTTACTCAAAATATTATGATATTCACTAGGCAAATCGCTTTCCTATGAGCTTGGATTATTATGATCACCTTTTTGGAATTTTAAAAAATTATCTTTTAGTTTTTCTTTCTTCTCAAAAATATTTCCAAAAGTGTTCTTGGTATAATATTTTTATCTAGATGTCATAGATTTAATTTTATTTGGAATAGCATACAACCCACCATTACCTAAATAATATCAAGTTTGAGTAACCATATCAATAAATTGAGGATGATATTCCCACATTTGATCTTATTTAAAATATGATTTTTTTTAATTCACTTACCACCAATTTTAACTCTTATTGGCCAATGATCTGAACTAATCCTTGTTGAGGTATTAATTTTTGCACAAGTTCCTTCATCTAGCCAATGATCAGAGAGTATGCATCTATGCTCTTAGGTTTTTGCCTCTCCTATTGTTGGTCCAAGTAAAGTTATCTTCATCAAACTCAACCTTCCATAGATTATTATTTTGAATAAAAGTTGAGAAATCTCTCATAATTTGTGTTAATTTCCTAATTCCCCCAAAATTTCATCCATATTGGTTATGGCATTAAAATATCCTGTGATCATGAATTAGATTTCTTGGTCTCTAATTCTTATAAAGGATTCAATCCTACTCCAAGATTCTAATCTATCTAAATAAGTTGTAGGCCCATAGATATTGATAAGGTTGAAATAATAATCTACAAAGTAGCAAGAGACTAAAGAGGCTATCCAATGCCTAGTTTTATGAATGGTTACACATGAGGTTCTAGAAGGATTCCTACAAATTGGAATTCCCCCTACATCTTCTTCAGATCCATAGCATCTCATTCACATCTTGCCCATATTGCTTTCATAGATTTTGAAATTTTTTATTTTGTCATTTTAGTTTCCTGGATACAAAGAATATCAGGCTTATTACTTAAACATAGGTCCTTAATATACCTCTACTTTGAGGGGGCATTATCACCCCTTATATTCCATGAGATAAAAATAAGGTCTTGTTGGTCACGAATCTACAACAGGAAAGGATTTTAAAAGTGCGCCCTAGACCCGGCCAACATTGAAAGGCTGGAAGCAAGAAATGGCTCCCAGACCAATCTCTAGAGTGGGCTGGTTCCCTTTACTAATCTAAATTTCTGTTTGAAGATAAGGGTTGCTGGAAAGAAATTAAAAGTTGCAGAAAGAAATGGAAATATGGCCGCAGGCCGGAGTTATGGGATCGGAAGAACAACAGCAGAAAACTTAAAGTGCAGCAACAATAAGCAACAAAAGATAATGACTCAACTCTCACACAACTGTATGCAGAAAATCTCTCCAAGATTACACTCCAGGAATCATATCCTTACAAGCAAAATTCAAATCCAATATGCAAAATTTGAATGTAACAGCACTTAAGGAATATAAATTCTATTAGAAATGCAAAAGGAACAGAAAAGACAATCACCCAAACAACTGCTTGAAAAATCTGAAGCCAATACTTTATTCTCGCAAATGCACTTCCAATTTTTAGCAAAACTTCCAACCACTGCAAATGAGGTTTACATTGGTTTTTATAGAGGGCCGTCCTCTTTGCAGCATTTAATATTTGCCACCGACCTTCTTGAGATCTACAATTATGCCACCGAAAATAAGCACATGATCCCCTTAATCGCAGCCTTGAAGCACCACAAAATTGAATGCAATTAGACGTCAGCGGTCACCTTCATTAAATTTGGCTTTGAACATGTGCATGAAACCGTTGAAACAACCCACGAATAGCAGCCTCGAACAAATAAAACCTTCAATTTGGGTGGCCTGGACGCTTCTTCAAAGTTGACCACATGGGAAATCTGCAAAACATTAAATTCGGGCAAGCATTTAATCCTTGGAAATCGAAAAAAACTTATCGGGCGTTCATACTGTGCTTTGGCGGGAAACTGTCGCAGGTCGCAAAAATGCGACGTCTTTTTGTGCCGTACACCTTTGCTACCTTGGACCCACGAAAATCCTCCCTATCGCGATATCGCTGCATCTTCGGCTTCAGTGTCTCCATCGCTAGCTTGGTTTGCGAAAACAGCACATGTAGCGATATCGCTACATGTTTTAAGCACTTTGTACGGTCTTGTCGATGGGTCACGAAAATGCGACACTTTTTGCTTCTTAAATGCCTTTGACTTTCATTGTCGCTACTTCGCTACATACTTGAATACTTAGTCATTTTTCGATCAATGCATCATGAAATCAATATTATCACCATGTCTCTTGCTCTTCTCATTCCCTTTCGTAGAATCACTGCAAATTTATCTCGCTTGGCCCTCTTGTCAAAAGTGCAGCGAGTCGCTGCAACTTTTATGTCTTTGCTCTTCGGACCAAAATGGCCGTGATTCTGAGACAAGTAGCGATTTCGCTACATATGTCTCCTTCCATACCAACTTCCACCCTTTTGTCATGAAAATGCGACGTCTTTTGCTTTACGGGACATTCTTCCAAAGTATGCAGCGAATCGCTGCAACTTCTACTTTAGAATCCCGTAGCGACCAACCCCCGCGATTTTGGAACGTTGCAGTGCATCACTGCAACTTTTTGCCTTGTGTACTTTTCCCAAAACGTGCAGCGCATCGCTACAGTTTTTGCAACTAAGCCTTCTGCGCCTTTGAAACGTGCAGCGCATCGCTGCAACCTCTACCTCAAACTCCCTTTGCAACCAATATGCAGCGAATCGCTACAACTTCTTGCCTCGAGCCTTTCTTTGCAATCATCGAACCGCGAAAATGTAACATTGCAGCGCATCGCTGCACTTTCGACACTTGGAATTTGAAGTCACCCGACCCGCGATTTTGGAACATGTCAGCGAATCGCTGTAATTTCTGGACTTAGTCTTTTTTGCTCCTTTATTCTTCAAAACCACATCAAAGATAAAATCAAAGTTAGATTTGCGACAATTAACACATTAGTACTTCAATCAAAATCAATGTGGCAAAAATGCCAACATTCTTGGCGGCTCGCGGGGTATACGACTCATCGTATGCAAGAATCCGAGTCTGAATACATTGGGCACGAGTCATATTGAAACAGAATCGGGGATCGCTGCAATCATCTTCTACTGAAAAGCTGGAACTGGAAGAACCTGCATATAACCGGTTATGAAACGACAAATGGAAGGCGAAAATGGAGTGAGCTCCTGCGATTGCACAAGTGGTGAATGCAATGGATGATGATAATAAGGAAATAATGGAGTGAGCGAGTGATGCGATAGACATAGCAACGGAATGCTGCTATACTATCATCTTCAATGGATGGAATGAAAGTGAATGAACGGATGGAATGGAAATGGAAGTATGAAAAGTGTGGAGTGAAAATATGAAGACTGTAAATGAATGCTGTAAAATGAAAGTACTTAGAGGAAAGAGATAAGAAGGAACGGGAATAATAGGAATGGGGAAAAGAAACAACAGCCGTGGCTCTTTTTTTTTTTTTTTACTGCAAAAGAAAAAGAAGAAGGAGGAAGATGAAGAAAGGAAGGAAAGAAAAAGGGAAGGGAAAAGAAGAATTTTTTGAAAGCCACTAACTGCTGGGAAAGGGAAAAAAAACACAGAAAGACAAAAGGCACCTATGGCTCGCAAGCAACAAGAACCAAGGTGACAAAAATGAAAAGTAACACATGTATATATATATATTTTCTTTTTTTCTTTTTTTTATTCTTCTATATACAAACTCATACTGAACTGATAATTCAAGAAGTGTAGGCTTTCAGATGAAATCCATTGACTGAAATTGGAAGTGGACTGCCATCCAGGTCTTCTAAATAGAATGAATTTGTTGTACCTGTGTTGGTGATACGGAAGGGACCCTCCCATAAAGCATCAAATTTCTTGTGATTCCCAGGTTTAGCTTTATTCTCATTCCATTTCAACACCAAATCTCCTATTTTGAGTGGACGATCTGCATAATGTTTACAAAACCACTTCGAAATACCTTGTGTGTGTTTAAAATTTTGATCATATGCTTCAGAACGTTGCTCCTCCAAATGCAATAATTGAGCTATCCGCAAATCCAAGGAACTCAGGTCTGTCTCATTGTCCTAAAAATTCTGTAATTGCTGCAAAACAGGCAACTCAAGATGAACAGGCAACTTTGCTTCTTTCCCATAAACTAGGGCATAGGGTGAGGTCTTGATAGACTTCTTAACTAAAATTCTATCAACCCATAAAGCTTGATTTAATAAAAGATGCCATGATCTCTTGTTCTATCCCAAAGACCTCTTTAAAATTCGGAGCAAATTTTTATTTGTTGACTCCGCCAAGCCATTTCCCTGTGGATAATAATTGGAAGATGTTTTTAGGAAAATACCATACTTATTAGCAAACTCAGCTAGTTCAACTCCAATGAATGGGGTCCCATTATCAGTAATGATGGCATCAGAAATACCAAAGCGAGTAATCAAACCTTCAATAAAAGATATCACCACAGTTTGGTTGGCCACCTTTGTAGGAATAGCTTCTGACCACCTGGTGAAATAGTCTGTAGCTATCAAAATATATCTATGACCAGCTGAGGAATTAGGATCAATGATTCCAATGAAATCCAACCCCCATTGCTGAAAGGGTGCTTCAACCTGAACTGGATGCAAAGGCAGTGCTGCATTTCTTACCCTTCCTGTGTATCTCTGACATTTGTCATAGGCTTGTGCAATCTTGAAAGCGTCTGAGAATAGGGTCGGCCAGTAATAACCAGCTCAGATTATCTTCAAAGCCATCGGCCTTCCTACAAAGTGTCCTCTTGATAAACCAGAATGAAATTCTTCCAAGAGCCTAGCCTTGTCTGCTTCTTTAACACATCTCAGAAGAACACCATCAAGATTCTTAAAAAACAATCCTTCTGCCAACAAAACATACCGCAGAGCTTGCAGCCAAAATCTCCTCCTCTGAGAAGCATTCAACTATGAAGGACATCTACCAGTTGTGAAATAATCAATGAGGTCTTCTGTCCAGTCCTTTTCCAGAATTAAGAAATTCATTAAATTGTCATTACTAACAAGATTTTCTTCATGATCTTTGCCTACACCAGATGCTGCCATCTTTGCCAAAAGTTGGCACAGAGCCTTACCACGCACTAGCTTAGTAAGGTGAATTTCTACATCAAATTCTTGGATCTTAGTGACCCAACCAGCATGTTTTTCACCCAACTCTCCTTGAAGAATGAAATTTCTTACATCTGGATGTATCACATAAACAATGGTTCTGCTCTGAGATATAAAATGTTTAAACTTCTTAAGGGATTTCATAACAAAGCATATACCTGTTTTTCAATAAAATTGTACTTTGCTTCATGAGGTAGAATGACCTGACTGAGAAAGGCAATGGGCCTTTCATTCCCATAATCTCCCTTCTATGTAAGCACTGCGGCATAACTTTCATCTTCCCCAACTGCATATAAAATGAAGTCCTTGGAGTAATCAGGATTAATCATAACAGGAGCCTGTGCTATTCTTTCCTTGATTTCTCGGAATGCTTCTTTTCTTCGAGTTGTCCATTGAAAATCTGCATCCTTTTTTAACAATTCGGTCATAGGTTTTACAACCTGGGCAAAATCAAAAATAAACTTCCTGATGAAATTGATCTGTCCAAAGAAAGACTGAAGTTCCTTCTTGTTTGCAGGGAGTAACAATTTCTTCAATGCTTCAACTCGGGCTGGATCATTTGTTAATCCATCTTCTGAAATCACATGGCCCAGAAGCTTACCTTCTTTCACTGCAAACATAGAATTTTTTGGATTAATGGAAATTCCAAACTCTCTGCACTTTTCAAAAATCTACCTCAGATGAGAGCAGTGATCTTCCTGTCTATGTGAAAATACTATCATGTCATCAAGATATATGACAATGATCTTGTTCAACAAATCCTTGAATGCAATGTCCATGGCTCTTTGGAAGGTAGCTCCAGCATTTGACAGTCCAAAAGGCATTCGCTGATAAGCAATAGTGCCCCACTTTGTTGTGAATGCTATCTTATATTGATCTTCATCTTTCACCCAAATCTGGTTGTATCCATAAAATCCATCCAACAAAGAAAAACGCTGAGCTCTAGCTACAACATGCAGTATTTGATCTATATGCGGCAAAGGATAATGATCTTTTAATGATGCACGGTTTAAATTTTTGAAATCAACGCACAATCGAATATCTCCATTCTTCTTCCGAGCTGGGACAAGATTGGCAACCCAGGTTGAGTGCTTAACTGGATAAATGATTTTAGCTTGCAGCATCTTTACAAGCTCAGCCCTCATCAACATCTCAATCTTTGGATTAACAGGTCTCTATTTTTGTCGAAAAGGTCTGACTCCTTCCTCCAATTCAATTGTATGCTGCACAATCTATTTGTTGTAACCTTTCAAATCTTCATAGCTCCAAGCTACAATGTCAGAAAACTCCTCACACAGTCGCCTGATTTTTTGCAGTTCTTCTGGGGTAGAGTCAGTTCCAACCTTGATAGCTTTGTTAGGCTCTAACTCTAATTCCATGTACTCTTTTTTGTCAATCTCGATCCGATGTTTTGTGGACCGATCATGCTGGTCGAACAAGCTCTCCAGAGTTATGAGACCCTTCGAAATGTGGTTGTTCCTTAATTGAATGAGCCCTTCAGCTCCTTCATCCTCCAAAGTTCTTCCTTCGACAGTAGCAGCTTCATGGATCAAGAAATTAACAATTTGCTCATCATTTTCAAAGACCTGCCAGAAATTTTCTTTGTCTGGAACACTGGGCCTGTATACCATTCTAACTGTCTTGGGTTTGTTCACAACTTGTTCAACAGGGGAAAAATTAGCTCCAAGAGATGCTAACAGGTCTGCATGTTTATTCATCTCTCGGGAAACAGCTTGAATATTAAGAGCAGTAAAAAACTCAAACAAATCCCAAACCTGATTTTGATATGCTTTAAGGTAATGCTGCTTTGAAATGCATCTATTTGTAATCTGATTTACAACAAGCTCGGAATCACCAAAAATCTTGAGCTGTTCAATTCCTAACTTCCTTGCTTTCTTCAAACCCAAACACAATGCTTCATATTCAGCAGCATTATTAATACAACTCCATGTAAGACGATATGAATAAGTTCTCTGTATACTAGAAGGTGAAATTAACACAATACCTGCCCCTGCTTCTTTCTTGCATCGAGCTCCATCAAAATATAGCTGCCATAATTGATCTGTAACATCATTCTGATCAGCTTGGTTAGACAATTCCTGCTTTGTGTCACTCTCAGGTTTCTGAATGGCATAACAACTGATTTCTATCTCCAACATGGCATTGAAGTTAAGCATAGAAAAATATTCATCCAACTGAAGATTATTTAAAACTTCACTCATTAAAACAGAATCTTCGAGACTCTTCGATAAGCATGTGGACTGATTGCATGTCTTTTTCTGCATCTTCCAACTTCTCGATGTGAAAAGGGGAAGGCTTTTCATTTTGAATCCTGAGACGTCTACCCTTGAAAGGAATTTCTAGGTGTGAATAATCTAATGCGAGATAACCCCCTAGCTTGGCAGTAAATTCCCTGGATAAACACATACTAAAGTAGGGCTCTAAATCTACCACAACAATTTCTTGAATAACAGTAATTTGTGGCATTGTATGCAGGACAATGGGTACATCTTTGATTACACCTACTATTTTTATAGGCGTACCATCCAATTGCAGAACTCCAGGACTACTCCGTGTATATTCCATTCCCATTGCCTCACAAACTCCCTTGGGCATTACAATCGTGGCAGCTCCAGAATCGATCATGCAATTATGCACAATCCAACCCTCTATTTGCAATGACAAATAAAATGGAGGTGGTCTATTTTTCCCAGTAGCAGAGGTGGGTAAGGTTTGAGCATACACTGTCTGGGTAGGACCTTTTTCATTATCTTTGACAGATTTTAATGATTCCTGTAATAAGTCTACCTGACCGGGTAACTGCAAAGCATCATAGAGGCTTACCTTAGCTGGGGTCTTCTTAAGCTCTTCAACAATATTGTATGAAACTGCAGTAAGGTCTTTCTTCTCAGCAGGTTGTTCAAATCTGGTATGATCTCTGTTGTGTAGCTTCCACCCTTAGCCTCTTTGTCAGTGATGGATACTTCAACTTTTCACGAGCTTGCTCCTCTGCTTCTGATCTTACTGGTGCAGCTGTAGCCTTTTCTTGAACTCTGTAGGGAGCAGGATCTTTTGGTAAAACAGGTGCATCAGACTTTAGAACTGGCACAGGAGCCTTCACTGGCTTCTTCATCTCAGCAGGTAATTTCAATGGCGCTAAATCAGCAGGATCAACAGTTATAGGCTTCTTTCTAGTTCTTGTCAAAACTGAAACTTGATCTTCCACTGCAGTCATCAAACTATGACCAGCTTCTGAGATCATGTTAACTTGTCCGCCTGAAGAGCTAGCAGCCAATGTCTGCACATAATTTAGATGGACCATACAAGTATCTTCTCCATGAGGGTCATTGCAGGTTGAGCACCAATACATTACTGTCTGCAAGAGCTGGATCTTCATTTACTAAAGCAGTTAAGCCTTTTTCAGGTGCTTTACTTGTGGAGGCAACTTGATCTCTAGTGATTGCAGGAGGTTGAAATCTCCTTGGCTGGAAATCTCTCTCAGCCTGCTTCCTCTCAATGAGTGTGATCTTGTTTCCCATGGCTCTAATTGCCAAATTTGCAGACTTCACCTCCTGCAATAATGCAGTATATGGATCAGGGTTCACAGGTGTAGGAGGTGCTGGCAAGGGCAAAGGAGCTGGTGGTGCTGGCAAAGCTAGAAATGAAGTGGAAATGGGAGATGGCTGAGTGTTGGGTGCAGGAAGTGGTAAAGGAGCTAAAGTAGGCAACTGAGGAGCTAGGACAGGTGCAATCTGAGGTGCTTTGGATCTCCATGATGGTGTAGGATACATTGATGGCATGGGCTGTGGTTGTGAACCAGCATATAAATACTGAGGCAAATCAGGAATTATAGGCATAGTTACCTTTGGTGGAAGTCTCCGTACAGCAACCAAATCAACTTCTACTTTGATGGCTTGCTCAAAAAACTCTGGAAATGTTGTCACATTGGACTGCCGAATAGCCCAGCCGATATCTGAGTTGAATGCTCTAAGATAGTACAGTGTAGCCAATTCATCAGCAGGTCGAATACCTTCAGGAATTCTGTGCCAGGTTCTGGTAAACAGACGTTGAAATCAGCTATTTCCTCCTGTGGATGCCTCTGTATTACAGTAAACTTATTCAACAATTGGAAGGGGTCAGCCTGTTCATGAAAAATTTTGACAAGCAGATCACCAAATTGATCCCACGATGTTATAGTGCCTGGTGGCAGCGTTCGGTACCAAAACAGCAATTTGCCTCTCAAAGAGCATACCAACAACTTCACCATTACATCTTCATCAGTAATATCATGGATGGTTGCTAGAGAAGCCACATCATTTATGTGTTCATAAGATGTCTTACCCGTACCGTCATAAGTGGGCAAAGCTTTCAATGCAGCTTGAGGGACTGGATTCTGAGCCTGCAAGTTCAAGGCTCCCGAACTGTTCCATGCCAAGAACTTCCTGGGTGGAGTGGAGGATATTGTGCCATTGGAACTAGTGGATATGGTTGGGAAAATGAAACACTAGCAACAACACCAGGGTTATGTGTAGCAGAAGATGGAAGGGATGAGGAAACTAACCTAGAATGCTCACCACTTCTTGAACTGTCAAGTTCGAAAAATTCGACAAGATCGCCAAATTTCTTGGACTGTGATCTCGTGATCATGAATAATTTCTGAATTCAGCAGAGTCACCAAATGCTCTAATTTTACAGTATAAAGGTGAACATTAGACCTTCGATACTATGGGATCTTTTAGAGACAGAAGAAATTTGTCCCACCGGGCATGCCAAAAATTGTTGGTCACGAATCTGCCACAGGAAAGGATTTTACAAGTGTGCCCTAGACCCGGCCAACATTGAAAGGCTGGAAGAAAGAAATGGCTCCCAGACCAATCTCCAGAGTGGGATGGTTCCCTTTACTAATCTAAATTTATGTTTGAAGATAAGGGTTGCTGGAAAGAAATTAAAAGTTGCAAAAATAAATGTAAATATGGCCGCAGGCCAGAGTTATGGGATCGGAAGAACAACAACACAAAACTTAAAGTGCAGCAACAACAAGCAACAAAATATAATGACTCAACTCTCACACAACTGTATGCAGAAAATCTCTCCAAGATTACACTCCAGGAATCATATCCTTACAAGCAAAATTCAAATCCAATATGCAGAATTTGAATGTAACAGCACCTAAGGAATATAAATTCTATTAGAAATGCAAAAGGAACAGAAAAGACAATCACCCAAACAACTGCTTGAAAAATCTGAAGCCAATACTTTATTCTCGCAAATGCACTTCCAGTTTTTAGCAAAACTTCCAACCACTGCAAATGAGGTTTACATTGGTTTTTATAGAGGGCCGTCCTCTTTACAGCATTTAATATTTGCCACCGACCTTCTTGAGATCTACAATTATGCCACCAAAAATAAGCACATGATCCCCTTAATCGTAGCCTTGAAGCACCACAAAATTGAATGCAATTAGACGTCAGCGGTCACCTTCATTAAATTTGGCTTTGAACATGTGCATGAAACCATTGAAACAACCCATGAACAGCAGCCTCGAACAAATAAAACCTTCAATTTGGGTGGCCTGGATGCTTCTTCAACCTTGACCACATGGGAAATCCGCAAAACATTAAATTCGGGCAAGCATTTAATCCTTGGAAATCAAAAAAAACTTATCGGGCGTTCATACTATGCTTTGGCGGGAAACTATCGCAGGTCGCGAAAACACGATGTCTTTTTGTGTCGTACACATTTGCTACCTTGGGCCCGCAAAAATCCTCCCTGTCGCGATATCGCTGCATCTTCGGCTTCAGTGTCTCCATCGCTAGCTTGGTTTGCGAAAATAGCACATGTAGCGATATCGCTACATGTTTCAAGCACTTTGTACGGTCTTGCCGATGGGTCGCGAAAATGCGACACTTTTTGCTTCTTAAATGCCTTTGACTTTCCTTGTCGCCACTTCGCTGCATACTTGAATCCTTAGTCATGAAATCAATATTATCACCACGTCTCTTGCTCTTCTCATTCCCTGTCGCAGAATCGCTGCAAATTTATCTCGCTTGGCCCTCTTGTCAAAAGTGCAGCGAGTCGCTGCAACTTTTATGTCTTTGCTCTTCAGACCAAAATGGTCACGATTCTGAGACAAGTAGTGATTTCGCTACATATGTCTCCCAAATGCCATCCTTTTGTCACGAAAATGCGACGTCTTTTGCTTTACGGGAGTCTAAAGTAGAAGTTGCAGCGATTCGCTGCATCTTTTGGAAGAAGGTCCCGTAAAGCAAAAGACGTCGCATTTTCGCGACAAAAGGGTGGTAGTTGGTACGGAAGGAGACATATGTAGAGAAATCGCTACTTGTCTCAGAATCGCGGCCATTTTGGTCGCAAGAGCAAAGACATAAAAGTTGCAGGCGACTCGCTGCACTTTTGACAAGAGGGCCAAGCGAGATAAATTTGCAGCGATTCTGCGACAGGGAATGAGAAGATCAAGAGACATGGTGATGATATCTATTTCATGACGCATTGATCAAAAAATGACTAAGTATTCAAGTATGCAGTGAAGTGGCGACAAGGAAAGTCAAAGGCATTCAAGAAGCAAAAAGTGTTGCATTTTCGCGACGCATCAACGAGACCGTACAGATTGCTTGAAACATGTAGCGATATCGCTACATGTGCTATTTTCGCAAACCAAGCTAGCGATGGAGACACTGAGGCCGAAGATGCAGCGATATCATGACAGGGAGGATTTTCGCGGGTCCAAGGTAGCAAAGGTGTACGGCACAAAAAGACGTCGCGTTTTCGCGACCTGCGACAGTTTCCCGCCAAAGCACAATATGAACGCCCGATAAGTTTTTTTCGATTTCCAAGGATTAAATGCTTGCCCAAATTTAATGTTTTGCGGATTTCCCATGTGGTCAAGGTTGAAGAAGTGTCCAGGCCACCCAAATTGAAGGTTTTATTTGTTCGAGGCTGTTGTTCGTGGGTTGTTTCAACGGTTTCATGCACATGTTCAAAGCCAAATTTAATGAAGGTGACCGCTGACGTCTAATTGCATTCAATTTTGTGGTGCTTCAAGGCTGCGATTAAGGGGATCATGTGCTTATTTTCGATGGCATAATTGTAGATCTCAAGAAGGTCGATGGCAAATATTAAATGCTACAAAGAGGACGGCCCTCTATAAAAACCAATGTAAACCTCATTTGCGTTGGTTGGAAGTTTTGCTAAAAATTGGAAGTGCATTTGCGAGAATAAAGTATTGGCTTCGATTTTTCAGCGATTGTTTGGGTGATTGTCTTTTCTGTTCCTTTGCATTTCTAATAGAATTTATATTCCTTAAGTGCTGTTACATTCAAATTCTGCATATTGGATTTGAATTTTTCTTGTAAGGATATGATTCCTGGAGTGTAATCTTGGAGAGATTTTCTGCATACAGTTGTGTGAGAGTTGAGTCATTATCTTTTTTTGCTTGTTGTTGCTGCACTTTAAGTTTTCTGTTGTTGTTCTCCCGATCCCATAACTCCGGCCTGCGGCCATATTTCCATTTCTTTCTACAACTTTTAATTTCTTTCCAGCAACCCTTATCTTCAAACAGAAATTTAGATTAGTAAATGGAACCAGCCCACTCTGGAGATTGGTCTGGGAGCCATTTCTTTCTTCCAGCCTTTCAATGTTGGTCGGGTCTAGGGCGCACTTGTAAAATCCTTTCCTGTGGCAGATTCGTGACCAACAGGTCTTATTAGGGGATTTTGGCCTCACCTGCGTATTACAAATATAATTTTATTTTTTGTTAAAGAGAAGTTCAACCAACTTAGTTTGTGTTCCTTTCTCTATGTTCTTGCTTCCCTAGATCTTGCTTGATAATTTGAGGGTTTTCCTCTTTTTGCCTTGCCTATATTAGGAGTAGGCCTTATTATTCTATTCCTCAATATTCTTTCACAAATTTTTTTCATCATATTTATCCTCTCTTGGATCTATTATAGAATATTTTGACTTATCCTACTCATTTTTTGGTATTTCCTTATTAATGGCAAAGGTATTAACTTCTAAAACTGCATTTTCTTTACCAGTTGTTTTTCTCTTGAATGGTGCATAGTACTTCAAGAGAGTCTTCAAAATCTGATGAGACATATTCCTTAGGTTCATCAAGAATGTTCTTCCTAAACCAGGATCATTCTGAATATATTGTTCCTTGTTAATATGTTGAAATTGTTGTACTATGTCCTCTAAGTTTTAATCTACTTTTTCTTCATAGGCTAAAGCCTCAAAAGAGTTGGTATTCCAATATCATTTCTTACCGGTCTCCATTGTTTATTTTTCTTTCATTTTTATAGATATATTTTTTGGAAGTTGAAAACTATCTTCATTCATAACCATTTGTAAGTTTCTCTTGCAGTTTTCTACATATGATTATGTTGGGCTCTTCTTATGGCATGATATCTCAATATGCCTCACCTCATAACATATTCTACATCTAAAATATATGTTTTCATAATCTATGGTTTTGATCCACATCTTATCCCCATACTTAAAAATAATTGATTATAGTAAAGCTTTAATTATATCAATCGTGACCAATATCTGAGCATAAGTAGCCAAGAATCCATCTTTCGTCATATGTAAAATCTCAAGCAATTATCCTAGAGTTTTTCCTATTGCCTTGAAGGTATCTATTTCTCAAAATTCAATGGGTAACCCAAAAATCCTAACCTAGACTAGTACTAGGGATAGATTTACATTTTTATGTGAAAAGCCTTCATACCAATGGGTAAGGAAGAGTCCTACTCTTCCCATAAACCAAGGAACCCATTTTAGGATTTTTTTCTCTTTCTTCCCTAGAACAAAAAATGGCTAGGAAGAAACTTTTGGAAAGAAATGATAGAATCACTCTTGGAGACTTCCAACTCCTATCAATTCATTTTCTCAAGGTTGAAGCCATTGGTCAATACCCATTAAATTTACCAAAAACTATCCTATCTTTGATCAATGAGGATATCTCTAAGGTGTGCTCACTAAAATCTACCACTATATATGAGTCTAAGGATTTAACTATAAATAGATCCATGGAAAGAAAATTAAAACTCAAAATCTATTGAAATTTTTCTGAATGTCTTATAACAAATATAATATTTGATAAAAACTTTATAATAATTTGCATGCAAAATTTCAAAGATAAAGAAAGGAAAAAAAAACTTAGCTAAAAAAATTATATCCATATAGAATTTCTTGCCTTGCTGAAGTCCTAGCCCTTCATTTCTCTTCCCATCATCTAAACCCTAGCTGACAAATATTTTCAATTTTATTTTTTGTGATTTGAAAAATTGTCACTGCCATTTTTCTAGATGGTTGACTTCATAGGGTTGTATCTCCCTCAATATTTCTTGTATTATTTCATATGACCACTCATTTTAAATCTATTAAAATTATGCACAAGTTGGTCTAATAATCAGTTGAATCGGATAATCCTTCAAGAAGATATGACTCCTAAAATATGAGATATTTTTCAAAAATAAAAAACCTAATCCTTTGCAAAGCTCTAGTCCTATTTTGCATGCCAAGTTGTGATATCATTATATGTCATTATGTAATATGCATGGGACCCATTCCAATTCCATATAACTACCTATGAAAAAGAGCTTTTGTTGAATATGTTGACTTTTAAGGTAGAGACTAGGGTTCAAATATTTCCAAGTGACATATGCATAAGTTCCAAAATGTTGGTGGGTAAAGTCATGGAGTTTAAATCAATATTATCATATTATGAGAATATTGCTAGATAGTTGGTTAATTATACAAATTCTAGGATCTTTTTTCTTAACATTACCCTAGATTTACAATCAATTATTATGGAAAGTTTAGGGTTTAAATTGAAAACTTGTCTTTAATATATATAGGTATTTGTTTATCCTAAAATGGAAAAAAGAAAGAGATGTGCGACTCAATTTTAGATAGAATAAAATATTGTCTAGTAGATTGGAAAGGCAAATTCTTAACTATAGCTAAAAGGTTACAACTGATATAAAAATATTAAAATTTATCCCTAGAGGTAACTTCAATATTTCAGCAATTATGTCATTTAAATTTGATAAAACTAACAGATATTTTATTTGGAAAGAGTGTGAGGAAAAATTCAAGTCTCCTCTTTGTAAGTGGGATAAAATTTGCAAAGTAAAAAATATTGGAAAGGAAAACTTGTGAGATTATAAACTTATGTATTTGGCATTATGTGAAAAACATGGTTGGAGATTATTCAATGATAAAAACAAAGTGTTGAAAAAATATTACATCAAAAATATGTAGGTTTTGTTGATATAATCAAATTGTTTAAGAAAAAAATCTTACCTAGAGGTTGGGCAACATGGAACTTCATATTAGATAGTTTATAATTGATAAAAAAATATAGTAGATAGTAAGTTAATGAGGGGGATTCTACGAATTTTTGGTATAATGCTTCATTTAAGTCTTATCCACTTATTTTTTATCCAAAATAGCAACAATTGTGATGGGCATATTTAGCTTTGAAAGATTCAAAGGTAAAAAATATACATTGGTATGAGCAAAAAATCTAGATCATTACAACCTAGTTTAGGAAGAGGACCTAAAACAATTAGTGAATGAGATTCAAAGTATATTTCAAGAGTTTTATTTGCCTCTTTAAACATGAAAGGATTATTTGGTTTAGAACCTATCAAAACATGGCGAATACTTGTATAGATAAGATAAAAGGATTTCTAATAATTAGAATTTGCTACTTCCAAATATTTCCCTTAAAATAATATTCGGTCACTTGAGGTCATTCATAAGGCCTTAACATTCCTTTGGCTAGCATCCAAAGTAAGATTATTATAGGTGAGACTCTGTGAAGAAGAGGATATCATGGACCTTTTAAGTGTACCTTATATAATAAGGATCTAGAAATGACAAACCACTTAATTCTTAGTGTCATGTTTTTTTTCAATGGGTTATATAGGATTGAAATGGGCCCCACTCGTATTACATCATCACCACATAGTGGTATTACAACAAAGCTTGGATATTATCCATGTATCATTTGGCAAGATTCGAACCTAGGTATCCTCCTTGAAATATTGAGGAATCTAACCGATTGAGCTAATGCCACTTGATACCTCTTAGTGTGATGTTGCTTACACCATTTGGGGATATTTTTCCAAATAAGTGAGAATATATTTGGTAGATCCATCAACATTGAAAGAATTATTGAAATGTTGGATTAATTGTATTAAAACTAAAGCATTTTGCATTCTATGGATGATTGGTCCTGCCATTATTTATTGGAATTTATGGCTTAAAAGAAACTATAATAGAAATTTTTAAATCAAAAACTCAAAATCATACCTATGTTTAGAATTGTGTTATTGTGTCTTTTGCACAATGTTTAGAGCATGGTGCTCATCATGGAAAGTATCAAGTATAGAAAAAGAGTTGCTAGCCTCTTGGTTATAGAATTTATACATAAAAGTTCATTTTTAAAAATCAAACTAACATAAAGGATTTGATTTTATCTATGGTAAAATGAACTTGCTTAGAAATTGGATTCATAAAAATTAATTTGCATGGTGCTTCCAAAGGAAATTTGGAAAAGGTTAGTTGAGGTAGTGGTTTTCAAAATTATAAAGGTAAAGTTCTCTTATAATAGTGTGTAAATTTAATTAACGGTTATAAAAAGGTTGGGGCACTTCTCATAGGGAGGTGGAATCACAAATTATTATTATTTCTATCAATAAATTTGATGTGGGGATTATCAAACATAGAATTATGTCTAATTTCCATCAACTATTGTTGGAGGTATCATATTGGAAATGTAATCCATATCTATAGAGGGGAAAACTGAGTAATAGATAATTAAGCCAATTATGGTGTTGATGTTTATTTTAACAAAATTTAGATCTCAGGAGACAATTAATCAAGTAAAATTTTGTCTTAATGAGAAAAGATATCAAGTACTTAATTGCCAATACATAAAAATTCAAGATGAAAACTATTTTTAATAAATTACGGATGAAGAATATCTTTTAAATGAAGAATAAAATAGCAAGTTGGATATATTTTAAATGACTTAACTATAAATACAATATTTTGTTATTTTGATGAGATTGATCTCTAATAAAAGTCACATATAACTTATAAATATTTTAAAATTAAAATAAATCAAAAACTGATCTTTTAATACATTCTATAATGTTTAATAACTACTTGGTATAATTTTATAAAAAAATGCATTTTGGAGTAGTTTAACATTTACAAGAATATTTTAAAAATTTGTTTTAAAAAAACTTTTATAAATCATCGCAGTTTATTTATAAATAGATGGAAAGAGGGATATTTCCACCATTTTCAAGTCATACATATTAAGCAATATTTTAAAAAGGATTGTTCTTTCCCTTTCACATTAACTTAGTCACATTGAATTATATAGTTTATTTGATGTTGCTAAAATTTAAACCTTGACGTGGGCTACATCATATATTTATCCCAACTATTAAATTAATCTCATTAATTGTATTAATACCACTTTGACTCTATCATGCATACTCCATTTGAATCCACTCTTTATAACCATTCAATTATATTATTTGGATAATTTAAATCGAACTCAATATGCTTTTGAGGAATGTCAAACCAATTCAAAACCCACACATAACTCAATATCCTATTGAGGAATGTCAAACCAATTCAAGACACACCCATTTATTTATTCAAGGCACATAAATTAGATTTTGGTGTCTTTTAAACTTGGAAATCCCAACTCACTCATGTATGAGTTTTGGACTAAATCTACATTCCTTGTCTTTTTACTTATAATCCTTATTTTAAAAATTAATTTTTTTATTCAAAAATAAAAATATTCTTTTTATTTTTAATTTTAATTTTATTGTAATTAATAAATTAAATTTACTTAATATTATTATTTCAACATTGAGGTTCACTTCAAATCTACTCTTATGAGGATCCTAACAATAATTTTATATATATTCATGACTTATAAAATAAAATACTTTCTTACGACCCATTCAACAATTTTATTGGTTGATTTTCAATTTTATATATTCTACCTAAGAAAAACATATGATTAAATCAATTAATTAATAAAATACCCTTTCTTGTAACCCTTTTAATGATTAAATATATCGGCCATCCATGTTTTCCTAGGTAAAACATAGTAATTAGCTCAATTATTAAATTAATAGAATACATACATTTGCAAGCATAATAGACAAAGCCATTAAAATCAACTTGGGCATTAATATTTTGTCAATCAAATTTTCCTTATGGATATACCTGGATAGATGATCTTTATCTCTTTTTTTTTTACACAATATCACTCACACATACACGCACACACACCACACCTCATCCTAGTTTGAACCTGGGTCTTACGAAAGAGAGTCCAAAGCCCTAACCACTATGGTGTCCCATAAATACTATGATCTCTATCTCTTGACTTGATGTAGTGTTGTAAGTATTATTGATTTGTATATATGTATACTCTTAAAAAATAACATGGGTATACAATATGGAGATAGTCTTCTACAAAAATGTTTGTGATGCATGGCTTGCCATTGTTGATGGACTTTAACATGTTAATAGTCAAAGTAATTATTGGGATTTTCCAAACAATAAGGTTATTGGTAATTGTGGATCCAACAATAAAAACCCTAGAGGTTTTTCCATCAAAATATGGGTTTAATAGTTATAGGGATGATGAAAAATCTATCGTTGCTCACGCATGATTATGGACTGGTGAAGAATGTGAACAATGTTATGATATCTATTGAAGCGTATAAAGTATTACATTATTGTGGTCATTCGTAATGGATCAGGTTGTAGGATTTAGAAGAGCATTTTGTGTTCATGCTTTAAAACAATACATCAAAAATATTGCTTGTCGCTATGATCCAAAAAATATGAAGGGATGCAAAGATTTCAAAGAACATAGATTTAGGTGTTGAACACAAGCAAAAACATCAAATGAAGGCTTATAGAAATCCCTAGCCGAGTGTTTTTAGAGACCCATGGCTAAGGGTTTATAGAGATTAGTGGATAACAAAATAGTAAAGCCTTGGATGGTGGAAGGAGGATTCCATGGGAACAAGACCGATATGCAACATAATCCAGAGGATGTGGACTCCAAGAAGGACCAAAATAACCATGAGCACATGCAGGTGGAACATATAATACAAGCTAGTGATCAAATTCCATTCCAACAAGAAAATCTAAATATTTATTCAAGTTCATAGTAGCCAATCGTAAACAAGGGCAGAACCAAGGGTACAAATGCCCAAGACAAAGGACTAACTTTAAAACAACAAGCTAGGGTTATATTGCAACAAGTAAAAATGTCTAAAAAGGGAAATAACCTTGGATCGATGGAAAGAAATCAAGCAAGGGTCAATGTTGTTAATCATAGTAGCAAAAATGAGTCGATACCTAGTATGGGAAGAGATTCTGGTAAAAAATTGGCAAAGATAACATTCTAAGATGCTTTGAGAGGTGGACCACCACAAACAATTGTAGTTAGGATTTCTCATAATCCTTTGAGAATGATCAAAATGAACCCTAGGAAAATAGCCTCAAGGTGCATGAAAGCAGTGGATGGCTCTCCTATAGTCCAAATTCAAATTTCAGACATACAAATCAAGATTGATGTTATGGAACATAGAGGATTAATATTCCAATTTATGAGTCTTCATCGAGGTCTCCCTACTTTCAAGATGTGGGCTGCTAGACAATGGATATTTCTACTAACCCCAATGGTAATTTTTTAATTCTTTTTTATAATGAGGAGGATAACAAATTTTCTAAGGGGTCCTTGGTTTTTAGGTAGGGTAGTGCTTTTTCGTGAAGCCCTAGCAAACCAAGTTCAAGGTAAAAGAAGAAATCCCCTTAGTAGCCTCAGTTTGAGTGAGATTTTTTGGGTTTCCAAAAGAGTTTTAGATCCAAGTTATCTTTATGGAAATAAGTAATACTCTAGGATCTTATATGATGATAGCAAACAATGCAAATCGAATTGAATAAATTATGTATACCATATTTTTTTTGTCATCGGCCTTGACAAGCCATTACCAAACAATATTACTTTGTAGTTTGAGTAGGATACCTGGAAACAAGATTTGGACTATGATAACATCCCTTTCAGGTATAGGATTTATCATAAACATGGTTGCCTAGCTAAGGATTGTAAACATTAGATCCTAGAGTAGGCACAAGAGGAAATGACCCCTAGAGGTTTTGAACTATCTAAACAAAAGAACATACAGAGAAAACAAACATCTGAGAGCAGGTATTCATCTCTACTAATAAGTTTGCTAGCCTCCTAATTGATGATGAGGAGAACATCGTGGATCCGAAGATCTTAGAAACTCCTCTTTAAGATCTAAGAAAGGAATCAATAGTTGAAGAAATAAATCACAACACTAAGCCAATTCTAGATCTACTAAGTAGCCCACAAGAGAACCCACCCCAAAAGTTGAAGATATCCCAAAGGAAAAATATAATCCAAGAGAAATATAGTGATGCAAACCAATTAAATGGAGGAACTCATAAAGGAATAGATAGTGGAGGTGACACACAAGAATTTCCTAAGAGGGCCATGGTGGTATTCTTACCTATGACAGGTTTGGAATTTTTAGAGACTAAATTCATGTCATATTGAGGAGACTACCTATATGGACTTCTTTAAGACCATATAACCCACCTTGGGCAGCCCTAGGGCTAAAACAGTGGTTATCACCACTCAAACAAGGACATTTCCCTTTACAACCATGGCCATATCACCAAGAGATGACCTTCAAACCATGGTTATCTCACCAATAGATGATCTCAAGATCAGAGTCGTATCACCCTGAGATGGCCTCAATATCAAGGTTGTCTCACCCCGAGACAGTCACTCTAGAAGAAAAAAAAAAGTAACATATAAATGGCACATAAAACTACCAGTTAATCCCACGTATGATCTCATGTAGTGATTCAATATTTGCATGAGAAAAAATAGAATAACTGCATGTACCATCAGTTGCATGAAATTTCAAAGATAGGCATTCGCTTTTCTTAATGTGAACTGCCTCTTCATTTTTTCATCAATAGGATTGTGCCATTATTAGATTTATTTTAAAATATCTACATATGAACACTTACCTTATTTTGAAATAGAACATCAAATACATCCATACCGAGTTTTCTAATTTCTAAGCAACAAAGTGCTACCGAAATTCAACCATAAAATCTTGAGCCTTTGCATTCTTTTCACTGTAGAAGTTATGAGATTGGTTCACTCCAAGGGTTGAACATCGCATTCATACTCGCTATGCAATCAAATGTACCTACTTTGAAATATTGATCCATACCCAATAAGTCATTCACACGAACACACCTATCCATCGACCAACCCATGAATCAAACCTAGGAGTTGCCCCACATCGGTCTCAAAAAATCACTTACAGGTTAGTGGTCATATTGCTCAGAGATGTACCATAGGCACAATTGTCCCACCCTGAGATGGCCCCAGGGAAAAGATCTATTTTCTTGTTTTTCTTTAGTAGATTTTAGAAACATTTTTTTATTGTTTTTTAGATTAGTTATGATTTCATTTATGCATGCATCTATGTTTAATTCATTTATTTATCGCATCTTATTATCATTAATACAAGCCTTATATTCAAAGGCTCTACACACGCATTTAACATTATTCAGTTTTATTGTGTGCAGACTACATGATTCTATAAGGAAGGAAGAGTGCAAGAACTTAATATCATCAACCCTTGCGGTGATCATGAGAAATCTACTTCAAGATGGTTTGTGCATACGAGAGAGGTCTTGCATGAAGTGCACCTTAATATTTCATGATTGTATTCATTGTATCAAGACTTGGTAGCAAATCCCCTCAAGAGGGATCTCATTGTAACCATTTGAAAAGAAATAGATTTAATATTAATAAAGGGGCACCATTATTTCATATTTTGTTTTATCATTATGGTTTCATTATTGCTATCTATTTTGGTCATTTATTTCATTGCTTGGTGTATGGATTTTTTAGCAATTTAGTGGTGATCACAATGGGACCTAGTCCCTATTTCTCTACTCATTTAGCTAATTATTGTCTATTTTTCTAGTTGTAGGTTTAACCATTTGGACCATAGACAACCCTGTTATTTAGCCATATAGACCTAAGAAAACCCCCGTTCATCGATCGTCTAGACCTTGAGATGACCCATATTTGAAGTTATCTTTACTTGAGATAGTTGGTAATCATATCTATTGATTTTTATAAATAAATAGAAACACCCCCCGGACCCCCCGCCCCCATTTGGATGCCGATAAAAAGGGGGGAAGAGACTCAATTGACCATCCACCTCATTGATTAGAAGCTAAATAGTAGTAAGTATACATTTCTACATTGAATGTAGGCCATCAAGGTGAGTACATTTGTTCTCTATATTTGTCTTTATATAAATTTATAGAAAATTCTTTCAGATTACAAAGCATAGAGTAGATAAATTTTAGAGTGTCGAGGCTCTATCTGTGATTGTCTCTGGTCTAGATGGCCCCTATCTAAGGCCATCCTTGGTTCATATGACCCTTTTATATGGTCATATATGTGAGATGATATCTATTAGTAGTTGTCTCTATTCTAGGTGGCTCTATACCTATCATTGTTTGGATTGTCTGTTGTTTTCTGATCAAAGGTTGATCTCATGTAGGGTTCTGTATTTTAGAGTTATGTTATTTTATAAGATTTCTTAAAGTAAAATGTCAATTTATGCATTAGTAAAAATATCATTGAGTGCTTCTTGATTTTTATTTTCTTTTGCATAATAAAAATAACCTCACATACCATGATTTATTTTAACATCAACGAGTTGGACTTCATCACCAACCATTGATCAAGATCAATGATGGTGGGCTTCATCTCCACCCGTTGGCTTGCACCATAGACACCTTAGTGGCCAAAAGTGAGTGGATTTCTAGATTTCATCATCGAAAGGTCCCCTAATCTTGGGTGCACCCAAAGTGGGAAGGATTAGTGAGCCCCTTTACCATAGGGCTCTTGAAAATAATTAGTGGATGCAGTTGTCATTATTGTCCATGCCCTAAACGCATGGGTTAAGAGAAATCAAGGCTTGGCCTGGTAGAAGGACATTAGACAACGCAACCCCTTTAGGGGTTATTTTATTCCCATAAGGTTACCTTGAGCCACATCCATAGGAAACCACTTTTTGTCATTTGAGTTGCACTCCCCGACAAGGGGGTGTGCTCGAACTACCTTTAGTAGTTTTCTATTTTTCACCCTTAGTTTTCATAGGCATAAGGTATAACATCAAAACACACTCAAACAGTTATAGGGACTCACAATCAAAACTTAAAAGATAAAAATATTGTTTGCTTGTTTGTTTCTTTATTGTTTGGATTAATCAAGACCATGGTAATAACACATAGTCAAGCTCGATCAAGAGCTAGTACTATTGAAAATTTACAAGGAGATATGGAATATCTCCAAATTAGTCTAGAGGACATGGCCATCCCTAAATGGCATCCTGGGTTTTCATAACACCAATACCATCTATAGGGAATCTGACCTTCAATAAATCCCTATTAGGGAAGCACCCACGGGTCCTCTAGGAGACTTTCCTGATTTGGACACCTTGATAGATTTTTATAAAAAGAATAATCCACCCACTGAGGGGCCTAGTAGGTCAATATCACGGGTTCACATTTCGGATTACTCTATACATCAATCATAACATGAACATGAGTATACACCATGGCCCATCTTGGACAAGCAAGCCACCCCACTTGATCGACTGAGGATGAGTAAAAAATATGCTCATCTAGATAGGTATGAAACTCATCATAGTAAGATAGCCATATCATCCCATGTCTTTCTTGAAAATGGGGAAGAGGAAGACTCAATTCATCCTCCTACTCCTCATGAATAGTACTCTACACAAGCATGTTGTACCTCTATGCAACCGAGTATACAAAGCTTACATTTAATCCTGAATATCATGCATTCCTCATATATGAGGAAGAGGACCCAAGTCATCCTCCTACTCCTCATGAAGAGTACTCGATGCAACCATGTTGCATCTCTACATCACTTGACTATACAAAGCTCATTTATAAACCATAATATCAGGTCAATGCAATCTTTAGAAATCATGGAAAACAAGTATAGATCATTCTACGAGGGAAAGACAAGATAAACCCATTTGTATTTTAGATACGAGGGTACATATACCCCACACAATTGAGCAATGAAATCATACTCATCAAGAACTTAGGCCAAATCTTAACAAACAAAAATAGTTGGATCAACTCCAATTGGACCAACAATAATTAAATCAACAATGGGTGGACCCACAATGGGCACACCTATAAATGTTGTATCAACAAAGGATACAACAAGAGCAACAAAAGATACAACAAGAGCAATTGCAAAGGGCATTGCATGAAGTGGTACCTACACCTAGCACCCATAGGATGCAACAATGCATAAGGCACCCAATATAGTATCAAAATCTTCTCCCTCATCCATGCTAAAATTATGTTCAACATCAAAGGCTGCTACCTAGTTATCATCAAGAACCTCATACTCCTCAATAGTACCAAGATCAATAGGAGGAGAAATTATATGAAGAGCCCCAACGAGAACATCAGGAACAAGTAGATACCTACCTTGAATCCATTTATGATGAGGTACCTAATGATCATACTTATCACCCACCTCAACATCAAAATTGGCCCCCTCTACCTAATCAAGGGTGATAACAGGCAGATCATATCATTTTACCAAAGGCATACAAAGTGCTAACTGATCAGATAAATTCATTAGAAAAACAAGCTCAAATTTTGGGTTATCAAAAACCCACACTAAGGTAGCTTAGAAATCAACCTCTGCATCCATCAGTGCCATCACCACCATACCCACCACATTTCGAGATGCCTAAACTCAAAAATTTCAAAGGTGACAAAGATGCGCAAGAGCACGTGATAAGATTCATCAATATGTGCTTTCGTCTTCAATACAATGACTCTTTGATGTTGAGAACCTTCCTTATAACATTAGCTAGGGGTGCTTTGGAATGGTATAACCATCTACCATGCCATAGCATATACACATTTGAGCAATTAGCCAATGTATTTTTAGAATGTTTTACCTTTAGCATTAGGAAAAAGGTAAACTTGATTGACTTGTCTAGCCTTCGTCAATTTGACGATGAGCTAGTCATGGAATATGGCAACAGGTGGAGGAAGGTTATGTCAAAATTATCTTTCACCTTACCCATCATAGAACTTACCCGAATGTTCACTAGGAGTTGTTCGAAGTAAATATCGCTTCTATTACAACTACAACAATACCAAACATTCGAGGAGGCCTTAGCACAGGCCAAGGTCATTGAGGACATCAAGGTCTAGGAGGGTGACATTCAACTCCACAAAAATGAATGGCCAAACAAGAATATTAAAGGTGGCAACATGCAACAAAAGGTGGCCCCAATCAATCAAGTTATTTTGAGTATCCCCGGATCCTCAAACCAAGCTGCACCACCTCAACTACCAGTGCAGCCTAATTACCAAGCTTAGCCTCCACTGGCCTAGTATCATACGCAATAGAATCAAAGATAAGGCCAACAACATCAACCACCATGACAATATACTCCTTTTCTAGAGACATTAGCATTGATCTTCAATTGATTATGTGAGGCACGAGCAATCAATCTTCTCGAGATCCATTCATTGGATCCTAATAAGCCTAGATCAAAGGGGCATAGGGAAGATCTATACTGTGCTTACCATCGACAAAGGGGTCATGACATCTAGACATGTTACCCATTTAGATATTTAGTATAGGATATGATCGAGAGGCAAGAGCTTCATATTGGCAATCCTCTTGCCCCAAACAACCAACAAATAGGAGTCTTCCAAGACCCCTTACCCACACATGAAATAAACACATCACCTACCAATCAAGTAGAGCAACCTAAGTAGGTGAATTAGGTGCATGCTAATCCACCTCACCAAGATTTTATGGGAATGATCAATGTTGTGATAGGGGACCAGGAATACCCAAATCAATCTTCACAACCTCTAGCTTCATCCAATGTTTCCACCATGCCACAAGTGCCTCCACCATTGAATCCAATCACACCTACATCCAATCCACCTTCACCACCTACCAGTTGTCATCCAACTTCATCAACATCAATCCAACCATCACCAAATTCTAAGACCTACATCCAACCTCCTCTCACTTCACAAAATGAGCAATCACCTCCACTGGGCTTACAACATATCTTGGATAGGCTAGCCAATATTGAGTTACAATTGAGTCATCAACACAATGATCTACAACAAATCTTGAATTGACTCATAAACATTGAGCTACGATTGAGTCATCAACAATCTCAACCACCTAATTATCAGGATCCAACCCCCACATGCATAGTACAATGCTCAACCTCAATAGAACCAATGGATGAATCAATAGCATCATCCTCCTCACTAGTACACGCCATTGCTTGAGTCATTGGCATCACTCTTTCATCTGATGTGTGATGCTAAGGCTATCAATATGCTTGAAGGGTCGACAACCAGATCTGAATAACCCAAAGGGCAAATACTTTAGAGAGGATTTACATTATCTCTATCATCGTTAGAATGGGCATGACATTAAAACTTACTACTCATTCAAAAATCTTGTGCAAGATATGATAGAACAAAATGAGCTCCAAATAGATGGTTCGCTCACCTCATCTCATAAAAATCCTGACATATGTCAGAACCACAATGGATAAACTCATGGTATCAAACCATCCCCATCATCTACATGACAAACATAAAGCAATTTGGGGGTGCTCAAGGTATCGCACCTTCCCCCACAAAAACAAAAACATCAAAAAGTTAAAAAAAATAACAAAAATAATAAAAATCAAAAGTCACAAAAACATTGCATTGCTTACATCATCATGCATTTCACATCATTGCATTCATTGATTAGTTGCATTAGGCATATTCATTCATTGCACTTGCATTAGAATATGTTGTTCTTGCATTACTACAAATAGCACCATGCTTGTATGACTATCATGAGTCTTAATCAAACCTTTTCCATCATCATCATTTGCACTTTTTCTTGTGATATTTTGATTATTAAGGGGTCCTCGTAAGATAGGGTAGATACCGAATGACCATCAACAATGATGTTTAGATGGCCACTAACTATTTTATGCACACTTCTTAGTTTTTAAAAGTTCATAAGGAAAACCCACACATCATTTTCATCCACATTACCCATCCTAGGTGTTTGTGTTCTTACCCTCACCCAGTAAGTTGTTATAGGGTGTTCAATAGGGTTTTTTGATCATTCATCCATTCCTAGTTTTCTTCTTAGATTTTGTAGAAAGCTATATTGATTTTGAAGGTAGGGTCTTGCTTTTATTGTACCTTGTATATCTCAAAATCCCAACACAATTTCACACATTTAAAATTCAAGTTTGAACAAGGAAGGATGACACTACAACGTAGTCCTTACCACCTTGAGTGAAAGGTTTCCCTTGCTCATCCTATTATATGCATGGTCTAGAATGCTGAGAATTGACAAAAGGACAAGATCCCCCTACCCAAAGCAAATAAATCCCTTGCTCCATTCAAAAATGAGCAAGTATCCCTAAAAAAAAAGAGTGGTTTTCACCACTAAGAAAATAAATCCCCTTGCTCCTCATAAAAAATGAGCAAGAATCCCCAATCAAATAAATCAAAATAAAAGAATGGGGTAATGAGCTTGAATCCCTAGAATCCTCAATTATTCAAAAGCCATGGGGTAATATCCATTACAGAAATGGGCTCTAAGAGTCGACCTGGAAATGGAGTAGTCTTACGTGTGGTGATATGTCTATCACATTAGCAACCTTCTTTTGTACAAACTAATGTTAGCTTGCAAATGAGCTAGCTTTTGGTGGCTTGTATTTCCTAGTAGTCTATTCCAACTACGTACAAAATCAGGATAATGATGACCATAGGGTGATCTCCATTACAACAATGGGCTCTAAGATCTAATCTGACAATGGGGTAGTCTTATGCATCATCTTAATGAACAACACTATGCACACATAGGGATATTGAATATCTGGGTCTTCCTAGCATATTTTTATCTTATAGAGTTAGGTATAGCTAGTATACAACTTTTTATTGGTCAACTAGGGTGTTTGAGTCTCATGAAAGACCTTGTTGTGCCCTCATAACATCTCACTATTTCACATCCATCATTTACATCTTGCCATATCATTCCATACAATTCAGCTTCCAATGTATGACTTTTGTGAAAAGGTTAACATTTTGATTCATGACTTTAATACATTTTGTGGTGCTTACACTTAGGTTGTTTTGCATCTTAGATTCATTCATTATGTTTTAGAAAATAAACATAAAAATCAAATTTTGCATCATCATGTCATTAGCACATAACATACATGCATACGTCTAGGTATACATATTACATCTATAAACACAATACAAGTGCATCTAGGCATACATCTATGCATACACACTAAAATTTCTAGGCATACATCCATCATTGCATCCATATGTGCATCCACACAAGCAATAAACATCATGATAAGATAACTGAAAAGATACTATTATATATATCATGAATAGTACATCATGGTACAAATATGCCCCAAAGGCGACTAAATCCCTTTGGTCAAATTCAATGCAAAATATCCAAAGGCACATAACCCCTTTGGTCACATCAATTCAAAAAAAGCTCCAAAGGCACATAACCCCTTTGGTCACATCAATTCAAAAAGCTCCAAAGGCACTTACCCCTTTGGTCACATAAATTCAAAAAGCTCCAAAGGCACTTACACCTTTGGTCAAATAAATTCAAAAATATCCAAAGGCACCTAACACCTTTGGTCAAATCAATTCAAAAAGGCTCCAAAGGTACCCAAAACCTTTGGTCAAATCAATTCAAAAAGCTCCAAAGGCACCTACACCTTTGGTCAAATCAATTCAAAAAGCTCCAAAGGCACCTAACCCCTTTGGTCAAATCAATTCAAAAGACTCCAAAGGTACCTAACCCCTTTGGTCACATTTCAAAAGGCCCCAAAGGTACTTAACCCCTTTGGTCACATCAGTTCAAAAGACTTGAGTGAACCTTGTATCTAGTGATTTACTCTAGACACTTGGTGGTTGCAATGATTGGTTATCCATGCAATTTGGTAAGATGAGTAAATTACCATAAGGCCACTCACAAAATAAATAAATGAATAAATCATCACAAAATAATCATGGGTTACAATCACAAAGGTTCTAAGGAGATAATCCCATTTTACTTTTGTAATTATCCTAGAAAACCTAAAATCAAGTCATCTTGGTCAAGCGACTCATCACTTTCATCATTTTTTCATCTCCTCATCGACTCATCGCTTGAGGGGGTAGTCATATAATTAAAAAATTCATAATCAAATCAATAATAAAACACTCAATCATGCAAATTGTGTTCATCCAAGAATAATTGCCAAAGGAAATCATACACCCTCCTTGCTTGGGCAAAAAAAAAAAGCAAAAATAAATTCAAACAAATTGGGTAGCTAAACTGCTTGATTGGTATCCCCAAAAGCTAAAGTGTAGACTTAAGCTTGTCTTCCAATGCCCCTAAGGCTAAAGTGTAGACTTAAGCTTATCTTCCAATGCCCCTAAGGCTAAAGTGTAGACTCAAGCTTGTCTTCCAATGCCCCAAAGGTTACCAAAAACTTAGTATACTCAAAGCCTAAAGTGCGGACTCATATCATAATTTCTACCAATGGATGAAAATTTTACTAAAATCAAGTTCTTCAACTTATCAAAAGTAATGATTCAAAAGATTTTCCTCTTTCATGATTGGGGTATCTAACATTGATCAGATCAATGAACATCATCAACCCTCAATTTGACTTTAGGTCATCTATTTTTTCTTCGCATTGTGCTTTCACACAATGCATCCCAAAAAGGGGCATCTATAGACACCTAAAACATGTCATGTTGAGGAGACTACCTATATGGACTCCTTTTAGACCATATGACCCACCTTGGGTAGCCCTAGGGCTAAAACAATGGTTTTCACCACTCAAACAAGGATATTTCCCTTTACAACCATGGTCGTCTCACCAAGAGATGACCTTCAAACCATGGTCATATCACCAAGAGATGACCTCAAGATCAGGGTCATCTCACCCCGAGATGGTCACACTAGAAGTAAAAAAAAAAAGAGTGGGATATAACTAGTAGCCAAAATTACTATTTAATCCCACTTATGATCTCATGTTGTGATTCTACATTTGCATGAGCTAAAATTAAACAACTACATGACACCATCAGTTGCATGAAAATTTGAAGATAAGCATTCACTTTTATTAATGTGAATTGTCTCTTTATTTTTTCATGCATAGAGTTGTATCATTATTAAATTTATTTTGAGAGATATACATATGGACACTTACCTTCATTTGAAAGGGGACATCCAATACATCCATACCGATTTTTATAATTTTCAAGCAACAAAGTGTTGTCAGAATTCAACCATAAAATCTTGTTCCTTTGCATTATTCTTGTTGTAGAAGTTGTCGTTGGTTTACTCCAAGTGTTAATCACATTCATACTTGCTATGCAATCAAACATACCTACTTTGAAATATTGATCCAAACCCAGTAAGGCATTCACAAAAATGCACCAATCCACCAACCAAACCACATATTGAACCCAGGAGTCACTTCACATCAACCTCAAAAAATCACTTACAGGTTAGCGGTTGTCTCGCTCAGAGAAAACCCGCATGCATGGTCATCCCACCCTAAGACAGCCCAGGGTAGAGATCTATTTTCTTGTTTTCCTCTAGTAGATTTTAGCTTTAGTAGATTTTAGCAGTATTTTATTTATTGTTTCTTAGATCAGCTACACTTTCATCTACGCATGCATCTATGATAATTTCATTTATTTATCACATCTTATTATCATTAATATGATTCTTATCTCAAAAGTCTCTGCACATGCTTTTAATATTCTTTAATTTTCTTGTGTGCAAACTACATGTTTCTACAAAGGAAGAGTGCAAGAACTTGATATCCTTAGCCCTTGCAATGGTCACGAGAAACCCGCTTCAAGATGGTTCATGGGTGTGAGAGATATCCTGTGGATTACACCTTAGTATTTCATGATTGTATTCATTGTATCAAGACTTGGTAGCAAATATCTTCAAGAGGGATCTCATTGTAACTGATTGAAAAGGAACAGATGTAATATCATTAAAGGGGTACCATTATTTTATAACCCGATTTATCATTGTGGTTGTATCATTGCTATATATTTTGGTATTTTATTTCATTGCTTGGTGTACGGATTTTTCAGTGCTTTTGATTCCATTCCAAAATCAATAGGAGTGCATTAAGAGTCTACTAAAAAGATAAGGCTAGTTATATACCAAAGAGTAAGTAGAAATACTACTCAACATAAAATAGGGAAATAAGGTGCAAAAATGATAGTAATGGGTAAGGTCAAGGATATTACCCATATTTCCAGTGCCTATGCTTGATGAAGTGCATCACCTAGAATATTTGAGGGCTTAAGGGTAGCCCGATAAAGCATAATGAAGTAAAATAAATGATTCAAAATCGTTCATAGTGGTTTTCATCCAAGAAATAAAAGTATCAGAAGAAGAGATGCATATTTTTGCCAAAACTACTTGGTCTGCATGTAGGGTGGAATCCCTAAGCTACCAAGGAGCTTTTGGAGGATTGGCTTGTCTTTGGGATCCGAAAGAGGTAGTGATACACCAAATAATGGGAAGTTGGGGTATTCTGGCTTTATTGACCCAGAGTAGACATTCTTCTTAGCATTGGTTATATCTTAATCTATACTCTCTTATAAGCCAGGATGAAAAACAAAAACAGTGGAGGAATATAGCTTATATTATCGGTCATTTCCTTAGAGCTTGGACACTTGTAGGTGGTGATTTAACACCACACTCTTATTAGAAGAGACGATAGGAAAAATCACATTTTAGACAATACTACTGACCTCATGATAAAGCATATTAGATCTCTTCATCTGGTAAAACCACCTATTAGTGTTCCTATATCCCCCATTTCCCCCCTCAATTTTTCCCATTTGTTTCTTCATGCGAGGGAGTATGCTCTCCATCTTTGATGGATCAGAAACTAGAAGCTTGAGGAAATATTAATGGTGGGATTATGTTTTATTTGTATGATGGAGGTATCGACAATGGCGCATCATGGAGATCCGAACGTTTAGATGCAGTTCCAGCATTTCTCAAGTTAAAGACGTAGATGAAGATTTACATCTACGGAGATCTACATTTGTTTTTTTTGGAATGCGCTCCATCCAGGAGCACTGTGAGCTCCTTGACGTAGTCGGTGAACGCCTACGGTGGCTTTTGATATTCACACAATGACACTGAGAGGGGGGGGGGTGAATCAGTGTAGCTATTAATATTCAAATCTACAGCATTTAAAATTGAAGCAAAGAGAACTTGAAAACCAGAAAAGCAAATTGAACAAGAGAGCACACCACAACACACAATATACCGAGGTTCACCAATTTGGCTACTCCTCAAAAATGACTGCTTGGACTCCAATCCAAATCCAGTCTTTGCAAAATACCAATTTTACAAACACTTTACCAGCATCTACTGGAAGGAGCACCAACCCCTTAATTTTCTGCTGCAACAGATAGGAGCACCAACCCCTAGTACCAAGCACCAACTTGGACTGCAATTCTGAGCAATTTAAAATGACATAAAAATGTCTTCACTGTTTACACCACCCTGATTGGTCTGCAATTAAACACACTCTACACACACTCACGGCTCTGCTTATTTCTCTCTTGGCCCTCTTCTAACCCTCTTTTCACTGTAATTTCACTCTAACAACAGCAACCTAATTCTCTGCACGACTGTCCTTTTATAACCCCTTTTCCTCATCGAGACTCCTCGTCTTCTATCACTTTTCTAATCCCGCATGCAGTCGAATGACATTCTCTAACTGTTCGAATTCTTTTCTCTTCTCCATAAGCGGTCGTTCGAATTTTTTTTTTACTTAATCCAAATACATTGTTCGAATGCTTTTACGATCCTCCATATACTTTTGAATCTCAAATACGCTGTTCGAATGCTTTTACGATCCTGCATATACAACTGTTTGAATGCTTTTACGATCCTACATATTCGACTGTTCGAATTCTGCAAATACGACTGTTCGAATACATTTTCGATTCTCCATATGCGACTGTTCGAATGCTTTTCCAATCATGCATATACAGCTGTTCCAATGCATTTCCAACACCTGTCACTATGTAACTGCAGATCTGACTCCAGTTAATTCTTACGTAACTGGCTGCATGATTTTCCTTTATGCTTTTTCGACACCTGTCACCGTGCATGCTCCTTCGGCTTTTACCCGCCAAACTGTTACCTGTCGCGAAATCGTGACATTTCTGCCCATTTGACTTTTTCTGTACTGTTGACCGCGAAAACCTGACCTGTCACGATATCACGACGTTTTTCGCCTCCTCGACCTTATCTTGGCATGCACTCGCGAAAATAGAACATGTCACGAAATCGTGACACATTTGCTGCCTCCAGCTCTCTTCTGTCTCCTACCCGCAAAAACGAGACATGTCACGAAATCGTGACACATTCGCAGCCTCTCGCTCTTTTCTGCTTCTTGCCCAAAACGGGACATGTCACGAAATCGTGACACTTTTCGCTTTCCTGCACTATCCTTCACTTGCACCCGCAAAAATGGAACACGTCGCGAAATCGTGACACTTTTTCTTCGTACACTTTTCTCCGTAAGCCTCAACAAATCGAAACATGTCACAAATCGCGACCTTTTTCTTCATACACTTTTCTCCCAAGCTTCAACAAATCGAAACATGTCGCGAAATCGTGACACTTTTTACTATCGTACACTTTTCTCCGCAAGCTTCAGCAAAATCGAAACATGTCACGAAATCGTGACGCTTTTTTGCCTTAGCGTTGTTCTTTGCTATTCGCCCGCGAAAATGCAACATGTCACGAAATCGTGACATCTTTCGCATCCGTACATTTCTTGCTTCATGCACTAGCGAAATCAAGACATGTAGCGAAATCGCTACAACTTTGTTGCCTTGCATTTTGACATGCAGCGAAATCGCTACACCTTTCTTGACTTAGCATTTTGACTTGTAGCGAAATCGCTACACCTTCTTGACTTAAGCCTTTTCTTTGCTTCGCAAACTCCGACATGTAGCGAAATCGCTACACTTTTTTGCCTTGTTGCTTCCACTCCGATCCTGTCGCGAAATCGTGACACTTTTCATTGCCTGCGCCTTTACCCGAAACATGTCGCGAAATCGTGATAGTTTCTCCATATTTTTCTCTCTCCTCCGATATGTCACGAAATCGTGACACTTTTGGCTACGCCTTCTCTCTCCTCCTTTTTGTCGTGAAATCGTGACATTTTCGGCTATGCTTTCTCTCTCCTCCTTTTTGTCATGAAATCATGACATTTTCGACTGTGCTTTCTCTCTCCTCCTTTTTGTCGTGAAATCGTGACATTTTCGGCTGTGCTTTCTCTCTCCTCCTTTTTGTCGCGAAATCGCGACAGAAAACATGTCGCGATATCGCGACAGTTTTCTTACTTGTCTTTTTCTGCAAATTTCTGAATCTGGGTCACTTCTGTTTTCCTGGAAATTCACTGTACTTGATCTGACTGACTTCTGAATTCTTGTCCATTGCTTCAACTGCATCAATTTCTGTCTGTGTTGACAACAATGACAATACTTTTGCTGCACCTTGCTCAACAATCTCCCCCTTTGGAATTGTTGGCAACACTTATGCACTCTCCTGTAATTCTTCTCCCCCTTTGACAATAATACCAAAGGGTCGTTGCAGACTCCCCCTGAGTCTATGCACACCACTCTCAGACAAATGTTGTTATAGTTAGCAAAAATCATAAATATAAGCAAAACTATAAGTATAGGCATAAATGCACCCCCTGAGAATGTGATCCCAAATGATAGTCAGTTCTTGGGAATTGTGACCACTCCCAACTTATTTCGAAGGTACTCAAAAACTTCCTTGGGCAATGGTTTTGTGAATATATCAGCTACTTGCTCTGTAGTTGGAACAAAGTCCAATTTGACCTCTCCTTCAGCAACTTTATCCTTCAAGAAATGATACCGGATCGCAATATGTTTGGTTCTAGAATGCATAACCGGATTCTTGGATATGTTGATAGCACTAGTGTTATCACATTTTATTGATATTGGCTCTTTGAAGTGAATACCAAGATCTTTCAACGTTTGTCTCATCCATAATATCTGTGTACAGCATGTTGTTGCTGCAATGTATTCTGCCTCTGCTGTGGATAGAGAGACTGATTCTTGTTTCTTGTTGTGCCATGCTACCAGCCTGTCTCCAAGATAAAATGCTCCTCCACTGGTACTCTTTCTTTCATCAATACATCCTGCCCAATCTGCATCAGAATATGCAATCAAAGTGAAGTCTTTACCTTTTGGGTACCACAACCCATAATCCATAGTACCCTTGAGGTACCTGAAGATCCTCTTTACAGCTGTCACATGAGTTTCTTTGGGACTAGCCTGAAATCTTGCAACCATGCATACTGCCTGTAATATATCTGGGTCTAGTGGTCGTTAAATACAACGAGGCTTCCAATCATAGACCCGTACATTGTTTGATCTACATCCGGGGATTTATCATCCTTGCTCAACTTGCGACTCGTTGTCATGGGAGTGCTAACAGGTTTACTATCTTCCATTGTGAACTTTTTCAGCATTTCTTTTACATATTTAACTTGAGAAATAAAAATGCCCTTTTCATTTTGATTGACCTGCAGACCTAGGAAATAAGAAAGTTCACCAATCATAGACATCTCAAATTCTTTCTTCATTTTAGTTGATATGTCTTTGCAATATTCATCCATGCTGCTGCCAAATATTATATCATCTACATAAACAACAAGAACAATAAGATGGCCCTTCTCTGTTTTGACATATAAATTGTTGTCCACCAAACCTTTCTTGAACCCTTGTTTAATTAGATAGTTATCCAGCCTTGCATACCATGCTCTGGGTGCCTGTTTCAAACCATATAATGCTTTCTTTAACCTGCAAACAAAATCTGGATTGTCACCAAGTTGAAAGCCATCTGGCTGTTCAATGTAAACCTCTTCTTCCAGTTTTCCATTCAGAAATGCTGATTTTACATCCATTTGATATACTTTGAAGTTTTTATGGACTGCTAAAGCCAGAAACATTCTGATTGCCTCTAGTCTGGCTACCGGTGCAAAGGTTTCCTCAAAATCAATGCCTTCAACCTGAGCATAGCCTTTACAGACCAATCTTGCCTTATTTCTGACAACCTGTCCATCTTCATTTAATTTATTTCGAAAAATCCATTTAGTGCCAATTATGTTTTTATTTGTTGGCCGAGGTACTAATTCCCAGGTTTTGTTTTTCTCAATCTGATCTAGTTCTTCATTAATTGCCTTCATCCAACTTTCATCTGTGCTTGCTTCGGCAACATTTTTAGGTTCAATGCTAGATAACAGAGAATAGTTCCGCACTACCGCTCTTCTTGTCTGAATACCATCAGTGGGGTCCCCAATAATCTGTTCACTGGGATGATTTTTCTGCCAGCTCACTGTTTTAAATTTCTTGTTTTCTTCTTCCTCTGAGTCAGTTTTTAAAACATCTGGATCAATTTTCTGATTCTCTTCTATTTCCTTTTCATCATCTCCTTCAATGACTTCTTCATAAATAGGGTATTTTTCTTGATAAGAAATTTCTTGCTCTCTACCTTCATCAACTTTAACATCAGCACTCTCAACAATTTTCTTTAGCCTCTTGTTGTAACATGTGTAGGCTTTGCTTTTTGTTGAGTAACCAAGAAAAATACCTTCATCAGCTCTATCTTCAAATTTATCGAGATTATCTTCAGTCCGTTTGATGTAGCACTTGCTGCCAAATACTTTGAAATATCTTGCAGTTGCCTTTCTGCCGAACCACAGCTCATACGGTGTTTTGCTTTCATGCGGTCTTAGCATGCACCTGTTTTGAATGTAAACTGCAGTATGGACTCGCCTCTTTCCAAAATCTGTCAGCTATTTTGTTCTCAGCCAGCATTGTCCGTGCCATTTCCTGCACTGTCCTGTTCTTCCTTTCTACAACACCATTCTCGTTGAGGTGTCCTTGTCGCTGAAAACTGTCTTCTTATCCCATATTTTTGACAGTATTCTGCAAATTCTTCTGAAATAAACTCTCCCCCTCTCGTCTCGATCTTAGGCATTTAATCCTCTTTCCAGCTTTGATTTTCAACCTATTTTTTAAAAATCTTAAACATCTCAAAGGCATCTGATTTAATCTTTAAAAATAATACCCATGTCATCCTGGAGTAGTCATCTATGAACAACATAAAGTATTTGTCACCATTTATGCTTTGAGTTCTCATGGGTCCACACAAATCAGTATGAATTATCTCCAACGGTTTCGCTGGTGAAGTATTCCTTTGATTTAAATGTGGATCTCGGTTTGCTTTCCTTTTTGACATGAAGCACAGATGCTATTTACTGGTTTGCCAATGGTTGGTATATCTCTTACTGCTCTTTTTGAACTTATTTTTGCCAGATTGTCAAAACTAATATGACCGAGCCTCTTGTGCCATAGCCAATTTTCATCTTCCTGTCCAATCAAGCATGTTCCTTCTGTAGTTTCTGAGAGAGTATATAGATTACCAGAAGTCCTTGATCCAGTAGCTATCAGTTTCCCACTGTGTGCTTTTCTCACTTCACAACCCTCCTTCTTAAAAATGACTTCATGACCTCGGTCACAGATTTGACTTACACTCAGCAAGTTGTGCTTTAGACCAATCACAAACAAGACTTCTTTTGATTTTATCTTTCCATCACTGATCTTGACTGATCCTTTTCCAACTATCTTTGCTCCATCATTATTTCCAAATTTCACGGAACCACCTTCATAATTCTGTAACTTCTCAAATTTTTGCTTGTCACCTGTCATGTGACTGGAGCATCCACTGTCAAGTATCCAAGGTGCAGATTTGTTCTGTGCTTTAAAGGCAATCTGAACAATCAAAGATTCCTTTTCTTTCCATTCTGGTTTGATAGCAGATTTTGCTACTTGTTTTGCCTGTGCCCTTTCATTAGCATGTGCCTGTTTTTCAAGAAATTTCTTGTTTTGGTTCAACCCATTTGGTTTAGATTTTCTACCCCGATAATTCTTTGATGCAAAAGTGCTTCTACAGCTTCTTGCAATATGTCCAAAATTTTGACAATTATAACATTCAACTGCATAATTCATTAAAGGAGAAAAAATATTTCTACTGGTGAAATTCCTTTGAGGTACATTATGACTGCAATCTGAAATCTTATGGCCATAAGCATTGCATTTAAAACAATAACCAGAAAAGGAATGATTAAACCTCGGGTGCGGGTCTTTGCCAATTTGAAGTAGGAGCCATGAATCTTCTCCTTCTTGAATGTGTGACTTTTGTGAATCCATCTTTGTCAATACTCTTCTTGAGTCTGGCATTATTGCTTTCTTTGGCATGATTTGTTTTTTCTTGATCAACCCTGATCTTTTCTTCTTTCTTTATGGGTTCTACATTTAAGGCCTTTGAACCCTTTGATGATTCTCCTTCATCGAAGCCTAAACCAAATTTGATGCCGGAAGGCCTTTGGTTATTTAACATTTTATCCAGCTTTACAGTACTTTCTTCAAACTTATGAAAATAGCTCAATTTCCTATTCATCTCCTCTAGCTGCATCCTTAACTTAACAATGTCTTCTTCTAGCTTGCTGCATTCAACCGTCTTTACAGTTAATTGTTCATCAAGAACTTCAGACATTTTCTTGAATTCCTCTGTCTGTATTTTCAGATTGTTTATTATGTCAGTGGCATCCTCTAGTTTCTTTGAAATTTTTTTATTCTTTTTCCTTTCTGCACTCAACTCTTCAAGTGCAGCAACCAATTCTCCTTCCAGATACACTTCAGCCTCATCCTTAAAGTTTTCATCACCTTCCTGATTTTCCTCTGTTCTTTCTTCTTCAAGTGCCATGAACAGAGCTTCACCTGTTTCTTCTTCAGAATCCTCACCTGAGCTTTCTTCGAAGTGCTGACATTCTTGGATATGAAGCTTTTCTTCTTGAAGTTGTTCTTTCTGAAATTTTGTTTCTTCTTCCAGTCACCTTTTTCTTGGTGTGACCCTTCACCATTTTTGGTTTTCTCATGCATTGGACATTTGGCTGCAAAATGACCGACTCCTCCACAATTGAAGCACTTAAAAGGTAGCTTTCCTCTATATTTTCCTTTTCCCTTTGTGAGTTTTCGAACAAAATTAGCTTCTGTTTCATCCAGGTGTCTCTTCATCCTCGGATTCATGTTCAGCTTTTATATTCTTGTGTGCTTTAAAAGCGGCTTCTCTGTCTATAGACTTAGTTTGTCCTATTCTCATTTCGTATGCAGTCAGGGAACCATGCATCTCATCCATGCTGAAATTGTTTAGATCTTTCGCCTCTTCTATTGCAGAAACTTTGGAGTTAAATCTTTTGTGAAGTGTTCTGAGAACCTTTTTCACGACAACTGCATCATCAATTTCTTCACCGAGTCCTCTGATTGCATTAATGATTCCATTGACTCTCAGCATATAAGCCTCTATGTTCTCATCTTCATTCATTTGTAGTGCTTCGAACTGTGCTCGATGAGTTTGCAGCTTGGCTTCCTTGATCTTGTTGTCTCCTTCATGGATGCTCTTCGGTTTATCCCACATGTCTTTTGCCGATTTACGGCTCATGACTCTTATCGCTTCACCTGTCTACAAGCCCACACATTATGGCATTCTTTGCTTTGGAGTTGTTCTCAAATTTTTTCTTCTCAGCAGAATCTGTTGGAGGAGTAGTGGGTGTTGTGTATCCACTATCTACGGAATCCCAAATGTCGTATCCCAATGCACTCAGATATGTCTGCATCCTGAGTTTCCAGAAAGTGTAATTAGTTCCATCGAACAAGGGAGCTTTGTTGGATGAGAATCCTTCACCGCTTGCCATTGTGTTTCTTCCAAGATCACCTTAGCTGATTAAGCTTGTTCAAGAAACCTAGCTCTGATACCAATTGATATTCACACAATGACACTGAGAGGGGGGGGTGAATCAGTGTAGCTATTAATATTCAAATCTACAACATTTAAAATTGAAGCAAAGAGAACTTGAAAACCAGAAAAGCAAATTGAACAAGAGAGCACACCACAACACACAATATACCGAGGTTCACCAATTTGGCTACTCCTCAAAAATGACTGCTTGGACTCCAATCCAAATCCAGTCTTTGCAAAATACCAATTTTACAAACACTTTACCAGCATCTACTGGAAGGAGCACCAACCCCTTAATTTTTTGCTGCAACAGATAGGAGCACCAACCCCTAGTACCAAGCACCAACTTGGACTGCAATTCTGAGCAATTTAAAATGACATAAAAATGTCTTCACTGTTTACACCACCCTGATTGGTCTGCAATTAAACACACTCTACACACACTCACGGCTCTGCTTATTTCTCTCTTGGCCCTCTTCTAACCCTCTTTTCACTGTAATTTCACTCTAACAGCAGCAACCTAATTCTCTGCATGACTGTCCTTTTATAACCCCTTTTCCTCATCGAGACTCCTCGTCTTCTATCACTTTTCTAATCCTGCATGCAGTCGAATGACATTCTCTAACTGTTCGAATTCTTTTCTCTTCTCCATAAGCGGCTGTTCGAATTTTTTTCTCTTTCTCCACCCCACAAATACGCTGTTCGAATGCTTTTACGATCCTCCATATACTACCTCTTCGAATGCTTTTACGATCCTCATATCCTTTCAATTCTACAATACTTTCGAATACATTTTCGATTCTCCATATACGATTGTTCGAATGCTTTTCCAATCATGCATATACAGCTGTTCCAATGCATTTCCAACACCTGTCACTATGTAACTGCAGATCTGACTCCAGTTAATTCTTACGTAACTGGCTGCATGATTTTCCTTTATGCTTTTTCGACACCTGTCACCGTGCATGCTCCTTCGGCTTTTACCCACCAAACTGTTACCTATCGCGAAATCGTGACATTTCTACCCATTTGACTTTTTCTGGACTGTTGACCGTGAAAACCTGACCTGTCACGATATCACGACGTTTTTCGCCTCCTCGACCTTATCTTGGCATGCACTCGTGAAAACAGAACATGTCACGAAATCGTGACACATTTGCTGCCTCCAGCTCTCTTCTGTCTCCTACCCGCGAAAACGAGACATGTCACGAAATCGTGACACATTCGCAGCCTCTCGCTCTTTTCTGCTTCTTGCCCATGAAAATGGGACATGTCACGAAATCGTGACACTTTTCGCTTTCCTGCACTATCCTTCACTTGCACCCACGAAAATGGAACACGTCACGAAATCGTGACACTTTTTGCTACACTTTTCTCCACAAGCCTACTTCCCTTTCAGAAATAGAACATGTCACGAAATCGTGACCCTTTTTCGTACACTTTTCTCTCCAGCTTCACGAAATCGAAACATGTCACGAAATCGCGACGCTTTTTGCCTTAGCGCTGTTCTTTGCTATTCGCCCGTGAAAATGCAACATGTCACGAAATCGTGACATCTTTCGCATCCGTACATTTCTTGCTTCATGCACTAGCGAAATCAAGACATGTAGCGAAATCGCTACACCTTTGTTGCCTTGCATTTTGACATGCAGCGAAATCGCTACACCTTTGTTGCCTTGCATTTTGACTTGTAGCGAAATCGCTACACCTTCTTGACTTAGCGCTTTTTCTTTGCTTCTGCCAGCGAAACTCCGACATGTAGCGAAATCGCTACACTTTTTGCCTTGTTGCTTCCACTCCGATCCTGTCGCGAAATCGTGACACTTTTCATTGCCTGCGCCTTTACCCGAAACATGTCACGAAATCATGACAGTTTCTCCATATTTTTCTCTCTCCTTCGATATGTCACGAAATCGTGACACTTTTGGCTGTGCCTTCTCTCTCCTCCTTTTTGTCACGAAATCGTGACATTTTCGGCTGTGCTTTCTCTCTCCTTTTTGTCGTGAAATCACGACATTTTCGGCTATGCTTTCTCTCTCCTTTTTGTCGCGAAATCGTGACATTTTCGGCTATGCTTTCTCTCTCCTCCTTTTTGTCGTGAAATCGCGATAGAAAACATGTCGCGATATCGCGATAGTTTTCTTACTTGTCTTTTTCTGCAAATTTTTGAATCTGGGTCACTTCTGTTTTCTTGGAAATTCACTGTACTTGATCTGACTGACTTCTGAATTCTTGTCCATTGCTTCAACTGCATCAATTTCTGTCTGTGTTGACAACAATGACAATACTTTTGCTGCACCTTGCTCAACAATCTCCCCCTTTGGAATTGTTGGCAACACTTATGCACTCTCCTGTAATTCTTCTCCCCCTTTGACAATAATACCAAAGGGTCGTTGCAGACTCCCCCTGAGTCTATGCACACCACTCTCAGACAAATGTTGTTATAGTTAGCAAAAATCATAAATATAAGCAAAACTATAAGTATAGGCATAAATGCACCCCCTGAGAATGTGATCCCAAATGATAGTCAGTTCTTGGGAATTGTGACCACTCCCAACTTATTTCGAAGGTACTCAAAAACTTCCTTGGGCAATGGTTTTGTGAATATATCAGCTACCGCTCCGTAGTTGGAACAAAGTCCAATTTGACCTCTCCTTCAGCAACTTTATCCTTCAAGAAATGATACCGGATCGCAATATGTTTGGTTCTAGAATGCATAACCGGATTCTTGGATATGTTGATAGCACTAGTGTTATCACATTTTATTGATATTGGCTCTTTGAAGTGAATACCAAGATCTTTCAACGTTTGTCTCATCCATAATATCTGTGTACAACATGTTGTTGCTGCAATGTATTCTGCCTCTGCTATGGATAGAGAGACTGATTCTTGTTTCTTGCTGTGCCATGCTACCAGCCTGTCTCCAAGATAAAATGCTCCTCCACTGGTACTCTTTCTTTCATCAATACATCCTGCCCAATCTGCATCAGAATATGCAATCAAAGTGAAGTCTTTACCTTTTGGGTACCACAACCCATATTCCATAGTACCCTTGAGGTACCTGAAGATCCTCTTTACAACTGTCACATGAGTTTCTTTGGGACTAGCCTCGAAATCTTGCAACCATGCATACTCGCTCGTAATATATCCAGTCTAGTGGCTGTTAAATACAGTAGGCTTCCAATCATAGACCTGTACATTGTTTGATCTACATCTGGAGATTTATCATCCTTGCTCAACTTGCAGCCTGTTGTCATGGGAGTGCTAACGAGTTTACTATCTTCCATTGTGAACTTTTTCAGCATTTCTTTTACATATTTAACTTGAGAAATAAAAATGCCCTTTTCATTTTGATTGCCAGTCCTCCAGGAATATAAGAAAGTTCACCAATCAAACACATCTCCAAATTTTTTCTTTTTTTTTGTTTTTTTTTTTTTTTATAAATTTTAAACCTCTTCTTTTTTTTTTTTTTTTTTTTTTTTTTTTTTTTTTTTTTTTTTTTTTTTTTTTTTTTTGTAGTTTTTTTTTCAAAGGTTTCCTCAAAATCAATGCCTTCAACTTCGAGCATAGCCTTTACTGGACCAATCTTGCCTTATTTCTGACAACTTGTCCATCTTCATTTAATTTATTTCAAAAAATCCATTTAGTGCCAATTATGTTTTTATTTGTTGGCCGAGGTACTAATTCCCAGGTTTTGTTTTTCTCAATCTGATCTAGTTCTTCATTAATTGCCTTCATCCAACTTTCATCTGTGCTTGCTTCAAGCAACATTTTTAGGTTCAATGCTAGATAACAGAGAATAGTTCCGCACTACTGCTCTTCTTGTCTCGAATACCATCGGTGGGGTCCCCAATAATCTGTTCACTGGGATGATTTTTTTGCCAGCTGCTTGTTTTAAATTTCTTGTTTTCTTCTTCCTCCGAGTCGGTTTTTAAAACATCTCGGATCAATTTTCTCGATTCTCTTCTATTTCCTTTTCATCATCTCCTTCAATGACTTCTTCATAAATAGGGTATTTTTCTTGATAAGAAATTTCTTGCTCTCTACCTTCATCAACTTTAACATCAAGCACTCTCAACAATTTTCTTTAGCCTCTTGTTGTAACATGTGTAGGCTTTGCTTTTTGTTGAGTAACCAAGAAAAATACCTTCATCAGCTCTATCTTCAAATTTACCGAGATTATCTTCAGTCCGTTTGATGTAGCACTTGCTGCCAAATACTTTGAAATATCTTGCAGTTGCCTTTCTATCTGAACCACAACTCATAAGGTGTTTTGCTTTCATGCGGTCTTAGCATGCACCTGTTTTGAATGTAAACTACAGTATGGACTGCCTCTTTCCAAAATATGTCAGCTATTTTGTTCTCAGCCAGCATTGTCCGTGCCATTTCCTGCACTGTCCTGTTCTTCCTTTCTACAACACCATTCTGCTGAGGTGTCCTTGCTGCTGAAAACTGTCTTCTTATCCCATATTTTTGACAGTATTCTGCAAATTCTTCTGAAATAAACTCTCCCCCTCTGTCTGATCTTAGGCATTTAATCCTCTTTTCAGTTTGATTTTCAACCTGTTTTTTAAAAATCTTAAACATCTCAAAGGCATCTGATTTAATCTTTAAAAATAATACCCATGTCATCCTGGAGTAGTCATCTATGAACAACATAAAGTATTTGTCACCATTTATGCTTTGAGTTCTCATGGGTCCACACAAATCAGTATGAATTATCTCCAACGGTTCTGTCGGTGAAGTATTCCTTTGATTTAAATGTGGATCTCGGTTTGCTTTCCTTTTTGACATGAAGCACAGATGCTATTTACTTGTTTGCCAATGGTTGGTATATCTCTTATTGCTCTTTTTGAACTTATTTTTGCCAGATTGTCAAAACTAATATGACCGAGCCTCTTGTGCCATAGCCAATTTTCATCTTCCTGTCCAATCAAGCATGTTCCTTCCGTAGTTTCGAGAGAGTATATAGATTACCGAAGTCTTTGATCCAAGTAGGCTATCAGTTTCCCACTGTGTGCTTTTCTCACTTCACAGCCCTCCTTCTTAAAAATGACTTCATGACCTCGGTCACAGATTTGACTTACACTCAGCAAGTTGTGCTTTAGACCAATCACAAACAAGACTTCTTTTGATTTTATCTTTCCATCACTGATCTTGACTGATCCTTTTCCAACTATCTTTGCTCCATCATTATTTCCAAATTTCACAGAACCACCTTCATAATTCTCGTAACTTCTCAAATTTTTGCTTGTCACCTGTCATGTGACTGGAGCATCCACTGTCAAGTATCCAAGGTGCAGATTTGTTCTCGTGCTTTAAAGGCAGTCTGAACAATCAAAGATTCCTTTTCTTTCCATTCTCGTTTGATAGCAGATTTTGCTACTTGTTTTGTCCTTTGCCCTTTCATTAGCATGTGCCTATTTTTCAAGAAATTTCTTGTTTTGGTTCAACCCATTTGGTTGAGATTTTCTACCCTGATAATTCTTTGATGCAAAAGTGCTTCTACAGTTTCTTGCAATATGTCCAAAATTATGACAATTATAACATTCAACTGCATAATTCATTAAAGGAGAAAAAATATTTCTACTGGTGAAATTCCTTTGAGATACATTATGACTGCAATCTGAAATCTTATGGCCATAAGCATTGCATTTAAAACAATAACCAGAAAAGGAATGATTAAACCTGGGTGCAGGTCTTTGCCAGTTTGAAGTAGGAGCCATGAATCTTCTCCTTCTTGGATGTGTGACTTTTGTGAATCCATCTTTGTCAGTACTCTTCTTGAGTCTGGCATTATTGCTTTCTTTGGCATGATTTGTTTTTTCTTGATCAACCCTGATCTTTTCTTCTTTCTTTATGGATTCTACATTTAAGGCCTTTGAACCCTTTGATGATTCTCCTTCATCGAAGCCTAAACCAAATTTGATGCCGGAAGGCCTTTGGTTATTTAACATTTTATCCAGCTTTACAGTACTTTCTTCAAACTTATGAAAATAGCTCAATTTCCTATTCATCTCCTCTAGCTGCATCCTTAACTTAACAATGTCTTCTTCGAGCTTGCTGCATTCAACTGTCTTTACAGTTAATTGTTCATCAAGAACTTCAGACATTTTCTTGAATTCCTCTGTCTGTATTTTCAGATTGTTTATTATGTCAGTGGCATCCTCTAGTTTCTTTGAAAACTTTTTATTCTTTTTCCTTTCTGCACTCAACTCTTCAAGTGCAGCAACCAATTCTCCTTCCAGATACACTTCAGCCTCATCCTTAAAGTTTTCATCACCTTCCTGATTTTCCTTTGTTCTTTCTTCTTCAAGTGCCATGAACAGAGCTTCACCTGTTTCTTCTTCAGAATCCTCACCTGAGCTTTCTTCAGAAGTGCTGACATTCTTGGATATGAAGCTTTTCTTCTTGAAGTTGTTCTTTCTGAAATTTTGTTTCTTCTTCCAGCTCACCTTTTTCTTGGTGTGACCCTTCACCATTTTTGGTTTTCTCATGCATTGGACATTTGGCTGCAAAATGACCGACTCCTCCACAATTGAAGCACTTAAAAGGTAGCTTTCCTCTATATTTTCCTTTTCCCTTTGTGAGTTTTCGAACAAAATTAGCTTCTGTTTCATCCAGTGTCTCTTCATCCTCAGATTCATGTTCAACTTTTATATTCTTGTGTGCTTTAAAAGCAGCTTCTCTGTCTATAGACTTAGTTTGTCCTATTCTCATTTCGTATGCAGTCAGGGAACCATGCATCTCATCCATGCTGAAATTGTTTAGATCTTTCGCCTCTTCTATTGCAGAAACTTTGGAGTTAAATCTTTTGTGAAGTGTTCTGAGAACCTTTTTCACGACAACTCGCATCATCAATTTCTTCACCGAGTCCTCTGATTGCATTAATGATTCCATTGACTCTCAGCATATAAGCCTCTATGTTCTCATCTTCATTCATTTGTAGTGCTTCGAACTGTGCTCGATGAGTTTGCAGCTTGGCTTCCTTGATCTTGTTGTCTCCTTCATGGATGCTCTTCAGTTTATCCCACATGTCTTTTGCCGATTTACAGCTCATGACTCTTATCAGTTCACTGTCTACAAGCCCACACATTATGGCATTCTTTGCTTTGGAGTTGTTCTCAAATTTTTTCTTCTCACAATATCTGTTGGAGGAGTAGTGGGTGTTGTGTATCCACTATCTACAGAATCCCAAATGTCGTATCCCAATGCACTCAGATATGTCTGCATCCTGAGTTTCTAGAAAGTGTAATTAGTTCCATCGAACAAGGGAGCTTTGTTGGATGAGAATCCTTCACCGCCTGCCATTGTGTTTCTTCCAAGATCACCTTAGCTGATTAAGCTTGTTCAAGAAACCTTGGCTTTGATACCAATTGATATTCACACAATGACACCGAGAGGGGGGTGAATCAGTGTAGCTATTAATATTCAAATCTACAACATTTAAAATTGAAGCAAAGAGAACTTGAAAACCGGAAAAATAAATTAAACAAGAGAGCACACCACAACACACAATATACCGAGGTTCACCAATTTGGCTACTCCTAAAAAATGACTGCTTGGACTCCAATCCAAATCCAGTCATTGCAAAATACCAATTTTACAAACACTTTACCAAGATCTACTGGAAGGAGCACCAACCCCTTAATTTTCTACTGCAACAGATAGGAGCACCAACCCCTAGTACCAAGCACCAACTTGGACTGCAATTCTGAGCAATTTAAAATGACATAAAAATGTCTTCACTATTTACACCACCCTGATTGGTCTGCAATTAAACACACTCTGCACACACTCACGGCTCTACTTATTTCTCTCTTGGCCCTCTTCTAACCCTCTTTTCACTGTAATTTCACTCTAACAGCAGCAACCTAATTCTCTGCACGACTGTCCTTTTATAACCCCTTTTCCTCATCGAGACTCCTCGTCTTCTATCACTTTTCTAATCCTGCATGCAGTCGAATGACATTCTCTAACTGTTCGAATTCTTTTCTCTTCTCCATAAGCGATTGTTCCAATTCTTTTTCTTCTCCATAAGCGGCTGTTCGAATTCTTTTCTCTTCTCCATAAGCGGTTGTTCGAATCCTTTTCTCTTCTCCATAAGCGGTTGTTCGAATCCTCAAATACTCTTCAATCTTTTACGATCCTCATACTAATCCCAAATACGGCTTTCGAATGCTTTTACGATCCTCCATATACTTTTTAACATCAATCTTTACATCAATACTTTAATACTTTCGATCTCCATATGCGGTTGTTCGAATGCTTTTCCAATCATGCATATACAGCTGTTCCAATGCATTTCCAACACCTGTCACTGTGTAACTATAGATCTGACTCTAGTTAATTCTTACGTAACTGGTTGCATGATTTTCCTTTATGCTTTTTCGACACCTGTCACCGTGCATGCTCCTTCGGATTTTACCCACCAAACTATTACCTATCGCGAAATCGTGACATTTTTGCCCAATTGACTTTTTCTAGTGACTGAAAACGACCTGTCACGATATCACGACGTTTTCCTCCTCGACCTTATCTTGGCATGCACTCGCGAAAACAGAACATGTCACGAAATTGTGACACATTTGCTGCCTCCAGCTCTCTTCTGTCTCCTACCCGCGAAAACGAGACATGTCGCGAAATCGCGACACATTCGTAGCCTCTCGCTCTTTTCTGCTTCTTGCCCGCAAAAACGGGACATGTCGCAAAATCGTGACACTTTTCGCTTTCCTGCACTATCCTTCACTTGCACCCACGAAAATGGAACACGTCGCGAAATCACGACACTTTTTCGTACACTTTTCTCCAAAATCGGAACATGTCACGAAATCGTGACGCTTTTTGTTGTCGTACACTTTTCTCCGCAAGCTTCAGCGAAATCGGAACATGTCACGAAATCGCAAAGCTTTTCTGCCTTAGCGTTGTTCTTTGCTATTCGCCAGCGAAAATGCAACATGTCACGAAATCATGACATCTTTCGCATCCGTACATTTCTTGCTTCATGCACTAGCGAAATCAAGACATGTAGCGAAATCGCTACAACTTTTTTGCCTTGCATTTTGACATGTAGCGAAATCGCTACACCTTCTTGACTTAGCATTTTGACTTGTAGCGAAATCGCTACACCTTCTTGACTTAGCGCTTTTTCTTTGCTTCTGCCAGCGAAACTCCGACATGTAGCGAAATCGCTACACTTTTTCGCCTTGTTGCTTCCACTCCGATCCTATCACGAAATCGTGACACTTTTGGCTGCGCCTTCTCTCTCCTCCTTTTTGTCGCGAAATCGTGACATTTTCGGCTGCGCTTTTTCTCTCCTTTTTGTCGTGAAATCACAACATTTTCGACTGTGCTTTCTCTCTCCTCCTTTTTGTCGCGAAATCGTGACATTTTTAGCTGCGCTTTCTCTCTCCTCATTTTTGTCACGAAATCGCGACAGAAAACATGTCGCGATATCGCGACAGTTTTCTTACTTGTCTTTTTCTGCAAATTTTTGAATCTGGGTCACTTCTGTTTTCCTGGAAATTCACTGTACTTGATCTGACTGACTTCTAAATTCTTGTCCATTGCTTCAACTGCATCAATTTTTGTCTGTGTTGACAACAATGACAATACTTTTGTTGCACCTTGCTCAACAATCTCCCCCTTTGGAATTGTTGGCAACACTTATGCACTCTCCTGTAATTCTTCTCCCCCTTTGACAATAATACCAAAGGGCTATTGCAGACTCCCCCTGAGTCTATGCACACCACTCTCAGACAAATGTTGTTATAGTTAGCAAAAATCATAAATATAAGCAAAACTATAAGTATAGGCATAAATGCACCCCCTGAGAATGTGATCCCAAATGATAGTCAGTTCTTGGGAATTGTGACCACTCCCAACTTATTTCGAAGGTACTCAAAAACTTCCTTGGGCAATGGTTTTGTGAATATATCAGCTACCCGCTCTGTAGTTGGAACAAAGTCCAATTTGACCTCTCCTTCAGCAACTTTATCCTTCAAGAAATGATACCGGATCGCAATATGTTTGGTTCTAGAATGCATAACCGGATTCTTGGATATGTTGATAGCACTAGTGTTATCACATTTTATTGATATTGGCTCTTTGAAGTGAATACCAAGATCTTTCAACGTTTGTCTCATCCATAATATCTGTGTACAGCATGTTGTTGCTGCAATGTATTCTGCCTCTGTTGTGGATAGAGATACTGATTCTTGTTTCTTGATGTGCCATGCTACCAGCTTGTCTCCAAGATAAAATGCTCCTCCACTGGTACTCTTTCTTTTATCAATACATCCTGCCCAATCTGCATCAGAATATGCAATCAAAGTGAAGTCTTTACCTTTTGGGTACCACAACCCATATTCCATAGTACCCTTGAGGTACCCGAAGATCCTCTTTACAACTGTCACATGAGTTTCTTTGGGACTAGCCTCGAAATCTTGCAACCATGCATACCGCCCGTAATATATCTCGGTCTAGTGGTCGTTAAATACAACGAGCTTCCAATCATAGACCCGTACATTGTTTGATCTACATCCTGAAGATTTATCATCCTTGCTCAACTTGCATCCTGTTGTCATGGGAGTGCTTACTGGTTTACTATCTTCCATTGTGAACTTTTTCAACATTTCTTTTACATATTTAACTTGAGAAATAAAAATGCCCTTTTCATTTTGATTGACCTGCAGTCCTAGGAAATAAGAAAGTTCACCAATCATAGACATCTCAAATTCTTTCTTCATTTTAGTTGATATGTCTTTGCAATATTCATCCATGTTGCTACCAAATATTATATCATCTACATAAACAACAAGAACAATAAGATGGCCCTTCTCTGTTTTGACATATAAATTGTTGTCCACCAAACCTTTCTTGAACCCTTGTTTAATTAGATAGTTATCCAACCTTGCATACCATGCTCTGGGTGCCTGTTTCAAACCATATAATGCTTTCTTTAACCTGCAAACAAAATCTGGATTGTCACCAAGTTGAAAGCCATGTGGCTGTTCAATGTAAACCTCTTCTTCCAGTTTTCCATTCAGAAATGCTGATTTTACATCCATTTGATATACTTTGAAGTTTTTATGGATCGCTAAAGCCAGAAACATTCTGATTGCCTCTAGTCTGGCTACCGGTGCAAAGGTTTCCTCAAAATCAATGCCTTCAACCTGAGCATAGCCTTTACAGACCAATCTTGCCTTATTTCTGACAACCTGTCCATCTTCATTTAATTTATTTCAAAAAATCCATTTAGTGCCAATTATGTTTTTATTTGTTGGCCGAGGTACTAATTCCCAGGTTTTGTTTTTCTCAATCTGATCTAGTTCTTCATTAATTGCCTTCATCCAACTTTCATCTGTGCTTGCTTCGGCAACATTTTTAGGTTCAATGCTAGATAACAGAGAATAGTTCTGCACTACTGCTCTTTTTGTCTGAATACCATCGGTGGGGTCCCCAATAACTGCTCACTTGGGATGATTTTTCTTCCATCTCCCTCGTTTTAAATTTCTTGTTTTCTTCTTCCTCTGAGTCAGTTTTTAAAACATCTGGATCAATTTTTTGATTCTCTTCTATTTCCTTTTCATCATCTCCTTCAATGACTTCTTCATAAATAGGGTATTTTTCTTGATAAGAAATTTCTTGCTCTCTACCTTCATCAACTTTAACATCAGCACTCTCAACAATTTTCTTTAGCCTCTTGTTGTAACATGTGTAGGCTTTGCTTTTTGTTGAGTAACCAAGAAAAATCCCTTCATCAGCTCTATCTTCAAATTTACCGAGATTATCTTCAGTCCGTTTGATGTAGCACTTGCTGCCAAATACTTTGAAATATCTTGCAATTGCCTTTCTGCTGAACCACAGCTCATACGGTGTTTTGCTTTCATGCGGTCTTAGCATGCACCTGTTTTGAATGTAAACTACAGTATGGACTGCCTCTTTCCAAAATCTGTCAGCTATTTTGTTCTCAGCCAGCATTGTCCGTGCCATTTCTTACACTGTCTTGTTCTTCCTTTCTACAACACCATTCTGCTGAGGTGTCCTTGCTACTGAAAACTGTCTTCTTATCCCATATTTTTGACAAGTATTCTGCAAATTCTTCTGAAATAAACTCTCCCCCTCTGTCTGATCTTAGGCATTTAATCCTCTTTCCAGTTTGATTTTCAACCTGTTTTTTTTAAATCTTAAACATCTCAAAGGCATCTGATTTAATCTTTAAAAATAATACCCATGTCATCCTGGAGTAGTCATCTATGAACAACATAAAGTATTTGTCACCATTTATGCTTTGAGTTCTCATGGGTCCACACAAATCAGTATGAATTATCTCCAACGGTTTTCTGGTGAAGTATTCCTTTGATTTAAATGTGGATCTGGTTTGCTTTCCTTTTTGACATGAAGCACAGATGCTATTTACTGGTTTGCCAATGGTTGGTATATCTCTTACTGCTCTTTTTGAACTTATTTTTGCCAGATTGTCAAAACTAATATGACCGAGCCTCTTGTGCCATAGCCAATTTTCATCTTCCTGTCCAATCAAGCATGTTCCTTCTGCAGTTTCTGAGAGAGTATATAGATTACCAGAAGTCCTTGATCCAGTAGCTATCAGCTTCCCACTGTGTGCTTTTCTCACTTCACAACCCTCCTTCTTAAAAATGACTTCATGACCTCGGTCACAGATTTGACTTACACTCAGCAAGTTGTGCTTTAGACCAATCACAAACAAGACTTCTTTTGATTTTATCTTTCCATCACTGATCTTGACTGATCCTTTTCCAACTATCTTTGCTCCATCATTATTTCCAAATTTCACAGAACCACCTTCATAATTCTGTAACTTCTCAAATTTTTGCTTGTCACCTGTCATGTGACTGGAGCATCCACTGTCAAGTATCCAAGGTGCAGATTTGTTCTATGCTTTAAAGGCAGTCTAAACAATCAAATATTCCTTTTCTTTCCATTCCGGTTTGATAGCAGATTTTGCTACTTGTTTTGCCTTTGCCCTTTCATTAGCATGTGCCTATTTTTCAGGAAATTTCTTGTTTTGGTTCAACCCATTTGGTTGAGATTTTCTACCCTGATAATTCTTTGATGCAAAAGTGCTTCTACAGTTTCTTGCAATATGTCCAAAATTATGACAATTATAACATTCAACTGCATAATTCATTAAAGGAGAAAAAACATTTCTACTGGTGAAATTCCTTTGAGATACATTATGACTCGCAATCTGAAATCTTATGGCCATAAGCATTGCATTTAAAACAATAATAAAAAAAATAATGATTAAACCTGGGTGCAGGTCTTTGCCGGTTTGAAGTAGGAGCCATGAATCTTCTCCTTCTTGGATGTGTGACTTTTGTGAATCCATCTTTGTCGAGTACTCTTCTTGAGACTTGGCATTATTGCTTTCTTTGGCATGATTTGTTTTTTCTTGATCAACCCTGATCTTTTCTTCTTTCTTTATGGGTTCTACATTTAAGGCCTTTGAACCCTTTGATGATTCTCCTTCATCGAAGCCTAAACCAAATTTGATGCCAGAAGGCCTTTGGTTATTTAACATTTTATCCAGCTTTACAGTACTTTCTTCAAACTTATGAAAACAACTCAATTTCCTATTCATCTCCTCTAGCTGCATCCTTAACTTAACAATGTCTTCTTCTAGCTTGTTGCATTCAACTGTCTTTATAGTTAATTGTTCATCAAGAACTTTAGACATTTTCTTGAATTCCTCTGTCTGTATTTTCAGATTATTTATTATGTCAGTGGCATCCTCTAGTTTCTTTGAAATTTTTTTATTATTTTTCCTTTCTGCACTCAACTCTTCAAGTGCAGCAACCAATTCTCCTTCCATATACACTTCAGCCTCATCCTTAAAGTTTTCATCACCTTCCTGATTTTCCTCTGTTCTTTCTTCTTCAAGTGCCATGAACAGAGCTTCACCTGTTTCTTCTTCAGAATCCTCACCTGAGCTTTCTTCAGAAGTGCTGACATTCTTGGATATGAAGCTTTTCTTCTTGAAGTTGTTCTTTCTAAAATTTTGTTTCTTCTTCCAGATCACCTTTTTCTTGGTGTGACCCTTCACCATTTTTGGTTTTCTCATGCATTGGACATTTGGCTGCAAAATGACCGACTCCTCCACAATTGAAGCACTTAAAAGGTAGCTTTCCTCTATATTTTCTTTTTCCCTTTGTGAGTTTTCGAACAAAATTAGCTTTTGTTTCATCCAGTGTCTCTTCATCCTCAGATTCATGTTCAGCTTTTATATTCTTGTGTGCTTTAAAAGCAGCTTCTCTGTCTATAGACTTAGTTTGTCCTATTCTCATTTCATATGCAGTCAGGGAACCATGCATCTCATCCATGCTGAAATTGTTTAGATCTTTCGCCTCTTCTATTGTAGAAACTTTGGAGTTAAATCTTTTGTGAAGTGTTTTGAGAACCTTTTTCACGACAATTGCATCATCAATTTCTTCACCGAGTCCTCTGATTGCATTAATGATTCCATTTACTCTCAACGATATAAGCCTCTATGTTCTCATCTTCATTCATTTGTAGTGCTTCGAACTATGCTCGATGAGTTTGCAGCTTGGCTTCCTTGATCTTGTTGTCTCCTTCATGGATGCTCTTCAGATTATCCCACATGTCTTTTGCCGATTTACAACTCATGACTCTTATCGGTTCACTGTCTACAAGCCCACACATTATGGCATTCTTTGCTTTGGAGTTGTTCTCAAATTTTTTCTTCTCAATAGTATCTGTTGGAGGAGTAGTGGGTGTTGTGTATCCACTATCTACGGAATCCCAAATGTCGTATCCCAATGCACTCGGATATGTCTGCATCCCGAGTTTCCAGAAAGTGTAATTAGTTCCATCGAACAAGGGAGCTTTGTTGGATGAGAATCCTTCACCACCTGCCATTGTGTTTCTTCCAAGATCACCTTAGCCGATTAAGCTTGTTCAAGAAACCTGGCTCTGATACCAATTGATATTCACACAATGACACTGAGAGGGGGGGTGAATCAGTGTAGCTATTAATATTCAAATCTACAGCATTTAAAATTGAAGCAAAGAGAACTTGAAAACCAGAAAAGCAAATTGAACAAGAGAGCACACCACAACACACAATATACCGAGGTTCACCAATTTGGCTACTCCTCAAAAATGACTGCTTGGACTCCAATCCAAATCCAGTCTTTGCAAAATACCAATTTTACAAACACTTTACCAGCATCTACTAGAAGGAGCACCAACCCCTTAATTTTCTACTGCAACAGATAGGAGCACCAACCCCTAGTACCAAGCACCAACTTGGACTGCAATTCTGAGCAATTTAAAATGACATAAAAATGTCTTCACTGTTTACACCACCCTGATTGGTCTGCAATTAAACACACTCTACACACACTCACGGCTCTGCTTATTTCTCTCTTGGCCCTCTTCTAACCCTCTTTTCATTGTAATTTCACTCTAACAATAGCAACCTAATTCTCTGCACGACTGTCCTTTTATAACCCCTTTTCCTCATCGAGACTCCTCGTCTTCTATCACTTTTCTAATCCTTCATGCAATCGAATGACATTCTCTAACTGTTCGAATTCTTTTCTCTTCTCCATAAGCGGTTGTTCCAATTCCTTTTTTTCTTCTCCATAAGCGGCTGTTCGAATTCTTTTCTCTTCTCCATAAGCGGTTGTTCGAATCCTTTTCTCTTCTCCATAAGTGGTTGTTCGAATCCTGCAAATACGACTGTTCGAATGCTTTTACGATCCTGCATATACGACTGTTTGAATGCTGCAAATACGGCTGTTCGAATGCTTTTACGATCCTGCATATACGGCTGTTTGAATGCTGCAAATACGGTTGTTCGAATGCTTTTACGATCCTGCATATTCGGTTGTTCGAATTCTGCAAATACGGCTGTTTGAATACATTTTCGATTCTCCATATGCGGTTGTTCGAATGCTTTTCCAATCATGCGTATACAGCTGTTCCAATGCATTTCCAACACCTGTCACTGTGTAACTGCAGATCTGACTCCAGTTAATTCTTACGTAACTGGCTGCATGATTTTCCTTTATGCTTTTTTGACACCTGTCACCGTGCATGCTCCTTCGGCTTTTACCCGCCAAACTGTTACCTGTCGCGAAATCGTGACATTTCTGCCCATTTGACTTTTTTTGGACTGTTGACCGTGAAAACCTGACCTATCACGATATCACGACGTTTTTCGCCTCCTCGACCTTATCTTGGCATGCACTCGCGAAAACAGAACATGTCGCGAAATCGCGACACATTTGCTGCCTCCAGCTCTCTTCTGTCTCCTACCCGCGAAAACGAGACATGTCACGAAATCGCGACACATTCGCAGCCTCTCGCTCTTTTCTGCTTCTTGCCCGCGAAAACGGGACATGTCACGAAATCGCGACACTTTTCACTTTCTTGCACTATCCTTCACTTGCACCCGCGAAAATGGAACATGTCGCGAAATCGCGACACTTTTTGCTGTCGTACACTTTTCTCCGCAAGCCTCAGCGAAATCGGAACATGTCACGAAATCGCGACGCTTTTTGCTGCCGTACACTTTTCTCCACAAGCTTCAGAGAAATCGGAACATGTCGCGAAATCGCGATGCTTTTTGCTGTCGTACACTTTTCACCGCAAGCTTCAGCAAAATCGGAACATGTCGCGAAATCGCGACGCTTTTCTGCCTTGGCGCTGTTCTTTGCTATTCGCCCGTGAAAATGCACCATGTCGAGAAATCGTGACATCTTTCACATCCGTACATTTCTTGCTTCATGCACTAGCGAAATCAAGACATGTAGCGAAATCGCTACAACTTTGTTGCCTTGCATTTTGACATGCAGCGAAATCGCTACACCTTCTTGACTTAGCATTTTGACTTGTAGCGAAATCGCTACACCTTCTTGACTTAGCGCTTTTTCTTTGCTTCTGCCAGCGAAACTTTGACATGTAGCGAAATCGCTACACTTTTTCGCCTTGTTGCTTCCACTCCGATCCTGTCGCGAAATCGCGACACTTTTCATTGCCTGCACCTTTACCCGAAACATGTCGCGAAATCGCGACAGTTTCTCCATATTTTTCTCTCTCCTCCGATATGTCGCGAAATCGCGACACTTTTGGCTGCGCCTTCTCTTTCGCATCCGTACATTTCTTGCTTCATGCACTAGCGAAATCAAGACATGTAGCGAAATCGCTACACCTTTGTTGCCTTGCATTTTGACATGCAGCGAAATCGCTACACCTTCTTGACTTAGCATTTTGACTTGTAGCGAAATCACTACACCTTCTTGACTTAGCGCTTTTTCTTTGCTTCTACCAGCGAAACTCCGACATGTAGCGAAATCGCTACACTTTTTCGCCTTGTTGCTTCCACTCCGATCCTGTCACAAAATCGTGACACTTTTCATTGCCTGCGCCTTTACCCGAAACATGTCGCGAAATCGTGACAGTTTCTCCATATTTTTC